>CM051234.1:407026295-408316587 GCA_027917425.1 Gastrophryne carolinensis | reverse complement strand
CTACATATACATTAAATTTATTCAAATTCCTTGGTGGCGCAAATTTTAAGCCTTTATCAAGGAGTGTGAGTTCGTTTTGAGTTAAAGTTATGCTACTTAAGTTGAAAATGCCCTCCCCTACCACCGCCGGGGTTTTCTGGTGTCTGGTTCCTCCTCTTCTCCCCCTCTTATTCCTTCTTTCCTTTTTCTGGATGTGCGGGCCTGCTCCTGTTCTGGTTGTTCTTTGTCCCTCTGGGGTGTTTCCTCCCAGGGTGGTAGCAATTCGCTCTGTTCCTGCCGAAAAGGGGTAGTCGGAGAGGGGGAAGGGTATTCCTGAAGAGGGTCATATCTATTCCTCAACCTCCATTGGCCTGTAGGGCTTCTCACTGTCCTTTTATATTGTCGGTCTCTCAAGGGTAGGGGTTTGGGGCTTTTCAGGGTCCCTTTGGGATTCTGATACCAATCTGAATAAGGAGCATTCCTCCTATCCCTAAAGGGATAATGTACTTGGGAACCCTTCCCTCTTAAGGGGAATTGGTCCCTAGTGCCAGATCTAGAATGCATAGTGTGTTGCTCATAATTTGGTGATCGTTGTTTAGCTCTTCTAATTGTAGGACTGGTCCTTCTTAACCTATTTGTTGTAATATCAGAGGGTTGCTCAAAGCTTTTAGTTTGGGAAGGATTTGTTGGTTGTTGGCTCTGCCATCTGAAAACTCTATTGGTGGCATAATCATGTTGATCACGGTAGATTTTTTTAATTTTTCTATTCTTAATAAGACCCTCATCCTTTGTTAAACGCTCCCTCAGTGCCACTGAACGCGTGGTGAATTCTTGTGTGGCACTTAGGGGGACTAATCGTTCTTTTAGTGCCTCCTTTTGTGATGTCAAGCTACTTAATTGGTCCTTCTTCTTATTGATTAATCTTTCTATTAGCTTTAATCCACATTCATTAAAGAAAGTGAACCATTCTGTGATAGACTCAGGGCTATCATCCCCATCATAAATCTGCAAGGACCACCGCAGCTGTTGCGGCACCATTTTAAGCTTCAAATACTGTTCCAGTGCAGCTACATCCCATTTTAGACGGAGTTCTTTATTTAAGATCTTGTATAGACCTTTGAACTCTGAATCTAGATTGGGGGTTGCTGTAAGTGGAAATTCTTCTGTTAACATAGACCCAAAGTCAATTGTGTTGGTATTACAGTAGTTAAAAATATTACCACTTTCAATTTGTTTATCTTCCCTTTGCTCTGGCATCAGCTCCTAGGATCTTTACCAAGGTTTTAGCCGAACCTCTGGCATATTTAAGGCAAAAAAGGGATTGGGATCTTAGTTTATCTGGATGTTCTACTACTTAGTATACAGTATACAGTAGTAGTCTTAGTATACAGTACGTCCTGCTCCAGATATAATACTTACTATCGGGTATTACTCCGCCAGATGGCGCTGGACTGCAGAGACATAGAAAATTAGGCTCCTCCCAGCCCCTCAAATACCCGGGGACCTCCCACAAATCCCCAGATTTTCTCTGCAGTCTGGACTGCGAAGGACAAAAATATGGCTCTCTCGTCTCGCAGGTGAGCGGGGCTATTAGCCTGCAGCCCTGTAGGACTATTCCCACCCGTTCCATTAGTAATGTGCCTCCCAGCCTTGGCTGCGCTGGTCGGGTTATGGTAGGCAGCACCGCTGTTAGGTGCTTAGGAGCGCTGCTCCACCGCAATCCCCCACCAAAGGGTAGGCGGTTCAGACTTATGGTGAGCCTCTATGGGATGCCCCTTCCGCACTATCGCCCCTTGCCCCTGTCCACCGGTGGGCCCTATGTTAAGTGGCCGCTGTCCTCTCTCATTCTCCTTGTAGCCTTTGGGGGGAAAGAGGGGGTGTGTGTGTGTGTGTATGCATGTCTCTACGTGTATTGGCCTTGTGCTTTATTATTATTTATTATTATGTTTTGTGTCTGCCGCCGCGCTGACTTGCTTTACTATATCTGTAAATTGAAATTGCCGCTGCGCGCCTTTTGTCACTATGTTCCACGCTTGGTGGCGGCGTTACCTCAGGCCCCGGCGCCGTCACATTGGCTGCTTGTCACGTGTTGGCTTCGCGCTCTTCGGGGGGGCGGGCCCGTCTCTGGCGCGTTACACGTCATTGCTTGTGCGGGCCCGCCCCTCGAGGTATATCTACGCCATTTTGTCTGCTTGGTCGGCTTATGTGTGACGGAACTCTACCTCTCGCGGTCCGTAAGTGCCCTCACGGGCGGCTTTATTATCACCTTTTTACTACTGTCTGCTTACAGCTCATTTTATTGTGTCTTTCAGACAGGCGAATCCACTGGCTTCTCCCGGCCCTTTATTAGTTGCTTAACTTGTGAGGCCTAGTGTAATTACTCCCACTTCCCTAGCGGGTTATTGGGGCATCCAGGGTTGCTGTATAGCGTTAATCCCTATCGGCCTATAGTGCCGCTATAATCACCATATGGAGGCATCACAGGATAATGTGACCGGGGTTCGGGACAAGCCCGGCTGTGTGTAGCGTGTGGGGAGTCTCATGTTGACGCTGACAAGGCGCGGGTCTGCGTAGCCTGTGCTGAGCAGGTGCTTGCGCTGGCCTTCCAGTGGCTGGGGCACCTCGTTTCACTTCACCTACGCCCCCAAGCTTAAATGTCACTCCTACTGAGTTGCATAGAAGTGGGGATTCTCAGCCTGATGTGTCTTCTAGACTGGCTACTGTTGAGAAGTTGATTGCTAATACCTTGGCGCGTAAGGCCCCTGTGACAGACTCTCTGCCCCTTTGGACTTTACACAGGTTCATTACTTTTTCTTAAGCATGTTACAGACTGCCATTGTATTGATTGATTACGTTATTCATTGTTCTGACTGCCATTGTATTGATTGATTACGTTATTCATTGTTCTGACTGCCATTGTATTGATTACGTCACAGACAATGGCATTGTTCTGATTGAGTGTATTACAGACGTCTCTATTGTATTGCTGATTGCGTCACCGGCAGAGTTGAGGGATTGTGTGCCCTGCTGCTATTGGTCAGTGTGTGTGTCATGCAATGGAGACTTGTGTATATAAGGCCTAGAGTGGCACTAATAAACACACTTCACCTTCACCCTCAATACTGAGTTCTGTCTCTTATTGGGGGAAACGCTATATTGCAATTCACTAGCCCTTGTAAGGGCTGTTCCTGTTTCCTCACGGACGACTCTGGAATTCCAGCAGCACCTCTTACGATTGGGAAAAGGACGTCTCGGGCGGTGAAGCCCTCCAGCGATAAGGGTTATCGCTACAGCCCCTGCTAAAAAGCGACACTTAACGCCTAATGTCACTCTTTTCCCTATGGAAACTGAGGAGTTTTGGCATCTTGGTGGCTATACCCCTTCGGACGAAGGGGAGCTATTCTCTGACTCAGGATCATCTGATGAGAGGCCCAGGGGTCATGAAGAGTCTGGCTCTGACCCCTGGGCCCCGGATGATACTGATAGATTGCTGACCCAGATTTTTGAGGTTCTGTCCATTTCTCCCCCTGTTGCGGCTCCCAGGCAAAGGGGGCAACTTTTCCATACCGCTAAGTCACGTTTGCAAGCACATTTCAATAACCTTGTGCTCAAGGAATGGGAACGCCTCAGTAGACTTCCCGGTGTACCTAAGAGTTGGGATAGGAAGTATTCCTTTCCTGCTGATGTGGTAAAGTGTTGATCATCCCCTCCTGAGGTGGATGCCCTGGTCCTAGGGTTATCTAACACCTCTGTCATGCACTCCCCTGACTCTACTACCCTGCGGGATGCTGAGGACCGGCGCATTGACCAGCTGGCGTCCCATGCGTTTGCAAGTGTGGGGACGGTGATGCGCCCGGTCTGTGCCTCTGCCATTACAGCTGTGTCCATTAGGACCCTGATCAGAAGTATACTTGATAGTGCCCCTGATGATTTGCTTTGTGAGGTGTTTAATGCACTCTCTAGTTGTGATGTTTTTGTAAATTTTGTCCTCTCTGCCTTGGATGACACCATTAGAATGTGTGCCAGAACATCTGTCCTTGTGGTGGCTATACGCCGCTCGGTTTGGCTACGCCAGTGGGCTGCTGACAACGCTGCCAAGAAGGCCCTCACTGGTTTTCCCTTCAAAGGACTACTCCTGTTTGGGGACTGCCTGGACCTTTTTGCTAAGGGAGGCAGGTTACCCCAGTGCAGGCGGCAGTCTCGGCCCTTTCGGGGTCAGGGCTCCTTCTCCTCCCCCTACCGTGGTGCTAGACAAGGGAGGGGGGTTTCCTTTACTGGGGCCTGGGGAGACTTCTGGGGTAGGGGCAGAGGACGTGGACGTCCTGGCTCCTCCTGGGGCTCCAAGCCTAAGTCCTCTCCCAAGCCCCCTCAGGCATGATGGGGCGCCCTCACCCATCTGGGTGGGGGGTCGGCTTCAGCACTTTGCTCACTTCTGGAGGCTTCATGTCTCAGGCCGGTGGATTCAGGAGGTAGTGTCCTCGGGTTACAAGATAGGTTTTGCGGCCTGGCCCCTCCCAAGATTCATCAGATCCTGGATTCCTCAGGACCATGTGTTAGCTCAGGAGCTAGTGCAGGCAGTGCAAGGCCTCCTGGAGCTGGGGGTCATCTGCAAGGTCCCGTTAAGAGAAAAAGGCAAGGGCTTCTATTCCAACCTATTCACAGTACCCAAAAAAGATGGGTCACTCAGGCCACTCAGACTTGAAGATCCTCAACAAGTTTGTCAGGAGCAGGCGCTTTCGCATGGAAACTCTGCGCTCTGCCATCAGTTCCCTACGCCCAGTTTCATGACTGCTGTGGACATCAAGGATGCTTATCTTCATATTCCTGTATTTCCAGGTCATCAAAGGTTCCTCAGGTTCGCTCTGGAGGATCAGCACTACCAGTTTGTGGCGTTGCCCTTTGGTGTCACCTCAGCCCCCAGGGTGTTCACCAAGGTGCTGGCTGGTGTGATGTCTCTGCTCAGGTATCAGGGCGTCCGCGTGCTGCCTTATCTGGACGACATTCTCATCACCTCCTAATCTCTACATCAGGCAGAATTGGATACTCAGCTGGTGGTGTCCACCCTGGAGTTATTTGGATGGGTGATCAACCACCCCAAGTCCTCACTGTCCCTCTCCTTGGTGACTCCATTCCTAGGAATGATTCTGGATACAGTTCAGGCAAGGTTTTTCCTTCCTCAGCAGAAGGTGGACAGTCTGATTGCACAGGTCCAGTTCCTGCTATCTTGTCATCATCCCTTTCATCAGGCAGGGATTGCAGCTGGTGGGCCTGATGGTGGCATGCTTCGAGGCGGTCCCTTATGCTCAGTTCCACTTGAGACCTCTGCAACTCCACCTCCTGTCAGTGTGGGCCAAGGATCCAGCGTCCCTGGACAGGGTCTGTGCGCTTTCCCCCTTGGTCAGGAGGTCCCTCTCGTGGTGGATGGACTCAAGGAACCTGTTGAGGAGCAGATCCTTTCTTACACCTTCCTGGGAGACGGTCACCACAGATGCCAGTCTGTCAGGTTGGGGGGGTTCTGGAAGTCCCTGCGGTTCCAGGGGAGGTGGGGCCCTCAGGAGGTCCACACACCTATCAACGTCTTGGAACTGCGGGCGATCAGGTTAGTTCTGGCTCAGTTGACTCCTCACCTTCGGGCCCTGCCTGTTCAGGTACGCTCGGACAACCAGACGGCAGTTGCCTACATCAATCATCAGGGAGGGACCCCTCCAGGAAGTGTCTCTGATCCTGATCTGGGCGGAGACCAATGTTCCCTGCATATCAGCTGTGTACATCCCAGGGGTGGAAAATCTCCTGGCAGACTCTCTGAGCAGGGGGACCTCTCGCCAGGGAGCATGGTCCCTGTGCAGCAGGGTGTTCCAATCTCTGTGTCACCGTTGGGCCCAACCAGATGTGGATCTGTTTGTGTCCCGTCGCAATCAAAAGTTACCGGCCTTTGTCTCCCTGTCCCAGGATCCTCTGGCCTTTACCACGGATGCTCTAGCAATGCCATGGCAGGACTTTCAGTTTCTGTATGTCTTCCCTCCATTCCCCCTGCTGGGCAGGGTTCTGCGCAAGATTGCTCTGGAGGGGGTGCCAGCAATTCTGGTGGCCCCCAGGTGGCCAAGAAGAGTGTGGTTCGCAGACGTGGTGCAGCTGACAGTAGATCAGTACACTCTGCCCATGGTGCCAGATCTGCTCACTCAGGGCTCCCTACGCCATCCCAATTTACAAACTCTGGCTTTGACGGCCTGGCTGCTGAAACCTCCATTTTGATGGAGAAGGGGCTGTCTTCCTCAGTAGTTGATACCTTCTTCTTCTTCTTCTATTTATTGCAGGGTTTGGTGTGCCTACAGTGACTGGAGTCTAAGTCTCTTCCCTGTCGTGTGTTCTCTATTCCCAGGATTCTGGAGTTCCTACAGCATGGGTTGGAGATGGGACTCCAACTTAGTACTCTAAAAGGTCAGGTTTCTGCCCTGGCTGTTTTCTTCCAGAAGTCCTTTGCTCAGCATTTCCTGATAAGAACTTTTTTCCAGGGGGTGACTCATGTGCGTCCCCCACGTAAGCCTATGGTGCCTGTTTGGGATTTGAACTTGGTTTTGTCAGCCTTGCAGGGTGCTCCTTTTGAACCTGTGCAGGATGCTACCCTGGCCATTCTTACTCTCAAAGTTGTCTTTCTGGTGGCTATCACCTCTTTTAGGCCTGTGTCTGAGTTGGCGGCGCTTTCCATTTAGCCCCCCTACTATGAGAGACACCAGGACAAGGTGGTGTTTCGATTCAAGCCAGATTTTCTGCCTAAGGTAGTGTCTGCCTTTCATTTGAATCAGGACATTGTTCTCCCTTCACTGTGTCCTAATCCTAGTAATGCTAAGGAAAGGGTCTTGCATTCTTTGGATGTGGTTAGGTGTCTGAAGTACTATCTGGTGGCTACTGCACCTTTCAGAAAAACTGATGCTCTTTTTGTGGTCCCTTCTGGTCCTAGGAAGGGTTTGGCTCTTGCCAAGTCTACTTTCAGCAAATGGATCCGTCAGGCTGTTATTCAGGCCTACTCTGCTAAGGGGAAGAATCCTCCCTTCCGCCTTACTGCTCATTCTACTCGTGCTATTGGTGCCTCTTGGGCTTTTCAGCACCAGGCTTCTGTTGAACAAGTTTGCAAGGCCGCTACTTGGTCTTCTGTTCATACCTTTTAAAAGTTTTACAAGGTTGATGTTAGGGCCTCAGCTGATGCTGCTTTTGGCCGCAAGGTTCTGCAGGCGGCAGTGGTTTAAACTGTCTGCTGTTAGCTTTGGGGATCCCACCCTACTTTATGGACACTGCTATTGGATGTCCCGATAGTAAGTATTATATCTGGAGCAGGACGTACTGTATACTAAGAATAATACAATTCTGTGATTACTCACCTGTAGAATTGGTATTATGAGTATACAGTACGTCCTGCTCCACCCCACCCTTGGTTTTGCATTATCTTGGATCCCCTGTATGGTGATTGTTTTCATTGTTATAGTTACTAGTTTGGGTTGTTTTAATTCTCCCGGCTTCTCGTTAACTGCTTTTCAATGCTGGGGATTTGTGGGAGGTCCCCAGGTATTTGAGGGGCCGGGAGGAGCCTATTTTTCGATGTCTCTGCAGTCAAGCGCCATCTAGCGAAGTAATACCCGATAGTAAGTATTATACCTGGAGCAGGACGTACTGTATACTCACAATACAATTCTACAGGTGAGTAATCACAGAATTGTATTTTCTTGCCCCAAACCGGGAGAAATTACGCCAGAAGATCCTCCAGTTAGCAGTTCAATCTTTGTGCTCCAGTCACGGCTCTGGTGCATCAAGTGGTGAGGGTCTTGGGGTTTTTTCCTCAGCCTTTCCCGGTGGTAAGGTGGGGCCAGCTACATTCAAGGACTCTCCAACTGCACATCCTGAGCACCTGGGACAAGTCTCAGGAATCCCTGGAAAGTTTGATAGAGATCCCCGATCTGGTAAAGAGCTTGTTGAAGTGGTGACTGTGCGAAAACAGATTTGCCAGCGGTCTAGCTTGGAAAGATCCCATGGAGGAAATTGTGATGACGGACGCCTCATGGGGTCGGGGGGCCCATTGCGGGTCCATGACTGAACAGGGAGGTGGTCCAAGTGGCCAAGTCAGTCGTAGCCAGATCTAAGAGAGTTGATAGCGGTAAAGGAAGCCTTGTTCACCTTTTTACCCCAACTGAGGGATCACGTTCAGATCAGAGCAGACAAAGCAACGACAATGACATACTTGAATCGTCAGGGGGGGGGGGGGCAAGATCATCCCCTCTTACAAAAAGCTGCAAAGGAAATTAAGCTATGGGTAGAACAGGATCTGTTATCTCTGTCAGCTATTCATCTGAAGGGGTGCCTGATCAAGTGGCAGACTTTCTAAGTCGCTCTCCGCTGAGGCAGAATGATCTCTAAACCAAGAGGTATTCGATCAAATTTTATTATTCTTTCTTATTATTCTTAGTATACAGTACGTCCTGCTCCAAATAGATTACTTACACTTGGGTTATCCTCCGCCAGACGGCGCTGCACTGCAGAGACATGTAAAACAGGCTCCTCCCGGCCCCTCAAATACCCAGGGACCTCCCACAAATCCCCAGATTTCTCTGCAGTGCTGACTGCGAAGACATGAAGTATCACTCTCTCGCAGGTGAGCGGGGCTATTAAAGCCTGCGGCCCTGTTGGACTATTCCCACCCGTCCTCTTTGTGATGTGCCTCCCAGCCTGGGCTGCGCTGGTCGGGTGAAGGTAGGCAGCACCATGCGTGCTTATGGAGCGCTGCTCCACCGCAGTCCCCCACCAAAGGGTAGGCGGTATAGGCTGATGGTGAGCCTCTATGGGATGCCCCTCCCGCATTATTGCCCCATGCCCCGTGTAGCGGTGGGTCCTGTACAAAGGGCCGCCATCCTCCCTCGTTCCCCCCGTAGCTCGGGGGGGGGGGTGTTGGTGTTAGTGTATTGTGATTACATGCATATGGCCTTTGTAATGTCCTTTGGACTTGTATATGTGGTGTCAGCCGCCGCGCTGATATGTATTTTTACATCGTGTAACTGCCGCCGCCGCGCGCTTTTTCCTTCATTGGATGTTCCGCGCCGGGCGGCGGTGTTACCTCAGACGCCTCTGCCTACTCATTGGCTGCTTGTTGGGCTTCGCGCCCATCGGGAGGACGGGGCCTGGCCTGGCGCGCTCCGCGTCATGGCGCGCTCTGGCCCGCCCTTCAAGGAACTCGGCGCCATTTTGTCAGTTTGCGCGCGTCACGTTCTTGCTTACCCTTGCGGGCGGCTTTATACTTATTGTAGTGTTTCGGTTCTGACACCCTTCTCTTCTCATTGTGTTTTTCAGACGGGTGAATCCATTGGCTTCTCCCGGCCCGGTGTAATTGATAGTCGGGCCTTGTAAAATTCTCCCACTTCCCTAGCGGGTCATTGGGGCATCCAGGGTTGCTTTATAGCGTCAATCCCTACTGGCATATTAGGCTCGATTCAGAGACACATTCGTCCGGACTTCTATAGCTGTCTGTGAAAGTTTTGGTGGGTGTTTGCAATTTTTTTTGCTTTTTTTCGTTCATTTTTCATTCGTACGAACATTCGGGAATGCGTTTTTGATGAACGGAAGCAAATCGGAACATTCCCGTTAGTTCGGATCATTTTCCAAACAAAATCAGAAATTTTCCGTTCGTTCAGATAACTTCCGTTGTTGGGATGGGTTTCCGTCTGATTCAGAGAGCTGATTTCCGACGGACCACCACCCTATAAATCCGTTTCATTTCCGACCCACTTACGGGACCTTTGAGGGCTCGGATTGCTATTGTTGAACATGTTTTGCGGCTATGTTTTTGCGCGCCTTTAGCACCAAGGCATTGCATGTATCAGCATGGCCGAGGCCATAAATTGTATAGCAATGCATACCTGAATCAATACATTTCATGTATGCCTTATAGATGCATTTTAATGCTGACCTAAATTAGTCCTTAGCATGTAAGCATTTATTTTCCCACACATCCATATAATTGCTATATTTTTTTAGACTTATGTCCTTTGTGAATTATATTTGAATTGTTGAACTTGAATCTTAATTTGTTGTAGGAGTTATTGTTTTAGTCGGTTACCTTTGCTTTGTGTAATTATTTTATATTTGGTTGCAGGAACTGCAAGATGTGCCACTCACCCTTGCTCCTGATGCCCTTTCTTTGCCTTCAGAATGCGGGCCAGGGGTTCTCTAATCGGGCACTATGCAAAACCCGGCCCGTGGCGAGGGCCCTCTGGCTCTTGAAGTCCAGATTTAGGTGTTTGGACCATATGGGGGGGTGGGGGGGGGGCACTGCAGTATTACCCCAACAAGGTTATACCAATATTTTAATTTACCTTTTTTTTTTTTTAACAACGACCACACGTGCCAGAGTGGCACAACTGAGTGTCAGGGTCCTTCAGTTGGTGGGCGAGATGCAGGAGCTGCGCAACTCGTTGGGGACCACAGATGAAGAATAATGTTCAGTGGCCTGCCATTGCTATGTATTTTGTTTTTTAGAGTTGTAAAAATTAGAATTTTTCAAAATGTTTAAAAATTTTATGTTTTATGATGGAATAAAAAAAAAAATGTTACATTGTCATTTCATTTACAAAATACATTAACACAAAACTAATGGGCCCAGAAATATTTAAAGATGAATATTCACATGACCATGAAAGTGATTTGGCTAAGTTTTAGGGGGCTAAAATGGAAGAAGAACCTAACCGAGAAGTGGTTTGGGTGAGCTTTAAGGGTCCAAAAGGGAAGATGGAGGATAGTGCTAAGTGATTTAGCTAAACATTGTAGTAGAAGTGAGGGGGGCAAATATGTAGGCGAGCACTTTAATGAGTTAAGTTTGTAGTGCGCAGGCGCAAGATCATAAGGATTTCCGTCTGGACGCTTATTTATTGAAAAAGGGAAACAGAAACTAACGGGAAACGTAAAGGATTCGTTGGAGGATACGATGGGAAAAGGGCAAAAACGAAAGCCTACGTTGTAACATGTGAAAATGAAACGGAAATGTCTGGATGGAAAATGACATCCTCGTATTCGTAATCTGCCGTACGAACGGACGGAATCTTTACAGAAGGATTTCAATGCATGCATAGAATCGCTCGTACGCTCATACGAGACGGAAACATTTCACAAAAAAAAACGGATCGGAACTAAAACGGGAGTTTTTTTTGTCTCTCTGAATCGAGCCTATTGTGCCTAAAAAATCACCATATGGAGGCATCTCAGGATAATGTGACCGGGGTCCCCTTGGGACAAGACGGCTGTGCATGGCGTGTGGTCAACCCCATGCTGACGCTGACAGGGCACGGGTCTGTGTACCCTGTGCTGAGCAAGCGCTGGCCTTGCATTCTGGCCTGCCAGTGGCTGCACCTCGTTTCACTTCACCTACTTCCCCAGGCTTAAATCTCACTCCTGCTGAGTCGCACACAAGTGGGGATTCTCAGCCTGATTTGTCTCATAGACTGCCTACGGCTGAACAGATTATTGCGAGGTCTTTAGCGCGTAAGGGCCCTGGTAAGAAGCGGCACTTGACGCCTAATGTTACTGTTTTCCCTATGGGATCTGAGGAGTTTATGAATCTGTGTGGCTATACCCCTTCTGATGAAGGAGAGCTCTTTTCTGACTCAGGCTCATCTGATGAGAGTTTGAAGGGTCATGAAGACTCAGGCCCTGACCCCTGGGCCCAGGATGACACTGACAGAATATTGATCCAGATCTTTGAGGTTCTGTCTATCTCTCTCCCTGGTGAGGCTCCCAGGCAAAGAGGGGAGCGTTTCCATACAGCAACATCACGTTTGGAATTTCTAGAGCAGGCACATTTCCATACCCTTGTGCTCAAGGAATGGGAGTGCCCCAGTAAACTTCCCGGGGTCCCAGGGGATTTGGATAGGAAGTATCCTTTTCCCCCTGAGGTGGTTAAATATTGGTCATCCCCCCCCCCCCCCCCGAGGTGGATGCCCCGGGCTACCTAACCCCCCTTTTATTGCAGCCCCTGCTTATGCTACCCTTAGGGATGCTGAGGACCGGCGCATTGACCTGCTGGCCTCCCACGCCTTTGCATGTGCGGGGACGGCGCTGCGCCCGGTCTGTGCCTCTGCCGTTACTGCCGTGGCCGCTAGAACCCTCATCAGAAAAATGCTTGATCGTCCCCCTGATGATCTCCCTTGGGATGTGTTTAATGCACTCTCCAGTTGTGATGTGTTTGTAAAATGTATCCTATTAGCGTTGGATGACACCATTAGAATGTGTGCAAGAACTTCTGCCCTTGTGGTGGCTATATGTCGCTTGGTCTGGCTGCGGCGGTGGGGTGCTGACGATGCTGCAAAGAAGGGCTACGCCTTTTTGGGGCCCGTCTAGACCTTTTTGGTAAGAAGGGTAAGTTACCCCAACGCAGGGGCCAGGGCACCCTGTCTACCCCCTACCATTACCATAGTGTTAAACAGGATCCAGGGGTGTCCTTCGCGGGGGCTCGCGCAGATTCCTGCCCCAGGAGCAGCAGACAACGCCCCGGCTCCTCAGGGGGGGCTAAGCCCAAATCTTCCCCCAAGTTCCCTCAAGCATGATGGGGCGCCCTCGCCCGTCTGGGTGAGGGGACGACTGCGGCACCTTGCTCATGTCAGGAGGCATCACGCCTCAGACTGGTGGATTCAGGAGGAAGTGTACTCCGGCTACAAGATAGAGTTTGCTGTGCGGCCTCCCCCAAGATTATCAGGTCCCGGGTACTCCTGGTCCCTGCCTCTGCTCAGGTGATGGTGCAGGCCATGCAAGGTCTGAGGGGTCTGGGGGTCACTTGCAGATTGCCCTTAACGGGCAGAGGCAGGGGACGCTACTCCAACCTTTCCACAGTTCCCCAAAAGGATGGGTCAGTCTGGCCCATTCTGGATTCACAGATTTTCAACAATTCGTCAATTACAGGCGGTTTCTGCACGGAAACTCTGCGCTCGGCCATCAGCTCCTTGCGCCCCGGGGGCTTTTTGCCGTCTGTGGAGATCAAAGATGCTTATTTTCACATCCCTGTGTCTTCAGGACACCAAGGTTCTTCAGATTCGCGTTGAAAGACCAACACTGCCAATTTGTGGCCTTGTCATCTGGCCTCTCTTCAGCTCCCAGAGTGCTCACCAAGGTGCTGACGGGGGTGATGTCTCCGATGAGATCTAAGGGCGTCCGCGTGCTGACCTACCTGGACGTCCTCATCACTTCCCAGTCCCTACGTCAGGCTAAGTTGGATACTCGGCTGGTGATGTCCATTTGGGAGTCATTTGGATGGGTGATCACTCACCCCAAGTCCTCGTTGTCCCCTTCATTGGTAACTCCATTCCTAGGAATGAATCTGGATACAGTTCAGGCAAGGATCTTCCTTCCTCAGCAAAGAGTGGACAATCTGGTTGCACGGGCTCAGTCCCTCATAGCTGTCCCCGTCCCTCCACCAGGCAGGGGATGCAGCTGGTGGGCCGTTGGTGGCGTGCTCCGAAGAGGTCCCTTATGCTCAGTCCCCCTTGGGGTTTTCTGCAACTTCTCCTATGGTTTGTACGGGACAAGGACCCAGCATCCCTGGACAGGGTCTGTGTGCCTTCCCCCCTGGTGAGAAGGTCCCTCTTGTATTGGATGAACTCAAGGAACCTGTTTGGGGGCAGTTCCTTCTTGCCCCTTCCTGGGAGACGGTCACCATGGATGCCAATCTATCAGGTTGGGGGGGGGGGTTTCTTCTGGAAGTCCCTGCGATTCCAGGGGAGGTGGGGCCCTTAGGAGGCCCATACACCTATCAATGTTGAAACAGTGAGCGTTCAGGTTAGTGCTAACTGGCTTAACTACTCCTCTTCAGGGCCTGCCTGTTCCGGGGCGCTAGGTCTATCTGATGGCAGTGGCCTACATCAATCTTCAGGGAGGGACCCGGAGCAGGAGGGTCCTCCAGGAAGTGTCTCTGATCCTGATCTGGGTGGAGGACAATGTTCCCTGCATATCAGCGGTATATACTACGGGGGGAGTCCCTCCGCAACAGGGTGTTTCAATCCCTGTGTCACTATGGGGACCAACCAGTTGTGGATCTGTTTGTGTCCTGTCACGATCACAAGCTCTCTGCCCTTGTTTCCCTGTCCCAGGATCCCCTGGCCGTGATCATGGATGCCTTAGTAAGGTCATGGCAGGACATTCTGTTCTGTATGTCTTTCCTCCATTCCCCCTGCTAGGCAGGGTCCTGCGCAAGATTGCTCTTGAAGGGGTGCCAGTGATTCTGGTGGCCCCCAGGTGGCCAAGAAGAGTGTGGTTCGCAGACGTGGTACTGAGGGCAGTAGTTCAGTACGTTCTGCCAGGGGTGCCAGATCTGCTCACTCAGGGCCCCTTACGCCATCCCAATCTACAGACTCTGGCTTTGACGGCCTGGCTGCTGAAACATCCATATGGATGGAGACAGGCTTATCTGCCTTGGTGATTGAGACTATGGGAAGACTAGGAGCAAACTTCTTCTTCCATCTATTATAGGGTATGGCATACCTATATTGATTGGGTGAGTCTAGATCTCTTCCCTGTCGGGGGTTCTCTGTCCCCAGGGTTCTAGAGTTATTACAGCATAGGTTAGAGTCGGGTCTCCAACTCAGTACTCTGCAGGGTCAGGTTTCTGCCCTGTCTGTCTTCTTTCAGAAGTTTTTTGCTCAGCTTTCCTTGGTTAAGACTTCCTTTCAGGGGGTTACTCATGTGCGTCCCCCACGTAAACCTATGGTCCCTGGTTGGGATTTGAACTTGGTTTTGACTTGCAGGGTGTTCCCTTTGGACCTATTCAGGACGCTGCTCTGGCTGTACTTATCCTCAAGGTTGTCTTCTGGTGGCTATTACTTTGGTCAGACGTGTGTCTGAGCTAGCGGCTCTGTCTATCTAGCCCCCATACTATGAGAGACACCAGGATAAGGTGGTGTTCCGCTTTAAGTCGGACTTTCTGCCTAAGGTGGTGTCTACTGTTCTTTTGATTCAAGATATTGTTCTTCCTTCTTTGTGCCCTATTCCTAGCAACGCTGAGGAAGGAGTTCTGCATTCCTTGGACAGGTGTTGGAAGTATTCCTTAGCAGTCACTGCGTCCTTTAGGAAAACTGATGCTCTTTTTGGGCCTACGGCCACTCCATCCCAAGCTGCGTTGGGTCTGGTCATTACTTGGATGGGATGGCCCCTTCTGGTCCTAGGAAAGGTTTTTGGCTCCTGCCAAGTCCACTATTAGCGAATGGATTCGTCAGGCTGTGACCTATCCCACTAAGGGGAAGAATCTTTCCTTTCGCCTTACTGCTCATTCTACTCGTGCTATTGGTGTCTCTTGGGCCTTCCAGCACCAGGCTTCTGTTGAAGAAGTTTAGGCCGCTACTTGGTCTTCTGTTCATACCTTTCAAAGTATTACAAGGTTGATGTTAGGGCCTCAGCTCATGCTGTCTTGGCCGCAAGGTTTTGCAGGCGGCAGTGGTTTAAACTGTCTGCTGTTGCCTTTTTTGTTGGGGATCCCACCCTACTTTATGGACGCTGCTATTGGATGTCCCAAGTGTAAGTAATCTATTCGGAGCAGGACGTACTGTATACTAAGAATAATACAATTCTGTGAAATACTCACCTGTAGAATTGATATTATAAGTATACAGTACGTCCTGCTCCACCCCACCCTGGTTTTTGCATTGTTCTGGATCCCCTGTATGGTGATTGTTATCATTGTTATAGTTACCAGTTTTTGGTGGTTAAATTCTCCCGGCTTCCTGTTCACTGCTTTTCAATGCTGGGGATTTGTGGGAGGTCCCTGGGTATTTGAGGGGCTGGGAGGAGCCTGTTTTACATGTCTCTGCAGTGCAGCGCCATCTGGCGGAGGATAACCCAAGTGTAAGTAATCTATTTGGAGCAGGACGTACTGTATACTTATAATATCAATTCTACAGGTGAGTATTTCACAGAATTGTATTTTTGCATCTGGGAAGATCCACAAGCTGAAGTTTTTTTCTCTGGATCATCCTGACCCAGCTCTGGGAACAGACACCTTGGCCCTCTATTGGCCCTTTGGCCTGGTCTATGCATTTCCTCCAGTCCGAATACTTCCTCTAGTTCTCAACATGTTCTGCTTCTGGCCCCTGATGGCCAAAGAGACCTTGGTTCTCAGCATCAAGAACTCTGTCCATTCAGGAACCTTGGGAGCTACCATGTAGACTGCTCTGTTCCATCAACAGATAGTAAAGATTCTTCTGTGGATAAATCATTGGACGTCAGAGCATGTCATCTGGAATTCCTTCATCAAACAAAGCATTGGAGAAAGGCGGGTACCTTATTCATTTCATTTTCAGGTCCTAGAAAGGGCCATGGGGGGGGGGGGGGACCATGGTATGTCTAAAACAACATTGGACAGCAAGGTGGGGCCTCTGTTGAACAGATTTGTAAAGAGGCCACCTAGTTTTCAGCCAAGACGTTTGTTAGACATTCGGACCGTTCGGACCAATATTAACGGATTGGTCCTTGGGAGAAATGTGCATCGGGCAGCTTTTCCCACCCAGTACAGGTAGATCTCGCTTATCCTCTCAAGAGTATGCTGCCCTAAGGATGTTTTGAGAAAACTTAAGTTAGTTACTTGGACTAAACATCCGAAAGGGCAGCATACAGGTTTCCCTTCCTCAAGATTTCATTGGATGGATTATGTTTAATTACCAGTACTGTTTTGGTCTTTGTATTTTGCAGACACTAAAACAACTGGAGGCTGGGAAGAGGAGCCAAAGCTTTATTCATTTCTGGTGGTCATGTGTTCCTACCTAGGGGCAGAGCAATAAGGTCTCAAGAGGATGCTTTCCATTTGGATGTTTAGAAAAGAAATGACCAGATAACTAACCTAGTAGCACTACCTAGGTGGGCCTATCAAGGCCTGGCCATAGATTTCATTACCACAATAGCCTCTGAAATTACAGCTCCACAAACTTCAGGAACTACCAATTAGGATCATAGTAAATCCTATTGATAAATATTGCTAAAATCTCAAAAATCATACAACACGCCACAGAATTAAAACAATAATGGCCACAAGGGGGAGCCAGAACACCACCAAACAGACTAACAAGTTGGTATTACAAATAACCCAAGCTCCCTAAATCCACTCCCTATAGTGAATGGCACCACTCCGGTTGTAATTACAAATTCATATTACTTTATTCAGATGATTTTACTATGTACATACATTTTTTAAAAAACATTAGTTAAAATACATATATATTTACAAACAATTCCCCGAAGGGGGGGGGGGGGAGACCAGAATGGACGGAAGGACCAGAATGGACGGAGGGGGAGGGGGGGGGCAGGACAACACTAACACTAACCAGAGTGTCCAGATGGAAAAACCTTCATGGCTATATTAATAAATCAGTTGTATCTATTAGTCTGCTGCTATTCTAAATCCCAATGCTGCCTATCCACAAGTGACTAATTCATGAAACAATTAATTATTAATATACAAAAAACGTGCAAAAACTAATATATTATATCTACATAAAGTGCTATGTGCCATATATTACAACAACCTATCCACACCTATCCTAAGGACAGCCATAGGGAGATAAGAGCAGACACGTATATAACATTACACAGTACCTTAAAACATTCCAGTGACCAGCCAAGCACACCCCCTCCTCTCCCAACCGACGCGTTGCGTGACGTCCCGCGTCACTTCTCCAGTGCAACATTCCTGTACATAAACAAGGTGTAAAACATGTAATTTACATTCTTATTAAACAGACCAAATAAATAACAAATTCCCTCTTTCCTATTGTATCTTGTATTCAGAATATCCATTGTAAACTCTATAACACTGCATTTGTAATAGTCGATGTACTGTATGTTTCTACTCTGTCTGTAATTTCTATTTTGTACAGCGCTACGGAAGATGATGGCGCTATATAAATAAACAATAATAATAATAACAAAAACATTTAATGTATATAAATGCTGTCTGACATGAACCACATTGAATTTTAGTACAGGGCTTGTAAAAAAAATGCACGTATGGCAGCTTAAAAATCACAGAGTCCCTGGAGTGTGCCGGCTGTCCGCAAAGCTTCCTCTGGTCCTGAATTTAGGGATATTTGACAATATAATTTATTAAGACTTTAATTGGTAGCGCCTGAAATTTGTGGAGCTAGAATTTTAAAGGCTGTCAGGAAGAGGTGTAAATACTTTTAGGCATTTTGGATTCAATTTATTTATTTTGCACACATTTTACATTTTGAGCAGCTAGTTTACAGTTTTTCTTGATCAGGAAATGTTTAGGAAACTTTTAAAGCCCATCTACTGTACTCTGTACCAGCAAAATCCCATAGGACATATCTTTAAAATGGCTCTTATCATAACACAACTGATAGCATGTAATGCATTTCAAATCCCACCAGCACAAACTCTTGAAAAAAAAGTTTGTAAGCAGTTATGTGTTGCAGACCTGCTCAGTTTCTGGATCTCCAAAACAGATTATCTGATCCATTAGGTAAAATCATATGCAACATATAATGCAAGAAACTTTAAATCTGATGTGCTGGGACCTCCTCGCCAGATAAGAAAACCAAAGAAAGGAAGAGAGTGCAAGGACTGTAATAGAATAGGAAGTAGGGGTAGGGGCACAAAATGTATCTGGCTGTGTGGCATAAACTACATCTACCTGCCAGCCAGTAGGCTCGAACACTCATAGTTCTGAAGGCTGAGACGTTCTGGTTGCAAAAGCTTTCAGCTCCAAAGTGCAGAGTGTGATTCCGATCAATACAAGCTTATACGAGCATCCACCACATATCAGCAATGGATGCCTGTGAACGATCACATGATGCACTCCCTGATGCCAATTAACAAGCTCACTTGTGGCCAGTAGCAGGGATACACATTAAGACCAGACAGGGATCACACTGTCTGCACCAGAAGTATTTAGTACTGGAATTGCAGGTATCTGCAGGCTTGCCAGTAGACATTATAAAAAACAGGGCACATACCAAGTTATAGATGGCCTGAAAAGAGCAGACATTATTAAAGGGATTTTATATGCAAAGGTTTAAATAAAAATAAATAGCGTCTTGCCTTGCCAAATGTTGCTCCAGCGCTGTGCCTCCTCTCCGCTCAGCACCTTAAATAAGGAAATATACTTCATTATGTGCCCCTCCAGCGCCACCCTGCCAGTGTGGGCCACCAATACTAGC
This sequence comes from Gastrophryne carolinensis, assembly GCA_027917425.1. Lineage (NCBI taxonomy): Eukaryota > Metazoa > Chordata > Amphibia > Anura > Microhylidae > Gastrophryne > Gastrophryne carolinensis. The sequence continues at coordinate 408,297,421 of CM051234.1, read as the reverse complement.
TTGAGGAACTAGTCCAGACCACACCCCCTATGTATTAATGGCTTGAATGGCACTCTCAGAGTTGCCATTCAAGCCTAGCTAACCCCTCCCTTCTTCCTCCACACGCAGCCTCCTCCTAGCACCACCCCATCAATTATGCTGATTATTATGCAGAATTTCAGCTCCAAGGGCCACACCCACATACTTCAGAAGAGAACTAATGGGGTAGAACTGTAATCCTTGATATCTCAGCCATTTCTTCTTAAATTTAAAAACAAAAAACAGTTCAGGGCAGTGTCAAACGTAGCCTAACACAATGGTCTAGCAATTGGTAATGCCTGAAATCCCACTTTAAACGAAATCCTTTGTTGGGTTCTCTACTTCAAATGTGCAATCACATGAAAGGTGAATTTCTTCTGCACAGAACTGATGATTTAAAGAAGTCAGAACAGTAAATGCATTTATAATGCCCCAGTGTGGGTGCAGTAACAGACAGACATGTCATTTTTGATTCGCAATGTTGTCTGTCATAAGGAAAAATGTGTTTTGAATTGATGCTTTAGAAAGAAGACTGTTCTAAGTGAATCAGCTGTACTTAGCCTGTGGCTTCGTCATTTGCCGAGCCTTGAGAAAGCCGTGCTGGATCTATTTCAAAGATTAATTGTCCTCCAAAACAAATCATTGAAAGAAATGGAGGAGATTATGAGAGAATCATTCTTGGTAAGTGAAAAAGCCTCAAATTATATATTTATCCAGAGTTACTGAAAGAGTATTCCCCCACTTGATAAACTGTTTACACACACACACGTGTGTGTGTTTTTCAAAACTGTGTTAGTTGCTGCTCATCAAGTTAGTGACATAATACACAACAGTGTTATTATGGTAAGAGGACTTAGTGGTACCAACATTAAAATAATGGTTCCACAGAGTAGCACTGTTTTGCCTGGTGCTTTATTGGCAGAACTACCCACAATATTGCGCTGAATTTGTCTACATGAAGTTCTTATGAAAACCGTTTCCAAGGAAAAAGCAAATAAGAGCATTAACTATTCCTTAATACAAACGATTGCTAACACATGGGTTAATCTGGGAGCCAGAGGCGGACCTAGAGCAGAAAACGAGTTGCGGATGCTCCCGGGTGCAGGTATAAGACCCTGCTAGGCCCTGGCCTCCCCAGTTCTGCTCTAGTCTTCGCCGAAGGAGGATCAGATAATTACCTTTCCCTTGGGTCGCTAAAGTTGGTTTCAGTTATGACTGTCCACTCCTTTTTGGTTAAGTTCACCGTGTATTATGAATGCAGTTCATGCACCGCTCCCAGGTCCTCACATCCCACCGCCCCTGTGGGGACAAATAATTCCGATGCCTACCAAATCAGGATAACGCCTGATGGTGAGGAGTTGAATGGTTTCAGTGCAAGGGCTGCTACGGGTCTAGTCCCTGTTAGTCTCATGCTAGTCTGTCCAGTAGTTAGTCAGGACTGCCGACTAAGGAGCCTACAGCTCCCTTTCTTCAAGTGGCACTGCTCGCAAGGCTTTGATGCCGACCTGGGAGCTCAATCTGGTCCTTGCTGCTTTACAAGGATCTCATTTTGAGCCCATGTTCGGGGCTTCTTTATATTCCTCAACCCTGAAGGTGGTGTCTGTAAGATTTCAGAATTAGCAGCTTTGTTGTGCAGAGCACCCTACCTAGTCTTTTATAGGGACAAGGTAGCTCGGGGTCTTCGAAGGTCATTTCTGCTTTTCATTTAAATCAAAACATTGTACTACTGTCTTATTGTCCCAATCCATCATAGGGAACAGATGTTACATTCCCTTGATTTACTGTGTGCACTAAAAGATTTGGATGCTACAGTATCTGTGAGGAAAACAGATACGCTTTTTGTAGTTCCCACTGGACCCGAGGAGAGGTTGGCAGTTGCCAAACCCTCGTGCTGTAAGTGCATCCTGGGCCTTTCAGCACCAGGCTGTGGACCAGGTATACAATGCAGCCACTTGGTCTTCTGTCCACACCTTTACTTATTTTTATAAGATGTATGTCCGAGCATCAGCAAATACGGTGTTCGGGAGAAAGGTTTCTCAAGCAGTGGTTCAGCCCCTACCAGGGTCTGACCTATCTGTCCTTTAGCCATATGGATATGGCTCCCTGACACAAGTCACACCAGATTAACCCATGAGTAAGTAATCGGTGTCCGTGTATGGACAACTAAGGGAAAACCGTTTTACAAGGTAGAGACAAAAATTGTATTATTCTAAGCATACAGCACGTCCTGCTCCAGATGTAGTAATTACATGTGGGGTAATCCTCCACCTGAGGACACTGTTCACTGCAGACATGTAGAAAACAGGCTCCTCCCGGGCCTTCATATACTGAGGGACCTCCCACAAATCCCCAGATTTCTCTGCAGTGCTCACTGCGAAGACATGAAGTATCACGCTCTCGCAGGCGAGCGGGGGCTTTACAGCCCGAGGCCCTGCGGGACTATTTCCACCCGTCCTCATTGTGAAGTAATGCCTCCCAGCCTGGGCTGCGCTGGTCGGGTGAAGGTAGGCAGCACCTTGTGTGCTTACGGAGCTAGGCTCCACCGCAATCCCCCACCATAGGGTAGGCGGTTAAGGCTAATGGTGAGCCTTCAGAGGATGCCCCTCCCGCATCAGCGCCCCACGCCCCGTGTAGCGGTGAACCCCGAGTATTGGGTCACCTTCCTCCCTAGTTCCCCCCGTTATTGGGGGGAAAAGAGGGGGGGGGGTTGGGTGTACGACGGCCTAACCTTGCCCTATTACACTAGTAGGCTTATAGCCCTTGATGGTTACCGGGTGTCAGACGCATTTCACATTGATGGTAACTTTAGCCGCAGCGCCTTTAATGTATTTTACTTGGCGCGTACGGCGGCTCTGATCGCGGACGCTACGGGTTTATTTCTGTTTCTATCCTGTCATGTTTAGTCCCTGAGGTCTGGGTTCAGTTACTAACTACTGTTTTCTGATTAGCTACGCGCTTCGAGCTTCGCGCTCTCTGGGGGGGGGGGGGGGGGGGGCGTGGTCTGGTGTGGCGCGTTCCGCGTCATCTTCAGATCTGGCCCGCCCTTCGAGGTTCGCTGGCGCCATTTCCTTCTCACGTGTGCGTGGTGAAGAGTGTCCTCACCTCGCTGTTCTGTAAGTGCCCTCATGGGCGACCTTTCTTTAGCTTTTGCTTCTCCTCGCTTGGCTCTGACATCCCTGTTCCCCTTGTGTCCTTCAGACCGTGAACTTCGGTAGCTTCTCCCGGCCCGGTGTAGCGCCCGGTCCAGACCATTAAAAAATCACTCCCACTTCCCAGCGGGTCATTGGGGCATCCAGGGTTGCTTTACAGCGTCAATCCCTACTGGCATATTGTACATAATAATCACCATATGGAGGCATCTCAGGATATTGTGAACGGGGTTCCCTCGGGACAAGCACGTCTGTGTGTAGCTTGTGGGGTCTTACCTAGCAGCGGTGACAATGCACGGGTCTGCATCCCTTGTGCACAGCCGGCGCTAGCCGGTCTTCCCGCCTCTTCCGAGGCTGGGCCCGCACCTCGCCTCGCTTCACCTACTCCCCCAAGTCTGAGCCTAACCCCCAATACCAGTGGGGATTCTCATTCTGATTTGGCCACTAGACTGGCTAGTGTGGAAAACTTAATTGCTGGCTCCTTGGCACGCAAGGCCACTGCCAAGAGGCGACATTTGAATCCTGAAACTACTATATTTACTATATAATCCAATGATTTACTTCTTTCTTACGCACATCCCCCCTCAGACGAAGGGGAACTGTTCTCTGACTCAGGGTCATACGACGACGAGTCCAGGGGACAGGAAGAATCTGGTTCTGATCATTGGTCCTCGGACGACATTGATAGACTGTTGACCCAGATCTTTGACGTATTGTTCCTCTCTCCCCGTCAAAGGGGTGATCTGTTTCACACCGCTAGGGCGCGGTTGGAATTTCCCGAACAAACCCATTTTAATAGCCTCGTGCTGAAAGAATGGGAACACCCCAGCAAACTTCATGGGGTTCCTAAAAGTGTGGATAAGAAATATCCCTTTCCTGCTGACCTGGTCAAGTGTTGGACATCGCCACCCGAGGTCGATGCCCCAATTCTAAGTCTGTCCAACACCTCTATTATGCACTCCCCCGACACTACTACGCTGCGGGATTCGGAGGATCGGCGTGTTGACCAACTGGCATGTCATGCCTTTGCATTTGGGGGAGCGTCGCTCCGCCCAGTGTGCGCCTTAGCCATCACGGCGGTGGCGCTCAAGACTGTGGTTAAGACTGCTCTTGAAGGGGCGGATGACTTGCCCTCTGATGCTGCCAATGCTCTGGCCACCTGTGAAACTTTTGTGAACTATATCCTATCTGCATCGCACGATGCTATTAAGTTGAGCGCTAGATCTTCTGCTCTGGTGGTAGCCATACGCCGATACGCTGATAACGCCGCCAAGAAGGCCCTTACAGGGCTTCCATTTAAGGGATTGCGCCTGTTTGGAGAAAGGTTAGATATCTTTGCCAAGGGTGGCAAGTTACCCCAGCGCAAGCATCAGATTCGGCCCTTTCGTGGCCCAAGCTCCCAATCGACCTCCACCGTAGGGCTAAGCAAGGCAGAGGAGTGTCCTTCGCTGGGTCTCGCGCAGATCCCTGGAACAAGAATAAAGGACGCTGTCCCGGTTCCTCCTGGGGGCCCAAGCCCAAGGCCCCTCCCAAGACCCCTCAAGCATGAAGGGGCGCCCTCAACGTCAGGGTGGGGGGACGTCTACAGCACTTCAAGCATGTCTGGAGTCGCCACGTCTCAGACCGGTGGATTCAGGAAGTAGTGTCCTCCGGTTACAAGATAGAATTTGCTGTACGGCCCCCTACCAGGTTCGTTGGGTCCCGGATCCCTCAGGACCCTGCCTCAGCTCGGGTCTTGATGCTGGCTGTGCAGGACCTTCTGGATCTAGGGGTCATTTGCAAGGTCCCCTTAAGAGGCAGGGGGTTTTATTCCAACCTTTTCACGGTACCCAAAAAGGACGGGTCAGTCAGACCCATTCTGGATTTAAAAATCCTCAACAGATTTGTCAGAAACAAGCACTTTCGTATGGAAACTTTGCGCTCGGCTATTGCCTCGCTGCGCCCAGGGGACTTCATGACATCTGTGGACATCAAGGATGCTTACCTGCACGTTCCGGTGTTTCCAGGACACCAAAGGTTTCTCTGATTTGCGCTGCTGGATCAGCATTACCAGTTCGTGGCCCTGCCATTCGGCCTCACGTCGGCTCCAAGGGTGTTCACCAAGGTGCTGGCAGGAGTGATGTCCCTGTTAAGACTAAAGGGCATACGCATGTTGCCCTACCTGAACGATATACTCATCACCTCTCGGTCTCTGTGGCAGGCAGAGCTGGACACTCAGTAGTGTCCACCCTGGAGTCCTTCGGCTGGGTGATCAATTACCCCAAGTCCTCTCTGTCCCCCTCCTCAGCGACCCCGTTCCTGGGGATGATTCTGGATACCGTTCAGTCAAGGATATTCCTTCCTCAGCAGAAGGTGGAAGCTCTGACAACTCAGGCGATGTCCCTGCTTTCGAGCCCTCATCCCTCCATCCGGCAGGGAATGCAGTTGATGGGCTCGATGGTGGCAAGCTTCGAGGCGGTGCCCTTTGCCCAGTTTCATTTGAGAATCCTGCAGCTTCACCTTCTGTCAGTTTGGAACAAGAACCTAGCGTCCTTGGACGGGATATGGGTGGTTCCCCCCTCGGTCAGACAATCCCTTGCCTGGTGGCTGGACCACAGGAACTTGACAAGGGGCAGATCCTTCCTGACTCCCTCCTGGGAGACGGTCACAACGGATGCCAGTCTTTCGGGCTGGGGGGGATTCTGGAAGTCCCTGCGCTTCCAGGGGAGGTGGGGCCCTCAGGAGGCCCATCTTCCTATCAATGTCCTGGAACTCAGGGCGGTCAGATTGGTGCTGGAACAATTGACCCATCACCTGAGGGGTCTGGCGGTTCAGGTACGCTCAGACAACAGAACGGCGGTTGCCTACATCAACCATCAGAGGGGGACCCGGAGCAAGGGGGCTCTTCAGGAAGTTTCTCTGATTCTAACAATGTCCAATGCATCTCGGCTGTCTACATTCCAGCGGCGGAGAACCTGCTGGCAGATGCTCTGAGCAGGGGGTCGTCCCGTCAGGGGGAATGGTCCCTCTGCAACAGGGTATTTCAGTCCCTGTGTCACCGTTGGGGTGTGCCAGATGTGGATCTGTTTGCGTCCCGTCACAATCACAAGCTCCCGAGCTTTGTATCCCTGTCTCAGGATCCTCTGGCTCTGGTCACTGATGCCCTGTCCATGTCTTGGAGGGAGTTTCGGCTCCTGTATGTGTTTCCACCAATTCCCCTTCTGGGCAGAGTTCTGCGCAAGATTGCTCTGGAAGGGGTACCCGCGATTCTGGTGGCCCCAAGGTGGCCAAGAAGAGTGTGGTTCGCAGACGTGGTTCAAATGGCAGTAGATCAGTACGATCTGCCAAGGTTGCCAGATCTTCTAACTCAGGGGTCTCTACGCCATCCCAATTTACTAACTCTGGCTTTGACGGCTTGGCTGTTGAAACCTCCATCCTGATGGAAAAGGGTTTGTCTGCATCTGTAGTGGCTACTATGGTGCAAGCCAGGAAAAAGACTTCTTCTGCTATCTATTATAGAGTCTGGCGTTCTTACATTGACTGGTGTGAGTCCAGGTCTCTTCCCTGCCGGGAATTTTTAGTCTCTAGGGTGCTGGAGTTTTTACAACATGGTCTAGACTTGGGTCTTTAGCTTAGTACTCTGAAGGGCCAGGTTTCGGCCCTGTCTATCTTCTTTCAGAAGACCTTTGCCCAGCATCCCCTTATCAAGACCTTCTTTCAGGGGGTCACTCATGTGCATCCCCCTCGAAAGCCTATGGTACCTGTTTGGGATTTAAACTTTTTATCGGCCCTGCAGGGTGCTCCTTTTGAGCCTATTCAGGAGGCTGCTCTCGCTGTTCTCACGCTCAAGGTTGTCTTCTTAGTAGCTATCACTTCTGTTACGCCTGTGTCTGAGTTGGCTGCTTTATCTATTCAGCCTCCCTACTATGAGAGACACCAGGTTAAGGTGGTGTTCCGCTTCAAGCCAGACTTTCTACCTAAAGTGGTGTCTGCTTTTCATTTGAATCAAGATATTGTATTTCTTTCTCTGTGCCCTAATCCTAGTAACCCTAAGGAGAGGGTTTTGCATTCCTTGAATGTGGTTAGGTGCGTCAAGTATTACCTAGTTATCACTAAGGCTTTCAGGAAGACTGATGCTCTCTTCGTTGTGCCTCACGGGCCTAGGAAGGGTTTGGCTCCCGCCAAGTCTACCATCAGTAAATGGATTTGTCAGGCTGTGGTTCAAGCCTATTCTACTAAGGGGAAGTCTTCCCCCTTCCGTCTTACTGCTCATTCTACTCGAGCTGTTGGGGCTTCTTGGGCATTTCAGCACCAGGCCTCTGTGGAACAAGTTTGCAAGGCCGCTACTTGGTCTTCCGTTCATACCTTTACTAAGTTTCACAAGGTTGATGTTAGGGCCTCAGCTGATGCTGTGTTTGGCTGCAAGGTTTTGCAGGTGGCAGTAGTTTAAACTGCTTGCTGTTGCCTTTTCTGTTGGGGATTTCACCCTACTTTACGGACACTGCTATTGGATGTCCCACATGTAATTACTACATCTGGAGCAGGACGTGCTGTATGCTTAGAATAATACAATTCTGTGAAATACTCACCTGTAGAATTGGTATTATATGCATACAGCACGTCCTGCTCCAACCCACCCTGGTTTCACGTTGTTCTGGATCCCCTGTTTGGTGATTGTTATCATTGTTATTATTGCCAGTTTTTGGGTGGTTGGTTTCTCCTGGCTTCTCCTTTCACTGCTTTTCAATGCTGGGGATTTGTGGGAGGTCCCTCGGTATATGTAGGGCCGGGAGGAGCCTGTTTTCTACATGTCTGCAATGAACAGCGCCCTCAGGCGGAGGATTACCCCACATGTAATTACTACATCTGGAGCAGGACATGCTGTATGCATATAATACCAATTCTACAGGTGAGTATTTCACAGAATTGTATTTTTCTTAATTGACTTCCTTAAGTGGAGTTTTTGTTGCCATACCATTTTCACTATTTTGTGCTACACATGTTTAACTGTCATTTTTGATGGGATTTCCCAGGAAAATCCTATATTCCAAGTATGTTACACATCCCGCTTCCACTATTCATGACATATGCTGCTCTTCCTTGCAGGTAAGCCGGCCATTTTTTGCCCTATTTCTGCCCAGACCTTTATATTGTAAATCCCTATACTAGCCTCCCAGCCTCGGCTGCAGGCCTGGGTGAGGGTAGGAATCACCTTAATATCCCTTACACCCTTGGTGTGGGATCTCCCCCCCCCTTCCGGGTCCCCTTCGTAGCCCTCCCGGGGGGGGGGGGGGGGGTCTTTTCCTGCTCAGCTTTTCACTCTTTATACTGTGTGTGTTTGTGTGATATAGTGTGCTTGTGGTGTGCACAGATCGCATTTCTTGTTATACGCTGAGGGGAGCTTCTTCCCCTCAGGCTGCGGGGGCGGGCGCTCGTGCGCTGCCGCGCCCCGCCCCCTCCTGTTGGCGCTTTTTGCTGAACCCAGCCTATAGCTGGGTACCGCGCTACTGGTTGTGAGGGAAGGGGGGCGGGGCCAGGCGCGCGATCTGCGCTGACCCGCCCTTCCTTCTCTCCTTCTCCCTCTCTCTTTCTCTCGTGCTGTGCTGCTGGCTGCCATCTTGTGTGACACGTGAGTGCCCTTCTGGGGCCCCGTTTTTTCATCATTATTCAGCATAATTGTGTTCCCTTCAGCTGGGGGCAGTTCAGGTCACACTGTGTGATTAACTATTTGTTGGATATTTTGCTCTTTATCTGTGTGTGTATGCGCATGTGTTTATGACCACTGCTTGTGTCTTTCAGGAGGACTCCCTGCTACCTGCTTAAAAGGGGGTTCTCCCGGTCCTAGGGTCCCTAGAGTAAATTGGGCACCCCAAAAATCCTCCCACTTGGGACTTAAAGGGGCATCCCGGGTTGCTTATCAGCGTAATTCCCTCTGGTCATTGCGACTACCTTTAAAAATCACCATATGGAGGCTCCACAGGTTACCGGGCTCGGGCTCCCTTCAGGACAATCCCGGCTGTGTGTGGGTTGTGGGGTACCCCTTGCGGGGAAAAATGTACTAATTTGCATATCATGTGCACAACAGGCTATAACGCAGCAGTCTGGATCCCAGGCGTCTGGGTCAGTGCCGCCCGTCTCATCTCCCACCCCACCCCGCATTATCTGTACCCCAGTTGACACTGTCATTAGTGGGGAGTCGCACTCTGATGTATGTGCCAGGCTGGCCAACCTAGAGAAAACTATTTCTAGCTCAGTGGGCAGTAAAGCCCCTGCTAAGAAAAGGCATCTGTCACCGTCTACGCCGGTACTTGATTTTGATGATTATGACTCCCCTGACTGGTCTGATTATTCCCCTCTTGAGGAGGGGGAATTGTTTGGGGAATCTGAGACTGAAGAACTGCAGTTCCTTGATTCTGATGCCAGGCAGGCGCTGGGGGATGCTGTGGATACCCCCAAAGTACTGGCCCATCTCTTAGAGGTTCTGGATATTTCCCCTCCAGGCCCCTCCGGAGAAGGGGGAATTCTTTGGCTCATCTAAGCCCCGCTTGGAGTTCCCAAATCAGGATAATTTTGATAGCATGATTCTTAGAGAATGGGAGAAGCCGAGTCGGCTTCCCGGGGTTCCGCAGGGATGGGATAGGAAGTATCCCTTCCTGGTGGATGCGGTGAGGCGATGGTCTTCCCCTCCTGAGGTCGATGCGCCCATCTTAGGATTGTCCAACACCTCTGTTGTACATACTCCTGACGCCACTACCCTTAAGGATGGCGAGGATAAGCGCATTGATCAGATGGCATGCCATGCCTTTGCCAGTGTGGGTTCAGCCTTGCGGCCTGTTTGTGCTTCTGCACTCGTGGCTGTGGCTACCAGGTCTGAGGTTAGGGACATGTTAAAAGGGTCCCAACTCAACCCGGCCAGTGTTGAATTCACAGCCCTTAAGAGGTGTGAATTGTTCATGAACTTTGTGTTGGCAGCTATGGATGACACTATTATCATGTGTAGTAGAACCTCGGCTCTGCTGGTGGCCATGCGTCGATTGGTATGGCTACGCCAGTGGGCGGCTGACATAGCGGCCAAGAAATCACTCACAACACTGCCCTTCCTGGGTATGCGGCTGTTTGGTGACAAATTGGATTCTGTGGCAAAAGGTGGGAAGCTGCCTCAGCGTAAGAAGCAGCGTCACTTCTTTCAGGGGGCAAGCTCCTTCAATCCTTCCTTTCGCGATGCCAGAGTGGGCAGAGGTCTTGCCTACTCTAGCTTCAGAGGTGATTCTTGGAACAGAGGCAGGGGACGCGCCCGTCCGGCCTCTACCTGGGGGCCCAAGCCCGCTGCCAAGCCGGCTCAGCAATGAAGAGGCGCCCTCACCCTTGCGGGTGGGGGAACGGCTGCAGCTCTTCTTCCAGGTCTGGGCCCAGGAGGTCACAGACAAGTGGATATTGGAAGTGGTCTCGTCTGGGTACAAACTGGAGTTCGAGTACCGGCCTCCTCCCAGATTCCTAAGGTCTCGGGTTGGGTGCCATCGGATCCTCGGGCGGCACAGGGGCTCCTGTTGGCTGTAAAGAATCTCCTGGACATGGCGGTCATATGCCCGGTGCCTCTTTCAGAGAGAGGCCGGGGCTATTATTCCAACCTCTTCACGGTTCCCAAAAAAGGATGACTCCATAAGACCCATTCTGGATTTGAAGCTTCTCAACAGGTTCATCAGAACCAAGAAGTTCCGCATGGAGACTCTGCGCTCAGCCATCGGTTCCCTTCGTCAAGGGGATTTCATGACGTCCATAGACATCAAGGATGCATACCTTCATCTACCAATTTTCCCAGCACACCAGAGATTTCTCAGGTTCGTGGTTGGAGATCAGCATTTTCAGTTTGTGGCCCTCCCGTTCAGGCTGACCTCGGCACCAAGGGTGTTTACCAAGGTTCTTGCGGGCATAATGGCCCTGCTCAGAGCCCAGGGCATTCGCATTGGGCCGTATCTGGACGACCTACTCATTACAGCTTCTTTCCTCTGCCAGGCAGAGTTGGACACCAGGACGGTGGTGGCGACGCTGGAAAGGTTCGGATGGGTGATCAACCACCCCAAGTCTTCTCTCTCCCCATCAAGGGAGATCTCTTTTCTGGGCATGAATCTGGATACCAGTCAGGCCAGAGTGTTCCTACCTCAGCCAAAGGTGCAGAGGGTTCAGGATCTGATACGTGTTCTCCTGACCAATCTTCGCCCTTCTATCCGGCTAGGGATGACTCTGGTAGGTTTGATGGTGGCCTCCTTCGAGGCAGTCCCCTTTGCTCAGTTCCACATGAGGTCGCTTCAACTCCATCTATTGCTGAAATGGGACAAATGTCCACAGTCCTTGGATCAGTCTTTTCTGATGTCTCCCAGGGTTCGGCAGTCCCTTCAGTGGTGGCTGGAACCAAGCAATCTGATGAGGGGCAGATCCTTTCTGGCCCCTTGTTGGGAGACGGTTACCACGGATGCCAGCCTGTCGGGCTGGGGAGGTTTCTGGAAGGATCATCAGTTCCAGGGGTTGTGGGGTCCTCAGGAGGCTCACAACCCCATCAATGTCTTGGAGCTCAGAGCTATCCGTATAGTTGTCACGTCTGACATTCCACCTACAGGGCTTACCGGTTCAGGTTCGATCAGACAATCGAACTGCGGTAGGTTACATCAATCACCAAGGAGGGACTCGCAGCAGGAGTGCCCTAAGGGAAGTCTCTCTGATTCTGACATGGGCGGAGAGCAATGTTCCTTGCATCTCGGCAGTGTACATTCCGGGAGTGGAGAACACGGAGGCGGACTCCCTGAGCAGGGGATTCTCTCGCCGAGGGGAATGGTCTCTCAACCACAGGGTATTTCGGGCCCTTTATCACAAGTGGGGGACTCCGGAGGTGGATCTCTTTGCCCTTCGGCACAATCACAAGCTCCCAACCTTTCTATCTCTGTCCCAGGATCCTCTGGCCCTGGCAGTGGATGCCTTGTCCCTTGCTGGAGGGATCTGGGGTTTCTGTACCTGTTTCCCCCCTTCTCCATGGTAGGCAAGGTAGTGTGCAAGCTGGCTGTAGAGGGGTCACCAGCAATTCTGGTGGCCCCAAGGTGGCCAAGACAGGTTTGGTTCGCAGACGTCGTAAGATTGGCGGTAGATCAGTACAGGCTGCCCCTGTTTCCGGATCTGATCTCTCAGAGTCAGCTACGTTACCCCAATTTACAAACGCTTGCTTTGACGGCGTGGCTGCTGAAACCTTCTTCCTGAGGGAGGAGGGTTTGTCGGAGGCGGTTATTCAGACATTGATTAGAGCTAGGAAGAGGTCTTCCTCTACCATTTACTATAGGACTTGGCGGTCCTATATTGACTGGTGTGAGGCTAGGGCTTTACCTTGCAGGGTGTTTTCGATTCCTAGGATTTTGGAGTTTCTACAACACGGTCTGTATCTGGGGTTCCAGCTCAGTACTTTGAAGGGTCAGGTTTCTGCCCTGGCTGTCTTTTTTTCAAAGGTCTGGTCTAGACTTTTTTCCAAGGGTTCACTAGAAAACCTTTGGTTCCCGTTTGGGACCTAAATTTGGTTCTCTCGGCCCTCCGGGGGCCTCCTTTTGAGCCGATGCAGGATGTGGCACTTTCTGTGCTCACTCAAAAGGTGGCCTTTTTAGTGGCTATTACTTCTGTTCGGCGTGTCTCTGAGTTGGCGGCTCTGTCTATTCAGGCCCCTTACTTTGAGAGACACCAGGACAAGGTGGTTTTTCGCTTTAAACCAGATTTGCTTCCTAAGGTGGTTTCCGCTTTCCATCTCAATCAGGATGTAGTTCTCCCTTCCTTGTGTCCTAAGCCTAGCAATGACAAGGAGAGGGTTTTGCACTCTTTGGATGTGGTTCGTTGTGTGAAGTACTATTTGGTCGCTACTTCTCCTTTTCGTAAGACGGACGCCTTGTTTGTGGTGCCCTCCGGGCCCAGGAAAGGTTTGGCGCCAGCCAAGTCTACGATTAGTAAATAGATACGTCAGGCCATTGTTGGGGCCTATTCCGCTAAGGGGAGGGTTCCTCCTTTTAAGATCACTGCTCATTCTACTCGTGCTGTAAGGGCTTCCTGGGCCTTTCAGCACCAGGCTTCTGTTGAACAAGTTTGTAAGGCTGCTACTTGGTCTTCCATTCATACTTTTTCCAAGTTTTATAAGGTTGATGTGCGGGCCTCAGCGGATGCTGTTTTTGGCCGCAAGGTTCCTCAAGCTGCAGTGGTTTAAATTGGTGCATTTTTTGCTGTATTTGGATCCCCACCCATGACGGACACTGCTATTGGATGTCTCATATGTCATGAATAGTGGAAGCGGGGTGTGTGACATACTTGGAATAATACCATTTTGTGATTACTCACCTGTAAAATGGGTATTATAAGTATATCACACACCCTTCTTCATCCCGCCCTTTGGTAGTCTGGATCCTTTATAATGGGAACCTTTTATTGTTAAGAATGTTTTATTGGCTCTTCCTGGTCTCCTTACTGCTGTCATATACTGGTGAATGTGTGGGAGGTCCCAGGTATTTGTGGACCGGGAGGGGCTTCTTTTTTGCTTTCATCTTTGCAGAAGTTCGCCCTCTACTGGACCATAACCCATATGTCATGAATAGTGGAAGCGGGGTGTGTGACAATTGCACCACATATGTATTGGTAGACATCCTTTCCTGCTCAGGAGACTCCTACAAACTGAAACAGTGCTTTAGGAGCATTTCAGATAAAATACAACTGTGCGCACCTTTTCAAGACTTGGGCGCAGTTTTCTGGAAGTAATCCCTCGAAGAATTCTTTGGTTGCACAGGGTTTCCCTTAAAAAATGTATTAAAAAGCAGAATAAAAACACATTTTCCTAAAATATCAATTTGCAAGCAAGAAAAAACAAATCTGAAAGCACAGGTCCCCTGAACAAAACATGCATAGGTACTTTTAAATGTCAACCTACTTGAGATTTTGTCTCCCTCTGTTGACAGGTCATTTTTCATCATTTTGCATTCCTGTGATTTTTGCAGCAATATTCCAAAATTATATATTTTTTGTGGCGGTTTAGTAGGGTGCAAGGGCCAGCTTCGGTGCCCCCCCCCCCCCACCCTGCAGGCTACAAAGCCCATGCAACCTAAACAGCCTGGGCTCTTCTGCCCCCCCCGAGCTTTGGGGAGGTAGGTAATGGGGGGGGGCTGGGGGTTAATGGCTGTTAGATACATGTTTTCCAACCTCAATGAAATCCAGATTAGTTCCCCGTTACCCACTGTCAGAGATACACGTATCGTGTGAGCACGCTAACACCACAGCCCATATTAACACGCTTTCCAAAATCACCGTTGGTTTCACCAGCCCAGCAGACTTCAAGGTCCAGCAAGGCCACAGACACACACAGATTCTTGCTTAAGGCAAAAAGATAGCTCCAGTTAAATATATATTTTAATGCGGAAGGCACACTAGATAGGTATTAGAGGTAATGGAATTTACAATACCAGTCTGAAACATGGGTTACAGATTACAGCAGAGGTACAACACAAGATTACTATAGCAAGATGGATGATGTGTATGGGTCAGGGCATCCAGGAAGCTTGGAGCTAACCCTGTTTCCTGTTGCTGGTCCTATTGCTGGCCCTGGGCACGCTAGCACAAGTGACAAAGTATTGGTCTTACAGACTCTGCTTTAAGCTCTGTTCTCTGCCCCACCCCCCTCCCTAGCAGACACGAATCCTGGGAGAATCTTTGAAGCACCATCTGCTATCACACCTTTCAAGCTAGTAAAGATGTTAGGGAAGCTGCGGGAGGGGCTTTCAAACTGGAATGGCCCTTGCTTATTTTTGAGTGTCAGCGCCTCATTCACATATATGGACTTCCATTTCCTGCCGGGCTTGTGTTAGGGGGCTGTTGAAAGGGTGACATTTGCTAAGAACAAAGAAACTTAAAAGGTAGAACCAGGCATCAGCAATAAAACTTATCCTCATAATGGTTTACTAGCATATGTTGGTCTGATATTAATGTGTAGTGTGTTATTTGAGTTCGCTTGTACATAGATTGTTCTTTGGGCGTTAGGGTGTTGTGTGTTCACTTGCTCACAATTGCTCAGTAAATACCTTTTAACCGTTCCCTTTGACAATAGATTATTTTTTTTATTGAGATTAGTTTTCAACTATACTTCATAGTTGTTTTTGTAGCTTTAATGCCTTAATGTGAACTGCATGGTGCTAGGTCATTAGCGTTAAATCATAACCATCAATGTTTCATAGCAATCATGTGTCTTGATTAAATCATGTACATTTATGGTGCCTGTGGTATCATAAACAAGTATTTAATGATTGTGAGTAAATTAAAGATACATAATATTTATTTATATCACATTGGTATGTAGGAGAGAGCCTTATTCTTAGTATACAGTACGTCCTGCTTCAGATATAATTCTTACACTTGGGTTATCCTCCGCCAGATGGCGCTGCACTGCGGAGACATGCAAAAAAAAGGCTCCTCCAGGCCCTTCAAATACCCAGGGACCTCCCACAAATCCCCAGATTTCTCTGCAGTGCTGACTGCGAAGACATGAAGCATCACTCTCTCGCAGGTGAGCGGGGCTATTAAAGCCTGCGGCCCTGTTGGACTGCTCCCACCCGTCCTCTTCGTGATGTGCCTCCCAGCCTGGGCTGCGCTGGTCGGGTGAAGGTAGGCAGCACTACGCGTGCTTAACGGAGCCATGCTCCACCGCAGTCCCCCACCAAAGGGTAGGCGGTTTAGGCTGATGGTGAGCCTCTAGTGGATGCCCCTCCCGCATTATTGCCCCATACCCCGTGTGCGGTGGACCCTGTTCAAAGGGTCGCCATCCTCCCTCGTTCCCCCCGTGGCTCGGGGGGAAAGAAAGGGGTGTGTGTGTGTGTGGTGGTCTTAGTGTATTAATTACACGTTATGGCCTTAGTATTGTACTTGACTTATACACCTTGGTGTCAGAGCCGCGCCGTTTGCCTTTTAATTATCGGCCGCCGCCCGCGAGTCTCCTGCCCTTATTGGGTGAGCTGCGGCGTCTTCTTTGGCAAACCCCTGTTTTCTTCTATGTGTGTCATACGCTCGCGTTTTCCTTCTGCGTTGTCTACTAACTCAGAGCTTCGCGCTTTTCGGGGGGGGGCGGGGACCTGGCTTGGCGCGCTTTGCGTCACAGGCCTGCTCTGGCCCGCCCTTCGAGGTTCGCTTGGCGCCATTTTACATGCTCGTCGCGCGCGCGGTGACGGTCCTCCTCCTCCCTAGGTCTGTAAGTGCCCTTGCGGGCGATTTTCTTCATTCTTGCTCACTGTGCATGGCTCTGTCATCCCTATTCCCATTATGTCTTTCAGACGGTCGAATCCAGTGGCTTCTTCCGGCCCGGTGTAATTACCAGTTGGACCTAGCATAATTACTCCCACTTCCCTGCGGGTCTTTGGGGCATCCAGGGTAGCTTATAGCGTCAATCCCTACTGGCCTATTGTGCCTATTAATCACCATATGGAGGCATCCCAGGATATTGTGAACGGGGTTCCCTTGGGACAAGCCCGGCTGTGTGTAGCTTGTGGGGTCTCACCTATCAGCGGTGACAATGCACGGGTCTGCGTCCCTTGTGCACAGCAGGCACTAATGGTCCTTTCCGCCCCTCCTGTGGCTGGGCCTGCACCTCGCCTCACTTCACCTACTCCCCCAAGCCTGAGTCTAACCCCCAATACAAGCGGGGATTCTCATCCTGATGGGGCTACTAGACTGGCCAGTGTTGAGAAATTGCTTGCTAGTTCTCTAGCGCGCAAGGCCACTGCAAAAAAGCGGCACATAATCCCTGATTCTGCTCCTTTCCCTACGGAGTCTGATGATTTTTCGCATCTATTTGGCCATGCCCAATAGCCCCACGAAGGGGAGCTGTTCTCTGACTCAGAGTCATCTGGGGAGAAGTCAAGGGGTCATGACGGTTCCGGTTCTGATCACTGGACCCCGGATGATACTGACAAACTACTGCTTCTCTCCCCCTGTTGCAGCTCCCAGGCAAAGGGGTGAGCTATTTCATACTGCTAAGGCTCGATTGGAATTTCCTGAGCAAACCCATTTCAATAACCTTGTGCTGAAGGAGTGGGCACATCCCAGTAGACTTCCCGGGATCCCTAAGAGCTTAGACAGGAAGTATCCATTCTCTGCTGATATGGTCAAGTGCTGGTCTTCGCCCCCCGAGGTCGATGCTCCTATTCTAGGGCTGTCTAACACCTCTATTATGCACTCCCCCGACACTACTACGCTGCGGGATTCTGAGGACCGGCGCATTGACCAATTGGCGTGCCATGCCTTTGCGTTTGGAGGGGCGGCGCTGCGCCTGGTCTGCGCCTTGGCCATTACCGCTGTGGCGCTCAGGGCCATGTTCAGGAATGCACTTGACGGCCCAGACGAGTTGCCTACTGATACTATTAATGCACTGTCTAACTGTGATGTATTTTTGAACTTTATCCTGTCTGCATCGGATGATGCTATTAGGCTGTGTGCCAGATCTTCCGCCTTGGCGGTGGCTATACGCCGCGCGGTATGGCTGCGCCAGTGGGCGGCCGACAATGCTGCTAAGAAAGCCCTTACTGGGCTTCCATTTAAGGGCCTACGCCTGTTTTGGGACCGCCTAGACCTAAAGGAGGTAAGTTACCACAGCGCAGGCGGCAGCCTCGGCCCTTTCGTAACCAGGGCTCCCTTTCAGCCCCCTACAGAGGCGTTAAACAGGGGAAAGGGGTGTCCTTCGCGGGGGCTCGTGCAGACTCTTGGCATAGGAGCAGGGGGCGACGTCCTGGCTCCTCCTGGGGGACCAAACCCAAAGCCCCTCCCAAGACCCCTCAGGCATGATGGGGTGCCCTCGCCCGCCTGGGTGGGGGGACGGCTACAGCATTTCGCGCAAGTTTGGAGGCGCCGAGTCTCAGACCGGTGGATTCAGGAGGTCGTTACCTCTGGTTACAAGATCGAGTTTGCTGTTCGGCCCCACTCAAGATTCATCAGGTCCCGGATCCCCCAGGACCCAGTATCAGCTCAGGTCCTGATGCAGGCAGTGCAAGGACTTCTGGATCTGGGAGTTATTTGCAAGGTTCCCTTGAGAGAATTGGGGGAGGGGTTCTACTCCAACCTTTTCACAGTACCCAAAAAAGATGGGTCAGTCAGGCCCATCCTGGATTTAAAGATCCTCAACAAATTTGTCAAGCCCAAACGCTTTTGCATGGAAACTCTGCGCTCGGCCGTTGGCTCTCTGCGCCCAGGGGATTTTATGACGACTGTGAACATCAAAGATGCTTACCTTCACATCCCTGTGTTCCCGGGACATCAAAGTTTTCTCAGATTCGCGTTGAACGATCAACATTACCAATTTGTGGCCCTACCATTTGGCCTCACTTCAGATCCCAGAGTGTTCACCAAGGTGTTGGTGGGGGTGATGTCTTTGATAAGGTCAGGGGGCATTCGAGTGCTGCCCTACCTGTCCACCTTGGAGTCCTTCGGCTGGGTGATCAATCATCCCAAGTCCTCTCTGTCCCCTTCGTCGGTGACCCTGGTTCAGTCACGAAGATTCCTTCCCCAACAGAAGGTGGAAGCTCTAACTGCGCAGGTGCGGTCCCTGCTCTCGTGCCCCCAGCTTTCCCTCAGGCAGGGAATGCAGCTGGTGGGGCTGATGGTGGCGAGCTTCGAGGCGGTGCCCTTTGCTCAGTTCCATTCGAGGACTCTGCAGCTTCACCTCCTCTCAGTATGGGACAAGGATCCCGCGTCCTTGGACAGGGTTTGTGTGCTTCCCCCATCGGTCAGAGGGTCCCTCTTGTGGTGGCTAGACCTCAAGAACTTGCTAAAGGGCAGGTCTTTTCTAGCTCCCTCCTGGGAGATGGTCACCACGGATGCCAGTCTGTCAGGTTGGGGAGGATTCTGGAAATCCCTGAGGTTCCAGGGGAGGTGGGGCCCTCAGGAGGCCCATTTACCCATCAACATTCTGGAACTACGGGCGGTCAGGTTGGTTCTGGAGCAGTTGACCGATCACCTGCAGGGACTGTCTGTTCAGGTGCGCTCAGACAACAGGACGGCGGTTGCATACATCAACCATCAGGGAGGGACCCGGAACAAGGTTGCCCTCCAAGAAGTGTTGCGGATTCTGACATGGGCGAAGGCCAATGTTCAATGCATTTCTGCTGTTTACATCCCGGGGGTAGAGAATCTCCTAGCAGACTCTCTGAGCAGGGGGACTTCCTGTCAGGGGGAGTGGTCCCTCTGCAACAGGGTGTTCCAGTCCCTGTGTTACCGGTGGGGCCTACCGGATGTGGATCTGTTTGCGTCTCGCCACAATCGCAAGCTCCCGGCCTTTGTCTCCCTGTCTCAGGATCCTCTGGCCGTGGCCACGGACGCTCTGTCATTGTCTTGGAAGAAATTTCGGCTCCTGTATGTCTTTCCCCCGTTCCCCCTGCTGGGCAAGGTTCTGCGCAAGATTGCCCTGGAAAGGGTGCTAGTGATTTTGGTGGCCCCAAGGTGGCCAAGAAGAGTGTGGTTCGCAGACGTGGCACAAATGGCAGTGTACCAGTACGTCCTGCCAGAGGCGCCAGATCTACTCACTCAGGGCTCCTTACGCCATCCCAATTTACAATCTCTGGCTTTGACGGCCTGGCTGCTGAAACCTCCATCTTGATGGAGAAAGGCTTGTCTGCCTCAGTGGTGGATACCATGGTACAGGCTAGGAAAAAAAATTCTTCTGCCATCTATTATAGGGTATGGCGTTCCTACATAGACTGGTGTGAGTCTAGGTCTCTTCCCTGCAGTGAGTTCTTCATCCCTAGGATTCTGGAGTTTTTACAACATGGATTGGAGTTGGGTTTAAAACTCAGTACTCTGAAGGGTCAGGTTTCTGCCCTGTCGGTCTTCTTTCAGAAGTCTTTTGCTCAGCATTCCTTAGTCAAGACCTTCTTTCAGGGGGTCACTCACGTGTGTCCCCCATGTAAGCCTACGGTCCCTGTTTGGGACTTGAACCTGGTTTTGTCTGCCTTGCAGGGTGCTCCCTTTGAGCCTATTCATGTTGCTGCTCTGGCTGTACTTACCCTCAAAGTTGTTTTTCTGGTGGCTATCACTTCGGTCAGGCGTGTGTCTGAGCTGGCGGCGTTTTCTATTCAGCCCCCATACTACGAGAGACACCAGGATAAGGTGGTGTTCCGCTTTAAGCCAGATTTTCTGCCTAAGGTGGTGTCTGCCTTTCATTTGAATCAGGATATTGTTCTTCCTTCTTTGTGTCCTAATTCTAGCGACACTAAGGAAAGGGTTCTGCATTCCTTGGATGTGGTCGGGTATTTCAGACAATGGTAGTCACTGCGGCCTTCAGGAAGACTGATGCTCTTTTTGTGGTCCCCTCTGGTCCTAGAAAGGGTTTGGCTCCGGCCAAGTCTACTATTAGCAAATGGATTCGTCAGGCTGTGATTCAGGCCTACTCTGCTAAGGGGAAGAGTCCCCCCTTTCGTCTTACTGCTCATTCTACTTGTTCTATTGGTGCCTCTTGGGCCTTCCAGCACCAGGCTTCTGTTGAACAAGTTTGCAAGGCCGCTACTTGGTCTTCTGTTCATACCTTTTCAAAGTTTTACAAGGTTGATGTTAGGGCCTCAGCTGATGCTGTTTTTGGCCGCAAGGTTTTGCAAGCGGCAGAAGTTTAAACTGCCTGTTGTCACCTTTTGTTGGGGGATCCCACCCTACCTTATGGACACTGCTATTGGATGTCCCAAGTGTAAGTATTATATCTGGAGCAGGACGTACTGTATACTAAGAATAATACAATTCTGTGAAGAACTCACCTGTAGAATTGGTATTATTGGTATACAGTACGTCCTGCTCCACCCCACCCTGGTTTTGCATTATTCAGGATCCCCTGTGTGGTGATTATCATTGTTACGTTACCAGTTGTCTGGGTGGTTTAATTCTCCCGGCTTCTTGTTCACTGCTTTTCAATGCTGGGGATTTGTGGGAGGTCCCTGGGTATTTGAAGGGCCGGGAGGAGCCTTTTTTTTGCATGTCTCTGCAGTGCAGCGCCATCTGGCGGAGGATGACCCAAGTGTAAGTATTATATCTGGAGCAGGACGTACTGTATACCAATAATACCAATTCTACAGGTGAGTTCTTCACAGAATTGTATTTTTAAAAATGTGTGCGGCAAAGTTTCTTTTTTACGCTTCTTACATGGTGGGGAAACACAATCCTCTCTGCATTATTTCTGGTTCGTGATGTCATTAAAGAGTGATGTCTCTTGATACTATAACAGGATTAACTATAGAAATTCTAGACTCTCTAGGACACAAGTGTCAAACTCAAGGCCTGGGGGCTCATTGCCTGTAGTGTGGGATGCCTGTAATGGGGTGATTGGGGGAATTCTGCACACTGTCTGTAATAGGGTAATTTGGTGGGGGTATTTTAGCACACTATTTGCTTCAGAATATTGTCTCTCTTATTTCTAGGCAGAAGTAGTAAGTATCCAAAATAAAACATATATTCTAAGCATACAGCACATCCTGCTCCAGAGATAGTAATAACATGTGGGTAATCCTCCGGCGCCGTGCACTGCAGACATGTAAAAAACAAGCTTCTCCCGGCCCTGCATATACCGAGGGACCTCCCACAAATCCCCAGATTTCTCTGCAGTGCTGGAACTGCGAAGACATGAAGTATCACGCTCTCGCAGGCGAGCGGGGCTTGACAGCCCGAGGCCCTGCGGGACTATTTCCACCCGTCCTCATTGTGAATTAATGCCTCCCAGCCTGGGCTGCGTTGGTCGGGTGAAGGTAGGCAGCACCTAGTGTGCTTACGGAGCTAGACTCCACCGCATTCCCCCACCATAGGGTAGGCGGTTAAGGCGAATGGTGAGCCTTCAGTTGGATGCCCCTCCCGCACCAGTGCCCCCACGCCCCATGTATCGGTGAACCCTGCATATTGGGTCACCTTCCTCCCTAGATTCCCCCGTTAGTGGGGGAAAAAAGAGGGGGGGGGGTTGTGTGTACGATGGCCTAACCTTGCCCTAATTACCCTATGCCCTAAAAGTCCTATATCTTTTAACCGTTACCGGGTGTCAGAGCGCGCTTCACATTTAAGTTTTAGTTAACCGCAGCGCTTTTATTGTATCCTATGGCGCGTACAGCAGCTCTGTTCGGGGACGCTACGGTGTTTTTATCTCTGTATTCACACTGTCAGTTGTTTTCTCTGAGGTGATTCTGGCATAACTACTGTTTTCTTCTGATTGGCTGCGCGCCTTCGAGCTTCGCGCTCTCCGGGGGAGGCGCGTGGTTCGGTCTGGCGCGTTCTGCGTCATCGCCCGCTCTGGCCCGCCCTTCGAGGTTCGCTGGGCGCCATTTCCTTCTCACATGTGCGTGTTGAAGATGGTCCTCCCCTCGCAGATCTGTAAGTGCCCTCATGGGCGACCTTTTCCCTAGCTTTGCTTCCTCGCGCTCGGCTCTGACATCCCTGTTCCCCTTGTGTCTTTCAGACCGCGGACTTCGGTGGCTTCTCCCGGCCCGGCGTAGCGCCCGGTTCAGACCATTTTAACAAATCACTCCCACTTCCCAGCGGGTTATTGGGGCATCCAGGGTTGCTTTATAGCGTCAATCCCTACTGGCATATTGAACTTAATAATCACCATATGGAGGCATCTCAGGATATTGTGAACGGGGTTCCTTTGGGACAAGCCCGTCTGTGTGTAGCTTGTGGGGTCTTACCTAGCAGCGGTGACAATGCACGGGTCTGCGTCCCTTGTGCCCAGCAGGCGCTAGCCGGTCTCCCCACCTCTTCCGAGGCTGGGCCCGCACCTCGCCTTACTTCCCCTACTCCCCCAAGCTTCAGCCTAACCCCCAATACTAGTGGGGACTCTCACGCTGATTTGGCCTCTAGACTGGCTAGTGTGGAAAACGTAATCGCTGGCACCTTGGCGCGCAAGGCTAATGCCAAGAGGCGTAATTTGAATCCTGAATCTACTATTCTTCCTGTAGAATCTGATGATTTACTGCTTTCCTATGCACATTCCCCATCAGAGGAAGGGGAACTGTTCTCTGACTCAGGGTCCTACGATGACGAGTCCAGGAGTCAGGAGGAGTCTGGTTCTGATCATTGGTCCCAGGACGACATTGATAGACTGCTGACCTAGATCTTTGTTATCCCTCTCTCCCCCTCCCGCGGCTCCTCGGCAAAGGGGCGATCTGTTTCATACCGCTAGGGTGCGGTTGGAGTTTCCCGAACAAACTCATTTTAATAGCCTAGTGCTGAAAGAATGGGAACATCCCAGCAAACTCCAGGGGATCCCTAAAGCTGTGGATAAGAAGTATCCATTTCCTGCCGATCTGGTTAAGTGTTGGACATCGCCGCCCGAGGTCGATGCCCCGATTCTGAGTCTGTCCAACACCTCTATTATGCACTCCCCTGACACTACTACGCTGCGGGATTTAGAGGATCGGCGAGTTGATCAATTGGCATGTCATGCCTTTGCATTTTGGGGAGCGTCGCTCCCCCGGTTTGCGCCTTAGCCATCACGGCGGTGGCGCTCAGGACTGTGGTTAAGACTGCTCTGGAAGGGGCGGATGACTTGCCCTCTGATGCTGCCAACGCTCTGGCCACCTGTGAGACCTTTGTGAATTATATCCTTTCTGCATCAGACGATGCTATTAAGCTGAGCGCTAGATCTTCTGCTCTGGTGGTAGCCATACGCCGTGCGGTCTGGTTACGCCAGTGGGCAGCTGACAACATCGCCAAGAAGGCCCTTACGGGGCTTCCATTTAAGGGGCTGCGCCTGTTTGGAGAAAGGTTAGATATCTTTGCCAAGGGTGGCAAGTTGCCCCAGCGCAAGCGTCAGATTCGGCCTTTTCGTGGCCCAAGCTCCCATTCGACCCCCTACCGTGGGGCCAAGCAGGGTAGAGGGGTGTCCTTCGCTGGGTCTCGCGCAGAGTCCTGGAACAAGAACAGAGGACGCTGTCCTGGTTCCTCCTGGGGGCCTAAGCCCAAAGCCCCCCCCTAAGACCCCCCAAGCATGAAGGGGCGCCCTCGCCCATCAGGGTGGGGGGACGTCTACAGCACTTCGAGCATGTCTGGAGACGCTTTGTCCCAGACCGGTGGATTCAGGAGGTAGTGTCTTCCGGTTACAAGATAGAATTTGCTGTACTGCCCCCTACCAGGTTCGTTGGGTCCCGGATTCCACAGGACCCTGCCTCAGCTCGAGTCTTGATGCTGGCTGTGCAGGACCTTCTGGAGCTCGGGGTCATCTGCGAGGTCCCCTTAAGAGACAGGGGCATGGGGTTTTATTCCAACCTGTTCACGGTGCCCAAAAAGGACGGGTCAGTCAGACCCATTCTGGATTTGAAAATCCTAAACAGATTTGTCAGAAACAGGCATTTTCGTATGGAAACTCTGCGCTCGGCCATTGCCTTGCTGCGTCCAGGGGACTTCATGACATCTGTGGACATCAAGGACGCTTACCTGCACGAGGGCACCAAAGGTTTCTCAGATTTGCGCTGTTGGATCAGCATTATCAGTTCGTGGCCCTGCCATTCGGCCTTACGTCGGCTTCCAGGGTGTTCACCAAGGTGCTGGCAGGGGTGATGTCTCAAGACTAAAGGGCATACGGTTGTTGCCCTACCTGGACAATATACTCATCACCTCTCGGTCTCTGCGGCAGGCAGAGCTGGACACTCGGTTGGTAGTGTCCACCCTTGAGTCCTTCGGCTGGGTGATCAATTACCCAAAGTCCTCTCTATCCCCCTCCTCAGTGACCCCGTTTCTGGGGATGATTCTGGACTCGGTTCAGTCAAGGATATTCCTTCCTCCACAGAAGGTGGAAGCTCTGACAACGCAGGCGAGGTCCCTGCTCTCGATTCCTCATCCCTCCATCCGGCAGGGAATGCAGTTGGTGGGCTGATGGTGGCAAGCTCCGAGGCGGTGCCCTTTGCCCAGTTCCATTTGAGAACCCTGCAGCTTCACCTTCTGTCAGTATGGAACAAGGACCCAGCGTCCTTGGACGAGATCTGGGTGGTCCCCCCCTCGATCAGTCAATCCCTTGCGTGGTGGTTGGACCACAGGAACCTGACAAGGGGCAGATCCTTCCTGGCTCCCTCTTGGGAGACGGTCACAACGGATGCCAGTCTTTCGGGCTGGGGGGGATTCTGGAAGTCCCTGCGCTTCCAGGGGAGGTGGGGCCCTCAGGAGGCCCATCTTCCTATCAATGTCCTGGAACTCAGGGCGGTCAGGTTGGTGCTGGAACGATTGACCCAGCACCTGAAGGGTCTGGCGGTTCAGGTACGGTACGCTCAGACAACAGGATGGCCGTAGCCTACATCAATCATCAGGGAGGAACCCGGAGCAAGGGTGCTCTCCAGGAGGTATCTCTGATTCTAACATGGGCAGAGACCAATGTCCAATGCATCTCGGCTGTCTACATTCTGGGGGCGGAAAATCTGCTAGCAGATGCTCTGAGCAGGGGGTCGTCCCGTCAGGGGGAATGGGCCCTCTGCGACAGGGTATTCCAGTCCCTGTGTCACCGTTGGGGTGTGCCAGACGTGGATCTGTTTGCGTCCCGTCACAATCACAAGCTCCCGAACTTTGTATCCCTGTCTCAGGATCCTCTGGCTCTGGCTTCGGATGCCCTGTCAATGTCTTGGAGGGAGTTTCGGCTCCTGTATGTGTTTCCCCTTCTGGGCAGAGTGCTGCGCAAGATCGCTCTGGAAGGGGTACCCGCGATTCTGGTGGCCCCAAGGTGGCCAAGAAGAGTGTGGTTCGTGGACGTGGTTCAAATGGCAGTAGATCAGTCCGATCTGCCAAGGTTGCCAGATCTTCTAACCCAGGGGTCTCTACGCCATCCCAATTTACTAACTCTGGCTTTGACGGCTTGGCTATTGAAACCGCCATCTTAATGGAAAAGGGTTTGTCTGCTTCTGTTGTGGCTACTATGGTGCAAGCCAGGAAGAAGACTTCTGCTGCTATCTATTATAGAGTATGGCGTGCTTACATTGATTGGTGTGAATCCAGGCCTCTTCCCTGCCGGGATTTCTTAGTCTCCACGGTGCCGGAGTTTTCACAACATGGTCTAGACTTGGGTCTTAAGTTTAGTACCTTGAAGGGCCAGGTTTCGGCCCTGTCTATCTTCTTTCAGAAGACCTTTGCCCAGCACCCTCTTATCAAGACCTTCTTTCAGGGGGTCACTCATGTGCGCCCTCCTCGGAAACCTCTGGTTCCTGTTTGGGATCTGAACTTGGTTTTGTCGGCCCTGCAGGGGGCCCCTTTTGAGCCTATTCATGAGGCCGCTCTCGCTTTGCTCACGCTCAAGGTTGTCTTCCTGGTAGCTATCACTTCGGTTAGACGTGTGTCTGAGTTGGCTGCCTTGTCTATTCAGCCTCCCTACTTTGAGAGACACCGGGCGGGATAAGGTGGTGTTTCACTTCAAGCCAGACTTCCTGCCTAAGGTGGTGTCTGCATTTCATTTGAATCAGGATATTGTACTTCCTTCCTTGTGCCCTAATCCTAGTAACCCTAAGGAAAGGGTTTTGCATTCCTTGGATGTGGTTAGGTGTGTCAAGTCCTACCTGGTTACCACTCAGGCCTTTAGGAAGACGGATGCTCTCTTCTTTGTGCCTCATGGACCTAGGAAGGGTTTGGCTCCCGCGAAGTCTACCATCAGTAAATGGATTCGTCAGGCTGTGGTTCAAGCCTATACTGCTAAGGGGAAGACTCCCCCCTTTCATCTTACTGCTCATTCTACTAGAGCTGTTGGGGCTTCTTGGGCTTTTCAGCACCAGGCCTCTGTTGAGCAATTTTGCAAGGCTGCTACTTGGTCTTCCGTTCATACCTTTACAAAGTTTTACAAGGTTGATGTTAGGGCCTCAGCTGACGCTGTGTTTGTCCGCAAGGTTTTGCAGGCGGCAGTAGTTTAAACTGCTTGCTGTTGCCTCACCCTTCTTTACGGACACTGCTATTGGATGTCCCACATGTTATTACTATCTCTGGAGCAGGACGTGCTGTATGCTTAGAATAATTCAACTCTGTGAAGTACTCACCTGTAGAATTGATATTATATGCATACAGCACGTCCTGCTCCACCCCACCCTGTTTCACCTTGTTCTGGATCCCCTGTTTGGTGATTGTTATCTTTGGTATTATTGCCAGTTTTGGGTGGTTGTTTTCTCCTGGCCTCTCTTTCTCACTGCTTTTCAATGCTGGGGATTTGTGGGAGGTCCCTCGGTATATGTAGGGCCGGGAGGAGCTTGTTTTCTACATGTCTGCAGTGCACGGCGCCGGAGGCGGAGGATTACCCACATGTTATTACTATCTCTGGAGCAGGACGTGCTGTATGCATATAATATCAACTCTACAGGTGAGTACTTCACAGAGTTGTATTTTCCCAGTTCACACTCTACCGGCGTCTGCTGCCCTCTCCATCGCTCGGTGCCACGCCACTGCCCGCCACTTCAAGGAGGCATGGCTACGCCCACCCGGAAGCCGAAATTGGTGCCCTTGGAACTTGAGGCAGTGGATGCTGGAAGCACTGGTAATCTGTGTGTGTGTTTATGTCCATGGAAAACGACTGCATGGTAGCTGGGGAATGTGATTTTTGTGGGGGCGGGGGGTGGGGGCATGCTGTATACTGCCTGTAATTGGAATGCCTGCACACTGCTTGTAATTGGAATGCATGCACACTGCCTGTATTTGGGATGCCTGCAAACTGCCTGTGATTGGAATGCCTGCACACTGCCTGTATTTGGAATGCCTGTACACTGCCTGTATTTGGAATGCCTGTACACTGCCTGTATTTGGGATGCCTGCAAACTGCCTGTAATTGGGATGCCTGCAAACTGCCTGTAATTGGGATGCCTGCAAACTGCCTGTAATTGGGATGCCTGCAAACTGCCTGTAATTGGGATGCCTGCAAACTGCCTGTAAATGGGATGCCTGCAAACTGCCTGTAATTGGGATGCCTGCACACTGCCTGTATTTCGGATGCCTGCACACTGCCTGTAATTGGGATGCCTGCAAACTGCCTGTAATTGGGATGTCTGCACACTGCCTGTAATTGGGATGCCTGCAAACTGCCTGTAATTGGGATGCCTGCAAACTGCCTGTAATTGGGATGCCTGCAAACTGCCTGTAATTGGGATGCCTGCAAACTGCCTGTAATTGGGATGCCTGCAAACTGCCTGTACTTGGGATGCCTGCACACTGCCTGTATTTGGGATGCCTGCACAATGCCTGTATATCGGATGCCTGGACACTGTCTGTAATTGGAATGCCTGCACACTGCTTGTATTTGGGATGCTTGCACACGGCTTGTAATGTGGGATTCCCCTCACTGCCTGTAATGTGGGATTCCCCTCACTGCCTGTAATGTGGGATGCCCCTCACTGCCTCTAATATGGGGTTCCCCTCCCTGCCTGTAATCTGGGATGCTCCTCACTGCCTTTAATGTGGGATGCTCCTCACTGCCTTTAATGTGGGATGCGCCTCACTTCCTGTAATGTGGGATGCCACTCACTGCCTGTAATGTGGGATGCCACTCACTGCCTGTAATGTGGGATGCCACTCACTGCCTGTAATGTGGGATGCCACTCACTGCCTGTAATGTGGGATGCCACTCACTGCCTGTAATGTGGGGTGCACCTCACTTCTTTTAATGTGGGATGATGCTCATTGCCTGTAGTGTGGGATGCCGCATACTGCCTGTAATGAGGTGATTGGGGAATTCGGTGGGGGTATTTTAGCACACTATTTGGTTCAGAATATTTTCTTTCTTTCTTTCTTTCTTCCTCCAAATCATGGGTGCGTCTTATGGGGGTGAAAATAAAAAATTTTTCAGATCATAGATTTGTATCAAAAATGGCAATATTCTTTAGTGTGTGTGTGTGTGAGTGTGATCCCCTCGGCCATGTCAAACTTACGAATATTTGCTAAGGAATTGCTACAATTAAAATTGTATGTATTTTGCCTTGCTTCTAATAAAAAATGATTTAAAACTACATTTTTCCAAGGCATCATAACCAAGCAGCCCTAAGGGGGAGGCCTGTTCTGTTAGGGGGTCATTTCTAAATTTGGCTACAAATCCCGAATAGAAAAGGCTGACCTAAATGGGTCTAGTGTCTGCTACCCTTTCCAAGGACCTTATCAAGAATTCTGTGAGGTTTCCAAGATAGACTATTCAGTAGCTTTCAGGGGCTTTGATTTGCTCTCTGTACAGGTGCTTGGAATCCCTCCTCAAGCATCTACATTTAGTCTGTGGCCATGAGGTGGCAGTGTAGTGGCATATGAGGCAGTGGGGGAGTTCTATGCTGGTTGATTGTAAGCCAGTGGTGGATTAACCTAATGCAATACATAATGTTTATCTGCCGAGCAGATTTAAATGCCCCTGGGATGATTTCTAGCCTTAGTAATTGTAACAAAAGAACATTAATGCCTTTTTTGGAAGTTGTACAACAAGCAGAGATAGGAAGGTCCCACTCCTTCCCAAAAAACCCTTACCATATATGGCACCACTACTAGTTAATAGAAAATGATTTATTTGATAAGAAAGTCACATTAGCTATATACACACAAAACTGGTTAAAAAACATACAAGACACAACATTGTCGATAAGAAAGGAAAAAGTCCATATGTGGGAGGGGGGCAGGGCGACCAGTGGAAAATACGTTTATAATAATATATATCACAAAGTTAATATTAATATTAGCTGGCTGGTACAAAAACCATTAAAGAATAATAAAGTGCTTATAAAATATCTAGGGATACGAGTACCATCTAACCTAAATGACCTATTTGAGCTCAACTTTAAAGAGCTCCAAGCCAAGGTAGCCCAGAGCCTCTCAAAATACGATCGGGGACGATACTCTTGGTTTGGAAGAATCAGTATCTTGAAAATGGACATTCTCCCTAGATTCCTATACTTGTTCCAGACAATCCCTATAACTCTCCCGGGACATTTCCTTAAATCCATTCAATCACTATTCCTTCAATTCATATGGGGCTCTAGGAGACCACGAATCCGGTTTGATGTGCTTGCAAGACCCAAGAGCGCTGGGGGGACTGGAGCACCCGATCTGAGACTCTATCACTCGGCCTCGGTCTTAATGAGGTTGGCAGATTGGAGGTACAGAGGCGGGGAGAAACCCTGGGTCCGATTAGAAAGAGACCTCTTGGGCTTCAATCCGAGTGTAATCCCATGGATGCCCGCCCCGGACAGGGGGGGGGGGGTCTTCCCTTTTTGGTTCAGCACTTCACACTGGCCTGGGCTAGGATACAGAGACAGAGAGAACTGGTGAGTAGTCCCGGTCCCTTGACCCCCCTATTTAACAACCCGGAGTTCACCCCAGGACAACGGGTCTCTCGGTTCCTGATCTGGCGGGAGTCGGAAGATGTCAGGCTAAGGGATGTGCTGGTGGGGGGAGGGCTGCCTTCCCTGGCTGACCTCGAGGAGCGGACGGGAGGGCGCCGGGTATCGTGGCTTCTGCATCACCAACTCGTGGCCTTTCTTACCTCTGGAGGGCGCCTCCAGGGCACCTCCCGCCCCCTGACGCCAATGGAGTGCTATCTCACACAACCGCAACCGCTAGACCATGTGATATCACGGTTTTATGCTCTGCTGGTCTCCTCCAGATGTGCCTCACCGCTGGGGTACCTTGCGAAATGGGAAAGAGACTTGGGAATCTCTATCACCAGTGAGGAGGCATGTAAAATTTTCACGTTGGCGCATGGACTATCCAGTGCCAGCTTGGCACAGGAGAGGAGCTATAAGGTCCTTACGCGGTGGTACAGGTGCCCGGCGGCACAAATGGCGGCACAAATGAGACCGGAATGTGCTGGAGGTGTGGCACAGCCCGAGGGGACATTCTCCACATTTGGTGGGATTGCCCCAAGATCAAGAGGCTCTGGGAGGCCGTCTTCCAAGTATACGTGAGGGTGGAGGACACAAATGTCCCAAACAGGCCTGAAGTCGCTCTTCTGTCCTTGATCCCAGGACCACTATCCAGAACAAAAAAAAGCATCCTCAAACACTTCTTGACAGCAGTGAAAACGATCATACCCCGACGCTGGAAATCCCCGGTGCCTCCAAGTTTAGCAGAATGGTTTGTTGAAATGGACCATATACAGAGAATGGAAGAACTGATATCGGAGGATAGGGGAACCACAGAGACGTTTCTATTGACCTGGACAGGATGGATCTTGTATAGAGAGTCAGACGCGGCGAAGGCCCTCTTGGCGGTGGATGCCTGATGGGACCGGGGCAGCCCCCCCGTTCGCTACGGGACCGGGTGGCTGGGACGACGTCTACTGGTCTTATGCTAGTAATCAAAAGTGGTGCACCACAAATACTAATAAAGCTGTGCTACACTGCAGTAGTCAGAATACCAAACACAATAAGACTCATGGAGAAAATCCCCATGGGTCTAAGGACAGGAGCACCAAATGATTCAATTTAGAACAATATAATTTATTTAATAGTAAATCCACAAAAAACATATACTACATAACACACTATACAGGACTAACATATTAAAAACACTGCATAGCACCCCAAAATTTCATCCAGTGCTGTACAATCCAGCATAAACAATCCTGGGATAACTCCTAATATAAACACATATACAACCCCTAATGCTAAATAATAGTCTAATGTGCCGGCACAAGTAACCCC
Source organism: Gastrophryne carolinensis (assembly GCA_027917425.1). NCBI lineage: Eukaryota > Metazoa > Chordata > Amphibia > Anura > Microhylidae > Gastrophryne > Gastrophryne carolinensis. The sequence continues at coordinate 408,265,638 of CM051234.1, read as the reverse complement.
TGTATACTATACTAATAAATAAGCAAGAGAAGGGGGGAGTAACAACAATACATAACTAATAACCCTCTTATGAAATGGAATAAAAAGTGACTATGTGCATATAGAAATAATGATAACCTGAAAAAAATGGTCATAAATACCTGTGAACACACAAACCAAGTGACAATAAACCTAGCTGAAATTTAAGGCACAAATGTACAGAGGCAGACAATGGCAACAAGAGAAAGGGGGGGGAAAAATTAACATGCAATCATGGAGTGGGGCCTAGCAGAGGGGCCACCTACGTTCGCGGCCGCCTGTGCCACTTCGCTGGGTGAGTCTAGGTTTATTGTCACTTGGTTTGTGTGTTCACAGGGATTTATGACCATTTTTTTCAGGTTATCATTATTTCTATATGCACATAGTCACTTTTTATTCCATTTCATAAGAGGGTTATTAGTTATGTATTGTTGTTACTCTTATGATGTATATTATTAATTATCATTATCAATTCCATGCACTGTCACTTTATTTGTGTATATATTTATTAGTATAGTATACAGGGGTTACTTGTGCCGGCACATTAGACTATTATTTAGCATTAGGGGTTGTATATGTGTTTATATTAGGAGTTATCCCAGGATTGTTTATGCTGGATTGTACAGCACTGGATGAAATTTTGGGGTGCTATGCAGTGTTTTTAATATGTTAGTCCTGTATAGTGTGTTATGTAGTATATGTTTTTTGTGGATTTACTATTAAATAAATTATATTGTTCTAAATTGAATCATTTGGTGCTCCTGTCCTTAGACCCATGGGGATTTTCTCCATGAGTCTTATTGTGTTTGGTATACTGGTCTTATGCTGGTGGAGGGTGGAGGCCATTCTTTCTTTCTTTCTCCCCTAACCTACCCCCCCTAGACCCCTACATGCTTTCCCTTTTTTTTTCGCCTTTATGTCCCCCTCTTCCCCCTTCGTGTCCCCCGCTTCCCTCGAGCCAGCCCATACGTTAGGCTCTCACTGCCACCCGCACAACCGCCCTTCCCCCCCTTACCTGACGCTGTTAGAGCTGAACCCATCTTGGTTGACCCCGGGGGACGACAGACTGGTCTACCCCCCTCCTACTCTCTACGTGGGGACACAGCTTCCTCCCGCGGGCCCCCCTCCTCGGGGGGCGTGCTGCCCCTCAGGGGCGGTTTGCGGCTCCGGGGGTGGGTGGGTCCTCGGGGAGATGGCTGGACGGGTCACTGAACTACGAAATCAATACCGACCTCCATATGACAGGTATATGACGGGATGTGCTGCTGCGTTGGGAGGGGGTGTCGGTGCGCTCGCCTTCCCCGCGCTCCGTTCACAGTTGATGCCCTCCTCAAGAGAGGAATGCGTGGGCGGCGGGCCTGCTCTTGCCCGTCGCTCTCGGGTAGCCACGAACCTCCGGCTGGGGCGGCGTGGGGGGCGAGCGCATTTGGTGGAGGGGCTTGGCTTCCCCCCCTGTCTGTGCCCCTTTTCGGAGGCGGACGGGGGGGACGAGCGCCATCATACCCATGGGTGCGAGGGGTTGGCCGAGATGGGGTCTGTTTCTTTTTCTTCATTTTGTGCATACTACATACTACTTATACAAATCCATGCCTCATGTTCATGTATGCCTATAATGCTGGATATTGTCTGTATTTGTTTTTTATCTTTTCCCCTGCTGAAAACAGGTAATAAAAAGAGATTAAACTAAAGAATAATAAAGTGCTTATAGTGCATATCTCTAATCAATATTTAAAAAGACCAACAAATCATACAATAACCTATGTGTATTACAAGTGCAAATATTATATATGTCTAACAACTACTCTAACTATAAGGACATTCAAAAAGTGCAATATGAGAACCAACCAGAGGGGGCGAATGCAATGAAGAGCCCCCAAAATAAGAACCAATAAATCTCTTAAATATGAAATGACCACCAGCCCACTGCCACCCTCGTCTACGCGTTGCGTGACGTCAACAGCGTCACTTCCTCGTATTTTCCACTGGTCGCCCTGCCCCCCTCCCACATATGGGCTTTTTCCTTCCTTATCGACAATGTTGTGTCTTGTATGTTTTTTAACCAGTTTTGTGTGTATATAGCTAATGTGACTTTCTTATCAAATAAATCATTTTCTATTAACTAGTAGTGGTGCCATATATGGTAAGGGTTTTTTGGGAAGGAGTGGGACCTTCCTATCTCTGCTTGTTGTACAATAGGATTACCCCCTGTGTGCACACTACATATTAAGGCATATTATTATTGGAGGTGGTGCAGTCTCAATTTCGTTGTTCGTTTTTTGGAAGTTGGGCGGTGGAAGCCCACATTACAGACTTACTGGTGGATAACTACTATGGATCCTTTAGCCTTTGTTTTGGCTCCAATCGTGTGCCACCCTCAGGCCACTCACGAGTTGTCAGTCTCCTTCCAGCTGGGAACTAGCTCATTTAGCCGGCTAAGCAGAGGCTGTAACTCTTCATCGGCTCAGCTGCTACAAGACAACAGGACATCACTCCAGACACCTGTATCTAATTTAGTGACTAACTGCATATTCCAATTTTTCCAGGCCATCAAGGAATTTATTTTATTGTAACCTCCCGTTCTCACTCAGCACCAAGGACTTCACTGGACTTCCACCTTAAGAATACAGAGCCAGGTTAGGTGGGATTTGTTTTGCTTTACATACCAGCACTGGCAGTTTTATACAATTCCCCCTCACTATCACAAAAAATGAACAGCACTACACTGTGCACTGTGGTAAGTGGATGTGTTAGACTTTTATGTTGTAGATTGTAGTATTAACTGATGCTCTATCATAGAAGAATTACAACATACACAATACCATTTCTCAGTGCCCTATCTAATCAAGAAATACCCTCCTAAAGTGGTCCACAACCCTGGGATTCTAACTATCCAGTTTGGTTCACTCTCCATCAGCTAGTCAGATAAGCCTTGGGGTGAAGGGGTTCTAGGGATACTGCCGGAAGGCATGCGCTATGGGAGTGAGGAACGAGTTAAAATTATGGCAATTTCCAGGGGCGTGGGTGCACCTATGGTGGTACAAGACATTTATAAAATCATTCATGAAGCTTATGTACCTGCGTAGCTCCACTGCCTTGTCCATGCCAGAGGGACGACAAGTCCCAGCGCCATGCCACAGGCTGCCCACCTAGAAAGCATTTGCGCGTGGGAGTGCGTGCATAAGGTCCAAAAGCATGTTTTACAGATAGGGCCTTCTGACAAGTTGCCCAGCAGCCCACCCTATGTAAGTAATCCTGTCCTGAACAGGTCCAGTAGTACAGATGTACAAAACGTATTCTGTGGATCTCTAATGCCATCTACATGTAGACCACGGGGTTGCAGTAGCTCCTGCTCCTTTCATCTTTCGACTGCATTGCTGGACATGAAATCCCGCTGATCTCCAGAATTCCTCCACTTCACTGTCCATCTTGTGAACCCCTGGACCCCAATGCCTTCCAACAAAAAAAGCCATTCAAGAGATGAGTGCGCATCCTGCTGCCCCTGATTCCCCTGGTGTATTAAAGAGTATGAAAGAGAAAATACACAGTTTAGTTACAATTTCAGAACAAGGTGATGTTGGGAATGGCAATATGTGCCCATAAAGCCAAGAGAACAATAAACAAATCCATGTGTGAAGGAACGATCCAGCTTAAGTACAGAAACCTCACATATCCAAGTCTGGAGTTCCCCTTTAATTCCCCCTGTTATAAATGCACAGGTCCTTATCTTCAGGAAGAGAAATTAGCATTTGTGTTGGGCAGCGCAGATCACAGACCCCCCCCCCCCCCCCCCGCTGATTGTCACACCTCTAGTCTGAGGAGACTCCACTTGGTCTGCAGCTCGCTGGACCCCTGGCTGTGAATTTGTCACATGAAAAAGGGGAGCTGCAGACATCCGGCACCAACAGAAATCGGACTACAGCTGCGCCCCCATGCGTCCCAGCACCAAACCAGGTACAGAATCAGAACCGGCTCACAAAACCGCACACAGGGATAGGTAACGGCGCGCTCAGCAATAAAGGAAAACCCGGAAAACGGAGATCTAAGGTTCTGACCCGCTTAGGGACCCCATTTCTGGACTCATCGGATGCCCGACACCCAGCCCAATCGTTTGGTACTGCTTCCAAAACCATACGACCCCCCTGCTCCAAGTTATAACCCATAAATGGTTTTAGGGACTGAAGCGAGCCCCAGAACAGTGGGAGGTGACAATCCGTCCCACAGAGGGAAGGGGGTGGAGGGGTCTTGCCACATAAATAGGGTAACCCTGAGCCAGGCATTGGTCATTCTCTGGAGAGGTCACGAGTCACACGTGCTGGAGGTGCCCACCCACACAGCTTGCCACTTACCTCTTGTGGAAGCCATCATCACCACTATTCTGCAAACTGCATACTAAGGTAACTGACTCATTGTTTCTCTGTGTAACTCAGTCTATCCTGTAACCGTCTCAGAACAGCATATTTGTATCATCCGTATCATTTCCTATTACATCATAGCCAAATGCTTGTTATCACTGCCTAGTGTGCTTATAGCATTAAAACTTACATATTCTAAGTATGTCACACACCCCGCTTCAAGATATTCATAACCTGTGGGTATACTGACCTGAAGAGGGCGATCTGCAGAGATGATTGGAGGAAAGTAAGCCCCTCCCGGTCCATAAATACCTGGGACCTCCCACTCACTCCCCAGTCTTCATCTCTGCAGGACGGCGAGCAAGCAGAAGATGATCTCTCCTCCTTGCAAGGGGGTTTTCCAAGGTAGCCGGGTCTACCCCCGGCCTATATTATTTTATTCCCGCTCGGACTTATTATCCGTATTTAATATATTTAATATTCACATGCCTCCTCAGTTTTGACTGCGGTCCGGGTGATGGTATTTTAGCACACACGTGCTTAGGAGCTAGGCTCCGCCGCGAGACCCTATTTAGAGGGTAGTTGGTGACCCCGGTTTGGGATGCCCTGTCCTTAAAAATTTTACCTCAAATATTTCCCTCATTTACCTCCTCCCTCATAGTTAGGCTGGGGGCCCTCCTTTCTTAAGATTCTGAGGAACGTATAGGAGTAATCCCTCATTGATTTGGTTACACTCCTATTTGTTGTATGTGTGTCTGTTTTAAATGTAACTTTTACTTGCAACATTGTTCATAAGACACTATTGCCGCCGCGGTGCTATGTTTTACCTCAGAAGGCGGAGGGGAGGGGCTCTCCCCTCACGCTCTTCTGTCAGGGGCGGGACCGGGCCTCTTGCAGAGGCCGCGGCCCACGCCCTGTCTCTATCTAGCCGGGCAGCGGCTCGCAGGCAGTGGGCCGCTGCCGGTCTCAGGTGATCTGTGAGGAGACGCGGGTCCCCTCGTCTCCGGCGGATTATAGGTTAGCGGAGGGGAGCTTTCTCCCCTCACGCGCTGTGTCATTGGGGGCGGAGCCGGACTTGCGGCGCGTCATTTTGAATAACCCTGATTGTTCCTCCCTCAAGGATGGTGAGGATAAACGCATTGACCAGATGGCTTGTTATGGTTTTGCCAGTATTGGGGCAGCTATACGGCCAGTTTGTGCCTCATCACTGTTGGTGGTGGCTGCTAGAAAGGTGATCAGGGATTTACTGTCCTCGTCTGGCTAGGAACCGGACAGCGATGAATTTCTTGGACTGAAACGTTGTGAGTCTTTTCTTTCCTTCATTTTAACTGCTCTGGATGATTCATTGATGATGAACAGCAGGGCCTCTGCTCTTATGGTTACCATTAGGCGTTCAATTTGGTTGCGCCAGTGGGCGGCCGATTTTGGGTCTAAAAAGTCTCTTCCCTTTGTTGGTCTAAGGCTTTTTGGAGAAAAATTGGACTCAGTAGCTAAAGGTGGAAAATTACCTCAACGTAGGAAGCAACGTCGCCCCTTTCGAGGGGCGGCTTCCTTCACCCCTTCCTTTCGGGGAGCTAGAGCGGGAAGAGGTTTTGCCTTCCCTTCTACAAGAGGAGACTCCTGGAACAGGGGCAGAGGTCGTGCCCGTTCAGGATACAGTTGGGGTTCAAAACCCAAGCCCGCGGCCAAGCTCGCTCAACAATGAGGGGGCGCCCTCACCCGCCCGGGTGGGGGGACAGCTGCGACACTTCTCCCAAGTCTGGATTCGGGAGGTCTCGGACAGATGGATCAGGGAAGTGGTGTCTTCCGGTTACATGCTGGAGTTCGAGTCCCCCCCCCCGCGTTTCCTCACGTCTCGGGTGTCCCCGGACGTACAGGCTGCATTGCAACTCCGGGCGGCGGTATCGAGTCTTCTAGAAATGGCGGTCATTTGTCCAGTACCCCCATTAGAAAGGGGTCGGGGTTTTTACTCAAATCTGTTCACGGTTCCCAAAAAGGATGGCTCCGTGCGGCCCATCCTGGACCTAAAGATTCTCAACAAATTCATCAGGCTGCGAAAATTTCGCATGGAAACGTTGCGTTCCGCTATCCACTCTCTTCGTCAGGGGGACTTCATGACGTCCATAGATATCCAGGACGCTTATCTCCATGTTCCCATTTTTCCCGCGCACCAGAGGTTCCTAAGGTTCGCTCTGGAGGATCGGCACTTCCAATTTGTAGCTCTTCCCTTCGGTCTCACCACAGATCCAAGGGTTTTCACCAAGATACTTGCTGGGGTAATGGCTCTTCTCAGAGCTCAAGGAATTCGCATAGTGCCATATCTGGACGATCTCCTCATATTGGCATCGTCATTCAGCCAAGCGGAATTGGACACCAGGACGGTTCTATCCACCCTGGAGAGATTCGGCTGGGTGATCAACTACCACAAGTCCTCCCTTCACCCGTCCAGGTTAATATCCTTTCTGGGGATGTCTCTGGATACAGATCAGGCCAGAGTGTTCCTTCCTCAGTCCAAGGTTCTTCTGATTCAGGAGTTGGTTCGGTCGCTTATGTCCATTCCTCGACCGTCCATCCGGCTAGGGATGAGACTGGTGGGTCTGATGGTGGCCTCATTCGAGGCAGTTCCCTTTGCTCAGTTTCACACAAGGACACTACAGCTCCATCTGTTGTCGGTCTGGAACAGGTCTCCTCAGTCGCTGGATCAATTCTTTCAGATGTCCCCCTGGGTTCGCCGCTCGCTTCAGTGGTGGCTGAACTCAACCAACCTGCTGAAGGGCAGATCCTTTCGGACTCCCCAGTGGGAGATAGTCACCACGGATGCCAGCCTCTCGGGTTGTGGGGGCTTCTGGAAGGATCTGCAATTTCAGGGTTTGTGGGGTCCCCTGGAAGCCCACGAGCCTATCAATGTTCTGGAATTAAGGGCCATCAGGATGGTTCTTTGTCACTTAACTCATCAACTGCGAGGTTTGCCGGTCCAGGTCCGGTCGGACAATCAGACGGCAGTGGCCTACATCAATCACCAGGGAGGCACCCACAGCAGGAATGCCCTCAAGGAAGTGTCCCTGATTCTGGACTGGGCGGAGAGCCATGTGCCGTGCATCTCGGCAGTTTACATCCCGGGAGTGGAGGCGGAATCTCTGAGCAGGCTGTCAGCCTGCAAAGGGGAGTGGTCCTTTCACTCAATTTGTCGCAGGTGGGGGTCACCGGCAGTGGACCTCTTTGCCACCCGTCAAAATCACAAACTTCCGTCATTTGTGTCTCTGGCGAAGGATCCTCTGGCCCTTGCGACGGATGCCATGTCTCTGAACTGGAGGGATCTGGGGTTTCTGTATCTGTTCCCTCCGTTTCCCATGGTGGCCAGAGCAGTGCGCAAGCTTGCTCTGGAGAGAGCACCAGCAATCCTGGTGGCTCCAAGGTGGCCAAGACAGGTTTGGTTCGCAGACGTGGTAAGGTTGGCAGAAGATCAGTTCGTTCTGCCCCTGCTGCCAGATCTACTCACACAGGGTCATCTTCGTTACCCAAATTTACCAACGCTGGCTTTGACGGCGTGGCTGCTGAAACCTCCATCTTGAAGGAGGAAGGTCTTTCAGATGCTGTGGTTCGGACTCTTATTAGTGCTAGGAAAAGGTCCTCATCGTCTGTGTACTATAGGACTTCGAGGTCTTATATTGATTGGTGTGAAACCAGGGCCTTCCCTTGTAGGGAATTCTCTATTTCTAGAATTTTGGAGTTTTTGCAACATGGTCTGGACCTAGGGCTCCAACTCAGTACTCTGAAGGGGCAGGTGTCTGCCCTGGCGGTGTTTTTCCAAAAGCCTTTTGCTCTTCATCCGTTGGTTAAAACCTTTTTCCAGGGGGTTACACATGTGCGGCCTCCTAGGAAGCCTCTGATTCCAGTTTGGGATTTGAACTTGGTTCTTTCTGCTCTTCAGGGTCCCCCCTTTGAGCCTTTGCATGATATTCCTTTGTCTTCCCTTAAGCAGAAGGTAGCCTTTTTGGTAGCTATCACTTCCGTTAGACGTGTCTCTGAGTTGGCTGCTCTGTCTATTCAAGCCCCATATTTTGAAAGACATCAGGACAAAGTGGTTTTTCGTTTTAAGACGGACTTCCTTCCTAAGGAGGTTTCGTCCTTTCATTTGAATCAGGATATTGTTTTGCCCTCTCTGTCTCCCAATCCCAGCAATGACAAGGAGAGGGCCCTGCATTCTTTGGATGTGGTTCGGGTTGTGAAGTATTATCTGGTGGTAACGTCTGCCTTTCGCAAGACTGATGCATTTTTCGTGGTGCCATTTGGGCCCAAGAAGGGTCTAGCACCCACAAAGTCTACCATCAGCAGGTGGATTCGTCAGGCCATTGTCGGGGCCTATTCTGCTAAGGGGAGAGATCCTCCCTTTCGTGTTACAGCTCATTCTACTCGTGCGGTTGGGGCTTCCTGGGCTTTTCAGCACCAGGCCTCTGTTGAGCAAGTTTGCAAGGCCGCTACCTGGTCTTCTGTTCACACTTTTTCAAAGTTTTACAAGGTTGATGTTCGGGCCTCAGCGGATGCTGTTTTTGGCCGCAAAGTTCTGCAGGCTGCAGTAGTTTAAGTTGTGCTTTATACCTTGTTTTGGATCCCCACCCCTTATGGACACTGCTTTTGGATGTCCCACAGGTTATGAATATCTTGAAGCGGGGTGTGTGACATACTTAGAATAATACCATTTTGTGAATACTCACCTTGTAAAATGGGTATTATAAGTATGTCACACACCCCGCTTCAACCCACCCTTTTGTATTCTGGATCCTTCATTTTGTGAACTTTGCGTTGTTATGACTTATATTTGGCTCTTCCTGGTCCCTTACCTTACTGCTTTCTTTATACTGGGGAGTGAGTGGGAGGTCCCAGGTATTTATGGACCCGGAGGGGCTTACTTTCCTCCAATCATCTCTGCAGATCGCCCTCTTCAGGTCAGTATACCCACAGGTTATGAATATCTTGAAGCGGGGTGTGTGACATACTTATAATACCCATTTTACAAGGTGAGTATTCACAAAATGGTATTTTTAACTTGAGTGATCTGATTGCCTTAAACCAAGAATCTGTGTGTCCGCAGGCTTTGGGCCTGGTATTTCTGATAGGACTCGGACAAAGGTTTTCTTGGGAGCGCGGTCTGTGTGTACTGAGGTCCCTGGTTTATAGTTGGATCACGTGACCCGTGGTTCCCTAACAAATTGGTGGCAGCACGGTGGGATAAGGCAAATAGTGTGAGTGTGGGCCCCATACTCTCATACACTAAGGATTACCAGCAGTTGCTTTTCTGTTGCTGGGATCTTAAGATCAGCTCAACACTAGGCAAATTCTGAGAGTGGTTACAGTAGGTTGTGTGTTTACAACAGTGTGCAATATCTGTCAGTGACCAGCAGCTGCAGGCATGGCAAGTGGCACCAGGGCCAGAAGCAGGGATGTGGCTGCCGATGTTGCCCCAGGTGTGGAGGGGCCCAGCCAGGGCTCTCCCAAAAGCCAGTCACCGACCCTCAGCATCCTAGAGGACCGTGCCCCGCCTGCCGGTCCCCCCAGCCAAGCAGGCTCAGACACTCTCCTGCACGCTGCTCTGGCAAGTCTACGGGCTGGAGACCGCGCCACCTATGAGGTCCTCATGGAGGCTGCAGAGACCTGGGAGCCAGCTGAACGTGAACACCAGCTCCATGTACTGCAGCTAAAGCTTCAGCACCCTCAACCCAGCACAGCTGGTAGCGGGCCCCCTGAGAACCAGGCCCCAAAGTTGCGTGCAAAGGATTTCCCCGTCTTGGACAAAGGTACAGATCTGGACACCTTTCTGCTGGCTTTTGAAACTGTTTGCCATTAATACCATGTACCGGAGGATCAGTGGGTCAGGTACTTAACCCCTCGACTTAGGGGTAAAGCCCTGGAAATCTTTGGGTACCTACCCAGCGAGACCACCCTGAGCTACGAGGGGGTCAAGCAAGCTCTGATCCATCAATATAACCTTACCCCGGAATTTTATCGCAAGAAACTGCAAAGTTTGCGAAGGGGCCCCACCAACAGCTGGGCTGACGACATGAGGGTGCTACAGAGAGCAGTCGAGCAGTGGACCACCGGATTAGAAATCACCACCATCCAGCAACTGAAGGAGCTAATTGCCCTGAGGAGCTGCAGCAGTTTCTGCGTGACCGGAAGCCGAAGGGGGCCCAGCAACTCCAGCACTTGCGTATGAATACCAACACAACAGAGCCCCCGAGGCCCGGAAACTTGCCAGCTGGAAAGTGGGTAAGCCGCCACCGGCATCTGTTGTTACTGCCCATCAGCCCAAGGCCCCTTCCCCTACTTCCCTCTGTCACCACTGCAACCAACCAGGAGACTTCAAGGCCACATGTCCTCAGCGCCAGCAGGGCCTGTCCCAGAACTCCTCCACGGTGCTGTATGTGGGTAGGGGTGCTGGGAGGTCCCGTGACAACTTGCAATTCGTTACTGTGGGGCAAGCTGTGGCCATGGGACTTAGGGACACAGGCGCGGAGACAACTCTTGTGCACCCTGAGATGGTGTCCCCACCGGACTTCATCCCCGGAATTGAGGGAGGTGCATCGGCACTCCCCCTGGCAAAGGTTTATTTGGACTGGGGTGCCGGGCGGGGTGTGCGGGAGGTGGGGGTATCGCCGAATATCCCTGCCGGTGTTTTGCTAGGGACAGACTTGGGGCAGCTAGTGTCTCAGTATGTGGCCACTGAACCCCCAAGGTCTGGTCCCCCAGAATGTAATAACATGTATACTCCAAGGTGTGCAATTAATATGAGTTATGCGTGTAACCTACCTTCTACAGGGAATGTGGGGGTAGGTAGTATAAATTGTGCTTCTTCCTCCTGGAGGAAGGAGGGTTACCCAGCAGCTGGGAAGGGAACTGCGACTGAGGTGAGGGCTGTTCCAGGAGACGTGGGACCCCTAGGTAAGTCCACATCGCAGGGTTTCTCCATCACTGGGGTGTCAGAGGGCCAGGCTGGTCTGTCTGGACTGGCGGCTTGGATGGGAATGGAAGGGGGGCAAGGTATTACCTGAGGCCATAGCTGCTCTGGCCACTATCGTGAATAGTGGGAGCGCTGGTGGCCCAGGGGCCCCGTTGGAGTCTAATTGCTCCCTTCCTCCAAACCAAGTGGCTGCCAGGGCCGATGGATGTCCGAAGGGAGGTCCTGGGAAATGGACAGGGGATGGGATGGTCTCTTCTCTTCCAACCACCCCACGTCCAGGGTTCCTGGCACCTCAACCCGAGGAGACCAGACCAGGCCAAACAGCAGTGGCGGTGGAACCTGCAGGTGGGGTGAGGGGTGTCCATGGAGAGATGGGACCCCTAGGTAAGTCACCACTGCAGGGTTTCATCACACCCGGGGTGTTAAGGGACCAGGGTATTCTGAACCAGCAATTTGGGTGGAAGTAGTGGAGGAGCAGGTCCCAGAGTTCCCTCAGGGGACTGACGGCTCCTTCCCTTCCCCCCGGGGGGCTGTTGTGGCAGGCGGAGGACCAAAGGTGGGTCCCGGGAAACTGACTGAGGACATGGTGGTCCCGACCATGTCTAGGCAGAGATGTGGGAGTAGCATCAGACACTGATGACCCTCAGAGAGTTCTCCCCAAACAGGAGATGCAGCTCCACTTGGGCCCAGACCCCAGACAGGTGGTCTGGAGACAAGTGCCGCTGTACCCAATGATGGTCAAGCCAGGCTCACCAGGAGAGTGGCCTGAGGACCAGCGGTTGGGGGTTCCCTATCTGTCCAGGGCCAAGAAGTGCTATGCCTTAGAGAGCTGGACGATTTGGCGCATAGGGATCACCAACAAGCAAGTAGGGCCTGACCTGACTGCCCACTGCCATTCGTACCATACCTGGGGGTGGCAGGGCTAAGAGGGTGGGGGTGGCAGAGCTAAGTCCCAGCAGCCCACCAAAAACTCTGCTGCACAAAAAGAGGTTCGTACCAGTGTCAGTGGACTATGCCACGTTCGATTGCCTTGTCACCCATCTGGGCTGACAGGGTGGGTACTGCCCTGTGGGAGATCCTTCCCAAGGAAGATCCCCCCCCAGGGTAGACTCTCCCTCCAGGGGATCCGGCTCATGGCGCTGGAGGTTAGCCAGGCACCCACTCGGGGCTACTTCCTTAAACTGTGTTGGCGACATGCACCAGGGCCCCTGGCTCGAGTGAAGCAGAAAGGGATGGGTTGCCATCGGCCAACTGTGGACCCGCGGTCCCAGCTATGGGCCACCCTACACCCTTTCCGGGAGTGGTCCAACCATTACTCTGGAGGGATGTGGACTGCAGTCTGGCACATAAACCCTGGAGGGTACCCCCGAAACTATCCATGTAGAGTTGGGACCTCCCTTCTGGGGCAGCAGTGCAAGGCGGGGAGCGGAGAACCCCCCCCCCCTCAAGGTCCCACAGCAATGGGACCTTGCCCAAAATCCTCACCACGAAACAGCACTATGGCTGGGGTGCTGCCACGGAGTGCTACAGACAGGGATAGTGGGCACATGGGCGCACGGGCCAGCACCAGGAAGTGCTGCCCCTTAGCGCCCTCTTAGAGGGGGAGGTGTGAAGGAACGATCCAGCTTAAGTACAGAAACCTCACATATCCAAGTCCGGAGTTCCCCTTTAATTCCCCCTGTTATAAATGCATAGGTCTTTATCTCTTCAGGAAGAGAAATTAGCATTTATGTGTTGGGCAGCGCAGATCACAGCCCCCCCCCCCCCTGCTGATTGTCACACCTCTAGTCTGAGGAGACTCCACTTGGTCTGCAGCTCGCTGGACCCCTGGCTGTGAATTTGTCACATGAAAAAAAAAGAAATCGGACCATAGCTGCGCCCCCATGCGTACCGGCACCAAACCAGGTACAGAATCGGAACCGGCTCACAAAACCGCACACAGGTATAGGTAACGGCGCGCTCAGCAATAAAGGAAAACCCGGAAAATGGAGATCTAAGGTTCTGACCCGCTTAGGGACCCCATTTCTGGACTCATCGGATGCCCGGCGTCCAGCCCAATCGTTTGGTACTGCTTCCAAAGCCATACGACCCCCCTGCTCCAAGTTATAACCCCTAAAGGGTTTTAGGGGCTGAAGCGAGCCCCAGAACAGTGGGAGGTGACAATCCGTCCCACAGAGGGAACGAGGTGGAGGGGTCTTGCCGCATAAATAGGGTAACCCTGAGCCAGGCATTGGTCATTCTCTGGAAGGGTCACGAGTAACACGTGCTGGAGGTGCCCACCCACACAGCTTGCCACTTACCTCTTGCGGAAGCCATCATCACCACTACTCTGCAAACTGCATACTAAGGTAACTGACTCATTGTTTCTCTGTGTAACTCAGTCTATCCTGTAACCCTCTCAGAACAGCATATTTGTATCATCTGTATCATTTCCTATTACATCAGAGCCAAATGCTTGTTATCACTGCCTAGTTTGCTTATAGCATTAAAACTTACATTTTAACTTGAGTGATCTGATTGCCTTAAACCAAGAATCTGTGTGTCCGCAGGCTTTGGGCCTGGTATTCCTGATAGGACTCGGGTTTTTTTGGGAGCGCGGTCTGTGTGTACGGAGGTCCCTGGTTTATAGTTGGATCACGTGACCCGCGGTTCCCTGACACCATGCATTTGTTGTGATGTGAACCAGGCAGTTAGTTAGAAGCGCAGGGGTTGCTCCAAAACCAGGATATCGCTTCTTTTGTATGAAGGCACCCTGGGGATCTTTCTATCCCCTAAATAAGGTGTAAAGGATGTATCTTTGATAAAGGAACACTATCGTGAAAAATATCCTAATGATAAAAATCCATATAAATATGTAGATCATATAGGTCACCCCTGTAGAGTGGCAATTTAAAAGATTGCCTTATACAAAACAACAGTCTGTTCATAAGGTTCGTCAGCTCCTTAGTTGAGGATTTTCCTATTGCACACAGCCCAACCCTATTTCTGGTTGACTACCAGCTACACTGTGCCCTAAATGTCTCTGGCATACCCAGTCCTGTAGATTTTTTGCTCTCCTGGCTGTAATTAAACCTCATATCATTATCATTTTGTAGCAACTTCCAATGATTCCGGAGTACTCCCCCACGTCTTCCACTGATTACAATAATTGTAGATACTGGTTTGTTGTGTAAGTAGCTGTATGCAGTCGGTCGCCTTGGCACAATTAAATGCCGTTGAGGTATTGCAAGTATGTCACACACCCCGCTTCCAATATTCATGACACATGGGTTATAACCAGTAGAGGGCGAACTTCTGCAGAGATGACAGGAAAAAAAGGAGCCCCTCCTGGTCCATAAATACCTGGGACCTCCCACACATTACCCAGTAATCGCCTCTGCAGACGGCGAGCAAGTCAGAAGATGGCTATCTCCTTCTTTGCAGGTAAGCCAGGTTACACCTTTCTTACTCCTATTTGTGCCCGGACCTGATTTAAAATTCAAGCCCTATGCCTCCCAGCCTTGGCTGTAGGTCCGGGCGATGGTAGGCTACACCCTAGCAGGTGTACTATTTGGAGCCACGCTCCTCCGTGAGACCCCATATGAGGGGGTAGGCGGTTACCAGGTTGGTGATCCTGGTTTGGGATGCCCTGTCCCTGTTATCCCTCCTCTACTATTGTAGTCTGGGTTTCCCCCTTCCGTTTCTCCCTTATTCCTGCAACTGGGGGGGGGGGGGGGGGGGGCCTTTCCTTCTCCCTTCGGGGTGTTTGTTTTCACTTGTCTTGTATATATGTGTGTGTGTGTGTGTGTGTGGAGTGTTTGCTGCAAGTAAACTGGAGACAATTCTGCGGCCGCCCAGGAGATAGGCTCCGCACTCGGCGGGGAGAGCTTCTTCCCCTCCTTTCCAGTCACGGGAGGGGGCGGGCCGGGCACTCGGCACGCCCTGTCTCTGGCGTCCTTTGCGGCGCCCAGTCAATAGCTGGGAACCGCGTTTCTGGTATGGATAAGGGGGGCGGTGCCAGGCGCAGCGCGCGATCCGCGCTGGCCCGCCCTTCTTCTTCCTCCTATTTTTCCAGTCTTGGTCGGACGCCATTGTTCTGTGAGTGCCCTGCGGGGCTGTTTTCCTTGTACCCTTGCTATTGTCCTTTGGCAGTGCGGTGTCGTTTTTTTACAGCGTGTTATGTATTGCAGACACGTTTGCTTATTTACATTGAATATATTAATTAGAAATCTGCATATATTGATGTCATGTATGATTGCTGGCATTTGATTGTAGTGTGCCTCTCTTACGGGGTCCCTTTCTTATTGTGTCTTTCAGGAGGACTCCCTGCTTCATAAAAGAGGGGGGTTCTCCCGGTCCTAGGGTCCCTTGGCTAAATTTGGGGAATTACAAATCCTCCCACAAATGGACTTAAGGGGCATCCCGGGTAGCCTAATAGCGTAATTCCCTTTGGTCTTTGCGACTACCATAAAAATCACCATATGGAGGCTTCCCAGGAGACCGCGCTCAGGCTCCCTTCGGGGCAATTCCGGCAGTGTGTGGGTTGTGGGGCATCCCTTGCGGGGGATAATGTGCTGGTTTGCATACCATGTGCACAGCAGGCCATAACGCGGCAATTGGGGTCCCAGGCGTCTGGGTCAGCGCCGCCGGCCCCATCACCTTCTCCACCACACCTGATTCGTACCCCAAGTGACACGGTCATTAGCGGGGAGTCGCATTCTGATGTCTGTGCTAGATTGGCCAACATTGAGAAATTGATTGCTAGCTCTGCGGCCAGAAAGGCCCCGGCTAAGAGAAGGCATTTGTCACCGGCTGCACCGGGTTTGGAATTTGATGAGGATGATTCCTTTGACTGATTCCCTACTGGAAGAAGGGGAATTGTTCTCTGAATTTGAAGGCTCTGAGGATCAGCAGTTTTTGGATGCTGATGCTGGGAAGGAGTGTGGGGATACCGTCGATACCCCCAAGCTTCTGGCCCATATTTTTGAGGTGCTGGCTATTTCTCTGCCTGCGGAGCCCCTCCGCAGAAGGGGGAATTCTTTGGGACCTCTAAGCCTCGATTGGAGTTCCCAAATCAGAAGCATTTTGACAATTTGATTTTTATAAAGAATGGGAAAGGCCCAGCCGGCTTCCCGGTGTTCATCAAGGATGGGATAGGAAGTATCCTTTTCCGGTGGACGCGGTGAAGCGCTGGTCGTCTCCTCCCGAGGTCGATGCGCCTGTTCTGGGTTTGTCCAATACATCTGTTGTGCACTCACCAGACGCCACCACGCTGAAGGATAGTGAGGACCGACGTCTTGATCAAATGGCGTCACATGCCTTTGCCAGAGTGGGTTCGGCCTTGCGTCCTGTTTGCGCTTCAGCACTCACGGCTGTGGCTACCAAGTCTGTAATTAGGGGCCTGTTGAATGGTCCCCAGCTTTATCCGGCCAGTGATGAATTTGCAGCGCTTACGTGGTGTGATTTGTTCATGTCCTTTGTCTTATCAGCCTTGGACGACACAATATGCATGTGTAGCCGAACCTCGGCATTGCTTGTGGCTATACGTCGCTCGGTTTGGTTGCGCCAGTGGGCGGCTGACATTGCGGCTAAGAAGTCACTTACAGGGCTACCCTTCTTGGGTATGCATCTGTTTGGAGATAAATTGGACTCGGTGACGAAAGGAGGTAAGCTACCACAACGCAAGAAGCAGCGTCGCTCCTTTCGGGGTGCAGGCTCCTTTTAACCCTTCCTTTCGTGGCTCTAGAGCAAGCAGAGGTGTTGCTTACTCTGCCTTCAGAGGTGACTCCTGGGGCAGGGGCAGAGGACGTGCCCGTCCCGGAACTACCTGGGGTACCAGACCCAAGGCTGCTGCCAAACCAGCTCAGCAATGAGGGGGCGCCCTCACCCTCGCGGGTGGGGGGACGGCTACGGCATTTCGTCCAGGTCTGGAGCCGGGAGGTCACAGACAAATGGATCTTGGAAGTGGTCTCTTCCGGGTAAAAGCTGGAGTTCGGGTCCCGGCCTCCTCCCAGATTCCTCAGGTCCCGGGTTCCCTCGGAGCCCCGGGCTGCGCAGGGGCTTCTGTCGGCAGTACAAAATCTTCGGGACTTGGAAGTCATCTGCCCGGTGCCTTTCTCAGAGAGAGGCCAGGGCTATTATTCCAACCTCTTCACGGTGCCCTAGAAGGATGGCTCCATAAGACCCATTCAGGACTTCTCAATAGGTTCATCAGAACCAAGAAGTTTTGCATGGAGACTCTGCGCTCGGCCATCAATTCTCTTCGTTAAGGGGACTTTATGACGTCCATAGACATCAAGGATGCTTACCTTCATGTACCGATCTTCCCAGGACACCAGAGGTTTCTCAGATTTGTGGTGGGAGATCAACAGTTTGTGGCTCTTCCATCTGGGCTGACCTCGGCACCAAGGGTGTTCACTAAGGTTCTGGCAGGTATAATGGCCCTTCTCAGAGCCCAGGGCATTCGCATTGTGCCGTATCTGGACGACCTCCTCATCACGGCATCGTCTCTCAGCCAGGCGAAACTGGACACCAGGATGGTGGTGGGAGAGGTTCGGCTGGGTGATCAACTACCCCAAGTCTTCTCTCTCCCCGTCAAGGGAAATTTCCTTTCTGGGCATGAATCTGGATTCCATTCAGGCCAGGGTGTTCTTACCTCTGACGAAGGTGCAGATGATTCGAGATCTGATCCGTCTTCTTCTGTCCAGGCCTCGCCCGTCCATCCTGCTAGTGATGAGGCTGGTGGGGTTGATGGTGGCTTCCTTCGAGGCAGTTCCTTTTGCTCAGTTTCACATGAGGTCGCTTCAGCTCCATCTACTGTTGGCTTGGGACAGATGTCCGCTGTTGTTGGATCAGTCTTTTCTGATGTCTCCCTGGTTCGGCAGTCTCTTCAGTGGTGGCTGAAACCAAGAAATCTTTTGAGGGGCAGGTCTTTTCTGACCCCTTGTTGGGAGACGGTCACCACGGATGCCAGCCTGTCGGGCTGGGGGGGTTTCTGGAAGGAATATCAGTTCCAGGGGCTGTGGGGTCCTCGGGAGGCCCACACCCCCATCAATGTCTTGGAGCTGAGAGCTATTCAGTTGGTGCTCTCACGCTTGACGCATCACCTCCAGGGTCTACCGGTTCAGGTTCGATCAGACAATCGGACTGCGGTCGCTTACATCAATCACCAAGGAGGGACTCGCAGCAGGAGAGCCCTCAGGGAAGTTTCTCTGATTCTTGCATGGGCGGAGAGCAATGTCCCGTGCATTTCAGCAGTGTACATTCCGGGAGTGGAAAACATGGAGGCGGACTCCCTGAGCAGGGGATCCTCTCACCGAGGGGAATGGTCGCTCAATCACAGGGTATTCCGGTCCCTTTGTCGCAAGTGGGGCTTTCCGGAGGTGGATCTCTTTGCTTCACGTCACAATCACAGGCTTCCTGCTTTTGTGTCTCTGTCTCAGGATCCTCTGGCCCTGGCAGTGGACGTCTTGTCTCTTGCCTGGAGGGATCTGGGTTTTCTGTACCTGTTTCCCCCCTTCTCCATGGTAGGCAAGGTGGTGCGCAAGCTGGCTCAAGAGGGTGCGCCAGCAATTCTGGTGGCCAAGACAGGTTTGGTTCGCAGACGTCGTACCCCAATTTACAAACGCTGGCTTTGACGGCGTGGCTGCTGAAACCTCCATCTTAAAGGAGGAAGGTTTGTCTGATGCTGTGATTCAGACACTTGTTCGAGCCAGGAAGAGATCTTCCTCTAACATCTACTACAGAACTTGGAGGTCCTATATTGACTGGTGTGAGGCTAGGGCATTGCCTTGCAGGATTTCCTTCCTAGGATTTTGGATTTCCTTCAACACGGTCTGGACCTGGGGTTCCAGCTTAGTATCTTGAAAGGGCAGGTCTCTGCCGTGGCGGTCTTCTTTCAAAGGTCCTTTGCTCTGCATCCCTTGGTTAAGACTTTTTTCCAGGGGGTCACTCATGTGCGGCCCCCTAGAAAGCCTTTGTTGCCCGTTTGGGATTTGAATTTGGTTCTGTCGGCCCTCCAGGGGCCTCCTTTTGAGCCGGTGCAGGATGTTGCACTTTCTTTGCTTACACAAAAGGTTGCCTTTTTGGTGGCTATTACCTCTGTTCGACGTGTGTTTGAGTTAGCGGCTCTGTCCATTCAGGCCCCTTACTTTGAGAGACAACAGGACAAGGTGGTCTTTTGCTTTAAGGGAGATTTCCTTCCTAAGGTGGTTTCTGCCTTCCATCTCAATCAGGATGTAGTTCTCCCTTCCTTGTGTCCTAAGCCTAGCAATGACAAGGAGAGGGTTTTGCACTCTTTGGATGTGTGAAGTACTATTTGGTGGCTACTTCTCCTTTTCGTAAGACGGACACCTTGTTCGTGGTGCCCTCCGGGCCCAGGAAGGGTTTGGCGCCCGCCAAGTCTACCATTAGTAAATGGATACGTCAGGCCATTGTTGGGGCCTATTCTGCCAAGGGGAAGGTTCCCCCTTTTCATATCACTGCTCATTCTACTCGTGCTGTTGGGGCTTCTTGGGCTTTTCAGCACCAGGCCTCTGTTGAACAAGTTTGTAAGGCTGCTACCTGGTCTTCTGTTCATACTTTTTCCAAGTTTTATAAGGTTGATGTGCGGGCCTCAGCGGATGCTGTTTTTGGCCGCAAGGTTCTGCAAGCTGCAGTGGTTTAAATTTGTGCGTTATTGCCTTTTTGGGATACCCACCCTTGTTGGACACTGCTATTGAATGTCCCATATGTCATGAATATTGGAATCGGGGTGTGTGACATACTTGGAATAATACCATTTTGTGATTACTCACCTGTAAAATGGGTATTATAAGTATGTCACACACACCCCGCTTCATCCCGCCCTTATTGTATTCTGGATCCTTTATATGGTGAACCTTTTATTGGTAATATTTTTGTATTTGGCTCTTCCTGGTCCCCTTACTGCTTTACTATACTGGGTAATGTGTGGGAGGTCCCAGGTATTTATGGACCGGGAGGGGCTCCTTTTTTTCCTGTCATCTCTGCAGAAGTTCGTTATAACCCATATGTCATGAATATTGGAAGCGGGGTGTGTGACATACTTATAATACTCATTTTACAGGTGAGTAATCACAAAATGGTATTTTTTTTATTTTGAATAACATATATAATAAATAATAATACATTTAATAAAATGTTTTGTTAAAACGCAGTGAGATCTAGGAGGAAGTATTAAAAGAGAAACAATTCTGAACTTTATTTTGTGTTGTGTTGAAAAGCCTCTCCGACTCTGATCTGGCTGAATTCTGTGTATCAACATAATGTGGCTTTTTATTAAAGAAGGAAATTTAATTGATTAACAAAAGGTTTTTTTGGCTTCCTTTTTATAGTTCTTATTACCATACTGACAGTTTTCTGTATAGGCACCTGACCTGTATATTATTCTTAGTATACAGTACGTCCTGCTCCAGATATAGTACTTACACTTGGGTTATCCTCCGCCAGATGGCGCTGCACTGCAGAGACATGTAAAAACAGGCTCCTCCCAGCCCCTCAAATACCCAGGGACCTCCCACAAACCCCCAGATTTCTCTGCAGTGCTGACTGCAAAGACATGAAGTATCACTCTCTCGCAGGTGAGCGGGGCTATTAAAGCCTGCGGCCCTGTTGGACTATTCCCACCCGTCCTCCCTGTGATGTGCCTCCCAGCTTGGGCTGCGCTGGTCGGGTGAAGGTAGGCAGCACCTTGCGTGCTTATGGAGCGCTGCTCCACTGCAGTCCCCCACCAAAGGGTAGGCGGTATAGGCTGATGGTGTGCCTCTATGGGATGCCCCTCCCGCATTATTGCCCCGTGTAACGGTGGGCCCTGTACAAAGAGTCGCCATCCTCCCGCGTTCCCCCCATAGCTCGGGGGGAAAGAAAGGGGGGGGGGGTGTTTGGTGTCACTGTATTGTGATTTCATGCATATGGCCTTTGTAATGTCTTTTGGACTTGTACTTGTGGTGTCAGACGCGCTGATTTGTATTTTTAGCTTTGCGCAGAAGCAGTATTATAGCCATGAGGTTCACCTCGTGTAACTGCCGCCGCCGCTGCGCGTGCTTTGTCCTCCCTTGGATGTTCCGCCTCTGCATCCTCATTGGTTGCTTGTTGGACCTCGCGCCCATCGGGAGGGTGGGGTCCCGGCCTGGCGCGCTCCGGCCCGCCCTTCGAGGTACTCGGCGCCATTTTGTTAGTTTGCGCGCGCACGTGTGATGTTCCTTCCTGCCGTGGTCCGTAAGTGCCCTCGCGGGCGGCTTTTATATACTCATTGTAGTGTCTCGGTTCTGACACCCTTTTCTTCTCATTGTGTCTTTCAGACGGGCGAATCCATTGGCTTCTCCCGGCCCGGTGTAATTGATAGTTGGGCCTTGTAAAATTCTCCCACTTCACTAGCGGGTCATTGGGGCATCCAGGGTTGCTTTATAGCGTCAATCCCTACTGGCATATTGTGTCTAAAAATCACCATATGGAGGCATCTTAGCATAATGTGACCGGGGTTCCCTTGGGGCAAGACCGGCTGTGCATGGCTTGTGGACAACCCCATGCTGACGATGACAGGGCATGGGTCTGCGTACCCTGTGCTGAGCAAGCGCTGGCCTTGCATTCTGGCTTGCCAGTGGCTGCACCTTGTTTTACTTCACCCACTTCCCCAGGCTTAAATCTCACTCCTGCTGAGTCGCACACAAGTGGGGATTCTCAGCCTGAATTGCCTACGGC
Source organism: Gastrophryne carolinensis (assembly GCA_027917425.1). Taxonomy (NCBI): domain Eukaryota; kingdom Metazoa; phylum Chordata; class Amphibia; order Anura; family Microhylidae; genus Gastrophryne; species Gastrophryne carolinensis. The sequence continues at coordinate 408,243,612 of CM051234.1, read as the reverse complement.
TGAACAGATCATTGCGAGGTCTTTAGCGCGTAAGGGCCCTGGTAAGAAGCGGCCCTTGACGCCTAATGTTACTGTTTTCCCTATGGGATCTGAGGAGTTTATGAATCTGTGTGGCTATACCCCTTCTGATGAAGGAGAGCTCTTTTCTGAATCCGGCTCATCCGATGAGAGTCCCACTGGTCATGAAGTCTCTGGCCCTGACCCCTGGGTCCAGGATGACACTGACACAATGTTGATCTATATCTTTGAGGTTCTGTCTATCTCTTCCCCTTGTGAGGCTCCCAGGCAAAGAGGGGAGCATTTCCATACAGCAACATCACGTTTGGAATTCCTGGAGCAGGCACATTTCCATACCCTTGTGCTCAAGGAATGAGAGTGCCCCAGTAAATTGCCTGGGGTCCCAGGGGATTGGGATGGGAAGTATCCCTTTCCCCCTGAGGTCGTTAAATGTTGGTCACCCCCCCCCCCCCCGAGGTGGATGCCCCGATCATAGGGCTACCTAACCCCCCTTTTATTACAGTCCCTGCTTTTACTATCCTTCGGGATGCTGAGGACCGGCGCATTGACAGGCTGGCCTCCCACGCCTTTGCATGTGTGGGGACGGCGCTGCTTCCGGTCTGTGCCTCTGCCATTACTGCCGTGGCCGCTAGAACCCTCATCAGAAAAATGCTTGATCGTCCCCCTGATGATCTCCCTTGGGATGTGTTTAATGCACTCTCCAGTTGTGATGTGTTTGTGAAATTTATCCTATTAGCATTGGATGACACCTTTAGAATGTGTGCAAGAACTTCTGCCCTTGTGGTGGCCATACGTCGCTTGGTCTGGTTGCGACAGTAGGGTGCTGACGATGCTGCAAAGAGGGCTCTTACCGGGATGCCTTTTTGGGGCCCGTCTAGACCTGTTTGGTAAGAAGGGTAAGTTACTCCAACTCAGGCGGCTGTCTCGGCCCCTTCGGGGCCAGGGCACCCCTTCTACCCCCTACCAAACAGGAACCAGGGGTGTCCTTCGCGGGGGCAAGCGCAGATTCCTGTCCCAGGAGCAGCAGACAACGTCCTGGCTCCTCCGGGGGGGCTATGCCCAAATCTTCCCCCGAGTCCCCTCAAGCATGATGGGGCGCCCTCGCCCATCTGGGTGAGGGGACGGCTGCGGCACCTTGCTCATGTCAGGAGGCATCACGCCTCAGACTGGTGGCTTCAGGAGGTAATGTCCTCCGGCTACTAGATACTCCTGGTCCCTGCCTCTTTTCAGGTGCTGGTGCGGGCCATGCAAGGCCTGCGGGGTCTGGGGGTCTCTTGCAGATTGCCCTTAACAGGCAGAGGCAGGGGCCCTACACCGACCTTTCCACAGTTCCCCCAAGAGGATGGGTCAGTCTGGCCCAATCTGGATTCACAGATTTTCAGCAATTCGTCAATTACAGGTGGTTTCTGCATGGAAACACTGCACTCGGCCATCAGCTCCTTGCGCGTCGGGGGCTTCTTGCCGTCTGTGGAGCTCAATGATGCTTATTTTCACTTCCCTGTGTCTTATGGACACCGAGGTTCTTCAGGTTCGCGTTGGTTGACCAACACTGCTAATTGTGGCCTTGTCATCTGGCCTTTCTTCAGCTCCCAGAGTGCTCACCAAGGTGCTGATGGGGGGGGATAGCCCTGTTGAGACCAAGGGGGTCCGATTGATGACTTACCTGGACGTCTTCATCACTTCCCAGTTTCTACGTCAGGCTACGTTGGATACTCGGCTGGGGGTGTCCATTTGGGAGTCATTTGGAGGGGTGATCAAACACCCCAAGTCCTCTTTGTCCCCTTCATTGGTAACTCCATTCCTATGAATGATTCTGATACAGTTCAGGCAAGGATCTTCCTTCCTCAGCAATAAAGTGGACAATCTGGTTGCATGGGCTCAGTCCCTCATAGCTGTCCCCGTCCCTCCACCAGGCAGGGGATGCAGCTGGTGGGCTCGTTGGTGGCGTGCTCCGAAGAGGCCCCTTATGTTCAGTTCCCCTTGGGGCCTTCGGCAACTTCTCCTATTGGTTCTACGGGACAAGGACCCAGCATCCCTGGAGCAGGGTATGTGTGCCTTCCTCTCTGGTGAGGAGGTCCCTCTTGTAGTGAATGAACTCAGGAACCTGTCTGGGGGCAGTTCCCTTCTTGCCCCTTCCTGGGAGACGGTCACCATGGGATGCCAATCTATCAGGTTGGGGGGGGGTCTTCTTCTGGAAGTCCCTGTGGTTCAAGGGGAGGTGGGGCCTTTAGGTGGACACCTATCAATGTTTGAAACCGTGAGCGTTCAGGTTACTCTACCTCGCTTGGCTACTCCCCTTCAGGGCCTGCCTGTTTGGGGTCGCTAGGTCTATCTGACGGCTTTGACCTACATTAATAATCAGGGAGGGACCCGGGGCAGGAGGGTCCTCCAGGTAGTGTCTCTGGTCCTTATCTGGGTGGAGGTCAATGTTCCCTGCATAACAGCAGTATACGCTCCGCTGAGGGTCCCTCTGCAACAGGGTGTGCCAACCCCTGTGCCTCTATGGGGAACAACCGGTTTTGGTTCTGTTTTGTGTCCCGTCACGTTCACAAGTTCTCGGCCTTGTTTCCCTGTCTCAGGATCCTCTGGCCGTGGTCATGGATGTCTTAGTAACGTCATGGCAGGATATTTTGTTCCGTATGTCTTTCTCCATTCCTGCGCAAGCTTGCTCTGGTGGCCCTCGGGTGGCCAAGAAGAGCATGATTCGCAGACGTGGTGCAGAGGGCAGTAGCTCTGTACGTTCTGCCAGGAGTGCCAGATCTGCTCACTCAGGGCCCCTTACTTCATCCCAATCTGCAGACTCCGCTTTGACGGACTGGCTGCTGAAGCACCCTTCCTGAAGGGGACAGGCTTATCTGCTTCGGTGTTTGAGACTATGGGAAGACTAGAAGCAAACTTCTTCTTCCATCTATTTAGGGTATGGCGTACCTATATTGATTGGTGTGAGTCTAGGTCGCTTCCCTGTCGTGTGTTCTCTGTCCCCAGGGTTCTGGAGTTATTACAGCATGGGTTGGAGTCGGGTCTCCAACTCAGTACTCTGAAGGGTCAGGTCTCTGCCCTGTCCGTCTTCTTTCAGAAGTCTTTTGCTCTGCTTTCTTGGTTAAGACCTTCTTTCAGGGGGTTGCTCATGTGCGCCCCCCACGTAATACTATAGTCCCTGTTTGTGATTTGAACCTGTTTTTGTCTGCCTTGCAGGGTGATCCCTTGGACCTATTCAGGATGCTGTTATGGCTGTACTTGCCTTCAAGGTTGTCTTTTTGGTGGTTATTACTTCGGTCAGACGTGTGTCTGAGTTGGCGGCTCTGTCTATCTAGCCCCCATTCCTTGAGAGACACCAGGATAAGGTGGTAACATAGTAACATAGTATGTAAGGCTGAATAAAGACTTTAGTCCATCCAGTTCAGCCTGTTTAACTCCTTCCAGTGGTCTAGTAGCCATAGCTGGAAATGTTATTACCTGCCAGGAAGGCATCAAGGCCACTTTTGAACATTTTTACTGTATCCCCCATTACTACCTCCTCTGGCAGCAAGTTCCATAGTCTCACTGCTCTTACAGAGAAGAATATCCTCCTATGTCGGTGGAGAAAGCACCTTTCCTCTAACCTTAGTGGATGCCCCCGGGTTATGGTTACACTCCGGGGTATAAATAGATTGTGGGACAGATCCTTGTATTGACCCCGAATATATTTATACATAGTTATTAGATCACCCCTCAATCGTCTTTTTTCTAGACTAAATAAGCCTAACTTGGACAATCTTTCCGGGTACTCTAGCCCCCACACTCCTTTTATTAACTTTGTTGCCCTTCTTTGAACGCGCTCCAGTTCTGATATGTCCTTCTTAAGCACAGGTGCCCAGAACTGTACACAGTATTCCATATGGGGTCTGACCAGTGACTTGTACAGGGGTAAAATGATGTTCTGGTAATGAGCACCTATGCCCCTCCTGATGCACCCCATGATCCTATTTGCCTTGGCAGCAGCTGCCTGGCATTGATTACTACAGTTGAGCTTATTGCCAACTAAAACCCCTAGGTCCTTTTCCATTGTTGTTTTACCAAGTGTTTCTTTATTTAGTGTGTAATCATGACACAGATTTCTCCTTCCCATGTGCATAACCTTACATTTATCTGTGTTAAACTTCATTTGCCATTTAACTGCCCATGCTTCCAATTTATCTAAATCTGTTTGTAGCTGCCTGTTGTCCTCCTTTGTTTTATTTACTTTACTCAGCTTAGTATCATCTGCAAAGATTGAGACTTTACTGTTTAATCCATACCCAATGTCATTTATATATATATTGAAGAGAATTGGTCCCAGAACTGACCCTTGTGGTACTCCACTAGTAACAGTGACCCAATCTGAGTGTGTGCCATTGATAACCACCCTCTGCTTCCGATCATTAAGTCAATTTCCCACCCATCTGCATACGTTTTCCCCCAGTCCAAGCATTCTCATCTTTTGTACCAGCCTTTTATGTGGCACAGTATCAAATGCTTTAGAAAAGTCAAGATATATGATATCCAATGACTCCCCCTGATCCAGTCATGAACTTACCTCCTCATAAAAGCTGATTAGGTTTGTCTGGCAGGAGCGATTCCTCATAAATCCATGCTGATATGGAGTAATAAGGTAATTTTCCCCAAGGTGCTCCAGGATAGTATCCCTTAAGAAACCTTCAAACAGCTTGCCCACCACAGATGTTAAGCTTACCGGTCTGTAGTTCCCAGGTTCCCCCCTAGATCCCTTTTTGAATATTGGCACCACATTTGCCAAGCGCCAATCCATCGGAACAAACCCTGTAGTTATGGAATCCACAAATATTAGAAATAACGGCTTGTCTATTACTGTACATAACTCCCTTAAAACACGAGGATGTATGTCATCTGGTCCCGGTGATTTATCGATTTTCATCTGCTTGAGACGATGCCGGACTTCTTCCTTGGTTAGACCAGTGACATTTAATGGAGGGTTTCGGTTATTCCCCTGCATTTCACTCAGCATGTCAAATTCTTTTGTGAATATAGAAGCAAAGAAGTTGTTAAGCAAATTTGCTTTCTCCTCATTTCCCTCTATAGGGGTCCCCTCCTTGCTTTTCAGGGGGCCCACACCCTCAGGTTTGTACCTTTTACGGTTTATGTAGCTAAAGAATAATTTGGGGTTAGTTTTACTCTCTTTCGCGACCAGTCTTTCTGTCTCCAGCTTAGCTGCCCTTATCTGTTGTTTACATTGTTTATTTGCTTCTTTATAGTTTTTTAACGCTTCCGCTGTCCCTTCCTGCTTTAAACGTTTAAATGCCTTTTTTTTGTTGTTTATTGCCCCCCTAACCTTTTTATTTAGCCACATCGGTTTACATGTGTGTTTTATTCCTGTAAGGTATATATCTGTCACACTGAAAATTAAGTATTCCTTTGAAAGTATCCCATTTAGCGTCCATGCTTTTGTTTTTAAGGACATTTTCCCAGTCAATGCAGTGTAGGGCATCTCTAAGTTGGTCAAACTTTGCCTTTTTGAAGTCCCGTGTTTTTGTGACTCCTTGATAAGGCACCCTAGTGACTGCTAATTGGAAATTAATGATATTATGATCACTGCTTCCAAGGTGTCCCCCAACCTGTACTTTTATTACTTTGTCTGGTACATTGGTTAGTATTAGGTCCAATATGGCTTTCCCCCTTGTTGGAGCTTGTACTTGTTGGGAAAGGTAGCCATCTTTTGTTTTAGATAAAAAACTATTACTTTTCTGCGAAACACATGTTTCAGCATCCCAGTCTATATCTGGGTAGTTAAAGTCCCCCATAATCACTACCTCATTTAGTTTAGCGGCTATATCTATTTGCCTTAGCATCATATTTTCTATGGATTCGGATATATCTGGAGGTTTATAGCAAACCCCCATCAGTATTTTATTTTTGTTTCTCCCTCCATGTATTTCTACCCATACAGACTCCACATGGTCATTCCCCTCACATATATACTCCCGCAGAGCAGGCTGTAGAGAGGATTTTACAATTAAGCAGACTCCACCCCCTTTGCGTTTGTTACGGTCCCTCCTAAACACACAGTATCCCTGTAAATTTACTGCCCAGTCATAGCTTTCATCCAGCCAGGTCTCTGTTACCCCTACTATATCATATTGTTCTTCTGTTATTATCAGTTCTAGTTCATCCATTTTATTAGTCAAGCTTCTAGCATTTGTAAGCATGCATTTCAAACGCTTATGACAATTTTGATAATTTTGTACATTGCACTTATTCCTGCTAGATGTGCTAACCCCTCCCCCTCTCCACCCCCAGTTTCATGTCTACACCCACTGTCACTTTCTTTCCTAACTTTGTACCTTTGTAATAGCTTTTACCCTCCCCCCCAATGCTCAGTTTAAACACTCCTCTAACCTTTTAGCCATCCTCTCCCCCAGAACAGATGCACCCTCCCCATTGAGGTGCAACCCATCCCTGCCAAAGAACCTGTAGCCCACTGTGAAGTCGGCCCAGTTCTCTAAGAACCCAAACCCCTCCTTTTTACTCCAATTTTTGAGCCACCTGTTTACATCTCTAATCTCCCGCTGCCTCTCTGGTGTGGCTCTTGGTACTGGTAGTATTTCTGAGAATACTACAGTTGAGGTCCTTGCCTTAAGCTTACGGCCTAAGTCCCTGAAATCATTTTTTAGGACCTTCCACCTACTTCTTCCTATGTCATTTGTGCCAATATGCACCATGACCGCTGGGTTCACGCCAGCCCCTCCCAACAATCTGTCAGCCCGGTCCGCTACATGCCGTACTCTTGCCCCAGGAAGGCAACACACTGTTCGGCAATCCCGGTCTTTGTGACAGATTGCCCTGTCTGTTCCCCTAATAATGGAGTCACCCACTACCAGCACCTGTCTTGCCTGCCCTGTTCTCCCATTTCCCCTCCCTTCCTTACTGGAGCCGACAGATGTGTCTTGCTGCAGCTCTGCCATTCCTGAGCTAACATCCTCCTCATCTGCCAGCCGGGCAAACTTGTTTGGAGGTGCCTGTTCAGGGCTAGCCTCCCTGTAACTTTTACCCCTACCCCCCTTCTGTTATCCAGCTAGCTGCCTCATTTTCCTGCTTTTCCTCTTCCCCCATACTACCACCCTCCCCTGACCCTGACCCATGTAGTGCCAGATCAGTGAGATCCAGACTCTTTTGCATGATAACAATTTCTCTCAGTGTTGCCAATCGCTTATTTAGATCGTGAATCACGGCTTCCAAATCAGAGATTCGCAGGCATTCGGGGCATATATATTCACCATCGACCGATTGATCAAGAAGTGCATACATAGCACAAGATGTACACTGAACAGCATTGTTAGGCATGGAACCCATTGTATGAATTTGTGGGAACACCAAGTGTAGAATTTACAACACTTAAAATAACAATATGAAATCAAAGGCAGATACTTAAGCTTCAGCACTTCTGCTTGTAACTTCTTCTTTTAACTTCTGCTTTAACTCACCACTTCCAAGCAGCCACTTACAGAGACAGCCAAAAGAGCAAGCTACAAGAGCTGTGTGTTGCCTTATAACACACCTGCTTCAATTAGGCCTCAGCAGGAATCCAGGAAAGAGAAAAAAAAAACTTTTTTTTTTCTTTGGTTTAAATTTGTGCCAGCACAAACACACTGATTCACAAAAATAAAACAAACACAGTTTACTATATTTTACTTACCAAATGAGCTCAGTTTCCCAAAGCTTACCACAGAAGATCCTGCTTTAACTCACCACTTCCAAGCAGCCACTTACAGAGACCGCTTTAAGCCGGACTCTCTGCCTAAGGTGGTGTCTTCTGTTCTTTGATTCAAGATATTGTTATTCCTTCCTTGTGCCCTATTCCTAGCTACGCTGAGGAAAGGGTTCTGCATTCCTTGGACAGGTGTTGGAAGTATTCCTTGGTAGTCACTGTGTCCTTTAGGAGAACTGTTGCTCCTTTGGGCCTACGGCCTCTCCATCCTGAATGCACTCGATCTCGTCTGATCTTGGGGGCTAGGCGGCGTGGGGCCTGGTCATTCTTGGATGGGATGGTTCCTTCTGGTCCTAGGAAAGGTTTTAGGCTTCTGCCAAGTCTACTGTTAGCGAAGGATTCGTCAGGCTGTGATTCAGGCTTATTTTGCTAAGGGGAAGAGTCCTCTCTTTCGCCTTATTGCTCATTCTACTCGTGCTATTGGTGCCTCTTGGGCCTTCCAGCACCAGGCTTCTGTTGAACAAAGTTGCAAGGCCGCTATTTGGTCTTCTGTTCATACCTTTTTTCAAAGTTTTACAAGGTTGATGTTAGGGCCTCAGCTGATGCAGTTTTTGGCCGCAAGGTTTTGCAGGAGGCAATGGTTTAAACTGTCTGCTGTTAACTTTTTGTTGGGGATCCCACCCTACTTTATGGACACTGCTATTGGATGTCCCAAGTGTAAGTACTATATCTGGAGCAGGACGTACTGTATACTAAGAATAATACAATTCTGTGAAATACTCACCTGTAGAATTGATATTTTAAGGATACAGTACGTTCTGCTCCACCCCACCCTGGTTTTTGCATTATTCTGGATCCCCTGTATGGTGATTGTTACCATTGTTATAGTTACCAGTTTTGGTGGTTAAATTCTCCCTGCTTCTTGTTCACTGCTTTTCAATGCTAGGGATTTGTGGGAGGTCCCTGGGTATTTGAGGGGCCGAGAGGAGCCTGTTTTTACATGTCTCTGCAGTGCAGCGCCATCTGGCGGAGGATAACCCAAGTGTAAGTACTATATCTGGAGCAGGACGTACTGTATACTTATAATATCAATTCTACAGGTGAGTACTTCACAGAATTGTATATTCTTAGTAAACAGTACGTCCTGCTCCAGATATAATACTTACACTTGGGTTATCCTCCGGCAGATGGCGCTGCACTGCAGAGACATGGAAAAACAGGCTCCTCCCGGCCCTTCAAATACCCAGGGACCTCCCACAAATCCCCAGATTTCTCTGCAGCGCTAACTGCGAAGACATGATGTATCACTCTCTCGCAGGTGAGCGGGGCTATTAAAGCCTGCGGCCCTGTTGGACTATTCCCACCCGTCCTCCCTATGATGTGCCTCCCAGCCTGGGCTGCGCTGGTCGGGTGAAGGTAGGCAGTACCATGCGTGCTTAACAGAGCCATGCTCCACCGCAGTCCCCCACCAAAGGGTAGGCGGTTTAGGGCTGATGGTGAGCCTCTAGGGGATGCCCCTCCCGCACCTTGCCCATGCCCCATTTAGCGGTGGACCCTGTACAAAGGGTCGCCATCTTCCCTCATTCCCCCCGTAGCCGGGGGAAAAGAAAGGGTGTGTTTGTGTATGTAGTAAGGTCTTAGTGTATGTTTTACACGTTATGGCCTTAGTCTTGCCCGGACTAGTATCCCTGGGGTCAGAACCGCGCTGTTTGTTCTTACTGTGTAATTGTCGCCGCCGCGTGCACTTCTTCCTTTACTGGTTGTGCGGCGCCTGGCGACGACGTCGCCTTAGACGATGCGTCGTCTTCATTGGCAAATCATCTTTTCTAAGTGTCCATTCACTTAGCTCCTCATTACAATTTGTATCTACCTCAGAGCTTCGCGCTCTTTGGGGGGGGGCGGGAACCTAGGTTGGCGCGCTCCGCGTCACTGCCCGCTCTGGCCCGCCCTTCGAGGTTCGTTTTGGCGCCATTTTGATGCTGGTCGCACGCACGCGTGGTGGCGGTCCTCCCCCTCCCTGGGTCTGTAAGTGCCCTCGCGGGCGATTTTCATGAACCTTGTTTACTGCGCATGGTTCTGACACCCTTTATTCCCATTATGTCTTTCAGACTGGTGAACACCATTGGCTTCTCCCGGCCCGGTGTTAAATTATAGCGAGCCTTGTAAAATTCTCCCACTTCCATAGCGGGTCTTTGGGGCATCCAGGGTTACTTATTGTATATATCCCTACTGGCATATTGTGCCTTGATTAATCACCATATGGAGGCATCTCAGAATTATGTGACCGGGGTCCCTCCGGGACAAGACCGGCGGTGTATAGCGTGTGGACAACCCCATGCTGATGCTGGCAGGGCACGGGTCTCTGTACCCTGTGCCGAGCAAGCCCTGGCTCTGCAATCTGGTCGGCCAGTGGCTACACCTAGCTTCAATTCACCTATCTCCCCAGGCTTAAATCTCTCTCCTGCTGAGTCGCCTACTAGTGGGGTATTGCAGCCTGCGGGCCCTTCCAGGCTGCCTACGGCTGAACAGATTATTGCTAGGTTGTCAGAGCGAATGGACCCTAGTAAAAATCGGCACCTGTCGCCCCATGTTTCTGTATGCTGTATGAGAACTGAGGGGTTTGCTACCCCGTGTGAACAGGGTGGATAAAAATCAATGTTTTTTTTTAAAAAATCAAAAAAATCGGATTTTTTTGATTTAAATCGGATTTTTTTTATTTAAATCGGATTTTTTTTCAATAAACTGCTTTTTGAGGAAAATATTTTACCATCCAAAGGTTCTTCCATCATGAGAGAAAGCTGAGTTGTTTAACTCAGTAGAATAAAGGCTGTATATGTGTAACATTCACAATGCCATGCTCTTCCAGAGGTTTCTGTAGGATTAGTGGGCAGTTTCTCTCCTATATTATCACAGACGCTCGCTTTACTTACGCAGTTCTCAAAACTGAATTTGACTCCGCAGAGGTCCCAGCCTCTTCTTCACAGCAAAAATGTTACAACATGAACAGAGTTGAGAAAAAGACCTTAATCCTATTGTTCTACAAACCTATGACTAGTGAGCTACAGAGGACAGCAGGGACAGTAGTATTTAAGTTTTTCATGTGTCGGCTGGGCTGACAGTCTAAGTTTCTTAAAATATATATATATTTTGTTTAGCCAAATTAGTTAACAAAACATGGATGTTTGTTTAAGTAAATAACTTATGCTGTAATGTTGTTATTGTTTCAGTTGAATAAATCTATTTAAATAGTTATTAAGGTCAGGATTATTTTTCTCCTTCCTAAGTACAACAGAACAGTGGTGTCCAAATATGAATGATTAACCCATTAAACTGGGGAGAAAAAAGTAATATAAAAAGTGATTCTAAAAATCTTCATCTACTTGCATGTTAAAATAGCAAGAACTAGTTTAGGTAGAAACTTTGATTTAAATCACTGATTTAAATCAAGCCTTACTGACTAGTGATTTAAATCGTGATTTAAATCAGTTAGATTTAAATCAAATCCACCCTGCGTGTGAATATACCCCTTCTGAGGACGGGGAGTTGTTCTCTGACTCAGGCTCTTCTGATGAGAGGCCGAGGAGTCACGATGAGTCTGGCCCGGAATACTGGGGCCAGTGTGACACTGACGACCTGTTGCTTTAAGGCACTGTCTATCTCTCCCCCCGGTCAGGTCCCCAAGCCTAGAGGGGAGCGTTTCCATACTGTGACTGCACGTTTGGAATTTTTAGAGCAGGCTCATTTCCATGCCCTTGTGCTCAAAGAATGGAAATGCCCCAGTAAACTTCCAGGCGTTCCAGGGGACTGGGATAGGAAATACTCTTTTCCCCCTGAGGTGGTTAATTGCTGGTCATCACCCCCCGTGGTGGATGCGCCGATCATAGGGGTCCCTAACCCCCCCTTTATTACAACCCCTGCCTATAGCGCCCTTCGGGATGCTGAGGACCAGCGCATTGAGCTGCTGGCCTCCCATGCCTTTTCTTGTGCCGGGACGGCGCTGCGTCCGGTCTGTGCCGCAGCCATTACTGCGATGGCCGCTAGAACCCTCATCAAAAAATTGCTTGATCATCACCCCGAGGATCTCCCCTGGGAGGTGTTTAATGCACTCTCCAATTGTGATGTATTTGTGAAGTTCATTCTATTAGCGCTAGATGACGCAATTAGAATGTATGCAAGAACTTCCGTCCTTGTGGTGGCTATTCGTCGCTTGCTCTGGCTGCGACAGTGCGGTGCTGAGGATGCTACTAAAAAGGCTCTTACTGGGCCTCCCTTCAGAGGGCAATGCCTATTTGGGGCCCATCTAGACCTGTTCGGTAAAAAGGGCAAATCACCTCTTCGCAGATGGCCGTCTCGGCCCCCTCGAGGCAGGAGCACCCCTCCTCCCCCCTACCTTAGTGTTAAACAGGAACCAGGGGTGTCTTTCCGGATTTTTGGGGCAGACTCCTGCCCCACGAGCAGCAGACAACGCTCTGGCCCCTCCGGCGGGGCTAAGTCCAAATTTTCCACCAAACCCCCTCAAGCATGATGGGGCGCCCTCGCCCGGCTGGGTGAGGGGATGGCTGCCGCACCTTGCTCTTATCAGGAGGCATTTCGCCTCATTCTGGTGGATTCAGGAGGTTGTGTCCTCCACATACAGGATAGCGTTTGCTGCACGGCCTTCCCCAGTTTTTATCGGGTCCCAGGTACACCTGGTCCCTGCCCCTGTTCAGTTGCTGACACAGGCCATGCTAGGCCTGCAAGGTCTGAGGGTCTCTTGCAGATTGCCCGTAATAGGCAGAGGCAAGGGCCGCTATACCACCTTCCACAGCCCCCCAAAGGCTGGGTTGGGTGATTCTGGATTCACAGCAATTCTCTAATTACAGTCAGTTTCCTGCATGGAAACTCTTGAGTTGGGCCATCAGCACCTTGCGCCCTGTGGGGCGTCTTGCCGTCTGGGGAACTCTGCAATGCTTATGTTACACTCCTGTGCCCTCAGATCTCTGAGGCTCTCCAGGTTGTGTTGGAAGTCCAACACTGTTAATTGTGGCCCTGTTATCTGGCCTCTCTTCAACTCCCAGAGGGTTCACTCAAGTGCTGTCGATGGTGATGTGTCTGATGAGACCAAGGGACGTCCGCGCGATGTCTACCCGGACGCCTTCCCTCACTCCCCTGTCTCTGCGTCAGGATAGTTTGGATACCCGGCTGGTGGGCCCATTGGAAGTCATTGGATGGGTGTTCAATCACCTCGAGTCCTCGCTGTTCCCTAAAGTGGCAATTCCATTAATAGGAATGATCCTGGATCAGGTTCTACCAGATTCTCCCCCTCTCAGCAATTAGATGGGCATTCTGGTCTCATGGGCCCAGTCCCTCACTACTGTCCCGGTTCTTAACACCAGGCAGGGATGCAACTGGTGGGCCGTTGTTAACTTGCTCGGCAGGAGCCCGAGTAGCTGAAAAGGTCCCTTATGCTCAGCTCCCCTTGAGCTCGTCTGCGACTTCTATTGGTAACATAGGACAGGGATCCAGCACCCCTGGAGCAGGGCCTGTGGGCCTTCCCACCCGTATGACGGTTTTCTCTTGAAAGTGGATGAACTCGAGGGACCTGTCTGGGGGCAGTTCCCCCTTTGCCCTTTTCTGGAAACGGCTACCTTGGATGCCAACATTCAGGTTGAAGGAGATGGTTTCTTCTGAAACCCCCTGCGATTCTGGTGTTGGGGGGGCCCTTAGTGGGTCCCTACGCATTTTTGAAGTCTAATCAGTGAGCGTTTTTCAGTGGCTCTTTCTCACTTGACCGCTCCCCTTCTGGCTTACCAGGCTGGGGGTGCTCAGTCCGTCTGACGACAGACGTGCTACATTACCCATTGGAAGGGGCCTGGAGCTGGCGGGCCTTCCAGGGAGTGTCTATGTTCCCTTCCAGGCGGAGACAATGCTCCCTGCATGTTAGTCATATTAGCTCCGGCGAAACCCTCTGCGACAGGATGTGCTAATCCCCGTGACGTTATGGAGTCCAACCAGTCGAGGATCTGTTGGGTTCCTTCACAGGCTATCGGCCTTTGTTTCCCTGTCCCAGGATCCTATGTCAGTGTTCTGGATGCCTTAGTAACGTCTTCACAGGACTCGGTTCTGTGTGTCCTTCTCCATTCTCTTTGCTAGGCAGGGTTATGCTGAAGATTACTCTGGTAAGGGGACCAGGGCCTTTGGTGGCCCCCAGTGACCTAGTATAGTGTGGTTGCAGACATGGTACTGTGATCAGTAGTTCTGCACCTTGCCAGGAGTGCCAGTTGATCACTCAGGGCCCCCTTTGCGTCACTATAATTCATGGTCCCTGGCCTAGTCGATCTGACTGCTGAAACATACATCTTGATGGAGACAAGTTTAGCTGTCTCGGTGTTGTGACTATGGGAAGGCTAGGAGTAAGCCTCTTCCTCGTCTTCTTCTATTGTAGGGTATGGCATACCCACATTGATTGGGGCGAGTCTAGTTCTCTTACTTGTTGGACGTTCTCGGTTCCCAGGTTTCCAGTGTGGCTTTCAGCTTGAATTGGAGTTGGTTCCCCAGCTTAGTTCGCGCCTGGGTCAGGCTCTGCCCTGTCCACCTTGCCTTGGCAGCCTCTGGTTCGGTCTTCCTTGGTTAAGACTTCCTTCAGGGGGTGCTCGTGTGCGTCCTCCATGTACTCCTATGATCCCTGTTGGGATTGGAATTGAATTCTTTCCGTCTGCTTGCAAGGATTGTCCCTTGGTCCTATTCAGGTCGCTGTCTGGATGTTCTTACCCTCAAGGTTGTCCTCCTGGTGCCTGTTACCTTGGCCAGGCATTTGTTAGCGGGCGGCTCTGTCTACATAGCCCTCATTCCTTGAGATACACCAGGATAAGGTGGAGTTCCGCCTGAAGCCGGATTCTCTACATATGAAGGTGTCTTATGTTTGTTTATTCGAGATATTCTTATCCACGGCTATTCCCCTTCCTAGCGATGCTGAGGAAGTGGTTCTGCATTCCTTATACAGGTGTTGGCAGTTTTTTCCTTAGGAGTCACTGTGTCCTTAGGGGAACTGAGGTTCCTTGGGGCTTGTGGTCATTACATCCTGGATTTGCCTGATCTCGTCTGCTCTCGGGAGTTGGGCGGTTTGGTCCTGGTTGTTACCTTAATGGATGTACTCCTGGTACCTTGTTTCGGCCTTTGGCTTCTGCCAAATGTATTAGCGATCGGATTGTCAGGCTCTTACTCAGGCCTACTCAGGCAAGGGGAAGAATCTCCCTTGTTGCCTTGATTCCTTTTCTACTTGTGCTTGATGCACCGGTTTTGCTGTTGAGCCGGTTGGTTAGGCCACTACCATTGGTCTTCTGCTCATACCCTTTGCAAGGTTTTACAGTGTTGATGTTAGGGCCTCAGCTCATGCTGTCTTGGCCGTATGGTTCTGCAGGTGACAGTGCTTTAAACTGTCTGCTGTTGCCGTTTTTTGTTGGGGATCCCACCCTACTTTATGGACACTGCTTTTGGATGTCCCAAGTGTAAGTATTATATCTGGAGCAGGACGTACTGTATACTAAGAATAATACAATTCTGTGAAATACTCACCTGTAGAATTGGTATTATTGGTATACAGTACGTCCTGCTCCACCCCACCCTGCTTTTTGCATTTTTCTGGATCCCCTGTATGGTGATTGTTATCTTGTTATCACTACCAGTTGTTCTGGGTGGTTTTAAATTCTCCCGGCTTCTTGTTCACTGCTTTTCAATACTGGGGATTTGTGGGAGGTCCCTGGGTATTTGAAGGGCCAGGAGGAGCCTGTTTTTACATGTCTCTGCAGTGCAGCGCCATCTGGCGGAGGAAAACCCAAGTGTAAGTATTATATCTGGAGCAGGACGTACTGTATACCAATAATACCAATTCTACAGTTGAGTATTTCACAGAATTGTATTTTTCCTTTATCGTTATCTTTTATGTCAACAGGCAAAGAAAAAGAACATACTTTTTACAGCACTATGGAAGATGATGGTGCATGATAAATAAATTATAATTATTCATCTATTTTATTTAACACTTCAATAACACTGTCCAGATTTGCATATTGTTGTACCTAAATACTGCTACTAGATGGCAGTATCTTATAGGAAATCCTTATTTCATTATCAGTAGCTGACCATTTGGTATCCGAAAGCTCCTTTTACCTACAGTATATATTGATTTGAAAGTATACACACTTTTGGGGGGTTATCTACAATACTAGCCTCTGCAATTTTTAGAGAGGCTTAGGTTTGAGAGGTCTTCCATCTCAACACATTTTATTTTACCAACTTGGAAATAACCATCCTGTTTAGGTTATTCAAACATATGACAAAATATAACATTTGCTTAAAGTCTGGGATTTGTACTATCCCGATTTGAAATACCCCAATGTGTGAATCCCGCCACTTCCCTTATATACATACCTTGCAAAGGTTTCCACGACACAGACGTGCCTCTGCTCCAGTCAGTTTATTTGCCCGTATATATTAATCTGAAGAAACTTAATTGGAGCTTAGCCACGCTCACAATTGGCATGTGCCACCCCTGCATGTGCATGTTTCATCATCGCTTATTGGAATTAATAAACTGATTTTTTTTGTTTTACATATAGGAATTTAGACGGTAAGTTTGTAAGGACGTGGCTCTCTTTCTTATTGTCTCCTGTTCCAATAAAATTTGGTCTGAACATCTAGCATCTAGTTGTAATGGTCACTGTACTGTATGTTTTGCCTTGTTTAAACAACACTAGGAAAGAAATTGTGCTATATAAATAAAAATTATAATACTTTTTTTTATTCATATACTTATAGATATACAGTTTTAATATGCCCTAGACTGGATGTGCTCCTTAGTTTCGCTATTGTATCTGAAAAAGGTTGTTTTTCTGTAAACTGTGACACCTACACAATTTCGATGAAGCTTTGAAGCTTGCTTTCAGTAGCGGGTGATACTGCTGCACAGGCATATACAGAAGCCATGCTCTGGTTAGCAGAGGGAAGTCACATCTAGTGCAAACTACATGCAAGTACAGGACAACTAGCCATCTTGTCTCCTGTGTATGGTGAAGCTGCCACAAACTTGTCTGGAGTGTATTTTCTCTGCTCTTTCCTTTTTTTTTAACCTTTGCACCAGATCACAGTCTATACTGCCACTTTGTGATATCCTGACCCAGAAATGCATCTTTGTATAGCCACTATAGATAGTAAAGCAATTCCTTTACACTGGATATATATGCCCATAAGATGTTGCAATAACCATGGGTTCTTTAAATTATGTATCAGTATTGGATGCTGCTGTTTTATAAAACTATATCTCCATGGGTGCTAAATACAGCGGAACAACAATGAGCCTGGTAACCTTGGGAGTCCAAAGAAACCTTATTGGCTGGAGAAATACTCAGGCTTAGTTCTTCAGTGATAGACAGAATCGACCCTGTACTGCAGTCTTGGTCAGCAAAAGATTACTTTACCATGCAGAGCAAGAGGGATGGGAAAGTCCAGTCAATGGTTAAAAAAAAGTGTTGCGAGGAGCTCATTTGAAGCCAGCCCCATGTGCATTTCCCCCCATTTCCTGTAGTGCTCTGTGGATGATGGAACAGGGCTCAAATCTTGCTCCTACTTTTCATTTCTTTACTCCATTACCACCTCTTGATATGGTTGCATCAGCCACCCCTGTCCACTTGAGCTTAGACAGATCAATGTTGTGCTCACTCTCACTATTATCGATGAGGGACAAGGTGGCCGTATGACCACTTTTAGAGTATGGTTCTGGAAAATTGCAAAGGAAAGGAGAGGGAAACTTTGGAGACCTGCTACAGCACCTAGAGGCCATTGCCTGGCCTGTACCTTTTAGCCCTTCAAAATGAGGGTGTACCTTCACCTTAACTAAACACCTTTCTGGACTTTTTTTTCGCTCATCAGTTGATCGCAGTGGACAGTTTCCATGGATCTGTTATCGCTTAACTACAGTAGCTTTAGTGATTTCCCATTCGATAACCGCTCTGTGTAAATGAGGCATTAGAGGGGACTGTGGTTCTGCTTATGCAAGCCAAAAGTGGTTTGGGTTACCTTAGGAATAGCCAGGCAATCTGTCTTATTCTAAGCATACAGCACGTCCTGCTCCCGATGTAGTAATTACATGTGGGTAATCCTCCGCCTGAGGCGCTGTTCACTGCAGACATGTAGAAAACAGGCTCCTCCCGGCCCTACATATACCGAGGGACCTCCCACAAATCCCCAGATTTCTCTGCAGTGCTCACTGCGAAGACATGAAGTATCACGCTCTCGCAGGCGAGCGGGGGCTTTACAGCTCGAGGCCCTGCGTGACTATTCCCACCCGTCCTCTTTATGAAAGAATATGCCTCCCAGCCTGGGCTGCGTCGGTCGGGTGAAGGTAGGCAGCACCTTAGGTGCTTACGGAGCTAGACTCCACCGCAATCCCCCACCATAGGGTAGGCGGTTAAGGCTAATGGTGAGCCTTCAGAGGATGCCCCTCCCGCATCAGCGCCCCATACCCCGTGTAGCGGTGAACCCCGAGTATTGGGTCACCTTCCTTCCTAGTTTCCCCCGCTGTTGGGGGAAAAAAGAGGGGGGGGGGGTTGTGTGTGCAGACGGCTTAACATTGCCCCATTACACTGTGAGTTGAAGCCCTTGACGGCTACTGGGTGTCAGAGCCGCTTTTCAACACTTATCTTAACCTTAGCCGCAGCGCCTTAATGTTGTTTACTCGGCGCGTACGGCGGCTCCGATCTCGGACGCTACTGGGTTATTCTTTTTTCTTTCCTGTCATGTCAGTCCCTGAGGTGAATCACTCGCTAGGGGCTCAGTTTCTAACTGCTCGTTTTTCTATTGGTTACGCACTCCGAGCTTCGCGCTCTCCGTGGGGGGCGTGGTCTGATGTGGCGCGTTCCGCGTCATGTTCAGCTCTGGCCCGCCCTTCGAGGTTCGCTGGCGCCATTCCTTTCACGTGCGCGTGGTGAAGACTGTCCTCCCTCGCTGTTCTGTAAGTGCCCTCATGGGCGACCTTTCTTTAGCTTTCACTTCTCCTCGCTTGGCTCTGACATCCCTCTTCCCCTTGTGTCTTTCAGACCGTGAGCTTCGGTGGCTTCTCCTGGCCCGGCGTAACGCCCGGCTTTAACTTCTAAAAACATCACTCCCACTTCCCAGCGGGTCATTGGGGCATCCAGGGTTGCTTTATAGCGTCAATCCCTACTGGCATATTGCACATAATAATCACCATATGGAGGCATCTCAGGATATTGTGAACGGGGTTCCTTCGGGACAAGCCCTTCTGTGTGTAGCTTGTGTCTTACCTAGCAGCGGTGACAATGCACGGGTCAGCGTCCCTTGTGCACAGCAGGCGCTAGCCGGTCTCCCCACCTCTTCTGAGGCTGGGCCCGCACCTCGCCTCGCTTCACCTACTCCCCCAAGTCTGAGCCTTACCCCCAATACCAGTGGGGATTCTCATTCCGATTTGGCCACTAGGCTGGCTAGTGTGGAAAACTTAATTGCTGCCTCCTTGGCGCGCAAGGCCACTGCCAAGAGGCGACATTTGAATCCTGAATCTACTATATTTCCTATAGAATCTGATGATTTACTTCTTTCCTACACCCTTCCCCCCTCAGACGAAGGGGAATTGATCTCTGACTCAGGGTCATGCAATGACGAGTCCAGGGGACAGGAAGATTCTGGTTCTGATCATTGGTCCTCCGACGACATGGATAGACTGTTGACCCAGATCTTTGACGTATTGTCACTCTCTTCCCCCTGCCGCGGCTCCCCGGCAAAGGGGGAATCAGAAATATCCCTTTCCTGCTGACCTGGTCAAGTGTTGGACATCACCACCAGAGGTTGATGCCCCAATCCTAAGCCTGTCCAACACCTCTATTATGCACTCCCCTGACACTACTACGCTGCGAGATTCGGAGGATCGGTGTGTTGACCAACTGGCATGTCATGCCTTTGCATTTGGGGGAGCGTCGCTCCGCCCAGTGTGCGCCTTAGCCATCACGGACCGTGGTTAAGATTGCTCTTGAAGGGGTGGATGACTTGCCCTCTGATGCTGCCAATGCTCCGGCCACCTGTGAAACTTTTGTGAACTATATCCTATCTGCATCGGAAGATGCTATTAAGTTGAGTGCTAGGGCTTCTGCTCTAGTGGTAGCCATACGCCAAGCGGTCTGGTTGCACCTGTGGGCCGCTGATAACGCCGCCAAGAAGGCCCTTACGGGGCTCCCATTTAAGGGATTGCGCCTGTTTGGAGAAAGGTTAGATATCTTTGCCAAGGGTGGCAAGTTACCCCAGCGCAAGCGTCAGATTCGGCCCTTTCGTGGCCCAAGCTCCCTATCAATCCCCTACCGGGGGGGCTAAGCAAGGCAGAGGAGTGTCCTTCGCTGGGTCTCGGGCAGAGCCCTAGAACAAGAATAAGGGACGCCGTCCCGGTGCCTCCTGGGGGCCCAAGCCCAAGGCCCCTCCCAAGACCCCTCAAGCATGAAGGGGCGCCCTCACCCGTCAGGGTGGGGGGACGTCTACAGCACTTCAAACATGTCTGGAGTTGACACGTCTCAGACCTGTGGATTCAGGAGGAAGTGTCCTCCGGTTACAAGATAGACTTTGCTGTACGGCCCCCCTACCAGGTTCGTTGGGTCTCGGATCCCTCAAGACCCTGTATCAGCACGGGTCTTGATGCTGGCTGTGCAGGACCTTCTGGATCTAGGGGTCATTTGCAAGGTCCCCTTAAGAGACAGGGGCAGGGGATTCTATTCCAACCTTTTCACGGTACCCAAAATGGACGGGTCAGTCAGACCCATTCTGGATTTAAAAATCCTCAACAGATTTGTCAGAAACAAGCACTTTCGTATGGAAACTTTGCGCTCGGCTATCGCCTCGCTGCGCCCAGGGGACTTCATGACATCTGTGGACATCAAGGATGCTTATCTGCACGTTCCGGTGTTTCCAGGACACCAAAGGTTTCTCAGATTTGCGCTGCTGGATCAGCATTACCAGTTCGTGGCCCTGCCATTCGGCCTCACGTCGGCTCCCAGGGTGTTCACCAAGGTGCTGGCTGGAGTGATGTCCCTGTTAAGACTAAAGGGCATACGCATGTTGCCCTACCTGGACGATATACTCATCACCTCTCGGTCTCTGTGGCAGGCAGAGCTGGACACTCAGTTAGTAGTGTCCACCCTGGAGTCCTTCGGCTGGGTGATCAATTACCTCCTCAAAGTCCTCTCTGTCCCCCTCCTCAGTGACCCCGTTCCTGGGGATGATTCTGGATACAGTTCAGTCAAGGATATTCCTTCCTCAGCAGAAGGTGGAAGCTCTGACAACACAGGCGATGTCCCTGCTTTCGAGCCCTCATCTCTCCATCCGGCAAGGAATGCAGTTTGTGGGCTCGATGGTGGCAAGCTTCGAGGTGGTGCCCTTTGCCAAGTTTCATTTGAGAATCCTACAGCTTCACCTTCTGTCAGTTTGGAACAAGAACCCAGCGTCCTTGGACGGGATATGGGTGGTTCCCCCCTCAGTCAGACAATCCCTTGCGTGGTGGTTGGACCACAGGAACTTGACAAGGGGCAGATCCTTCCTGACTCCCTCCTGGGAGACGGTCACAACGGATGCCAGTCTGTCGGGTTGGGGGGGATTCTGGAAGTCCCTGCGCTTCCAGGGGAGATGGAGCCCTCAGGAGGCCCATCTACCTATCAATGTCTTGGAACTCAGGGCGGTCAGATTGGTGCTGGAACAATTGACCCATCACCTGAGGGGTCTGGCGGTTCAGGTACGCTCAGACAACAGAACGGCGGTTGCCTACATCAACCATCAGGGGGGGACCCGGAGCAAGGGGGCTCTTCAGGAAGTTTCTCTGATTCTAACAATGTCCAATGCATCTCGGCTGTCTACATTCCGGGGGCGGAGAACCTGCTGGCAGATGCTCTGAGCAGGGGGTCGTCCCGTCAGGGGGAATGGTCCCTCTGCAACAGGGTATTTCAGTCCCTGTGTCACCGTTGGGGTGTGCCAGATGTGGATCTGTTTGCGTCCCGTCACAATCACAAGCTCCCGAGCTTTGTATCCCTGTCTCAGGATCCTCTGGCTCTGGCCACGGATGCCCTGTCCATGTCTTGGAGGGAGTTTCGGCTCCTGTATGTGTTTCCACCAATTCCCCTTCTGGGCAGAGTTCTGCGCAAGATTGCTCTGGAAGGGGTACCCGCAATTCTGGTGGCCCCAAGGTGGCCAAGAAGAGTGTGGTTCGCAGACGTGGTTCAAATGGCAGTAGATCAGTACGATCTGCCAAGGTTGCCAGATCTTCTAACTCAGGGGTCTCTACGCCATGCCAATTTACTAACTCTGGCTTTGACGGCTTGGCTGTTGAAACCTCCATCCTGATGGAAAAGGGTTTGTCTGCATCTGTAGTGGCTACTATGGTGCAAGCCAGGAAAAAGACTTCTTCTGCTATCTATTATAAAGTCTGACGTTCTTACATTGACTGGTGTGAGTCCAGGTCTCTTCCCTGCCGGGAATTTTTAGTCGCTAGGATGCTGGAGTTTTTACAACATGGTCTAGACTTAGGCCTTAAGCTTAGTACTCTGAAGGGCCAGGTTTCGGCCCTGTCTATCTTCTTTCAGAAGACCTTTGCCCAGCATCCTCTTATCAAGATGTTCTTTCAGGGGGTCACTCATGTGCGTCCCCCTCGCAAGCCTATGGCACCTGTTTGGTATTTAAACTTGGTTTTATCGGCCCTGCAGGGTGCTCCTTTTGAGCCTATTCAGGAGGCTGCTCTCGCTGTTCTCACGCTCAAGGTTGTCTTCTTAGTAGCTATCACCTCTGTTAGGCGTGTGTCTGAGTTGGCGGCCATATCTATTCAGCCTCCCTACTATGAGAGACACCAGGTTAAGGTGGTGTTCCTCTTCAAGCCAGACTTTCTACCTAAAGTGGTGTCTGCTTTTCATTTGAATCAAGATATTCCTTCCTTCTTTGTGCCCTAATCCTAGTAACCCTAAGGAAAGGGTTTTGCATTCCTTGGACGTGGTTAGGTGCCTCAAGTATTACCTAGTTATCACTAAGGCCTTCAGGAAGACTGATGCTCTCTTCGTTGTGCCTCACGGGCCTAGGAAAGGTTTGGCTCCCGCCAAGTCTACCATCAGTAAATTTGTCAGGCTGTGGTTCAAGCCTTTACTACTAAGGGGAAGTCTCCCCCCTTCCTTCTTACTGCTCATTCTACTCGAGCTGTTGGGGCTTCTTGGGCTTTTCAGCACCAGGCCTCTGTGGAACAAGTTTGCAAGGCCGCTGCTTGGTCTTCCGTTCATACCTTTACTAAGTTTTACAAGGTTGATGTTAGGGCTGATGCTGTGTTTGGCCGCAAGGTTTTGCAGGTGGCAGTAGTTTAAACTGCTTGCTGTTGCCTTTTCTGTTGGGGATCCCACCCTACTTTACGGACACTGCTATTGGATGTCCCACATGTAATTACTACATCTGGAGCAGGACGTGCTGTATGCTTAGAATAATACAATTCTGTGAAATACTCACCTGTAGAATTGGTATTATATGCATACAGCACATCCTGCTCCAACCCACCCTGGTTTCACGTTGTTCTGGATCCCCTGTTTGGTGGTTGTTATCATTACTATTATTGCCAGTTTTTGGGTGGTTGGTTTCTCCTGGCTTCTCCTTTCACTGCTTTTCAATGCTGGGGATTTGTGGGAGGTCCCTCGGTATATGTAGGGCCGGGAGGAGCCTGTTTTCTACATGTCTGCAGTGAACAGCGCCTCAGGCAGAGGATTACCCCACATGTAATTACTACATCTGGAGCAGGACGTGCTGTATGCATATAATACCAATTCTACAGGTGAGTATTTCACAGAATTGTATTTGTAATGTGCCTTTGTCATTTTTCACAGCATGTGGCCCTACCATATCCAGACCTTCTATTTGAGAATCCGGATCATGGTGGGGGACCTCTGAACAAGGGGAGGTCTAACCTTTATCACCATATAACTTCAGCCTAAGGCATTGTAACAGCTTAATTTATGGATTCTGCTTAAGGAAGTTTGCTTATCATGAATGATCAAGTTTCTACCTTAAAGTGCCCGTCCAGTCCAGTCAGTATTTGGCCAGCGATTGTGGCACTAGAGAAATGAGCTTTCGTGGGCCTGGTTGGGGGGTTCACACAGCAGGGCTGGCAGAGGCAATTATTGGTCCACTTGAGGGTGTCTGGTTCCTTCTCAAGATTTTGACATTTGGGTGAAAGGAGTAATTCATCTTTAGCAACCTAACATATTCTAAGTATACAGTACGTCCTGCTCCAGATATAATACTTACAATTGGGTTATCCTCCACCAGAGGGTGCTGTGCACTGCAGACATGCAAAAACAGGCTCCTCCCGGCCCTTCATATACCCAGGGACCTCCCACAAATCCCCAGATTTCTCTGCAGTGCTGACTGCGAAGACATGAAGTATCACTCTCTCGCAGGTGAGCGGGGCTATTACAGCCTGCGGCCCTGTTGGACTATTCCCGCCCGTCCTCCTTGTGATGTGCCTCCCAGCCTGGGCTGTGCTGGTCGGGTGAAGGTAGGCAGCACCATGGGTGCTTATCTGAGCCATGCTCCACCGCAGTCCCCCACCATAGGGTAGGCGGTTTAGGCTGATGGTGAGCCTCATAGTGGATGTCCCTCCCACATTATTGCCCCATGCCCCGTGTAGAGGTGGACCCTGTTTAAAGGGTCGCCATCCTCCCTCGCTTTCCCCCGTATTCGGGGGAAAGGGGGGGGTGGCGGTCTCAGTGCATCCTATTCTCACGATTATGGCCGTACTTTGCCCCTGACCGGCATCTAGGTGTCAGAGCCGCGCTACTTGCTCCGTCTATTCTGGCAGCCGCCGTTTTTTTCCCTTTGACTTCTCAATCTATGTAATTGTGTACAGCTCGTGCTGCCTTATCATCCTGCAACTTGAGGCAGGAAGCTAATCCTTGTACATCGCCTACGGGCGACGAATTGGTTGCGCCGTCTTTGGTCCTTACGAGTAACCACTAGCAGACGCTCTTACTCATACTACATGATTGACTTGCCAGCCTTAACGGCCGTTTCAGTGCTTCGCGCTCTTTGGGGAAGGCGGGGACCTGGCGTGGCGTGCTCCGCGTCACGCCCAGATCAGACCCGCCCTCTGAGGTTCGGTCGGCTCCATTTTGTGGATCTTCGCGCGCGTGTTGGCGGTCCTTCTCCTCCCCTGGTCTGTAAGTGCCCTTGTTGGCGATTTCACTCTTTATTAATTCTTTTGCTGCGCATGGTCCTGACACCTATTATTCCCCTTCTGTCTTTCAGACGTTAAAGACTCCGGTGGCTTCTCCCAGCCTAAAATAACTCGTAGCGGGCTTACAAAAATTCTCCCACATTCCTAGCGGGCCTTTGGGACATCCAGGGTTGCTTATTGCATAAATCCCTACTGACATATATTGCACTGATAATCACCATATGGAGGCATCTCGGAATATTGTACCAGCGGTTCCCCTGGGACAAGACCCGCTGTGTATAACGTGTGGCTACCCCCACTTCGGTGCTGAGAGCGCACCGATCTGTGCACGTTGTGCCGATCAAGTACTGGTCCGGCTGCCAGGATTGCCAGGGGCTGTTCCTCGCCCTAACACTCCTATTCCACTAGGCTTAAATCTCGCTGCTGACGAGTCGCTTACGAGTAGGGGGTTACAGACGGCTGCGTCTTCCAGACTGCCCGCGGCTGACCAGACTATTACAGGGCCGACAAAGCGCTCGGGCCCTGACATGAAGCGGTCCTCTACGCCCTCTGCTTCTGCCCCTGCTAAGGGATCGGCGGAGTCCGCTACTTCGCGGGCCTGCACCACTTCTGATGAAGGAAGGTTGTTCTCGGACTCGGGCTCATCTGACGAGGAGCCGAGGAGTCATGACGATTTTAACCTCGAAGACTGGAACCATTTTGATACCGTTGGCTTGTTGAGTAGAATCTTTAAGACCCTGTCTATCTCCCTCCCCAACACGGCTCCCCAGCCGAGAGAGGAGCGTTTCCATACAGCGACACCGCGCTTGGAATTTCTAGAGCAGGCTCATTTCCATGCTCTCGTACTCGAGGAATGGGAACACCCCGGTCGGCTTCTAGGGGCCCCAGGGGACTGGGATTGGAAATACCCTTTCCCCCCGAGATGGTTGATTGTTGGTCATCGCCCCCTGTGGTAGACGCTCCGATCATTGGGGTTCCTAAACCCCCCTTTATTGCAGCTCCTGCTTACTGTACCCTTTGGGACGACGAAAACCGGCGCATGGATAAGCTGGCTTCACACGCTTTTTCCTGTGCAGGAACGGCGCTGCGCCTCCTGGGAGGTGTTTAATGCACTCTCCAGTTGTGATGTATTTTTAAGATTTATCCTTTTAGCTATGGATGACACCATTAGAATGTGTGCGAGAAATTCCGCCCTTGTGGTGGCTATGCGTCGCATGGTCTGGCTGCGAGAGTGGGGTGCTGACTATGCTGCTAAAAGGATTCTTACCAGGTTCCCCTTTAAAGGGCATCGCCTGTTTGGGGCCCGTCTGGACCCGTTTGGAAAGAAGGGCAAGTCACCCCGGCGCAGGCGCCCGTCTCGGCCCCCTCGGGACAGGGACACCCCTCCCCCTCCATACCATAGCGTTAAACAAGAACCGGGGGTGTCCTCCCGGAGTCTTAGCACAGACCCCTGCCCCACGAGCAACAGACAACGCTCTGGGCCCTCCGGCAGGGTGAAACCTAGATCTTCCACCATATCCCCTCAAGCATGATGGGGCGCCCTTGCCCGCCTGGGCGAGGGGACGACTGCTGCACCTTGCTCCTATCAGGAGGCATTTAGCCTCTTTCTGGTGGATACAGGAGGTAGTTTCCTCCGGATACAGGATAAAGTTTGCTGCGCGGCCTCCCCCATGATTGTCAGGGTACTCCTGGTCCCTGCCTCTGTTCAGGTGCTGGTGCAGGCCATACACGGCCTGCGGGGTTTGGAGGTCACTTGCAGTTTGCCCTTATCAGGCAGAGGCAGGTGCCGTTACGCCAACCCCTTCACATTCTCCCAAAAGAATGAGTCTGTCTGCCCTTCTTATTCACAAGTTGTTGGCAATTCTGCTATTCAGGCAGTTTCTGCATGAAAAATCTGGGATGGGCCACTAGCGCCATGCGCCTAGTGGGTCCTTGAAAAATGTAGTGTAGAGCGCTGGAGATAGGGATTGGTTGTGAGCTGCACCTATTAAGTAAGAGACCCCTCCTTACTTAAGCTGGGCAAAAGGTTTCCAAACAGAGTCCCACAGACACCAAAATTGATGTACTGAGGAGCAGTGGTTGTGTTTAGGTGCGCTTTAAAATATGATTAAAAAATCACTTATTTGTTATCAATATATACCAAAACAATTGTTACAGTGTGGAACTTTGAGCTTGGTAGAAACTGGTTATCCACTCAGCTGGGCTTACTTTAATAAGCAAAAATATTCAAATTCCACGTGCAGTTCTCTATGCTAGCACAGTTGTTATCAAAAGTAAGCTAAATCAGTTAAGTATAGAGATGAATAAATTCTGCAGATATTGCTTACGAAATTAATGAGGAGGTAGTAGAAGTTGAACAAGTGGTTTGAATAATACAAATGATTTGAGTATTAAAAAAAAATAAAAAAAAAAATGGTTGAGATAAAAAAATTGTGGGTCCTTGCCTTCTGGGGAGATCAAGGATGCTTATGCTCACTTCCCCGTGTCTTCTAGACACCTAGGCTTTTCTGGTTGTGTTGGATGTCCAACACCGCTAATCCGTGGCCTTGTTATCTGGCCTCTCTTCTGCCCCCACGGTGTTCACCAGGGTACTAATGGAAGCTATGTCTCGGATGAGACCAAGGGGAGTCCACAAGAGGCCTGCCAGGTGGTCCTTCTCACTTCCCAATCTCTATGTCAGGTCGAGTTAGCTACTCCGCTGGTGCCTTCACTTGGGAGTCTTTTTGATGGGTGTTTTCTTCACCTCTTGTCCTCCTTGTTCTCTTGATTGTTATCTCCATTCCTAGGGATGAATCTAATCCTCCCTCTACAATAAGGTGGACAATCTGGTTGCATGGGTTCAGTCCCTACTTGCTGTTCCAGTCCCTTCACCAGGCAGTAATGCAGCTGGTGGGTCCGTCTTGGTGACTTGCTTAGTGAAGTTCCTTATATTCCTCTACCAGGGGTTTTCTTCTGCAACTTCTATTCTTTATACTGGACTGGGACCCAGCATCCCTGGAGCGGGATCATGTGTACCCTTCCCCTGGGTTAGGAGTCCCTCTTTGAGTGGATTTACTCTAGGAACCTGTCTGGGGACAGTTCCTTTCTTGCCCCTTCCACAGATGATCACCATGGATGCCAACCTTTCAGGTGACGGGGAGGTTTTTTCTTCTGTAACCCCATGCGGGTGTGGGGAAGGTGGGGCCTTCTAGGAGGTCCTTGTACCTATCAGTACAGCGAATTTTCAGGCTGACGCTGTCTCGCCTGTCTTCTCCTCTTCCAGGCCTGCCTGTTGGGCGGTGCTCATATGTTCCTGTTCTGGGTGGAGGATAATGTTGCCTGCTTATCATTGGTATTCGCTCCTGTGCAGGTCCCTCTGTGACAGGTTGTGCTATTCCTTGGTTCACTATGTAGTTCAACCAGTATGGCTTGTTTGGTGCACCGTCGCTTTTTCAGGCTTTTACCACTCGTTTCCCTGTCCCTGGCTCCTCTGACCGTGGTCATGAGGATTTAGTATTTTTATGACGGGACATTCTGGCCTGTTTTGCCTTGTCTCCCTTCCCCCTGCTAGGCGGTTTTCTGTGCAGAATCGCTCTGGTAAGGGGACCATTGATACGGGTGGCCCCTGGGGGCCTAGTGGAGTGTGGATTCGCAGACGTGGTGCCTTAGGGTAGTAGTTCTGTACGTTCTGCTAGGAGTGTTTCGCTCAGGGCCTCCTTTACATCACTCCAATTCTACAGTCTCTGGCCTAGTTGGCCTTGGCTGCTGGTTCTTACGTCCTTATGGAGACGGGATTCTCCCCTCTGTGTTCGTGACTAACTAATAAAAGTCTGAGAGCAGCGCTCTTTTTCTTCTTCCATTTTTATGAGGTATGGCTTGACCATATGGATTGGTGTTAGCCTAGGTCTCTTTCCCGTTGGGCATTCTCTTTTCCTAGAGCTCTAGAGTTATTACAGCATGGCTTGGAGTTGGCTCCCCAACTCGGTACTCTGAAGGGTCAGGTCCTACCCTGTTCGCCTTCCGGCAGAAGTCTTCTGCTTATTTCCCTCGGCTAAGCTTTCCTTCGGGGGTTGCTCATTGCGTGCCTCACTTAATTCTATGATCCCTGCTGGGATTTGAATTTTTTATTACATTTGCCTTGTGGGACGTTCCTTTTGGGCCGATTCAGGAGGCTGTCTTTTACCTTCCTCGTTGTCCCTTGGGTCTGTTGGCTCAGTCAGACGTG
Organism: Gastrophryne carolinensis; assembly: GCA_027917425.1. Classification (NCBI taxonomy): domain Eukaryota; kingdom Metazoa; phylum Chordata; class Amphibia; order Anura; family Microhylidae; genus Gastrophryne; species Gastrophryne carolinensis. Next base: position 408,214,467 of record CM051234.1, on the reverse strand, counting down.
TGTCTGAGCGGGTGGCTCTGTTTCGCTAGCCCTCGCTCTTTGTTATGCACCAGGATAAGGTGGTGCTCCGCCTTACGCTGGACCTTTCTACCTCTGGTGGCGGTTTAGGCTCATGTGTTTAAGACATCGCCTTTCTTTTGTGCCTTATTCCTAGTAACTCTGAGGCAAGAGGATTTATTTTCCCTCATCAGGTGCTGGAATCTTTTTCCTGGATTGTTTTTCTGGTCCCTTAGGGGGACTGATGCCCCTTGGGGTTTGTGGGCACCTAACTCTGTATGTGCCAGTTTTTTGTCCGCTTCCAGGGGTTACACGACTTTGGCCTAGCCTTTACTTGGATGGTTTTTCCTTCTGGTCCTAGGGAAGATTGGCTTCTTCCTGGAATAATTGTTAGAGCTTGATCTTGTCAAGCTGTTACTCAGGCCTATTCCTTGAGGTGCTGAGCTTCTCCCGCCTTATTCTGATTCTACTGGTGAGTAGGTATCCTTTGGCCTTTCATCACCAGGTTTTGTTGTACAGGTTTGCTAAACAGCTATGTTGGTTTTTTGGTTCATACCCTTTCAAGGGTTTTTACGATTTGACGCTGGAGCCTTTGCTCCTGTCGCTTTCGGTGGCAAGGTTGCAGGTTACAGTGCCTCGACTGCCTGCTGTGCCTTTTTTGTTGGGGATCCCACCCTACTTTAGGGACACTGCTATTGGATGTCCCAATTGTAAGTATTATATCTGGAGCAGGACATACTGTATACTTAGAATAATACAATTCTGTGAAGTACTCACCTGTAGAATTGGTATTATACGTATACAGTACGTCCTGCTCCACCCCACCCTGGGTTTTGCATTATTCTGGATCCCCTGTATGGTGATTGTTGTTATTGTTATCATTACCAGTTGTTTTTGGTGGTTGGATTCTCCCGGCTTCTGGTTCACTGCTTTTCAATGCTGGGGATTTGTGGGAGGTCCCTGGGTATATGAAGGGCCGGGAGGAGCCTGTTTTTGCATGTCTGTAGTGCACAGCGCCCTCTGGCGGAGGATAACCCAATTGTAAGTATTATATCTGGAGCAGGACGTATACTGTATACGTATAATACCAATTCTACAAGTGAGTACTTCACAGAATTGTATTTTTAAATCCTAAGGGGGTAGTGAAGCATATTCCCATTGCTGTATTTTTTTTTTTTGTTTATGCGCTATTGTTTTTGACTCGCCGAGCTTGCATATTTTGATTTGCTTTGATATTTTTGTAGTTCAAGGGTACCAAAGCAAATGGATAAGGAAGTAGTTGTTGGTGACCATGTTCTTGTATCAGGCATTCTTCTCAGTTTGATTCTAATAAACTATCCCTTGTTTTCCAATGCTATGTTGAAAAACAAAGAAATGTGATTCTTATTACCTTGGTCTTCGAATTTTGGGTTTTGGCTTACCTAGTCTGGTCTATGAAGTCTTAACCTAGCAACCCATGTGTAGGGCCTGTTCATTTCTGTGGGAAGTGCACAGCCCTCTACTAGTAAAAAGTGAAGGATGGTTGTCTAATGTGTCTGAGAGTATGGTGTCTGACCCACTGGACCAGGACCCTGGGATGGCTAATGGGAATTCATGATGCATCTGTTCACTTTAATTCACTTACTTGGATTATATAGTTCCACTCTGCAAGGGAGGCCTTATTTTCTCTTCCATACAGTCCAGACCATCCCAATATCTTCACGATTGGGTGTTCGCCTTTAGAGGGCGCTTGACTGCAAGATCAAAGATGTAGCTCCTCCCGGCCTCCTATAAAGGCAGCTGCCCCTCTATCATTCCCAGTTGTTCATCTTGCAGTTTGGCTGCATAAGATCGTTGGCACTCTCTCTCAGATTTTGGCAGCAGAGCGGGGCCACCTAGCCCGTCGGCCGCTGCAGGACTCTATTCCCATGGATCTCTTCTGACCCATTCCTGCCTCCCAACCTTTGGCTGCTACAGGGATCCGTGACGGTAGGGTGAACGCTGGGGTCTGTGGCGTTCGGCAGAGCACATGCTGGGGCCGCAGACCGTATTTCTAAAAGGTAGCCGGCCACAGGCTAATGGTGAGCCTGAGGGGGAACCACTAATATGTTTTTATATATGTCCCTCCCTGCCCACAGCTTTATTATCATGTGTGTGCATGTTTGGTGCAACTTTCACATTGCGCTTGTCAGGCTCAGGTAACTCCAGCCCTCCAGGTAAGCCCTCAACCCCTAATCTCCGCAGCCAGCTTCACCTGTGGGAGCCCCGCTTGCCGGGACGCAGTACACGCATGCCCGGGATCGGTTGCCCCCAGGACTTCAATGGCTCAAAGGATGGGAGCCTACTGGTTGGAGGTCTGGAGAACCATTAACGAAGAGCGGGATCAAAGTGAGTCCAACTGAAGAAGCAGGAATTACTAGGAGGTCCAAAGACAGGCCAGAGGTCAGCACCGGGTAAGCAGAGATCGCAACATTACAGTAGGATGAGGCAGCTCGAGGTCGGGGTATGAAGCAGGGGTCAAGGCTGGCAGCGGACAGGATGGTCGTGGAAAGCAAAGGTCGGCAACAGGGATCAACCAGAGAGAGTAGTCAATTCAGGCAGGGGTTGGCAACGGAGATCAGAGAATGGTCGGTTCAGGCAGGGGTCGGCAACGAAGATCAATCAGAAACAATTAGGTAGACAAACTAGGTACGACAAGGCTCTATCACAGGCACTGGGTAACTTACAGGGTGAAGCCTTTATAGGATCCAGATATAATTGGAGTTGGGGGAAATGAGAGCATGATTGGTGCTTTCTAACAACTTTCAAAATCATTGGTTCTGAATACAAAAAAGGGCGTTTAGCCCAAACCCTCCTTTGGGCTCATTGGCCCCGACCCCAGTACTAGGGGTGTTAATTAAGGTTAATTAAGCCTCCGGCGGCGCACTGTGTGCAGCGCCGTTGGAGGGCATAAGTGTTACGTGGTCGCGCGCGAGCACAAGGACTGGAGCCGGGGACGCGGAGAAGAGGACACAGAGCTGCCGTGTTTGGCGCCGCACGAGCCGCTGGGGCAGCCGCCGAAGAGGAAGGGCTGCGACCGACCGGGACGCAGCGGTCTCTGACCTCCTTACTCACCTCCCTGCATTCCCCTGTCGATGTGCCTGGGGCTCACGCCTTCTCGCGGCGGTCGCGCCCCGCGGGCCTCCTCCGCACCACCGCTGCGCTGTCTGAGAGGGGGGGAGTGCACGCTACGGCCGTCACCTGACAATGGACCGCCGCCATGACATGCGGATTCAGGAGGGCGGCGTTTTCTTCTGCCGGGGATCTTTCCAGAAGGCGCGGTTGTGGCCAGGCGGGCTGCTGCTACTGCTGCTGGCTGGGAGCCAGGTGCTCAGGCCTTCCTTGCTGCGGTGATCCCTCTTGTCGGTTGCGGTGTCATGAGTCCCTCTTTTGATTATTGTTGCACATTTACCATATGTATTTTATGTTAAGGCTGACATGGGGCTTTTCTCTCTTTTTTTGTTTAGATCGTGGGCTAAGGTTGAGGGTTGTGGTTCCTCCCGTTCCCCCTTTTTAATAAGAGGGATCGATTATTAGGCTTAGGCCGTTAGCGTCTAGTAGCCTTATTGAATTTTAATATTCTTAATCACCATAATGGAGGAATCAGGGGATAGTGAGCTTGGGGCCCCATTTGGGCAGGACAGGCTCTGCCCCTTGTGCAAAAGGAACCCTCTGGGCAGGTTCAGCACTATTTGTCCCACTTGCGCCAGAGGCATTATTTTGGACCATGAGCAGGCGGTCGCCCCTGACCCTAGCCCTGTATTGCCATCGGCCTCTCCGGACCCTCCGCTGCTGCATTCAGCCCCTAGTGAAGGGGGAGCCAGCAAGGGGTCTCATACTGATTTTGCGCATAGGCTGGCTAGTCTCGAGAAGCAGATCTCGTTGACAGCTCCTAAGAAAGCCTCGAGTCAGAAGCGGCATTTGGAGCCGATTTACTCGGATGACGATCTTTTTGATTGCTTGGGTTCTGCGGAGGAAGGTGAGTTGCCAGATGATTCACGCTCAACTGTGGAATATTCCGCTGGCGATGACAGTATCTCTGGTTCCTCCTTGGACGAGGAGACTTGTCTCCCAGATGATACGGAGAGTTTGCTCTCTTCCGTGTTTGATACCCTACATATTGTTCCTCCCAGAGCTAAGAGGAAGCAGGTTGATTTATTTTGCAAAGACGGGTCTTCCCGGCGTAGCCTCACTTTCCTAACATGATCATTAAGGAATGGGAAAGGGCCAACAAGTTACCGTCGGTCCCTAAGGGCCTGGATAGGCGGTACCCCTTTCCTGTTGAATTGGTTCGGTTATGGCGTCACTCTCCCGAGGTGGATCCTCCCGTGTCAGGCTTGTCCAATACCACGGTTATGCCGTTGCCTGACTATGCTTCCTTACGTGACCCTGCAGACAAACGCATGGATCAGCTGGTCTGCCATGCGTTCACCTTTGCTGGTGCCCTCTTTCGCCCGTGTGCCTCGGCAATCGTCACACTAGCCAACAGGAGAAAGGTGAGACACCTTGTGGCTAGAGCTAAGGCTCGCAAGCGGGCTGAGGAGTATAAGGAACTCAAGGCCTGTCTGTATTTCATTGCCTTTGTTGTTACTGCCATGGATGATGTGGTCAGGGTTGGCGCCAGAATTTCGGCCTTGCTCGTTTCTCTATGCCGCTCGCTCTGGTTGAAGCAGTGGTCGGCTGATGCACAAGTCTACCTTTTGTGGGAAGCCGGCTGTTTGGGGAGCGCCTGGACCTTCTGGTCAAGGATGGTAGACTCCCTCAGAGAAGGAAGCCTGCTTGGTCCCTTCAGAACCCCTCTTCTCATCGGTCCTTTCGAGGAGTAAGAGGATCTTCTTTTTCAGGTGGCCGCAGAGATACCTGGGGCAGATAGGTCCCGCAGCTGACCCAACTCCTCCTGGGGAGCCAAGTCCAAGCCCCCTGCCAAGCCCTCTCAGGCATGAGGGGGCGCCCTCACCCATCCGGGTGGGGGGACGGCTTCTGTTGTTTGCTCAGATCTGGAGGTGGCACATCTCGATCGGTGGATTCAGGAGGCAGTGTCCTCCGGTAACACGATAGAGCTGGCAGCCAGGCCACCCTCAAAATTCCTCCGTTCAAGGATATCTCGAAACCTTCTAAAAGCTCAAGCTTTGAGAACGACTGTTCAGCACCTCCTGCGGATAGGTGTGATTTGCCCTGTACCTCGGCAGGAACAGGGTCAGGTTCCAGTTTACGGTTCCCACGAGGGACAGAACGCTATGGCCAAACCTGGACCTGAAGGGTCTCAACAGATTTGTAAGAGTCAGACATTTCCGCATGGAAACATTGCGGTCGGCGGTAGACTTCAGGGGCGCTTATCTGCACATCCCGATTTTCCATGGACATCAGAATTTCCTGAGGTTTGCGTTGGAGGATCAACATTACCAGTTTGTAGCACTTCCATTCGGGATATCCTCAGCCCCCCCGTGTGTTCACCAAGGTGCTGGCGGGCATCATGGCTCCTGAGGAGTCAGGGTATTCGTGTGTTACCCTGGACGATTTGCTGATTTCGGCCCAGTCCTTTCAGCAGGCCGAGAGCGATACTTGGACGGTGCTGTCAACCCTGGAAGCCTTCGGGTGGGTAATCAATTACCCCAAGTTGTTTATCACTCCCTCAACAGTGAGATCCTTCCTGGGAATGACGATAGACACCGCTCAGGTCAAGGTTTTTCTGCCACAGCAGAAGGTTTTGGGTCTCCAGACGCAAGTGCAGGCCTTGCTGTCTTGTCAGCCGTCGGTACGTCTGGGGATGAGATTGGTGGGCCTAATGGTGTCATGCTTCGAGGAAGTACCCTTCGCCCAATTTCACATGAGACCTCTACAACTGAACCTGGACGCAGGAATCCCTGGAACAGGTTTTTTTTTTGCTGTCCCCCCTGGCCAGACAGTTCCTCTTGTGGTGATTGGACTCCCGGAACCTGCTGGTGGGCAAGTCCTTTCTGACTCCCCATTGGGATATAGTTACCACGGATGCCAGTCTGACAGGCTGGGGAGGCGTTTGGCAGACCCAGAAGATCCAGGGTCAGTGGGGTCCGCAGGAGAACTGTTTACCCATAAATCTCTTGGAGCTGAGAGCAATATGGTTGGTTCTTCTACGCTTGTCTCCCCATTTAAGAGGCCGTGCGATCCAGGTTCGCTCGGACAATCAGACTGCTGTCACCTACATCAACCACCAGGGTGGGACTCGGAGCAAGAGATCCCTCAAAGAGGTAACCCAGATTCTGTCTTAGGCATAGGAGAATGTTCCCTGCATCTCGGCGGTCTACATCCCCGGGGTGGAAAACCAGGAGGCAGACTCCCTGAGCAGGAGTTCCTTGCGCCTGAAGGAATGGTCCCTCAGCAGCGAGACCTTTCAGGCTCTGTGTCTCCGCTGGGGTCAGCCGGACGTGGATCTGTTTGCGTCCAGACACAATCACAAGCTTCCAAGGTTCGTCTAACTCTCAAGAGATCGTCTGGCCATTGCAACTGACGCTCTGGCGATTCCTTGGACAGAGTTCAAGTTTCTGTATACATTCCCTCCGTTTCCACTTCTGGGCAGAGTGCTGCGCAAGATAGCCCAGGAAGGGGTACAACCATCCTAGTGGCTCCTCGCTGGCCGAGAAGGAGTTGGTTTGCAGACATAGTCCAGATGTCAATAGATCACAACATCATGCCCGACGACCCAGGGCTTCTCACACAGGGGTCGCTGCGGCACCCCAATTTATGGACGCTGGCTTTGACAGCCTAGCTATTGAAACCTCAATCCTGACGGAGAAGGGGTTATCGGCCACGGTTGTGCATACTATGATTCCGGCACGGAAGAAGTCTTCTTCCATGATATGCTACAGAGTTTGGCGGGCCTATATCGCTTGGTGCGAGGCCAATAGCCTTCCTTGTCGAAAATTAGCTATTTCTAGGATTCTGGAGTTTTTACAACACGGCTTAGACTTGGGTCTCCAGCTGAGCACCCTCAAGGGTCAGGTCTCGGCTTTAGCCATCTATTTCCAGAGATCCCATTGCCAACCATAGGTTGATCAAGACTTTTTTCCAGGGAGTTACCCATGTCCGGCCACCGCGTAAGTCAGTATTAACGGTGTGGGACTTGAATTTAGTACTATCTGCTCTCCAGGGTCCTCCCTTCGAGCCATTGAGCAATGCTGCATTGTCTATGTTGACTCTCAAAGTGGCCTTTTTGGTAGTGATCACCTTGGTGCGTCGTGTATCAGAGCTGGCTGCGCTTTGTATGAAACCACCCTACTTTGAGCTGCACAGGGATAAGGTGGTTATTTGCTTTAAACCTGATTTTTTTGCCTAAGGTCGTTTCTCCCTTTCACCTTAAACCAGACCTTGAAAAGCCCAAACCCTTAAAAAACTATTCCCTGGCATCTAAAGTTAATATATTTTAAGTTTTTAGTCACTTATTATTCTTTCCCCCACTGGGCTGCAACTCTGTTCAGGACTTTAGAATACGGGCGCCGCCATCTTGACTCAGAAGCATCACACTTACTGAGGAGAGGAGAGTGGGATAAAGTACAGGGGGCAGGTTATAGCTGTGCTTTGCTCAGACAGAGCAGAGCCGGGGTCACAAAGAGGTCAGCAATCCTAGAATGCATAGCAGCACAGTCAGAAGGCACTTCCTGCTTGCAGGCTGTCTGATGTTCCATGAGCCGCCATCTTGGATGTTTAAAGGCTCATAACATGCAGTAGATGCAGGTAGGATGATTTTTAATGTGAGCAATCTGTATGTACAGGGTGTGGGAAACATATAAGATACACTCTTATTCAGAGTGAAGGACCGCTTTAATGGGGAAGTTGTCTTACCTGTCTTGTGTCCAGCACGGGCTAATTCCAAAGAACGGACCCTCCATGCCTTGGATGTGGTCAGAGCCATAAAGTATTACCTGTCTGCGACTGAATCCTTCAGGAAATCGGATTTGCTCTTTGTCCTAACAGAGGGTTCTAGGAAAGGTTTGCCACCAGCCAAGTTCACTCTCAGTAAGTGGATCAGACAGGCGGTGGTACAAGCATATTCTGCCAGGGGGAAGGAACCACAGCTCATTCTACCAGAGCTATTGGTGCCTCTTGGGCTTTTCAGCACCAGGCATCCGTTGAACAAGTTTGTAAGGCCGCCACTTGGTCTTCAGTTCATACTTTTACAAAGTTTTACAAGGTGGATGTCAGGGCCTCAGCTGAAGCTGTTTTTGGCCGAAAGGGGCTTCAGGCGTTAGTGAAATGAACTACATGCTGTTCTGCACTGGGGATCCCGCCCATATGGACACTGCTTTTGGATGTCCTAATCGTGAAGATATTGGGATGGCCTGGACTGGATGGAAGAGAAAAATACAATTCTGTGAAACTCACCTGTAGAATTGTTTTTTTATCCATCCAGTCCAGGCGTCCCACCCCGCCCTTGTGTTCATTATGTTCTGTATGCCTGTTATGGTGATCAACCATTTTTGTTCATAGGACACTAGTTTTTCTAGTTTTTGCTTAGAGAGGGTACAAGTTGAAGCTATGTGAAGTAACATGGTTTCTCCCGGCCTGCCTTCTTTTGTTGAGCACTGCTTTTAAACCACTGGGGAATGAGGGACAGCTGCCTTTATAGGGGGCCGGGAGGAGCTACATCTTTGATCTTGCAGTCAAGCGCCCTCTAGAGGCGAACACCCAATCGTGAGGATATTGGGACGGCCTGGACTGGATGGATACAAAAACAATTCTACAGGTGAGTTTCACAGAATTGTATTTTTGCCTCCAGCAACAGTGTGCTAATTTAATCCCTGATGTGGAACTTTACATGACCAAAAGGCATTGACCAAAATAGGTTTTTCCAAATCACTTTCAGAGGAATGGAAAACAAACTGACAAAGGTCTTGGTATGTATTGTACTACTTACCCTCAGAGGTGCTAAAATTATGGGGCGACTTGTCAAAGGTGTCCTGTCCAACAGTGCCACCTTACCTACTAGAGAACTTGGGGGGGGCCCAGGAGACAGACACCTAGGAGGATTTTTAACCTTAGCTGTTAGCTGTGTTGGCATGCAGCTGGCTATATGGTGGAGGGAGTATATATTTCACCCAGCATGCTGGCTTGGGAGGCCCTTTTGTTTCAGTGCTTTTAGTGCATTGAAGCCTTTTGTTGCCAAGCCTGCCGTCTGTGAAGGGGAGACGTTTTTGCTGCATGCCCAAACTCTGGACCTATTAGTTTGGTGTGAAAGCCAAGTTCTGTTTACATTAACCCCAGAAGGGAAGGACATTATTGTTCATTTATCCTGCACCCTACTTGTTTGGTTAAATGCAATGACTATTTGTTGGACTTGTTACACAATAAGAAATTTAATTTCATTATAAAATTGCTGAGATGTCATTGCCGTTATCAACCCCCGATCCTGACAGCAGGGACAGCGTTTTCTTGCTTCAGCCCTATTAAGCTTGCATGCTAAGAAATGGACCAAACTGAGTTTTTGTAGTTTCATTTCTGAAACCTCTATAGAGCAAGTTTTAAACTATGCAGAGATCCTCACAGAAGCTTCTAGTTTCAGCCTCTTTGCCCACTTTCTGCTCAAGATCTTCATTTAATGTGCCATGCTCCCCAGTATTGGCTTCCGCTGGAGCCTAGTGCGTCGAGCTTTATAGTCCTCCCTCATTGAATGATTGGATGACCGTGTTCTCACAAAATGTTGCTGTCTTGGTGGCAATCACCCCTGCTTACAGAGTTGACTGCTTTTTCCACTGATCTGGCCTACATAAAATTTTCATTGTGAAAAAAAATTTGTTATTTGAGTTTTCCCATAGAATCAGAATATTGTTGCCCCTTCTTTTTATCTGGCCCTCTTGTTCCCCAAAGAGAAGCCTCTTAATGTATTTGATGTGGTTAGGGCCCTCAATTTCTTCCTTGCCAGAATTAGGGACTTTTTAATGTTCTGTTTGTCCTTAAGGGCCATGCATAGGAATGACAGGCCAGTCTACAATTAGCAGGTGAATCAGGGAAGCAGTTGTAAAAAAAGGATAAGGTAACCCTAGGGTTCCCAGGAATAGAGGAGGCAGCCCTGGCACAGAGCCCACACGTAACATGACCGGTCATGACTGTGGCTGCTAGTGTGTTTTTTTTTTTTTTTTTTTCAAAAGGGGACGAGTTGGTTTGGTATTTTTCAAAGTATATAGTATTCTATTATCTAGGTCATATACATTTAATGTGTGGCACTATTATATTGGGGCCTATCTGAGGACCCCAGGGGGTCAGTTGTGTATGTAGATTTAACCCCTATTGTGCTAGTAGTACCTTTTGTGCTTGTGCTAAATTGTTGTTCTTCTGTTATCACTTACTCCACGGGGCCAGTGTGTTCCTCCTGAACCTTCCACCACCAGGGTACGACAAAACAAGTAAGGCAGGCCCCTGGTCATTGGTTCACAATTCTTCAAAGTTTTACAAGCTTGATAAGCAGCTTTTGACCACACGGTATTGCAACTAGCCCTGTACGTTGTTATCCTGCTTTCTTATTAGTTTGCTCACCTGTTGGAGATGCTGATGCTAGTACTCCTTTTCTTTGTATAATGTAGTGGGGTTCACCCTTACATAGGCATATCTATTTTTCCTTCCTACAATCTGATTTGGAGGTGAGGGACAGTTCCTGGTCATATCAACTCTGGTTTTTACTGCTTGTCACAATCTGAGCTTCCTCTGCTGGGAAGTGAGTAGTGATAGAGGAGCCTTCATACAGTGTGACATCTAAGCATTAAGTGTATATAACCCATCATTTAGGAGAAATCACGGTTAGTACTGATAACCAATTTTAGCATGAGGCTTGATGCACAGCGTCAAAGACTTGCTACTGTATTAAGAGCTTCTGAAAGTTTGGGTTACCTTGTCATAAATTAACTTAGCATTGGTCTCTTTGAATATAAAGGCCATCGCCCAATAGCAAAGCAGGCCTTTCTAGGTTTAATGAGCGTGATTTTTGTTTGGCATCTTGGTTATGTTTCCCTATATTTTATATACTTTACAAAATAAAATGTACAAGTTGAGTGTTTTGCAGTAAAGCCCTTTTTGTTAACACTGACATTGATGCATTTTTCATGGCATTTAACAGATAGGATGTCTTCAACTGTTAAAAAAAAATCTCCTTTTCTGTAGCCTCTGGGAGTCATGTGAGCTGCATCCTGTTTTTAGAAGGAAGGACATTACATTTGTCTTTGGCAGAAATATCAGAAGCTAAAATCTTCTGAAATGCAATAGACTTAAAGCCTTTGGATTTGTCTTCAACTTCTATTTCAAATAATGTAATAGATATAATCTAATATCTAATATCTACTGCTAAATTATATATATATATATATATATATATATATATATATATATCTATATATCTATATATATATATATATATATATATATATATATATATTCTATAAAGTTATGCTAGCCTGTTATAAAAGCATTTTATTAAAAAGGAATACTAAGACTATGGCCTCGATTCAATAAAGGTAGAAAAAAATTCTCATGGTAGTAAAAAATTCAATTCATGAGAAAAAAGCTTGAGAATTTCACTGTAGCTGAATCACCAGAAAAAAAAAACAATGAAAGTCAATGGTACTTTTTACTACTAAGGAAAAGTAGAGAACTTTTTACACTGTAGTAAAAAGTGCCATTGACTTTCATTGTCTTTTTTTCTGGTGATTCAGCAACAGTGAAATTCTCAGGCTTTTTTCTCATGAATTGAATCTTTTACTACCATGAGAATTTTTTTCTACCCTTATTGAATCGAGGCATATATATATATATATATATATATATATATATATATATACTGAACATGTACACACACTTCAGTAATCCACTAGACAGTCCTTTTAATCAAATCTTCAGCATTTCCTATATCCAGATGCATTAGTAGACACAGTGATCTGTGTTGATGCAGTACACCACACGTTGCTTCTCTCTGTCATACCAAGGGGAATTATGATGCACACTTCCTCAGTATGAAAGTGAAGCTGTATCCTTGATGTTAGGTTAGAGATATGTGGGAGGCTTTGCAGCACCGGGACACATACAAGCTTACAGTATGGCTTTATAGCATCTGTAACTGAAGAGAGACTTGGATCCCTGAATGGGTTGAACAAGTGGCAGGAGTAAAACAGGTAGTTGCAGAGTAAACCTGTAGTGCGAATGCCCAATCTCTAAGCCAACTGTGTTTGTATCAGACAGCTTGAGAGAAGAGAATGGAGCCAAAATGGCAGAGCAACAGGCTACACAAGAGGATTCTCGCAGGTTGAAAAGTGGGCTTGATGGATCCCTGCATAAATCCCCCCCCGCTCAGCAAGTGCTCCTCCATTAGACACATTTATGCCCAATTGGCCAAAGCCAGCGGTCCCAGAAGTTATCTGACTAAATTGCTTCCATATGTAATCATGTAGGTCAGCGCATGTCAGATGTTAAATGGCATTTAGGTAATGTTAACACTATGCTCAGTGGTTATTAGGAAAGGCATTGGAGGGCTTGAAAGCAGAGAACCTGGTCCTGCACAATAAGCTTGAAAACTTAAAATTTGTTGAAGTATTTTATGTCAAACCGTGATCAGAACCTTAATAAATATTTATTCTTAGTATACAGTACGTCCTGCTCCAGATAAGATTCTTTACGTCTGGGTATTACTCCGCCAGATGGCGCTGGACTGCAGAGACAGCAAAATTGGCTCCTCCCAGCCCCACAAATACCCGGGACCTCCCACAAATTCCCAGATCTTCTCTGCACTCTGGACTGCGAAGGACAAGAAGATGGCTCTCTCTACTCGTAGGTGAGCGGGGCTTTTAGCCTGCAGCCCTGTAGGACTATTCCCACCCGTTCCATTGTTAATTAGCCTCCCAGCCTTGGCTGCGCTGGTTCGGGTGAGGGTAGGCAGCACTGCTGTCAGGTGCTTAGGAGCGCTGCTCCACTGCTATCCCCTACCACAGGGTAGGCGGTATAGGCACTTGGTGAGCCTCTATGGGATGCCCTTGCCCCTCTCTATCGGTGGGCCCTACGTTAGGTGGCCGCTGCCCTCCCTCGCTCTCCCTTGTAGTTCTCGGGGGGGGGGGGGGGGTGTGAGTGTGTGTTTTCTGTACATTCACTTTTGTATGGTGTACTTGGTTTGCCTTTAATCCTGTCACCGCACAGCCTTGGTTGCTGTTTGAATATACCGCCGCCGCGCGCTTGTACGGCGGTCGGCGGCGACATAACCTCAAGGCGCTGCTGCGCCATCATTGGTTGATTTTTTCACGTGTGTGGCTTCGCGCTCTTCGGGGGGGGCGGGCCCTGCGGATGGCGCGTTCCGCATCACTGTCTCCGCGGCCCGCCCCTCGAGGTATACTCGGCGCCATTTTGCTTCCTCGGCTGCGTGGCTGGCGCCTACCTACTGCGGTCCGTAAGTGCCCTCGCGGGCTGTTTTTTATATTTTTAATTTTATGAATGCATGTCGCTTATGTCTTTTGTTTTTTGTCGCTTATGTCTCTTATGTTTTTTGCTTATGTCTTACAGGCGGGTCAAACTCAATTGGTTTCTCCCGGCCCTACCCCCTCTATTAGTTATTAAACTTATTGAGACTTCCCTAGCGGGCTATTGGGGCATCCCGGGTTGCTTTTATAGCGTGGATCCCTATCGGCCTATTGTGCCGCTATAATCACCATATGGAGGCGTCTCAGGATAATGTGCTCGGGGTTCCTTCAGGACAAGCCCGGCTGTGTGTGGCGTGTGGGGTGTCCCCTACAAGTGTTGACAATGTGCGGGTTTGTGTACCTTGTGCCCAGCAGGTTCTTGCGCTGCAGCCTGGTTTATCAGCAGCTGGGCTGACTCTGAGGTGCATACCAGTGGGGAGTCTCAGCCTGATGTGTCTACTAGACTGGCTAGTGTTGAAAGGTTGCTTGCTAATACTATGGTGCGTAAGGCCTTTGGTGCCTGATATCACTCTTTTCCCTATGGAGGCTGAAGAGTTCTTTGATCTGTCTGGTTATACCCCCCTGGAAGAAGGGGAATTGTTCTCTGACTCGGAATCATCTGATGAATGGCCCAAGGGTTATGCTGATTCTTGCTCTGATCCCTGGGCCCCAGATGATACTGATAGGCTTTTGGCTCAGATCTTTGAAGTGCTTTCTATCTCTCCCCCTGCCGCGGCTCCTCAGCAGCAGGGGGAATTGTTTCATATTGCTAAGCCACGTTTAGAGTTCCCTGAATAATCTCATTTTAATAATCTCATGCTCAAAGAATGGGTGCGTCCTAGCAGGCTCCCCGGAATCCCCAAGAGTTGGGATAAGAGATATCCCTTACCTGCTGATGTGGTTAAACATTGGTCATCCCCTCCCGAGGTGGATGGCCCAATTCTGGGTTTGTCTAACACCTCTGTCATGCATTCCCCTGACTCTACTACCCTGAAGGATAGTGAGGACCGGCGTATTGATCAGCTGGCTTCCCATGCCTTTGCCTGTGTGGGGACGGCACTGCGCCCAGTTTGTGCCTCTGCCATTATAGCTGTGGCTATTAGGACTCTGCTTAAAAGTGTCCTAGATGGAGCTCCTGATGATGTTTCTAGTGAAGAGTATAATGCACTCTCGCGTTGTGAGGTATTTGTGGCTTATGTCCTCTCTGCCTTGGATGATACTATTAGGATGTGTGGCAGAGCCTCTGCCTTGGTGGTGGCTATACACCGCTCGGTTTGGCTGCGCCAGTGGGCAGCTGACAACGCTGCCAAGAGGGCTCTCACTGGTTTTCCCTTCAAAGGACTGCGCCTATTTGGGGACCGCCTGGACCTGTTTGCTAAGGGAGGTAGGTTACCCCAGCGCAGAAGACAGTCTCTGCCCTTTCGGGGCCCGGGCTTCTTTCCTTCCCCCTACCGTGGATCCAGAACGGGGAGAGGGGGTCTCCTTTACTGGGGCCCGAGGAGATTTCTGGGGTAGGGGCAGAGGACGTGGACGCCCTGGCCCATCCTGCGGCTCCAAACGTAAGCCTTCCCCCAAGCCCCCTCATGCATGAAGGGGCGCCCTCACCCTTCCGGGTGGGGGGGGGCGGCTTCAGCTTTTTGCTCACGTCTGGAGGCATCATGTCTCAGACCGGTGGATTCAGTAGGTAGTGTCCTCCGGTTACAAGATAGTTTGCTGCCTGGCCGCCCCCAAGATTCATCAGATCCCGGATGTCTCAGGACCCCATGTCAGCTCAGGCTCTGATTCTGGCGGTGCAAAGCCTTCTGGAGCTGGGGGTCATCTGTCAGGTCCCCCCTTACGAGAAAGAGGCAAGGGTTTTTATTCCAACCTTTTCACTGTGCCCAAAAGAGATGGGTCAGTCAGGCCCATCCTGGACTTGAAGATCCTCAACAAATTTGTCAGATGCAGGCGCTTTCGCATGGAAACTCTGCGCTCTGCTATCAGTTCCCTGCGTCCGGGGGACTTCATGACCTCTGTGGATATCAATGATGCTTACCTTCATATTCCCATCTTTCCAGGTCATCAAAGATTCCTCAGGTTTGCTCTGGAGGATCAGCACTACCAGTTTGTGGCATTGCCCTTCGGTCTCAATTCAGCTCCCAGAGTGTCCATCAAGGTGCTGGCAGGAGTGATGGCTCTGCTCAGGTCTCAGGGCATTCGCTTTCTGCCCTATTTGGACGACTTTCTCATCACTTCTCAGTCCCTCCAACAGGCAGAGCTGGATACTCAGCGAGTAGTGTCCACACTGGAGTCATTCGGCTGGGTGATCAAAAATCCCAAATCTTCCCGGTCTCCCTCCTTGGTGACGCCATTTCTGGGAATGAATCTGGATACAGTTCAGGCAAGGATCTTTCTTCCTCAGCAGAAGGTGGACAGTCTGCTAGCGTAGGTTCAGTTCCTTCTATCTTGCCCTCATCCCTCCATCAGGCAGGGAATGCAACTGGTGGGCCTGATGGTGTTGTGCTTCGAGGCGGTTACTTACGCCCAGTTTCACATGAGGCTTCTGCAACTCCACCTCTTGTCAGTATGGGACAAGGATCCTGCGTCCCTGGACCAGGTCCTTGTTCTGTCCCCCCTAGCCAGGTGGTCCCTCTCGTGGTGGCTGGACTCCAGGAACCTGTTGACGGGCAGATCCTTTCTGGCCCCCTGCTGGGAGACGGTCACCACGAATGCCAGTCTGACAGGTTGGGGGGCTTCTGGAAGTCCCTACAATTCCAGGGGCGATGGGGCCCTCAGGAGGCCCATACCCCTATCAACATTCCGGAACTGAGGGCGATCAGGTTGGTTCTGGCTCACTTGACCCAACACCTTCGGGGGCCAGCCTGTTCGGGTACGCTCGGACAACCAGATGGCGGTTGCCTACATCAATCATCAGGGAGGGACCCGGAGCAAGTGGGCCCTCAAGGAAGTGTCTCTGATCCTGTCCTGGGCGGAGGACAATGTTCCCTGCATCTCAGCTGTGTATATTCCGTGGATTGGAGAATCTGCAGGCAGACTCTCTGAGCAGGGGGACCTCTCGCCTGGGAGAATGGTCCCTCAGCGACAGGGTGTTTCACTCTCTGTGTCACCGTTGGGGTCAGCCAGAATTGGATCTGTTTGCGCCCCATCACAATCACAAGCTCCCAGCCTTTGTCTCCCTGTCCCAGGATCCTCTGGCCTTGGCCACAGATGCTTTAGCAATGTCATGGCAGGACATTCAGCTTCTGTATGTCTTTCCCCCATTCCCCCTGTTGGGCAGGGTTCTGCACAAGATAGCTTAGGAAGGGGTGCCAGCAATCCTGGTGGCTCCCTGTTGGCCAAGAAGAGTGTGGTTCGCAGACATAGTGCAGCTGGCAGTAGATCAGTCCGTTCTGCCCAGGGTTCCAGACCTTCTCACTCAGAGACATTTACGCCATCCCAATTTACAAACGTTGCTTTTGACGGCCTGGCTGCTGAAACCTCCATCTTGATGAAAAAGGGGCTGTCTGCCTCTGTTGTTAACACCATAATTAGGGCTAGGAAGAAGTCTTCTTCTTCCATTTACTATAGGGTTTGGCGTGCCTACATTGACTGGAGTCTAGGTCTCTTCCCTGTCGTGTGTTCTCAATTCCCAGGATTCTGGAGTTCCTTCAACATGGTCTGGATCTGGGGCTTCAACTCGGTACTCTGAAGGGTCATGTTTCTGCCCTGGCTGTTTTCTTCCAAAGATCTTTTGCTCAGCATTCTCTGGTCAAGACCTTTTTCCAGGGGGTTACTCATGTGCGTCCTCCACGTAAGCCTATGTTGCCTGTCTGGGACTTGAACTTAGTCCTTTCTGCCTTGCAGGGTGCTCCATTTTAACCTGTGCAGGAGGCTGCCTTGGCCATTCTTACTCTTAAGGTTGTCTTTTTGGTGGCTATCACTTCTGTTAGGCGTGTTTCTGAGTTAGCGGTGCTTTCCATCCAGCCCCCCTACTTTGAGAGACACCAGGACAAGGTGGTGTTTCGCTTCAAGCCAGATTTTCTGCCTAAGGTTGTGTCTGCCTTTTATCTTAATCAGGACATTGTTCTACCTTCCTTGTGCCCTAATCCTAGTAACACGAAGGAGAGGGTTTTGCATTCCTTGGATGTGGTCAGGAATCTGAAGTTCTATCTGGTGGCTACTGCACCTTTCAGGAAAACTGATGCTCTTTTTGTGGTCCCTTCTGGTCCTAGAAATGGTTTCACTCCTGCTAAATCTACTATTAGCAAATGGATCCGTCAGGCTGTGATTCAGGCCTACACTGCTAAGGGAAAGAATCCTCCCTTCCACCTTACTGCTCATTCCACTTGTGCTATTGGTGCCTCTTGGGCTTTTCAGCACCAGGCTTCTGTTGAACAAGTTTGCAAGGCCGCTACTTGGTCTTCTATTCATACCTTTTCCAAGTTTTACAAGGTTGATGTTCGACCCTCAGCTGATGCTGTTATTCTTAGTATACAGTACGTCCTGCTCCAGATATAATACTTACACTTGGGTTATCCTCCGCCATATGGCGCTGCACTGCAGAGACATGCAAAACAGGCTCCTCCCGGCCCCTCAAATACCCAGGGACCTCCCACAAATCCCCAGATTTCTCTGCAGTACCGACTGCGAAGACATGAAGTATCACTCTCTCGCAGGTGAGCGGGGCTATGACAACCTGCAGCCCTGTTGGACTACTCCCACCCGTCCTTTTCGTGATTTGCCTCCCAGCCTGGGCTGCGCTGGTCGGGTAAAGGTAGGCAGCACCATGTGTGCTTATGGAGCCACGCTCCACCGCAGTCCCCCACCAAAGGGTAGGCGGTTTAGGCTGATGGTGAGCCTCTAGTGGATGCCCCTCCCGCATTATTGCCCATGCCCCGTGTAGTGGTGGACCCTGTGTAAAGGTTCGCCATCCTCCCTCATTCCCCCCCCCCCCCCCCGTAGTTCGGGGGAAAAGAAAGGGGGGGGTATGTGTGTGGCGGTCTCAGTGTACTGTATTGTCACGCTTATGGTCGTAGTATTGCCCTTGACTTGCAACTGGGTGTCAGAGCTGCGCTGCTTGCTCTTCATAGTTTTTGGCTGCCGCCATGTGTGTCTTTTCTTTTACTAAAGTGTGCTGCGCCGGGCGGCGGCATCGCTCAGACGCTACAGCGTCGCCATTAGCAAAGGCTTATACTAAGTGTATCTTATCATTTGCTTGTCAAGATTTGACTGCTGCCTCAGAGCTTCGCGCTCTTTGGGGCAGGCGGGGACCTGGCGTGGCGCGTTCCGCGTCACGGCCAGATCGGGCCCGCCCTTCGAGGTTCGCTTGGTGCCATTTTGATGATCTTAGCGCGCGCGTGGTTGCGGTCCTCCTCCTCCCTTGGCCTGTAAGTGCCCTCGCGGGCGATTTCATTATTAACATTTTTTCTGCTGCGCATGGCTCTGACACCCCTTATTCTCCTTATGTCTTTCAGACGTCAAAGACTCCGGTGGCTTCTCCCGGCCTGACATAAATTATAGCGGGCTTGCAAAAAATTCTCCCACATTCCTAGCGGGTTTTGGGCATCCAGGGTTGCTTATTGCTTAAATCCCTGCTGGCATATTTGCCTTGTTAATCACCATATGGAGGCATCTCAGATTTATGTGACCGGGGTCCCTCTGGGACAAGACCGGCTGTGTACAGCGTGTGGACAACCCCATGCAGATGCTGACACCGGTCTGCGGACCCTGTGCTGAACAAGCACTGACCCTGCAATCAGGATTGCCAGTGGCTGCACCTCGCTTCAATACACCTGTCTCCCCGTGCTTAAATCTCACTCCTGATGAGTCGCACTCGAGCGGGGATGACCAGCAAGTCGTGCCGCGCAGGCTGCCTACGGCTGATCAGATTATTTCGAGGTTGTCGGAGCTCTTGGGCCCTGGTAAGAAGCGGCCCCTGACGCCTTCTGTTTCGCCTTTTCCTACTGGAACTGAGGAGTTTACTACTCCGTGTGTTTTTGCCCCCTCTGATGAAGGGGAGTTGTTCTCTGACTCAGGCTCATCTGATGAGAGGCCAAGGAGTCATGATGATACTGGTCCTGAATACTGGGGCCAGTGTGACACTGACGAATTATTGATAAAGGTCTTTGAGGTCCTATCTATCTCTCTCCCTGGTGAGGCTCCAAAGCCTAGAGGGGAGAGTTTCCATACAGCGACAGCGCGCTTGGAATTTCTGGAGCAGGATCATTTCCAGGCTCTTGTATTCAAAGAATGGGAATCCCCTAGTAAACTTCCAGGGGACTGGGATTGGAAATACCCTTTCCCCCCTGACGTGGTTAATTGTTGGTCATCACCTCCCGTGGTGGATGCACCGATCATATGGGTTCTTAACCCCCCCTTTATTACGGCCCCTGCTTACCGTACCCTTCGGGATGCTGAGGACCGGCGCATTGCTTCACACGCCTTTTCTAGTGCAGGAACGGCTCTGTGCCGCGGCCATCACTGCAGTGGCCGTTAGAACCCTCATCAGAAAGATGCTTGATCATCACCCTGAGGATCTCCCCTGGGAGGTGTTTAATGCACTCTCCAGTTGTGAGGTATTTGTAAAATTTATTCTATTAGCGCTGGATGACACCATTAGAATGTGTGCAAGAACTTCGCTTGGTTTGGCTGCGACAGTGGGGTGTTGACGATGCTACTAAAAAGACTCTTACTGGGCTTCCCTTTAGAGGGCGACGCCTATTTGGGGCCCGTCTGGACCTGTTTGGTAAAAAGGGCAAAACACCCCTCCCCCTCCATACCATAGTGTTAAACAAGAACCAGGGGTGTCCTTCCTGGGGGCTTGTGCAGACTCCTGCCCCAGGAGCGGCAGACAACGTCCTGGCCCCTCCGGCGGGGCTAAGCCTAAATCTTCCACCAAACCCCCTCAAGCATGATGGGGCACCCTCGCCCGTCTGGGTGAGGGGATGGCTGCAGCACCTTGCTCCTATCAAGAGGCATCTTGCCTCATTCTGGTGGATTCAGGAGGTAGTGTCCTCCGGATACAGGATAGAGTTTGCTGCGGGGTCTGGGGGTCACTTGCAGATTGCCCTAACAGGCAGAGGCAGGGGCCGCTGCACCAACCTTTCCACATTCCCCCACAAGGATGAGTCAGTCTGGCCATTCTGGATTCACAGGTTTTCGGCAGTTCTATAATTACAGGCAGTTCCTGCATGGAAACTGTGAGATGGGCCATCAGCGCCTTGCGCCCAGTGGGCTTCTTGGCGTCTGTGGAGATCAAAGATGCTTATGTTTCACATCCCTGTGTCTTCTGGACACCGAGGCTCTTCAGGTTCGTGTTGGAGGCCCAACACTGCTAATTTGTGACCTTGTAATCTGGCCTCTCTTCAGCTCCCAGAGTACTCACCAAGGTGCTGACGGGGGTGGTGTTTCTGATGAGACCTAGGGGCGTCCGCGCAAGGACCTACCCGGACATCCTTTTTCAATTCCCAATCTCTACGTCAGGCTGAGTTGGTTACTCGGCTGGTGGTGTCCATTGGAAGTCATTTGGATGGGTGTTCAATCACCTCAAGTCCTCATTGTCCCCTTAATTGGTAACTCCATTCCTAGGGATGAATCTGGATTCGGTTCAGGCGAGAATCTTCCTTCCTCAGCAATAAAGTGGACAATCTGGTTGCATGGGCTCAGTCCCTCATTGCTGTCCCCGTCCCTTCACCAGGCAGGAATGCAGCTGGTGGGCCCGTTGGTGGCTTGCTCAGAAGAGGTCCCTTATACTCAGTCCCCCTTGGGGCCTTCTGCAACTTCTATTGTTAATACTGGACAGGGATCCAGCATCCCTGGAGCAGGGTCATGTGTGCCTTCCCCCCTGGTAAGGAGGTCCCTCTTGGAGTGGATGAATTCAAGGAACCTGTCTGGGGGCAGTTCCCTTCTTGCCCCTTCCTGGTGACGGTCACCAAGGGTGCCAATCTATCAGTTTGAAGGGGGGGGGTTTCTTCTGAAACTCCCTGTGGATATGGGGAAGGTGGGGACCTTAGAAGGTCCATTCACCTATCAATGTTGAAACAGTGAGCGTTCAGGTTGGTTCTATCTCGCTTGACTACTCCTCTTCAGGGCCTGCTTGTTTGGGGGCGCTCGGTCTGTCTGACGACAGTGACTTACCTTACTCATCTGGATGGGACCTGGAGCAGGAGGGTCCTCCAGGATGTGTCTATGATCCTAATGTGGGTGGAGGACAAGGTTCCCTGTATACCAGTAGTATTCGCTGCGGTGGGGATCCCTCTGCGACAGGATGTACTAATCCCTGTGTCACTATGGGGTCCAACCAGTTGTGGATCTTTTTGTGTCCCGTCACTATCACAAGCTCTCGGCCTTGTTTCCGTGTCCCAGGATCCTCTGGCTGTGGTCATGATGCCCCGGTAACGTCATGGTTGGACATTTTGTCCTGTATGTCTTTTCTCCATTCCCCCTGCTAGGCAGGGTTCTGCGCGAGATTGCTCTGGAAGGGGGGACCAGTGATTCTGGTGGCCCCCGGGTGGCCTAGTAGAGTGTGGTTCGCAGATGTGGTACTGAGGGCAGTAGATCTGTACATTCTGCCAGGAGGCCAGCTCTGCTCACTCGGGGCCCCTTTACGTCATCCCAATCTACAGACTCTGGCCTTGACGGCCTGACTGCTGAAACATCCTTATTGATGGAGACAGGCTTATATGTCTCAGTGATTGGACCTTGGGAAGACTAGGAGCAGGCTTCGTCTTCTTCTTCCCCCATCTTGTATAGGGTATGTGTACCCATGTTGATTGGTGTGAGTCTAGGTCTCTTCCCTACCGGGCTTTTCCTGTTCCCAGGGTTCTAGAGTTATTACAGCATGAGTAGGAGTTGGTTCTCCAACTCAGTACTTGAGGGGTCAGGTTCTGCCCTGTCCGCCTTCCTTTAGAGGTCTTTGCTCAGCCTTCCTTGGTTAAGACTTTCCTTCAGGGGGTTGCTCATGTGCGTTCCCCATGGAATCCTATGGTCCCTGTTGGGATTTGAATTTGATTCTGTCTGCCTTGCGGGGTGTTCCCTTGGGAACTATTCGGGATGCTGTCTGGCTGTTCTTACCCTCAAGGTTGTCTTCTGGTGGCTGTTACTTCAGTCAGATGTGTGTCTGAGCGGGTGGCTCTGTCTATCTAGCCCCCATTCTTTGATATACACCAGGATAGGGCGGTGTTCCGTTTTAAGCCGGACTTCTGCCTAAGGTGGTGTCTTATGTTCATTGATTTTAAGATATTGTTCTTCCTTATGTGCCTTATTCCTAGCATCGCTGAGGAAAGGGTCCTGCATTCCTTGAACAGGTGTTGGAAGTTTTTCCTTGATAGTCACTGTGTCCTTTAGGAGAACTGATGCTCCTTGGGTCTACGGCCCCTCCATCCTGAATGTGCCCGATCCCTTCTGATATCGGGGGGTCAGGCGGCCTTGGGCCTGGTCCTTACTTGAATGGGCTGGTCTCTTCTGGGCCTTGGAAAGGTTTTTTGGCTTCTGCCAAGTCTACTGTTAGCATTTGGTTTCGTCAGTCTGTTACTCAGGCCTATTCCACTAAGGGGAAGAATCTTCCCTTTCGCTTGACTTCTTATTCTTCTCGTGCTATTGGTGCCTCTTGGGCCTTTCAGCACCAGGCTTCTGTTGAACTAGTTGCTAGGCCGCTACTTGGTCTTCTGTTCATACCTTTTCAAAAGTTTTATAAGGCTGACGTTAGAGCCTCAGCTCATGCTGCTCTTGCCCGCTAGGTATTGCAGGTGACAGTGCTTTAAACTGTCTGCTGTTGCCTTTTTTGTTGGGGATCCCACCCTAATTTATGGACACTGCTATTGGATGTTCCAAGTGTAAGTATTATATCTGGAGCAGGACGTACTGTATACTAAGAATAATACAATTCTGTGAAATACTCACCTGTAGAATTGATATTATAAGTATACAGTACGTCCTGCTCCACCCCACCCTGGTTTTGGTATTACTCTGGATCCCCTGTATGGTGATTGTTATCATTTTCATATTTACCAGTTGGTGGTTAAATTCTCCCGGCTTCTTGTTCACTGCTTTTCAATGCTGGGGATTTGTGGGAGGTCCCCACAAGGGTATTTGAGGGGCCGGGAGGAGCCTGTTTTGCATGTCTCTGCAGTGCAGCGCCGTCTGGCGGAGGATAACCCAAGTGTAAGTATTATATCTGGAGCGGGACGTACTGTATACTTATAATATCAATTCTACAGGTGAGTATTTCACAGAATTGTATTTTTGGCCGCAAGGTTCTGCAGGCGGCAGTGCTCTAAACTGCCCATTGTTGCCTTTTGGGGATCCCACCCTACTTTACGGACACTGCTATTGGATGTCCCAGACGTAAAGAATCTTATCTGGAGCAGGACGTACTGTATACTTAGAATAATACAATTATGTGATTGCTCACCTGTAGAATTGATATTATGAGTATACAGTACATCCTGCTCCACCCCACCCTTGGTTTTTCATTATTCTTGGATCCTCTGTATGGTGATTGTTATCATTGTTGGTTTAGTTAATGGTTGGTTATGTTATCATTCTCCCGGCTTCTTGTTAACTGCTTTCAATACTGTGAATTTGTGGGAGGTCCCGGGTATTTGTGGGGACGGGAGGAGCCAATTTCACTGTCTCTGCAGTCCAGCGCCATCTGGTGGAGTAATACCCAGATGTAAAGAATCTTATCTGGAGCAGGACGTACTGTATACTCATAATATCAATTCTACAGGTGAGTAATCACAGAATTTTATTTTTTTTCTCTTGCTTCCTCTTTACAATATTGACGATTTTTTGATATAGTAGGATGAGGCTTTGCTAGTAGAGAAAGTTGGGGTATGGACTATACAAAAGGTGCTAGTTTGGTTAGTTGAAATGACCACCTCTTTTATTGGGGGAAAACATGTTAAAGAAGGTATTAGCCATCACAAAACTTTGCTTAATCACTGTACATTGCAAGGCTGATCAATCCAAGCATTGGCCTATGGAGTCAGGTGAATTGGCCAGAAATGTCACAGGGTGGGTACATGGGGCATCGATTGGCCAGTGGCCAATGGAGTTGCCGTTACAGCTGTGCATGGCACGATGCACGTTCCTCCGTGGGAAACACTGTTGGCCATACCTCCCAAGTGTCCCCGTTTTGGAGGGACTGTCCCTCTTTTGAGTCCATGTCTCCCTGTCCCTCAATGTTCTCATTTGTCCCTCTTTGAGGTGTAACTTGCAGATCTGCATCAATAAACCATTAATTCGCCTATTCAGTGTTTCTATTGTAACTGTTACACCCTATCTCCTATCCATCCCTCAATGAGGGACCTTGGCTTCATTTAACAATTGTCCCTCTTTCCCACCCTAAAAAGTTGGGAGGTATGACTGTTGGCTGATGGTTAAAAAAGTGGGTAGCTTGATAAGAAAGACAGTAATATCTAGTCCAATTCTGTTTTTTGTGACCAAAAGGAGACACAAACCCCAGGAAATCACCAAAATTTAGGCAAAAGTACATACTTTGTATGTATGTGACATGTCGGCAACCGATAGGGGATATTCGCTCCTCTGGTAAGATGTTGGGAAACATTTTGTCCTGTTTAACTGCCACAAAGAGGATTTAAAACTGGAGTGCAGATTGGTTGTTCTGCCGTGGGCTAGGTTGTCTGTCATTGAGATGCTTGATGCGGATTCTCTACAAACCACAGGGAGTTGCGCCTATGACCCTTGGCTAGTATCTTAGACCTCACTGTGTCTTCTAGTTTACTTTTATTTCCTATCCTTGTTGAATACAGATTGGAGGGAACCTACTGCAGGCTTTAATGTAGCTTATGAAGGACCTTTAGCCATTTTTATGGTGGACTTTTGCATTGCAAGATTATTTGGGACACCCATCTATGAAGCTCAAGGTTGGTTCAGCAACAGCATCCTGAGTTTTATGGAGGTGTTTCTCTGCCTGCACCTAGCAATTGGTGCCTCAGCAAAACTGCTTTCACAATAATAGACCTGGTCCCCTTGTTTATGTCACTGTTAGAGATCCGCCGTGAGTCCTGTTCTATAATGCTGTTCCTGAATTAGGCAGGCAGAATTAAGTAGGCTGAATACCTCACTCTCAAAACCTCCTTTCACATTAGTTCATGGCTAAAGCCCTGGCTGTAGTCACTGCAGTCAGGCATTGTACTTGGCTTTTGGCCTATTCTAAGGGATATTTCCCTTTATAAAGCAACTGTTCATTTTCCTTTTCCTAAGCTCAATCTCTTTAGGGAGAAGACTATGCAAAGATAGTTGTCCCCCCTCTACTTTCCTAATTTTTCTCATCAGGGAAAGGAATCTCTGGTTTCTAGCCCCATTTATGTGCATCCATCAGGTACCCCAAAGCCCCTAATGCAAGGATCCTGAGTTACTCCTATTTCCTCAAAATCTAATATGAATGTGAAGTGAATATGAGGTCAAATTTCTCCTTAGGATTCATTTTCTCTTGGGTTCTCCTGTGGTGAGTCAGAATTTTTGTGGGAATCTTTGACTCCTTGGGAAGGGGAAAAACCTGTCCTTTCCACTCCTTCCTCTGCATTGAATGCCTATGTGACAGCTTATGTCATGATGAGCCCATCACTGTCCACTAATCTGAAAGGGCATGGCATTGATTTCTTCCATTTCTACCCAGGGCTGGTTCCCATTGATATACCAATGTATCCACTGTACAGACCTGTTGGTCCCAGTGATGGACCATTATGGTTCTGGGTTACAGTTTGCTTGTCCAGTGACCGTTTTGGAAAAATAGAGGGTCCCTATGGGGCTGATACCTTGCTAGCGTAGCCTGTAACTTATCTGCGATGGAGCACTCAAAATCAGGAGTGTCTAAGGCCTCTGGTTTCCCCCAAACTTAGAGCCGATTCTGCCTTCTTCTCATACTGCAGAAAGGTCTGAGTGCCCTTTACCAAGGCTAACTATAGGGGCTTCCCCATCCCTCTCAAATGGACCTAATTCCACAGCGTCTTCTACCTCTGTATGCGGGGGGGGGGGGGGAGGTCATGGTGTCACATCAAGTGACTGGATCAGGGGCATGGTTCAGTAGGTTTATTACCTGGATACCTTTTTCCTGCTGCCCGGGTACTCCTCTCCTAACCATATTTCGCTCAATTAATGGTCCATTTCCATGGAACAATTCGTGAATGAGTAATCCGCATTAAGACAATAACTGATCCATGGCTGCCGTGATCAACAAGAATTTGTGTTGTATATTTTTGACAGCCATAAAATCTCTTGTTCATCATGTTGACATCGGCATGTGGAAACAAAATCTACTGCAAATAAGACTATACGAATACATTAAAATTTGATCTCAATTCTAATCGCTTTAACCAATATTTAGCCAACAAGTCTGATTGAATATGAGTCGGATGCTCGTTCACTCACTCAAAGAGCAATCAATAAATCTGTTCATGGAAATGGGCCGTAAATCTTTTTATTTTGTTGTGCAAAAATATCACGTTTCCTTGTCAGTTCCAGCCACTTAACACTCCGAGTTTCTCTACTTTACTTTGACGTTCAAAAGCCAAATTGAGCCGAGCATGCTCATTGGCTGCACATCCACGCATGTGCCATTGAATTGGTGATCAGGTAAGTTTTGCCAGCGATTTTGGAGGGTTTCACATAGTGGGGCATCAACCAAAACCGGGGATAGTGAAATACCGATTTTCAACCACTATAAAGTATTTTGCGTCTGTCTTATTTGTAAGAAAAGCTTTATTACATAATTGATCATTTATTATTTTGTTTTCTCTAGCCACATGCTGCTCTACACCCATCTATCTTTAGAGTTATTGATAATATTCTCAGGTAAGTTACACATTTCAGCCATATGCCTCAATGTAACAATAAAGTAAGAAAGACTTTGCTTATAATTCTAAATCAGCAGCAGTTCATGACCATTTTGTTACTTTCAGCAAGGACCGCTTGCTGAAACCATCCCAAACCACCCTTTTTAGGCCTCCTCTCCATATTTTTCTTTCTTTACAAAAAGGCGCATGTTTCTCTCCTTGCTAAATAAACTGAATTTTCCTAGTAGTACTATATTATTTTTTACTTACAAAGTAGTAAGTACAAAACTTACAAAGTAGTGATTACAGACAGGGTAGAACATACAACGCATAGACTGTTACAAATGCATTGTTACAGATTTCAGAATGAATATTCTGAATACAAGATTTGGTACAATAAGAGAGCGCTTACAGTCTAAATTCAGTGTTCTGGAGAAGGACCAGAGGACCCAAGTGCTCCATTTTCTGGGATGAGTTATATCTGCTCATTAAATGTAACCTATAGGGAAGAATATTACACTTCCTTGTTTGAAACCTCAACTTTATTACAAGCCAAGAACAGATTCTACTATATAAAATTACTTTTAAGGGGTACAGGACTGACCTCCCATCTTTTACTCAAAACTATTAGTAGAATTGCAACTCTTGAAGATGCAAATTGTTTTTTAATACCTAGGGATAAAAATTCTAATTGCGTCTAAATGGGTCTTGAAGGTCCTCCAACCAGAAGACAGACACTAAAGAAAAGATCCCCCCTCCCGAGCTCTAATTCCTTTATGCAGCAGGAGAATCCCAGCTTCAAGCAGTGCCTGCAGGAGCAGGTCTGTTACCAAAGATGTGTACCCTAATGCAGTGCTCTCTGAATAGAAATCTTAAAGTAAGACCATACCCAGAAAGGAAGTTTATGTAGTCACCGTCTGTCCCCAGCCCAGTTCCCCAAAACTGACACGCTTTCTGTTTTTTTTCCCTAAATCCTTTGCACAGAAAAATGTATCAGTTATAACTACTAATAACTAATAAATCTGAAAGCACTACAATTTAAACTGCCACATACACCTCAGTAAACCATGTGGCTCGAAGCCCCCTGCCCCACTTCTGGCTTCCTTTGATCACTCCCAGCCTCTGACTGCTCGCTCCCGCTGCCGGAGATGCCTTTTATATGTCACCCCCTTCCAGTATAAAAGGCCCCTCCCTTTGGCGAAGAGCAAGCAGTCACAAAGGAACGGGTGTTCTCTGCCCCTTCAGAGGTAACATAACATGTTATGCCGAATGCAGTAAATATCAGGTAGGACTTAATTCGGCCAAGCAAATATTATTTGTAAGGAAGATCTGTGCACTTGAAACAGGATGAAACCTTGCTAGGATATATTTACAAGACGGCTAAACAAAGCTTATATTACATTATTGTGCTATTTATACAGGTTTCTTCAACTTGACCTTTCTTTTAGACTACTTGAAAAGCATGTGCATCAAGGTCATCAACTGCAAAATATATATTTATACTTCTATTAATTTCCTGTCTGTTAAATTCAGGACAAATGAGTTCCTGTAATTTTAAGTTGGTCAGATATTCCTAGTTCTGTATTGTACCATATACTTTGAACTGCAGGACATTTTAGGCTACGTTCCAACCACACTGAATCAGAGAGGTGTGAATGGGACCATAGAGGATACATTACATGACTTTTTCCGCAGACCTTCAAATCACAGAAATGCAAACGCAACAACAACAACAGGTGTGACCGTACTTTTCATCTTTATATGGGCTGATGAATCAGGAAACTGCACTTGCTAGAAGTCCTTCATCCACCAATAGTGTGAGCAGCCCTCTCCTGTCCCCCGTGGCATGGAGCAGCGTAGGGAAAGGGTAACTGTTTAAGCAGCACAGGGCTGGGGGGTGGAATGTTAATGGGTTAGGGTCCCTAGGTGCAGACTCTCTCTTTGGGATATTGTTGCCAGAAAAAGGTATAGGTTTTTAATATAATCAAATCTTATTGATTTTCAAAAGAAAAGTATGGGGGTACAGAAAAGAAAGGGGGAAGAGTAAGGGGGAGAACACCACATGGTTACATTCTGTAACAAGTACATATCCTATGACATTTTCATTACCACCCTGACCTCTAGAGAACACTTCCATGTACACCTGTGTTTACAAATGGGGGTAAACGCACCTGCTTAACCAAAGAGGGGGAGACTCCATAGAGCCCAAAAGCCTCCTCCACAGGGATAACCCAGGGGCCAAACAGGCCTTTATGCAGTTTCCACACCTGTTTACTCGATGAAAGTACCTAGCTCCAACGCCCCTTTATAACTAAGAATTGGGAGTATCTTATTTTGCACTGCAAGGGCATATAGGCCCAGAAGACCACGTAACAAGTGAGATGGTCGGGAAACAGGGCGCCATCGAGAAGGTACATAGGTGGAGGAGCAAGGTGATCCCATGTACCTCTACTGAGTTCCATTTCCCAACGCCTGATCTCCCGCACTGCCCCTCGCACCTGTGGCATTTGAG
The DNA here is from genome assembly GCA_027917425.1 of Gastrophryne carolinensis. Classification (NCBI taxonomy): domain Eukaryota; kingdom Metazoa; phylum Chordata; class Amphibia; order Anura; family Microhylidae; genus Gastrophryne; species Gastrophryne carolinensis. The sequence continues at coordinate 408,184,759 of CM051234.1, read as the reverse complement.
GCACCCATGGTCCCTCAGAGGGGGGCCCGGGAAGGCCCAGAGTCGCTCCCATGTCCCGAGGGTTGGAGCACAGCTGTGAGATGTGAGTCTCGATATACTATCCACCCCGTCCAGGTGAGAAGGAATCGGTCTATGAAGTCCCCATCCCTGGCGATGAGATCTTCCATTTACCGTATTGCCTCCAGTTCCTGTACCCATTCCATTAGCGTGGGGGGGTCCTGGGTCTTCCAGTGCCTCGGGATAATAGCTTTCATGGCTGACAAGATCCCCTTTTTAATGCCAGACATACGGCCAGGGACCAGTGACAGGAGTGCCACCTGAGGTGTGTTAGTTATCCTAGTGCCTGAAATCTGCTCATAAATAGAAAATATGTGGTCCCATAGGGCCTTAACAACTGGGCAGCCCCACCATATATGGTTCATGTTGCCTACTTCCCTCTGGCATCTCCAAAACTTATCTGGGTACGAATCTGTGTACCATGGTATATATCTGCCGGGCATGTATACCACCTCGCAAGCACCTTGTAGTTTCTCTCTTGGGTAGCATTTGCTAATGACGCGCCAAGGGTGCCCAGATAAATTTTGGTGAGGTCTTTCTCCGTGATTTGAATCCCTAACTCCCATTCCCACTTTCTAATAAACTTGGGGGGTAAAGTTTGATTTGCTATTTGCAGGAGAGAGTAGAGAGTTGATACTATATGGGTGGGGTGTTTTCTTGAGTAATTAGGGCTTCCAGTTTCGTTGGTGGGCTCCTGGACACCTCCAACAGGTTGTTGGAGGTGATGAATGCATGTAGCTGCCTGTGTAACAGCCAGGAGACATAGCTGCCTTCTGCTTCCTGTTTCAGGTCGCCCAATGTGGGCATGTCTCCTGTCCTTAATATCTGACCCACCGTGACAGTGGAAGAAGCTTCCCAAATAAGGAGTGTTTATAGTACAGCAGTGTACTGCAGAAGAGCTGTGGCATCTCCCGGCCCCCTATAAAAACGGGATTAACCATAGAGTTCCCTGTGTTTCCTCTGCAGTGAAACTGCGAAGATAGAAGATGTCTCTCTCTCTATGCGCAGGTGAGCGAGGCAACCAAGCCTACGGCCCTGCAAGTCTATTTCCACCCGTTTCTGGACCCTCTCTGCCTCCCAGCCTTGGCTGACAGATCGGGTGAGGGTAGAAGAGCACTAGGGTCAAGTGCTCCAGGAGTGCTTCTCCAAGCTGCAGACCCTGTTCCACAAAGGGTAGCCGGCCATAGGCTTTATGATGAGCCTACTAGGGATGCGGAGTTCCTATCCTGGCTTCTGAGGGGGTGAGTGTTTCTTTTCCTTCAGGGGCATATCGCGTCATCCATCCCCCCGGCCCGCCCCTTGAGGTACCTCTGCCGGCGCCATTTTGTATTAGCTGCGCGTCTGGATTTCTCCCTTCTGGGCTGCAGCGCTGTTTCCTCCGGTGTGTCACTTCATCCTGCGTTCTGTGCCTTGGTGACCATGTGGTGTCCTTGGTCCGTGAGTACCCCTTGGGTTTTTTTTAATGGTCTCGTGGGGTATGTGCTGCGGGATGCTCATGTTTCGTTTTCACTTATGTCTATGAGGTGGGATACCAGTGGGTTGTGGTTTCTCCCGGCTCTACTCCTTCCTCCCCCTCATCCCCCCCTTTTTTTGCTGATCTGGGGGCATCCCGTGGGAGGGCATCCCGGGTGGCTTTTGTATTAGCCTTTACCCAGCGCTGGCCTATTGCACCTGTGTTAATCACCATATGGAGGCTTCTGGGGATAGCGTCATCGGGGGTCCTTTGGGGCAATCCCGGCTGTGTTCCATGTGCAGGGTACCCCTATCAGCAATGACGTCACGGTGTGCGTTCCTTGCGCTCCAGCTTGGTTTGCCTGCATCGCTTCCCAGCTCTGCGCCCCCTTCGGCACCACCTACCCCCCCCCCCCCCTCACTGCTGCAATTAGCTCCCAGTGAAGGGGATGCTAGCAGGGGGTCACAGTCTGATCTGGCACTTTGTGTGGCCAACATTGAGAAGCAGCTTGCCGGGCCTTTTCCTAGGAAGGCCTCTGGCAAGAAGCGGCATCTGACTCCCACTCCCTCATGCTCCACAGAGGAGTATGAGGAGTTTGATGCCACTGGGGGACTTTATTACCTAGAGGAAGGGGAACTGTTCCAGGACTCTGACTCCTCTGGGGACCAGCAGGAGGGTTGCATTAGTGACCCTGGGTCTGCGTCCGGGGAGGAATCATGGTACCCTGAGGACACTGACAATCTGTTGTCACAATTTTTTTTTTTATTTGTTTTTATTCATTTTTGAAAAGAAGAAGCAGGACAGGCGATCATCCAAACAAAAGGAAAATCAGAGATTTCTGAGGTTTGCGCTGGAGGATCAGCATTACCAGTTTGTGTCCTTACCATTCAGTTTCACCTAGGTGCCTCGGGTGTTCACCAAGGTGCTGGCGGGAGTGATGGCTCTGCTGCGAACCTGGGGCATTCGCACCCTTCCCTACCTGGACGACATCCTCATTGTGGCTCAGTCCTTTCATCAGGCCAAACTGGACACCCAGGTGGTGATCTCCACTCTGGAGTCCTTCGGCTGGGTGATCAATTTTCCCAAGTCTTCACTGTCCCTGTCCTTGGTGAGGTCCTTTCTGGGCATGACACTGGATACCTCTCGGGTCAAGGTGTTCCTTCCTCAGCAGAAGGTGGAGGGCCTTCAGAAGCAGGCACGGGCTCTGCTCTTGTGTCCTCATCCCTCCATCCGTCTGGGGATGCAGTTGGTGGGCCTGATGGTGTCCTGCGTTGAGGCGGTCCCCTTCGTTCAGTTTCACATGAGACTTCTTCAGTTGCACCTCTTGTCAGTTTGGGATCGGGACCCTGTGTCCCTGGATCAGGGATTTTCTCTGTCTCCTCTGGCCAGGCAGTCCCTTTGGTGGCTGGACTCAAGGAATCTTCTGGTGGGCAGGACCTTCCTGCCCCCGTGCTGGGAGACTGTCACCACGGATGCCAGTTTTATGGGCTGGGGGGGCTTTTGGAAGTCCCTACAGTTCCAGGGTCATTGGGGCCCCCAGGAGCCCCATGCTCCCATCAGTGTCCTGGAACTGAGGGCGATCAGGTTGGTTCTGTCCCACCTGACCACACACCTTCGGGGTCTGGCTGTTCAGATCCGCTCAGACAACCAGATGGCAGGGACTCGGAGCAAGTGAGCCTTCAAAGAACTGTCTCTGATACTGTCTTGGGCAGAACAGAATGTCTCCTGCATCTCAGCGGTATACATTCCGGGGGTGGAGAACCAGGTGGCGGACTCCCTGAGCAGGGGGACGTCTCGTCTGGGGGAATGGTCTCTCAACTACCAGGTGTTTCTCTCCCTGTGTCACTGCTGGGGTCAGCCGGATGTGGACCTGTTTGCGTCCCGTCACAATCACAAACTTCCCAGGTTTGTCTCCCTGTCACAGGATCCTCTGGCCTTCACCACGGATGCACTGGCAATGCCTTGGACGGAGTTTCGGCTTCCCTATGTGTTCCCTTCGTTCCCTCTACTGGGCAGAGTCATGCGCAAGATTGCCCACGAGGGGGTGACAGCCATCCTGGTGGCACCCTGTTTGCCAAGAAGGGTGTGGTTCGCAGATGTCGTGCAGTTGGCAAGTCTCTTCCCTGTCGGGTTTTTTCCATTCCCAGGATTTTGGAATTTTTGCAACATGGTTTGGATTCTGGCCTTCAACTAAGTACTCTCAAAGGCCATGTTTCAGCTCTGGCAATTTTTTTCCAAAGATCCTTTGCCAACCACCGATTGGTTAAAACTTTTTTCCAGGGTGTTACCCATGTGCGTCCACCTCGTAAGCCTATGCTAGTCTGGGACTTGAATCTGGTGTTGTCTGCTCTGCAGGGTCCTCCCTTTGAGCCTATCCGTGGGGCTCCTTTGCCCATTCTGACTTTTAAAGTGGACCAACACCCACCGGTGATCGGCCTGGGAATCTATAAGATTCCCGGGCCGATCACCTCCCTCCCCGCGGGACATCCGAGATCGGGATGTCCCGCGGGGTGAAACCCCCCCAAACACCCCAAACTCCTTACCTCAGTCTGTGAATGGCCGGCGCGGGCACGCGCGCGTCTAGAGGGACGCGCGGGAGGCGGAGGAGCCGCTTGTCCGTGGCTTGTCCGTCGGCTCGGGGAGAGGTGAGTTCGGGGGGGTTTCACACAGCGGGGCACCCCGATCGGAGGTGCCCCACCGAAGTGGACCAAGACCCAGGATAGTCAAAATCCTGGGTGTTGGTCCACTTTAAGGTAGCCTTTTTGGTGGCTGTCACTTCTGTAAGGCGAGTTTCTGAGTTGGTGGCGCTTTCCATCAAACCTCCTTATTTTGAGAGGCATCAGGATAAGGTGGTGTTTCAGCTTAAGCCGGATTTCTTGCCTAAGGTGGTGTCTGCCTTTCATCTCAATCAGGAAATTGTCTTTCCTTCATTGTGTCCTAATCCTGCCAATTCCAAGGAGCGGACACTGCATTCTCTGGATGTGGTCAGGGCTCTGAAGTTTTATTTGGTCGCTACTGAGCCTTTCAAGAAATCTGATGCTCTTTTTGTTCTCACTTCCGGACCTAGGAAGGGTTTACCTCCGGCTAAATCCACTATCAGCAAGTGGATCCATCAGGCGGTGGTTCAAGCCTATTCTGCTAAGGGGAAGGAACCTCCCTTTAGAATTACTGCTCAGTCCACTCGTGCTATTGGTGCTGCTTGGGCTTTTCAGCACCAAGCTTCTGTTGAACAAGTTTACAAGGCCACTACTTGGTCTTCTGTTCATACTTAGTTTTACAAGGTTGATGTTAAAGCCTCAGCGGATGCTGCTTTTGGCCGTAAGGTACTTCAGGCGCTAGTGACTTGTAGCCAGCTGTTGCTCATTGGGGATCCCACCCTACTTTTGGACACTGCTTTTGGATGTCCCAACTGTTATGAATACCGAAGCAGGCCGTGCCATGCAATAAAGAAAAAAGCAAATCTGTGAGTACTCACCTGTAGAATTGTTTTTGTTCTTGCATGGCACGGCCTGCTTCGACCCACCCTTGTTATCGTTATTCTTGGTTGCCTCTTTATGGTGATTGTTCCAAGTTAATTGGGGTCTTTTACCTTTTTTACATTTGTTACCTTTATTCTCTCCCGGCTTCTTGTCTCACTGCTTGTCTACACTGGGAACGGGAATGGTTAATCCCATTTTTATAGGGGGCCGGGAGATGCCACAGTTCTTCTGCAGTACACTGCGCCACCTTGTGGCGGAATAACCCCAACTATTATGAATACCGAAGCAGGCCGTGCCATGCAAGAACAAAAACAATTCTACAGGTGATTACTCACAGAATTGCTTTTTTCGAGCTGTACCCATAGTTTATCTCTGCCTTTACACGCCCAATCTACCACCCTCTGTATAACCGCTGCTGTGTGATACTCTTTTAGCTCTGGGAGACCTACACCACCCTCCATTTTGCCCCTGGAGAGCGTAGACAGACGTATTCTTGGTTTTGTGACCCCCCCATACAAATTTGGAAAAGGCTGACCTCATTTTACAGAAGAAGCTGCTGGGAATTTTAATAGGGACCACTTGGAAAACGTACAACAGCTTTGGAAGAATATTCATTTTTAAACTATTAATCCTGCCGAACCAGGAGATTGGTTTCCTTGCATATGAGCCTAGGTCCATCAGTGTTTTAGTTAGGAGCAGGGAGTAATTTAGCTCGTATAATTTGGAAAGATCAGCGGGGATCTGTACGCCTAGGTATTTGATGGCATGAGCTTTCCATTTAAAGGAGAAGCTAAGCTCCAGGCGGCTGACCTCCCGCTGCGGCAGTGAGAGGTTGAGAGCCTCTGACTTGGAGTAGTTGACTTTAAAGTTACTCACTTGACTGAAGCGCCCAAATTCCTTTAGGACCACCGGAAAGGAGATTTGTGGAGATGTCAGATGCAGCAGGAGGTCGTCCGCATAGAGGGAGGCCTTGTATTGGTGACCGGCTACTTGTATCCCCTTAATGTCCGGGTTGTTCCGGATAGCTATCGCTAGGTGTTCCATAGGGAGAATATAGAGAAGAGGGGACAGGGGACACCCCTGGCGCATACCATTGCTTATTGGAAACGTTTCAGACAGAATTCTATTGGCCCTGACCCTAGCTGTCGGGGAGGTATATAGGGCAAGGATTTTGGAAAGGAGACCAGGGCGAACACCAATCTGCTGAAGGGAAGCTTTCATAAATGTCCAGTCTACTCTGTCACATGCCTTTTCCGCATCACACGCAGGGAGGCATGCAGGTATATTCTTAGTATACAGTACGTCCTGCTCCAGATAGAGCTTCGCGCTCTTCGGGGGGGGGGGGGGGGGCCTGGCTCAGCGCGACTCGCTCTGGCCCTTCGAGGTACTCGCGGCGCCATTTTTTTTGTCAGATCGCGCGCGCGTGTGTGACGGTTCTGCTTACCGCAGTCCGTAATTGCCCTCGCAGGCGGCTCTATACTCTTTGTACTGTGTTTGGTTCTGACACCCCCTTTTCCCATTGTGTCTTTCAGACGGGTGAATCCATTGGCTTCTCCCGGCCCGGTGTAATTGATAGGGGCCTTGTAAAATTACTCCCACTTCCCTAGCAGGTCATTGGGGCATCCAGGGTTGCTTATAGCGTAAATCCCTACTGGCATATTGTGCCTAATAATCACCATATGGAGGCATCCCAGGATAATGTTACCGGGGTCCCCTTGGGACAAGACCGGCTGTGTGTAGCGTGTGGGCAGCCTCATGCTGACGCTGACAAGGCATGGGTCTGTGTACCCTGTGCTGAGCAGGTGTTTGCATTGCAATCTGGCCTGCCAGTGGCTGCACCTCGTTTCACTTCACCTACTCCCCCAAGCTTGAATCTCACTCCTGTTGAGTTGCATACTAGTGGGGATTCTCAGCCTGAGGTGTCTTGTCTTCTACACTGACTACTGCTGAACAAATTATTGCGAGGTCCTTGGTGCACCTTGCAGTTTTTTAATAAAAACAACCCTTTACATTTGAAATACCCCCCACAAACTATATATTCTCTGGAAATACACACTTCAAGCTTTCTAGGCGTACCAGGCTTGTTGATGTTGCCACAGTTTTCTGGAAGTTCTCCCTCAATGTATTCTTTGGTTACACAGAGCTTCCCTAAAAAAAAGGATAAAAAAAAGCAGGATCAAAGCCACATTTTCCTAAAAAAAACGATATGCAAACAAGAAAAAACAAGTTAATCTGAAAAAGCAACATCCCCCGAACCGAACGATACCTAACATGCATAGCTACTGTCAAAAGAAAAGTTGCCAAACACCAAAAAGTAAAGCATGTGCACAATGGTAATTTTGCTTGAAAATTTCAGCTCTGCAGACAAAGTGTACACCTTGCGCTTTTTCTACCAAAACAACCCTTTACATTTGGAATACCCCCCACAAACCATACATTCCTTGAAAGTACACATGATAAGCTTTCTAAGCGTACCCAGCATGTTGTAGTGGGCCCATCTTTCTGAAAATAATTCCTCAAAGAATTCTTTGGTCGCACAGGGTTCCCTTAAAAAATGTATAATAAAGCAGAATAAAAAATGAGTTTTCCCAAAATATCAATATGCAAACATGAAAAAACAAGCTAAATCTAAAAGCGCAAGGTCCCCCGAGCAGATTGATACCCAACATGCATAGGTACTATTAACTCTTTTAACTGCCAGCCTACTTTTTTTGTCACCCTCTCTTGACAGGTCATTTTTAAACATTTTGCGCTATGCTTAACTGTTTTTGTAACTTTTATTTTTGCGGCAGAGTTTAGGCTTTAACATGAAATGTCTTGTTTGTAATTTTTTTACTGTTTTTTAAAATATTTTTGAGTAAATTAAACAAAACAAAATAAAAAACATTTTTTTTAGAAAATTGTCTCCTTTATTTAAAATAAAACTTTTTTTTTTTTTTTTAAAGAAAACCATATTGCATGTGAAAGCCCCATTTCTCCCGATTACAACGGTACCACATATGTATCGGTAGCCCCCCGTTACTGTTCAGAAGACCCCCCCCCCCAAACTGAAAAGAACACTTTATAACATGTAAAAATAAAATACAACTACAATCCACACTATAAAGGGTTAAATCAAGAAAAAAATTGGCATGGGGTTAATCCCCATTTTCTTTTTAATTTTAAGGGTTAGAAACCCTTAAAAATTCCCATAAAAATGACATGGGGTCCCCCCTACCCAGCATAACCAGCCCGGGGATCAGCTATGCAGAGCTTGTAGAAGCGCAGGGGCCAGCTTTGGTGGCCCCCCACCCTGCCAAGTACAAGCCCGCACCGCCTAAATCAGCCCGGGCCCTTCTGCCCCCCCTGGGCTTCGGGGAGGCAAGTAATAGGGGGGCCGGGTTAAAGGCAAGTCACCCGCTAGCCGCAGGTGACTTGACAGCCCCTCAGCCTTGTGAACTGGTATAGGGGTTTCATGGACCCCTTACCAGCTCACAAAGGGTTAACTGTTCCAAAAAAAAACAGACACAAAAGTATTTTATTAAAAAAAATATATATATTTTTTACTGTACTTACCTCCGATTGTAAGCTCTGATGACAGATGCCGGTGATCGGCATCCAGAGAAGGGGGAGGCAGGAGATCAGAGGATCTCCTGCCACCTCCTTCCCCGGGCACCGATCACCGGCATCTGACAGCTGAGAGAGCTGAAGCCGGTGATCGGGGCCGGGATGACGTAATTAGCGGCAAGATGGCGGCCGTCGGAGGAGCAGAGGGGAAAGAGCCTCCCGTGCTCTCTCCTGAAGATTGATAAGTCCTGCGGGGGGGGGGATCGGAGGCCCCCCAGGTGAAGAGGAGGGACAGCGGGAGCCAGCGCACACGGAGGTAAGTGAATGTCATTTTTATTTTATTTTTTCTACAGTTAGCAGCTGCTGCTGCCGATGCGGGTGGGGGGCGGCCTATTCCGGGGGCTCTCCTGGAGCCATCCGAGCCCCCGCGGGGGATTGGATGGCACCAAATTAAAGAGGAGACCCGGCCAGATCCAACGAGGGGTCAGGTTTTTTTTATTTTGCCCGCTAGCAGGGGTAAATGCCAGGCACGTGAATCTTATGTGGCTGGCACTTAAGTGACGGAGAGGCAACCACGTAAATTTTACGTGGCTGGCATTTAAAGGGTTAAGGGGCTACGCCTGTTTGGGGACTCTCTGGACTTTTTTAGTAAAGGAGGTAAGTTACCCCAGCGCAGATGCCAGTCCCGGCCCTTTCGAGGTCAGGGTTCCTTCTCCTCCCCTTACCGTGGGGCAGGACAGTGAAGGGGGGCATCTTTCCCGAGTTTTCTGGGGTAGAGGCAGAGGAAGTGGACGTCCTGGCTCCTCCTGGGGTCCCAAAGCCAAATCTTCTCCCAAGCCCCCTCAGGCATGATGGGGCGCCCTCGCCCATCCGGGTGGGGGGACGGCTGCAGCACTTCGCTCTCGTCTGGAGGCTTCAGGTCTCAGACCGGTGGATTCAGGTGGTAGTGTCCTCCGGTTACAAGTTGGAGTTTGTTGCCGATCCCCCACCAAAATTCATCAGGTCCCGGATTCCTCAGGGCCCTGTGTCAGCTCAGGAGCTAGTGCATGCTGTGCAAGGCCTCCTGGAGCTGGGGGTCATCTGCCAGGTGCATTTAAGAGAAAGAGGGCACGTGTTTTTTTTTTCATCCAACCTATTTACAGTATCCCAAAAAGATGGTTCTGTCAGGTCCATCCTGGGCTTAAAGATTCTCAATAAGTTTTGTCATGGGCAGGCGCTTTCGCATGGAGACTCTGCGCTTTGCCGTCAGTTCCCTGCGCAAGGGGGATTCATGACTTCTATGGACATCAAAGATGCTTACCTTCATATTCCTGTGTTCCCAGGTCATCACAAGTTCCTCAGGTTCGCTCTGATGATTCAACATTACTATGTTGTGGCCTTGGCCTTCGGCCTCACTTCAGCTCCCAGGGTGTTCACCAAGGGGCTGGCTAGCGGGATGTCTCTACTCAGACGTCAGGGTGTCAGCGTGCTTCCCTATCCGGAAGACATCTTCATCACTTCTTAGTCTCTACATCAGGCAGAGTTGGATACTCTGCTGGTGGTGCCCATGCTGGAGTCATTTGGATGGGTGTTCAACCACCCCAAGTCCTCACTGTCCACTTCCTTGGTAACTCCATTCCTAGGAATGAATCTGGATACAGTTCAGGTAAGGATCTTCCTGCCTCAGCAGAAGGTGGACAATCTGATTGCACAGGCTCAGGCTCTCCTAGCTTGTCCCCATCCATCCAGTAGGCAGGGGATGCAGCTGGTGGGCCTGATGGTGGCGTGCTTAACAGCGGTTCCTTGGGCTCAGTTCCACTTGAGGCCTCTGCAACTTCACCTATTGTCTGTATGGGACAAGGACCCAGCGTCCCTGGACAGGGTCTGTGTGCTCTCCTCAGGAGGTCCCTCTTGTGGTGGATGGACTCAAGGAACCTGTTAAGGGGGAGGCCCTTTCTTGCCCTTCCTGGGAGGTGGGGCCCTCAGGAGGCCCACACTCCTATCTATGTCTTGGAGCTGCGAGCGCTCAGGTTAGTTTAGGCTCGCTTGTCTGCTCATCTTCAGGGCCTGCCTGTCCAGGGGCACCCGGACAACCAGATATCAGTTGCCTACATTAATCGTCTGGGAGGGACCCGGAGCAGGAGGGCCCTCCAGGTAGTGTTTCTCTTCCTGACCTGGGTGGAGAACAATGTTCCCTGCATATCAGTGGTGTACATTCCGGGGGTAAAAATTCTGCTGGCAGACCCTTTGAGCAGGGGGACCTCTCGCCAGGGAGAATGGTTCCTCTGCAACAGGGTTCTTTCAATCTCTGTGCCACCGTTGGGGTCAGACAGATGTGGATCTGTTTGCGTCCCGTCACAATCTCAAGCTCTCGGCCGTTTGTCTCCCCGTCCCAGGATCCTCTGGCCTTGACCTCGGATGCTTTTGCACTGTCATGGCTGGACATTCAGTTCCTGTATGTCCTTCCTCCATTCCCCCTGCTGTGCAGGGTTCGGTGCAAGATTGCTCTGGTAGGGTTGCCAGCGACTCTGGTGGCCAAGAAGAGTGGGGTTTTGTAGACGTGGTGCAGATGACAGTAGACCAGTACGTTCTGCCAGGGGGGCCAGATCGGCTCACTCAGGGCCCCCTACGCCATCCCAATTTACAATCTCTGGCTTTGATGGCCTGGTTGCTGAAATCTCCATCTCGATGGAGAAAGGTTTGTCCGCCTCGGTGGTTGATACCATGGTGAAGGCTAGGAAGAAAACTTTTTCTTCCTTCTCTTACAGGGTATGGCATACCTACATTGACTGGTGTGAGTCTAGGTCTCTTCCCTGTCAGGTGTTTTCAGTTCCCAGGGTTCTGGAGTTCTTACAACATGGGTTGGAGTCGGGGCTCCAACTCATTACTCTGAAGGGTCAGGTTTCTGCCCTGTCTGTTTTCTCTCAGAGGTCTTTTGCTCAGCATTCTTTGGTTAAGACCTTCTTCCAGGGGATTACTCATGTGTGTCCCCCATGTAAACCTATAGTCCCTGTTTGGGATTTGAACTTGGTTTTGTCTGCCTTCCTGCTCTGGCTGTGCTTACTCTCAAGGTTGTCTTTCTGGTGGCCATTACTTTGCTCAGGCGGGTGTCTGAGTTGGCGGCTCTGTCCATTCAGCCCCCATATTATGAGAGACACGAGGTCAAGGTGGTGTTCCGCTTTAGGCCTGACTTCTGCCTAAGGCAATGTCTGCTTTTCATCTACATCAAGATATTGTTCTTCCTTCATTGTGCCCTAATCCTAGCAACGCTAAGGAATGGGTTCTGCATTCCTGGGATGTAGTCAGGTGTCTGAAGTATTACCTGGTAGTCACTGCGTCCTTCAGGAAAACTGATGCTCTTTTTGTGGTCCCTTCTGGCCCCAGGAAGGGTTTGGCTCCTGCCAAGTCTACTATTAGCAAATGGATCTGTCAGGCCGTGATTCAGGCCTATTCTGCTAAGGGGAAGAGTCCTCCATTTCGCCTTACTGCAAATTCTACTCGTGTTATTGGTGCCTCTTGGGCCTTCCAGCACCAGGCTTCTGTTGAACAAGTTTGCAAGGCCGCTACCTGGTAGTCACTGCGTCCTTCAGGAAAACTGATGCTGTTCTTGGCCGCAAGGTTTTGCAGGCAGCAGTGGTTTAAACTGTCTGCTGTTACCTTTTTTGTTGGGGATCCCACCCTACTTTTATGGACACTGCTATTGGATGTCTCAAGTGTAAGTAATCTATCTGGAGCAGGAAGTACTGTATACTAAGAATAATACAATTCTGTGAAATACTCACCTGTAGAATTGGTATTATAAGTATACAGTACGTCCTGCTCCACCCCACCCTTGGTTTTGTATTATTCTGGATCCCCTGTATGGTGATTGTTATCATTGTTATAGTTACCAGTTTGGGTGGTTAAATTCTCCCGGCTTCTCGTTCACTGCTTTTCAATGCTGGGGATTTGTGGGAGGTCCCGGGTATTTGAGGGGCCGGGAGGAGCCTGTTTTTACATGTCTCTGCAGTGCAGCGCCGTCTGGCGGAGTATAACCCAAGTGTAAGTAATCTATCTGGAGCAGGACGTACTGTATACTTATAATACCAATTCTACAGGTGAGTATTTCACAGAATTGTATTTTTTGTTGTGTGGATATGTGATATCAGGTCAAATAGCTTGTTGGTGTTGTCCCTGGCCTCCCTCCCTGGAACAAAACCCACCTGATCCAGGACTGGGAGCAGAGGCTGCAATCTTAGGGCGATGATCTTGGCATAAAGTTTAAGATCAATGTTAATTAACGATCTCGGGCGAAAGTTACCACATAAGGAAGCATCTTTGCCCGGCTTAGGAATAACTGAAATCGTTGCCTCTAATGTCTGCTTAGAAAAGGGGCATTGTTCATTAATGCTATTAACCCTTTAAACGCCAGCCACGTAAAATTTACGTGGCTGCCTCCCCTGCAGTTAACCGCCAGCCACGTAAATTTTACGTGCCTGACTTTCCCCACTAATAGCATAAAAAGTAAAAAAAAATGTCACTTACCTGACCCCTCGTTTGATTCGGCCGGGTCTCTTCTTTAACATGGTGGGCTCCGATCATCCGTCGGACCTCCTCCGGCTGCAGGGGAGGGCCCGGAATAGGGTGCACCCCCCCCCCCCCCGTTTCAGCTGTCACTGGCTTTCCTGTAACAAAAAAATAAATAAATAAATAAAAATGACATTTACTTACCTTCGTGTGCGCTGGCTCCTGCCGACCCTCCTCCGATCACCCCCCCCCCCCCCACTCTTCTGTCTTCTGGGGAGGGCATAACAGCCCTCCTCCTTCGGATCTTCTCGATGGCGGCCGCCATTTTCAATTATAGCCCCGCCCCTGTCGTCTGGGCACCCGGCAGTTCGGCTGTCAGATGCCGGTGACGGCTGGGCAGAGAAGGAGGGAGGTAGGCCATCCGCCGATCGCCTGCCTCCCCCCTTCTCTGCCCAGCCGTCACCTGCATCAGATCGCCGCGGGACACTGCATATGAAGATCGGAGGTGAGTAAAGGTAACATTTTTTTTTTTAATAAACATATTTGAAAACCGTGTCTCTGTTTTTCTTTATACTGTTAACCCTTTGTGAACTGGTAAGGGGTCCATGAGACACCTTATACCAGTTCACAAGCCTCGGGGGTCTGGCAAGTCACCTGCAGCTAGCGGGTGACTTGCCATTAACCCCTGGCCCCCCAAATTACCTGCCTCCCCAAAGCCCGGGGGGGGCAGAAGAGCCGTGGCCCTAGGCTATGACGGCTTGTAGCCGGCAGGGCCAGGGGCCACTAAAGCTGGCCCCTGTGCCCTGTTCTACAAGCCCCCATAGCTGGTCACAGGCTGGGTAGGGAGGACCTCACGCCATTTTTTTTTTTTTGGATTTTTAAGGGTTTTAACCCTTAAAAATCCCAAAATAAAATGGGGTCCCCTTCCCTGGGAGGGGGGACCCTATGTCATTTTTTTTTTTTTTAAATTAACCCTATGTTACCTGTAACCCAGTAGGTATAAAAGGCTTTCAGCAGCAGCAGGAGAGCAGAAGCCTAAGTGATCAGCGTGGGACACAGGGATGGATGGAAGGTAAGTATTAAAAATTCCCCCAACAAATGGTGTCTTCCCCCCCGTGAAGGGGGACGCCACACCAATTTTTTTTTATTTAACCCTTTATTATGTGGATAATAGTTGTATTTTATTTGTAAATGTAATAAAGTGCTCTTTTCAGTTTAGGGGATCATCTGGACAGGAACGGGGGGCTACCGATACATATGTGGTATCATTGTAATCGGCAGAAATGGGGCTTTCACATGCAATATGATTTTCTTTAATAAAATAAATGTTTTTGTTAAAATAAAGGAGACAATTTAAAAAATATATATATTTTTTTTCTTTTTTTTTACTTATTTACTTAAAAATATATAAAAAAAAGTAGAAAAAATACAAACAAGACATTTCATGTTAAAGCCTAAACTCTGCCACTCTGCCAAATGGTGAAAAATATCCTGTCAGCAGAAGGTGACAAAATCTCAAGTAGGCTGGCAGTTAAGAGGTTACAGGTACCTATGCATGTTGGGTATTGTTCTGCTCGGGGGACCTTGCGCTTTCAGATTTAGCTTGTTTTTTCTTATTTGCAAATTGATATTTTAGGAAAAGGTGTTTTTAATTCTGCTTTTTTATACATTTTTTTGTGAAACCCTGTGCAACCTAAGAATTCTTCGAGATATTACTTCCAGAAAGATGAGCCCACTACAACAAGCTGGGTACACTTAGAAAGCTTAACATGTGTACTTTCAGGGAATATATAGTTTATCGGGGATATTCCAAATGTAAAGGGTTGTTTTGGTAGAAAAAGCACAAGGTGCTCACTTTGTCTGCAGAGCTGAAATTTTGAAGTAAAATTATGCGCATGCTTTACTTTGGTGTGTTTGGCAACTCTTCCCTTGACATTACCTATGTTGGGTATTGTTCTGTTCGGGGCATGTTGCTTTTTCAGATTTTCAGTTTTTTTCTGGTTTGCATATAGTTTTTTTTAGGAAAATGTGGTTTTGATTCAGCTTTTTTATTCATTTTTAGGGAAACCCAGTGCAACCAAAGAATACATTGAGGGATTACTTCCAGAAAACTGCATCCATGTCAACAAGCCTGGTACGCCTAGAAAGCCTGAGGTGTATACTTCTAGGGAATATATAGTTTGTTGGGGGTATTTCAAATGTAAAAAGGTTGTTTTTCTTGAAAAATTGCAAGGTGCGCATAGCGCATTGCATAGTTGTATTTTATCTGAAAATCTCCTAAAACGTTGTTTCAGTTTGGGGGAGTCTCCTGGACAGGAAAGGGTGTCTACCTATACAAATGTGGTACCGCTGTAACCGGGAGAAATTGGGGTTTCACACGCAACAAGATTTTATTGACAAACTTACATTTTTTATTACAAAAAACACTACAAATTGTAAAAAATAGTTTTTTTTTGTTTTTTTTGCACAATTTTCACCCAAAAATATTGAGAATACACTTAGAAAATGCCAAACAAGACATTTTATGTTAAAGCCCAGGCTCTACTGAAAAAAACAATATATCACTTTCCTGGGAAATCCCTGGAAATCCCTTCAAAAACCACAGTTGAACATGGGGAGCGCAAAATAGTGCAAAATAATCTGGCAACAAAGGGTGACAAAATCTCAAGGTAGGCTGGCGATTAAAGGGTTAAAAGTTTTCGTCAAGAATGGGATCAAACGGGGCCCGTACTGTTTATAGAATTTGGGGGAGAAACCATCAGGGCCCGGGCATTTGCCTAATGGCGCTTCTTTGATTGCCTTGGCTACCTCTTGCTCTGAGAAGGGCAATTCCAGACGTTCAGCCTCTTCCGAAGGAATCAACGGTAGTGGGGTACTTTCTATGTAGGCGGTGATCATCTTTCTGGGTCCGGGGGTTGCCACGCCGGGGATTCTGGATATTATAAAGTGAGGCATAGAAGCTCCTAAAGGTATCTGTTATGCTAGACGGGGTCTGTGCTACAGTCCCATTTTGTCTTTTAAGGGCAGGTATATGGGCTGCTGCTGGCCTCGGATTTAGGGCTCTGGGGAGCATACTTCTGCATTTGTTTGCTGACTCGTAGATCTGGGCCTTGCCTTTGTCTCTTTTACGCAGGTAAGATTGATTGTAGAGGTTTTGAAGTTTCTCCCTAGCCTTCTGGCCTAACAGTTTGACGTTGGTGGGCTTACTTTTGTGCTCCTGCTCTAGGGAGTAGATATGGTTTAGGGTCTGCGTTATAAGTGAAGACCTCTCCCTCTTAAGCCTAGCCCCATGCTTGATTAGCTTTCCCCTGAGGACACACTTTAAGGCCTCCCATTGATAAGGTAAAGGAGTAGGGTCGTCTTTGTGTTTAATAGTTTCCTCCACTGCGGAGTAGCAGACTGCGTCGCCGAGCAAGTTGTCATTCAGTCTCCATGTCCAGGCAGTTGGGGCAAGACCTGGGAAATGGAAGGAGATGAAAACAGGAGAATGATCAGACCACAGTATAGAACCAATCCATGCCCTGGGGTCCCAATCCAAAGCATGGTGGCTGAGTAGGTGATAATCAATCCTGCTGTAGGAGTTAGCAGCGTGGCAGTAAAATGAGTAGTCTTTTTTAGAGCCATTGAGCACCCTCCATGTATCTATCAATTGAAGGTTCGCTATGGACTTTTTCAATCTGTTAATCTTGCTCAGCGGCCCTCCCGGAAGAGGTGTCAAGAAGGGGATTAAGAGGGATGTTAAAGTCCCCTCCGATGATAAGTATTCCTTCTACAAAGTCCTCCAGGAGCTGGAGCACCCCAATACAGAAGTTAACCTGGTCGGAATTAGGGGCATAGATATTTACTAAAGTGTACTTTTTACCGAAGAGCTTAACTTTGATAAACAGAAAACAACCTTGGGGGTCGATCTTCGTATCTAGGATCTCGTGTGGAATTGACTTGTGAAATGCAACTGATACCCCTTTCGTCTTGGCCTCCGGATTGGGACAGTGGTGCCAGGATTTAAAGTAACTAATGGGGATTTTGGGACCTGATCTGCCTTAAAGTGCGTCTCTTTGAGCAGGACAATCCCCACTTTCTGTTTGTGCAGGTCCTATAAAACTCTGGATCTCTTTTCAGGTATGTTAAAACCTTTTACATTAAAGGAGCATATTGTAAGCTCCACCATTGTGGTGGGGGGATGGTAAAGATTTACTCAAGGTTTGGTGGTGGGGACTCTATTACGGGTTTAGCACTAAGGTAGGTAGGGACCAAAAGGTAGAAAAGAGGGGAAGGAGATTGTTCCCTGTCTAGGGATCGAGGGAAAAAGAAAAATTGAGGGGATGTACTAAGTGTAACTAATTACGTTCTTCACTCTGCCACTTGCAGGCAAGGGAAGAAGGCCTATGTCGGGGGGATGTAAAGCAATAGCCTCAATTCGAGAGATGCGCTTTCCTTGAAAATAAATGCTATACCCGTCAATGCTGGGTGGGACTGGGCACTAAAATCAACCTAACTAAGCTTCTCATGTGACCAGGGGTGCCGAAAAGCAAACCCCACTCCAGAGTTTGAGCCAGCATAACATTGGGGTTATAAATTAACAAAGCTGGAAAAGAAGGAAAAAAAAATAACAATAACAACATTAGAACTCTAAAACCAACTGTCCCGTCAAACCCGCCCTCGCTGGGCCACCAGCCGAGGGGACGCGCCGAGGGCACCACCCGCCAAGTGCAGGGGGCGCCCGGCCCCGGCCGAGATCGGCCAGACCACGGGCCGCGCCCCAAAGGGCGACTGCCGAGGCACCCCCGCCCAAGCGAGTCAAGGTTCAAGCTTCCAAGCTCGTCCGCTTCCTTCCATATGCATAGGGGAGAGGGGGTAGAACTTGTCGGGGCTGAGCCAGGGAACCGGACGCAACAACCTACAATGTTGAATAACAGTGAGTCATAACCAATAACACATAACGATTAATTATAATCTAACAGCACATCCCGCCCCAGATCCGCCGCTCCGGCCCACCATCATCGCACCCCAATCCTTATTAGCTTAAAGCCGCCTCACCAGAACCGATGGGCGCCCACCGCCAGAGCGCCCACCCCAAATGGAGTGGCATTTTAGATTTGGCCCCAGGCTTTCAGGACAGCTGGGCCAGACCGAAGGCTCAGGCATAAGGCGGGGGGGGGGGCAACGGCCCCAGGGATTCAGGGGGCGAGGCCGGGGTTTCTACCAATACCATCGCCAGTAGGCCAGTCAGCAAGGTCCCGGGGTACTGTCCACATGTGGATCCGCCCACCCCGGTTCAGTCAGAGAGAGGGCGGGCTGGGTGCGACTTGATGGTCTGGTTCCTGCGCCTGATGCCTTCTCTGCGTGGGCTACGAGGCTGACAGCCTCTACTCTCCGGACAGAGTGGCCCCACCTCATTGAAGCCAAGATCCGGAGAAAGCCAGTCCTCTACGGGGGGGGGGGGGCGGCAACTCCAAGAAGCTGAAGAGATCCGGAAGCTGGGATGGAGAGCGCAGGGCAAAAGAGCGGCCCTGTCTAGTGACTATTAGATGGAAGGGATGACCCCACCTGTAAGTGGCTCCCACTGACTTGATCCTTTCCAGCAGAGGTTTGAGCACCCGCTGCATCTGGAGAGTACGTTTTGCCAGGTCAGGCAAAAGTGTGACAGAGACCCCTTGATAGGATTAGGGCCCCCTCTCCCAAGCTTTCCTCGTTATCTCCTCTTTTATTCTGTAATAATGAATTCAGCACACTATATCCCGGGGTCTGGCAGGATCTGTCGACCGAGGCCCAGGCACTCTGTGTATTCTGTCAATCTCAATGTGTTCATTTGGGCGTCGCCCCAGGAGTCCATTGAAGATGGCGGTAGTAACTACTTCAAGATTGTTATGCTCTGGTGCTTCTGGAAGGCCTCGGATCCGGATGTTGTTCCGTCTTCCCCTATTTTCCAAATCGTCCAGGTGCAGCAATGCTCTAGCAACTTGTTGGTTTGAGGTGGTTTGGGTCCGCTGCAAGGCTGCATTCTCCCTTTCTAGGGCTTCCATACGTTGGTCCATGGACGTCCGGTTCTGCTCCAGGGTTTGGACTCTCTCAGCGACCTCCGACACCGATTTTGTCACTTCATCTAATTCTCTCCTTAACAGGGTCTCCATTCTGTTAGTGTAATTTTCGAAATCCTTCCTTGACAGTAGAAATTTCCACAAGACTTCCAAGTTATATTGTGCGGAGGGAATCCGATCGCGCTCCGGCAAGGCAGTCGGTGACGGCGGTCCCGGCCGACCTTGTGGAGTCCCGCCGGGGTAGGAGCTCGGGCTCGCAGACGTTTGGCGGGCGGCCACTCCATCATCATCTGTGGGGCACATCCTGCATTGGGAGTCTCTCCAGAAGTGAGCCAGCGGCTGTACTAGACTCATCCATAACAGGCAAGCCAGGGCCCACGGGTGCCGGACACATTAATTTATTCTCCGCTGCTTGCCAGGGATGCGGTGGAGTATGACCAGACCTTTTCTTTTGGGGAGTCGAGTGGAAAGGGGGGATCCCCCCCCCCCGGACCGTATAAGCCATCATTGATCCCGGACTTTACGCACCCTAGGGATCTTGGTTGTGCGCTCGGTGCTCCTCCTCTGGGTCGCTTGATGTGCCTGAGGAAAAGTCCAGGAATAGACAAGGGGCTCCCTCCAATGTGCCCCTACCCGACCCACCAGGGGAACCCTCACATGGAGAGCAATGCTGTGCTATGGATTTGTGTTGCTTCCCCGACTGGGTAGCATGGTAGGGAGGCTGGGAATCTGTTTCCTGGTGCCCGAGGGGGCGAGAGGACGCCCTGTTGTGAAGCAGAGCAGGGGGGCAGAGGAGCCGCCTCCCCCGCGGTGGGTGTTGGGGCTTGATGTGAAGGCACGAGTGGCATGTCCCCCCCCCCCCCCCGGACTCGAACACT
This sequence comes from Gastrophryne carolinensis, assembly GCA_027917425.1. Lineage (NCBI taxonomy): Eukaryota > Metazoa > Chordata > Amphibia > Anura > Microhylidae > Gastrophryne > Gastrophryne carolinensis. Next base: position 408,164,823 of record CM051234.1, on the reverse strand, counting down.
CTCCTCCGCTCACGTCTTCTGCCCGGCCAGCATGAACATCTTTAGCGACGTAGGAGGCAGCCGCCGCAGGTGCCGCTCGCTCAGTGCTCGCTCAGTGCCTGCAGCCGCGGCAGGTGCCGCCTCTTTAGCACGTCGCCGGCTCTCCTTCCTTCCTCGTCCCCGCTCCCCCCTCACCTCTTCCTCGGTCATCTTCCTGGAAGGCAGCCACCGCAAGAAGCACTGCCCGCCGGCTTTCACTGACCGCTGCTCTGCCACATCTCCCAGGCTCGTGCGGCATGGCAGGTGAGTCCCCTCGCGCCGCCGGTAGTACTGCATCAGGCTCCTCTTCTTCTCTCACCACGCCTCGGTTTCTCTCCACCTGGGCAGATCTGGTGTCAGTCTTACATGCCTTCTCGCTCTCACTGCGTCCCGAATCTGACACCACCTTGTGGCCTCCACCCCCTGAGTTGGAAGTCTCTCCCGTGGGAAATTACTGTGGGATCCTGGCCCTCTGGGAGCTCCCAGTTGCTGCCCTGGTCTTCTTCCTTCATGACATGAGGCTGGAAGGTTTCCACAATAGGGTATTGGGGTCTTACTGACTGTCTTAGGGCCCAGAGCTCTCTTCTGTGCGTCTTCACGCGGCCATTGCGTAACCACTCCCCCAGGTATATGTTTTTAATTGGACTGATTGCAGCCTAATGTGTACACTAATTTTAAACTGCCACCTGAATAAGTCCTTTTCCGTAAATAGTCTGCTATGTATTCTTTATTGTCTGTGCTGAAAGGGACTGTAAACCAAATGGCAATAAAAAGGCAGTAGGCAGATCACCTGATGTCTGTCCTATGTGTCTCTCCCCTAATTCCTGCAGTGCTGGGTAGAAGCTGTAGCAGGGCTCCAAAGTTTGCCCTCTTTACGATTTTATTCCTCCAGGACCACACAAAAAGCGGTCTAACAGCTACTCTTGGAGCTCTGAGTGTGAGCAAGCATAACAAACCACAGTGGCCCCACCTGCCTCTGACCACAACAGAGCATGCTCAAGACTCATAAAGCCGCATCATGACACGCTACTCCTAGCTTAGCCATGACCCAGAAATGAAAGCGAAAAATAATATGGTATAGTTATTAAGTCTTAGAGCCTGTTATACTAAAGGCAGCACTGGAAGCAGCACATTTTTCCACCTGCATGACTGCATTAACCCCATGCATGGTGCTAACAGTGCCCTGTCCTGGTTGCAATGTTAAGTGTCTGGAAGAGGAGGGTAAAAAAGACTTTGTTGATGACCTTTGCCCACTGGCTCCCATAAAGGTGTCTATGTTAAAAAAAAAAGTAGCTGAAGGAGTGGAAGATGGGGTATATCTTCTGCAGCATGATTGCATATACTGACTTGGAGCTGTACTTTCTGTCTTACTGACTAAAGCTTTTAAACAGGGTCAAGTGGTTCAAATAGGTAAGGACAGATACTTGTGACTCTATAAGCCCTCAGGTTCTCTTTTCTGGAAATTCCAAGGGTTACTTTCTCAATGACCACTTTGGCACCTGCCCCACATATTTTGTTGGGGATTTTCCTCTACCTATGGCTATTGTTGAATATTTGGGACTGAGAATGCATCGGCCATCGCAGTCACAGGTCAAAAGGCACATCCAATGGCCAAGGTCCTTTCTCTGCAGCATCTAATCTCCTTCCCCATATGTCCAGACTACATTTTCCAGGGGCTTCTTCTCTGTAGGGCCTGAGGATTCAGGGGTTTCTACGTCAGTTGCCAGCTGGCGCTACAAACCCAGGCATGCTTTTATGGAGCCATCTGTTGAATGTATCCGATTTGCTCTGCTACATGGTACTTTTGAGTAGTGTTAAGGCCGTCTCCTACTATCTTTCCACCTCATGTTCCTCCCTCCCTACTCGGTTTTCTGTAGTGAAAATTTAGGGTATCCCCTGTGTGGGTATTCCATTGCTATATTTAAGGATGCCTAGGCAAACATTATAAGGGATGGGGATATGCATCATGGTGGGGTGACATAAAGTAAAAACTACGGCCTTCCTGAAGTCTGAAAGACCAATTTGGGATGCCTTAAGTCCTTGCATCCAATTTCAGCCACATAGCTGCATCATTCAAAGCATAAAGAAAAACATTTCTTGATCCTGCTGGGTGGCTTACTGAAAATTCATCCATGTGCTATCTTGTGGCAGAGGAGAATGACATGTTATAATTACTCACCTCTCATTTTTAGGTATTCAAGTGATCTCTTGTCTTTCCTCCGGCAGGCGTTCTCTGGACCTGTATGCCAGATTATATGCAAATACATCTTCAGGTTATTTTGTTTCCCTTGGACTCCCAAGCTTTCTAAATTGAGTCCCGTCTTCTTCCCTGTTGGCCTCTACTACTACTTTTACCTTTTCTTTATGGGAAAGCCGTCTTCTAGCAGTATCAGACAGGGTGATGGTGTCCTTTTTGTTCCAGCAGGCTACAGCTGCACCAGTTACAGCTGTTTTTGCTTTTGAGGAGCCAATAGCGGGTACGCCCTTGCTTGCGTTTTTTTTAGTGGTTGTCAATGAAGTAAGATACCATATTTTTCACCCTATAAGACTTTTTCCACCAAAAGTGGGGGCAGAATGTCAGTGCATCTTATCGGGTGAATGTAATAAAAAAAAGTAAACTCACATATATATAGCTCCCATGCTGCTGGCCAGACCACCATAGCCACACAGCCAAAGGAGACCAGAAGATGGGTGGGCGTGGCTAACTCCCTCCGGGCAGGCACAGAGCCGAGTGTGTTTGCTCCACCAGAGACAAAGCAGCGACCCCTGCCTGGGGTCTAGGCTGTACTGCGAGGTCTTTGACCCTTCCACTCCATGGTCTGCACTCAAGGTTATAGGGCAACCTCAGGTAAGCCTGATCCCAATTTATCTGGGGCTCTCAGAGATTAGAATTAGGACTGCACCTCACAGAGGCACCTTGGCGCTTGGTGGTGCAGCTTAAGCATGTGTATGGACCAAGTCCTCTGTTTTTAACCAGATTTAGAGACAGATTTTAGGTTGGTTTGCAAGCTAACAGGGTTGAGTGCTGTGGCTCCTTTAAGACTTAGTTACCCTGCCTGCCCACCTGCTGCCCCCCCCCATCTTCTGGCCTCTTGTGGCTGTGGCAGCCTGCCCAGCAGCGCGGGAGTGATGTATGTCTTTCCTTTTTTTTTTTTTTTTTGTTTTTCTTTTGCCTATGGGGAATGGGAGGGTGGATGCCACTCTGCCTATGGGGAATTAGAGGGTGGATGCCGCTCTGCCTATGGGGAATGGGAGGGTGGATGCCACTCTGCCTATGGGGAATTAGAGGGTGGATGCCGCTCTGCCTATGGGGAATGGGAGGGGGAATGCCACACTGCCTATGGAAATGTTAGGGGCGGGGAATACCACACTGCCTATGGGCAATATGGGGGTTATACCACACTGCCTATGGGGAAGGGTAGGGGAGAATGAGGGGAAGGAGAAGTGCCTGTAAGTGGGGGATTCTGCACCTTTCCTATTATTTGGTTCTTGTTGGGGGGGGGGGGGGTGAGCACAACATTTGGTTCAGAATATTTTTTTTCTTATTTTCCTCCTCCAAATCTTAGGTGTGTCTTATAGAGCGAAAAATATGGTAATACTGTTGCTAACTATGGGATCATTACTGGTTACTGGTCTGTTGTCTTTTGACTGATGAAAATAAACATTTAGACAAAGTTTGAGTCACAGATGTTAAGAAACAGATTACAATATCTTGTACTGCCCTGTCACACTAATGGCACTTAATGGCTAAAATGCTTGCATCATGGGCACCACTCCAATGTGTTAGGCTTCAGCATCCCTCTGATTGTAAAGCACCATGGAATATGTTGCACTATTTAAATAAAGATTATTATTATTAGTTCTGTCAGTATTCCACAGTGTTTTGAATTAATTAAAGTAAATAAAACGGAGGACCTTTGTATATATTTTTTTCCACTGTGAGAGTTTTAGCCCCTTCCCCTATGCCTACTGTAAACTAAAACAAAAAAGCTGTGCCTCTATGTACTTTCAGAAAATGATTTACAGTGAATACGTTAAAATCTTCTCTTTTTTAATGCATAGGAATTTGCTACTCGAAAGTGATGGAAACAATAAAGTGCAATCTATCATAAGGCTGTTTACTCGCTGTTTTATCAAAGGGTATGATAAAGAAAACGTACAGGTAAAGTTTAGTTTTTTTGTGTTGCGCAGGTTTTATGTTCACACACACACACGTGGAAATGTATGTATACAATATATGGTAAAAATCTTGGCGTACACACACATTATAAAAGCAAACCTAAAGTCCTCCTCAATAAGTAAAAAAAAAAACATTGCTCTACCCACCACACTAAGCAAGAGTACATGTACAAAAAAGCCTTGGTCCTGGCAAATTGTTCAGTCCCATTCCAGTGATGTTGAGGTGAAATATGGGCTTTCACCGGGAAAGTAATAATCCAGACACAAGAGGCATAGGAGGTAGTTAATAGTGCTACCAAGCTGGGTTGGGGCTAGTGTAACTTAACTTACTTAGTAGGCCTAGATAAATAGCCAGTGGCACAGGTAGCTGTACAGCACAGATGGTGCCATGAGCAATATGTCTTCTGTAAGTGGAGGGGCCAAGGACAATTGTTCCCAGTACAACAATTTAGCAGGTGACACTAACAGTGTATTCTAAGTATGTCACACACCCCACTTCAGAATAAATCATTACATCTGGGTAGTAACCTGTAGAGGGCGATATTGCAGAGATGATATGCAAAAAAGGAGCCCGCCCCGGCCCATAAATACCTGGGACCTCCCACTCATTCCTCAGTCTTTCATCTCTGCAGTCAGAAGATGGATGTCTCCTCCTTGCAGTCTGCTTGGAGAAAGGTAGCCGGGTTACCCCGGCATATTTTCCTATTACTGCCTGGACCTCTTTACCTTAACCTATATCATGCCTCCCAGCCTTGGCTGATCTGGTCCGGGCGAAGGTGGGATACACCTCCGTGGTGTGTTAGGGAGCCATGCTCCCCCGTGAGACCTCATTTGGGGTAGGCGGTTCCAGGTTGGTGATCCCGGTTTGGGATGCCCTGTCCCTGGCCATTATTCCCTCCACTTGGTGGTGCGGATTCCCCTCCTGGTCCCTTGGGGGGGGGGGGGGGGGGGCGCTGTCCCTACCTCTTTTGCTTTTATTGTTTTATTTTCATTGTTGTTGTGTGTGAGAGGGTGGTGCTTGGTGTGCACTGTTGAGGTCATGCTAGCTGCTATCCCTCATGATTTTGGTTGCACGCTCGGTTCTGCGGGGGAGCTTCTCCCCCTCAGGCATGGATTCTCTTCTGAGGGGGGGGGGGCGGGGCCGGGCGATCGGCGTTCTCACGCGGCCTGCCCCCTCTCCTTCTGGTGCCTGAATGGAGCCCAGCCACGGGCTGGGAGCGCGTTTCCATTGTTACGGGGGCGGGCCGGGCGCGTTCTGCGCTGGCCCGCCCCTCTTCTTCCCAGGCTTGTTCTCCAGCTTGGCAGGGGGACTCCATTGCTGTGCCGCGAGTGCCCCTGCAGGCCCTTCATTATTATTCTACTGTGTGTGCCCTGTCTGTTTAATTGGCTGGGGGCTTGATTAACTTATTGATTGATTTTTGTTTGTCATCACACATCCTTTGGAATGTATGTTCTATATACTATATGGAGTTCATGGCCTCCCTTGGTTGTGTCCTTCAGAAGGATCCTTTTCACTTGTATTAAGGGGGATTCTCCCGTTCCTAGGGTCCCTTGGGTCCAAATTGGGTATCATTCAAATCCTCCCACGCGGGACTTCAAGAGGCATCCCGGGTTGCTTATCAGCGTAATTCCCTCTGGTCATTGCGACTACCATTAAAATCACCTTATGGAGGCTTCCCAGGATACCGGGCTCGTGCTCCCCTCGGGGCAATCCCGGCAGTGTGTGGGCTGTGGGGCATCCCTTACGGGGGAATAACGTATTGATCTGTATACCTTGCGCTCTGCGGGCTATATCGCAGCAGTCGGGGTCCCAGGCGTCTGGGTCAGTGTCGCCGGCATCATCTCCTACCCTACCCCGCCTGATCCGTACCCCAAGTGACGTTGTCGTTAGTGGGGAGTCGCAATCCTATGTTTGTGCTAGACTGGCCAACATTGGGAAATTGACCTCTAGCTCTGCGGCCAGAATGGCTCCGGCTAAGAGGCGGTTCCTGTCTCCGGCTGCGCCGGTTATGGTTTTTTTATTTTATGACTGTGATACCCTGGACTGGTCTGATTATTCCCCGCTTGAGGGGGGGGGAATTGTTTGAGCTGATGCTGATTTTGGGCAGGGGGATACTGTGGATACCCCCGGAGGTCCTGAGTGGCGCAGGACAAGTTTATAATGTTGACCAATCTGCCACGTTTTTTAATCCTGGCCCATTTATTTGGAGTTCTGGCTATTTCTCCTCCGGAGGAATCCCTTCCATAAAAAGGGGGATTCTTTGGGACCTCTGAGCCGCGCTTGTAATTCCCAAATCAGAAGCTTTTGATAGCTTTATTCTTAAGGAATGGGAGAAACCTAGTCGGTTTCCTGGTGTTCCACAGGGCTGGGATAGAAAGTATCCCTTTCCGGTGGACGCGGTGAAATGCTGGTCGTCTCCTCCTAAGGTTGACGCTCCTGTGCTGGGGTTGTCTAATACCTCGGTTGTGCATTCTCCTGACGGCACCACTCTCATGGATGGTGAGGATAACTGCATTGATCAGATGGCTTGCCTTGCCTTTGCCAGTGTGGGTTCGGCTTGGGCCGGTCTGTGTTTCTTCGCTTGTGATGGTGGCTGCCAGGTCCGTGGTTAGAGCTCTGTTGAGTACTCGCTTCGGCAGGACATATACTAAAATGGAACGATACAGAGAAGATTAGCATGTCCCCTGCGCAAGGATGACACGCAAATTTGTGAAGCGTTCCATATTTTTTGGGTTCCCGGCTTGACCTGTCCAGTGATGAATTCGCAGCCCTTAAGAGGTGTGAATTATTCTTGTCTTTTGTTTTGGCGCCTTGGATGACGCTATTGCATGTGTAGTGGGACTTCGGCCTTGCTTGTGGCTATTCGGCGAGCAGTTTGGTTGCGCCAGTGGGCAGCTAACATTGCGGCCAAGAAGTCTCTTTCTGGGCTACCCTTCCTGGGGTTGTGTCTGCTTGGAGAAACATTGGATTCAGTGGTGAACTGAGGCAAGTTACCTCAACGCAAGAAGCAGCGTCGCCCCTTTAGGGGGGCGGGTTCTTTTAACTCTTCCTTTCGTGGTGCCAGAGCGGGCTGAGGTTTGGCCTTCTCTAATGTCGGAGGTGATTCCTGGAACAGGGGCAGAGGTCGTGCCCGTCCAGGTCACACATGGGGTTCCAAACCCTAGCCTGCTGCCAGGCCAGCTCAGCAATGAGGGGTGGGGGGATGGCTGCGGCTTTTCTCCCAGGTTTGGGTTCAAGTGGTCTCAGACAGATGGATTCTGGATGTGGTCTCCTCCGGTTACAGCTGGAGTTTAGAGTTCTGACCCCCTCCAAGATTCTTCAGTTCTCGGGTGCCCTCGGATCCCCGAGCTGCGCAGGGGCTCCTGTTGGTAGTGAAGAACCTTTTGGACATGGATGTCATTTGCCCGGTGCCTCTGTCGGAGAGAGGCAGGGGTTACTATTCCTACTTCTTTACGGTTCCCTAGGAGGATGGCTCCATAAGACCCATCCTGGATCTGAGGCTTCTCAACAGGTTCATCAGATCCAATTAGTTCCACGTGGAGACTCTGTGGTCTGCCATCAGTTCTCTTCGTCAAGGGGACTTTATGGCGTTCACAGACATCAGGAACGCTTACTTACATGTTCCCTTTTTTCCCGGCTCACCAGAGATTCTCTGGTTTGTGGTGGGAGATCTGCATTTTCAGTTGTGGCTCTCCTTTTCGGGCTGCCCTCGGCACCAGGTGTGTTCACCAAGGTGACGAGGGGTGGATGGCCCCTTTTCAGAGTTCAGGGCATTCGCATTGTGCCGTTTTTTGGACGACCTTCTCATAATAGCATCTTCTCTTAGTCAGGCGGAGCTAGACACCAGAACGGTGGTGTCAACTCTGGAGAGGTTCGGCTGGGTGATCGACTATCCCATATCTTCTCTCTCCCTGTCCAGGGAGGTCTCCTTTCTGGGCATGACTCTGGATACCCTTCTGATCAGGGTGTGTCTGCCTCTGTCCAAGGTCCAAATGGTTCAGGATCTGATTCGGCTTCTTCTATCCAATCCTCGTCCGTCCTTCCGGCTAGGGATGAGATTGATGGTAGCCTCCTTCGAGGCGGTTCCCTTTGCTCAGTTTTCCCACGAGGACTCTTCAGCTCCATATTTTTGGCGGCCTGGGACAGGTGTCCGCTGTCTCTGGATCAATCTTTTCTGATGTCCTCCCGGGTTCTGCACTTTCTTCAGTGATGGCTAGAACCAAGCAATCTGACAAGGGGCAGATCTTTTCTGACTCCTTGTTGGGGGACGGTCACCACGGATGCCAGCCTGTCGGGCTGGGGGGGGTTTCTGGTAGGAACATTTGTTCCAGGGACTGTGGGGGCCTCAGGAGGCTCATACATCCATCAATGTCTTGGAGCTGAGAGCCATTTGGTTGGTTCTGTCCCGCTTGACTCCTCCCTTGCAGGGTTTACCGGTTCAGGTTCTATTGGACAATCGTTAAAAATGAAAATAGCCAGCTCACCAACCTTGTATCAGCACGGACAGGGGAGATCCTGAACACAACTCCTCCAGTATTGCAGATTCGAAAAACCAAATAGTTTGTCCAGCTTGTCCATAAAATATACCCTTTATTAAAGTCTCTTTAAAAACAGCTCCTATAACAAGTAAGTGTGTGGATGGCCCAGACCGTAGAGACAAATAAATCATGATGCGTTTCAGGCCCGGGTGAGCCCTTAGTCATATTGGACAATCGGACAGCTGTTGCTTACCTTAATCACCAAGGAGGGACTCGCAGCAGGAGTGCCCTCAGGGAAGTGTCTCTGATTCTTGCATGGGCGGAGGGCAATGTTCCATGCTCTCAGCTGTTTACTTTCCGGGTGCGGAGAGGTGGACTCCCTGAGCAGGAGTTCATCTCGCAGAGGGGTCTGGTCTCTCAATCCCATGGTATTCCGGTCCCTTTGCACAAGTGGGGGACTACGGAGGTGGATCTCTTTGCCTTCCATCACAATCACAAGCTTCCTGTTTTTTGTCTCTCTCTCAGGATCTTCTGGCCCTGGCAGTGGACGCTTTGTCTCTGGTCTGGAGGAATCGGGGGTTTTCTGTTTTTTTTTTTTGTTTCCCCCCTTCTCCATGATAGGCAGGCGCCAGCAATCCTGGTGGCTCCTAGGTGGCCAAGACAGGTTTGGTTCGCAGACGTCGTTCGGCTGGCGGTAGACCAGTACCTCCTGCCTCTGTTTCCGGATCTGATCGCTCAAGGTCAACTATGTTATCCCAATTTACAATCGCTGGCTTTGACGGCGTGGCTGAAACCTCCATTTTTAAGGCTGTTGGTCTGGCTGATGCTGGGATTCAGACTGGTTAGCACATGGTCTGGACGTTTCCAGCTTAGTTCTTTGAAGGGGCTTGTCTCGGCCCTGGTGGTCTTCTTTCAAAGGAAGCGGTCTTCTCTAACTTTTACTACAGGACTTGGAGGTCCTATATTGATTGGTGTGAGGCTAGGGCCTTTCCTTGCAGGGTGTTTTCAGGTTCTGTCGGCTCTACAGGGGCCTCCTTTTGAGCCTTGCAGGATTTTGCGCTTTCCATGCTCACTCAGAAGGTGGCCTTTTTTGATGGCTATCACTTCGGTTCGGCGTGTCTCTGTGTTGGCGGCTCTGTCCTTTCAGGCTCCTTGCTTTGAGAGACACTAGGTCAAGGTGGTCTTTCGTTTCAAGCCAGTTTCCTTCCTAAGGTGGTTCTGCCTTCTGTTTGAATCAGGATGTTGTTCTTCCTTCCTGGTGTCTTGAGACTGGCTATGACAAGGAGAGGGTCTTACACTCCTTGGACGTGGTTCGCTGTGTGGTATTACTTGTAAGACGGACCCTTTTTTTCGTGGTACCTTCCGGGCCAGAAAAGGTTTGGCGCCCACTAGGTTTTCCATTAGTATTTGGATTCGATAGGCCGTTGTTGGGGCCTATTCTGCTATGGGGAAGGTTCCCCCTTTCTTGGTCACTGTTCATTCTACTCGTGCTGTTGGAGCTTCTTGGGCTTTTCAGCACCAGGCTTCTGTTGAACAAGTTTGCAAGGCTGCTACTTGGTCTTCCGTTTCTTCCTTTCCAAGTTTTATAAGGTTGTTGTGCTGGCCTCAGCAGTTGCTTTTGTTTTGGCCACAAAGTTCTGCAAGCTGCATTGGTGCAGGTTGTGCTTTACTGCCTTGTTTGGATCCCCACCCATTACGGACACTGCTTTTGGATGTCCCAGATGCAATGATTTATTCTGAAGCGGGGTGTGTGACATACTTAGAATAATACCATTTTGTGATTACTCACCTGTAAAATGGGTATTATAAGTATGTCACACACCCCGCTTCACCCCGCCCTTTTTGGTTTTCTGGATCCTTTGTACGGTGAACCTTTTTTACTGTTTATATTTGGCTCTTCCTGGTCTCTTTACTGCTGTCTTATACTGGGGAATGAGTGGGAGGTCCCAGGTATTTATGGGCCGGGAGGGGCTCCTTTTTTGCATATCATCTCTGCAATATCACCCTCTACAGGTTACTACCCAGATGTAATGATTTATTCTGAAGCGGGGTGTGTGACATACTTATAATACCCATTTTACAGGTGAGTAATCACAAAATGGTATTTTTTGTCTGCAAAGTTGGTGAATAGCTCTGGGACTGCTGTTCCTAGTGCACATACATGGTATTCTCTGGATGGAGCAAAGGTCTTTAGTGGATATATGGTTAATGTAACCCCTTCCCACCACAGGCAGTTTGACATGAATATATGGACACACTAAAATAGCATTCCGCTGCTAGGACCTTAACTAGGCCCGTACCTTGAGCATCAGGTTGTAGCAGGGTGGCAGACTGGAGGCAATAAATGAAAAAAAATAAATCAGACAGAGACAAGAAGCAAGTAGCAGCAGCCTATCAGTGACTCCTGCCCTGTATCTGCATTTAACCCCTATTCCCCCTTTACTTTCTCTTGCTCCCTCTCCTCCACACAAACTTACCCCCCCCCCCAACTGCATTTAGACCCCTACCGCTCTGCCAGGGCCAGATTATGAAAGGGGCACGCGTCCCAGGGCCTCCACCACTTGCTCTGCAATGTGAGCCTCCGCCGACTTTTGGGTTATGGTCTGGTCCAGGAGGCTTTTCAGTCTTTGGTCTGGCGGGCCACTGGGTCAGCAACAAAGATATCTGCGGCAGTGGGGGCCCCCGCTCCTGGGCAAGCCTTTTTTTGTTTTTGCAATCCTGCATCTTAAGCCACCACAGGACAGGACGGAGAGTCTAGAGCAGCAAATCCGCTGTCAGCAATGCTACAGTGATGGGTGCTTGCAGCAGAGCTGTCAATCAGCAGCCTCTCACTGCACATTGGCCACCAAGCACAGCCCGAGGAATGTAGGGGATGCGTCCACTTTCGCTCCACATTGTAAGCAATCAGAGCTGTTTGCCACATTACATAGGCATGAGGTGAGGTGAGGGAATACTGGTGACCTAGGGGGTTTTACACAGTGGGGTATCCCGTTTCGGTATGCCTTGGGGGGAATGACAGCAGACGGCTCTTTAAGACTCCAAGGCTGGCTTCTCTTGGTTTTGTCCCGCTTTAAGTTTCTTTTATACATTTGTTTTGCATTTATGTATATTATTATTAAAATGATGCTTATCTACTCTATTTAGCCAAAGCTTCCGCTCAAAATGTACTTCTCCTACGAAAGTCCTGCTGTGTTGTTGGCATTACTGAGAAAAAGTGAAGGTATTTTTTAATTTCAGTTAACCTTTTCAATATGTTAAAGTCAAAGCAAACTGTTTCCTTATCATGAATTCAAATTCAGTCCAGAAATGCATCCGTCGGCTGCCTAATGTATTGCATTGTGAAACCCCCAAGGCTTACCTCTGCACGATCCCACAATGCTGAAGGCAGCATTATCTAAATGGTTATATTGGTTGATTTAGTCCATTCACCGGACCTCTCCTTTGAAGGTCACTCCTTCAGCTCCCTGAACCATTCTGTTTAACAGACAGTATCCTTTCCAAACAGAGAAATTTCAGATTAAGAATTGCCATCTAGCATTGAGATGCAAAACCCACTAACTCCGTCTATGTCTCCTTTTTAGCAACCCCTGTTGTGTTGTGTTCAGGCATGTTAGAGGCCTTCCCAGTGAGCCGTGTCTTCCCCAATGCCAATTTACTTGCTCAAAGTTCTGTATTCGGCAATGTCTTTCCACTTACGTCTGTTTTTGAGCATTTGTAGATAATGGCGCATTGCTCTTCATAGCCTTATGCATTACCACAGATCAAGAGGTTCATCTGGTGGACTGTTGCCTGAGCCTGTAGGCCCCTTGCCCTGTACCGTTTGTTATAGGCTCCCTCTTTCAGGAGGACATGCATCTTGGTAAAGTGGGTAACGTATTTTTCGCCCTATAAGACGCACCTGCCTATAAGACGCACCTAGGATTTGGGGTAGGAAAATATGAAAAAAAATATTTTAAACCAAAAACACACCATTACAGACAGTGTGGCATCCCCCCTCCCATTCCCATAGGCCGTGTGGGATGCCCCCATTCCATTCCCCATATAGGCAGTGTGGCATTCTCCCCCCCCCCCTCCCATTCCCCATATACCCAGTGTGGCATCCCCCCTCCCATTCCCATATAGGCAGTGTGCACCCCATTATCATAAGCAGTGTGGCATTGCCCCCTCCTATTCCCCATATAGGCAGTGTCCCCCCCCCCCCATTCCCATAGGCAGTGTGGCATCCCCCTCCCCCCATTCCCATTGGCAGTGTGGCATCCCCCTCCCCCTATTCCCATAGGCTTTGTGGCATCCCTCTCCCCCCATTCCCATTGGCAGTGTGGCATCCCCCTCCCCCCATTATCCCCCTATTAGTATAGGCTGTGTGGCATCCCCCTCTCCCCCCATTAGTATAGGCTGTGTGGCATCCCCCTCTCCCCCCATTGGCAGTCGGCATCCCCTCTCCCCCCATTGGCAGTGTGACATCCCCCCTCCCTCCATTCGCAGTGTGGCATCCCCCTCCCCCCATTGGCAGTGTGGCATCCCCCTCTCCCCCCATTGCCAGTGTGGTATCCCCTCTCCCCCATTGGCAGTGTGGCATCCCCCCTCCCCCCATTGGCAGTGTGGCATCCCCTCTCCCCCCATTGGCAGTGTGGCATCCCCTCTCCCCCCATTGGTAGTGTGGCATCCCCTCTCCCCCCATTGGCAGTGTGGCATCCCCTCTCCCCCCATTGGCAGTGTGGCATCCCCCCTCCCCCCATTGGCAGTGTGGCATCCCCCCTCCCCCCATTGGCAGTGTGGCATCCCCCCTCCCCCCATTGGCAGTGTGGCATCCCCCCTCCCCCCATTGGCAGTGTGGCATCCCCCCTCCCCCCATTGTCAGTGTGGCATCCCCCCCTCCCCCCATTGTCAGTGTGGCATCCCCCCTCCCCCCATTGGCAGTGTGGCATCCCCTCTCCCCCCATTGGCAGTGTGGCATCCCCTCTCCCCCCATTGGCAGTGTGGCATCCCCTCTCCCCCCATTGGCAGTGTGGCATCCCCTCTCCCCCCATTGGCAGTGTGGCATCCCCTCTCCCCCCATTGGCAGTGTGGCATCCCCTCTCCCCCCATTGGCAGTGTGGCATCCCCTCTCCCCCCATTGGCAGTGTGGCATCCCCTCTCCCCCCATTGGCAGTGTGGCATCCCCTCTCCCCCCATTGGCAGTGTGGCATCCCCTCTCCCCCCATTGGCAGTGTGGCATCCCCTCTCCCCCCATTGGCAGTGTGGCATCCCCTCTCCCCCCATTGGCAGTGTGGCATCCCCTCTCCCCCCATTGGCAGTGTGGCATCCCCTCTCCCCCCATTGGCAGTGTGGCATCTCCTCTCCCCCCATTGGCAGTGTGACATCCCCTCTCCCCTCATTGGCAGTGTGGCATCCCCTCTCCCCCCATTGGCAGTGTGGCATCCCCTCTCCCCCCATTGTCAGTGTGGCATCCCCCCTCCCCGCATTGACAGTGTGGCATCCCCCCTCCCCGCATTGACAGTGTGGCATCCCCCCTCCCCCCATTGGCAGTCGGCATCCCCTCTCCCCCCATTGGCAGTGTGGCATCCCCCCTCCCCCCATTGGCAGTCGGCATCCCCTCTCCCCCCATTGACAGTGTGGCATCCCCCCTCCCCCCATTGACAGTGTGGCATCCCCCCTCCCCCCATTGACAGTGTGGCATCCCCCCTCCCCCCATTGACAGTGTGGCATCCCCCCTCCCCCCATTGGCAGTCGGCATCCCCTGTCCCCCCATTGGCAGTCGGCATCCCCTGTCCCCCCATTGGCAGTGTGGCATCCCCCGTCCCCCCATAGGCAGTCGGTAGAATAAAAAAAAAAAAGTATAACTCACCTCTCCGCTGACAAGCGGCTGGCTCCGTGAGTCGGGTGGGCGTGGCCTGTGCTGCGCCCGATTTACGGAGTCAAAGACCTGGGTGTTCGCGTGTGACCTGACAGGAAGAGGCAGCAGATGGAGGAGCGGGCGGGCTGTGTCCTGGCCCCGCCGCTGCTATTGCTGCCTGAAAAGACAGCGATCGCAGCGGCGGGGCCGGGACACAGCCCGCCGCTCCTCTGGCCTTTCTCAGTGTGACAGGCAACGCGGGAGCGCCGGGAACGGGTGAGGTTTTTTTTTTATAATTTTTTTTTTTTTTTTTTACATTCGCCCGATAAGGCGCACAGACATTTTTCCCCCACGTTTGGGGAAAAATAAGTGCGTCTTATATGGTGAAAAATACGGTAATTTAGGCTTTTTTCTGTGTGCTGAAATTGAGACAAACCCTGCTCTATCTGCGACTGTATATATGTAGGTGTTTGTCTTTTGATTGGATTTGCCTAAGAGTAAAAATTGAACCCCCCCGCCCCCCGCAGGACGATGGAATAACGATTTTTACTATTAGTACTAAAATCCCATTCTTTTCACCAGAATTGAATGTCCCTTTCGCAATGTACTTGATATTGCTATCTGGAAGTAGATCACATCAGAAAAGACTAGTGAGTTTAGGGATTATGTTAAAGCGGATAAAAACCCGGGTTCCCCCAGGTTGCGATCTGTTGCCCTGTTTGTGTGAGAGTCCCTGGTGCGGCGTATACTCACGTCAAAACTGTGATCCCACAGTGTGCCTGCCCCAGACATGCAGTCAGAGGTAGCGGGCATGACGCTGGGTCCTCCAACAATATGCACTCATCAGCGCTTAGCTTTTAGACTGTACAGCCAAGTCACATGGGTTCTGGACTGCTTTCAGATCAGTTTTTATCTGAGGAATCATAATTGGCATTCTATTAATTTGTTTGACAACCTGTTATAATTATTGATCTTGTTCCCAGGATTAATATCTGATGCCTGTGTTGAACATCTGCGCACAGTGGTTACAATCCTCAAAAATCTGACAGCTGAAAAAGGGTACAGTAATTTTTATTTAATGAATCTAGCTGTTCTGTGCAGAAAATGACAAAAATGAAATGCCAATCAAAAAGTTTGAGGGTTTGAAGTTCCAATGCCAAGTACTGTGCTGTGTCTGTGAGTGATTGACAACTGCCTGTATACTATGCAGTAAAACTTATTATGTATTTGCATCTCCCAATGCTCAATTGTTTAAAGGGCTAGTCCAGTCTAACTAACTCTTATTGTTCATGGGAGCAGCCATGAAGGAATAACTGCATAATGCCACACCAATTTCTTCTATTGAGAGGAGAAGGGTTGGGTAGTACTTTGTCTTGTACATCTCAATAGAAGGCAATGGTGCGGCATTATGCAGTAATTCCACCATGGCTGCTCCCATGAACGATATTTAGTTAGACTGGACTGGCTCTATAAATAGCCTGTCATGTCAGCTTTTTCACATTGTTAAAGACTATGTAAAAGATATGCCCCTGTGCATACTAGGGCATGCTGGTGCTTACAGCTTGGCCAATGCTGGTTTCAGACGAGCGCAATTACGGGGTGTTCGCATTTTGGGTGAGCACCCCGCATCTATGGGTGCTTTCACATATACTTTGGGCGCTCCGCAAAAGCCTTGCCAGCAGCATCTGGAGGGCGTGGGGCTAGCGATTCCACTACATGCGAGTGGAGAGTGCTAACATCTGAGACCAGCGATTGCAGGGCACTTGCAAATACCCCCCATCGGGGTGTGGAAAAGAACAATTTGCATGTCTTGGAATACAAGAACCATCAAGCTTCCCCCAGGGGTGGAGGGCCCCCGGGGCATCTCGATTTAGGCCCACATTAATGCACAGCATAGAACTGTCTGTTCCCATGGTCGGTCATATAGAGTAGAGAGTGGCCTGCATTCCCGGTTTTCCTCCAAACCTCTGATTAAACCTAAAAACCTCAAGTATCCTAAGCGAAGCTGTTTCTTCAATTTAATTTCTAGAGTATGGCTGACCTGGGAAAGGAATGTCCTAGCACAGCTTTGAGTCATAAGCATGCTCTACTGTGGTCAGGGACAGCTGTGGAACTACTGTGGCTTGCCAGGCTCGCTCAAACAGTAAGCTCCAAGGGACAGAGTAGCTGCTAGACTAATATTCTAAGCATACAGTACGTC
This sequence comes from Gastrophryne carolinensis, assembly GCA_027917425.1. NCBI lineage: Eukaryota > Metazoa > Chordata > Amphibia > Anura > Microhylidae > Gastrophryne > Gastrophryne carolinensis. Next base: position 408,148,111 of record CM051234.1, on the reverse strand, counting down.
CTGCTCCATATATAATACTTACACATGGGTAATCCTCCGCCAGATGGCGCTGTTCACTGCAGACATGCAAAAACAGGCTCCTCCCGGCCCTTCATATACCCAGGGACCTCCCACAAATCCCCAGATTTCTCTGCAGTGCTGACTGCGAAGACATGAAGTATCACTCTCTCGCAGGTGAGCGGGGCTATTACAGCCTGCGGCCCTGTGGGACTATTTCCACCCCTCCTCTGTGTAATATGCCTCCCAGCCTGGGCTGCGCTGGTCGGGTGAAGGTAGGCAGCACCATGTGTGCTTACGGAGCCACGCTCCACCGCAATCCCCCACCATAGGGTAGGGGGTCAAGGCTGATGGTGAGCCTTCAGGGGATGCCCCTCCCGCATCATTGCCCCACGCCCCATGTAGCGGTGGACCCTATGTAACGGGTCGCCTTCCTCCCTCGTTCCCCCCTTAGCCAAGGGGAAAAGTAAGGGGGGGGAGGGGTTGTGTGTATGGCGGCCTCAGTGTATCCTTACACTCTTACGGCTTGGTTTGTGCTTTACTGGGAACGGGGATCAGAGCCGCGCTCTTATCTGTACTGTTAGCCGCAGCGCCTTTAGTTTCTGTTTCTGCTTGCACCGCATGTACGGCAGCGGCTTTGCGGACGCCTCGGCGTCTTTTTTCTTCCTTCCCCTCTCCTTCTTAGCCTTAGTGGCTCTTCTTAGGTTGCGCTGGCTTAGTTGGTTATAGTACACAGGAGATCCTGAGTTCAGATCTCAGCAGTGCCTGTATAGGCTCCGAGCGCCATTTACATCAGGCGTTATGACCTTACAGTCACTGATTGGCTAGACGCCTTCCGAGCTTCGCGCTCGCTGGGGAGGGACGTGGTTCCGGCTTGGCGTGTTCCGCATCGCGGTTGGCTCAGCCCGCCCTTCGAGGTTCGCTTGGCGCCATTTCCTTCTTACGCGTGCGTGGTGAAGACCATCCTCTCCTCTCTGTCTGTAAGTGCCCTCATGGGCGACTCTTCTTTAGTTTCTATTCTCCCATTGCGCATGGCTCTGACATCCTTGTTCCCCCTTATGTCTTTCAGACCGCGGATTTCGGTGGCTTCTCCCGGCCCAGTGTAGCTCCCGGTCGTGACCATTAAAAACCTACTCCCACTTCCCCGCGGGTTATTGGGGCATCCATGGTAGCTTACAGCGTCAATCCCTACTGGCATATTGCGCCGATTAAATCACCATATGGAGGCACCTCAGGATATTGTGAACGGGGTTCCTTCGGGACAAGCCCGGCTGTGTGTAGCTTGTGGGGTCTTACCTAGCAGCAGTGACAATGCACGGGTCTGTGTTCCTTGTGCACAGCAGGCGCTATCGGTGCTTCCCGTCTCCTCTGAGGCTGGGCCTGCACCCCGCCTCACTTCACCTACTCCCCCAAGCCTGAGTCTAACCCCCAATACCAGTGGGGATTCTCATCCTGATTTGGCCACTAGGCTGGCTAGTGTTGAAAACTTGCTTGCTAATTCCTTAGCGCGTAAGGCCACCGCCAAGAGGCGGTACTTGAACCCTGAATCGGCTCTCTTCCCTATAGAACCTGATGATTTGTTGCATTCCTATGCCCATATCCCCTCGGACGAAGGGTAACTGTTCTCTGACTCGGGGTCATATGACGATGAGTCCAGGGGTCAGGAAGAGTCTGGCTCTGAGCATTGGTCCTCGGATGATATTGATAGACTGCTGGTTCAGATCTTTGAGGTTCTGTCCCTCTCTCCCCCTGCTGCGGCTCCCCGGCAAAAGGGTGATCTATTCTAAGCAGACAGCACGTCCTGCTCCAGACATAGTCCTTACATGTGGGTATACCTCCGCCTTCAGCGCCGTGCACTGCAGTATCATGAAGAAAACAAGCTCCTCCCGGCCCTACATATACCGAGGGACCTCCCACAAATCCCCAGATTTCTCTGCAGTGCTGGAACTGCAAAGACATGAAGTATCACGCTCTCGCAGGCGAGCGGGGCCTTACAGCCTGAGGCCCTGCGGGACTATTTCCACCCGTCCTCTCTGTGAAAGAATATGCCTCCCAGCCTGGGCTGCGTTGGTCGGGTGAAGGTAGGCAGCACCTCGTGTGCTTGACGGAGCCATGCTCCACCGCAATCCCCCACCATAGGGTAGGCGGATTAGGCTGATGGTGAGCCTCTAGTGGATGCCCCTTCCGCATTATTGCCCCTAACCCGGGTAGTGCTGGACCCTGTGTTAGGGTCGCCATCCTCCCTCATTCCCCAACTAGTTAGTGGGAAAAGAAAGGGGGGGGGGTATGTGTGTGGTGGTCCCTGTGTACCAGTATTTCACGCTTATGGCCTTATTTCTGCCCTTCATTAACATTGAAATGTCAGAGCCGCGCTGCTTGCTCTTTATTTGGTTTTCTGCTACCGCCGTATGTCTTATGCACAGTTTGCGGCGTTGTCTAGATGCTGTGGCGCCTTTTCCTTACTAGTCGTAACGTTTTTTCTACAAATCCTTAAGCGTGTGATTGTATCCTTGCTTTGCCGTTACCTCAGAGCTTTGCGCTCTTCGAGGTTCGCTGGGCGCCATTTTGCTGATCTTTGCGCGCGCGCGTGGTGGCGGTTTCCCGCCACCACGGTCTGTAAGTGCCCTTGCGGGTGACTCCTTTTTATATGTTTTCCAGCTGCGCATGGCTCTGACACCCATTCTTCTCCTTATGTCTTTCAGACGCTAAGATTCCGGTGGCATCCCCCGGCCTGATATATATCTTAAACAGGCTCACTTTTATATTCTCCCACATTCCTAGCGGGTCTTGGGGCATCCGGGGTCGCTTATAGCATAAATCCCTGCTGGCATATTGCTTTGATAATCACCATATGGAGGCATCTCAGAATTATGTGTCCGGGGTCCCGCGGGGACAAGACTGGCTGTGTACTGCGTGGGGACCACCCCACGCTGACGCCGGGTCTGCGGACAGTGTGCTGAACAAGCACTGGCCCTGCAATCAGGTTTACCAGTGGCTGCATCTTGCTTCAATACACCTGTCTCCCCTTGTTTAAATCTCACTCCTGATGAGTCGCACTTGAGCGGGGATGACCAGCAGGTGGTGCCGCGCAGGCTACCTACGGCTGAGCAGGTGATGCCTGGTTGGCGGAGCGCTTGGGCGCTGGAAAGAAGCAGTCCCTGACGCTTCCTGGTTCTATGTTTTCCAAGCAAACTGAAGAGTCTGCTGCTATGCAGGTCCTTAATCCTTCGGATGAAGGTGGACTGTTCTCAGGTTCCGGTTCCTCAGACGAGATACCTTGGACCCGTGATAATTCTGGCCCTGGTTCCTGGGGCCGGTGTGACACTGATAAATTACTTATAAAGATCTTTGGAGTACTGTCCATCTCTCCTCCGGGAGAGTCTCCCAAGCCCAAAAGGGAGAGTTTCCACACGGCGACGCCGCGCTTGGAATTTTCTGGAGCAGGATCATCCCAGGCTCTTAAATCTAAGGATTGGGAATCACCTTGTGAAGTTACAGGAGTTCCGGGGGTCTGGGATTGGAAGTACCCTTTTCCCCCTGATGTGGTTGGCTGCTAGTCAGTCCCTCCCGAGGTGGATGCACCTATTATTGGGGTTGCTAACCCTCCCTTTATGACAGCCTCTACTCATCGTACCCTTCGGGATGCTGAGGACCGGCGCATTGACAGTCTGACTTCCCACGCCTTTTCGTGTGCAGGGACGGCTCTGCGCCCGGTCTGTGCCGCGGCCGTCACTGCGGTGACCGCCAGGACCCTTCTTAGGAAAATACTTGACCACCAACCGGAGGATCTCCCTTGGGAGGTCTTTAAGGCACTGTCTGATTGTGATGTTTTTGTGAGTTTATTCTCTCAGCGATGGATGACACTGCTAAAATGTGCACTCGGTTCTTGTGGTGGCTATTCGCCGCCTGCTTGGCTGCGACAGTAGAGGGCTGACAATGATAATAAAAATGCTCTTACTGGCCTCCCTTTAGAGACGACGCTTATTGGGGCCCGGTTGGACCTTTTGGAAAAAAAAAAAAAGTAAGGCACTCTCGAGCAGAAGGCCGTCTCGGCCTCCCAGGGGCAGGGACACCCTCCCCTTCCCTACATTAGTGTCAAGCGCGAACTAGAAGTGTGCTTCCAATTTTTTGGAATGGAGACCCGCCCCAGGGGGGGCAGGCAACGCCCTGGGTCCTCCGGCTGTGTGAAGTCCAAATCTGCCAAAACCGCACAAGCGAGAAGGGACGCCCTCGCCTTGTTGGGCGAGTGGACTGCCGCAGCACTGGGCTCCTATCGCAGGGCGCCATGCTTCTTTCAGGTTGTTACAGGATGTAGTCCCCCCGGATGCAGAATGGAGTCTGCTGGGCGGTCCTTTTTCTAAGGTTATCAGGGTTCTTCTAGTCCCTGTTTTCCCTTCGGGAGTTGAGGCAGGCTGAGTTTGGCGTGTAGGGTCTGGGCTCTCTTACAGGTTGGCCCTTGACCTGTGATTGCATCCACTTTACCCTTCCCCTCCGGGATGAAGCAGTCTGACCCAGGTTAGCATTCTGGGGCCTAACATTTATACCTTTACAGGCAGTTTCTACATGGTATCTACCTGTTGGGCCGCAGGCGCTCTAGTCCAGTAGACCTCTTGATGCATGTGAGGATTTATAACCCCTTTTTAGTCCCCTGTGCCTTCAGGACACCTAGGCCACTTCCAGCCAGTGTTGAAGGTCCAACTCTCGCATTGGGGTATTGTTTTGGTTCCTCTCCTGCTCCCAGATGACTCACCAAGGCGAGTATGGGAGTGGTGTCTTGGACGTGCCCGTGTGGCGTCCGCGCTAGATTCTACTTTATTGTCCTTCTTTGCTTCCTATTGACTTGACTTGTGGCTCCTTTGGGAGTCCTGTGGATTGGTGCTCCTGTGGATTGGTGCTCAGGCACATCACTTACTTAGTGTTCCCCGGTTCGGTATCCCCCTACGGGGTGGCATTTAGATTGGTTCATGTTAGAACCTTCCTTCTGCTAAATGTGGACTTGTTATGGAAAGGGCCTTGCCCTCTTTCATGTCACACTTCCTTTACCTTGCAGCTGGTGGGCCTGTTGGTGGCGGCCCAGACGCTGTCCCTTATTCTCAGGAGCCCTTGGGCCCTGCGACACCTTAGGTTACTTATCCTGGACAGGGTTCCAGCACCCCTGGAACTAGGTCAGTACGCTCCCCCTCGTTACGGGGGTTCCTTTTGAGGTTGTAAATTCAAGGAAGATGTCTGGGACCATTCCTTCCTTCTCTCTTCTCCCTGTAGACGGTCATCATGGGTACCAAGTCTTGCAGGTGGACTGGGGGGTCTTATTTCTCCTGAAATCCCCCGTGGTTCCTAAAGGGGTCCCCTTAGGGGATCCATCTTCATACGGTTTTTTGGTTGACACATTGAGCCTTTGGTGGGCTCTAATTTGCTGGACGACTACTCTTCAGGACTTGTCCTTTTTGGGGACTCTCGATCAGTCTGAGGACAGTGACTTGTCCCTTTTTATCTGTGAAGGTCTCGGAACAGGTTGACCCTTCAAGAAGGTTCCGGTTCTAAGTGGGGGTTTACATCCCTTGCACTTCATTGGCATTAGCTTGGCTGGCTGCCCTAACGTGGCAGGAGGTTCTATTCTAGGTCTCACTGAGTCCCTACTGGTGTGGCCCTGTGGGGCCCTGTTGCTATTACAGGGACTCTGTCCTGGGTTATTGTCCCAGGACTCTCTGGCCTTGGTCATGAGGGCCTAGTATTGCTTCTGTCAGGACATTATATTCTATATGTCTTAACTTCTTTCACCCTGCCAGGCGGGGTTCTGCATAAGATTGCAGTAGAAAGGGAGAACCGTTATGCTGGGGGCCCTGGGTGGTCCAGCGGGGCGTGGTTCGCAGATTTTCTGCTGAAGACAGTCGTACTGTATGCCCTCTCAAGAGGGCTGTTCTGCCCATTCAGGCTCCCTACTACGTCACCCTTACCTACAGGCCTTTTAGGCGATTGGTCGGTTGGCTTTTCACCCTATTGGAGATGGGTATCTCTGGGTGTCTTTTCTCTATTGGAGGGCTAGGCCTAGCTCCCTCCTCTTCTTCTCCCTTTTCTGTCGGCTATGTTGGAGTATGCTCTTCTAGTCTGCTTTGCTTGGACTAGCTCTCTTTCCTGCGGGATTTTCCCTATCCCTGGGTCCTAGGATTATTATAGCACGGTTGAAGTTGGCTCCCCAACTCAGTGCCCTGAAGGTTTCAGGGCTCGCCCTGTTCACCTACTGCAGAAGTCTAGTTCAATCTTCTGTGTTGCGCATTCCTCAGGGGTTGCTCAGGTGCATTCCCCAGGGAATTCTATGCTCCCTTTTTGGGGGGTTACTTATCCGGATGCCCTGCTAAGGGTTCCCTTGGGTCTTATTCAGGTTCTTGTCTGAACTGTTCCTTCCCTCATATTGCTCTTCTGGGGCGGTTGCTTCAGTCAGAAATGTGCCATAAAGGATGGCTGTTAGCGGTCCTAGTCAATATATATATATATATATATATATATATATATATATATATATATGTGTTATATATCTGTACACCATGAGGTGAGGGTGTTCCACCTTATGCCGAATTGGGTCCAGGCGGTGTTCTTATTCTCCTTTAGTCCAGACCCTACGGTCTCTGGGCTATTGTCTGGCTTACTCTGAGCGAAAGGGATCTGTATCCCTCATCAGGTGTTGGAGATTTCTGGCCTTTCTCTTGTCCCTGGTAGGGATTATGCCCCTTGGGGCTTATAGGTTTCTCCATCCTTATGTACCGGATCTGATTGCTAACACGGGTGTAGGTGCCCTTTGGCTTGGTCCTGCTCGGTCGCCTTGTTCCTCTGAGCCTAAAGTTAACGTCTCGGCTCTTGCTGAGCCTTGTTAGCGTTGTTTTTCAGTATTCCTGCTGGTCTCGCCTGAGACCTGGGTTCATATTCTCAGATGGGGAGATCTCTAAGGTTGCCATGGCTGCCCCTTTTTTTCCAGTAGCATGGTTAGGCTGTTACTCTGGCCTACTCGTTAGGGGAAGATTATTCTTCTCTCTTGGTTTTTGCTCTCTTACTACTTGTGCTTGGCTTGGGCCTTTCAGCACTAGGTTCTGTTGAGCAAGCTGGCTAGTCCGCTGCTTGTGTTCAGTTCTGCCTTTACAAGAATTCAAAGGCTGTGGTTAGAGCATTGCTCTCGTTATCATGACAGCACTTTTATGGTTCTGTGCCTTTTTTCTCGGGGATCCCACCCTACTTATGGACACTGCTATTGGATGTCCCACATGTAAGGACTATGTCTGGAGCAGGACGTGCTGTCTGCTTAGAATAATACAACTCTGTGAAGTACTCACCTGTAGAGTTGGTATTATATGCAGACAGCACGTCCTGCTCCACCCCACCCTGATTCACCTTGTTCTGGATCCCCTGTGTGGTGATTATTATCTTGGATATTATTGCCAGTCTCTGGGTGGTTGTTTTCCTCCTGGCTTCTTCTCTCACTGCTTGTCAATGCTGGGGATTTGTGGGAGGTCCCTCGGTATATGTAGGGCCGGGAAGAGCTTGTTTTCTTCATGATACTGCAGTGCACGGCGCTGAAGGCGGAGGTATACCCACATGTAAGCACTATGTCTGGAGCAGGACGTGCTGTCTGCATATAATACCAACACTACAGGTGAGTACTTCACAGAGTTGTATTTTTTCATACCGCTAAAGCTCGCTTGGAATTTCCCGAGCAAATCCATTTCAATAGCCTCGTGCTTAAAGAATGGGAACATCCCAGCAGACTTCATGGGGTCCCTAAGAGCGTGGATAGGAAATATCCCTTCCCTGCTGACTTGGTTAAGTGCTGGTCATCGCCACCTGAGGTCGATGCTCCTATTCTAGGGTTGTCCAACACCTCTATTATGCACTCTCCGGACACTACTACGCTACGGGACTCTGAGGACCGGCGTGTTGACCAACTGGCATGTCATGCCTTTGCATTTGGGGAGCGACTCTGCGCCCGGTTTGCGCCTTAGCCATTACAGCAGTAGCGCTCAGGGCCGTGGTTAGGAGTGCTCTCGATGGCACAGATGAGTTGCCTCCTGATACTGTCAATGCTCTTTCCAGCTGTGATGCGTTTGTGAACTTTATTCTGTCCGCATCGGACGATGCTATTAAGATGTGTGCCAGGTCATCTGCCCTGGTGGTTGCTATACGCCGCGCGGTCTGGTTGCGCCAGTGGGCCGCAGGCAATGCCGCCAAGAAAGCCCTCACGGGGCTTCCATTTAAGGGGCTGCGTTTGTTTGGGGATCGATTAGACCTCTTCGCCAAGGGAGGCAAGTTAGCCCAGCGCAGGCGGCAGATTCGGCTCTTTCGTGGCCAAGGCTCCCTATCGACCCCCTACCGTGGGGCTAAACAAGGTAGAGGGGCGTCCTTCGCTGGGGCCCGTGCAGATTCCTGGCACAGGAACAGAGGACGCCGTCCCGGTTCCTCCTGGGGGCCCAAGCCCAAAGCCCCTCCCAAGACCCCTCAGGCATGAGGGGGCGCCCCCTCACCCGTCAGGGTGGGGGGACGTCTACAGCACTTCGAGCACGTCTGGCGGCTCCACGTCTCAGACCGGTGGATTCAGGAGGTAGTGTCCTCCGGCTACGAGATAGAATTTGCTGTACGGCCCCCAACCAGATTCATTGGGTCTCGAATCCCTCAAGACCCTGCCTCAGCTCAGCTCTTGTTGCTGACCGTACAGGGTCTCCTGGATCTAGGGGTCATTTGCAAAGTCCCCCTTGGAGACAGGGGCACGGGGTTCTACTCCAACCTTTTCACAGTACCCAAGAAGGATGGGTCAGTCAGGCCCATTCTGGATTTAAAAATCCTCAAAAAATTTGTCAAGAACAGGCACTTTTGCATGGAAACTCTGCGCTCGGCCATTGGCTCACTGTGCCCAGGGGACTGCATGACATCAGTAGACATCAAGGATGCTTACCTTCACGTCCCGGTGTTTCCAGGACACCAAAGGTTTCTCAGATTTGCACTAAAAGATCAGCATTACCAATTTGTGGCCCTGCCATTCTGCCTAACGTCGGCTCCCAGGGTGTTCACCAAGGCTCTGGCAGGGGTGATGTCCCTGATAAGGCTAAAGGGCATACGCGTGCTGCCCTACCTGGACGATATTCTCATCACCTCTCGGTCTCTGCGGCAGGCAGAGTTGGACACTCGGCTGGTAGTGTCCACCCTGGAGTCCTTCGGCTGGGTGATCAATTACCCCAAGTCCTCCCTGTCCCCCTCCTCGGTGACTCCGTTCCTGGGAATGATTCTGGATACGGTTAAGTCAAGGATATTCCTTCCTCAACAGAAGGTGGAAGCTCTGACAGCGCAGGCGAGGTTCCTGCTCTCGAGCCCACAGCTCTCCATCCGGCAGGGAATGCAGTTGGTGGGCCTGATGGTGGCGAGCTTCGAGGCGGTGCCCTTTGCCCAGTTCCATTTGAGACCTCTGCAGCTTCACCTTCTGTCAGTGTGGGACAAGAACCCAGCGTCCTTGGACGGGGTCTGTGTGCTTCCCCCCTCGGTCAGACAGTCCCTTGCGTGGTGGCTGGACCACAGGAACTTGATAGGGGGCAGGTCTTTTCTGGCTCCCTCCTGGGAGACGGTCACAACGGATGCCAGTCTGTCAGGCTGGGGGGATTCTGGAAGTCCCTGCGCTTCCAGGGGACGTGGGGTCCTCAGGAGGCCCATTTACCCATCAACATTCTGGAATTACGGGCAGTCAGGTTGGTACTGGAGCAATTGACCCAACACCTGAGGGGTCTGTCGGTCCAGGTACGCTCAGACAACAGAACGACGGTTGCCTACATCAACCATCAGGGAGGGACCCGGAGCAAGGGTGCTCTCCAAGAGGTGTCTCAGATTCTGACATGGGCGGAGGCCGGTGTCCAATGCATTTTGGCTGTCTACATTCCGGGGGCGGAGAACCTGCTGGCGGACGCCCTGAGCAGGGGGATGTCCCGTCAGGGGGAGTGGTCCCTCTGCAACAAGGTATTCCAGTCCCTGTGTCACCGTTGGGGCCTACCGGATGTGGATCTGTTTGCTTCCTGTCACAATCACAAGCTCCCAGCCTTCGTCTCCCTGTCTCAGGATCCTCTGGCCTTGGCCACAGATGCCCTGTCCATGTCTTGGAGGGAGTTTCGACTGCTGTATGTGTTTCCACCGTTCCCCCTTCTGGGCAGGGTTCTACGCAAGATTCCTCTGGAAGGGGTACCTGTGATTCTAGTGGCCCCCAGGTGACCAAGAAGAGTGTGGTTGGCAGTAGATCAGTACAATCTGCCAAGGGTGCCAGATCTGCTAACTCAAGGGTCCTTACACCATCCCAATTTACAAACTCTGGCTTTGACGGCTTGGCTGCTGAAACCTCCATCTTGATGGAGAAGGGTTTGTCTGCCTCTGTGGTGGCTACTATGGTGCAGGCCAGGAAGAAGACTTCTTCTGCTATCTATTATAGTGTATGGCGTTCCTACATTGACTGGTGTGAGTCCAGGTCTCTTCCCTGCCAGGAATTCTCCGTCCCTACGGTTCTGGAGTTTTTACAGCATGGTCTGGACTTGGGTCTCAAACTTAGTACTCTGGAGGGTCAGGTTTCTGCCCTGTCTATCTTCTTTCAGAAGACCTTTGCTCAACATCACCTGATTAAGACTTTCTTTCAGGGGGTCACTCACGTGCGTCCCCCTCGAAAACCTATGGTCCCTGTCTGGGATTTAAACTTGGTTTTGTCTGCCTTGCAGGGTGCTCCCTTTGAGCCTATTCAAGATGCTGCTCTGGCTGTTCTCACTCTCAAGGTTGTCTTCTTGGTAGCTATTACTTCGGTTAGGCGTGTGTCTGAGCTGGCCGCTCTTTCTATTCAGCCTCCATACTATGAGAGACACCAGGACAAGGTGGTGTTCCGCTTCAAACCGGATTTTCTGCCTAAAGTTGTGTCGGCTTTTCATTTGAACCAGGATATTGTTCTTCCTTCTCTGTGTCCCAATCCTAGCAACGACAAGCAGAGGGTTCTGCATTCCTTGGACGTAGTCAGGTGCTTGAAGTATTACCTGGTTGTCACTAAGGCCTTCAGGAAAACTGATGCTCTCTTCGTTGTGCCTTCCGGGCCTAGGAAAGGTTTGGCTCCCGCCAAGTCTACCATCAGTAAATGGATTAGTCAGGCTGTGATTCAGGATTATTCTACTAAGGGGAGGACTCCCCCTTTCTGTCTTACGGCTCATTCCACTCGTGCTATTGGTGCCTCTTGGGCTTTTCAGCAACAGGCCTCTGTTGAACAAGTTTGCAAGGCCGCTACTTGGTCTTCTGTTCACACCTTTTCAAAGTTTTACAAGGTTGATGTTCTGGCCTCAGCTGATGCTGCTTTTGGCCGCAAGGTTTTGCAGCCGGTTGTAGTCTGAGCTACGTGCCGTTGCCTTTGTTGTTGGGGATCCCACCCTACTTTACGGACACTGCTATTGGATGTCCCACGTGTAAGTATTATATATGGAGCAGGACGTACTGTATGCTTAGAACAATACAATTCTGTGAAATATTCACCTGTAGAATTGGTATTATACGCATACAGTACGTCCTGCTCCACCCCACCCTGGTTTCACCTTGTTCTGTATCCCCTGTATGTGATTGTTATCATTGTTATCATTACCAGTTTTGGTGGTTGGTTTCTCCCGGCATCTTTTTCTCACTGCTTTTCAATGCTGGGGATTTGTGGGAGGTCCCTGGGTATATGAAGGGCCGGGAGGAGCCTGTTTTTGCATGTCTGCAATGAACAACGCCATCTGGCGGAGGATTACCCACGTGTAAGTATTATATATGGAGCAGGACGTACTGTATGCGTATAATACCAATTCTACAGGTGAGTATTTCACAGAATTGTATTTTACGTGGTTCTAGAGAAATGGAAATGAAACGGGGCAAACTTTGGAGCCCTGCTGTTGCTTCAATCCAGCACTGAAGGCAACATGGCTGCCTTAGAGCTAGAGTAGGACTGCAGCTGCTGCTTTCCTTGGCTGATCCTGGGCTACAGCAGGTCATTGTTTTGTATCGAGCCCAAAAATGTATGGCAGCCCTGCCTGTAAGAATAAAGATGCTTTTCTTTTCACAGCTCATTTTACTAGGGTCATTGAATATGGGTTGGAAGAAATTACCCTTGTAGTATGATTTTACCACATATGTTGTTTTATAAAGAGCATTAAAAGGCTTTTTGTCAGGCGGTAAAGGTTAATAGTATGAAGCCCACTTGCATCATTTCAATTTCTTCAAATACTTTCGAGTATTATGGGCTTTTATCCATAACATTTTGGAACAGAAATCTCATTAAAGGAGGTTTATCACGAAATTGTGTAATATTAAAAATCCATATAAGCACATCAGCTAATGAGAGGAGGGGGTCATTTATACACCCAAACTAAATACAACTTAGTCAAGCCAATCTTTGGGCCATTTTATTGCAATAGTCTTCCTTTAGGTAAAGTTAAATACTTTGAATGCATTAAAAGTAAATAAAAGCTATGTGTTAATTTTATATTCATTGTTCTCACACAAGTCACGCAGAATTTCACATTAATTTGTTTCAAATATCTTGACAGGACTCCGCAAAAACTTTTTGAATCTTGGTTTCTCCTAATCCACTTTGGAGAATGGGTAGACATAGCAGCAGAGCAGCTGTTGACGTCAGACCCTGAAATTTCAGATGACCTGCTGTGGCTTTTGGCATTTTACTACAATCCATGTAATGAGAACCAAAGCAGAACTAGAACAATGGTGGGTTGTGCATTTAAACATTGTAAGCAAGTGTGCTGCCAGAAAATCTTTTTTTTTTTTTCCCTTTCATTTGTTACAATACTATTATACATACTATTTATTGATATATACGTTACGTATTTATTACTGCTGAAAGACATACGTCCATCAAGTTTACCCGAGGAACATGGTAAAGGAGGATTATTCTAAGTATACAGCACGTCCTGTTCCAGAAGATATTCCTTACTCTTGGGTTATACACCCAGTAGATGGCGCTGGACTGCAGAGACAGAAAAGTGGCTCCTCCCGGCCCCATATATACCAGGGACCTCCCACAAATTCCCCAGTTCTTCTCTGCAGTCTGGGCTGCGATGACTAGAAGATGGCTCTTTCTACTCGCAGGTGAGCGGGGCTTATTAGCCTGCAACCCTGTAGGACTATTCCCACCCGTTCCTGTTCTCTGTCTCTCAGCTTAGGCTGCGCTGGTCGGGTGATGGTAGGCAGCACCAATGGCAGGTGCTAAGGAGCGCTGCTCCTACCGCAGTCCCCCACCAAGGGGTAGGCGGTATAGGCCCGTGGCGAGCCTTATGGGATGCCCCTCCCGCAGCCGTGTGCCCTTCGCCCCCTGTCCCCTCAGTTAGGCTCCTTTTAGGTGGTCCCCTTCGCTCCCCCTGGGTAGATCTCGGGAGGGGGTGGTGGTGTATGTATATTAATATGTGTTTTCATGTTTTGCTTTTGCACTGCTTTGTATTATATGCTGCTGCCACCGCGTGCTTGTACTCCGTTCTGCGGACGGTGGCGACATCGCCTCAGGTGCTGCTGCGCCATCATTGGCTGACCTTGTCACGGGGGCTCATTTTCGTGCTCTTCGGGGGTATATGCGGGCGCCATCTTGGAGCTCCTGTGCTGCGTGCCTGGCGTATCCCTATCGCGGTCCGTAAGTGCCCCTGCGGGCTGGCTTTTACTTGTACTTTCATTGTATTATGCTTACGGGATCTTTGCTTTATGTCTTACAGGCGGGTCAAACCATTCTAAGTGTGCCATACACTCCACCTCGATCATCATGACATCCGGGTTATATCCTCTAGAGGGCGAACTTCTGCAGAGATGAATATGCAAAAAAGAAAGCCCCTCCTGGCCCATATATACCTGGGACCTCCCACCAATTTCCCTAGTGTCTTCTCTGCAGGCGGACAAGACAGAAGATGAAGACTTTTCTCTCTTGCAGGTATGCTGGGCTCGCGCCCGGCGCCCTTTTTTATCCCTATTGCTGCCAGGATTCTTTCCAGTTGCCCCCCATTGAGCCTCCCAGCTTAGGCTGCGGGTCCTGGCAAGGGTAGGAGCACCCGGTGGGTGCATTGGGAGCCTTTGCTCCACCGTGAGACCTCAAATTGGGGCAGGAGGTACAACCAGGTTGTGGTGATCCTGGTATGGGATGCCCCCAGTCCCTGCTGAATACGGCCTTATTACGGGCCGGGGTTCCCCCTTTTCCCCTCCGGGTCCCTTACTCCCTCGGGGGGGGCTGGTGCGTCCTAAGCTGGCCTCTTTGTGCTTTTTTTTAATTAGTTTTAATCTAATGGATTTGTGTGTGTGTGTGTTTAAGTGTTTCACACCTTGTTGGTTGATGTGGCTCATCTGGAAGTGATCCCTCGATGAATTGGTGCAATATGGCTTCCTTCAGCCTGAGTGAAGTCAGGGGGCGGGGCCGGGCGCTCGGCGCGGCCGCGGTATCCCCGCCCCTTCGGCGTGATTTGTGCAGGCCTCCCTCTAGCCAGATCCGCGCTGCAGGGAGGGGGCGTGACCTGGATAGCGTGCCTTCGGCGCTGGCACGCCCCCCTTCTTCTTCTCCCTTGGTCTGGTTTCCTCCTGGTCAGGGGCCATCTTGAAGATCTCCTGCGCTGCCATGCTGCTCTTGGGGGTCAGGTAGGGGCCTGATGGCCTGTTTCTTTGTGTGTTGGGGGTCACTCTCTGGTGGGGTGGGCCCCTGGTGGTGTATATTTTTACCATTTATTGCAGTATACCTGTATATTTATATGTATATAGTATGTGTGGTATGCTTGTGATTTTATTAATGCAGATGCCTTAATAGTAATTATATGTCTATTGTATGTTGCAGATTGCTTCATATTGTGCATATTAAGGGGTTCCTCCTGGTCCTGGGGTCCCTAGTTTTAAAAATTACTCTCCTCTAAATCCTCCCTCCGGGACTTTTAAGGGGCATCCCGGGTTGCTTAAGCGTAATTCCCTTCGGTCTTGCGACTGACCACTAAAAAAATCACCATATGGAGGCTCCGCAGGATACTGGGCTCGGGCTCTCATTGGGGTAAGCTCGCCCATGCGTGGGGTGTGGGGCATCCCTTACAGGAGAGGATGTACCGATCTGTACTCCATGCGCTCATAAGGCCATAACGCGGAAGTCTGTTTCCCAGCCTTCTGGGTCGGCTCCTCCCGCTTCATCGCCTTCCCCTCCCCGCTTGATCCGTACCCCGAGTGACATTGGTGCCAGCGGGGAGTCGCAGTCGGATGTTGGTGCCAGGTTGGCCAGCATTGAAAAGTTTATTGTTAGCGCGGTGGGCAAGAAGGCCCAAGCTAAAAAGAGACATTTGTCGTCGGCCCAGCCCGTGTGAGACGTGGACGACGACTCTATGGATTTGTCTGATTATTCCCCTTTAGAGGAGGGGGAAGTGTTTGAGGAGACAGAGTCTGATTTTGTACAGTCTGGTGATGCTTTTGTGGGGCAGGCGCCCGGGGATGCCTTAGATACGGCTGCTGTTTTGTCGCATATGCTGGAGGTGTTGGATATTGATCCCTCGGAGGCGCCTCCTTTAAAGAAGGGGGAATTTTTGGGGGTCCGTAAGCCCCGTCTAGAATTCCCTACGCAGGATCATTTTGGTGCTCTGATCCAGAAAGAATGGGAAAGGCCCTGTCGGCTGCCGGGTGCTCCCCAGGGATGGGACAAGAAGTATCCCTTCCCGGTGGAGGCGGTCAAGCGATGGTCCTCTCCCCCTGAGGTCGATGCGCCTGTCTTGGGCTTGACCAATTCTTCTGTGTTAAACACCCCTGACGCTACCTCCCTTAAGGATGGCGAGGATAGGCGCCTGGATCAGATGGCCTGTGATGCTTTTGCCTGTGTGGGATCGGCCCTGCGGCCGGCTTGTTCATCTGCTCGGGTGTCGCTTGCTACCAGGTTTCTTATTAGGGACTGGCTTAATGACGGTCAGTTTGATCTGGCTAGCGCTGAGTTCGCTACTCTTAAGAGGTGTGAACTATTCATGGATTTTGTGTTGTCTGCTATGGAGGATTCCATTGTCATGTGTAGAAGGACTTCGGCTCTATTGGTGGCCATGCGCAGGTTGGTCTGGCTGCGTCAGTGGACAGCGGATTTTGGGGCTAAGAAGTCCCTTACAGCTCTTCCCTTCATGGGTACGCGGCTGTTTGGTGATTGATTGGATGCTGTTGCTAAGGGAGGTAAGTTACCTCAGCGGAAGAAACAGCGCCATCCCTTTCGGTGGGGGCGGTTCTTTCACCCCGTCCTTTCGTGGAGCCAGAGCAACTAGGGGTCTGCTGGTGTCAGGGGCTCGTCCTGGAACAGGGGCAGAGGTCGGGCGCGCCCGACGGCTTCCTGAGGTTCCAAGCCTAAGCCCGCCGGTAAGCCTGCTCAGCAATGAAGGGGCGCCCTCACCCACACGGGTGGGGGGACGGCTGCGGCTCCTCTTCCAGGTCTGGGCCCGGGAGATCACAGACAATTGGATCCTGGAAGTGGTCTCGTCCGGGTACAAACTGGAGTTCGAGTACTGGCCGCCTCCAAGGTTCTTAAGGTCTCAGGTGCCCTAGGACCCTCAGGCTGCGCAGGGGCTCCTGTTAGCAGTAAGAAACCTTCTGGACATGGGAGTTATTTGCCCGGTGCCTCAGTCGGAGAGAGGCAGGGGTTACTACTCCAACCTTTTCACGGTACCCAAAAAGGAGGGTTCGGTGAGACCCATTCTAGATCTCAAGGTTCTGAACAGGTTTATCAGAGCCAAAAAGTTCCGTATGGAGACTCTGCGCTCCGCTATCAATTCCCTTCACCAGGACATCATAGACATCAAGGATGCGTATTTGCATATTCCCATTTTTCCAGCGCATCAGAGATTCCTCCGGTTTGCGGTGGCAGATCAACACTTTCAGTTTGTAGCTCTTCCCTTCGGGCTGACCTCGGCACCGCGGGTCTTCACCAAGGTCTTGGCGGGAATAATGGCCCTGCTCAGAGCTCAGGGAATTCGCATTGTGCCTTATCTGGACGACCTGTTGATCTCAGCTTCTTCCCTTAGTCAGGCGGAGCTGGACACCCAGCAGGTGGTGTCGACTTTGGAGAAGTTTGGGTGGGTGATCAACCGCCCCAAGTCCTCTCTTTCTCCATCACGCGTGATTTCCTTTCTGGATCCCTTCTGAATCTGGATACCGTTCAGGCCAGAGTGTTTCTGCCCCAGACCAGGGTGCTGGGGATTCAGGATCTGATCCGTCTTCTTCGGGCCAGCCCTTTTCCCTCTATCCGACAGGGGATGAAACTGGTGGGCCTGATGGTGTCCTCCTTCGAGGCGGTACCGTTTGCACAGTTTCACATGAGATCTCTTCAACTTCACCTATTGACGCATTGGGACAGGTGTCCCCAGTCTCCCAGGGTTCGGCAGTCCCTTTGGTGGTGGCTGGAGTCGAGCAGCCTGTTGAAGGGCAGGTCCTTTCTGGTCCCTTGTTGGGAGACGGTTACCACGGATGCCAGCCTGTCGGGCTGGGGAGGTTTTTGGAAAAGTCATCAGTTCAGAGGGGTGTGGAGCCCTCAGGAGGCTCACAACCCCATCAATGTCTTGGAGCTCAGGGCCATCCGGCTTGTTCTGCAACGGCTGACAGTTACGGGGTCATAGAAACATAGAAGGTTGACTGCAGAAGGAGACAATATGGTCCATCTAGTCTGCCCTTATGTGTATACTGTATGTACTCTTTATCTTAGGATAGATGTGTGCTTATCCCAGGCATGTTTAAATTCAGTGACTGTTGATTTTTCAACTACCTCTGCTGAATCTACCGGTTCAGGTTCGGTCAGACAATCGAACGGCGGTGGCCTCAAGGAAGTCTCTCTGATTCTGCAGTGGGCGGAGAACATTGTTCCTTGCATTTCGGCAGTTTACATTCCGGGAGTGGAAAACACGGAGGCGGATTCCCTGAGCAGGGGATTCTCTCGCCAAGGAGAGTGGTCTCTCCACCCCAAGGTTTTTCTGGATCTTTGCCGCAGGTGGGGGACACCAGAGGTGGATCTCTTTGCCTCGAGGCACAATCACGGCCTTTGTGGCTCTTTCCCAGGATCCTCTAGCATTGGCAGTGGATGCCTTGTCCCTTGCCTGGAAGGATCTGGGGTTTCTGTACCTGTTTCCGCCCTTCGCCATGCAGGGCAAGGTAGTTCGCAAATTGATTCTGGAAGGGGCACCAGCAATTCTGGTGGCTCCAAGGTGGCCAAGAAGGGTTTGGTACGCAGATGTGGTAAGGCTGGCGGTAGATCATTACCGGCTTCCCGTGTTGCCGGATCTATTGTCTCAGGGTCAACTTCTTTACCCCAATTTACAAACGCTGGCTTTGACGGCTTGGCTGCTGAAACCTTCATTCTGAAGGAGGAAGGTTTGTCTGAGGCCGTGGTCCAGACCTTGATTAGAGCTAGGAAGCGGCCCTCTTCTGGCATTTACTATAGGACTAGGAGGTCCTACATTGTTGGGTGTGAGGCTAGGGCCTTGCCTTGTAGGGTGTTTTCTATTCCTAGGATTCTGGAGTTTCTTCAGCATAATCTGGATCTTGGTTTCCAGCTTAGTACCTTGAAAGGACAGGTTTCGGCTCTGTCGTTTTTTTTCCAGAAGTCTTTTGCCTTGCATCCGCTGGTTAAGACCTTTTTCCAAGGAGTCGCGCATGTGCGGCCTCCTAGGAAGGTGGTGGTTCCTGTTTGGGATTTGAATTTGGTTCTGTCAGCTCTACAAGGTCCTCCTTTTGAGCCACTACAGGATACTGCTCTTTCTATTCTCACTCAGAAGGTTGCCTTTTTGGTTGCTATTACCTCTGTTCGGCGTGTCTCTGAGTTGGCGGCTCTGTCGATTCAGGCCCCTTATTTTGAGAGACATCAGGATAAGGTGGTTTTTCGTTTTAAGCCAGATTTCCTTCCTAAGGTGGTGTCTGCTTTCCACCTCAATCAGGATATTGTTCTCCCTTCCTTGTGTCCTAAGCCTAACAATGACAAGGAGAGGGTTCTGCACAATTTGGATGATGTTCGCTGTGTGAAGTATTATTTGGTGACTACATCTTCCTTCCACAAGACGGACGCTTTTTTCGTGGTGCCCTGCGGGCCCAGGAAAGGTTTGGCGCCGGCAAAGTCTACGATTTGCAAATGGATTCGTCAGGCCATTGTTGGGGCCTATTCTGCTAAGGGGAGGACTCCCCCTTTTAGGGTCACTGCGCATTCTACTCGTGCTGTTGGTGCATCCTGGGCTTTTCAGCACCAGGTTTCTGTTGAACAAGTTTGTAAGGCTGCTACTTGGTCTTCCGTTCATACTTTTTCCAAGTTTTACAAGGTTGATGTGCGGGCTTCAGCGGATGGTTCTGCAAGCTGCAGTGGTTTGAGTTGGTACATTCTTTACTGTTTCTGGTTCCCACCCATGACGGACACTGCTATTGGATGTCCCAGATGTCATGATGATCGAAGTGGAGTGTATGGCACACTTAGAATAATACCGTTTTGTGAGTAACATAGAAACATAGAAGGTTGATGGCAGAAGGAGACCATACGGTCCATCTAGTCTGCCCTTATGTGTATACTGTATGTACTCTTTATCTTAGGATAGATGTGTGCTTATCCCAGGCATGTTTAAATTCAGTGACTGTTGATTTTTCAACTACCTCTGCTGGAAGTTTGTTCCAAGCATCTACTACTCTTTCTGTAAAATAATATTTTCTAACATTGCTCCTGATCTTCCCCCCGACTAGCTTCAGGTTGTGCCCCCTTGTTCTATCATTAAGCTTCTTCTTAAAAACACTTCCCTCCTGAACCCTATTCTATCCCTTCACATATTTAAAGGTCTCAATCATGTCCCCCCTCTCCCTTCTTTCCTCCAGACTGTACAAATTAAGTTCTTTAAGTCTCTCCGGATAAGTTTTAAGTTTAAGTCCTTCCACCATTTTCGTTGCCCGCCTTTGGACACGTTCTATTTGAATAATGTCTTTTTGCAGGTAAGTACTCTTTAAAACAGGTATTATGAGTATTATGAGTGTGCCATACACTCCACTTCGCTCCACCCCTTTTTTTCAGGTATTCTGGGGCTTTTATATGGTGATGATTTTCTGATTCAAAATCATCTGGGGAACAATCTAGGGTGTATGGTGCAGATTCTGGATCTGACCCATGGGCTTCAGTTGATACTGACAGGCTTTTAGCTCACATTTTTAAGTACTCTGTATCTCTCCTCCTGCCGTGGCTCCGCGGCAGCAGGGGGAGCTGTTTCATACTGTTAAACCACGCTTGGAGTTTCCTGAACAGACTCATTTTAATAATCTGGTGCTCAAGGAGTGGGAATGGCCTAGCCGGCTCCCCGGGGTGCCAAAGAGTTGGGATAAGCGGTATCCTTTTCCTGCTGAAATGGTTAAACGGTGGTCATGTCCTCCCGAGGTGGATGCACCAGTTCTGGGGTTGTCCAACACATCCGTCATGCATTCCCCTGACTCTACTGCACTGAGGGATGGGGAGGACAGGCGCATTGATCAGCTGGCTTGCCATGCCTTTGACTGTGTGGGGACCGCGCTGCGTCCGGTCTGTGCTTCTGCCATTACGGCTGTTGCTATTAAAAGCCTGCTCAGGGGTCTCTTGATGCAGGTAGTGAAGAGTATAGAGCTCTTCTGCGTTGTGAGGAATTTGTTGCATATGTTCTCTCTGCCTTGGATGATACCATTAGAATGTGTGACAGGTCGTCTGCCTTGTTGGTGGCGATACGCCGCTCGGTCTGGCTGCGCCAGTGGGCAGCTGACAATGCTGCTAAGAAGGCTCTCACGGGGTTTCCCTTCAAGGGGCTATGCCTCTTTGGTGAACGTCTGGACTTGTTTGCTAAGGGAGGCAAGTTACCTCAGCGTAGAAGGCAGCCCCGGTCCTTTCGGGGTTAAGGTGCCTTTTCTCCTTCCTTCAGGGGCTCCAGAACTGGACGGGGAGATTCCTTTGCTGGAGCCCGTAGAGATTTTAGGGGCAGGGGTCCTGGCCCGTTCTGGGGTCCCAAGTCTAAGTCCTCCCCCAAGCCCCCTCAGGCATGAAGGGCGCCCTCACCCATCCGGGTGAAGGGACGGCTTCGGCTCTTGGCTCATGTCTGGAGGCGTCATGTCTCAGACCAGTGGATTCAGGAGGTAGTATCCTCCGGTTACAAGATAGAGTTTGCAGCCTGGCCGCCCCCAAGATTCATCAAATCTCGGTTAGCTCAAAACCCCCTGTCAGCTCAGGGTCTGTCCCTGGCTGTCCAAGGCCTTCTGGAACTGGATGTCATCTGCCGGGTGCCCTTGAGGGAAAGGGGCAAAGGCTATTATTGCAATCTTTTCATCGTTCCCAAAAAAGATGGGTCCATCAGACCCATCCTGGATTTGAAGCATCTCAACAAATTTGTCAGATTTAGACACTTTCGCAAGGAGACTGCGCTCAGCTGTGAGTTTCCTACGCCCAGGGGACTTCATGACCTCTGTAGACATCAAGGATGCTTACCTTCATGTACCTGTCTTTCCAGGTCATCAGAGATTCCTCAGGTTCGCTCTGGAGGATCAGCAGTACCAATTTGTTGCCTTTCCCTTCGGTCTCACCTCGGCTCCCAGGGTGTTCACCAAGGTGCTGGCAGGAGTGATGGCTCTGCAGAGATCTCAGGGCATTCGCATTCTTCCCTACTTGGATGACATGCTTATCCCTTCTCAGTCCTTCCATCAGGCAGAGCTGGACACTCAGCGGGTGGTGTCCACACTGGAGTCATTCGGCTGGGTGATCAACCACCCCAAATCTTCCCTGTCTCCTTCCCTGGTAAAGTCCATTCTGGGCATGATTCTGGATTCATCTCAGGTCAAGATCTTTCTTCTTCAGCAGAAGGTGGAGAGTCTTCAAGAGAAAGCTCAGCTCCTTCTTTCTTGTCCTCATCCATCCATCAGGCAGGGATCGGGAACCTGTGTCCTTGGATCAGGTGTTTGTCCTGTCCCCTCTGGTCAGGCGGTCTCTATCGTGGTGGCTGGACTCAAGGAACCTGCTTGGGGGCAGATCCTTTCTGGCCCCCTGCTGGGAGACTGTCACCACGGATGCCAGTCTGACAGGTTGGGGGGCTTTTGTAAGTCCCTGAAATTCCAGGGTCAGTGGGGCCCTCAGGAGGCCCATGCCTCTATCAACATTCTGGAATTGAGGGCGATCAGGTTGGTTCTCGCCCACTTAACCCCACACCTGCGGGGTCGGGTTGTTAAGGTTCGCTCGGACAACCAGACGGCGGTTGCCTACATCAATCATCAGGGAGGGACCTGGAGCAAGAGGGCCCTCAAGGAAGTGTCCCTGATACTGTCCTGGGCGGAGGAGAATGTTCCCTGCATCTCAGCTGTGTACATCCCGGGGGTGGAGAATCTGGAGGCAGACTCTGAGCAGGGGGACCTCTCGTCTGGGAGAATGGTCCCTCAGCAGCAGGGTGTTTCGCTCCCTGTGCCACCGCTGGGGTCAGCCGGATGTGGATCTGTTTGCGTCCCGTCACAATCACAGCTTCCAGTCTTTGTCTCTCTGTCCCAGGATCCTCTGGCCTTGGCCATGGATGCCCTGGCAATGTCTTGGAAGGGGTTTCAGCTTCTTTATGTGTTTCCCCCTTTTCCCCTGCTGGGCAGGGTGCTGCGCAAGATAGCTCAGGAAAGGGTGCCAGCCATACTGGTGGCCCCCTGTTGGTAAGGAAGAGTGTGGTTCGCAGACATCGTGCAGCTGGCAGTAGATCATTACGCCCTGCCCTTGGTCCTAGATCTGCTCACTCAGGGGAACCTACGCCACCCCAATTTACAAACGCTGTTAAAACCTCTATCTTGATGGAAAAATGGCTGCCGGCCTCGGTTGTAAATGCCATGATCAGGGCTAGGAAAAGGTCCTCTTCTTCAATCTACTACAGGGTTTGGCATACTTACATTGACTGGTGCGAGTCTAACTCGCTTCCCTGTCGCGTGTTTTCTATTCCTAGGATTCTGCAACATGGTTTGGATCTGGGTCTTCAGCTCAGTACTCTGAAATGTCATGTTTCTGCCTTGGCTATTTTTTTCCAAAGATCCTTTGCTCAGTATCCCCTGGTCAAGACCTTCTTCCAGGGGGTTACTCACGTGCGTCCCCCACGTAAGCCTATGTTACCAGTCTGGGACTTGAACTTGGTCTTATCTGCCCTGCAGGGGTCTCCCTTCGAGCCCTTGCAAGAGGCCCCTTTGTCCATTCTTACGCTTAAGGTGGTCTTTTTGGTGGCTATCACTTTTGTGAGGCGCGGCGCTTTCCATCAAGCCTCCTTATTTTGAGAGACACAAGGACAAGGTGGTGTTTCGTTTTAAGTCAGATTTTCTGCCTAAGGTTGTTTCTGCCTTTCATCTCAATCAGGACATTGTTTTGCCTTCTCTGTGTCCTAATCCTAGTAATTCTAAGGAGAGGGTTTTACACTCTCTGGATGTGGTCAGGACCCTGAAGTTCTATTTGGTGGCTACTGAATCCTTCAGGAAGACTGATGCTCTTTTTGTGCTTCTGTCTGGACCTAAGAAGGGTCTGGCTCCTGCTAAGTCCACTATCAGCAAGTGGATCCGTCAGGCTGTGATACAGGCCTACTCTGCTAAGAGGAAGGAGCCTCCCTTCCGCCTTACTGCTCATTCTACTTGTGCTGTTGGTGCCTCTTGGGCTTTTCAGCACCAAGCTTCTGTTGAACAAGTTTGCAAGGCCGCCACTTGGTCTTCTTTTCATACTTTTTCTAAGTTTTACAAGGTTGATGTTAAGGCCTCAGCTGATGCTGATTTTGGCCGCAAAGTTCTGCAGGCGGCAGTGGTTTAAACTGTCTGCTGTTACTTTTGGGGATCCCACCCTACCTTATGGACACTGCTATTGGATGTCCCAAGAGTAAGGAATATCTTCTGGAACAGGACGTGCTGTATACTTAGAATAATACAATTCTGTGATTACTCACCTGTAGAATTGGTATTATATGTATACAGCACGTCCTGTTCCACCCCACCCTTGTTATCATTATTTTTAGTTACCTCTTTACGGTGATTGTTCAATTTTTTTTAATGGTTATAGTTCTCTCGGTTTCATTTAACTGCTTTTCAATACTGGGTAATTTGTGGGAGGTCCCTGGTATATATGGGGACGGGAGGAGCCATTTTCTGTCTCTGCAGTCCAGTGCCATCTACTGGATGTATAACCCAAGAGTAAGGAATATCTTCTGGAACAGGACGTGCTGTATAAATATAATACCAATTCTACAGGTGAGTAATCACAGAATTGTATTTTTATACATTTACATACAAAAATCACCAAATGCTTTTCTGAAGATGTCAGTTGCTGCTGTGATAATTTCCTTAGGCAGGCGTTTCTATGGATGTAGGGGAATAACCGAAACCCTCCATTAAATGTCACTGGTCTAACCAAGGAAGAAGTCCAGAACCGTCTCAAGCAGATAAAAATCGATAAATCACCGGGACCAGATGACATACATCCTTGTGTTTTAAGGGAGTTATGTACAGTAATAGACAAGCCATTATTTCTAATATTTGTGGACTCAATAACTACAGGTTCTGTTCCAAGGGATTGGCGCTTGGCAAATGTGGTTCCAATATTCAAAAAGGGATCTAGGGGGGAACCTGGGAACTACAGACCGGTGAGCTTAACATCTGTGGTGGGCAAGCTGTTTGAAGGTTTCTTAAGGGATACTATCCTGGAGCACCTTGGGGAAAAATGACCTTATTACTCCATATCAGCATTTGATACTGTGCCACATAAAAGGCTGGTACAAAAGATGAGAATGCTTGGACTAGGGGAAAACGTGTGCAGATGGGTGGGAAATTGGCTTAATGATCGGAAGCAGAGGGTGGTTATCAATGGTACACACTCAGATTGGGTCACTGTTACTAGTGGAGTACCACAAGGGTCAGTTCTGGGACCAATTCTCTTCAATATATATATAAATGACATTGGGTATGGATTAAACAGTAAAGTCTCAATCTTGACAGATGATACTAAGCTGTGTAAAGTAATTAAAACAAAAGAGGACAGCAGGCAGCTACAAATGGATTTAAATAAATTGGAAGCATGGACAGTTAAATGGCAAGTGAAGTTTAACACAGATAAATGTAAGGTTATGCACATGGGAAGGAGAAATCTGTATCATGATTACACACTAAATAAACACTTGGTAAAACAACAATGGAAAAGGACCTAGGGGTTTGAGTTGACAATAAGCTCAACTGTAGTAATCAATGCCAGGCAGCTGCTGCCAAAGCAAATAGGATCATGGGGTGCACAGGAGGGGCATAGGTGCTCATGGCCAGAGCATCATTTTACCCCTGTACAAGTCACTGGTCAGACCCCATATGGAGTACTGTGTACAGTTCTGGGCACCTGTGCTTAAGAAGGACATATCAGAACTGGAGCGCGTTCAAAGAAGGGCAACAAAGTTAATAAAAGGAGTGCGGGGACTAGAGTACCCTGAAAGATTGACAAAGTTAGATTTATTTAGTTTAGAAAAAAGACGATTGAGGGGTAATCTAATAACTATGTATAAATATATTCAATACAAAGATCTGTCCCACAATCTATTTATACCTCGGAGTGTAACTATAACCCGAGGGCATCCACTAAGGTTAGAGGAAAGGTGCTTTCTCCACCGACATAGGAGGGGATTCTTCTCTGTAAGAGCAGTGAGACTATGGAACTCGCTGCCAGAGGAGTTAGTTATGAAGGATACAGTAAAAGCGTTCAAAAGTGGCCTTGATGCCTTCCTGGCATGTAATAACATTTCCAGCTATGGCTACTAGACCACTGGAAGGAGTTAAACAGGCTGAACTGGATGGACTAAAGTCTTTATTCAGCCTTACATACTATGTTACTATGTATAGTTCATGTGGTCAAATAAGATTGCTGCCTCTGGACAACTCCCAATTTTTTAATGGCAATTTATACAGGTTTATCAGGTATCCTAACTAAATACATTTTATTCTTACTCTTTTTTCATAACTAAAATCTCCCATGACCCTTAACCGTTTGGTAGCTTTCTTCTGCACCCTTTCTAACACCAGGGCATCTTTTTTATGAACTGGTATCCAGAACAATGCTGCTTCTACTCTCCTCTTCATAGAAACAAATCTGGATAGTCTGACGTCTCCCTTGCTTAGGCAAACCATTTTGTCTTTCACATATAACAATTTTAATTGGTGGCTTGCCTTGCACTAATCCCATGATGCTATAGCACTCACTAAAGCAATAGATACAGAAATAACTAAGCTTCTTACATCTTTGCCAAGTCCTGAGAAAGCACCTGCTGCGCTTGCTTTAGTGAAGTACTGTGGGCTCTCAACCAGTTGTATAGGAAAGTTGCATGTGGTTGTCTTAGTATGAGCGTGTGTCTGTGCATGCATTACAGGGACTGTAAGTACTATGCCTGACATGCTTTGCCCCGTCTCTTCCATATATACAGTTACATGTGAGACAGGAACAGAGACAAGGATGGCACAGTCATTCACGTGACTGCGTCTGTGGTGGTGCGTCTGTGTGGAACATTGGTCCCTAGAAGTGGCAGTGTATTTTATTTGGTCAACTAGACAATCTCCTGGGTGTAGGCAAACCCAGACTTTTAAAAACTCGGATTGTGACCACGCCATACAAAATTCAAAGATCATACCATGATAGAAAAAATCATAATCTACTTTATTTGCCATACATGATAAAAATAAAGAGGGAGTATACTTTAATCTCAGTGCCCTCTTGTATATAACACTTTATCAAGTTAAAAACAATAATTGTACAAAAGTTCATGAGACATAGACAATGTTCAACAGTTGATTAATCAATTTCCTACAGCATATATACAGAAACATGATTGATATTAGCAATTGATCACATGGTTAAGCATTATCAAACATAAGGTGAACTAGTTTCGCCCGAACAGGGCTTCTTCCGCACCAATCTGCAACTTTATAATTGTCATGCAAAGTTTGCCAATTCACTTTGGAATATGTAAAATGCCTGAGTAACAGCCTAGATAATGCAATAGAAAATAATAAGAAAAGAGAGAGAAGCACACCCATTTAGTATAACGCACAAACCACAGTACTATAGCTGGTCATTATATATATGAAAGGGTACCTGGAAATTAGATGTTCCCCATATGAGCTAATTATATATTCAGCACAAATTAAAAGACGAGTTGTAGCGCTGAGAATGTTTCTGTCCCATCTACAATAATAAGCATTGTACGCCAATTATCATAAACCATAGTATTTTATTTTGTGATATTTCTGGTCCAGGCTGCATGTATTGGCCCTTGTTCTAAGTCTGAACCCCAGTAGTTTGTAAATTCTGTACCATATTGAAGGCAACCAGGTCCTCAACTAATTTGTCTGTCTTTGCCTTGTGTCCCAGGTGCCAGTCACAGCTGACTGACTTGGAAGGACCTCTTAGTGGGTGGACAACAGTCGCTTCTCATGTGACCACTCTAGCGTCTTAGCAGGCAAATGTGACACCCCTGCAGGCTGGTCTACACCCATTGACCGCTCTATCGGTCAGCCTCAGGAGCATCGGATCAGAACAGATCCTCTCTGAGGGAGAGATTAAATTTGACCAAGAGGCGGTGTCCAAATTGGCTCAGGAGGATGACACTATGGTTGAGTTACAGACACTATGGAAATACTGATTGAGGTGATCTTCAGGATCCTGCAACTGTCAAGGTGGTCAGTGGAACAAAAGACTAGGGCATTTTAAATGTAATTCCAGTATAAATTTATAAAAGCCAGTTAAAGGACTAAGTCTCCAGGACCAGGCAGCGATTATAGTAATTAGGAAATCTGCTTACCTTACCGCCACTTCTGTGCTACTCATCGTCCTCCCGCAGCCCCAGTTTTGTGAAACCAGATGCAGCACTTAAGGGTTTGGTTCCCGGGTCAGCATGGCCTCAATGGGGACTGCCATACTTGGATGTTCCTGGAGTACCAAAGGCACCCATTGTTATAGGGAGGTCCCCATTCACATGCTATAACTGGGGAGCGCAGCTCCCGGCTATTTAAATTGGGGCTGCACAAGGAAAATCTGCAGTGTGGTAGCGGTAATCAGGTAAGCGGACCTCCTAGTTACTGCTGGTGCTGCCCACCTCTAGGGTCTTTGGATAAGTCCACAGAATTGGACCTTTAAGTGATTTGGTATATGGATAGTGAAAATCCCAGGTTTTGGTCTACTTTAGACCTTGCAAACAAATCACATATATCTCTCAATCTAAATGACCCCCCCCCAACCCCTGCAAACACTCATACCCTCTCACAGCAAACCCCTACCCTAACGCACACACACAATCCTGACTTTAACAGGTTCATGTAATGTGACATTTCTCGCATGTTACCAATACACATGCCTTAATTATCCAAATAAATGGGTCATATATATATATATATATATATATATATATAGCCCTTCCCCCATCAGTGTTCCTCCAATCAGCTGCTGCCACCTCTGTTTGCCAATGCTCCCCCCCCCTCCCCCTATTTATGTCTGTCTATCCCTCTCCCATTTCCCCCACAGCAACATGTGTTATTACAGATGTAGCAAAGTTTAACTCGACATTTAAATACATTGTATCACAGAACATTATCTTGATGATTCAGCGACTTACCTCATCATATCCGCCCTCTAGAGGCTTGGCACTAAATTCCTGCAATTGCCCTGATTTCCCTAGCAGTAGACCACCAATCATAGGGCTTGAATTAGTCTATAACTCTGCACCCTGTGGCCAACCCTGCATTGCAGCATTGTGATTAGATGTCAAAGTATGCTGATATAAACACACTGCCTGCTATTGTGCAAGCAGCATGTTTATATCAGCATGTTAATATTGGCCGGAAATTACAATTTTTGAAAACTTTTTAAAAATTCTTAACTGCCTTGGGGGCTTCATTTACTAAAATGGGGAACATTAGGAGCTTTAGGGCTGTGTAATTATATGGTTTATGTAGTTGCCTGGACAATCCCTTTAACTCATTGCAACAATTTAAATTTCTGGACGTGCTGTACATATGACCAAGCAATGGCATCTTTATTAATTTAGTTATCTTTTTGTACATAAAGACCATAAATACCAGTCTGTTTAGTAAGATTACCTTCATGCCTCTCTGGAAATCAGATTGCAGGATTTCCATTTGATATGTTCTTATCCTACTATTAAAACAGATCATTTACAAATCCTTCTGTAAAATAGTAAAGAGGCTTATTCTTGTGCTCTAGAAAAATTTGTACAAGAACAGTGGCAATTTAGATATTGGACATAATTATATAGGTGTACGTCTTTTCCCGATTAATAATTCAGTGGCTGGCTGAATGCCTTGAAAGCCAAGTCACAGAGCCCAAAAAAGTTGAGTTTTTAATGAAAGTCTGTTATTGGCTAAAACGTGTGCCTCCCGCTGAAAGGAACGGTCTGCTGACTTTCTAACATCCATTTTAGCTGTCACTAATCCCTCATTTAGTGACCTGATCACAAAACATTGCTCTGTTGAAGGTATTATGGATTTTAATGATGCAATTTACTATGGCAATGCGGGGGGGGTGATTGTTATTTGGGGAGGTTTGACTTTGGGTCTGCTTTTGGTATGAATTGCTAACTGCATCTCTGTGAGCTTTTCAACTTCAACACACAAAAATGTAAACTAAATTAGCATGAAATAAGGGTATTTTTAAAGAGCTTGGAAACAGGACCTTATAGGCTACGCAGAAACATTTGTTTTCTGCATAGCCCCATAGGGTGCTGCTGTTCCTCAACTTTAAAAAATACCCTTAGCTCATTGGAAAAATGATGTACCTTACCTGCATAAATGCCCCATTGCAGGTTCTGGTCTTGGAAACATTGGAACAAAAAATGTTTTTGCTATTTTTTGTGTGTTGAAGTGGAAGTCCAGCATGCCTGACAAGCCACCCCATGCCCATCACTGAGTCTGACTTGGGTATTAAAAATAACAAATGAGGCTCTCCTACCTGGCGCTGATGCCTGTTTCCAGGCAGGTTCAGCAGCAGCCACATGGAGATGACTGCAGCTTAGAATGCGGAAGCGTTGTTCCCAGCAAGGGGGGGGGGGGGGGGGGAATGAGCAGTTAGTGCCAGTAAGATGTGCCTTATTTTTAATTATACCCAAATAAGCCTGGCGGATGGCATGTCCACTTGTAACTGGACTTTTTAGAGTTAAAAAGCTCACTGAGATGTAGGTTGCAATTTATACTCAAAGTTACAGTTGCTTCACTAAGCTGAGTCCCTTAACTTTTGCGGCAGTGGATTGTTCCGGGGGCTGGAGTGCAGAGATCTCATGCATGGAATTTGGTTATACTCTTTTAGCCCCCATCGCTGCATGACGTTTCCTGCCTTCACCCTGATCGGGGAGGCAAGGAGCCATACTAGGTCATTGTTAAATAAAAATGAAATTATGCTAATGCTGTAATATATATACATACATACATACATGCATACATTATTAGGTGATTGTCAAACAAAGACAAGACATTTAGACAGAAAAAGAACCCCCTTCCCCCAATGATTCAGTGTCAGATCAAAGTCCCCATTTACCTCTAAATGCATGTCTCTGTAAGAAGTCAGACTCCTTGAACTAGCTCCTAGTCTGATATAGAAAAGTGAGCATTTTCTATTTTTTGTCTACCTCTTACCCTATAAGCTGATGACAATAACCCTTATGCTATAGGCTGAAAATACAGGCCCTTTAAGTGTAGCAGTAGTAACATTTTTCCAACATACTCTATATTGGACATTTTGTATATGTTTAAATTATGCAGCATAAATATTACTATGTGAGCTTTTTGCAAACCACTGCTAACACGAAGAATTATTTCTTCAGATAATGCATTTGTCTCTTGTTTTATATTCCAGGTGGAAGCAAAATCAGCATATGAATATTTGATATCTGTCTTCAGACAACCAACAGTTTGTGTTACACTTTTACAACAAATTTTCCAGACGGAAAATAAATCAAATCAATGGCATCCGTGTACTTTGCAGCTGGTCCGCCATCTTTGTGTCTCCTTTCTTTTGTTAGCTCCTGAGTGGCATAATGTCATCAGTGATTGTATTTGTCATGTAAGTTATCTTGATTATGTTGTATGCGTGATAAAATAGATCTTCCTATGGTACTGAGCAACAATACCCCCCCACCACCACCACCACCATCACCCCACCACCACCACCACCATCATCACCACCATCATGAATGGCACCTGTCTTAAAGCATTGGGTTGGATTTCTACTTGGAGAGATGAATATTGTTTGTGGCAAATTCTTTGAGCTGACTCTGCTTACAGCTTTTCTGAGATCAATCAAACTATTCTTGCAGTGTATGTCTGATCTACTATTAATATAGAATTAGTGAACTTTTAAAAAGTGTAAACTGCAGGCACCTGTTTTTTCTGCAGTCCTACTCTAACACACATAGTAATGAATAGACCGATAGCTTACCCAAGGCTGAGAACTTACCCGAGGCTGCCCAGGGCTCTCACCCTTTATCTCACATGTGGGGGTCTCAACTCCACAACATGTAGCTGTGGATAAATGTTGAGGGGCCTTCAGCCACATATGGAGTTGACCCCCCTCCCCCAAATGTGAAAACCTTGCAGTTTTCTTACATTTAATTAGATTGTAGGATATTTGTTGCAGACTGGTGGGGATTTGAGTGCCGGGGTACTTCTTTCTTTGTTTTGTCTGTAACTAATTGCCCAACCCAGTGTGCACCACCCAGTCCTGCTATAAATTGATGGTGCTGCTTGTCATTTCTCCTTTAAACTGCATACTTGCATACCTGTTGCAGGTCAATGGCACTTCCAGTATTACTGGATTACTGGTGGAGAACCGAGGAAAAGGTAAGATTTACAAGGGGGGCTCTGGCATTCTGAATGCCCCCCCCCCCCAACCCGCATGTCATATTGCCACGGAGACCAACACCTACTCCTCATGGGTGTTAGTCCACTTTAACTTATGTCAACTTACGGGTTTCCCTGGGATTAGTGTTAAATCAAAGCAATTTCTTTTTAATTAAGCTGACACAATCTACTATGCCGCCAATAAAGCTGATGTTGCTGATTTCCACCTCCTTTTCCGTGATCAGAGCCCCAGAATTATTTTTCCAGTATGGCCACCATTTGCTAGACCAAATGTAGGACTGAACTCCACCCCTGCTTCACCATGGTTTGTAAAGGAAAATATAGGAAATGCATTACATAGCTAAAAAAACAAAAAAAAACCCTGTTGACCAACCCCTCCTGGAGAGCTGAAAAACCTGGCTAATGAAGCCGTATGTTTATTCCTCTTATTAAATGTCTTCTCAAGAATAAAGATAAAAAATCATTTTTTATTTATTTTACCATACCGATAAAAATTGGTTCATTCATATACATTCTACATTATCATCCTGTACAGTACATTCAATTCACATTGCAGGTTTAATAATTTTTTTGCATCAACTCTGTTCCATAGTGTCAAGTGTTTCAATTAAGCCATGCAAACGCGTTTCACAGGCAGAAACTCCCGCTTTCTCAATGCATAGTGTGAATGTGTGATATGTACAGAAGCATTCAGTATACTGCCAGCAGTGATGTGTAGTCACATCAGGGAATACGCCTTTTCTCATATAAATCCCACTGCACTAATTGAGAGAAAGAAATCTCCATAACTATGGTGAGTGGATCTGGTTTGGGGTCACCCCGGTTCTGTCAGTTATATCTATCTATATATTCTATATATCTTTCTTCTGGTGACATTACATATCTTACCATCCACAGACAGGATCTTTGGAGTCCTGCTAGCTGAACATCCCCCTTAAAGTGGACCAACACCCTCCGTGATCGGCCCGGGAATCTATAAGAACTGGCCACCCAGCGCTTACATGGGTAGCAAGCGATGCTTTTGTTTCGGCCACCGGAATGTGCTGCCCACATGGGTGCCATCGGCCAGTGCCGCTAATAAAGCTGATGTTGCTGATTTCAATCCTCTTTTCTGTGATCAGAGCCCCAGAATTATTTTTCCAGTATGGCCACCATTTGCTAGACCAAATGTAGGACTGAACTCCAGCCCTGCTTCATCATGCAGTATGAGACATACCATTCGCTTGTGTATGCATGGGGGTTGTTTTCTGTCTCTTTTAAACAGATGTTGCTATTCACGGTCAGCAAAGAAAAAAATGTAAAATGTAAAAGTTGTGTTACACTGGAAGTATAGTGAGAAAGTCACTCAGACAGACGAGCACCACCACCCCTTCAGAGTTAATGTAACATTCTGTCTTTGTCTCAGAGACCAGAGTGAAAATGTAAGTCCTTGCTCAGTACAGGTGATAAATTGGCCACCAGATAAATGAGATTAAGAGGTACAAGTATGCTTTGATTTTACACGCACCTTTTAGAAACACATACTAACTTTTGCCCCTGCAGGACATCTATCCTAGTCCAGAAGTTAAGTTACTAGCCCCAAAATCTAGTCTTGCAGCATCCTCACTCGACCACAACTCACTGTCAATCTGTGTGTCAAGCGGCTTCCTCTCCTGTCAGTCACAGTGGCATCAGCACTCCCACCCTTTTTCTTCAATGTAGTGGGTGTTCCAAGATCTGGCAGACCCTCTTCATTGATCTATTGGAGTGAATGAAGTAGGTATGGCCAGTCACTTTGGTGGCCATTTGTCTGGCATTTCGGCAGTGAGCTTGAACGCCATTTGCCCCTTTTTTATGACACGGTAAGTTTCAAACTACCAGACTAGGATGCAAATGCTTTGGGAGATAAGAGGAATGTGTGTTTTTGTTTTGGTGTATTTTTTCTTGATTAATGTTGAATTCCGAATGATATGTTTTGGGTAAATACTAATATTTAAAAGGCAATTGCCCTTTTCTCTATTGAAATGTTAATTTTTCATCAGGTACCATGTTTTATATACAATGTGAGCCAATCATTTTGCTTCTTGGGAAATGTATCTCCTTGGGTTGCCAGTCCTTTAAATTTTCAGTATGACAAGACTCAAAGTGAAGGTCAGAATGTGATCAGATTGCACATAGCTGATTCTTACATTGCAGAGTATAATTGAAAACATAAAAGATGTTTGTTTTGTGGTCATAGTTTGGCTTATTAGCATTTGGAAAAATGTACTGCATGTTTGTTTGTGGAATACGGAAAGGCATTTGAGGATAATGTTACTTGTTTCCTTTCTCTCAGATGACTCAGACACAGGAAGCTGCCAGTGAAGTTACTGACGTACTGGCTCGTACTTTAAGCAGACTTGATATTCCCAGAATTGAAAGTCGGAAGATAATCACCATAGCACAGAGGCTGCTTCACGACTCCTAACAGGAATAATAGAATACAGGGCCTAATGTGTCTTACAACAACGGTGTATATAGTTTCGTGCTTTTCTCTTGACAAGTGGAAATTTGATGTTTCTTGGCAAACTGTTTTGTCCATGTCATTTCTTTCCCGTACAAAATGGAGCTATTTATTCACAGAAGTGGCTCTAGGGAATGACTTATTTAGAATACAGATGTCAGGAAGTTGTTTGCGACCAGTTTAATATTAATGAGTAATTTGGAACTTCCACCACCAAAACATGTAGATAAAAAGTTCGCACAATTAAACTTGTTCATTTTTTAATGTTGGTCAATGTACATTTTTTTTAGCATTTTTCATATCAGGATATTTAAATTTACCGTAGAATATATAAATAATTAACAAAAATGTATTAAATATATGCATTTCTGTGGAGGCATCCACATTTATGGGGGGGGGGGGCTAAAGTGTGCTCATTTTTGGGAGGCTAGGGGATCCGTGCACACACACATTTGGGGATGCTCTACGTCAAATGTCTCTCCAAACCTTCATGCAGTGTTTAATGTGGCTCTCATAGTACGAAAGATCAGATACCCCTGGTTTAGAGCCTTTGCTACACTATAAGTTTGGCTGGTTGGCACTAGCTTGTTTTATTTGTAACACACCTGGAATCTTTTGATTGTATTACATTTTCACTACACAAACATTTCACTGTGTTACAAAAATGTAAAAAAGAAACTAAAATAAACATATTTAACAGTTTCCTGTCCCACGTCTAATTATTTGGCAGGTAGGATAAGATTTGGGTAGTTGGGTACACAAGTACACTAATTAAAATGACCAGTCGGGCAAAAATAAAAATGGATACCTCTGTCTCCCCCCCCCCATTTGCTTTGTCAAGATTCAGCAGTCTAATACACATTCCTGAGATTGTGCCCTACTTTGTGCATGTTCCCGTTGGGTACTTGTCCAATATTTGCAAGCAAATAGGTAAATGAACGGAGCCCCACCTTCTGCGCTTATGTGTTTGGGGCACTTGTCCACTGCATGCAATTTGATAGTTGAGGCTAGATCTTCTGGCACACATCAACCTCAGCTCATCCAAATTATTAGGTAGGTTGGCAAGGTGGATAAATGAGCGAACTACCCGTCTTTTAATCCACCAATGCCCCTGCTCTTACATTGGCTATAATGGGACAAATCCTTAATGCAGCATATAATTATATAATTCAACATCAAGTAAGTAGAGAAGGGAGTAGCAGATTAGGTCTCATGAAAGTTTTTGGGAGGTCCAGCTTCACATAATGGTGATGCTAGGTGGTCAGAACTTTAATCCATGGGCCAATCAAATCACATGGGGGACCCCTCATTATGGGAAAGGGGTTGGGTAGAATGAGTCTATGTAGGTTGAGCACTGGACACCTGGCAGGGCACCCATACACTATAGACATGTTGCAACACCCAATGCTACTTTAAGTAGCGATTGAGAGTCTACTCCACCGTTCAGAGACAGATGTGCATACAGCTCCGCCGCTACAATGTTCCTCTGCTGAAGATGTCCAGATATAAGATGTACTTGCTGTTCAGGAGTTGAACAAATAACGGTGATTGGAACTTTGTGGATAAGACAACAAAGACTAATAAGACACTGAGACTCCAAAAATTGTAGGATACTGCACACACTGTAAATAGTTATTTTAAATATGCTATATTGTTTCTAATGTTGTTAAACCTACATGTAGTGTGTAGATGTGTTCCCCGCACCTGCCAAGAAATTCTAGTAAATACACTGTATATGCATGGCAATAAATAACCTGATTACTGGTAAGCAAATATATGCAATGTATTCTTAGTATACAGTACGTCCTGCTCCAGATAGATTACTTACACTTGGGTTATCCTCCGCCAGAACAGGCTCCTCCCGACCCCTCAAATACCCAGGGACCTCCCACAAATCCCCAGATTTCTCTGCAGTACTGACTGCAAAGACATGAAGTTATCACTCTCTCGCAGGTGAGCGGGGCTATTAGCCTGCGGCCCTGTTGGACTATTCCCACCCGTCCTTTGTGTGATGTGCCTCCCAGCCTGGGCTGCGCTGGTCGGGTGAAGGTAGGCGGCACCATGCGTGCTTATGGAGCGCTGCTCCACCGCAGTCCCCCACCAAAGGGTAGGCGGTAAAGGCTGATGGTGAGCCTTGTGGGATGCCCCTACCGCATTATTGTCCCATGCCCGTTAGCGGTGGGCCCTGTACAAAGGGCCGCCATCCTCCCTCATTCTCCCTGTAGCCTTCGGGGAGAAAGAAAGGGGGGGGGGATGTGTGTGGTGTCACTGTATCGTGATTGCGTGCATATGGCCTTTTTTTAATGTTTTTCGGACTTGTATATGTGGTGCCAGCCGCCGTGCTTACTTGTCTTTTTACTCTTGTAAATGCCACCGCCGCGCGCGCCTTTTCCTTCATTTAGATGTTCCGCGCAGGGCGGCGGCGTTACCTCAGACGCTTCTGCGTCCTCATTGGCTGCTTATGGACTTCGCGCCCTTCGAGGTACTCGGCGCCATTTTGTCAGTTCAAGCGTGCGTGTGTGACGTTCTTACTTACCGTGGTCCGTAAGTGCCCTCGCGGGCGGCTTTATACTTATTGTAGTGTTTTTCGGTTCTGACACCCTTTCTTCTCATTGTGTCTTTCAGACGGGTGAATCCATTGGCTTCTCCCGGCCCGGTGTAATTGATAGTCGGGCCTTGTAAAATTACTCCCACTTCCCTAGCGGGTCATTGGGGAATCCAGGGTTGCTTTATAGCGTCAATCCCTACTGGCATATTGTGCCTAGAAATCACCATATGGAGGGGACAAGACCGGCTGTGTATGGCGTGTGGACAACCCCATGCTGACGCTGACAGGGCATGGGTCTGCGTACCCTGTGCTGAGCAAGCACTGGCCTTGCAATATGGCCTGCCAGTGGCTGCACCTCGTTGCACTTCACCTACTCCCCCAAGCTTAAATCTCACTCCTGCTGAGTCGCATACAAGTGGGGATTCTCAGCCTGATTTGTCTTCTAGACTGCCTACGGCTGAACAGATTATTGCGAGGTCTTTAGCACGTAAGGGCCCTGGTAAGAAGCGGCACTTGACGCCTTATGTTACTGTTTTCCCTTTGGGATCTCAGGAGTTTATGAATCTGTGTGGCTATACCCCTTCTGATGAAGGAGAGCTCTTTTCTGACTCAGGCTCATCTGATGAGAGACCGAGGGGTCATGACGATTCTGGCTCTGACCCCTGGGCCCTGGATGACACTGACAGATTACTGATCCAGATCTTTGAGGTTCTGTCTATCTCTCTCCCTGGTGAGGCTCCCAGGCAAAGAGGGGAGCGTTTCCATACAGCAACATCACGCTTGGAATTTCTAGAGCAGGCACATTTCCATGACCTTGGGCTCAAGGAATGGGAGTGCCCCAGTAAACTTCCCGGGGTTCCAAGGGATTGGGATAGGAAGTATCCTCTTCCCCCTGAGGTGGTTAAATGTTGGTCACCCCCCCCCCCCCCCCCCCCGAGGTGGATGTCCCGATCATAGGGCTATCTAACACCCCTGTCATACATCCCCCTGATTATGCTACCCTTCGGGATGCTGAGTACCGGCGCATTGACCTGCTGGTCTCCCACGCCTTTGCATGTGCGGGGACGGCGCTGCGCCCGGTCTGTGCCTCTGCCATTACTGCTGTGGCCACTAGAACCCTCATCAGAAAAATGCTTGATAGTGCCCCTGATGATCTCCCTTGGGAGGTGTTTAATGCATTCTCCAGTTGTGATGTTTTTGTAAAATTTGTCCTATTAGCATTGGATGACACCATCAGAATGTGTGCAAGAACTTCTGCCCTCGTGGTGGCTATACGTCGCTTGGTCTGGCTGCGACAGTGGGGTGCCGACAACGCTACAAAGAAGGCCCTTACTGGGCTTCCTTTTAAGGGGCGACGCCTGTTTGGGGCCCGTCTAGACCTGTTTGGTAAGAGAGGTAAGTTACCCCAGCGCAGGCGGCTGTCTCGGCCCCCCTTCTACACCCTACCATGGTGTTAAACAGGAACCAGGGGTGTCCTTCGCGGGGGCTCTCGCAGATTCCTGCCCCAGGATCAGCAGACAACACCCTGGCTCCTCCGGGGGGGCTAAGCCCAAATCCTCTACCGGGTCCTCTCAAGCATGATGGGGCGCCCTCGCCCGTCCGGGTGAGGGGACGGCTGCGGCACCTTGCTCATGTCTGGAGGCATCACGCCTCAGACCGGTGGATTCAGGAGGTAGTGTCCTCTGGCTACAGGATAGAGTTTGCTGTGCAGCCTTCCCCAAGATTATCAGGTTCCGGGTACTCCTGGTCCCTGCCTCTGCTCGGGTGTTGGACGGCCTGCGGGGTCTGGGGGTCATTTGCAGATTTCCCTTAACAGACAAAGGCAAGGGACTCTACACCAACCTTTTCACAGTTCCCAGAAAGGGATGGGTCAGTCTGGCCCATTCTGGACTTACAGATCCTCAGCAAATCGTCAAGTACAGGCGTTTTCTGCATGGAAACTCTGCGCTCGGCCATCAGCTCCTTGCGCCCCGGGGGCTTCATGCCGTCTGTGGAGATCAAAGATGCTTATTTTCACATCCCTGTGTTTCAGGACACCAAGGTTCCTCAGATTCGTGTTGGAAGACCAACTCTGCCAATTGGTGGGCTTGCCATCTGGCCTCTCTTCAGCTCCCAGAGTGCTCACCAAGGTGCTGGCGGGGGTGATGTCTCTGATGAGACCAAGGGGCGTCCGCGTGCTGCCCTACCTGGACGTCCTCATCACTTCCCAGTCTCTACATCAGGCTAAGTTGGATACTCAGCTGGTGGTGTCCATTCTGGAGTCATTTGGATGGGTGATCAATCACCTCAAGTCCTCACTGTCCCCTTCCTTGGTATCTCCATTCCTAGGAATGAATCTGGATACAGTTCAGGTAAGGATCTTCCTTCCTCAGCAGAAAGTGGACAATCTGTTTGCACGGGCCCAGTCCCTCCTAGCTGTCCCCGTTCCTCCACCAGTCAGGGGATGCAGCTGGTGGGCCTGACGGGGGCGTGCTTCTAAGCGGTCCTTCATGCTCAGTCCCACTTGGGGCTTCTGCAACTTCTTCTATTGTTTGTATGGGACAAGGACCCAACATCCCTGGACAGGGTCTGTGTGCTTTCCCCCCTGGTAAGGAGGTCCCTCTTGTATTGGATGGACTCAAGGAACCTGTTTAGGGGCAGATCCTTTCTTGCCCCTTCCTGGGAGACGGTCACCACGGATGCCAGTCTATCAGGGTGGGGGGGAGTCCCTGCGGTTCCAGGGGAGGTGGGGCCCCTAGGAGGCCCATACACCTACTCAAAGTTTTGAAACTGTGAGCGATCAGGTTAGTACTGACTCACTTGACTACTCATCTTCAGGACCTGCCTGTTCAGGGGTGCTCGGTCAATCTGACGGCAGTTGCCTACATCAATCTTCAGGGAGGGACCCGGAGCAAGAGGGTCCTCCAGAAAGTGTCTCTGATCCTGACCTGGGTGGAGGCCAATGTTCCCTGTATATCAGCGGTATACATTCTGGGGGGGTCCCTCTGCAACAGGG
Organism: Gastrophryne carolinensis; assembly: GCA_027917425.1. Taxonomy (NCBI): domain Eukaryota; kingdom Metazoa; phylum Chordata; class Amphibia; order Anura; family Microhylidae; genus Gastrophryne; species Gastrophryne carolinensis. The sequence goes on along the minus strand of CM051234.1, from coordinate 408,108,214 downwards.
TGTTCCAATTTCTGTGTCACCATGGGGACCAACGAGATGGGGATCTGTTTTGTGTCCCTTCACAATTACAAGCTCCCGGCCCTTGTCTCCCTGTCCACAGGATCCTCTGGCCGTGACCACGGATGCTTTAGTAATGTCATGGCAGGACATTCGGTTCTGTGTGTCCTTCCTCCATTCCCCTGCTAGGCAGGGTCCTGCGCAAGATTGCTCTGGAAGGGGTGCCAGTGATTCTGGTGGCCCCCAGGTGGTCAAGAAGAGTGTGGTTTGCAGACATGGTGCAGATGGCAGTAGACCAGTACGTTCTGCCAGGAGTGCCAGATCTGCTCACTCAGGGCCCCTTACGCCATCCCGATTTACAAATACTGGCTTTGATGGCCTGGCTGTTGAAACCTCCATCTTGATGGAGAAAGACTTGTCTGCCTTGGTGGTTGAGACCATGGTGAAGGCTAGGAAGAAAGCTTCTTCTTCTATCTATTCTAGGGTATGGCGTACCTACATTGATTCGTGTGGGTCTAGGTCTCTTCCCTGTAGGGTGTTCTCAGTCCCTAGGGTTCTGGAGTTTTTACAGCATGGGTTGGAGTTGGGTCTAATACTCAGTACTCTGAAGGGTCAGGCTTCTGCCTTGCCTGTCTTATTTCAGAAGTCTTTTGCTCAACATTCCTTGGTTAAGACTTCTCTCAGGGGGTCGTCTGCCTTGCAGATTGCTCCCTTTGAGACTATTCAGGATTCTGCTTTGGCTGTACTTACCCTCAAGGTTGTCTTTCTGGTGGCTACTCGGCGCTGGGGAAGGAGGTGGCAGGAGATCCTCTGATCTCCTGCCTCCTCCTTCTCTGGATGCCGATCACCGGCATCTGTCAGCTGAGCGGCGAGGGACAAGAGCTCGCAATCGAAGGTAAGTACAGTAAAAAAAAAATTTTTTTTTTTTTTAATAAAATACTTTTTATTATTGTGTGGTGTTTTTTTTTAACAGTTAACCCTTTGTGAGCTGGTAAGGGGTCCATGAGACCCCTTATACCAGTTCACAAGGCTGGGGGGGTGGCAAGTCACCTGCCCTAGCGGGTGACTTGCCATTAACCCCCGCACCCCCATTACCTGCCTCCCCAAAGGCCAGGGGGGGGCAGAAGAGCCCGGGCCCACATAGGCTATGTGGGCTCGTAGGCTGCAGGGTGGGGGGGCCACCAAAGCTGGCCCCCCCACTCTGCCTACAAGCCCCCATAGCTGGTCCCGGGCTGGTTATTTTGGGTAAGGGGGACCCCACACCATTTTTTTTTTTTTTTTATTTTTAAGGGTTTTTAACCCTTAAAAATCCAAAAAAAAAATGGGGTCCCCCTCCCCGGGAAGGGGGACCCTATGTCATTTTTTTTTTTAATTAACCCTTTGTGTTCTGTCATCCAGCAGCTATAAAAGGCTTCCAGCAGGTGAGCAGAAGCCAGTGATCGCCGAGGGACACAGTGCTCCAGGATGGATGGGAGGTAAGTATTAAAAAAAAAATAATAATAAAATAATTTTTTTTTTTTTGTGTGTGTTTTTTTTTTACATTTAACCCATTGTGAACTGGTAAGGGGTCCATGACCCCTATACCAGTTCACAAGGCTGGGGGAGGTGGCAAGTCACCTGTGACTAGCAGGTGACTTGCCATTAACCCCTGGCACCCCCATTACCTGCCTCCCCAAAGCCCAGGGGGGGGGCAGAAGAGCCCGGGCTATGCGGGCTTGTAGCCTGCAGGGCCAGAGCTGGCCCCTGTGCCCTGTTTCTACAAGCCCTGCATAGCTGGTCCCGGGCTGGTTACTCTGGGTAAGGGGGGCCCCATGTCAATTTTTTTTTTGGATTTTTAAAGTGGACCAACACCCAGGATTTTGACTATCCTGGGTTTTGGTCCACCCCCAGAAAGCCCCCAAAACTCACCTCACCACGCTCCCACGTAGCCACAGACAAGCGAGTGACAGCGGCGGACAAGACAGTGCGCGCGCCCGCACCGGCCATTCACAAACGGCGGGCGCGCGGGAGGCGGCGGTGGCCGCTGCCTATGAGGTAAGTTTTTCGGGGGTTTTGGGGGGGGTCCCTCACCGCGGGACATCCCGATCTCGGATGTCCCGCGGTGAGGGAGGTGATCGGCCCGGGAATCTTATAGATTCCCGGGCCGATCACCCCTGGGTGACAGTCCACTTTAAGGGTTTTTAACCCTTAAAAATCCCCCCAAAAAAATGGGGTCCCCCCCCCAGGGATCGGGGACCCTATGTCATTTTTTTTCTCGATTTAACCCTTTGTAGTGTGGATGGTAGTTGTATTTTATTTGTAAATGTTATAGATTACTTGTTTCAGTTAGGGGGGTCTCCTGGGCAGAAACGGGGGGCTACCGATAGATATGTGGTACCGTTCTAATCGGTAGAAATTGGGCTTTCACATGCAATATGCTTTTTCTTAATAAAATAAATTTTTTATTTAAAATAAAGGAGTCAATTTTCTAAAAATGTTTTTATTTTATTTTTTTTATTTTGTTTACTTAATAATATTGTAAAAAACTAAATAAAGTTTACAAACAAGACATTTCATGTTAAAGCCTAAACTCTGCTGCAAAAAAATATAAATATAATTTTCCTGAAAATTACAGCAAAAATGGCGCAAAACATGGCGCAAAATGGGGAAAAATGACCTGTCAACAGAGGGTGACAAAATCTCAAGTAGGCTGGCAATTAAAAGGGTTAATAGTACCTGTGCATGTTGGGTATTGTTCTGTTGGGGAGACCTTGCGCTTTCAGACTTAGCTTGTTTTTTCTGGTTTGCATATTTATATTTTAGGAAAAGGTGTTTTTTATTCAGCTTTTTTATACATTTTTTAGGGAAACCCTGCGCAACCAAAGAATTCTTTGAGGAATTAATTCCAGAAAGATGAGCCCACTACAACAACATGTGTACTTTCAGGGAATATATGATTTATGGGGGATATTCCAAATGTAAAGGGTTGTTTTGGTTGAAAAATCGCAAGGTGCGCACTTTGTCTGCACAACTGACATTTTCAAGTAAAATTACCGTTACGCACATGCTTTACTTTGGGGTGTTTGGCAACTCTTCCCTTGACAGAATCTATGCATGTTGGGTGTTGTTCTGTTCGGGGAATGTTGTTTTTTCAGATTAAACTTGTTTTTTCTTGTTTGTATATAGTTTTTTTAGGAAAATGTGGCTTTGATTCTGCTTTTTTATCCTTTTTTTTGGGAAACTCTTTGCAACCAAAGAATTCATTGAGGAATTACTTCCAGAAAACTATGGGCACATCAACATGCCTGGTACGTCTAGAAAGCCTGAGGTGTGTACTTCCAGAGAATATATAGTTTGTTGGGGGTATTTCAAATGTAAAGGGTTGTTTTTCTGGTAAAACTGCAAGGTGCGCATATCACAGTTGTATTTTTTCTGAAAATCCCCTAAAGCGCTATTTCAGTTTGGGGGAGTCTCCTGGGCAGGAAAGGGTGTCTACCTATACATATGTGGTATCGCTGTAACCGGGAGAAATTGGGGTTTCACACGCAATAAGATTTTATTGACAAACTTACATTTTTTATTACAAAAAAACTCTACAAATTGTAAAAAAAAAAATTTTTTTTTATTTTTTTTCACACATTTCACCCAAAAATATTGAGAATACACCTAAAAAATACAAACAAGACATTTCATGTTAAAGCCCAGACTCTGTTGAAAAAAATATATATCATTTTCCTGGGAAATCCCTGGAAATCCTTTCAAAAATGACAGTTGAACAAAATAGCGCAAAATAGTGAAACATCGTCTGGCAACAGGGAGTGGCAAATGCTGCAGGTAGGCTGGCAGCGAAAGGGTTAAGCTAGACCTTCTGCCTAAGGTGGTGTCTGCTTTTCTTTTAAATCAAGATATTGTTCTTCCTTCATTGTGCCCTAATCCTAGCAACACTAAGGAAAGGGTTCTGCACTCCTTGGATGTGGTCAGGTGTCTGAAGTATTACCTGGTAGTCCTTCAGGAAAACTGATGCTCTTTTTGTGGTCCCTTCTGGGCCCAGGAAGGGTTTGGCTCCTGCCAAGTCTACTATTAGCAACTGGATTCGCCAGGCTGTGATTCAGGCCTATTCTGCTAAGGGGAAGAGTCCTCCCTTCCGCCTTACTGCTCATTCTATTCGTGCTATTGGTGGCTCTTGGACTTTACAGCGCCAGGCTTCTGTTGAACAAGTTTGCAAGGACGCTATTTGGTCTTCTGTTCATACCTTTTCAAAGTTTTACAAGGTTGATGCTAGGGCCTCAGCTGATGCTGTTTTTGGCCGTAAGGTTTTGCAGGCGGCAGTGGTTTAAACTGTCTGCTGCTACCTTTTTTGTTGGGGATCCCACCCTACTTTTATGGACACTGCTATTGGATGTCCCAAGTGTAAGTAATCTATCTGGAGCAGGACGTACTGTATACTAAGAATAATGCAATTCTGTGAAATATTCACTTGTAGAATTGATATTATAAGTATACAGTACGTCCTGCTCCACCCCACCCTCGGTTTGCATTATTCTGGATCCCCTGTATGGTGATTGTTATCATTGTTATAGTTACCAGTTTGGGTGGTTAATTTCTCCCGGCTTCTCGTTCACTGCTTTTCAATGCTGGGGATTTGTGGGAGGTCCCTGGGTATTTGAGGGGCCGGGAGGAGCCTGTTTTGCATGTTTCTGCAGTGCAGCGCCATCTGGCGGAGGGTAACCCAAGTGTAAGTAATCTATCTGGAGCAGGACGTACTGTATACTTATAATATCAATTCTACAGGTGAGTATTTCACAGAATTGTATTTTTTTGTTATACCTAAATGAAGTTATATGCACACATTTGTGTTACTTGTTGCCTTTCTGTTACTTTTTGCCTATACTATAACTATAGTGTAACTAAAACCTGATCTGTAGTCAAAATGTTCTGCATGACTCTAACCTTTTTACATGTCCACTGGGAGGTGAGCAGTTGAGCAAATCACTTGAATTCTTTCTATTCCTAGTATGTCACACACCCCATTTCCAAATATCCATGACACTTGGGAACCCGGCCTGTAGAGGGCGATCTTGCAGAGATGACATGGAAAAAGGAGCCCCTCCTGGTCCATAAGTACTGGGTTCCTCCCACTATTCCTCAGTCTTTTCGTCTCTGCAGTCGGCAAAGCATTCAGAAGATGACTCTCCTTCAAGCTGCAGGTAGCCGGGTTTGCTCCCGGCCCCTTTTTTTCTCTATTTCTGTCTGAAACTCTTTAAACCTGTTTGGTTATATTGTATGCCTCCCAGCCCTGGCTGTATGTTCAGGCAAAGGTAGCTACATACACCTTCTGGTGTATACAGGAGTTTTACTCCTCCGTGAGACCCAAATGTGGGTAGGCGGTTTCCGGGTTGGTGTTCCCGGCATGGGATGCCCCTGTCCCTTTATAATCCCCTTGTGCCTTATGGGTGCATTTCTATCCTCTCCCCTTTAGTTCTCCTTTACCCTGCTGGGGTAAAAGGGAGGGGGGGAGGGGGCGTTATCTGGGCTTATTTTTCACCATGCACACAAATAAAAAAAAATATATATATATAAAATAAATCTTTATTACATATATATTATTATGTATGTTTACTATACTATTTAATAGGATATGTTTTATTTAGATTTTTCCTATTTCTGTCTAGGCAGCATTCCTTTTTGCTTACCTTTTAAAGCTCTTTGTCTGCCTGGCTCCTGCTGCTTCCCTATGGTCTTCCTTAGACAATCCTTACTGACACCTTCCTTTATTTGGAATACTTAAGCCTAACCATGAGCTTTGTCATCAAGTCAGCCAGCCTGATGGCCCTTGAAATCTTCAATCAGGAAACAAGTGTGGGGCAGATTTGTCCATTTGCCCAGAAGACCCTGGCACAGGTTACAAGTAGGATACTTTTGGTGCTGTGAGTAACACTCAGCTTGCTGAAGGGAGTTTTCTGCCATTTTTTTCATGCTTTGTCATTTATTGTATTGTGTGCATTGGTGACTGTTTTCTTTGTAGGTGGAAACTCTTTATTTTAAAAGGGGTTTCTCCTGGTCTTTAGCCCTTAAAGCCTTATTTGGGGGTCCATTTGTGTTAATATCCTCCCACTTGGGACTATTTAAAGGGGCATCCCGGGTAGCAATTGCGTAAATCCCATATATACTTGGCGACTATAATCAATTATAGTATAATACTAAACACCATATGGAGGCATCTCAGAACAACGGGAATGCAGTTCCCTCTGCACAGACTCGGCAATGTTTTGGATGTGGGGCATACCTTGTTGGGGATAACGCAATTCTTTGCGTCCCTTGTGCACAATTAACTATTATGCAGCAAACTGGGGCCCAGGCTTCGGTGTCTGCGGCTTCTGCCTTATCTCCTACTCCGCCATGTCTTGTCCGTACCCCCAGTGATATTGTCATGGATGGTGAGTCGCATTCTGATTTATGTGCCAGATTGGCTCATCTTGAAAAATTAATGTCTAGCTCTGTGGCCAAGAAGGCCTCAGCTAAAAGGAAACATTTGACTCAGGCCGTTCCGGTAAGTGAGTCGGATAATTGTGAAATGCTTTATTGGTCTGATCCTTCTCAGTTAGAAGAAGAAGAATTATATGAGGAATCAGATGTTTCTGATGAACAGCAATTTGTTGGTACTGTGATTGAGCAGGGTGAAGCTAGTGTTGTGGATACCCCAAAAGCTCTTGCTCAGTTATTTGAGGTTTTGGTTATCACTCCTCCTGAAGTAGTCCCTCCTCAAAAAGGGGAATTATTTGGAGTCTCTAAACCTCGTTTAGAATTTCCAAATCAAAAGCATTTTGATGAAATTATTCTTAAAGAATGGGAGAAGCCTGCGCGGCTTCCTGGCATTCCCTTGGGCTGGGACAAGAAATATCCCTTCCCAGCTGATACTGTTAAGCGTTGGTCATCACCATCCGGGGTTGGATGCCCCTGTGCTTAATTTATCCAATTCTTCTGTGTTGCATTCTCCTGACTCCACTACACTTAAAGATGGAGAGGATAAGCGTATTGATCAAATGGCGTGCCACGCTTTTTCCAGTGTGGGCTCGGCCTTGCTGCCTGTTGGTGCTTCAGCGCTCATGACAGTGGCTATTAGGTCTGTTGTGAGAGACCTAATGAATTACTCAGGGCTTGATCCGGCCTCTGATGAGTACGCTGCTCTTAAGCGATGTGAGATGTTTGCATCTTTTGTACTTTCTGCCTTAGATGATACTCTGCTCATGTGCAGCAGAACCTCTGCCTTGTTAGTCGCCATCCGGCGGTCAGTATGGTTGCGGCAGTGGGCAGCTGATATTGTAGCCAAGAGATCGCTTACAGCGCTCCCTTTTGTGGGATTGCGCCTTTTTGGAGAAAAATTGGATTCTGTCACTAAAGGAGGTAAAATTACCTCAGCGTAAGAAACAACGTCGTTCCTTTCGTGGAGTGGCCTCTTTTAACCCTTCCTTTCGGGGGTCTAGATCCGGTAGAGGATCGGCCTTTTCAGCACCTAGAGGGAATGCATGGAATAGAGGAAAGGGACGTGGCCATCCAAGTCAGAATTGGGGGTTCAAAACCAAATCTGCCACTAAGCCTGCTCAACAATGAGGGGACGCCCTCACCCTTACGGGTGGGGGGACAGCTGCGGTTCTTCTTCCAGGTCTGGGTTCAGGAGGTATCAGAAAATTGGGTTCTGGAAGTAGTCTCTTCCGGTTACAAACCGGAATTCGAGTCCCGGCCTCCTCCCAGATTTTTCATGTCCCGGATGCCGTCAGATCCGGCAATTGCGCAGGGACTGCGGGCAGCAGTAGCGAATCTGTTAAACATGGCTGTCATCTGCCTAGTGCCTCCAGCAGAAAGGGATTTGGGGTTTTACTCCAACCTATTCACGGTACCCAAAAAGGACGGCTCTGTTTGGCCTATCCTAGACCTAAGGAGACTCAATCAATTTATCCGTTTCAGAAAATTCTGCATGGAGTCTCTGCAATCAACGATCGATGCTCTCCGTCAGGGGGACTTCATGACATCCATAGACATCAAGGATGCTTATTTGCACATTCCTATTTTTCCGGGTCACCAGAGATTTCTCAGGTTTTCGATAGAAGACTAGCATTATCGATTTGTGGCCCTGCCATTCGGCCTTACCTCGGCCCCAAGAGTCTTTACCAAGATGCTGGCAGGAGTGATGGCTATATTCAGGGTCCATTGCATCCGCATTGTGCCTTTTCTGGACGATCGCGGCCTCCTCCCTCGAACAATCAGAGTTGGAAACCAGGACGGTGGTCTCTACACTAGAGAGGTTCGGATGGTTACCCCAAATCCTCTCTCTGTCCGTCCAGGGAAATTCCGTTCCTGGGCCTGATTCTGGATACATTTCAGGCCAAGGTTTTTCTTCCTCAGTCCAAAATGGTTCTGATTCAGGACTTGATTCGTCTATTCTTGTCCAACCCTCGTCAGTCTATCCGTCCAGGGATGAGACTAGTGGGATTGATGGTAGCTGCATTCGAGGCAGTCCCGTTTGCCCAGTTTCACATAAGGACGCTTCAGCTCTTCCTCTTGGCAAAGTGGGACAGGTGCCCACTATCATTAAATCAGACTTGTCTATTGTCTCCCCACGTTTTGCAGTCCCTTCAGTGGTGGTTAATATCACACAACCTCCAGAAGGGCAAGTCATTTCTGACTCCGCGTTGGGAACTGGTTACCACGGATGCCTGGTGGACTGGGGGGGCTTCTGGAAGAAGCATCAGTTCCAAGGATTGTGGGGGCCTCAGGAGGCTCATTCTCCAATCAATGTATTAGAGCTTCGAGCCATACGTCTTGTTCTACTTCGACTGACCCATTTCTTACAGGGTCTGCCAGTTCAGATTCGGTCAGACAACCGAACAGCTGTTGCATACATCAATCACTAGGGAGGGACTCGCAGTTGGGGTGCCCTCCGGGAAGTGTCTCTGATCCTTCAGTGGACAGAGATCAATGTTCCCTGCATATCAGCAGTTTACATTCCGGGGATAGAGAATGTGGACGCAGACTCCCTGAGCAGGGGATGTTCTCGCCAGGGAGAATGGTCTCTCAATCCAAGGGTCTTTTAGTTCCTCTGTCACAAGTGGGGGACTCCACGGTTGGACCTGTTTGCTTCTCACCACAATCACAAGCTGCCAGCTTTTGTGTCTCTATCCCAGGATCCTCTGGCAGTGGCAGCGGATGCCATGTCTCTGGCCTGGAAGGATCTGGGGTTCCTATATCTGTTTCCCCCATTCTCCATGATCAGCAAGGTGGTTAGCACTGGAGGAGGCGCCAGCAATTCTGGTGGCGCCAAGACGTCTGTGGTACGCAGATGTCGTAAGGCTGGCAGTGGATCGTGTCCATCTGCCTCTTCTTCCAGATCTCATCACTCAGGGTCAACTTTGTTACCCCAATTTACAAACGCTGGCTTTGACGGCATGGCTGCTGAAGTCTCCATCTTGAAAGAAGAAGGTCTTTCTGATGCGGTTATTCAGACTCTTATTAGAGCTAGGAAGAAGTCTTCCTCTGTCATTTATTACAGGATTTGGAGGTCCTATATTGATTGGTGTGAATCCAGGGCTTTGCCCTGTAGAGTATTGTCTATTCCTAGAATTCTGGAATATCTGCAACGAGGTCTGGATATGGGATTCCAGATTAGTACTTGAAGGGCAAGTCTCTGCCTTGGCTATTTTCTTTCAAAGGTCGTTTGCTCTTCATCCTTTGGTTAAGACATTTTTCCAAGGAGGCGCGCATGTGCGGCCTCCCAGAAAGCCTATGCTTCCTGTTTGGGACCTTAACCTGGTGCTTTCAGCTATGCAGGCTGCTCCCTTTGAGCCTTTGCAGGATATTCCTCTTCCTATTCTTACTCAGAAGGTTGCCTTTTTGGTTGCTATTACTTCTGTCCGCCGAGTTTCTGAACTGGCGGCTTTGTCTATTCTAGCCCCTTATTTTGAGAGGCATCAAGATAAGGTTGTTTTCCGTTTTAAACCGGATTTCCTTCCTAAGGTGGTGTCTGCTTTCCACCTAAATCAGGATATAGTTCTTCCTTCCTTGTGTCTTCTTTGGATGTAGTTTGTTGTGTTAAGTATTATTTAGTTACTACTTTGGCCTTCCGCAAGACGGATGCCTTTTTTGTTGTGCCTTCTGGGCCCAAGAAGGGTTTTGCTCCTGCCAAATCTTCCCTTAGTAAGTGGATATGTCAGGCCATCATTGGGGCCTATATGGCTAAGGGGAAGGTTCCCCCTTTTCGTGTCACTGCTCATTCTACTCGTGCTATTGGAGCTTCCTGGGCTTTTCAGCACCAGGCTTCTGTTGAACAAGTTTGCAAGGCTGCGACTTGGTCTTCTGTGCATACTTTTTCTAAGTTTTACAAGGTTGATGTGCGGGCCTCAGCGGATGCTGCTTTTGGCCGCAAAATTCTGCAAGCTGCAGTAATTTAAGTTATGCATTATTCCTTGGGGATCCCCACCCACTATAGACACTGCTATTGGATGTCCCAAGTGTCATGAATATTTGGAAGTGGGGTGTGTGACATACTAGGAATAATACCATTTTGCGAGTACTCACCTGTAAAATGGTTATTACGAGTATGTCACACACTCCACTCCCCCCGCCCTTTTTTGTTCTAAGGGATCCTTTATATGGTGATTATTATTTTCAAACTATTTTTCAATTATTGAATATAATTTGCTCTTCCTGGTTCTTCACTGCTTTTTAAAAAGACTGAGGAATAGTGGGAGGAACCCAGTACTTATGGACCAGGAGGGGCTCCTTTTTCCATGTCATCTCTGCAAGATCGCCCTCTACAGGCCGGGTTCCCAAGTGTCATGAATATTTGGAAGTGGGGTGTGTGACATACTCATAATAACCATTTTACAGGTGAGTACTCATAAAAAAAAATGGTATTTTTAAATCTTTTCTTGACACACCTCTTTATATTTCCCAGTCTGTGGAGCCCTGCTATTTAAAGCTATGGAATATATCTCTAATGGGTTTCTGTAACTGGGTAGATACGAAGATTGTTTGAGCTGTTAAAATAGAAAAAAAGGATAGTGCTCTCCAATGACTTTCTGCAAACTGCATTAGTTATGTTACCTATTTTATGGTAGTGAGTGTTCAGGACCTCCCCAGTTGACAATAAACTGCAAACATACAAGGTGTGCTTTATCAATACCACAATTAAGTTGTTAACCAAAGAAACCAAATTTTACTTTTCGACCCAATAGCTCTTGGGCTATAAAGTACTAAAGTATATCATACATTGGAGACACTACATATCTCAGTCGCTTGTCTTACAAGAATAAACTAAAAATAAGGGTGGTTTCATTGTGGTTTGGTTCATAATTTGATACATGGAGCAGACTTCCTGTCATGCAATCCCCATAAGTATAGTGCAAGCAGAATCAGATGCCATGAAGTAGCCCATTACCAAAATACATTGCACAAGTCAATCTATAAAACATCTAACCAGGAAACTGAATGGTTTCATATTCCAAGAGTGACATACACTCCGCTTCAACTCTTCATGACATTTGGGTTATTCTCCAGTAGAGGGCGAACTTCTGCAGAGATGAATGCAAAAAAAAGAGCTCCTCCCAGTCCATAAATACCTGAGACCTCCCACCAATTCCCCAGTTCCTTCTCTGCAGAAGGTGAGCAAGACAGAAGATGAAGACTTCTCTTACTTGTAGGTAAGCCGGGCGCATTCGGCCCTTTTTTGTCCCTATTGCTGCCAGAACCCTTTCTAAATTGTCCCTATTTGAGCCTCCCAGTCTTGGCTGCGGGTCCTGGTGAGGTTAGGTAGCACCCCATGGGTGTGGAAGAGCCTTGCTCCACCGTGAGACCCCGTTACAAGGGGTAGGCGGTTACCCGGGTTTGGTGATCCTGGTGTGGGATGCCCCGTCCCTTCATACATATGGCCAGATTCTGGCTGGGGTTCCCCACTTCCGGGTCCCTTACTTCCCTCCGGGGGGGGGGGGGGCCTGCCTGGCCGTTATACTTGGTTTTTTGGTTATCTATGAAACTGTGTGTTTTGTGTGTGTGTGTTTCACTGTGTGTGTGTGTGTGATATGCTGACAGGATGTTTGGCTTCATTGGGGCCATAGACTTTACTGCCTGCCTTTCTGGTGCTTCATTTAGCTTGGGGAGCTTCTCCCCCTCAGGCGGTGTTCGTTAGGCGCGATGCTGCGGCCCAGCCCATGGCTGGGATCCGCGTTGCTGGGAGGGGGGCGTGGCCTGGCGAGCGCGCGTTCTGCGCTGGCCCGCCCCCCTTTCTCTTCCTGCTTTTCTCCATGAGGCTCTTCACGGGGGCCATCTGGTTCTGCTGGTGACTGCTCTGCGGGCTCCTGGTGTTAAGGGCCTGGTGGTCACTTCCTTAGCTTATGCGGGGGCCTACTCCTGTGGGGGGCCCCCTTGCTTTGCGAGGCATGTGTTAATATTTTTATATAGATTTATGTCTGGATCTATGATATGTATATATATATATATATATATTCGCTATATATACTTAGTGTTGGTGGCTTATGATGCCTTGTTGTGTGTTACAGATTGCATCGCATATATGCATGTTAAGGGGTTCCTCCTGGGGTCCCTAGTCTTTAAATTTATAACCTCAAATCCTCCCACTGGGACTTTTAAGGGGCATCCCGGGTTGCTTTTGCTTAAATTCCCTACGGTCTTGCGACTGACCACAAAAATCACCATATGGAGGCTCTGCAGGATTCCGGGCTCGGGCATCCTTTGGGACAATCCCGGCCATGTGTGGGTTGTGGGGCATCCCTTACGGGTGAGAATGTGCTTATTTGTATACCATGTGCACAAAAGGCCATATCGCGGCAGTCGGGTGCCCAGCCTTCTGGGTCGGCGCCCCCCGCTTCATTGCCTTCCCCTCCCCGCCTAATCCATACCCCAAGTGACATTGGTGCCAGCGGGGAGTCGCATTCCGATGTTTGTGCTAGGTTGGCCAGCATCGAGAAATTTATGTTTAGCGCGGTGGGCAAGAAGGCCCAGGCTAAAAAGAGACATTTGTCGTCGGTCCAGGCGACTTGGGATATTGATGATGATTCATTTGTAGGAGGGGGAATTGTATGAGGAGTCAGAGGCTGACGATGTACGGTTTGGCGATGCTGATGTTGGGCAGGCGCTGGGGGATGCTGTTGACTTGTCACATATCTTGGAGGTTTTGGATATTGCGCCACCTGAGGCGCCCCCTCTCAAGAAGGGGGAATTTTTTTTGGGCCCACAAGCCTCGTTTGGAGTTCCCTACCCAGGGTCATTTTGATGCACTGATCCTTAGGGAATGGGAGAAACCTAGTCGGCTTCCGGGTGTTCCTCTGGGATGGGATAAGAACAGAGGGATAAGAAGTATCCTTTCCCGGTGGAAGCGGTTAAGCGCTGGGCTTCTCCTCCCGAGGTCGATGCGCCAGTTTTGGGGTTGACCAACTCCTCCGTGCTTCACACCCCAGACGCCACTTCCCTAAAGGATAGTGAGGATAGGCGCCTTGATCAGATGGCATGCCATGCCTTTGCCAGTGTTGGTTCAGCCTTGCGGCCTGTTTGTGCATCTGCGCTAGTGTCGGTGGGTGCTAGGTCTCTCATTAGGGACTGGTTAAATGACGCTCACCTTGATCCGGCCAGCGCTGAGTTCACTACGCTTAAAAGATTTGAATTGTTCATGGATTTTGTCTTGGCTGCTATGAAAGACACTATTGTTATGTGTAGTAGGACTTCAGCCTTATTGGTGTCCATGCGCCGATCGGTATGGCTCCGTCAGTGGACGGCGGACCTTGCGGCCAAGAAATCGCTCACAGCTCTTCCCTTCTTGGGTATGCGGCTGTTTGGAGATAAGTTGAATGCTGTGGCAAAGGGAGGTAAGTTACCCCAGCGGAAGAAACTGCGCCGTCCCTTTGGGGGGGGCAGGCTCTTTCAATCCTTCCTTTTGAGGTGCCAGAGCTGGCAGAGGTTTGGCCTTCTCGGGTGTCAGAGGCTCTTCCTGGAACAGGCTGCGGCTCTTCTTCCAGGCCTGGGCCCAGGAGGTCACAGACAATTGGATCTTGGAAGTGGTCTCCTCCGGGTACAAACTGGAGTTCGAGTACTGGCCTCCTCCAAGATTTTTAAGGTCTCGGACCCTCAGGCTGCACAGGGGCTCCTGTTAGCAGTAAAAAACCTTCTGGACATGGGAGTTGTATGCCCGGTGCCTTTCTACTCCAATCTTTTCACGGTCCCCAAGAAAGAGGGTTCTGTAAGACCCATTCTGGACCTCAAGGTCCTCAACAGATTCATCAGAACCAAGAAGTTCCGCATGGAGACTCTGCCATCAATTCCCTTCGTCAAGGGGATTTCATGACATCCATAGACATCAAGGATGCATATTTGCATGTTCCAATTTTTCCAGCGCATCAGAGATTCCTCAGGTTCGCGGTGGACGATCAACATTTTCAGTTTGTAGCCCTTCCCTTCGGGTTGACCTCGGCGCCGAGGGTCTTCACCATGGTTCTGGCGGGCATAATGGCCCTATTCAGAGCTCAGGGAATTCGCATTGTGCCGTATCTGGACAACCTATTGATTTCAGCTCTTCCCTCCGTCAGGCGGAGCTGGACACCCACCAGGTGGTGTCGACTCTGGAGAGGTTCGGGTGGGTGATCAACCGCCCCAGGTCCTCTCTCTCGCCATCACGGGTGATTTCATTCCTGGGCATGAATCTGGATACCATTCAGGCCAGAGTGTTTCTACCCCAGACCAAGGTGCAGGGGATTCAGGATCTGATCCGCCTTCTTCTGGCCAATCCTTGCCCCTCTATCCAACAGGGGATGAAACTGGTGGGATTGATGGTGGCCTCCTTCGAGGCGGTCCCGTTTGCGCAGTTTCACATGAGATCTCTTCAACTTCACCTATTGACGCATTGGGACAGGTGTCCACTGTCATTGGATCAACCGTTCAGGATGTCTCCCAGGGTTCAGCAGTCCCTTCGGTGGTGGCTGGAGTCGAGCAACCTGTTGAGGGGCAGATCCTTTCTGGTTCCTCGCTGGGAGACGGTTACCACGGATGCCAGCCTGTCGGGCTGGGGAGGTTTCTGGAAAAGTCGTCAGTTCAGCGGGGTGTGGGGTCCTCAGGAGGCTCACAACCCCATCAATGTCTTAGAGCTCAGAGCCATCCGGCTTGTCCTGTCACAGGTGACGTCGCACTTACAGGGTCTTCCGGTTCAGATTCGTTCAGACAATCGGACGGCGGTAGCCTACATCAATCACCAAGGAGGGACTCGCAGCAGGAGTGCCCTCAGGGAAGTATCTCTGATCCTGCATTGGGCGGAGAGCAATGTTCCTTGCATTTCGGCAATCTACATTCCGGGAGTGGAGAACACGGAGGCGGACTCCCTGAGCAGGGGGTCCTCTCACCAGGGAGAGTGGTCTCTCAATCCCGGGATTTTTTGGTCTCTTTGTCACAAGTGGGGGACATCCGGAGGTGGATCTCTTTGCCTCACGGCACAATCACAAACTCCCGGCCTTTGTGTCTCTATCTCAGGATCCTCTAGCTCTGGCAGTGGATGCCTTGTACCTTGCTTGGAAGGATCTGGGGTTTCTGTACCTGTTTCCTCTCTTCTCCATGCTGGGCAAGGTAGTTTGCAAACTGGCTCTGGAAGGGGCACCAGCAATTCTGGTGGCTCCAAGGTGGCCAAGAAGGGTTTGGTACGCAGACGTTGTAAGGCTGGCGGTAGATCAGAACCGGCTTCCCATGTTTCCGGATCTGTTATCTCAGGGTCAACTACTTTATCCCAATTTACCAACACTGGCTTTGACGACTTGGCTGTTGAAACCTTCATTCTGAAAGAGGAAGGTTTGTCTGAGGCTGTTGTTCAGACCTTGATTAGAGCTAGGAAGCGGTCCTCTTCTAGCATTTACTATAGGACTTGGCGGTCCTATATTGACTGGTGTGAGGCTAGGGCCTTGCCTTGCAGAGTGTTTTCGATCCCTAGGATTTTGGAGTTTCTTCAGCGTGGTCTGGATCTTGGGTTCCAGCTTAGTACCTTGAAAGGGCAGGTCTCTGCTCTGTTTTCTTCCAAAGATCTTTTGCCTTACACCCACTGGTTAAGACTTTTTTCCAGGGGGTCACTCATGTTCGACCTGCTCGGAAGGCTATGGTTCCTGTTTGGTATTTGAATTTCCACACCGCCCCCCCCCCCCCACCCCCCAAAAAAAAAAAAAAAAAAAAACTATCCCTTGCTGTGACATAAAGAAATAAACAGTTCACGGTTTCTTAGCACAAATGTATTTGCTGTAATAAGGTTTGGGGTGTAGGTCCAATCAAGCAGTGCAAGGAGACATAAGAGCAACTGTTGACTGAACGGAGTGCAGTGACTTGGAACCAAACTGATTACTATCGTTTCTGCAGTCTCCATGTTATTATGTGGCTCTGTCATGAGTAGGTTACGTTAAGTACTGCATATTATACCCTCAAACATGGAACATAAATGTATGTTGTAATGACACTCAAGTGCGTGTGACTGAATAAAATCGCATCACCGGTGTCAGATTTAACTCAGTAAAATATTTTGAAGCTTTCTCTGAGAAATGTGTTTCATGGGTGGAGAAGTGTAATTTCTAAATTATAAAGTAAATATTATGCCCAGTTTAAATTTAACTTTACCACTTTCCTGTAAAGTGCTGCTGAGATATCATATTAAAATGTATATGCATATTCAGGAAGGAACTATGGAATTGCAAAGGCATTTTAGTATGCTGTAAATTGCACCTGAATTAACTATGTTTTGGCTGCTGGAAATAAGATTACATATATGTATTAAATATGCATCGTACTTGTCTTGGCATGCGCTCAATGCAAGTTTATTATAGTATGTTGGTGTACATCTATAGGTAAAAATAAAAAGCAGGCTATGCTCACCTTTATCCCAAGCAGGGTGCTACAATGATGGGTTAAAGCAGACCTCCAGTCAAAAATAATGAAATAAAAAGTTTTAATAAATTGCTCCCCTAAACCACCTCTTGGTGAGCAGTGGCATAATCTGTTTTAGAGGGCTTAACCTAATGCAGATGTTTTGGAATAGCTGTGCTCACATGAGTGAACATCTTATTACAGAGCTGACACTCAGACAATGCTTACATATGAGCATCACACTAAACTGAGAGATAGCTGCCTCAAAAATATGGGGAAGCATGTCTGTCATTTTACACGCACACATGCACTGAATAAACAGCTGCTAGAGGAATTCTATGTAAGGGGGGAACAGCTACATTGTTTCTTCACGTCAATATTATGGCAGCCACAGAACATTCAGTGTAATAATGGGTCTAAAATGTATCTAGGAGTTCTCATCTGTGAGCAGAGCAATGGCGAGTCATTACAGCTGATGATTTCTACTTTTGGCCAGAAATAAGGGATGATTGCACAGAGATTTGAGGCAATTGTTTTTTAGAGGCTGGACTCTCAAGTGTAAATCAAAATGGCAGCTCCCGTCTAATTCTAGAGCTCAAAATCTGCATGCTATTCCACAAAGGGGTTAATTCAGAACCTGGTGAGAATACTCTTCTTTTTTAGGAGAGAAAACTGTCTTTCGGGTGTAAATTTTCACCTGGCTCTGAATCGGCCCCTATTCTCTCCTTAATAAGAAGTACGTTTTCTCACCGGGCTCTGAATCGACCAAGGTTTTAAGCCATCTCAAAAAGCTTATGTCACAGATTCCCAGATTCTTCACTCTTATTCAGGGTGAAGGTCCGCTTTAAAATGATCCTTCACTCTAAATAAGAGCATATCTTATATGTTTCCCACACCCTGTACATACAGATTGCCCACATTTAAAATCATCCTACCTGCATCTACTGCATGTTATAAGCCTTTAAACATCCAAGATGGCGACCCATGGTGTCTCAGGCTGCCAGCAAACAGGAAGTGTCTTCTGACTGTGCCGCTCTGCATTCTGGGATTGCTGTCCTTTTCCTGACGCCACCTCTGATCTGTCTGCAAAGCACAGCTATATCCTGCTATAACCCACCCCTCTGTACTTTATCCCACTCTCCTCCCCTCAGTAAATGTGATGCTTCTGACTCCAGATGGCGGCGCCCGTACCCTAGAGTCCTGAACAGAGTTGCAGCCCAGTGGGGGAAAGAATAATAAGTAAGTGACTAAAAACGTAAAATATATTAAGTTTAGATGCTGGGGAATCATTTTTTAAAGGTTTGGACTTTTCAATAAATCATGGTGAAGGTCCGGTTTAAGTCACAATATAATAGGAAGCTGATTGTGTTACTATTTAATATAAAAAATGTTTTTTTTTAAACTGTTCAGTATTTTCTAGCGATGGATGACACTGTCTTTACACTTCTTTATATTTTTGGTCATAACAATATCAGTCAGTAGGATGCAATAAACATGTTCAGCAATTTATGGCTACTGTGTAATGTTCATACAGCATCCTTCAGAAGCGCTCTCTTACAGCTGCCAACTGGGAAGTAGGACTATATCCAGGATTATATGAAGGAGTTGGTGTGGGAGATTTGTTTTTTAGCATTGATGTTTATCACATTTGCAGTGTGTTACATAAATACCACAATCCTTGATATCTTATTTATTAATATTCTTCTTACAAATGCTTATTATTGCAAATCTTATGAGATGTGGGTTAAAGCAATTATATAAATCAGGGGATCCCAACCAGTGGTGCTCAACATAAAGTGTACCCCAACCTTATCTGCTGCCTTCTATAATTTACGCAAGCTGGCATTTGTCAGTACAAAACTGCTCCAAAAGGTGATGGAAACTATTTATATGCATTTCCAATGGTGAAGGTGACTGACATATCATGGATATCAGTTAAGAAAATGGTTACAGGTATCACGCAATAAAGTTAGGAACTCCCAAGAGCGACTCATTCATACTCACCATAGTTATAGATCTGTAAACCTCCATTCTCTGCTGAGCCCAGCTGGGCCATACAATAATAATATTCTCACGTTCCAGTTTCACATCAGTATTAAAGTAATGTATCAACTGCTTCTGACTTTCAGCGAGTGCAAGTGATCATAAATGACATATTAGTGGCCATAGGGCTGCTGCTACAGTGATTGGGTGACTAACCAGTCACTCACGGTCTATGAGCTGCAGCTGCTTGAAGGATTCCATGATACAATAATCCAGCATGGAACTGGGATGAAAATCCCCAAATTGGGTGGAGATAAGATGAAAGAGAGTGGAGTGAGGTCACGTTTTAGACCTCTGGTCCACTTTAAAGGGATAGTCCAGTCATGTAAAAACTTGTATTGTTTGCATTTCTGCTATGCAAAAGAGTCATCCTGGGGAGCTGCAGAATAAAGTTGTTATTGCTGAAATCAAGCCCCTCTTCTGTAGGCAATCTCCTGGATTTTATTTTTTCATGACCGCCATCTTTTTGGCAGGGAAAGGTGGCCCAATACAAAGAAGGAAGGCAGAAACAATGGCAGTTATTCTCCCCTGCACACACAAGCATCGGTGTGTCCCAAGAGGAGCAGAGATAGGCCTCCCCCTTAATTCTAAAAAACAAAGGTGGTCATGAATAAATGAAATTCAGGGGCTTGGCAACAGGAAAGGAGATAAATCTCAACAACAGCTTTATACGGCAGGATAAATGCTCTGCATGGCAAGTGAGCTATAATTTGGTTTTACACTATCTGGTCCTGCCCAAAGGTAGTGTCATAGACATGTTCTCATGTTTTAGGCATAATTTGCACAATAGTAAAACATCTAATATGCAGGACAAAGTACTATGGACCTGGGTACTAAATGAAGTTGTGCTTCTACTGTTAAACTGGACCAAAACCTGGGGTCTTGACTATCCCGAGTTTTGATCCTTACCCATGGGACACCTTGCTGTGTGAACCTCAGGTTTCCCAAAAATACTCACCTTTCCCTGGTCTTACGGCCCTTGTGTGGGCTCTTGAACAATAAGTGGGCTCCACAATCGTGTTGTTAATTTGGCCTAAGAATTAGCTAAGGGACGAATGTAGCCGAAAGCAGGCACACCCACACTGTAGGAGTGGGGGCTTACTAGGACATTGTGGGACCTGATTCTTGAAATTGGGTATTACACCACTGGTTCTGGAGGAGACAACTGTGGGGGAATTAAGGTGAATATATCTTTGTTTTTGCTTAGACACATTCTTTAAAAGCTAATCTTTTGCAGTGCAAGCTCTTGGTCGACGTCAATATATTCTCTTGGCCCCCATTGCCAGGGAATAGACTCAGTTTACCAGCTTTACTCAGTTTACCAATAGACTTCAACTTACCAGTTGGGGGCGAAGAAGCCCACAGGATACAGTGCTGTTATCCTAACATGAAGCGAGCTGCTTCAGTTTTCAGTACACTGATGGATCAATACGGCCTGGTAAGGGGAGTATTGCAATAATGTCGACATGACTCTTTCCTGCAGGGTGATTTTTCTCCCTTCCTGCACTTCACAATGACCACTTACCTCAACACACCTGCACTTAGATAATTTGAACTACTATTCAGCCCAGTTAATTGGCCTATTGGTTGTTTTATTCTCTCTTCCGCTTGTATTTTTTGTGGACATGTACTACTACAACATGTACCTCTCAAGGTTGCAGTTCCTAGTTGCTGTTAGTTTTGGCATATAACACACAATACAAGGGGCATCCATCTCTAGAATGTATTTTAAGTGTTTTATTTGAGTTTAGTGATATGGTAGCTCCTGTGACTAGTAGTTTAGTACTGGCATGATGGGCATTGGCCTTGTCTGGTTTACATTTACTTGTGTCATACAGTACAGAATGTGTGTGTGAATGAAGGCCTTAAAGTGTATTGCGAATAGCACCACCTGACCTGGAAATTGGAAAGTCATGTTTTCATTTTGCTGCTTCATGTACCCTCGCTTTTGTAGTGTAATGTGTGCTTACTGATGACAGGCACTTTCCAAATTCTTAATATTTACAATGTATACATTTTGACAGCATATTTTAAACGCTCTTCTGCTCTGAAGCTTTAACATGAGGAAGGTTACGCAAATAAAGCACCACCAACGTTGTCCATAGAAGGATCGCCCGCGGACGTGATTGTTGACACAGGTGTATAGGAAATCAAGGCTGGTTATGTGACCCCACCTGCCGTTTATCAAGGTTTATGTAGCGTTTCCACCAAGATAACAGGACTCCATTTTCATACAAGACACCCATGATAAATTGCTCTCATTTAAGTCACCCTTAACACATCAATCGTGCCATAGAAAAGCTAAAATGGACACTGCTAAACACCAATTCCTGACCTTAAATGGACCTTGTCACAAATTCCAGAGACAAAGCATATGTATTTATCCCTAGTTTCTGCGTGTGAATCCTCCCTTTTTTTACGTTTCATTACTTATTAAAGCCAATCTGCAGGCAGTAAAAAAACTGCCAAAAACACTACACTCATCTTTAATCCCCCCCTTTAATCCCCCACAGACAATTGCTGATAGAACTGTGACCAGACACGGGATCCAGACTGATCCAAGTTCTGCGCAGCCACCGCCATCTTTAAGCCGCTCACGATGGAACACCCGGTGCCATTGTCACAGGAACTACAGTAGCAATCAGTAGGGGGGAGTAAGGACTGGGCCGGGGGTGAATGGGGCACTTGACTTCTACTTTAACTGAATTGCAGTGAAACCTGGTTTATTGCTTGTATACAAACAAATAAAAAATTGGCAATTACTAAACATACTGGCGTACACAGTACGATTAGGATATGGGCATAAGTGGGAAGCCCTCGCTGTGGCTGGCCAATTTTTACATTTATTGCAATATATGTTCATGTTTTATCAAGTGTTTGATGATAAATGATTGTGTGTGTGGGAGGAGGGGGATAATTTGTTTATTAAACAGCAAAGTTCCTTTCATGTGTAAATTGCATGATGTGGCTGTTTTTTTGGCAGCTTCCTTGCAAAGGCGCTAAAAGATTAGAAAGTCATTGCCATTATGTAGTTCTAGCACTAAGATGTAAGATAACAATCTTCACACGTTTATTGCCCACCTACTTCCTATAATAGGGGTAACTCTTCCTAAAAGAACACAGGCAGCAATTAAAACAGGTATTAAATTAAATAGTCATTAGCAACCAAAAATGATTTTTTTGTGTACCTGCACCCCAAGAATACATTTTTCCTACATTTTCTTGCCCAAGTTCCAAGAATGAAACAGAGCCCTTACTAAGGAAAATAGTCTCCCCAGCCAGTCCAAACTTACTTGTACATACCTGCCGCACCTTTTTAACATCCTGTATCCTGTAATGACTTTTAATCTGCTTATGTGTCTAGTTTTTTGAGTAACTGAGAAATAAAAGCCTAAAAACATGTCAAACTTATCTGGAGAACAAAGGTGGGGTAAGCACAACCTCAGAAGACTCTGAACTGCTTCCTTCAGTTCAGCCATATCAGTTACTGTTGAGCTTTGGGTTTGGTTTCTGTTGCATTAGGCAATTGTTCCGTAGGTGAAATCCTTCTTGGAAATGGGCAATTGTCTAGAATTTACAGTATATCCTTTGATAACTGTCTTAAATAGTGATTCTGAGAGAGAAAGTCTTCGGATATAGGAAAGAAGGCACGCATTTGCTGTGCTTCCAATACTATGTTTATTGCTGAGAATCATCCTGCAATGACCAGACAACCATTAGGCTAACCACAATTTCTGTAATGGCCACAAACAGGCTATTATTGCTGCATGGTATTAGAAATAATTTCTCAGCAGTGCTGGAGTATGTATTGTTATGATAGTATCTTCCACTGGGTTGTATATTTATATATGCCCTCTAGAGGGTCCAGTCAGCACTGTGAGAGAGAAAATCGCATGATTTAGAGGATACATGCGAAACAACCACGAACTTGCAAGAATCATCTGCTCCTTGGGAGTATTTCCCCACCTACGTGTTTTTCATTTGACTCCCGCTCATGTTAGAGTCAAATGAAAAACTCTCGAGGGGGAAATACTCTCGCAGACAATGACAATATGAATCATGCAAGTTTACTCTCGCACAGGACTGAGAAAATCTCGTCCTGTGCTAAATCAATCCTAAAGCGTCCTAAAAAATCTATTACATTAGAATGGGTAGAGAGGTGTTTGTTGAGAGTAAGGTTTTATGGCGTGGATTTTCTTTAGGCAATTCCAATATGCAACATATTATTTTAATATTTTTTCTTACAGGAAAGCTTTATTTTCCTATTTGTATCGCACTTTAATTATAAGAATATGACAAATTGAAGAAATAGTGTTGAGGACCGCAGCCTTAGTTTTGTCATAGTCCATCTTCAAGAAGACCGTTTTCCTCTTCCACAGTTTGGGATTCAAAATTTTATTGCAACTCCATTTTGCTTTCTTTCATTGTAGTTTCTGTTTGTTATGATTGGTATTTAGTATTTATAAAGGCGTTGCTCTGTCTTATTATACCTGAAAACTCCCTGTTCATCCATTTGATTTTTTTTACTATAGGGAATGGAAATGTGACATTATTTGCTAAAAATATTTTATATTGTTTCCAATTTAGTATTAGGGTTTCTTTTACACAAAAGACTGTTCTAGTGTACAAGCTGGTTTAAGCTTGCTTTTCAAAAATGAATTGTTTTGTGCCCAACCCCCTCCTGCTAAGTTATTTATTAAACCGGACCAACACTCATATGCATCCCTTCCCTGGGCAGTTAAAATTGCTGCACATAAAAATTAAATTACCTTTTTGTAACTCCTGCTGTGGTCAACTTTACAACCAAAATGGCATCCTATGTAGCTGCAGGCTGCCTGAAAAAGGAAGGGCTGGTTTTCCAATGGCAAACATTGAAGACCTGCTGTGACATCTACATTGTGCTGTAGGGAATAGAGGAGAGGCACAGGGACAGGCTTCAGGTGAGCGGCTTGCTGCCTTATTTTTGGGATTGCCTGGACTGACCATTGAAATCATGGTCACTATTAAGCAGATTTTTCTATACCTGCCCATTGGATATGCTATCTATGGGCATTCTGTTTGCACCATGTTGTGATAATGTCTTGTGAAATAGTAGCAGCATTTGTGCTCCCTTATAGCCATATCAACACCATGCTGTCACTGTCCCTTCTGAGGTCTTTTTCTAAGGGTGGCCTTAAACAGGAATTTTTGATAATTTTATATCTTCAAAAAACACTGTGGGCCTCTAAAATTAATCACCAGCCATAGTTCTCATTTAAACCAGACCTTCGGCATCATTTAAAGGAAAGCCCAAACCCTTAAATAACTATTCCCCAGCATCTAAAATATAAACATTTTATGTTTTTAGTCAGAGAGGCAGAGAGGTCAGGAAAAGGTCAGCAATCCCAGAATGCAGAGCGGCACAGTGAAAAGACACTTTCTGTTTGCAGGCAGCCTGAGGCTCTATGAGCTGCCATCTTGGATGTTTAAAGGAAATGCACTAGGTGCAGGTAGGGTGATTTTTAATGTGAGCAAACTGTATGTACAGGGTGGGGAAACACATAAGATAAACTCTTATTCAGGGTGAATGTCCGGTTTAAACTCTCTATTATAGTACGTAAACTGTGTTATAATCTCTTTGTCGTATTAAAATGT
Organism: Gastrophryne carolinensis; assembly: GCA_027917425.1. Taxonomy (NCBI): domain Eukaryota; kingdom Metazoa; phylum Chordata; class Amphibia; order Anura; family Microhylidae; genus Gastrophryne; species Gastrophryne carolinensis. The sequence continues at coordinate 408,083,668 of CM051234.1, read as the reverse complement.
TAAAAAGAAACCCAGTAACTACTCGTGAAACACATAACAAAAACATGCAGTGGTGCAAATATGTTGACGATAAATAGAATTAATGTGGAAGAACATTTTGAGCTCAGCACTACAGTGCATCAATAACAATGAAGAGTAGCCAACTACGTATAGCCAGTCCAGCCTGAAAGTCTATGTTTTGTCTCCTGTATCATCTCATATATGTATCACCCTGGCCTCTCGAATTTCAAAATGTTTCTTTAGAAAAATAGTCTAAGGTTGGTTTTACACCAGCGTGGATGTCAATCGCTTAAGCTTTCGGGGAAGCTCCCCACAGCACTTTCACGCGTTCTTCTACATTTGCGGAGCGCTCTGAGTGTCCTGAGGGCGCAGTGCTAGCGATCCCCCCATGTGAGTGGTGAGGGCTAGCGCTGAACACCCTCCATACATTAAACACAGCGTGGTATAGACCAACCTAAGGGTTATTTCTCTACATTCACTTTGGGACAGAGATGTAGGCTAAACCTGAAAGATACCCATCTATCAGAACACAAGCTACTAGAGAATCCCCTACTGGGATCACAAGCTAGAAATGATGTGCCCCATCTTAGTAACTAAAGGTAAAGTTCAGTTTATTTCATTTCATTATACACTCAACCCTCCCATCCATAGCTACTATTTTAGGTACAGTACAGAGTCTGGGCCTGGCGGGTTGTGTAATAAATAAAAAAAACTGTTGCTTGGTGTTTGAAGGTCCATTTCTATATTCGGGGCCATTGAGACAAGTGGCATCAGACCTCCCGCTCACACCATAGATAGAAGAAGCATTTGCCAGTAACATCTTGCTGATATGGGTGTGGAAAGGTACCTATATACATAATGCATTAGTAAAACATTGTATCTCATTGGATATAATAAATATAAATAATGCTTGTGTAAAATAAATTCAGCTTGTGAGTGTGAGCTGCCAGGACAGGTAAGTTGGCACATTTTTCTTCCTCATTAACCCAATGCACAGTGATGTCATTTTCAGCCCTAAAAGCCATCAACACCCCATTCTCAGCAATGTGCAGGACCTGCAGTCACATGTGGCTCCTGAGTTATAGGTTGGAGACCCGTTTGCTACGGCATGTACAGCACACTGTTGGAAATGGAGGAGGGGGGAAGCACATGGGCAGGCATTGGAAAAGTGCTTTGCTGATTTATTATTAACATTGCCTGGATTGAACCTAAAAGTGCAGCAATTTAGCATGCCAAGCTGTAAGTCTCCTGCACCACTCTCTTGCCCTGAGTGCTAGTGCTTAAAGGAGCACTATCGCGAAATTGTGTAATATTAAAAATCCATATAAACACTTTAGCTAATGAGGGGAGGGGTCACTTATACACCCAAACTGAATAAAACTCCCGCCAAGCTTGTAGTTTTCTTCCCCTGGTCAGAATAAAATCCTGGGGTTAAAGGTTTAGTCTATGAGGGGTGACAGAACCTGTCACCCGAGATGTCATCTTCCTTTCATTAAAATAAAAAAAACCAAGCCTGGCTGGATATTTCTAAATGTGGGGTGTATAAGTGACCTCTCCTCCCTCCATCCAGCATATTTATATGGATTTTTATTCTTGGGCCATTTGTTCGCGATAGTGCTCCTTTAACAATGATCAGGTCATTCAATACCAAAATTCTTGAGGGGGGGGGGGGGTATCCAGGAGGTCTTAGCAAATATATATATAGTGACTATTAAAAACCCTGTTTGTGATTTAGATCCAGGAAGCCCAGTACAAACAGGTGCCCGTGTTGCACATGTAGGAAGGAAATTACCCCCCCCGTATAAACCTTCATGTGACCGGCAATTGGATATGTGGCAGTCTGGACCTTTTAGGACTGCAGGGCAGGGGCATGCTGGTTAAAGATGGAGAGAAGTAGAGAGTAGTATTAGTGTGAACATTTGGTAAATAATTATTATAAGGTCTGTACTGATTCTGTCCATTGTTTATCATGATATAGATGACATGCTTGATCGCTTGACATGTGATAAGTAGGGGGGGTCTCGTTTAATGGCGAAAAGGATTCTTGACTGTACAAATGAGTCATTACGGCCTATTTATACCTGCACTTTGCACTGATTGATGGAAAAGCCCTTTCAACCTGTTCTGGCATGTGCACTTATTTTTCTGTCTGAGCTTACATAAATGGATGATTTCCTGCGCAAATGCCCATTGTTAAGGGAGCAAACATAATAAAGATGGAGTAACAAGGTTCTGGCTCAGGATTTTTTTTCTCAAGAATAAGAGTAATTCAATTACTTAACAATGTTAGAGAGAAATGGTTTGCATTAACCGCAGCTAGAATCCATCTTGACATGAATGCATTGCTTCACAAAAAGGTAAATGAATGTACATTAACGAGCATTGTGGCTTGAATGTCGGCCCCAGCCACCACAATGGGTTTGTCATTTCAGACACAGAAAATAGCATGAATTCTGAGCGTGATTAGAGCCATTCTGGAGCAGATTCACCCACATGTTTAAACTGGGGAAGGTAGCCATACTATAGCAGGCATAGGACCATTTTACACAATGCCTTAAAGCAGTCCCACTCACATTTTCTACATAATGGGTGTGGGGCCGGATTGTGAGAGTCCCAGGGAATATTCAGATTGCTGGAGCCCCTCTATGCATAGACCCCCGCATTCCTTAACTGGACCTCGAACACTAAAACGAAATGAGGCCTTGCAATTGGCTGCCGGCATCACGTGGGCTGGGGTCGCGCTCTCTTTCCTGGCTGCTGGTTTAGGTCAGCCCATGTGATCCTCGATGGCTGTGCCTGGCTGGTCCATTAAGAACCTTGTCACCTTTCAATACATAAAGTAAAAGGAAGTCAGAAACTGTGTAGAATTACTTACAGGGTTTAATGGCCTGTGGCCATTAGGACTTGCCAGGTGTCCCTTGTGGGTGTCAGTGGCCCGCCAGTCATTTTTGACTCCCCTTCTAAATCCTTGCAACTAGCCAATCCTTAGACCATCATTAGACTATGCTAATATTTTCTTCTTTTGCCTGTTTGTCCAACTTGTGACAAGAAACCGCAGCACACACCTCAGCAGCCAGCTGGTGGCAAGATCTACACTCTCTGTGACAAAGAAAGAATGTAAGTCCAGTGCCCCACAGAAAGAAACCCCCAAAGGGACCCTATATATTCACCTGCACACAGCCAGGCAGAGCGCGGGGTGCCGTTGCACGCCACAACATGTCCGCTCTCTCCAGGTTTTCTGGGTGGAGCAAAGTATCGGGTGCACCAAAAGTTTTCAAATTGCAGCCACAATAATAAGACAGAAAGAAGTTCACCTAAAAACCTGTTCCATGTGCCTCTCCTTCATTTCTTAAAGTGTGCTGTAGATTCTATAGCAGCACTACAAACTTGCTGCCCTCTTTCCATTCCTCCACATCCACTCTCCAAATGTAGTGACATAGCCGCCCCTGTCCCTCAGCGCTCGCGGGTCCTGCTTGCTCAATGGGAGGACTAAGGAACAAGGGGTTGCCTCTGGTCAGGGTGGTAATTATTTTTCTGTTTTAATGTGCCTTTAAAGCCAAATTTAGAATGACTTCTGTGGTATTTATTTATAAATTATGTCACGGCTCTGCATGGAAATGTTATCCTGTTAGGCTAAACCCTTCCTGCAAACTATCTCAGAAAACGATGTCGGACCTCGGGTTTGCGAAATCACTTGCTACCCAAAAGATAAGTAACAAATCAACAATCAACTGTATTTGTCCCTAAATCTGCTGTAAATTAGAGATCACATCATGTAAATTAGAGATCACATCAAGGCCTCTATCTAGGGGAGGGCAAACGAGGCAATCATCTCCAAGGCTTCCGGAGCACCTTTATCCCAGCCATCTTGTTTTTGGAAGTTGGTTTAGGGTCACTGTTAGTGTTGCCGGCCATAAGACAGGCCCCTCATTCTCCCATATTGGGCTCAGTCATGGAGAGGGGGCACTGCCTGCTGCTAAGGTTGAGGCACAGCATGGGACATACCTGTATAAAACAGCAGCACCACCACAGGATGGGTGAACAGGAGGTAGATTTCTTTTCTTCTCCTAATGAGTGCTGTTTTGCATAGAAAGGTCCCTGGTGGTGCCAGTCATAAGACAAGCCCATCATCTGCTCATATTGGGCTCAGCCATGGGGGGGGGGGGCTGCTTGCTTCTAAGGAAGCAGCAAAGCATGGCACATAACCATAAGGGACAGCAGCGGAGGAGGGGGGCAGATATTTTCCTTCCCTCTATTTTGCCTATAAACTGCCCTGATCATGCCATGTGTTTTATTGTGCTAGTTTATATTGGACTGTTATATAATATTATAAAAACAAAATGTCACAGATCCCTCAGACTAGATGTAGCCTGTTTATCTGATGGTCCTAAAGCCAAACAGTAAGCAAATCTATCTGGGAGGGTTCAATCGGAAATTCACTTTTGTACTCGCGCCAGGATCTGTTGTCAGCTGGGGCTTTCAGTACACTCAGGAAATGATCTTAAATGGCATGGAGTAAAATGTTATAATCTGATTTGTGCCATTACCAGACATGTCCAAACTCCATACCGGATTCTGTCTGCACTTCCAGAAAATAAGTCAATTGTTGTCCATTAAGCTCTGCATAAAACAAAACAGAGAGAACACTGGAGTAGACCATAAAAGTTAACCCCATACCGGGATGAGAATCGCTGCGGTATAATAATGATGACTCGCTTGGCTGTTCCATATCCTTCCTGCACACAATAGCATGACGTCCACATATAACGTGATTTACCTAGGAAGCATTGTTTGTGCTCCTCCAATATTAATGTGCTTGGCTGCTGTACATGCTAATGTTCTAATTGTCCTGTGGTCAGCGTTGCTGTCAACTGACTGTTTATCATACATATAATTGTCCCAGTGATGGGCAGCTCTATACAGGCTGAAGCCTTCAATAAATGGGCTTAGTCATAAAAATAAATGCTCCGTGTGTCTTTCCTCTGAGGAGAAATTGTCCAATTTATGGCAAACATAGCGTGCAGACAGGCTACGCCCTGGAGAAAGATACACGTTATATAATATTGCTCCTAAACGGCAATTTTCATCACTCTTTAGTCCTTTAAAGGCTCATCGGCACTGTACAAGCGGGAACAATATACACAAAGGATGGAATAGTGTACAAAAAGCAGACGCTAAGCCAGCTTTACGGCACCGGAAAAGCAACTCGTAAAAAAGAAATCTATAAATTCTGCTATCACAGCTGTAAATCACTAAAAAGCAAAGAAGCAGCCAGACAAGCCTGCAGCTGAAAGGTTAGCCAGAACAATTACTCATTCTTTCAAGGAAAACTACAAAATCTCCCATTGTTATAGACGACTTTCTGGGAAGCAAATTGCTGCAAAACACCATCCTTGTTGCAAATGAAAGACCCTGTGAGTGAAGCTGCAGGGGGCACAACTGCGAATGGGGTCATGGGGGCAGCCCATGCTTTTCCTCAGCTTTGCCCCGTAATTTGTAGATTAAAATTTCTTTCGTTAATTGCTCCCCTAACCCCACACCCCTCACAAACCGTGATTAACCCCTTGCAGATGTTGTGGAAAAGCAGGCAGATTCTATGCTACATGCTATGCATGGGGGTGGCCATCTTGCCACAATTCTGACAGGTCTACTTCTGTAAACTCCAGTGCTATGGTCAAAATGACCCTGAATCTTGTTGAAATAATGCTTTATTTTTAACCAGGAGTATAAGGTAAGGTAAATGGGACCAGTCCCTGGAATAGACATTTAAAGGGCCCTATAAGGGCTCACACAATAGTTTTTCCCTGTCGAATGAGTACTATATGACTACTGAAGACTTAACGCAGTAGAGACAGATAGCATTCTCTACTGGATGCCATGTGAGTGTAGGCATCTCAGGCTGGTACGGTGGTGGTGATGGGGGACTACAATGTCCCAGGTATCGACTGGAGACATGTTTCTGCTTCTATGTCAAGGGGGAGACCATTCCTCAACTTGCTACAAGATACAGCTGCAAGAAACTATACGAATCAGTTGGTGGAGGCACCTACTAGACGTGATGTTCTTTTACATCTGGTATTATCAAATAATGATGACCTGATAGGGGGGGGTAACAGTTTGTGAAAATCTTGGTAACACTGACCACAATATAGTTGTATTTAACATAAAATGTAATAAAGATTTTCTGTCTGGGAGGGCAAAAACACTGAATTTTAGGAAGGCCAACTTCCCCAGGCTCAGAGCAGTACTCCAGGACATAGCCTGGGAGCATCTGTTGAGGAAAATGGATACAGATGCCAAATGGGAGTGCTTTACATCAATTGTGAGTACCAGCGTTGCAAAATCTATGGCTAACAAATATAAGTTGCTAACATTAAACTCCTCATGGCTGACACCTGAGGTTAAAAGGGCAATAAAGAACAAGAAAGGGGCATTTAAAAATTACAAGGTTGAGCTTTCACCTGTAACACTGGAAAAGTATAAACTAGTAAATAAAGTGTGTAAGAAAGAAATAAGGTTGACAAAAGTACAAAATGAAAGAGATGTGGCCAAAGAAAGCAAAAGAAACCCAAAAAAGTTTTTTTAAATATATTAATTCAAAGAAAACTAAATCAGAACAGGTAGGTGCCCTTATAAATGATAATGAGGGAAATAGTTACTTAGCTCCTTGCTCCTCTCTTGTGTACACAGAGCTAACACAGGAGATGCCACTGATAGCAATATCCCAAGTATAATCATTAACAAGCTAAACGTGGATATCATCCAAGAAAAACTAAATCATTTAAATGTGAATGAGACTGGAGGACCAGATGGACTTCACCCAACTCAGTTATTTCATCATCTCTGTTCTTGATGGAACAACTGGTATAAGACTGGTGCAAGCCAAATAAATAGCGTTAAAGGGGCTCTAGGTCTTCTCCGGGCAATTACAGACCTGTCATTTTAACATCCATTGTGGGAAAATTGCTTGAGGGGCTATTAAGGGACTATATACATAAACATGTAACCATGTATAATATTATAACTGACAGCCAGCACAGTTTTACTAAGGACAGAAGCTGCCAAACTAACCTGATTGGCTTCTATGAGGAGGTGAGTAGAAGCCTGGACAGAGGGGCGGCTGTAGATATAGTTTTTCTGGATTTTGCAAAAGCATTTGACACTGTCCCCCATAGACGCTTATTAGGGAAATTGAGATCTTCAGGATTAGAAAATACAGTGTGTAACTGGATTGAAAACTGGCTGAAATATAGTGTGCAGAGAGTTGTGGTTAATGATACCTACTCCGAATGGTTACCAGTTGTAAGTGGCGTACCCCAGGGTTCAGTGCTGGGCCCACTATTATTCAACTAGTTTATAAACGACATAGAAGATAGAATTAAAAGCACTGTCTGTATTTTTGCAGATGACACAAAGATATGTAGCACAGTGCAGACTATTGAAGATGTTCACAAGCTTCAGGCTGACTTGGACACTTTGAGTGTCTGGGCATCTACTTGGCAAATAAAGTTCAATGTAGAGAAATGTAAAGGGGTCTCACAACCTGAAGGCCACATATATTCTCCGGGGAGTAAAACTGGGAAAGTCACTTATTGAGAAAGATCTGGGGGTAGTAGATCACAGGCTAAATAACTGCATGCAATGCCAAGCAGCTGCTTCCAAGGCCACCAAGATACTATCACGCATTAAAAGAGACATAAAATCACGGTATAGGGATGTAATTTTGCCTCTTTACAAGGCACTGGTGCGCCCTCACCTGAAATATGCTGTCCAGTTCTGGGCACCAGTTCCTAGAAAGGAAGCTCTGACTATGGAAAGGGTGCAGAGGAGAGCCACCAAACTAATAAGGGGAATGAAAGATCTAAGTTATGAGGAATGATTATGAGAATTAAATCTGTTTAGTCTTGAGAGGAGATGACTGGGGGGGGGGGGTGATTAAATTGTATACATTTATAAATGGGCAATACAAAATATGGGGGAACACTATTTCAGGTAAAATCTTCTCTAAAGACAAGGGGGCACTGCCTTCGACTGGAAAAAAAGAAATTCAGTCTCTGATCGTTTTTTACCATAAGAACTATAAATCTGTGGAATAACCTCCCACAGAAGCTTGTTACAGCATCAACCACTGACCGCTTCAAAAAAGGATTAGATGCTTATTTAGAAGAAAATAACAGTTACTACTAACGGTTATCAGTAAATAAATCAAATAAAAAAATAACTTCCTCTACCCCAACACCCTTAGTTGAACTTAATGGACATATGTCTTGTTTCAACCTGTGTAACTATTAACTATGTAGCATTACATTGTACGCACAATTTTCACACAAATGCTGCATTTTTGCCTGAAAAGACCAACAAGTCCGATTTTCTATGTTCTTGCTATAGCATTTATCATCAAAACAAGAGCTTTTTATTGATATTTTTGCAATCAGAATGGAAACCTGGGGAGAATGGGTTGTTTTGGTCACGGATTTACGCCGACTGTGTAATCAGTGACCAGTAAAATAATACACTTCTATGGCCTTACACACATTTGAAGAAGCTATTCTGCCCAATGGTCAGTGTTAGAATTTTGCAGTAACAATACTGTACTTGTGTATGTATTTGCCAATAGAATTTTTTATTGATTAAACTAAATAGAAGCAGTTATTTTGTTGTATGCTCCTTTGCCAAGCCTATGTGGAATCATTGCACTCAAGCTTTAAAAATAAGACTTTGCGGGATCTAGTGTTGAAATAATCATTTTCATTATTATAAGTCATTTTTTAATTAAAGTCAGTGAACAAAACTATTAATTGCTTATCTTTCTATTTTTATTTTTTAAAAACTTACAGAATAAACACATATTTCTAAAAAATGTGTTATTCACAACTTGACTGTGCCTTGAAAAACATAATTATTTCATTTCATTCAAAATTTACATATACCCAAAATTAAAAAAAAATCTGTAAGAGTTGGAACAATTTCTCATAGTGGTAAAATGTTCCCTTTAGTTGAAAAAGCATGAGAACGGCCCTGTTGCTGGAGAAGCAGATAGGAAGAAAAGGAAAGTCAAAGAGTAAAAAGTTTACTACTTTGCTTAGGAGTAAAACAAATACCAATGAATTGAGGCCATGGTCTGAGATACTATTGAAGAATATATGTTCTGGTTCTTGGGAGGTTTACCACTTGCCATCCTGAAGGGTTAACATGTCAGCATTTAACTTATTGCCTTTTGGAAAGGTTTTACTTCCCCAATGTAGGCATATTAAACAATAAATTAGCCAATATTTAGTCAGACTGTCATGGATGAAGGAAATCTGTACATGTAAGGGGGGAAATAATATTCCACAAGGTTTCTGTGTCAGGATGCAAACCTAAAGGTTGTGACATAGGCAGGGGAAGTAGCAAACTACGCTAAGTCAAAGCTCAGGAAGCAGTGGTACAGCAATTAAAGACTTTCCCTTTGAGATAAGCAACATTATCTGTCATATTTTAGAAACATTGATTAGTATTTATATATTTCAATCTACAAAAAACGGATATGGATAAACTGTAGCATCCACAGGCAAAATGCAGGCGTAACTATATAACCAATCAGCTTGCAGGACATTAAAGAGGAACTTCGGACCTCTAACCTACTAAGTCCTAATAGACCCCCACCGCAATGCTGCATAGCTTTTGGATGATGGTGTCTTCCAGATCGCCATCATCCTACTGCTTTTTCCACTGCCCCTGTGTCTTAGCCATCTGTGACAGACTCCGGGGGAGCTTAGCCGCCCTGCCGTCCTCCCCCTCTGTCCTCACTAGTCACACGGAAATCTAGCAGCGTTTCTGATCCTCCTGCAGCCACTCTGGCCTCAGACAAGGACTTCACTGCGCAAGTGCGAGATCTCAGGGGCGGCATAGTGCATTGTGGGACAGAGAAGACAGAGAGGACAGAGATCGACATAGAGCAATCCCACAAAAGTCTCTAACCATTGTTACCATACAAATAGTATATACTGTAGATGGGTGTATGATTAATGATTAATAAGTCATACCTGCAGTAGCTGAAATACTATTGTATATCCCACCCAATCCCATGTGAGCCAGAGAGAGACCCGCACCTGTTCTGCGCTCTGTACCGCTTCCTCAAGGGGAAACAACAACCCTTTTGGAAGCGTATAATTGATATACCTTTTGATAATGCTTTTGTATTATGTAATAATATTATTAATAATAATAATAATAGTAAAACATTAGCCATATCCTGCTAAGCTGATGTTTATATAAAAGTAAAAAAAAATAAAAAGCTCACTTTTTATTGCATGGCTCTGGTGCTGTCCTTCCTCTCCTGTCTGCTTCCTTAGTGAGGAAAATCACTTCTACAGTCCGGTTTCCTTCCCCACCCTGCCGATGTGGTCCACCAATCAACCTTTGAAAGACTAAGAAAAAACACTCCCCACTTCCCTGCCCAGAAGTCCTGAGTGGCTGCCTCTCTCTGCAGCTATAAAACCCCGCCGGCCTCCCTCGTCTCTGATCACCTGCAGCATCTCTCACTCCCCTTATCTGATCACACTATTTGCTGATAATAATAACTAGAGGCACAACAATGCACATTTTTTACTATGATATAGAGCGGGCACCAGTGTTAGAGACCACCCGTTATGAATATATAAAGCACACAGTGTGCTTACATCACTTCGCTGTTGCCACACCCACTGTATCTCCCCATTTTTCCCTGCATCTCCAATTCTCTAATACTTTTACAAAGAACCACAGGGTCTTTTTGAAAGCAGATTGACGTTTGGGACAGTGCAACATGTAGCCCGAGACAATGGGACAACAATCAGGCTTGCCTGTATAACTTTAATCCTGCATTTTGCTGGTCGAGGCCATCTACATTTAGGTACTGTTTCTAAAATGTAATCATTTGTGTTACGCAATATTTCTATTAGTTTGTCATTAAGCCAACATAGCTTGCTGAAATGTAGTTTTTGAAAAAACATTCTTTGGGTTCTTTAGTAACCGTCTAATTATAAAAGCAGAAATGACTTAGGACACATGTGGAAGTGATTTCTGTTAGGTTTAATAAACTCTTTATAATGTATGTGCCTTGCTCCTTCTTTAAAGGCCACATCGGGACAATTGCTGGCACGACTCCCTTATGTCAGTTAATGTCCAAAGACAATTCCTTGGCTCGTTTCTCTGGATGCTGAGGAGCTGTCAATAAGCTCGAGCTACATCCAGGTATATCTACCAACAACGCACATAACAATATAATCTGCTTTTAAGTAGCTCCTACTTTGAAATGTTCATGGCAGTTATATAACCTTGGAAAACATCCAATATAATGATTTATTAACAGCACGCGCCAGATTTCGAAATTACGTTCTTATTTTAACTTCAGCCACATTTATTGTTTTAGTATTATTTATTATTTAAGTTCATTCTTTATTTTGCACAATAGATGAGCAAGCAAGAGACCCATGTTAAGCTTAATATAGGGAATTAAAATACACTAAAAAGCCCTGTATTCAAGAGTACAAGGTATAGAGCGATTTCTTACTTTCAATAGATTTTTATTTATTATAAAGCGCGGGATACACAATCTTGTCATATATATCATTACATCAATAGTACAGGACAGGGAAATAGGTGCAGCTAAATATGCTGAGTGGGGTATCATTTATGTTTATGCATATATGGCTATATATGGTTAAGGGATAATTTGGAAAAAAAGGCCATTTTAGGGCTGATTTCAGAGTAAGAATGTTTTTTTTATCACTTTTCGATATATAATTTGTTTTTTCTTAGTACAGTTAGGCACAATTTTTCGCTGTGTAAATTATTTAAAAATGTGCACAGCTAAAAATGGTGCTTTCTTGCATCAAAATAATGTTTTTTTCTCACAAACAAATGCTCACAGTGCTGAATCAGCACTTATTTCTCAGTAACCAGAATATGTTCCTTTTTCGTAGGCCAGACAGCAATATAAACTAAACAATAAATATTGTGCATTTGGAATACTGCAAATATTTATTGTTACGTTTAGATTGCTGTCTGGTCAGTTGCATGCACCTCACTACTACTACAAATGATGTGAGACATTCACACAGCCTATAGTGTACTTCTAGTTTCCATTTATGTGCATGCTATCATAACCGGTAAAAGAGAGTGTACTATAGAGGAAAAGGATAAATGAGTAAAGGAAAAGAGTGCTTTCTTGTGTATTTACATGCAGACCAGACATAACTGATTCTACCCCAATTCTTAGTAATAGGCAGCAGAGGTGCACCTATGAGGTTGGCCCATCGACCTGGACCCCCATTGAGGTGGGGCACTATTAAGTGATTGCATTAGAGGATGCTGAATGGCAATGATCAGCCAAAGCAATGACTATGGCCCTTATTTATGAAGGAATAGTGACAGGTAGAGACTGGTGAGCGACAGGTAATGACGGGCCCCGCCACGAGAACGCCGGCTCCCCACCACAATCACACATTTATCAAGCCGATCCTGCTTAGCGACTGAGATAGCTCCATATAGCCACTCATTCATCATTATTCCAGCCTCAGCCCACAGCGCCAGCGTCCGACCTTGAACAGCGACAGGTGTGACCTCTCGCTACCTGGCGCTCTCCAATGCATTTCAATGGAACAATCTTTAAATATTCATAATTAATTGTTATTAATGTTTTTTTTTTTTTTTTTTAAATAATTTTTTTAAGGTAAAAAAAAAAAATTGTGCAGAATTGATATTACAGGTCTGATATTATTGTATTCATATTACGAAATTCTTTAAATATTTTTTTTTTTTTTGGTTTCCAGAAATATGGTGGTTTGGGGGTTAAAAAACTACTTTTAACACATCGCCGCCAGCGCTCTGGGGTTTAAACATGCATTTCACAGCGCGAGAATTTTTTGAGCGTGATTTGTTCATGAATATGGTGGGAGCCGGTCGCTCAGACCAGTTGCTATCATGCGCTCCCATACAGCGCAGAACCTGTCAAATAGCGACTCGTCACCTTGTATTCAACATTACTGCACACCGACTCAGTCGCTATCAACAACCGAACAATGGCCAAGCACAGCGACTACTAGCGGATGCTGTGAAAATACTGCTACAGTCGCTCAACTGTCGCTACCTGGCGCTATTAATGAATCGGCCTCTATGTAACAAGTGAGAGTAGCACATGCAAGATAATCTCTGATAGAACCGGCTGGGCATGCAATGATTGAGTAAAATCATCTACACACATCAGAAGAATAAGCAATAATCTGCTTTTCCAGCACAATGAGCAGATCTCCCCCGAAAAAGCAGAATAGTATTTCCAATACATGTCACCCCTTATTATTATTTTATTTAGGTATTATTATTAGTCTTCCTTCCATTAAAAGAAAGAAACAGACTGTACTGGAATTTCTGTGATGCAGAGCTATTCAGCATATTTACATACATTTTTATTATTGGACTTTTTCTGTAATAGTGCTGTTTTAAAGCGGATCGATTCCCTTCCCCGGGGCATCAAAAACCGGGATGCCCCATATGTAACCCCCAGGTCACCCATACACTTACCTTCTTTTCCAGTCCAACGGTGCATGTGCGAGCCGTGGCTGCATCCCTGCTATCCCTCTAGCAGGGCGCGTGCCTGGCATTTGTGAATGGCTGGCGCGGGCGCGCTTCCTGTTACAGGGTAGCGAGGGATGTGGCCGTCAGCTCGCTCGGAGCTTCTCAAAGCTGATTGGACAAGAGGCTGTGCATGTGCCATAAGACCGGGAAGAGGTCAGTTTGTTTCGTGACAGAGGGGCAAGGACCAAAACCCAGGATAGTCAAAATGCTGGGTTTTGGTCCACTTTAAGGTTTTATTTCATGTGTTAAATGTTTTCTTGTTTACATGTCACGTACACAGCAAGAATAACATGATTTACCCATGATTCATAGCAGTAGATGGAGCTATGCAAATGATCTGAAAAGGTTTCATCTAGGTGCACATTGTTTGGACCTTTCGCTTTGTAACTCTCTGTCCCGGATTCATAACAAGACCATGAATGGATATGCAAATACATAGAGCAGACAGGCTTCAAAGTAAAACAGTTTTATTACAATTAAAACAAGATACACTAGAAACATTTCAGAAAATAATGATACACATCTCACAAATTACATGAAAGCATCCAAATACAATTGTATACAAAGATAATTGCGGGGCAAACACTGCGGAAGCAAAGCATAAATTAAACTGATATTTCAGACAACAGGTAATTGCTAGATTATTGTGTTGTGATACATTTGACACTATGCTAAACTGTTTTCTGTTTTAAAATAAAAAAAAAGAATAGCAGAGATATCAAGGTTTACAGTTTTACCACGTGATTTCTCTTCCGAAGCTGTGATGCTGCAAAATAATCAGCATAAGGGTTGGGGTGGTGCTGGGAACGAGGAGGGAGGGTTTAGATGGGCTTAAATGGCATAGAGTACCTTTCAAGCCACACATACAGAGGGGGCGTGGTCTGTTTCAGCTCCTAGAGCTAGTATAGGTGGTCCACATCGGCAGGGTGGCGCTGGAGAGGCAGATGAGGACGTATATTTCCTCATTCAGGGTGCCGAGTTTTGAGGAGGCACAGCACTGGAGGGACGCTTGGCAAGGTAAGATGCTGTTTATTTATTTTTTTACCTCGAAAAATCCCTTTAACCAACACAGCAACATTTGGAGAGGAGCTTCACATTTCTGACATGCACTGAGCTTTGAGTCTTTCCTAGTCTTTTTACTTTTTTAACATCTACACCTGACTGGGAGATACGATTGGAGCAGTTCTACATATAAGATGCAGAACTTTTTCAAAGATACATTTTTATTTTCCTTTGATACAACCCGCTATGGGGAATGCATTAACATTTAGAAAGACTCCATTTTAAAATAAACACTTTCCTTCTAAGTAAATCACATTTGAAAGAGGGTGACAATCTCTTGTAGTTTAGCCCTGATAAAATCTAGCATGCGTGTATTAAGAAATTACTACAGAGGCATCATGTAAGTTTTCAGTGCTAGAGACAACGATATATAGACGATAACACTGGCTGCAGGCTGGGGAACTATTTCCTCCGAAAAGCCTTATTTCATTGCTTTGTATTCTCAGGGAAGAGCAACCAAGACCAGGATGCTTCCTTTTCCATGCGGCTCTTCCATCTCCAACAGTCTGATGGTGATATTCTTCAGCAGCTTCTCCCAAGTTTTCTAGGTTGGTAAATTTGGAGCTTGTTTTTGGATCCGGGGACACAAGTAAAGTTAGTAGCACAATCCTCTAATATTGCTTTGACACATGTAATAGTATTACACGGACTTTTTTTTTAAGATTGTATGAAAACATTTCTTGTCCTTATTTGAACTAACCAAATCCATCCCTCATAAGACAGTCCTACATTACAGAGAGCTCCACCCAACAAGGGGGATAGGAGGCCGCTACACACTCTGCTGGCAGCTATATCTTCCATATAGTACTTACCTAAAGCTTCACCTCGAATCCAGCCCCTGAAGTCAGCTGCCAACGCAAAACGCTCGCCGCCATCTTCCTGAAGTCCTGGCCGGCCACTGGGAGCAGACGCTCTCTGCATCATGTGTGCTCCCTTCCTCTCATTTATGTGAATGGGCGGACGAGAGAGCGCCCAATGCAAAGAGCGGCGTTCCCAGCAGCCGGCCAGGACCTCCGAGAAGGTGGTGGTGAAGGTTTGGTACTGCCAGCTGCGGCACCATCAACTTTGGGGGGCTGGATATGGGGTGAAGGTGTATTTATTTTATTTATTTCATTAGAAGGATTGCTATTTGGAGCGGGGGGGGGGGTTGTGAGAAAGGGGCTGGAGTGGCCCTTTAATGCCCAATTTTGGCTTTATAGGGATTTTTGGTAACCCCAAAAAATAATGCCCCGGGTCCAATTGTAAAATCTGCCCTAAAACTATTTTTAACACGTTACTGGAAGGAGTACAAAAATAAGTAAAACAAAGCATTTTTTTTTACTTTCAGTCTAATCTATTTTGTTTAACAGATTAACAAATACACAGCTGCATTAAGAAAACATTTCACATTGTTTGATGTGCAAACCAGAAAAAAATGAATAGAAATCTCCCTGATTTTGACACACCGTGAAACAAGCAAACGTGGCGATCCTGGGAATCCCCGTGGAAGTGAGGTCTGCAATGCACAAGGGCCAGACTCCTGTTCCTGCTGAACTGAGCCAGTGTGTAGGTTAGAACTGATATCAGTTCAGTAGGCACAAGAGGTCAGGTCCATCACAACGGATGTAACTGGGAAAGTTCTTGTAATGCCTCACATTACATGTCACCATGACCAATCAATGCAATCAAAGTGGTGTTGGAATTTAAATGACACAATGTGGTGGCACTTTTGCCAATGCGTAGTGTAACCTAAACCCGACGTATCCCATTCCCACATTAAGAACAAGAGCATTCATGGCATTTTTGCTAGGTTCCGCTTTTTCCTTCGTCTCCAATTTTATGCTTGAGCTTTGCCAGTGATGTGGAGCACTACACGTGATTGCTTTCTCATCCTGTGCTTGGGCAGTCTCCATCTTTTTCCTTTCTTTAGGTGCAGAACTTAGCCACTGTGAACAAAGAAGACATTAATCACTGTTCACCAATCAGCTAAGCTCTGCACCTTGCTAGAAGGGCCCGTCCATTGCTTTGAGCACAGGTTATCCTGCCAGTAAAGATTTGCGGGATTGCTCTCCTCCTCTCCATCGTGGCTTCTTTTGCTTAGGCGTTTATGGTCTCATTTTGCAGCAAGAGCTGGTGTTTCCATTGTAGCTGCCAAGGACATGGTTGTGTGGTAATCCCTGGCAATGTGATTTTAATCTTAACTCACAAATCAGCATGCCAGGAACCCAGACAGCCACGCCATTACTGCAGAACGGAGGAGTACATGAAACAATTTCCTTTCATCATGCGTGGCCAGAATTCCAAATACTTCAAACAAACTAGAGGCTTAAGCAGTCAGACATGGTTTCTATTTTGCCGGTGTCGATAGCTCTGTGATCAGTACGGTTTACAGCAAACAGAAGATGAAATAAAAGTTTGTCATTAAGCATCATGCGCATCCTAAAAGAGAAAGAAAGGTTAGGCACAAACATGATGCACACCAATCTTACCTCCGGGGCCATTATTAGCAACTCCGTCAGCATCATGTAGAGTAGAATGTAGTTGCATGCTTGGTGTGTGAGCAAAGCTCAAAAGATAAGCAGATATTAGGCGTATCCACAACAAAGGAAGTGGCTATATGTTTAAATAAAGCAGACTTCAAGTGTGGGCTCTGACTTCACAGGTCCACATAATGCATATCCCTCCCCTATCCTGTATCGATCAGGAACTTGAGTAACATTAGGCACCTCAGGTCTGATGGGCAACTTAACCACCAGTAGAGTAATAGAGTGCCCCTATTTTTAGGCAACAGTGACGTGGCCAGACTGCTGGTCAGTTGTGGTGTGCATGAACAACTGCAGCACCACACACTCACCTCCTCATCTCCACCCCCCACTGGGCACAGGCTGCTAAGGGCAACTATTGGGTAACCAGTACAAAGATGCAGGCGTCTAGAGTATATGGCTTCAGGCATGTATTCAGTTTTTAGGTGACCGCCGAGCTGGTGTGCCCGTTGTCACTAAAAGAGGGTTCCCTCAGTAGTGTACATTGTGATACTAAGTACAAATCGCTGCTGGCGGCCCCTCCTCTGGCTATCTAGCATATTTATGTGGATTATTAGTGTTATACCCCTTTGTTTTTGATTCCGCTCCTTTAAGCTTACACTATTGTAGTCATTGTACTAGGAAGGTTATAGTAATTGCATAGCAAAATCGCCTTCACTTTTACATTAAAAATTTATAATGATAAACATTATTATAAGAAAAAACACCAGCAATCACAATCGAACCTAACATGAACATTTCAATCCGGTGTAATAAATTCGGTCCATTGTTGGTTATAGTGATCATTTTGGTGCTCAAGCTTTGGGGGGATCTATAATTTGACCACAGAAGGGCACCACATGAACCATGTAGTAGTAGACAAATGCTACTACTGACACAATGTCTCAACATGTAGCTTTTATGGTATATCTGCTCCCCAGGGCTCCCCTGCTCCTTTTTTCTCTGATGCAGGTTCCCTGGTAAATAGTAAACTGAAAATGCATTAGGAATATAATAGGGTTTTGGATTGACTTCATCTCTAAAAATGTATCAACTACATCCCAAATGTCGAAATGTCACAATCTCTTTCAAACAAAAATCTTCCATGCAACCTCTGAGTCTGTCAAATGTGTTATTTCATTAGACAAGCATCTAAACTATGCAGCACTACAGAGGACCTTCATAGCAGACCAAATTGAATATGTGTTAAACCTGCATGTGCAAACAGCGGCAAGGTTACCTCGGGGTATTCAAATACTGTGTCAGTGTAGGCCATTGCCGAGCTTCCTCTCAGAGACACTTACAGAGCCAGGAAGAAGCTTGTAGCATGGCAGGGACTTATTGAAGATTTCTTTATGTATATTGATCTGTGTAATGCACTTTACAGGAGAATGAGTTCATCATTTCAGAGCAACCTTGTACAGGTCAGCTCTGTAAAGGATCTCAGCCAACTATTTCTGACGTAATGATTCCAGCTACATAAACTGAGCATTGTTTTAGTTATAACGGAGAAGAGGTAAAAGCCCAGCTGGTATTCCTTTGCCCCCAGCCCCGTTTCCATCATATGTCAACAAATGTAAAGCCAAGAGCCCAGTAGAAACATTGGGTACAACTGCTACACTGTTGGTTGCCCATGGTAAAAACAAGGGTGCAGGGGTGGAGGCAACTGATCTGCTCATTTATTTATTTATTATTATTATTATTATTATATGTATAATATTATTCAAAATATATTTTTTCTTTTTTTTTTTGTTACTGCTGTTATGTTTTTTAAGTCAATTATTGATGCATCAGCGGCCCCGGCCCCACCCGAACTTCCTCCTCCACAAGTTAATAAGTTGAGGAGTGGAGGGGCAACTTTCTATAGATTGCCTCAGACAGCAGAGAGGCTAGGTTCACCCCTGGGTAAAAAGGAAGGAGATCTTTTATGGGTTAGAAAAGTGTCTCTGTATAGAGACTGAAATGATGAAAACGTGTAAACGTTATAGAGTTATACAGAGCTTTTACCACATCTGAAGCCTGTCGCTCTTTGGTGGTCATGTGACTGGGTAGCTGTCAGTCTGCCATGTATCTATACCAGTGCTGTTTATTATGGGCAATAAGCAGCTTGTCAGTCTCATCACTGGCCTTGCTCCCTGCAGAATTAGGAATAGGAGGGCTTCAAATAAAAGTCCTTAAAGTGGACCAACATCCAGGATTTTCACTATCCTGGGTGTTGGTCCACTTCAGCGGGGCATCCGAGATCAGGATGCCCCGCTGTGTGAACCCCCCCAAAAAACGTACCTTTTCGGCGGTGGACAAGCCGCCGCCGCCACCGCCCCCCACGCGTCCCTCTTACAGGGTGCGCGCCCGCGCCGGCCATTCCCGAACGGCCGGCGTGGACATGCGCACTGCTAGAGGGGCACGCGGGAGGCTGTGGCGGTAAGGTTTTGTGGGGCTTTTGGGGGGGGTTTCACCCCGCGGGACATCCGAGATCGGGAGGGAGGTGATCGGCCCGGGAATCTTATAGATTCTTTTAGATCACCCCTGGGTGTTGGTCCACTTTAAAGTAAAAAAAAACATTCCATAGTACAAAGCATCTTAATTTGGAATACCCCACACGTTACATGGAGGTCTAGACAAGAATAGAGAACCGCACTGTGCATGCCTGCCTGGCCAATCCAAAAGCCTGTTGGTTGTGGGCAGAGAAACATGGACCTGATACACAATTTGGCCTGAATTTAGGCTCCCATGCAATTTTAACTTGTGGGGCATCAAAATGCAGTGTGCCAGTATGCATGTGAAAGGATCTAGACTAGTTTTATTTTATTTTTGGTCCTCATTAAATTATTATTTTTGATATTCATTACATTAGTTTTAGATTAGTTAAACATTTGGTGTGGATTATGTAACAGATTCCTAAGATATTGGGGTTGACTGTGACTGTTAGATGCTGATTTAATTCTATAGGAGCCTTTTACGAAGTAGCTTATTAACCGTCCATTGCAGTTGTGAGTTGTAAGAAAAGCATAAATATTTCACAATGCATATTTAGAAAACATTTAAATATATTTATTGTTGTTTTTTTTTATCTGGGGCATAACAGTGTAAAAATCTTGGATTAGAAAATACATACAGTCTAAGGCTTACAATAGTGCTACCTCTGTTCGATCCCCTACGGTAGTGATCACATGAGTGTGACTGACGACCCGTCTCTAAACACAGCCTTGTTCTAGAACAAGTAATCTGCCCATAGTGCTGCTCCTAATCCTAATCCTTATATGAACGTCACAGCATATTTTTGATTGAAGCCAATCCATTAAAACAACATCTCCCCCACCACTTTTACACAGGATACATCCATGTGATCTCTGACAAGAGCAAAGCATCTGTGTGCGAGTTCTTGCTGTCTGGCATCCTCGTGTAACATTAATTCTCCATAGAGATACACACCCATAGCCTGTGGAGAAGAAAAAAAGAACAAATAAAGGCATTATGGGCTAGACAGCTCTGTGCTCATACACCGCCCCATCCCATTCACACCCCATTATATCCTCATTCTTTATTACTTGCTACTAGTAGTAACAATCGGGACCATAACTCAAAGATTTCAGCATTGCTTGAATTTTCCCCAGCCATGTCTAAGAAACACTTTGCCTGCTAAGCTGATGACAGCATCTTATTTATGCTTCTAGATGTTGTGTGGCATGTGTGCTTATGCTTTTAATATGTAGCAGTCAAAGCTATACGCAATAATGAGTTGCTTTCATTGCTACATGCTATTGAAACTAAACAAAAACTGACCTTCAGCACTATTAGTCATTTCCAAGTTACTGACCATCGAGGGAAAAAGCATAAACAATTAAAATGATGATGGCTTTGATCTTTAGCAAGCCGCATTTAAAAGAAAAATATTTCAAGCATTTTAAAATCAGTTTAACGCATCAGTTCCTTCTCTGAAACGGGGAATTCCCACAGAAAGGGTACGGAGCTCTGGCTGAAACCCCTAACAGGGCCGCATCACAGGTCACACAGCTCCCCTTTCCTGTCCAATATTTCAGATAGAAACTCATAATTCAATGACTATATCCCAAACCTATCCCCTAAGCCAGCAACAAACAGGGCATGCTTCAACGATCTTCTACACAAATGCAATGGAGCTGCCTGTGTGGAGATCCACAAAACATGACTTGGTGCTGGCCTTAGAGACAGGGTTGGACAAGAGATTTAAAGTGAACGTAAACCCAACAGCAGTGCCTCTCTTACATGTAATGCAGCACAGGGTAGAGCCCATAGCAAGCTTCCAAAATTTGCCCTAAATTCAATTCCATTCTTCTAGGACCACGCAATAAATTGTTTAACAGCCACACCACCCCCATAAAGCTGTGCCCCAATGTGCCCTTCTCAGCTCAGCCACACCCAGAAAGTGAAGCGAAAAAGCCCTCACTTAGATTATATAACGTATTTACATATAATAGGGAGATAAGATAGTGTGTGTCTGGAGCGGGACTTTAAATGGTGTGTAATAAAGCTGAGCATGATATAATGTGGGTATAAGGGTGTGATATTTGGTGAGCCTTCCTGCCCTTATTTATCTAATCTGCATGTTACACCCCCCCCTGGCAATGCAAGATCTGTGACTTTTTGGTGAGGGAGACACGATCATTTATACTCTAGAAAAATTACAAATAAATAGCCTTGGAGACAGGCTGGGTTGAAAGGGGACTTATAGCCAGGGGTGGGCTTATAATTTCTGGGGCCCCATGCAAAGTTGTGTCTAGGGGCACTAATCATTTTTTGTATAGCAAATTTCGTATTGCGAAATACAATATTAACTCTGTGGTTCTGTTAGCACTGTGGGAGCGCGAGCGAACCCAGAGGGATTCAGAGGGACATCTTGTTATTGTCCATCCATGGCATAGGTAATTGTCTGGGAATTGCCCATCCAAATTCTACTCCCTGTGGATACCACTGTTGCACCCACTCAGCTAGACATGTGCCGGTCACGGCTTCGCTTTAGCTAGATACATACCCAGGGCAGCCACTTCTGACTGGCCGGACTAGCCCAGCTAGAAATGAGCGGGGATGCAACCAGTGGCTTCAGCTTTTTTGTTTTTGCAAGCCTGCAGCCAAAGCCACCACAGGGCAGGACGGAGAGTCTAGAGCAGCAAATCCACGGCCAGCAACGCTACAGTGATGGGTGGGTACAGAGCTGTCAATCAGCGGCCGCTCACTGCACATAAGCCACCAAGCGCAGCTGCTGGCAGCTTAATGCAGGGAACTATTTTCTGCTGGACCAGCTGGGCGACTACACTACCCCCCACCCAGAATGGCAAAGCAGGAGTTCCCGAGCAGCACTCATCCACACAAGGGTGGCACAAGGGACTCGACCTGACGTCCCAGTAAGTAGATGGGTGCCAGACAACCACCAATCAGTTACTTGGCTGGACTATTATTTTAAAGGTAAAAACATACTGTACCTGGGCCTCCACCACACTTAACCTGGCCCTGTATATGCATATAAAGTCTGTGATGCTATCCCCCTGATCCATAGCTGTTTTTAAAGGCAGACCAGGCCCCTCCAGTACTGCTCTGAGACCCTGGCCTGTAATATAATCCAGCTCACTATTCCCCTCCCTTTGCTATTTGCACTTACATTAAGTTTCTAACAGTCTTACTTAAAGTGGACCAACAGTGTGAAAATAACATTTTTAAAGTTTTAAGTTTACAAGTCTACATAGGCCCCCTTGCTTGCTGCTTGAATGCCCCTGTACATTGAATAAAAGCATTAACACATGTAAATGGAAGAATGCGTTACAGAAGTTTTCTACGGCCGCTGCCATTTTCCAACCTGGAGCACAGCAAACTTCACGCATGCGCTGTAAACCCCCTCTCATCCCGGCTGTTGTGCTGGTAGAGGATTGTGTCTCAGTCACAACTCTCGAATGGCTGGGAGCTGAATAATTTAGCTATGGGCTGCACTGACTGGCTGGGAGGTCACCCAGCCCCGCCCATGCAGCTCATTCAACCTGCATAGTACAAGAGCTAAACAGTTATGGGCTGTCCTGATTGGCTGGGAGGTCACCCAGCCCCGCCCATGCAGCTCATTCAACCTGCATAGTACAAGAGCTAAACAGTTATGGGCTGTCCTGATTGGCTGGGAGGTCACCCAGCCCCGCCCATGCAGCTCATTCAACCTGCATAGTACAAGAGCTAAACAGTTATGGGCTGTCCTGATTGGCTGGGAGGTCACCCAGCCCCGCCCATGCAGCTCATTCAACCTGCATAGTACAAGAGCTAAACAGTTATGGGCTGTCCTGATTGGCTGGAAGGTCACCCAGCCCCGCCCATGCAGCTCATTCAACCTGCATAGTACAAGAGCTAAACAGTTATGGGCTGCCCTGATTGGCTGGGAGGCCGTCCAGCCCCGTCCATACAGCTCATTTAGCCAGCAACAATAAAACAGCTGAATGAGCTGTATGGACGATCCCGGGTGGCATCTCAGCCAATCAGTGCAGCCCATAGTTCAGATCCTGTACTATTGCAAGTTTTGAAAGTTGAATAAGCTGTATAGGCGGGGCATGGCTATTCAGCTCAGAGCTGTGACCGACAAACAATCCGGCGTGTGTCCCAGCTCGCAAGTCTCATGAAACACACTGGGTCTCGTGAAACACGTTGGGTTAAAAGATAATACAATATAGTAAGGCCTTTGTATCTTTTCTTTTTGTGTTATTATGTCAATAATCAAACACAGGGCTTCGTTTTGAGCAGCTAAGCACCTAGACATGATTCCAAGCTGATCATAACGGGTACTGTTGCTGGTACTTCCAAGAACAACAGCAGAACTGACTCTGGGGGCATTACCTGCTGCTCCCATTATATTAGCATGTATGGCGGTACTATTACTATTCAGCTGGCCATATTGCCCCCAAACACTCAACAGAAATGGCTGTTAGCAGCATGTGAGCCAGGCTCAGCTATTAGCATTTACAAATTAAGCATAACATATTCAAGCTTTATAGGGCAGAATGGGTATTCGGTGCAGCACGTTTCATACATTTATGGTGAGGGGAGTGTGCATAATGCAATGCAGTGGCCTGCCTTGTGTAACACCAAGCCAGATTTACAATTATCTGCCCAGCTTAGGAGCAATAAATATATAGCCTGACTGTCTGGAAATGATTCACCTCAGCCAACACAGACTGAGCAGCCAATTAGAACTTGGTGCCAGTGAAAGGTACAAGACAGTTCAAAGCAATGCAATGGCTTCTGTGCATTTAAGCACTGTGAAGTGGTTTTCCTGTGATCCCCTCTAGTTCCACAATACAGCTGGGGGGGGGGGGGGGCAATCCTAGGGAAGTCTTATCCCAGGGTATAGATAACCCCCTGCAGCAGCCATCAACCAGTGCCTGTCTGGATTACAGATTGTAAGTTCCTTTTTCCTCCTGAAGCCCAAATGCTGGAACAATGGTAATTGTACTGCTTCTGCCGGCAATAGAGGGGTTTCACAAGATCTGATGGACAGTAGGAGGACTACACCCAGTGCATGACTAAAGTGGACCAACCACCCCAGATGCTGGCCCTAAAGTCTAAAAGTCTTCACGGCTGATTGACTAAGAGCCCCCCATGGCATGCAGATTTGGCATGCCCCATTCGGTGAGCCCCCCAGATTATCCGCAAGAGCCTTACCTTTCCCCAGGCCCTTGCTGAATTTGCCAGCCGCCGCATCCCTGGCATCACTGCACTCCATCGAGGAGCCAGGGATGCTTATGTTGGCACTCCTTATGGAGCGTTCAAAACAATGGCTTTATGCTGTGCATTAGTATGAGCGGCATAAAGCGGTAATTATATGAACGCTCGTGCATGCACCATAGGACCGGGGAATGATGAGTTTTCTGGGGTACCTAGGGGGTTAAAGACAACAGGGCACCCCAAAATCCTGGGTTTCGGTCCCCTTTAAAATGATACAAAATGATCATTTTCACTTTTGGACTGGTAGAGCCCTTACACCAGTTAAAAGTGCAGGACAGGGCAGAGGGTGACTTGCTGATACCTCTTGCCCGATTACCTGTACAAGGCTTGGTATTCTTCCAGGGGTACAACCCAGCACCCTATACAAGGGCAATTACTCTCCACCAACCAGGTTGATTTGGAAAGACAAAATGTCTTCCAGATATTTGTAGAGACTTATAGATGGTTATAAAAAAAAAAAAAGAGTGTGTTAGCCAAATGGCCAATGTCATATCTGTTCATTTTCTTTGTTGTTGTATTGTTTCTTCAGTTATATCACCTGTGTGTGAGCAATTTTTAGATGAATGGTTTGTATTTAATGTTTTAGGTCGACCTTATTTTAGGAGACTATAGTGCCTACCAAATTTTCACAAAACATTGCTGCCCAAATCTGGATAATAACAAGGTAGCTTGGAATATAATCTCGGCGTTTGCCTTAGAAATGTATGTGCTCCGTGTTATAGACAAGAGAAAACATATTATTTATAAAAAGCACTTTCTAGGCCATTAAATTAAAAATGAAAGTAAAAAAAATCAATACTGCTGTAGTCAGACAGACGTAGTCTGGGAGCCAGGTAGCCGCAATGTCTCAACTCATAAGGCAGTATTAAACATTATAAACTTTTTTTTATTGGTGTTTGCTGTTGGGGCTCCACTTCTCAAAAGACAAAAACATCTGCAGTGCCCTTATCTCTGTGGCCACAACTGTTATGCTAGCAGCTCACTAGGGGCCCCATGTTGGTTTGATCCCATGAGCACTCCTAGATCTCACCATTATTATTAATGTGCATAGGCGACATTTCATTTTAAGCAGTTTTTACATAAAAGATGGAGTAACTGCTCCATTTTCAGTTTATTTCCTGGGTGGGTATTTACATACCTGATCTTGCAATAGAAATGTTTCCACATCCTTATAGGCTGCTGTATACTTGTGCTTTATAACCAGTTCACACCATCTGTGTCGAACCTTCAAAAGAAAAAGAAATAAGTAATTAAGACAAAATCGTCACACAGTGTACATTAATAAATATGTATTACATTGGTCATAAATATATTAAAGTTCTCCCAAGATCCACACAAACCAGGGTGCCTGTATCTCTTCATTGTCTACATTAAATCTGGACCCAGAGAGAAAAAAGTGGAGGTAATAGGTGTGTAAAGTGTGTAGAGCATTTTGGTTAATTACTAAAGTGGGCCTTTAATACATAAAATATATCATTTTTTCAATCACATGATTTTGTTCACCCTTTTGTTGTATATAGACGCTGGCAATTATTTCATTACAGTGACCAATCGCATTTCCCTAGGGGGACCGAGAAGAAAGGTAAGGTTCCTCCAGGGGAGCACTGGCAATTAGGATGGCCCCCCTGCCCTAGGAACACCTTTTAATGTGGCCCTCTGACTGGTGGGCGACTGGTCGGCACCCCTTCTAGCCAGCTTAGTCACTCCAAGGCTTCTGACACCGGCAGCATGTCTTTGGCTCTGCTGAGTGATGTGCTGCTACTCTAATCCTGTCCCTAGGCATGGTGACTACAAACACTGGGCAACCAACTCCCACACAAGGTGTGCCCACCTAATCCACCCAACAGCTGATGGTGCCAGTTGGGATGGGAAAAAAAAGATTGTAGCGCTGCCCTGGGCAAAATAATTTTGTGTCTGAGTCAGTCCTCAGAAAAATATCTTTGTGTCTGTAACTATACATTTGAATGGTCGTGTTTGCATTTTCGGCCTTATTTATCAAGGGCTAGCGCCAGGTAGTGTCTGACGAGCGCCAGGTACCGCCAGCTAACGGCGGCTACCGAATCAAGTACGCCCGGCGTCGGTCACAATGACGCATTTATCACGCTAAATGAGGCTAGCGCCGGCGAGAGCGTCGGCTAGCGCGGGATTCATCATGTAGCCGACTGCAACGAACAGCGCCGCTGCTAATCCCATCACAGCGCCAGGTATGACCTGGCGCTCCCTGGCGTTGTCCAATGCATTTCAATGGAGCAATCTTTAAATAATCATAATTAATTGCTATTAATGGTTTTTTTTTTTTTTTTTTAATGTCAAAAATTCTGTGACCACTTCTGCAATGTTAGGATTTTTTTTTAAGTAAAAAAAAAAAAAAAAAAAAAATGTGCAGAATTGATATTACAGGTCTGATATTCATGTATTCATATTACAAAATGTTTAGAAAAACTTGTATAATTTTTACATATAAAAAAAAAGGTTGTTTGGGGGTTAAAAACTACTTTACACACATCGCCGCCAGCGCTCTGGGGTTTAAACAAGGAATTCACAGCGCGAGAAATTTTTGAGCGTGATTTCTTAATGAATCTGCAGCAAGCCATTCGCTCTGGCCATTCGCTGTCAGGCGCACCCATACAACGCGGAACCTGTGAAACAGCGACCCCTAACCCCGTATTCAACATTACCGCACACCGACTGAGTCGCTGTCAACAAGCAAACCCCGGCCAAGCACAGCGAATACTAGCTGGCGCTGTGAAAATCACGCTACTGGCGCTCATCTGTCGCTACCTGGCGCTATTAATGAATCGGCCTCTTTGTTTCTTATGCTTCTGATTAACCAGCCCCTTTGAAGCCAACCATAATGCTGATGTGGCCATTGATGAAAATGAGTTTACACCCCTGCATTAGGCCATTCTAGGCAATGACAGGACAAGGCATAGTTAATAAATGAGTGAAGAGATATATATCTACAGCAATAAATGTATATAGCATTGCAGTGACAGTTGTAAAGGAGAATCAGGATTAAGTATGCATCCAATAGAAACAGAATATCAACTTGCAACATGTCTCCCTAATGTATGCTGGCTGCTTAGTAACGTCCTATTCCCTTATCCTATCCAAATCTAAGACTAGCTTTTCATGTACCTGTATTTAATGAGTTCATTTAGCCATCAACAGCTTCATATTAATAGGAGTAAACTATGGGGCTTGTGTAGCTTAGCTGACATCCTAATGAATCCATTTAATGAGTGATGAATAGTCAGGGTGGGTTTGGCGGAATCCCTCTTTTTTTAATTTTGTAATAAAAGGTTTCCACCAGCATATACTGGCAGTTACAGGTTTGTAATGGAGGCCCTTGTCGCATTGTAATAATGACCGAAAGAAAGTCCGTACATTCTAAAACATGCTAATAAATATAAATAGGCGCCAGAGGAGTGTCAATGGAACTGGAACCAAATCACAAAATGTATTTTTCATTTTGGGTAGTGAGGTGTAGGGTTAGAACAACTCAAGTGTTTGTTTTGTTGTTTGTGACCCTACCGGAAGGATTTAGCCTAATTTTATGGCAGGACAATTATTTGCCAGAAAGCCTTTGAAACTGGCGAGGACCAGCACATAATACTGAGTTCCAGAGCAACCAAAATGTTTTCTGTTACTTTAACTTATTGTTCGGTCATCATAGACTGGTATTGAAGGAAAATATCTATAATGGGATGGCAGTCAGAATAAAAGAGCACGAAAATGGCTACAACTGTCCCACTTCATGTAAAATAAATATGCTGGCTGCAGTTGGGTTTTTAGTTGCTGTCTGTGGTGACTCAGTCAGGAATTGGGGCTTCATTTTTTCAACTGAACTTTAACTTAGTTACCCAGGATTTTGGGTCTTTCCAAACGGGGGTGCCCGCTGTGTGAACCCCCGCCAGATCGCCGCAGCCAACTCGCCTCATCCCGGTGAGTGGGATAAAAATCAGCGGTGGCTGATTGAGGCAAAAAAAATCAGCTTGGGGAAGTTACGTGAGGCAGATGGAGGGAGAGGGTTTGGAGGGAGTCTGTGGAGGGGGGTACTGAAGAAGAATGAATCCATTCTAGCACAAGCCCTGGGTGTCTTGGTCTGAATGTTAGGAGCTATGTCTAGCAAGCAATGTGGCCCACAGGGAATTCTTCCCATGCTCCTTATGGCCAGCCTGCACCCAGCTGTATGTACTGTACTGTGTGAAAGAAGGAAGCATTCTCACTACATTAGGGTAAGGGCCGTGTCTGTTTTCATAGACAAACTTTTTAATTGCTGTTTACTCGTTTACACGTTTGTGCAGTAACTATTGCAAGCCAACACAGTGTGACTTATTACCATATTGTTGTTCTGTTACAGCTTAAATTAAGGTAAGGACCATGTATGTATCCATAGACAAGCCCACACCCCCTCTGCTTTCCCTGGTCATGTGAGCTCTGCCAACCAAACAAAAGCCAGGTAGCAGGTGGCTGACCTCAAATAGAATTCCGGGGCGGTGACATCACAAATGTCAGGGGCCTGACAGCTAGAAAGGTAACAACACCAATAATCAATTTGTGTAACTGTTCTGCAATACACTAGGCCAGGTTTAATACACTAGGCCAGGTTTAATACACTAGGCCAGGTTTAATACACTAGGCCAGGTTTAATACACTAGGCCAGGTTTAATGTTGCCA
This sequence comes from Gastrophryne carolinensis, assembly GCA_027917425.1. Taxonomy (NCBI): domain Eukaryota; kingdom Metazoa; phylum Chordata; class Amphibia; order Anura; family Microhylidae; genus Gastrophryne; species Gastrophryne carolinensis. The sequence goes on along the minus strand of CM051234.1, from coordinate 408,054,098 downwards.
CAATGTTATGTTAAGATGCCCAAATGAGTCGAAGCATATGCTCATATGAGCTCTGTCTATAGCAGAGATGCACAACCTGTGGCCTGAACAGCCATCATTTGCCTATCTCTACCCGCCTCTACTTGTCCCACCTCAGCCCAAATCATCTTTTTCTGCCTGACCCCTGCCCACTTTTTCCACCTCACCTCAGCCTACCTTGCATTTTTTTGCCTATTACTTCACTCCTCAGCTTAGCCTACCTCTACTCACCTTTTCCCGCCTCACCTTTGCCCACATCTGCTCACCTCTGCATTTACCAAGGCATATACTGTACTTTGCTTTAGGGTAACAGCTTTCCTGCAGGAAATGGTTTGCGTTCTCTGCTTTGGTTTTATTGTGGCTCGTTGAGGTGAGATAAGACGACAACGCAGCCCTTAGACCAAAAAAGGTTGTGCGCCCTTGAGGCATAAAAAAAAAAATAGATATCACATAAAAGGATCAAAGAAGAATACAGACACTTGGGTCCAAAATGACATCTCAGGCTCAGGAAAAAGAAGTATGAGAGTTATTAAACCCTTTCAGCTTACATGTATGCGCTAGTTAGCAGATCCAGCCTAACCCTTTTATTCTTATATTACTCTCATTCTGCTGTTAAAAACGGCAAATAAAGGTTTAGGAAAAGTCATAGTAATGAAATATTTTAAATCATTGTGACAGACTATGACAACAAAAGCAGTCAGTTGTGACAGGAGTGCAAAAATGACCCGTTAAGTAAAGGGGGTGGGAGTTGCTCCATCACTGCTATTTATACACAATGAGCCAGGGCCTGGGAACCAAGTAACAGCCCAGTGTAACCCTCCCATCACTATATTATATTCAACCAACAGGCATATGAAACCATTACAGAAACCAGGGGCCTTCATTTGCATATAATTGCATGTATTAAACACTACGCCACTATGCCACATCTAAAGGGAGGCTGGCAGCTTTGAAATATTTGATTGCATTGCATGTCTGGACTCAAAAATAAAAGGGAGCCCACCAAAAGGGACGCTTAACATGGCGTGGGGCTTATTACATGCGATTGCAATTGTATACAAACTAAGGCCCCTAAATCCTGTACAGGATTCATATGCCTGTTTGCCGAATATTATATAGTGATGAGAGGGTTAAACTGGGCTGTTACTTGGTTCCCAATCCCTGGATAATTTTGTATAAATAGTAGCGATGGAGCAACTCAACCCCCCTGTTTACTCAAATGCGCATTGATACAAGAGTACACTGGGAGAGAGGGTCCAGTCAATGCAAACTTGCAATCTAAAGTATAAGGAAGAAGGCAATAGGTTGAGTTGCAAGTAATACGTATTACACATTGACTTTCATTTTCTACTGGGTGTAAATTTTCACCTGGCTCAGCCCCAAGCTACACACAATTCTCACCTGGCTCTAAATGGACCCTATGGTGGCAAGTGCTTTGAAGGGTGTCAAGAGAGGTGGATGAGGTGGGCAACCATTGTGAATAGATTGGAGGGATATAATCAGGGCATTCTCTAGACGTTTAATGGTTTCGGGAAGAAGGGATGGATATGGGAAATATTTTGGGTTGGAAAAGACTAGTGACTGATGTGGAGTGTGAAATACTTCTCCCAGATTATCTATGAATAGAGAACACCATCTGAATTGTAATCCGAAATAAACAATGACAGATTATTAAAATTAGAAAATCCAACCTATCTGATCATCTTTTTGACACATATTGTTTGTGTTTCCTGGGTAGGTAATGGCCATTGTGTCCTTGTGTTGTAAATGTTATTTCAGTGATCTGATGGGAATGGTTTAGCTCAACTTTTAGTTGAAGTCTGTACCTTGTTTAAGATTATAATCTTGATCTATCATGCCTTCTATTAAAGCTGCTCTAAAATTGCACAGAAAAATGGTGCAGGACAAAGCTCTGGCTTCCTATGGTTTGCTTTCTTCTAGGGCAGGGCTAATACATTGTATTACGTATTTAACAAGACTAAGAGGCTGATTCATTAATAGCGACAGATAGCGACTGTTGAGCGACTGTAGCGGTATTTTGACAGCGACCGCTAGTAGTCGCTGTGCTTGGCCATTGTTCGGTGGATGATAGCGACTCAGTCGGTGTGCAGTAATGTTGAATACAAGATGCTGAGTCGTTATTTGACAGGTTCGCTGTTGTATGGGAGCGCATGATAGCGACTGGACATAGCGACCGGCACCCACCATATTCATTAAAAAATCAGCCTTAAAAATTCCTAGCGCTGTGAAATGCATGTTTAAATCCCAGAGCGCAGTAGGCGATGTGTTAAAAGTAGTTTTTTAACCCCCTAACCACCCAAAAAAAAATGGAATGATTTTGAAATAATATTCAAACCTGAATAGTTTAAAATCAGACCTGTAATATCAATTCTGCCAAAAAAAAAAATTTTTTTTTAAATCCCCAAAAAATACATTTTCAAAGGAAGAAGTGTTCACAGATTTTTTTTGTGAAATTTAAAAAAAAAAAATATATATATATATATATTAAAAAAATAATTATTAATTAAAATACATTCTGCCATTGAAATGCATTGGAGAGCGCCAGGTAGTGAGAGGTCTGTCGCTGTTCAAGGATGTTCGCTGGCGCTGTGGGATGAGGCTGGGATAATGATGAATGAGTTGCTAGGTGGCGCTATCGCAGTCGCTAAGCAGTATCGGCTTGATAAATGTGTGATTGTGGAGGGCAGCCGGCGTTCTCGTTGCGGTACCTGGCTTTACTGGCCGGCTCCCCAGTCGCTATCTGTTGCTATCTGTCGCTATTCCTTGATCAATAAGGCCCTAAGAGGCTGATTCATCATTAGCGTCAGGTAGCGATAGATGAGCGTCTGTAGCAGGCATTTTCAGAGCGCCCGCTAGTAGTCGCAGTGCTCGGCTGTGAGTCGCTACTTTATAGCGACTCAGTCGCTGTTCAGTAATGTTGAATGCATTGTGAGGAGTCGCTATTTGACCAGTACAGCGCTGTATGGGAGCGCATGTTAGCAACTGCTCATAGCGACCGACTCACACCATATTCAGGAAAAAAACAGCCTCCCAAATCTCTGGCGCTGAAAAATAGTTGTTTGAAGCCCAGAGCGCAGGAGGCGGTGTGTTTAAAGTCTGTTTTCAAGCATCAACTAGTAACAAAGCAAAAACATATGGAATTACATTGTAACAACATTGTAACATGAACACTTTAATGCCAGACCTGTAATGTCATTTCTGAGGAAAATATTCTGAGGAAAATATTTAAAAATGAAATAATTATGAAAAAACTGCTATTTCAATGCCAGAAGAGGTCAAATAATTATTTGTGATTTTTTTTTAAAAACAAGAAAAAAAAAAAAACAGTTTAAAGAGAAGAAAAGGATCGTCCATTGAAATGTATGGGAGAGCGACAGGTAGCGAGAGGTCATACCTGGCACTGTGCAAGGCTGAACACTGGCGCTGTTCGCTGAGGCTGTGAAAATGATGAATCAGACGCTACATGGCGCTATCCCAGTTGCTAAACAGATTCTGCTTGATGAATGTGTAATTGCGTGCCATGTCTGTCGTTCACCAGTCGCTACCTGTCGCTACCTGTCATTAACCAGCCACTACCTGACGCTATCCCTTCTTAAATAAGGGCCTAAGTATTTCAGATGCAGCTGAGCTACTTGAATGCAGGTTAAAACTTCAGGTTGAACTAAATCCTTTTAGATATTTACAGCAAGTAGAGAGACTGACAGAGAAGAGCAACAAGCAACAGTTGAGATTAGATTGGAGGCATATGATCAGGGTATTCCCTAGATTTGTAACGGTTTCAGGAAGAAAGGATGGATGCTAGAAATGTTTAGGGTTATAAATAACCAGAGATGGCCAGTGACTGAATGTGGAGTGTGAATTACTGGGTGAATGCAGGTTAAAATGTACATCAGGACAGATTAAGATAGATTGAGATGGGTGCACTCTGCTTCTAAAACATTTTAAACTGAATCAGTATAAACAGTCTAAACAAACGTAAATCACGGCAGCCAGCTTGTATAGACTACCAAAGGGTTAACATGAAGCAAATGTGTAAAGTGCTTTATACTCACACACTTACAAAATGATATTCAAAATACAATAATACCCTGTGCAAGGTAAAATGCTTCCCTTTAATGCCTACATAGTGCCTGCTTTGAAAACCCGTCCCCTTCAAGCACTTGTTATTTAAATGAAGTGCAATTGAAATGTAAAAAATATATTTTGCATTTTTTTCTTGTATTGCAGGTCTTTTCCTCACAAAAGATCTACAAAAAACTGTGAATGTTGTAACACAGGAAATATAAATTATTAATTTGCTGTTAGATGCTTCCAATTGCATATGCATATTAATTCCACTATAAATTAATACTAAGATAAAATTATTACTTTAATAATATTATAAAAAATACTGTATTATATATAAATCATAAGATCTTGGAATTTCTTCTTTCCATCTGGGATATATAAACCCAAGAGTCTTGCTACAACATAAATGCTGCATTTAGATGATTGCTGAGTAATAATCCATACTTCAATCTTACATGTATAGCTGTAAAGACCTAAAAATGCTGATAAACTGCCCGACATTCCTGGCACGTGAGATGAAAGGGTGAGCTGACAACATTTATCAGTAGCTTGTACCAGACTTCTCATGATTTCCTCTATTATTAGCATCATAGTGACGGCTTACAGCACATAATCCATGCTAAAAAAGGGAAGATAACCTGCTCCATCGGCAAGGAGGACAGAGACTGCAAAACTAACCTATAAAGGAACCTATTTACCTGTACCAATAGAAAAGATACAAATCCTCTGAAAGTACCTGATTTATGACAAAGGCAAATACTTGAAAGCAAGAGGCGGCACTCAGAGCCTTCTCAAAAATCATTGATGTTTAAAGTGGACCAACACCCAGGATTTTGACTATCCTGGGTATTGGTCCACTTCTGCGGGGCACTCTGATCGTGGGTGCCCCGCTGTGTGAAACCCCCCAGAAAGCCCCGAAAACTCACCTGACCCCGCTCCCACGTGACTCGCTCGTCCAATCGCCGCCGTCGGACAAGGAGAGGCAGCGACAGACAAGCTGAGCACGGCTGCGCGCCCTGCTAGAGCGACGGCATGCGCCGCTGGAACGAGGATCAGGTAGGATTTTCGGGGTGCCCCGCAGTCAGGGAGCTGATCGGTGCGGGAATCTTATAAATTCCCGGGCCGATCAGGGGAGGGTGTTGGTCCACTTTAACATCACATCTTGGGGGTCCGTGGGTGCTACATGGCGGTAGAGATTGTGTGTGTGTGAGTGTTTGCATGGGGGGCTGATGAACTGATGTGTGTGTGTCAGGTTGTGGCTGTCAGATTGATGTGTGTGTCTGGTTGTGGCTGTCAGATTGATGTGTGTGCGTCTGGTTGTGGCTGTCAGATTGATGTGTGTGTGTCAGGTTGTGGCTGTCGGATTGATGTGTGTGTGTCTGGTTGTGGCTGTCAGATTGATGTGTGTGTGTCTGGTTGTGGCTGTCAGATTGATGCGTGTGTGTCTGGTTGTGGCTGTCAGATTGATGTGTGTGTGTCTGGTTGTGGCTGTCAGATTGGTGTGTGTGTGTCTGGTTGTGGCTGTCAGATTGATGTGTGTGTGTCTGGTTGTGGCTGTCAGATTGATGTGTGTCTGGTTGTGGCTGTCAGATTGATGTGTGTGTGTCTGGTTGTGGCTGTCAGATTGGTGTGTGTGTGTCTGGTTGTGGCTGTCAGATTGATGTGTGTGTGTCTGGTTGTGGCTGTCAGATTGATGTGTGTCTGGTTGTGGCTGTCAGATTGATGTGTGTGTCAGGTTGTGGCTGGCAGATTGATGTGTGTCTGGTTGTGGCTGTCAGATTGATGCGTGTGTGTCTGGTTGTGGCTGTCAGATTGATGTGTGTGTGTGTCTGGTTGTGGCTGTCAGATTGATGTGTGTGTGTGTCTGGTTGTGGCTGTCAGATTGATGTGTGTGTGTCTGGTTGTGGCTGTCAGATTGATGTGTGTGTCAGGTTGTGGCTGGCAGATTGATGTGTGTCTGGTTGTGGCTGTCAGATTGATGTGTGTGTGTCTGGTTGTGGCTGTCAGATTGATGCGTGTGTGTCAGGTTGTGGCTGTCGGATTGATGTGTGTGTGTCTGGTTGTGGCTGTCAGATTGATGTGTGTGTGTCTGGTTGTGGCTGACAGATTGATGTGTGTGTGTCTGGTTGTGGCTGTCAGATTGATGCGTGTGTGTCTGGTTGTGGCTGTCAGATTGATGTGTGTGTGTCTGGTTGTGGCTGTCAGATTGATGTGTGTGTGTCTGGTTGTGGCTGTCAGATTGGTGTGTGTGTGTCTGGTTGTGGCTGTCAGATTGATGTGTGTGTGTCTGGTTGTGGCTGTCAGATTGATGCGTGTGTGTCAGGTTGTGGCTGTCAGATTGATGCGTGTGTGTCTGGTTGTGGCTGTCGGATTGATGTGTGTGTGTCTGGTTGTGGCTGTCAGATTGATGCGTGTGTGTCTGGTTGTGGCTGTCGGATTGATGTGTGTGTGTCTGGTTGTGGCTGTCAGATTGATGTGTGTGTGTCAGGTTGTGGCTGTCAGATTGATGTGTGTCTGGTTGTGGCTGTCAGATTGATGCGTGTGTGTCTGGTTGTGGCTGTCGGATTGATGTGTGTGTGTCTGGTTGTGGCTGTCGGATTGATGTGTGTGTGTCTGGTTGTGGCTGTCAGATTGATGTGTGTGTGTCAGGTTGTGGCTGTCAGATTGATGTGTGTCTGGTTGTGGCTGTCAGATTGATGTGTGTGTGTCTGGTTGTGGCTGTCGGATTGATGTGTGTGTGCCTGGTTGTGGCTGTCAGATTGATGTGTGTGTGTCAGGTTGTGGCTGTCAGATTGATGCGTGTGTGTCTGGTTGTGGCTGTCGGATTGATGTGTGTGTGTCTGGTTGTGGCTGTCAGATTGATGTGTGTGTGTCAGGTTGTGGCTGTCAGATTGATGCGTGTGTGTCTGGTTGTGGCTGTCAGATTGATGCGTGTCTGGTTGTGGCTGTCAGATTGATGTGTGTGTGTCAGGTTGTGGCTGTCAGATTGATGTGTGTCTGGTTGTGGCTGTCAGATTGATGTGTGTATGTCAGGTTGTGGCTGTCAGATTGATGTGTGTCTGGTTGTGGCTGTCAGATTGATGTGTGTATGTCAGGTTGTGGCTGTCAGATTGATGTGTGTCTGGTTGTGGCTGTCAGATTGATGTGTGTATGTCAGGTTGTGGCTGTCAGATTGATGTGTGTCTGGTTGTGGCTGTCAGATTGATGTGTGTGTGTCTGGTTGTGGCTGTCAGATTGATGTGTGTCTGGTTGTGGCTGTCAGATTGATGTGTGTGTGTCTGGTTGTGGCTGTCAGATTGATGTGTGTGTGTCTGGTTGTGGCTGTCAGATTGATGTGTGTGTGTCTGGTTGTGGCTGTCAGATTGATGCGTGTGTGTCAGGTTGTGGCTGTCAGATTGATGCGTGTGTGTCAGGTTGTGGCTGTCAGATTGATGCGTGTGTGTCTGGTTGTGGCTGGCAGATTGATGTGTGTGTGTCATGTTGTGGCTGTCAGATTGATGCGTGTGTGTCTGGTTGTGGCTGTCAGATTGATGTGTGTGTGTCTGGTTGTGGCTGTCAGATTGATGTGTGTCTGGTTGTGGCTGTCAGATTGATGCGTGTGTGTCTGGTTGTGGCTGTCAGATTGATGTGTGTGTGTCTGGTTGTGGCTGTCAGATTGATGTGTGTCTGGTTGTGGCTGTCAGATTGATGCGTGTGTGTCTGGTTGTGGCTGTCAGATTGATGCGTGTGTGTCTGGTTGTGGCTGGCAGATTGATGTGTGTGTGTCTGGTTGTGGCTGGCAGATTGATGCGTGTGTGTCTGGTTGTGGCTGGCAGATTGATGCGTGTGTGTCTGGTTGTGGCTGGCAGATTGATGCGTGTGTGTCAGATTGTGGCTGTCGAATTGATGGGTGTGTGTCTGGTTGTGGCTGTTCAGATTGATGCATGTGTGTCTGGTTGTGGCTGTCAGATTGATGTGTGTGTGTCTGGTTGTGGCTGTCAGATTGATGGGTGTGTGTCTGGTTGTGGCTGTTCAGATTGATGCATGTGTGTCTGGTTGTGGCTGTCAGATTGATGTGTGTGTGTCTGGTTGTGGCTGTCAGATTGATGGGTGTGTGTCTGGTTGTGGCTGTTCAGATTGATGTGTGTGTGTCTGGTTGTGGCTGTCAGATTGATGGGTGTGTGTCTGGTTGTGGCTGTTCAGATTGATGGGTGTGTGTCTGGTTGTGGCTGTCAGATTGATGTGTGTGCGTCTGGTTGTGGCTGTCAGATTGATGGGTGTGTGTCTGGTTGTGGCTGTTCAGATTGATGCATGTGTGTCTGGTTGTGGCTGTCAGATTGATGTGTGTGTGTCTGGTTGTGGCTGTCAGATTGATGTGTGTGTCTGGTTGTGGCTGTCAGATTGATGTGTGTGTGTCTGGTTGTGGCTGTCAGATTGATGCATGTGTGTCTGGTTGTAGCTGTCAGATTGATGTGTGTGTGTCTGGTTGTGGCTGTTCAGATTGATGCATGTGTGTCTGGTTGTGGCTGTCAGATTGATGTGTGTGTCTGGTTGTGGCTGTCAGATTGATGTGTGTGTGTGTCTGGTTGTGGCTGTTCAGATTGATGCATGTGTGTCTGGTTGTGGCTGTCAGATTGATGTGTGTGTCTGGTTGTGGCTGTCAGATTGATGTGTGTGTGTCTGGTTGTGGCTGTCAGATTGATGTGTGTGTGTCTGGTTGTGGCTGTCGGATTGATGTGTGTGTGTCTGGTTGTGGCTGTCAGATTGATGTGTGTGTGTCTGGTTGTGGCTGTCAGATTGATGTGTGTGTGGTTGTGGCTGTCAGATTGAAGTGTGTGTGGTTGTGGCTGTCAGATTGATGCGTGTGTGTCTGGTTGTGGCTGTCAGATTGATGTGTGTGTGTCAGGTTGTGGCTGTCAGATTGATGTGTGTGTCTGGCTGTGGCTGTCAGATTGATGCGTGTGTGTCTGGCTGTGGCTGTCAGATTGATGTGTGTGTGTCTGGTTGTGGCTGTCAGATTGATGTGTGTGTGTCTGGTTGTGGCTGTCAGATTGATGTGTGTGTGTCAGGTTGTGGCTGTCAGATTGATGTGTGTGTCTGGCTGTGGCTGTCAGATTGATGTGTGTGTGTCTGGTTGTGGCTGTCAGATTGATGTGTGTGTGTCAGGTTGTGGCTGTCAGATTGATGTGTGTGTCTGGCTGTGGCTGTCAGATTGATGCGTGTGTGTCTGGCTGTGGCTGTCAGATTGATGTGTGTGTGTCTGGTTGTGGCTGTCAGATTGATGTGTGTGTGTCTGGTTGTGGCTGTCAGATTGATGTGTGTGTGTCAGGTTGTGGCTGTCAGATTGATGTGTGTGTCTGGCTGTGGCTGTCAGATTGATGTGTGTGTGTCTGGTTGTGGCTGTCAGATTGATGTGTGTGTGTCAGGTTGTGGCTGTCAGATTGATGTGTGTGTGGTTGTGGCTGTCAGATTGAAGTGTGTGTGGTTGTGGCTGTCAGATTGATGAGTGTGTGTCTGGTTGTGGCTGTCAGATTGATGTGTGTGTGTCAGGTTGTGGCTGTCAGATTGATGTGTGTCTGGTTGTGGCTGTCAGATTGATGCGTGTGTGTCTGGTTGTGGCTGTCAGATTGATGTGTGTGTGTGTCAGGTTGTGGCTGTCAGATTGATGCGTGTGTGTCTGGTTGTGGCTGTCAGATTGATGTGTGTGTGTCTGGTTGTGGCTGTCAGATTGATGTGTGTCTGGTTGTGGCTGTCAGATTGATGCGTGTGTGTCTGGTTGTGGCTGTCGGATTGATGGGTGTGTGTCTGGTTGTGGCTGGCAGATTGATGTGTGTGTGTCATGTTGTGGCTGGCGGATTGATGCGTGTGTGTCTGGTTGTGGCTGTCAGATTGATGTGTGTGTGTCTGGTTGTGGCTGGCAGATTGATGTGTGTCTGGTTGTGGCTGTCAGATTGATGTGTGTGTGTCTGGTTGTGGCTGTCAGATTGATGTGTGTGTGTCTGGTTGTGGCTGTCAGATTGATGTGTGTGTGTCATGTTGTGGCTGGCGGATTGATGCGTGTGTGTCTGGTTGTGGCTGTCAGATTGATGTGTGTGTGTCTGGTTGTGGCTGGCAGATTGATGTGTGTCTGGTTGTGGCTGTCAGATTGATGCGTGTGTGTCTGGTTGTGGCTGTCAGATTGATGTGTGTGTGTCTGGTTGTGGCTGGCAGATTGATGTGTGTGTGTCTGGTTGTGGCTGGCAGATTGATGTGTGTCTGGTTGTGGCTGTCAGATTGATGCGTGTGTGTCTGGTTGTGGCTGGCAGATTGATGTGTGTGTCATATTGTGGCTGGCAGATTGATGTGTGTGTGTCATGTTGTGGCTGTCAGATTGATGCGTGTGTGTCATATTGTGGCTGGCAGATTGATGTGTGTGTGTCATGTTGTGGCTGGCAGATTGATGCGTGTGTGTCATATTGTGGCTGGCAGATTGATGTGTGTGTGTCATGTTGTGGCTGGCAGATTGATGTGTGTGTGTCATGTTGTGGCTGTCAGATTGATGTGTGTGTGTCTGGTTGTGGCTGTCAGATTGATGTGTGTGTGTCTGGTTGTGGCTGTCGGATTGATGTGTGTGTGTCTGGTTGTGGCTGTCAGATTGATGTGTGTGTGTCAGGTTGTGGCTGTCAGATTGAAGTGTGTGTGGTTGTGGCTGTCAGATTGATGCGTGTGTGTCTGGTTGTGGCTGTCAGATTGATGTGTGTGTGGTTGTGGCTGTCAGATTGATGTGTGTGTCTGGCTGTGGCTGTCAGATTGATGCGTGTGTGTCTGGCTGTGGCTGTCAGATTGATGTGTGTGTGTCTGGTTGTGGCTGTCAGATTGATGTGTGTGTGTCTGGTTGTGGCTGTCAGATTGATGTGTGTGTGTCAGGTTGTGGCTGTCAGATTGATGTAAGTGTCTGGCTGTGGCTGTCAGATTGATGTGTGTGTGTCTGGTTGTGGCTGTCAGATTGATGTGTGTGTGTCAGATTGTGGCTGTCAGATTGATGTGTGTGTCTGGCTGTGGCTGTCAGATTGATGCGTGTGTGTCTGGCTGTGGCTGTCAGATTGATGTGTGTGTGTCTGGTTGTGGCTGTCAGATTGATGTGTGTGTCTGGCTGTGGCTGTCAGATTGATGCGTGTGTGTCTGGTTGTGGCTGTCAGATTGATGTGTGTGTGTCTGGTTGTGGCTGTCAGATTGATGTGTGTGTGTCAGGTTGTGGCTGTCAGATTGATGTGTGTGTGGTTGTGGCTGTCAGATTGAAGTGTGTGTGGTTGTGGCTGTCAGATTGATGCGTGTGTGTCTGGTTGTGGCTGTCAGATTGATGTGTGTGTGTCAGGTTGTGGCTGTCAGATTGATGTGTGTCTGGTTGTGGCTGTCAGATTGATGCGTGTGTGTCTGGTTGTGGCTGTCAGATTGATGTGTGTGTGTGTCAGGTTGTGGCTGTCAGATTGATGCGTGTGTGTCTGGTTGTGGCTGTCAGATTGATGTGTGTGTGTCTGGTTGTGGCTGTCAGATTGATGTGTGTGTGTCATGTTGTGGCTGTCAGATTGATGTGTGTGTGTGTCAGGTTGTGGCTGTCAGATTGATGCGTGTGTGTCTGGTTGTGGCTGTCAGATTGATGTGTGTGTGTCTGGTTGTGGCTGTCAGATTGATGTGTGTGTGTCAGGTTGTGGCTGTCAGATTGATGCGTGTGTGTCTGGTTGTGGCTGTCAGATTGATGTGTGTGTGTCAGGTTGTGGCTGTCAGATTGATGTGTGTGTGTCTGGTTGTGGCTGTCAGATTGATGTGTGTGTGTCTGGTTGTGGCTGTCAGATTGATGTGTGTCTGGTTGTGGCTGTCAGATTGATGCGTGTGTGTCTGGTTGTGGCTGTCGGATTGATGGGTGTGTGTCTGGTTGTGGCTGTCAGATTGATGTGTGTGTGTCTGGTTGTGGCTGGCAGATTGATGCGTGTGTGTCTGGTTGTGGCTGTCAGATTGATGTGTGTGTGTCTGGTTGTGGCTGGCAGATTGATGTGTGTGTGTCTGGTTGTGGCTGTCAGATTGATGTGTGTCTGGTTGTGGCTGTCAGATTGATGCGTGTGTGTCTGGTTGTGGCTGGCAGATTGATGTGTGTGTGTCATGTTGTGGCTGTCAGATTGATGCGTGTGTGTCATATTGTGGCTGGCAGATTGATGTGTGTGTGTCATGTTGTGGCTGGCAGATTGATGCGTGTGTGTCATATTGTGGCTGGCAGATTGATGTGTGTGTGTCATGTTGTGGCTGGCAGATTGATGTGTGTGTGTCATATTGTGGCTGGCAGATTGATGCGTGTGTGTCATATTGTGGCTGGCAGATTGATGTGTGTGTGTCATGTTGTGGCTGGCAGATTGATGTGTGTGTGTCATGTTGTGGCTGGCAGATTGATGTGTGTGTGTCATGTTGTGGCTGTCAGATTGATGTGTGTGTGTCATGTTGTGGCTGGCAGATTGATGCGTGTGTGTCATGTTGTGGCTGGCAGATTGATGTGTTTGCGGTTGTGGCTGGCAGATTGATGTGTGTGTCATATTGTGGCTGGCAGATTGATGTGTGTGTCTGGTTGTGGCTGGCAGATTGATGTGTGTGTGTCATGTTGTGGCTGGCAGATTGATGCGTGTGTCATATTGTGGCTGGCAGATTGATGTGTGTGTCTGGTTGTGGCTGGCAGATTGATGCGTGTGTGTCTGGTTCTGGCTGGCAGATTGATGCGTGTGTCATATTGTGGCTGGCAGATTGATGCGTGTGTGTCATGTTGTGGCTGGCAGATTGATGCGTGTGTGTCATGTTGTGGCTGGCAGATTGATGTGTTTGCGGTTGTGGCTGGTCAGTGTGTGTTCTTGGGGTCTGTCTTCTGGCTACCAAAAGGTGGAGGTCCCAGAAATATTAGGTATTAACCAGCAGTGTTGGACTTGCATGGGGCACTATGCATAAGAGGGCCTCACTAATTGTTTTTTCTAAACTAAAACCTCAGTATTCAGGTTAAATTGCCATTTTGGCACTTTTCAGTAAGCAAGTGGGTTTTTGGATTGCAGTTTTGGCACTCTGTATTGAAGCATGCTTATGCAGAGTATGGCCAGAAAGTATGCCGTCCTAAACCTGGCTTAAGATAATGACATTATGTTGCTCAGCCACACATTAGCATGTGAAATAGCGTGGCTGTGGAGTGGCCGAAGGAGGGGCCAAAAAATCAGCCTGGGATTTCACCTACCCCTGGCCAGCTCATGTCTAGTACGCAATAGTGAGCAGTTCCCCCGCAATGTGCTTCCTGGCCAGTCACAAGTACACACCAAGGCTCTAGAATTGCTGGGACAGGTCACGGGCATCAGAGTATATGATCACTCTTATGGCCTTGATTCACTAAGAGTTGAAAAAAATTCTCATGGTAGTAAAAAATGTAATTTATGAGAAAAAAGCCTGAGAATGTCACTGTTACTGAATCACTAGAAAAAGACAATGAAAGTCAATGGCACTTTTTACTACAGTATAAAGTTCACTATTTTTCTTAGGAGTAACAAAGCACCATTGCCTTTCATTGTCTTCCTATCTGGTGATTCAGTAACAGTGACATTCTCAGGCTTTTTTCTCATAAAGTGAATTTTTTACTAACTTTCTTTGCAAGCTGCAGATTGCAGGGGAAGAATATCAGTTGGGATTTCTTGGCTGAAGGTGTATAGTGGGTCTGGGTACATGGGGCTAAAGGAAGAATAGGGGGTCAGGGATTGAATGGGATGTAAGAAACTGCAGTGCGACCCACCAGGAATCCTTCTGGGTCTCCCTATAAGGAGTCTATACCTGTCCCTGTACTACAATCCTCTCAGTACATTACTGTCTATCACTGACTATTGACCTGAAATATCACTCATAATACAAACAAATCTACAAAAAATATCAATACATTTGACTGACTTAAATGCAGTCATAGTAAGTATCATCAAGATCTTTGTGCACACCAAAATCATTTGATTACCTTGCCAATTATTGCAAATGAAATGTGATCACGTGACACTTCTCTAAATAAACCTTCCTTGCCTTCTGAAGATATGTGGGTCCATGACGAGCCTGGAGACCGGTGTAACAGAAAGGATCTGTTACACTGGCACAACAATGAGGTTTGGGCCTCACTGTGTGCTACAGACTGCAGACCTTACTGGTTACTTCATACATAATTCCTGGGCTGTTATCAGACAGCGCACTTCTACCGAGCGGAAGTATAGTGCTGAAATGAGGCCTTCAGTTAACGCAAGCTACTTCCTCTGTCCCAGACATGATGGCCTGGTGAGTAATATATGCAGCATCCTTTCCTCCAGCAGTTAAAAGGCAGCTTTAAATACAGCAATGAATAAGGCAATGCTACTGTGTGTCGAAGCATACACAAAATGAATATATAGTGTGTACATATAGGATAATATTTATATATAAAAGAAGAATACAACCATTTTGTATAAAATTTAGCAAAAGTATAATTCCAGACGATAAATACATTACCAAAGTCAATGCACAAAGAAACGGTACTGGTTAATCACAGTCCTTTGTATTGTATCTACACAAAAAAAACATGTCCAGACATGAAAACTAACATAAAGCCTTTTTTTAAGAAGCATCAGAGCCACGTTTTTGGCCTCAGTGTCTGATTTAACAACGAAAAAAACGATAACACCGATGCAGCAGCCGGCTAGCGACTTATTTAACAGAAGCGCCAAAAGTGATGCAGCGTCGGGCTGAGGTTGAAGCAGCACCAGATGAAACCTGCCGCTGTAGCTCAAGATCCCATAGAGCCCAATGGGCAGAAATGTTTAATATTAAACACATTTATTTGTACAGAACTTGCATTGGGACTTGTCAATAATTGAAACACAGAACCTAGATTGTCCAACGTGTTTTTTTGTTATTATTAAAATTGATTTTACGTAACTAGAACTTGGAATACATCTAAAATGCAGCTGAAACGCACTGTAAAATTTGTCCCCAACAGTGATTTCTTGTTACCAAAAAACGCTGACCAGCTCCGGAAAAATACAGCGCCAAAGATTTCTAGGAGGAAAAAATTCATAAATATGATGTTGAGCGACGGAATAACAGCAGTACAAAGTGGCGCTCACTAGTGCTGGGATAATTGGCCAGCGAGTCCAACAGATGCTGACATAGGCCGACCAATAATAAAAGCTAATTAGTAGCACTTGGCGCAGCGACTGCTAGCGCCAATATGTTACACAGCACAATGGCAGATTAGACGCAAATGCTGGCGCTCTGAAGCTGCCAAAAAATTGATGCTAAAAGGCACATATCATAAATAAGGCAGATAATCTCACGCCCGTTAAACCTGAGAAATCTTACTTTTCTCCTTGGTCCCCTGGTGAAATGAAGTGCTGCAATTGGCTGCTGGCGGTCACTTGGTCCTCGGCTTTCTTCCAGGTATCCAGCCATAACAACCACTTGACCGTGACGGACAATCACATTGCTTGGCTTTGCCGAGTGACTGAGGAGAAAGGTTAGTTTTCTTAGGTTTTATGCAGGGGGCACCAGCAATCAGGGTTTCCTCCCCCACCCCTTGGACTGACACCCATTTTGTGAAAAAAATGTAAGAATTTCCAAATGCAGGACTAGTTCTTCTGCCTTTGGTAAATTTCACCTTCCTAGATTATGTCAATCTGACAAAACCAACAGAGTGATTTCTTTCAGCTCTCACTTTTAGCAGTTTTCCTTATTTTCCAAGACAGTGACCACATCTTAAAAATGTGTTCAGTGAAAATCTGGAAAGCAGTCAGTGCTAAATTTAATACTAGAGAGAAATCTAATTGATGAAATGGCTCAGGTTGACATCTATACAAATACAATTTGTTAAACAGCTAGAGATGTACAGATACAGATGTACAGTATAGCACCAGCCGAGATGTGCTCAAACCTCCAAACCTCTGGTAGCTTCCTATTTTCCTAACATACCAAAGATTGGAAACTGAATTGCACATCTCTAAATGCCCAGTCAGGGAAAGGTATATGATACTTAAAGCTCCTGTCCAGGCAGACAGTAACTTCCTCCCAACTTATCCTCCTTGGGGACTGCGTAAAATGAGCTTATTTCCAAGCATCTCAAATTATATGTAAATACCTTGTAAGCTGCCTTCTGTTTCTGTGCTAAGATGGGAAGGGCGTGTCAAGCACAGCTTTACGAGTCACAAGAACTGCTGTGGGACCACTGAGGCTTGCCATGCTCAATCACACTAAGAACACCAGGGGGAAGAGTGGCTGTTCGACCCATTTTTGGTTGGTCCTGGAGGAATGTATTTTAATGCAGGACAACTTTTGGAACCCTGCTACTGCTTCTACCCAGGACTACAGGAAATGAAGGAGAGGCACATTGGACAGGCATTGGGTAAGCTGCTTGCTGCCTTAATATAGACATTGGGTTTACAGTCCCTTTAAGAACACATACTAAGTTTTATCCTGAGGAACAAAAGTACTTATTGCCTCAAATGTCTCCCTTTGCGTAACCTAACAGTGCCAACAAACCAGCAAATACAAAGCTACAAACTGCCAAGATATTAAGTGCATTAAGATGCCAGACAGCGTGACAGGATACATATCAGTGTTTCCAGCTACTCGTGATTCTCCATTACTATAGTTACAATAATCTAAAAACATACACCCAAACATCTGCCACCGATTTACCGCCTTCTGGAGTGGAGGGTCTGACCTGCCTATATGGAATAGGTCCATAAAACATTACCTATTCAATGCTTACCCCAGCATTGCAAGATAACGATAACTCCCAGCATGCCCTGCCAGCCACATCATCTACATTTAGTGGCTGTAAGCAGCAGGGCATGCTGGGATTGCACTGAGGACATACATGTTGGGAACCTCTAGTCTACACCTTGGAGCGATAATTGTCTGGATAATAGTCAGGATGGAGTCAGAATACAACACGTCTCTCTGCCATCTCCACTGACAGAGCGCCATTGTCTGACATTCCAGACTTTGTCTGGGGGCACGTGAAATAAGATCTCTTCCTCATCAACCTCTTTAAAGAAAGAATTAGGTGCAGCATTGTGTTCAAATATAGTCAGCTTGATTTGAATGAAAATGACTCCAAATAACATGTTTGTGCCACCTGTCAGGGCACAGCAAGCCAGCTTCCAAATATTTTGCTGTCTCACCCCGCCCAGACCTGATTTCATGCTGCATTCATGCTGAACTTCTGCAATGCGTTTCAATTACGTCTACAGAATGACATTGAGGATCTCGATTTTTATAAGACGTGTCTTTGAAACGGGTCCCCAGAGCTTATTACTTTCACGTTGCTGCCTTTCTATAGCTAATAATAAAAGATTTAGCACAATGGTGCCAAACAGCGAGTAAACTGTAGAGCAATTAACCTTATCCAGCAACTGTCACCCATTAATTCTGAATTTCTTTTAATACACATACATTACTTTACAATGTTAGGAGCAGAGCAGCGGGATTTTTAACCTAACATTTTATGAAACCATCAATACATATTTGAAGACAGTAGACATTTTTACAAATTTTGCCATAGATGAAAGTCCTTGGGTGCTGCCCAGATATGAGCCAAAATGTCAAAAGCTCCTAAATAGACAAAGTAGAAGGCACGAATAAGAAGCAAGTTTACTCCAAAATGTATCAGCGAGCATACTGTTGTTGCTTCTGGTTGGACATCCTAGATTTAAATCATCTACAGTAAAGGTTATGTTTTAGCCTTACTACTTATACCAGAGAAAGCTGTTCTGGAACCTTGTTTCACAAAAACACATAATTCCTAAAGAAATGTTAGTCATGTTACCCAAGAAAGCTTCATTAGGGGACTGTTTTCTATGAACCATAGAGTTCCAGTTTAGTGTAAATGGCCTAGCAACGGGGGAAAATGCTTAGTTTAGGGTTTTTTTGTAGAAGAATTTAGGGAGAAGAAAGGGTTAACCAAAAATGCATAGAACTATATGATAAGGGAAACCTTTCACATAAGAAATGGGCTTGTAGGCCACAATGATATAGGCTATTAAATGCAGCATTTCCATTATGGCGTGTAAAGATTCCTGCCCCGTCACTCACCCAAAGAAGGTTTCCTAATTGGCCAATATGTAGTAAGGCTCAAGGGGGAAGGAAGCCTGCAGTTCATGATGGTGGGTTGAAAGGGGGGAAAATTCAAGCTCCACTTGACCTTGAAGTGAACTGTGCAAATCCTTTATTCTTCCTATTTAATGATTGCGTTCCACAAGCTTCCGTTGTCCCAGTCCCTCTGGGCAGTAGTAATGTCTATGTCTGTAATGTCCCACAGTTAGAAACACATACTTACAGTATTACGTTTAAGTAAATGTATTAATAGAAAAAATGATTGTGTTTTTGGGTTCATTTTAGTTCTTCACAAGTAACACCGGATAAACCAATACAAAAGACAGCAAACTGTGTATGATGTGCTGGCTACATGTCTTCCTGTATAGAGACTATAGGATATTGTGATTTTTGTGGGGGGGTTGGGGGGGTTGTGATGGAGGGGGGGGTAGTGTGGGCTTACAGTGAACCTGTACACTTACAGGGACTAATTTGCCTGGGAAGGTTAAAGTCTGCTTTAAAGCCAACCTTCATGGATTTTTTTGCAACTGGCTTTTTGTGGCTTCAGCTAGTTTAACGTAGACCTAAACTTTTATTTTAAATTTTAAAAAACTTCCTTGACCAATGCCAACCTGTAACAAGCAAAGGAACAAAATACATTCTACTTCAACACTATTATAACAGTTTTGGAAGCTACATGCCATAACTCAGAGCCGTTCACCAGCACAGGTGTAAAAATTAGTTGTCGGGCTATAGCTCTCTGAGCACTTATTAATTTACCTGTGTGTTGGTGTGGAGATTTACAAAACCTGACCTGTTGGTGGCGCTTGAGGAAGAGAGTTGGGCAGGTGTGACTTAAAGAGGACCAACACCCAGGGGTGATCGGCCCGGAAAGATTCCCGGGCCGATCACCTCCCACACCGCGGCCAGCGCGGGCGCGTCAAGAGTGACGCGCGGGAGGCGGCGGCGGAGGAGCCGCTTGTCCGCGGCTGTCAAACCGCTTGTCCGTTGGCGCTGGGAGCGGGGAGAGGTGAGTTTTTTGGGTGATCGGGGGGGTTTCACACAGCGGGGCACCCCGATTGGGGGTGCCCCACCGAAGTGGACCAAGACCCAGGATAGCCAAAATCCTGGGTGTTGGTCCACTTTAAAGGCACACTAAGTCATTACTTCCTCATTCACATGTTTTTCAGCATATGGCAGTCAATCATGTGACCACTAGCAATCATTTAGGTTTAGTGTGCAAGCCCACTGTACACACCTGTTGGTTCACCAGCAGTCAAGTGACTGTCAGCCATGCAATGAATCAGAAAGTTAGCGGAAATGACTATAGTGCCGTTTTAAAGGACAGCAGGCTTTTTGTCTTAACATTGATTGTTATGAAGACTCTTGAAGGTTTGGTGTAAACTTCAGTTTCACATTTAAAACTATCAGATCAGATCTGTCATGAATGGGTCAGCCTGGTATTCCCCTGTTGTACAGCTGTGGATGAATGAATCAAAGAATGAAGCTGGGTCCATTTCTACCATGCACAAGCAGAGGTCCCCAAGGATGTGTCCTATTCTCTCTGTTTACACATGGGTGCACATCTATGACAGACGCAATCACAGTCCTAGATGATCATCAGCTTAATCAGAAATGGAAATGAAGCAGCCTACAGAGAGGAGACCGGGAAAGTGAAACTGTGCACTGGATCTAGTTGAGTTAAGTCACTCCACCTGTTTGCACCCATGGTGAGAGAGGGTAAAGCAAGTTAAGGAGACATTCCTAAGGGTCACCTTTTCCGGAACTGGAAAAAAAAGACCTCAATCATTTTAAAGAGAGCCTTGCAATGGCCTCTCCAGGACATCTTTGAGAGAAGAACAATAGGATAATCCACTCTGACATCAGTCACCAGACCGCTTAAGGCCCCGTTGTAGGACCTCTGAAAACATCTACTGTAACCGTAGGACTGGTAAGAGAGACAGACCAGACTCAAACAACAAAAGAGAGCTATACTTATATTTTAGCCCCCACAGCTCCATCTTGTTCTGCTGTGTGAAAGTCCTTCCCTCAGTGTCAGTCGCAGTGTCTTAACTGAAATGGAGTGGACATTCTGCAATCGGACCATCACCCTCGGGTGATCGGCCCGGGAATCTATAAGAATCTGCAATCAATGGGACAGGCATTTAGGGATAGGCATCTGTAGTTATTATTGTTTTTGCCTGGACAGGTACAAAGCCCAGGGATGTAGGATGCCACTACTTCCTCGGGTATTGGATTAGGAAAATGAACTACTGCAAATATATCTGTATATCTGGTGTTTAACTAATGTTTAAACTAATTTAACTATGTGTGTTATAATGTGTATACTGCTTGCTTCTCTCAATGCCAATGACCTGTTAAACCTTGTCTGCAAGTATAACCTGTGCAGTGCTATGGATGAAGATGGTGCTATATTAATAAACAAGAATAATTATGTGCAAGTGACTGCCACTTTTATTCTTGTTTATTAATATAGCACCATCTTCATCCATAGCACTGCACAGGTTATAATTACAGCCAAGGTATAAACATACAGAGGCCATTACAAGCTAGGTCGGAATCGGAAAGAGAGCCCTGCCTTTGTGAGCTTACAGTCTAAAGGCTTGCATGTACCAATAATAATAAAATTGGTTCTAAAGATTGAGTAGACTGGAATGTTTAGCATGCTCATGAAGAATCAGCTAAGTAAACCTTCACTATTCATGTGGGTGGATCCACATTCTCCAACTGGTAGTCTTGTGCCAGGGAAGAGGCAGGGCAAAGTGGTTCTGTTTGGGATGCGGGGGCAAACCAAAGCTAGCTTGGGTCACATATGATGCATAAATTGTGAGAATGGAATACATCATTTACTTTTCTTTAGAAGGTCATATAGTACATGAAAATCTCTGCATCTCTTCCCATAATTATAGTGTTTTATTATCAATATCCTCTTAGGCCGAATAGATGAAAGAAACCCCTGGTGCGTTGTGTGTTATGTATACACTGATCACACACACCTACAGTGCTAGCAGTATGACTGCACTTGCTAACCCAGCAATTTGGTTATCAGTCAAACTATCGGAGATATTTTCGTCCCATGTAGACTAATAACAAAATCGGCCTTCTGCTGAATCCGAGGCACTGTTGTTTATATGCAATCAAAGGCAGTGGTAGCCAGACTGGCTCTTCTGACTTGTGTGTTGGATTTTTTCCACAATATGGGAACGTTCTTTCACACCTACACATTTACTGTCATTAAACTGACAAACAACATTAAATCAATGTGAATTGGAGCAAACAGAAAAATCCAACGGCCCAGGATAATGCACAGCACTTTGCTAAATAGCATATTATAAATGCTTGAAAACTATTAAGCTTTAAAAACCATTTAATTGTCCTACTGCTAGAAAAAAAACCAGACTGAATCGTCCATCTTTAAGCCTTCAGTATAAAAAAAACAACATTTCCAGAAAGCAGAAAATCTATGAGAAAATAAAACTTGGCACCAGGATCAGAGCATAATTAAGAGGATATCTAACTGCTGAAAAGCAACTGTATAATTCAGTTAAAGCCTGACTCTATCTGACGTACAGAAGTAGAGCAAGGAAGAGTTCAAAACATAAACTCCCATGTTATGGTATATTTGCAGTAATAAATTAAGGTAGCCAGAATTGCTGTGTTTTTCTTGAAGACACTTTGCGAGTCATTTGACTATCTTAATTCTTTACAATTTAGTTTATCTTAATACTCATTTTTGTTTCATTAAGTCTTAATATAGAGGATAGCAGGATAGACCAAAAAGCCATCTATCTATTCAGGCGCTTAGAGCGACCGCTAGTAGACGCTGTAAGCGGGTATCGGGCGCTGTAACCTAACGTTGCGGTCGCTGTAGTAACCTGGCCGTCACTGATGAATGTGATGTGTGTTGGGCGCTCTAACAACAGCATAACCCTGCAGCGAGCGAGAGGTAGCGCAGCTCAGTGCGTCCGGCACTCGGCGCTTCACACCATATTTAACAAAAAACGACACACACATAGCGTCGGCGCTAATGAAAAAAAATGAATTGCTTGATGGCATCCTGCTAGGAGTACTCTTCTGGTTTTATAAATAAATCACTAAAAGCTTTTGTATCAATATATCTTTCAGAAACTAAATTGTATTGGTTATTACATTATTAGACGGGGTTAGTAATTTTTGCTGAGTTTGTAAATTATTTTACATTATAAACAATACATCAAGGACTGGAAAAACCTTAAAGTGGACCAAAGCCCAGGATTTCGATTATCCTAGGTTTATGTCCTTGCCCCTGGGCACCCCATTCGGGTATGTGAGAAACCCCCTGACTCACCCTTCCTCGGTCCTACGGTGCATGCGCAGCCTCTCGTCCAATCAGCGTGCTCGGATCCGCTCCTACTCCTTCTTCTAAGAGCTCGTCTAAGGTGAGCAGATCTGAGCATGCTGGCAGCCGTATCCCCCACTACCCACTAACAAGGAGCGTGCCCACGCCGGCAATTCACAAATATCTGACGCAGGAACCCACGCTAAAAGGTTAGTGGGGATGCTGCTGCTGCTTGCGCATGCGCCGTTGGACCAGGAAAGAAGGTGAATTACCGGGTGACCTGGGGGGATCGATCACAAAGAGGGGCATACCGATTGAGGATGCCTCGAGAATCTAGCAGCGCTGGAATCTTATAGATGGGGTTTTGGTCCAGGAAGCCTAGTTGTGCCACAACACAGAGGCACAGCTGAGCTTCCCGGCACCCAGGGCAAAGATTTGAAATGTCGCCCCCTACCTGTGCTCAGGCCCCCCTTTGGCAACCCCCTGACCTGCTGCACCCGGGCCAGGTGCCCCCCTGCCCCCCCACTAGCTGAGCAAGCAGACAGCTGGGGCTACAGGTTGCACCTATAACAACTTTGTAAAGAAAATATTTGTTTGGGAAGATTTACAACCATATTTATCTGACCAGATATATTAATATAATGTAAGAATAAAGACGGAATTCCTAAAACCAAAATACATACTCCTAACCTCTGTTTTAGAGGAAAAGCTATTTGGGATCCTGTTCACAAACAGTAACTTGCATAGTAGGGTATGAAAGCTGAGAAAGATAAAGCGTCGTATCTCAAAGTACACTTTGTATTTTCTGTACGTCTGTGGAATTCTCTCCTGAGTAGACTGGCATGGAATCTAAATGTCTAGGTGACACCATCCTTGTGCCCAGGATTGCTGATCTTTATCTAAATCACACATGCTCTGATCTGAAGTGGCCCCTGGCCTGCTGTGGGGAAGGTGGGAGGGTTAAAAAGAACTGATGTGTAACGGTAGTAATATATGTGTAACAGTAAGTATGGGCGATCGCACGGAGAATGATACAGGAGAGACGCATTGGCAAAGAGAGGTGACAGCGGTGGCTAGGAGGAACGCGGTGACATTAATTGTCCAACACCACCGCTGGGTGACATCATTGTCAGAATCATTTGGTAAAAAAGTTTTTCTATAATAGTTGTATGCTTAGGATAAGTGGATAAGAGTGGTTTGAATATTGGGAAGATGTGGGAGAGCTATAAATAATGAACCCATATATCGAGGTGAGCCAATCAGTGTGCATATTGCTAGCATGTGGGGATTGTTACATATGAATGTTGAGGTGTGGTGGAAGGACAAACAAGAGGAGTTTGTGGATACATTGGGTACCCTGATTGTTGTGGAAAATCTTCATTATGCTATTTTAAGTTTATTGTGGTCCGCAACCATGTCCCAACTCATTTAAGTGGCCCGCGCTAGCCAAAGGCTTGATCACCTGATTTAAATGATTGCAATCATGTTTTTGGCGTTGCAACTTGTTACTGAACTAATTAACCCACATCTTGTATTCTATTTAAAAGATTTAACTGCTCTACGATTGTGCAATGTCATGCTTAATTTTACATATGTGCATCAAGAAAAAAAGAGCCACCTCTTATTGCACCACGTTAACACTCCTGTCCAGGCAAATCAATATAAACCCTTATTTAACTGCCAGCAATGACGCATGATTCCCCGGGATCCTGGGGGCTTCTGTGGTCTGGTTTCAGCACTCCTCGTCTGGCCACAGTGTGTATTCCTGCTGCTGGTCACACAGGAGTAGGTTCCCATGGTGATTGGCACAAGGGGGCATGAGCTAGTACGAGGGTTCACCGCTTATATGTACTTTCAGCGGTAGACGCTGATTGGTGTTGAAAAATGAGCAAACTGAGAACATTGGAACCAGGCTGGCCCAGTCCACAGACTAATGAGGAATCAAATCTGAGGGCTGGCAAGTAAGTGTTTTCATTTGCCTAGACAGTTCCTTTAAGGCATCCACACCCTTTATAGCCCTCACCCCTCTTTAAAAAAGATGGGGTTTTTTTAACCACCATGGCCATTTTAGAGATTGATGATGGCTTGTGAAAAATGCTGTCTAACATGGCCAGCCCGCTGGGTGCATCCCCAGTTTCCCTCTAGTCGGGGAAGTGTTTCCACCCCCAGCCGGGCCAGGCGTAGGAGTGCATCTCAGCTGCAGGAAAGCCGGGCCAGTTCCACCGCACAGGGGTTTTATACAAAGCAATTTTCATTGAATGTCGAATTATAACTTTTACTGTAGAAAAGGCTGAGTTAGAGAGACTTTCTAACTCATAAAATAAAAAATTAAAGAAAGTGCAACTTTTTTTTTTAATGGAAGGTTTTTTTGTCCCACTGTATGCGTTGGATACCACTATAGATGAATACAAATGACAAAACAGTAGTGCTGCCCTAACACTAGGTACAGTAGTAGGTAGGTGAAGAGGTAATCACAGTCATATTCCTCGTGTTTATGAAAGCAGTTGTTTTATATTCAGTTCTCAGATTGCATGGTTGCATGAGCAAAGAGAAAATGTAGGGGTGCGTTCAGTAAAATAAAAGTACACATAAACAACTATTTTTAAAAATAATTTTCTTAACAAAGTGGAGAATACAGCAAAACAGTACAATGAGCGGTGTGATCTGCTGCACTGTTATTTCTTGTTCAGATAAAGTGGAACACAATGGTTTGTTTGATGAAAAGAACAACTTTTCTTTCAAATACAATTTCTTGTATGGCTTTATGAGTGCTTATAAATTACAGCTGTGAAATACAATGCCACCGTTTTATAGTGCAGCTTTTTTTTTTATAGGCGGGCTATGGGCACAATGAGGTATTTGTGTGCATGGCTCCGTTACACCCACACTATTGTTGACGGCGCATAGTCTGATATACAGCCCTCCAGCAGTCTTGGAAAATACCATTTCTATAGCAAATTTGGAGATTTATCATTTCGTTATCTTATACGAATCAGTCTTTTTGAAATATAGGCTCATTAAAATGGAATAAGTACAGCAACAATAGAGGACACCCAAAAAAGAATACAGTTGAAGTGGACCAACAGTTAAAAATGAATTAAACCGGACCAACACAACAAACAGAGCTCATATGCACGGCTGAGATGCTGGGCGAGAAATCTTGAAAATGGCCGCCACCATTGGAATATCAGTGAGGCAGCGTTTCAGCTTTGAGTGGATGCAGGAGCAAATTTAAGTGCTGACAATGATTCAGTTTCATGTGTGCAGATCAGGCAAGGGAGTGCCAGGGAGCTTCTAGCAAGATACACAGGGCTGGATTTCAGTTTTGCACTTGCCTAGGCCACATTAACAGAGCCACTCCTGGAATCAAACAGCTTTTACTCAACCAGGACTGTTTCTAGGCAAGAATAGCTCTCAGTGCAGGAAAGAAAAAATTCTTCCTTAGTAGCAGGCAATGCCCACTAAGACTTAGATAAATGAGGTAACCCTGATGCATCTGTGAAAAACATAATGGCTGGGATAAGGTGCCCCCCCTCCAAATACACAATGGCCTTGGCACCCAGGACGATCATATTGCTCTACCACCCCTAGAAAAAGCCCTTTGTCAACGCTACATTTGAGGGGTTTACCACGCCTTGGCATGAACCCTCCATTGCAATGAATGAAGTAGGCATGTGCAGTGGCAGATGTCTGTCTTGTGAAAGGAGACTGGCGTTGGAAGGTGGGGTACTTGATCTCTGCATTCGGTAAGTTTTAATTTACTACAGACATAAGGGGTGTATAGATTTTTTCCGTTCCTGGTCATGTCCTTCAAAAGAACACCCATGTTCATTTTTCCTGAACTGCTTTCCATCTATCCCTTGAACTGTGAGAAGCCTCATTCCTCCAACCTGTAAAATACACCCCAGCCCAGAATTTGTATCTTCTCGTCATGTTCAAGGGAAAACTGGTCACAGGTCCCACAGCAAACTCCTATTTACAAAGCCAACCAGGCCCCTCACTACATCTCTCTCTAATCACCTTTAAAGGGGAGATTGGTGTAATACTAACTGCTTGTTCCCTGAGCTAAATAAGATGCTAATTCAGCACAGATTAATCTAAGGTAATAGTCCCCAACCCTTTTCTACAAGGCCCACCAAATATTCCTGTCGTGTGGACCTCCATATAGCTGCCTCTATGGGTCTGCTGCTGCAATAATTACTCTGTGCATCTGTGTGGGAGATCTGAAATACATGACCTGTTGGTGGGCCTTGTTGGAAAGGGTTGGGGACCCCTAGTTTAAAGCAGACCAAAACCAATCCCCTCCCCCCAGCTCCCACCTGCCCTCCTTGTGCAAGTACCTCAGATGATATCACTGGCTTGGTGGTGGCCTGGTTTTCTTTTAATTCCAGGGTTGGCCTGGGGGGGGGGGGGGGGGGGGTGATCTGCTTTAAAAAACATAGTTCAGCAGTGCTCCTCTGACATTCCATCAAGTTAAAAGGTGTGTTCAGAAATCTCTATCTACATCCTTCTAGTAAAGGAGAAAACATACTTGATCAGATGTCTTTGGCACAGGGTGTATAAGTAAGCCCCCCTCTGGCATGCTTGTGAAAATGTTTATTATTAGACCATTTTTGGTGATAGATCTCCTTTAAGGCGCTTGTCTCAATATCGGTGGCACAGATAGTTGTTTGTCTTAGCACTACCTTACAGTAAGGTGCCACATGCTATGCACAAATGACAGCAACTATTAAAAACATAAATGATCATAGATGTTGGTAAAAAATTGAAGCAGTGTAAGTAAAAACACAGGCTTAGGTTTACTGCTGATAATCGAATTGCCAGTACATAGCAAGACTTCCTGCACACAGCGTTCTTGCAGCAACTTCTTTCCACACCAGGAAGCTACTGAAGGCTTTATAATCAGCTGGGTGCATTGTGTGTATTAGCAGAACTTTCCATGAGCAGGCCTTGGCTGTCACCTTTAGGAAACATGCTGTGTGTCTGGCTCCTGCCATGAAATGCAGATCTCTCTCCTGACGCCTATAGTGCTATGTAGACTAAGCATCGGTATCTTTTATAGCACAAATGTGACTACAATACAATAAAAAACATAATAAAAAAAAATCCACACATAGCAATTTGTGCCTGGTCTGGATCTTCTTTTTTTCCTGCACTGAAGATCTGGGTCCTGTCATCCAGGTGCATGCCCCTGCCATCCCAAACAGGGTGAGCATGCCAGGACAGTGATAGGCACATCCTTTTCTTCGTAGAGTTTTTAACAAGCAGGGGTATGCTTGGATTGCAGAGCCTGGTTGTTACAACAGATACAGGTATTGACGATCTGACCATGGTGTCATCTGGGGAGTAAATGTAAATATAGCTGTTTTATGACCTTTGCTTAGGTCGAAAAAAGCCAGGAGGTCTACTCGCCCCCACACCCTAGAAAATCCCAATTTGGGATGCCTCACCACACAAACATAAAGAAGAAGCCTGAAATCGGGTAAAGCTACCTGCCTATGCACAGGTCCATCACTGCGGCAGCTGCTCTGGTGTACGACGTACTATGCACATATCTGCATCGTGAACCCCATTGCTGATAAAATAATATTGTGCATTTAAGGGTTTTCTCTACCACCAACTACGAGAGTTGACAATAGTACATATTCATTTTACAACCGAAATTCACCTGTGTCCGTGTGACTTCATCAGAGGCTATTTTGTGATCGCCAATACTGTATGAGCAAACAAACATGTTCTCAGGCTTCTATTAGATTCTGACAGTCATAGTCATTTCATAGTCATAGATGTTTCCAGATGACAATGGCCATATTTCCTTCCTTTAGGTATAACAAAGTAGGTATGCGGATGCATCCCCACTGTCAACCAGGACCGGCAGTCATGTGTGCTGCAAGAGTGGACTAGATGAGTAGTTGATCTGACATGCCCCAGCAGGGCAGGGTGAGCAGAACTCCAGTTATTTTGGACTACAGAACCACTTTAATTCTGCCTCCCTGAGTAGAAGTACTTTTTGGGAAAAGGGAATGGCCTTGGTGTTGTATGGGAAATATAGTCTGCAATAATTTGTGCAGTCACCAGGGGCTAATTTGAAGGGGTTCAAGGGGTGCAACCGACCTGGGGCCCAGGAGGTCAGGGGGGACCCATCACTGTTGCTCCTTTACCTTATTTATAATATTTGTGCTCACTTGGCATCATTTAGAGAAAAGAAGCCCTAATACTCACTGCTGTTTCAGCCTTTAATTGTCTAGCTGCATCCAAATGAGTTAAAAGACAAATAAAATGTTACTTTATGAGCCCCATATAATGTCCGAACCAGGGCCCCTGGTAAATCACATTTACTTACTCCACTGGCTGTTGCCCCCTTTTCACAGTAGGAGCCATATACTGGTAAGTAAATGTCCAATTACCAGTGAACTAACAGGCTAGATCTTTCAAATGGATTCTCCTTGAGACAGCTCCTCTAACTCCTACTCACTTTTGCTATACAGTACAAAGGACAAAGCGTTGGAGCTGGGCCATGGTAGTACCATTAAACCAGTAAACAGTAGCATTCACTTTAATCAACTATTTCAACATGAAAAAACAAATATATAGATTCAAAAATGCGGCTCATCATTCAAAAAAGCAAACATGCGAGACATTATTAAAGCATGTCTGAAGGCAAACAAAATAACAATGTAATCTTCCTTTTCTTCACTGTTGCCTGCTTTCCCTGCCGGCTTAGCATGCCATGACTGGCTGAGCTCAGGGCAGCTTCCATTCAAACAGGGAGAGGAGCCTGCTCCCCTGGGGCTGAGGAGGAGCATGCAGGGAGCTGGGGGATTGCTATTTTGTTTGTCTTAGATAGGGTTTAAAGGGGACCAAAACCTGGGATTTTCGCTGTCCTGAGTTTTGTTCTGTCCCCCTGTTGCACCCTGGTCTGTGTGAAACCCGTTAGGTCGCTGAGGCCACTTACCTCTCCTCGAGCCCACACTACAGCTATAGCTGCCTGCTGGAATCCTAGTGGCATCACTCGGCTCCCTTCGGCTGTCCATGTCCCAACATTCAGATGCGGGTGAGGCTGACCACAGCTAAGAAAGGGAGCAAGTGATGCTGGCACTTGGTCGCAAATGCGCTGTGGGCTCGAGGAAAAGGCAAGAATATTGAGCGACTCAGGGGGTGTCACAGAGCAGGACATCCCCATTCGAGATGCTACCGTGAGAGGCAGTAGGCCTGCCCTAGAGTCTCATAGACTTCAGGGTGGGTTTTGGTCGAGCTATTACTTTTGCTCACTCAACTCTCAAATATCAATGCTTACAGATATTTGCATTATAGTAGTAAAAAACTACTGGCCTGCTTTAACATCCAAATAAAACCCTCATATAAAGCTCATACACTGGACAGAATGCTCAAGAGCCCCCATTATACTAGCTGTGTGCTTACTGATCCACTGGTGACCAGTTGGGTTACATGTCAAACACATTAGATGCAAACCAAAAGTTTGGCCAGCTCAATCCCGAACATAGACTTTAGATCATCGAGGCCCTGGACATGCCTGCCAAGCACTAGTCCATATATGTAAAATGTCTGGCACTCTGGTATCTCTAAGCTTTAATTCGTTCCAGTATAAAAATATTCACAAGTTCATCAAAAAATTGTAAAATACAGCACTCACATCTGTGATCGCCTTGACGCATTTCGGGCCACTAGCAGGTTTGTGCCTTTAGTCATATGCCATTGTCTGGACTGTCTCTTTAAAGCAGAACAAAACCCATGTGTTCATCTTTGTACAAGAGCCAGGGCATGCATAGTTGGAGCAAGTAAAGGTGAGTGAATAGCGGCATTCTGGGGGGTTTCACACAGCATGGCATCCCTATTCCGGAGGCCCCAGGAGAACAGAACAAAACCAGAAATGTCAAATTCCTGGGTTTTGTTTGGCTTTCAAGGGTCACTGATCTTGTGCCCCGATGTGGCACCCTGCACTCTCCATAGCAGTGTTCCCCAACCCTCTCCTCAGGAGCCACCAACAGGCCATGTTCTATAGATCACTTCCCAGATTACACAGGTGAAGTAATTAGTGCTCAGACAGAGGTATGTGGAGATCAACAAAACATGAACTGATGGTGGCTCTCGAGGAGAGGGTTGTAAAACATTGCTCTATAGCTACATCCATTAGTAGGGAATTACTGTACTTGCAATGTCCCAGCACTGATCATAGGGCTAGGTTTGGTGACAAAGACAAGTTTAGTAAATTACTCCCCCAAACCCTTCCCCTCTGCTGATAAGTTGTGTAGCTGTGAAATAGTATAAAGATTTTGTGCTCCTGAACTACATGGGAGCTGCTATCTTTCTAGACAGAGCAGAGTCCTGCTTTCATGTGAGTAGGGGGAGGGAGCTGTGCCAGTGCAGCCCACAGCACACGGAAAGAGATATATGCCTCAGAAACACAGGGAAGCTTGTCTATCATGCTACACATATACACACACACACTCACACTGAATAAACATGTGCTGGAGGAATTCTGTGTGTGAGAGAGGGAAGCTATTACAATGTATGTCTATAGGTTCGGCAGCCGCAGAGCATTCCGTCAGTGGATACAAAGTATCTAGATGATCTTTGCTGAAAGATGAATATTTACAGCTATGGTATTCAGTTTTTGAGAAGCAGAGAAGCAGGCAAAATGGCTGCTCCTATGCAGTTCAGGAAAACAGAATCAGTCTTCTCTTTCCTAACATCTGCATGTGGTTAAGCCCTCTCAAATAGATTATTCCAGTGATTGCTACAGGGGGGCTTTAAGGGAACAATTTGCTAAGCTTTGATTTCTTTGACTGAAGGTCCACTTTAAATGGATTTTTCCCAGTCTCGCAGGCGCCTGAGATGTTAAATCTGGAAGAATGTCTTTTAAATCTAATCTATAGCTTTTGCTGTCCTACACCTTGCAAGACAGTGCTAGTGTTATCACTTTTCAGATCGTAATGTAAGGAATGGATTGAGGAGGATGGATAGGTAGGTAGGGAAAGCAGTGTGCCCTAGATCAGCTGCGCAGCAAACAATGTTATCTTCACTTTGGAAAGAAATCAGCTGAGTCCTTGATCTCACCTTGTCTGATAAGATGAAAGCTGGAGACATGCCCTTTGGAAAGGTCATATGGTTCCAGTCTAAGGGGGAGATATATATTATTGACGGACATATCTTTTATTTCTCCCAAGAATTAAAAATAAAATAGCATTATACAGTCAGGATTTTGTGTCAGTAGTAATGAAAAAGAAGTCATACACAAGCCCCGATTTCCTAGCCTGACACACCAGCATGCAAGCGCTCCTGCAGGATTTCCCCTTTCCAACTGCTCTCTTCCCTGTTTTAGAACTGACATTTCACTGGTATCCAGCCATGATTAAAATACATTCTAATTACTATATATAGTGAAAGTATGTTTGCATACTAATTAAAAATAACAGTCTGGCAACTGTAAATGTGTGTAAACAATGTCAAAAAGTCCGGAATAAAAGAAGACAAATCTCTATTACCCTATAAGGATATGTCGGTGCTCACAATGTTCTTTACTCGACTATATTTGTTCTATCACCCTTTTTAAGCATTAGGGCGTATGAGACGCTATTAGAAAGGAAAGCCACGCATAAAGGGAGTGAAAATACCTAGTTACGTAAACAAACACATTCCTGTGTGTCCACATCACAAAACTATTCCACCGGTGACATGTGTGCTGAACTGTGAGGAGTAGAGGCCCGTGTCTAATTTGTAAAATATTCTAGGCTTGGAGTTTTGCATGGGTCTGTGGGTTCTGAAACTATTTTTTACTTAACAGAATGAGCCAAGTCTACCAATGTCCTTTATAACAGGAGAGTGAGAGTTTACTTAAAGTGGAGCTGTACTTCTGTGTGTTACGGCAGCTGGCAGTGTATGGACGTGCTGCTTAACATGCAGTCATTGCACACATCCTCTGTTCATTGTTCAACACAGCTCTGGGCTACTGGCAAAATTCACCTACAGCTTCTCATTGTCTATTTGTGGTGATGCTCTTCCCAGGCAGCTAAAATGGCCAGCCTAGGTACCTTATATATAGGATGCTCTGCAATCTAATGCTTACATATAAGTCAGAGAACGGCTAAGATATGAAACGCTTCTTGGATCCAGTGATGAAGCAAGAGAAGCGCATCCTGTACTCCCCCTGTCTGCTTTTGACCACCAATAAGTCGCCGGCGGTCATGTCAAAGAAGACAGCCCATATGTTCTTGTCTGCTGCTCTGGAATCCCTGCAGAAGGGGTAACTTAGCCCATTCTCTGGCTTACTTAAAATATTCCGCTGCAAGATATCCCAAATTAGCAATGGAATACTAAAAAGCAAAACCGGAAATTTGTATTGAGTTAAGGAAAACTTTGGAAGAATGATGGGCAAATTGAATGAGAAAAAAATAGTAAATTGGCCACAGCAAATATTTCCCCAACTTGTTTAACTAAAGAGACGGGGGGGCCTGGCCCACCACTTGCCTATGTATGAACCAATGAGCATTGCCCCTAAATGTGCGTCCCAGCCATTCAACAAGCGTGCACCATGGATGGTATGGATATAGCCATTCCTAAAATAATGGTGCTGAAGCTTTAGAATTGTAGGTGGCCCCTCACATCCATGATGCTGAAGTGTATGTAGTGGCTGAGAGCTACAGTGAGGCCAGCTACGGTAAGCGTTGAGGGGGAAACTTAGGAGGCAGGGAGGGGAGAAAGGGCATTAGAAGAGGAATCCGTGAGTTTTGGCATAGGCCTTTGGTTATGTGGACTGTATACGGACTACAACCAGCCCAGCCAGTCCCAAAGCAATGCAGCTCACCAAGAATTGTCCCTATGATCCTTATGTCCAGTCCATCTTTGCCAGTTGGTGCCCCTGGCAATAGAAAAGGCTATTTTTAGCATGAGCAGTGACCCGTCCACAAGTGATAAATACTGAACCTGTCTAACAAGGTATTTGGGGATATACTGGTTTTCACTGGGATATTGGATGCACAGTGCATCCTGCGCTCTGGGGAGGGGGGGGGGGACTCTTCTGGAGGGACAATGTGGCGTGTGACTGTGTAGTGTTTTGTACACTGTTTACTGGTGTAGTGAAGATTTGTGTTTCCTAAATATTGAAGGTGGATCATTAAGCTCAGCTAAACCTTTCAAAACAGGTGCTTGGTAGAAAGCAAGAGTGCCTTTCAACAGCCCTCTTTAGCTGTCTGGCTAAAACTGGCCTTAACAGATCTTGGATTATTTATCTA
Source organism: Gastrophryne carolinensis (assembly GCA_027917425.1). Lineage (NCBI taxonomy): Eukaryota > Metazoa > Chordata > Amphibia > Anura > Microhylidae > Gastrophryne > Gastrophryne carolinensis. Next base: position 408,020,324 of record CM051234.1, on the reverse strand, counting down.
TTCTCTTGCATATGGTATGGTAAGCCACATTCATATTTCCAGCAAGCTATCTGCGTCATTGATAACTGGAGGAGATTATTTTCAACTCCCATACCTACCAACTTTTTAGGGTGGGAAATAGGGACATTTGTGAAATTAGACCATGCCTCCTCATTGAGGGATGGATAGGAGATAGGATGTTAAAACAATATAAACAATAATATAATATAGGCAAATAGATCATTTATTGATGCAGATCTGCATGTTACACCTCAAAGAGGGACAATGAGGGGCAGGGGGGGGACAGACTCAAAATCAGGGACACTAGGGAGGTATGAACTCCAAGTGAATCTACCCCATTATCTCAAACACCTCCTACGGAAAAGGAGGCATATCCACCTTGGTTTCATCTATTCACCAATTCCTACTGTTCATCAGCTGTAAACACATGGGCAAGTATTCTTACTATAATTTGGGGCCTTCTGCAATTTTCTTTATCGACCCTATGGCTTTTATATTTTTCGATTCTTTGGAAAAATCTAGCCACCAGCAGGCTGGGCATTTGAGAATCTCTTCATTTTCACAAAAGGTCTTAGACATAAGAGGCACAAATTAGGCACATAATTCAGATAGTGGTATCTAGTTACTAAAACTGTTGCTCGAATATGTCTCACTTCAAATATATTAGGCTAAAGCTTTCAAAAGATCTTGAGAACCAAAATCTAAGCACTATTCAAGTCTATTGGTGAGAAAATGGGGAAGCAACTAAAGCAGATAAATGCCCCCCCCCCAAATTGCACAGAAATACTGCTAAGTAATGAGAGAACATTCTAATTAAAAACTTAAGGGTAATCAACTGCACATACACACATCATAAACAACTTTTGTGCAATGGCCCCAACACATCCCAGAGATTCCAAAGCTGGAAATCTGGGACCTGGTGGTGTTGATCCGAGTGCAGGGGAACATACCAATTGTGGATTTACAGTGCAGAATGGGAGAAATCTTACCTTTCTCCTTGGTCCCACAAAGAACTCCAGTACTCTGACTGGCTGGCACAGTCATGTGACATGAAGCGACAGTGCTGGCCAATCAGAATGCTGGATTTCTCCATGGCATCAAGGAGAAAGGTAAGATTTCTCTGCAATTAGGATGCCCCCTGCATTCAGAACAGCCATTTTCCAAAAAAATGTTGTTCCCGTTTAAGTGTCTACACAAAGTCCTCCTCATACAGCCTCTAACAGCTGTTACTTAGTCTAAGTGAAAAGGCCTAGCCATAAGGAATACATATATTTGTGTTAACCCACTAAGCACTAAACTGCAAAAAGCAAGCTTTATTTCCATATTTAACATAAACTGCATTCACATACTATAGAAAACATTTTAATTAAATAAAAATCCACAACTCCAATTACACATGGGGCCAGCCAAGTACAGCAATACAGTCACGGACTAAGAAGCCCCAACACCTGTTCCTGAGCCACTGATGTACATCTCCAGATAGAGACTATTCTAAATGAAAGAAAATACCTTATCAAAGCAATGAGATCCTTTTTCCCGAAATGCCTTCAAAATTACATTGGATATGGAATGACTGCTATTGATGCCGTTAGAACAGAATCCCCCAAAAAGTCTGCCTCAGTTTGTCTGTGAATACACGTGAATTCCAAAGTAGTTACTTGAAAGCTTTTCTTTGCCTTATTTGTTCTTCTTTCCCAGCCATGGCTTTGAACTCCGGCCTCTCTCGAAATCACTGTGCAGTGTTTTTTTCTCTCTCAAATAAATACAGTAAATCTCAAGTTGGATAAGCAAATGTATTTGCTTCCCGTTCCACATCTAAGCACCTCACCTTACCAGTATTGACAGTAAAATCTTTGTAGGCCTATTATAAAAATTAGAGAATGCTTAAATGTTTTAATATTTATTCATTTATTTTCTAGGTTTATTTATAGAGTTTGGTAATGTCCTGTGATAGTTTACAGAGTAGATGAAGCCATTCATATTATGATGTTCCTTAAAGCAGTAGTCCATTATTAAACCCCCCCCACCACCAGTTTTCCCCATTTCGGTGCTGAGACTGATTTGGATAATCAAAACCAAAGCTTGCGATTATTCTTCCAGTGTTAAGCGACAGCCACATAAGAATAACTGCCTAGTCAGCCAATTACTGAGCAGCTGAAGCACTTCGGCTGCTCTGATTGGCTGGCCAAGGAGTCACTCTTGAGGCAGCTCAGAACACAGAAGTTCTGCTCCTGGTGGAGGATTAAGAGTCTAATGGCAGTAAGGTGAGTCACGTTTTTTGTTCTAATTATCCATATCGGGCTCAGCACTGTGTGGAGGGGGTTTGCACCAGACTTCCGCTTTAAAGGCGCTTCCAATCAGAGGCCCCTACTGCACGCATACACGCTATCTGCAACGCCAGCAAACCAGTCAGAAGTTTTTAGGAGGTTAATGGAACACCCAAAGGACTTGCCTTGGGGAAGAATGCAAAGCACTTAGTCAAAGTGCATACTCTTTGTTTCAAAAACAAGGAAAACAATGTTATAGCATAATTTCATAGTTATTTAGGATGAAAAGTCATAAGCTTATAAAGAAAAATGGCCATGTGATCCAAAAGAAGGTAAAAAGCAAAGCATGGTTTAATTTAGTTTTTGACCCCCTTACTGCAGACATATCAGTGGAGGAGTTAGGGCTGCAAATAGGGACAGACTATTTCTAAAGCCTTAGGGCAAAATACATTTCCAATCATAATGGGTGGATTCCCAACTTATAATGCCAGTTTCCAAACAGAGGATGCAAGCCACATAAACACAGAATATCATATCAGTGCCTTACAACAACAGGACTATACTAATATTATTCGGATTATATTCATTATCAGATGTTATGGGAAAGGCACTCACTGTTACTTGCTGCCTCTGGTCAGTATGATTGAATTATGAAGTGCAAAGTTAACTCTAAATTACTCAAAGGAGATGTAAAGCACCAATATTTGTATTTGGTATGTATGATAAAGCTGAGAGCTCTAAGTAGTACGGGAGGAAACCGAAGCTTGGTGTGATCTACACTGCAGGAAAGCCTATAAGGACAAAGATATAGAGCAGCTATATTTATGGAGGAAGGCCGGAGTGGTAAAGTAGTATGCTGCTTGGTCTGATCATCGTTCTTTCACAGGAGCTCCAGCAACCGCTGAAAGGGTGCTTATAAACTTTTGGGCATTCTGTGGCACTGCAAATCACTTTATGTTCATGTAAACAGAGATACATTTAGGTCATACTTGCCTGGGAAAGCCTTTCCTATATGGAAATGCTTTAATGTTTCCACAACCATCACACATATCCCTGCATGTGTTTTATGTGAGTCTTTATTCAACACAAGCATATTGTGTTTGACTTAAATTCACATCTTGTATCAGATGGTAAAGGGATTACTGTAAAAATAACACAGACCTTACCACAGGGAGCTTTCTGAATATATATATATATATATATATATATACAGTTTACAGTTTATTTTAGGTGTTTTAATATTAGGGATCCAATACTTGTATCATGCTATTCTCACCCACCATGTATCTATAACACTCAAAGGCAGAAACAAAAATTTCAAGGGTCACCTGATTTAGGCAATCTTGTGTAGATGCAACTTTTTACATTTACAATTTATGGCCCCATGGAAGCTGGTGATAGGTCACCATAGGCTATACGATCAATGCTAAACACGTTTTACTTTGTTGGTATTGTTAAAGATTGGTCCTTCAAAATGTATATTGAACATTTTAAACTTGATAAAAATAATACCAATTTTAAGATTGCCCTGAAAATGTTTGGCCAGATTCACTGTTGATAGCTGGTCATAAATAGGGCAAAGGCCAAATAGTATTGGACAAAAGTCTACATTAGCGTTTCACAACCACTGGGATGCTGTTAGGTGGTACAAATTGAGGCGGTAGACAGATCTGTGTCCCAACCTAATCTGCTGCCATCTACAGTAAACTTTATCCAAGTCTGAATTGCTCCATAAAGCAAACATGAGTTTACTATTGTGTGTATTGTTTAGTTGAGCTAAAAAAACATACAAGTGTATTTTTTATGTTTAAAACCTTTAATCTGTTTTCAAAAAAGTTATTTGTAAAAGTTTTAGAGTACTGGAGATGCAGAGAAAAAAATGAGGAGTAACAGTGGGTGTGGCAACAGCGATGTGATGTAAGCACACTGTGTGCTTTACATATATCATAGTAAAAAATAAGTGTTGTGCCTCTAGTTATTACTGCCAGAACATAGTGTAATCAGAAAAAGGGGGTTAAAGAGGCTGCAGGCTAAGAGAGTCTCCAGTCTGCCAGCACATAGTGTGACCAGAGAGGAGGGCGGGGTTTCATAGCTGCAGAGACAGGCAGCTAATGAGGATGTCAGGGGAGGGAGTGGGAGGTGTTTCCGTTCTCGGTGAAGGTTGATTGAAGGACCAGGTCAGCAGGTTGGAGACTGAAATCTGAATGAAGTGATTTCCTCACTAAGTAGACCGACATGGCAGGAAGGAAGGCACTGGAGAGACTCAATTTAAGATATGTTCTGATATTCATTTCTAACTTTTGACTTGCCAATCATGTTAATGCATTTCAAAAATGATGTTTTGTTAATTTTTTAAAACATTTATTGATTGACAATCACCCATGGCACATACTGGTGCTTGAGATAATTGGAAAATGGTGGTACTAGATACAAAACAAGATCTAGCTGACTTGCTGACTTGTTTCATTATAATAATTTCTCTTTTGGCATAAAAACTAAATAAAAAAGGTATGCAAGGTGTATTCATATACATTTTTTTACACTCTATGGGCAAAAATCTATAGCTTTCGATTGAGGTAGATTTAAATAATGTCATTCAGATGATCATCCTTTAACAAAGAATAAAACAATCAGAGAAAAGAGAAAAGTGGCTGCTATGACCAACTAGTTCACGTATAGTTAAAATATTTGTTTAGTTGTACTGACCTTTTACCTGTACAAAGATAGACCTGCAGCCATTTTTTGAAACCAAGGCAACATGTGACTGTATGCGGTGTACTCACAACAGATTAACGGATTTGAGCAAGCCAACAACTGGTCTATGATTTTATAATTGGCTACTAAGCTTCTGCGCTTACCTCTGCATCATGTTCCTGCAGGCTGTAGGTCTTCGCTAGGCATTGCAGTGTCTTGGCGCATAATTTATCCTCCTCCAACAGCAACTCTAAAAGCAGAACCAGCTGATCGGGAAGGATCTGTGAACAAAAATACTTTATTAAATGCTGAGCAATTACTCATATGCAGCATTCTGAAATGACTCTGGTAAAATGTCTATATTGTTTAGAGGAAATAAATCACGTACATTAGAATTAACACCGCATAGTGAAAGCCACACTGTTACAGTATCATTTATCGCATAAAGAAAAACATTCAGCGCTGCAAGCCCCACAGTTAGGCCGTTGGATGCACGCATGTAATTAACAAGCCATATTTTATAGATGATGTTATACTGTGGGTTATACTGAAAAGGAGCTGGATCTAAAAAGTAGTCAATGATGGAAAACTTGCCAGGGTCATAACCCTCAGTTACACTGCACAGCATCCTGTCACTTGCTTGACTGCGGGTGCATTGAAATTCAAGGTAAAACACATCTGCAAATACTCAGCCTGAGGAAGACAGCACACTTAGGCGAAAAGTATGCCACACCAAGGATAAACATATGGACTTTTTTTTTCTTTATTTAACTACCATGTGCTAGATCAATACAACTCCATAGATACATTGAGCAACTGTCCACAAACAAAACCTAAATGAAAACAATCAAACCATAAGTGAATACGATGGGCAAAATGAGCTGAAAGTCATGGAAAAGGAACCCAGCGCATTGTCTTTTGGATTTGCAAAATAAATCCTTGATGGCTTTGATGTTTTTGAAGAGTTTTTATTGGCAGGTATTGAGTTCAGGAGTCTGACATGTCGGTGTCACGTCCTCCCCTCTAGTGCTCTGGCCATTGTTGAGTTTTATTTCACTCTGTAAACCAGGTGTCTCATCCTATTGTAAATAACAGAGGCACCACACTGCCGTGTATGCTGGTTCAGACACTGAAACAAAAGCAGGCCTCGGGGTATTGTAACACAGCTGTCACTTTTTACAGAAAATTTTTCATTCACAACTCATCCTCAAATTTCTTGCCTACAGATGGAAACAATGACCCATAAATGTAGGTGTAGGCCACCACCATAACTGGAGGCCCAGGCGGTGCTCCATACGGAATGTGAGAAATGGGTGAGGTACAGACACACTAATGTATAGTCTGGAATAAATCATCCTTCAAACACGATATATTTAGCTATTATTTGTCTCAATGACACATGCCAAGAAAGGCATAAATAAGACAACAAAAAACTAAAAAAACACTTTTTTTTTTTGCAGAAAAAAACGTAATAAATGTACATTATACTAAATAAAGTAAAGCAAATTAAAAGAAAACAAAGTTAATTCTTTAATTTCACAATAGCTTTCTCACTAAAACTCTAGGGAACTATTAAGATTTTCTACACATTTTCTAAAAGTGTCACAGAAATCCAATAGGTGATTTCAAAGCTAACAGTAAACGCATAATACATAATAGATATATAAAATTCCTCTTTGACAGTATTGATTTTGATGAAGAAAATATTACAGAAAATATCAGAAAAAAGTAAACTATACGATGTAAATGTAAATAGTACATGCATTATCTAATAGTGATCCAGCCCAGGCATTATCTACCATATGGGGCATGACGTATGCATATGCAAAGTATACCATACTATTTCTGGTATAGGACTGATATGCTAATGATCAAACTATGACTTGCATTCACACGCAAGCTGTAAAACATTCCCAGAAACTTTATAAAGTGTCACTAACCACACACATACATTTAGAAAATAATATCGACCTGTTACATTCCAGAAATCAGGAGACCAAGGCTTGTATGAAAAATGTGTCCAAAGTTTGTTTGTTCCCCATAACAAGACGGAGCAATTCACAACGTAAAAGGTTTCCCATGCAATGGTGGAAATAACGAATGGGCGTTGGTGTACAGATTCAAGCACCGCTCTGTGCCAAAACTAAACTACGAAACTATAAAAGTCACTTTGAGTCGTTTGAATTGTTCACAGCCCCACAGCCTGATATTACAGAACACTCATTTGTCACGCACAAACATTTTAATGCATGGAAAATGCCACAAAGAAAAAAAAAAAGTCCTTTATGAAAAAGATAAACGTGCGGTTGAAGGACATGACCCATCTGTCACATAACAGGAGACAAAGACCACACACATACAACTTACAGAGAGAATATGTCAATCCATACATAACGGCAAGACGATTAATGCCAGGTTCCGGGTGGATCCACACAAGAAAACGCTTGATGACTGACCTTTCCACAAGCATGAAATATGACACAAGTCTGTACATGAACATCCCCAGCACCACCATCGCTTGCACTATTGAAGTCAGGATCACACACATCATACTACAGCTGCTATGCACTATATCCCATTTGCTTCAGCTTGCACTTGAATAAGAGCATTGAAATCCTCCTTGCAGCGAAAATGTGCTGTGGACTAATGCAGAGAGCGATTGATAGTGGCGTGTTTTCTATTATTACTTCATTATCACGCTGGGATCTGTGCCTAAACGAGGCATACTTCCTCCCTGATGCCATTTCCTTTTATCCTGCCTGTAATCTAAAAGCGGATCAATGGGAGTAATACATATGATGTCACTTCAATTTACAGACACTGCCTCCCTCTTTCTCTAGTTCAGATAGATCAATTCTTCCCAAAAATGGTTAAGAAATGCTTAGGGATCTTGTTATACCAGAAAAGGGTTCTCTGCTATATTTATCCATGTTACTACATCCAGGACTGTTTATACTGAATTAAAGGGGGGGGAGGACAAAAAGACAAGGGCTCGGAAATACTGGCTGGACTTCAATGCAAACAATGTACACACACTTATTTAACTCTTCATGCACAGCCGGCTGTTGCTGTACACTGTAAGGAAAAGCAAAAATATGTACGTTAAAAAAAAATCTTTTATGTAAAAAAAAACGAATTATTTTTTTAAGTATAATAGTATAAAATATCTGTTAGACTGGTAAAATATTAGGGTAAAAAGTTATGTTAACTTGATATAAACACATGGTAGCCTTCAGCCATTCCTTGGCAAAGCAGTTCTATACACACAGCAGAGGATATTACATATATTATTATTATTATGTTTTATTAGGTACACATAAAAAAGTTTGTTGAAGGTGTTGATCTTGCTATAAAAAGGATTACTGATTTGGAGAGCATCCTAGTATAGCAAAAATGGAACAACTTTCAGTATAGTGGCACTAGGTTGGCAAGCGAAACAAAAACTGAGCAGCTAGGCAATGCAATGTCTGCAGACTACTTTACCTACTGTTTTACACCCACTCATCAGATCACCGTTCAGTTGCCCTGAGTTGAGGTTGATGATCTCTTCTACCCTTATGGCTATTTGAACCACATGGGCATATGGCTGGCACCAGCACTGGGCAAACCCAGAAAGATGTTGGGGACCACTGCAGGGACTCACAGTACTTGGTAAATGTTTTTTTTTACAGTGGCCAGGGCTGATATACCAGGGGAATGGTATAGGGATCGGGCTGCAGGCTTGTGCAAAATGCTATACTGACTAGGCTCCTGCGCTCAGATCTCCATCCTCTATGTGACCCAAGATAGTGACATAATATGCGCTCATTTACACTTTCCAGAGGTTTAGAGAGTAGTACTGACCACAGAGCCTAGGTAAGTATAACCTATCACACTTCAGACTTTACTCTGCACTGCCCAATGGTGGTGGTGGAGCAAACATAAATAAGGTGGTTAAATTATACACGTATAGAAAATATGTTGGTAATGTTACCCCAAAGAAACCTGACTAATCACTAAGGGCAAAAAACTATATACCGGTATATATATTTTAAATAAAATAGTTATATTATTAGAGAATTGTGCACCTTATTAGTTTTGGGCCAGGGGTCGAAATCTTTCTCACACTCTGTATACTTAGTCTTGGTGAGATTTAGTTACCCATTCTCCTTGTAAGGATATTTTAGGAATGGTGCCAGATCCTTATGCTCTGTGCTTGACACTTTGCTTACGTCATATTCGGTGTTTATAGATTCTCTTAAGAGGGAGAAAACACTGATTAGGAATGGGACAATCCACTCTGCAGCACTGTAGGTGACATCTCGGGACAGTATCTATCAGACATGCAGTTCTAGTGACACACCACAAAAAGGGCCCTGCATGGTGGGACCCTAGATGACCCACATTCAGGGGAGGTGGAGTTGCAGGGAAGTACCACTTGTTTTAAGGTTGGTTCGTGTCAGGTAAAAAGCAAGCTGACTACTAGTTTAACTGTTCTGTGAGTCCCCTTTGCTGCTTGCTAGTTGACTGTGTTACAGATAATCTCACAAGCTTGCTCATGTTAAGCTAAATTATTATCACTGTATATATTTCATAACTGCAATACTTTCTCATTGGTTTTGTAATGTACAGTTTTTAGTATTACCATAAAATACTTTAATCACAGTAAGTATGCGTAGAAACCACTGCCACACCCTTCATTTTCAGCTAATACAACTTGGAGCAGCTGACTAGTATAAATGCTAGGATCCCTGAGGAGGTTTAAATGGTCAGGAAAGCATAGGACCATTAATAATCTCTCTTTTATATAAATCAACAACCTACTGTAGCATCAAGCAGGTGTTACTATAAAGTAGGCAATATACATAATCTACATGGCTTGAAATAAAAAGCCAAAACAAATTAAACACAGGTCTGAGTTATTAAGCAGAACATTCCCCCGGCTTTAAACATCCGATCATATGTGAAGATTTTGAAAGGAATTTAAATTTACTAAATTTATTTACTAGGTTTAAAACAGGAAGGCGTTACGAGTAAGCCTGAGCAGCGCGCAGATGATATAACCGCATGACTAATGGAGGTGTGTTTTATGCTTCCATCAAAATCTGTCCAATACAAATGCATGATTTTGTCTGTGTATGAAAGATGTCATTTTAACCAGTAAGATAATTATTATTTTTGCCAGCTACATGCTTCTGTGACTTTTAGGACAACTGATTAGCCATTATGGGCGGGGGTGGACTACGAATCTTAGTGGCTCATAAATACATTTCATTGATACCTCTCAGTCAAATAAAATATCTGGAGGTCTCATAGTATGTAAAAAACATGGGAACGAGACATGACGGAGAGCTTTAAATGTGATTAATTAAGGAAGGAATTATTTTTACGCCAAACGACACCAATAGGCAAATATTGTATTCGTTGTTGTAAACTTGTATAGTACTGTTACTAGGATGTCTGAAGTAATGGTGGACCCTTGGGCAAGAACGGCTAATTGGCTTTTCTTTGTGAGAATCGTAGAGGTAGTTATGCCTATGCTAAACATAGTGTACAATCAATTTTAATTTAGCACCTAAGAAGCCGGTAAGAGGATTGTGGGGGGCAATATAGGCAACCATGGTTATGACACACCACAGGGTTATCAGCAGGGCTGTGGAGTCGGTAGAAATGGGTCAACTCCAGCATAAGAAAGACAATCTCTAAATAGTATTTTATAATTAATGAAGCTTTCATGAGAAGCGTAAAATGTTATTTATAGATATATTTTATATTCTATCAATCTAAGACCCATGTTAGACGGAACATTGGCTTACCGACTCCACAGCCCTGGTTATCAGTGTTAAGTTGCAGAAATCCCCCCAAACATTTACCACTTGTGACGGTTACTTCATCAAAGCTGCATAATCTCACAACGTGTTTGCATGAATTTGTCATGCTAACAGCACCTGTGCATATATAAAAGCACACACACATCCCAATAGTACAGAAGACTATTCATCAAAGCCCACGCAAATGCAAATATAAACACATAACGCAAAAAAATAAAGGGGAGCAGTATGTTAAAGGTTATTTGATACAAGCCTTTTCACATTGTGTAAGTTCTAAAGTCTAATGCCAGTTTATATTATTTTGAATATTTATGAACAGAAATAGGTGTGGCACAAGCTCACAGACACCCCAGCCCCTATTTCCAGGGCTAGCCTAGTTATCATGTACTTAAAGGCCATGGCAAGCTGACGACTAACTCATAGAGAACTAAGCTAAGAGCCTTATTTATGAAGCATCAGTGCCAAACCGTGCAACTCAGCATGAGATTTATGAAACACACCTCATCTAGTGTCTTATTTAACACTATCCCCCAAAAGTTTGCCGCGCCGGGTACCCTGGCTGAAGCAGCGCCAGTTGAAACCTGGGGCTGTAGGTCAAGATCTCATAGAGCGCAATGGGCAGAGCTGGATTGTAGTGTTTTATGCTTATAATTACTATTACACACATTTATTTGTACAGAACTTGCATTATGGAAAAGCAGGACCTAGATTTCACCAAATGACATTTTCTTTTCATAGCTTCTTTGGGTAACAAATGTGTCATTTGGACAACAACTAAAACGCAACCTAAACACACTGTAACGTTTGCCCCCTTTGTCCCTAGCAGTGATATCTTGCAACTGTAATGATGAAACAACGACAGAAAAATACAGGGCCAATCTTTTCAAGGAGGAAAGATTTCATAGTACTAAATGGCCCTCACTAGCGCAGGGAATCAGCAGTCAGGCACTGACACAGGCTGTCTGATTCCTAGTGCAACAAACAAGGCAAATTAGTTAGCATCCGGCGCTGCAACTTCTAGTGTCGTTGTAGTCCACAGTGCAGACAAGACAAAAATGCTGGAACTCCAATAATGGCGCTATAGCCACCAGAAAGAAGATAAATGGCATAAATATGGCCCTAATTGTGATTACGAGTATATCATGCTCTCATTTTAAAATCATCTGCTCTGCCAAGAACTATCATTAGGTGCCTTATACTTGTACTACACAGGCATAAGGGACACATTATTGGATAGATAACCATTACTGGCACCTGTAAATGCAGTGCACAGACACTAGTGCTCTAGTGCCCCAGCACTGGGCACTAGGGCAACACATTTCCTATATGTAATACAGATACAATTCAATGATCACATTTTACACTTTGTTGATGCTGTTGTTCTTCAAATATCACTGAAGCCTAGGTTGGTTATTTACTGAAGTCAGAAGAGCTTCCCGCCCTGCACTGGTGAACTTCATCACTAAACTGAAATGAGGAGAACTTATACGGATACGTATTACCCTTAATGATAATAAGGATTAGGTAAAGCCAACACTATGCATGTGCTGATATGCCAGTTGAGAAAAGCGGTTGCACTGGCTTTGGGTGGTCTTTGATTACAAACAAGATCTGGTTAGATCAACTTTCTCATATTTAACCCCATATCAGGAGAGACTTAAAGAACTTAATTTGTACAGTCTGGAGGAAAGAAGGGAGAGGGGGGACATGATTGAGACCTTTAAATATGTGAAAGGATTTAATAAGGTTCAGGAGGGAAGTGTTTTTAAGAAGAAGCTTAATGATAGAACAAGGGGGCACAACCTGAAGCTAGTCGGGGGGAAGATCAGGAGCAATGTTAGAAAATATTATTTTACAGAAAGAGTAGTAGGTGCTTGGAACAAACTTCCAGCGGAGGTAGTTGAAACATCAACAGTCACTGAATTTAAACATGCCTGGGATAAGCACACATCTATCCTAAGATAAAGAGTACATACAGTATATACATAAGGGCAGACTAGATGGACCGTATGGTCTCCTTCTGCCGTCAGCCTTCTATGTTTCTATGTTTTCTTTCAAGCTGAAAGGTAATGCATTATCTTGATGACCACTGCACATTTTGTCATGGATGCATTACTCCATTTTAACATTTGACTTCTGTGTAAGCCAATGTTTTGCCAGTTTAGATGGCATGTGTGACCAAAGCTTGACAACATCAGAAACAGAAAAGAAATTTAAGGTATGTCAGTCATACTCATATGTATTCACTGCACTCCTAAAATCTACCACTTTCCACATTTTCTTTACAGTTACAAAGAAAAATCGCAGAACCAGATAGAGGTTTCTGGTTTTTTTATGTGCAAAAATCATTGAAAAAAGATAAAAGTTCACCCACACTCCTCTGAAGAATCAGTGAAGTTTAATCCTTCTGCACCTAAATATTTATCCAATGTCTTGGAGTCACATGGGGCATTTTCTTCGTAGGGATCCTTGAGAAGGAGAACTTGTAGGATTTTGAAACACCGGATAGATATTTTTGTACAGAAATATTAAATGTCATTGATTCTTCAGAGAAGTGCATGAACTTTAGTCTTTTACCTGGATGCAGGGCAGCGCCAACAGACCTTCAGTAAAGCAAGCCAATCTACTTTGGTAAGTTAACAGCTACAATATACAGTATATTGTATATCTTGTGCTTTTAGTATCCTTCCATCCTGTCTAAAAATCTGCACACGTGTCATCTATTTGCTTATTTGCAGTTCTTTCATTACCGCCAAATCAAGTTAAGTTGCATATACCAGAAAAGTGCAGGGAGGGGGTAAACCGCGGCGAATGGTGCGCCAATTGAAGTGGTGAACAACTGACTTTCTGCAGGCATTTTTCTGTGTTTACACCGCAATTTGCTGCTAAAAATTAGTGGTATTTACTTTTAAAAAATGGTTTGGCGTATGCTAGCGAACTGCTGTGGCGTATTTGGTTTAAGAAAATCATTAATTCTTGCTGAAAACACACTTTTACAGCATATGTCAGCATGGGAGGGGTCTTAGAATATATGTTACATTAAAAAGTTGAAAGTAATATGAAAACAGTATCATTAGTCGCTTTTCACATACTGGTTACCTGTCTGACATTCATACTCAAAAATGAGTTAAAGATACTAAAAAGACATAAGACAATCTCGTCGAAAATTACATTGATTCCTATGGGATTCACAGCTAAAAGCTGGCGAACGTAAGAGGTGTTCACCAGCATAAGCTGCACCAAATGAACTTGACGTAAATCCAGCAAACACGGACATCGCTGGACGAACATGCCACCACAGTGAGCTGCTTAAATCTGGGAAATAGCGCAAACATGGGGAATGCCCACCAAATCATTTTATAAATCAATATATATATATATATATATATACACACACATATATATATCATTATTATTATTATTTATTTATATAGCGCCATCATCTTCCGTAGCTCTTTACAAAGTAGTAATTACAGACAGGGTAGAAACAATTACAGACAGGGTAGAGACAATCATATATATATAATAATATATATATTTATATGTATTTATATTTAGATTAATACGTTCTGATGTATTTGATTCTAGCTATCTATGACACAAGGTATCACAATTTTTATTTGAGTGACAAAAACAGTGGTCCAAGAACTAAAGGTTTTTCCTGATACCTGATTTCCTTAAACATAAAGGCGTTGCTTGTGCTAATAAGATAAAAAGAAATCTGGCTTCTATCAGTGTCCCATCATGTAACTAGTGTCTTAATATTGGTCACATGTTGTAGAGAATGTAATATCACCTCTTAGGCAAAGTGAGTCTTGTTTGAACATTCTCTTTCAATACTAAGAGTAAACCCATTATATTGGCACATGCCATTTGTATTAGTTATTATTATAGTTATAATAGGCTGATATATATATATATATATATATATATATATGTAGTATGTACTTAGGTTCACTTTTATTCTTGACAATTTATGGGGATATTTTAGTATCCAGCAAAGTTCCATAGGCAAAGGTTTACAAAAGGATGAAGTACATAAAAGAAACTTTTACTGCATCAAGTTCCCGGTACAAAAACGCGTTTCCTAGATAACAGATAATAGGTCACCACAAAAACAACTTAGACAATCTACCTGATATGTGCGCAATGAGAAGCGAAAATAACATCCAGTATACAGATAAGTGGTAAACAATGAGGAATATAATCATAACGTGCAGTAAGCACTAAAAACTGTACTGAAGTGTTATATGCTATGTTCCTAAGTGCTATGTGTAGAAATTAGTAGAGTCATTGGAGGAGAAGGAAGCGCCACCAATATCACCAATAAAGGGTGCTGAGTGCAGAGACCACCATTTTAGTTTCAAGCGGACCAAAACCCCCCAAAACAACTCTATTTTGCCCCCCCCCCCCCCACCCCAGGTACATTACCGTTTGGATGTTTTCTGTCCCCGATGCTACTTGGTATTCCTTTTATAGTGATTTTCATTTTCATTTTCCCCAGGTATACCATTATATGCCGTTGGTTTGTAACAGGTTACCATTGTTCTAAACTAGCTGTTTAAGACCCCCTCTCCTCCTCCTCACAATCTCACGCTGGGTGCAATTAGTGTCTATTGAAAATAGTGCTAGAAGGAAGATAAGAGCCAAAAGAAGATTTAACTTTTTGTGTCATTCTTCCCCCATTTTTTTATTTAAAGCCAAAGTCGTTTGTGAGTATTTTTATCCAATGTATTAATTCATTACCAGGACACTATGGGGTGTTGATACATGTTTATTTTAATGTAACCCTCCATAGGATGTGGTCCACTTTAAGGCCTTTGAAAACAGCCTGTGCATACTTTCTCTTTACCAATATCTAATAACACATTTCAAATACAGAGATTTAAAATTGGAGGCTACTGGCTAAGTCTGTAGAACATTTGTATAGCAATAATTAAAGTGAAATAATTGGCTGTGTGAAACTGCATAATCATTTTACCTTTTTTTAGCTTTATGACATTAGTTACAGTAAAGCATAATTCTAACAATTGCAGCTAATGGAACATATACATATATTTAAAACATACAGATAAATATACTACAAACAAATGCCTAATGCATTATATTTAAAATAAACATAAAAATAAAGATATATTTGGCTATACAACATAATGGCGAAAATATATTTGTGCCAGAGTCCCAGTCATGCTGAACCTAATTCTTGAAAAGCTGCCATTTTGAAATTTGTGGTAGAAGAAATATTAATATTGTTTGCTTCTCCCAGGTTCTGGGAATAGGCTACATTTTTACAACTGGTTCAAGAGAATATATATATATTGAACAGAAAAGTCCTCCATTTTTATTAAGTTATTTACCGCTAAAATTGCATTTAAATAATGTAATAAAATCATTTTGTGGTAGAAATGAGTCATTGTAGGCCACATTCTAAATGGTATAAAGTAAAGCAAGAAGTCCAGCATAAAGAGTTGTTGATCATGTCTTTATTTTTCTGTGGTCAGTATGAATGGATGAACCAATGATTATGATCTGACCTTACAGAATGTCAAATAATCACTAGCCTAACTTTGGATAAACCATATCTCTTTTTTTAGTCTAGTTTTAATATACTGTAAATGGAATAAAATCAATTTACACTGCAGCACCCATTATTAAGTCGTTTGTTTCCCAACGGCAGAACTTTTTATTTTGTTTCTACCTTTAAAGGAGGTAACATGTCAGAAAAGCATAGAGTAAAAACCTGAAAGCAGTCCCATTATATTAGATATATTAGAAAATCTATACAAGCAAACAAAAAAAAACGGTATATAGATTGTTCAAATGTGACCAAATAAAAGCAAATGAAAAAAACCAATGGCGCATTTCTATTTTAAGATGATATTGCTGAGGAATCGTTAGGGTTATGTTTTAACAGATTCCAGCAGCTAATCGTTTCTGCGCATTCTAATAACCTTTAGTTCATAAATCCTACAAATGCGTGTTAATCTTATCATTTGCTACCAGGCTAGGACAGATTAACGCTGTGTAAATCTGAATCTCATGTATAGTCACACAATATATCTTGGGTTAACTATTACAGCTCTACAAAGATTCCGGTTTACCTTGTACCACTCCAGAAAGCAAGAATGCGAATGAAATGTGACTTGCAGACATGACTCCTGTCCCTGTCTGCTCTTACCTGCCTATACCTTTTATGTCAGCGCCATTATGTGCCGGAGCACCAGGTGTCCACTCCCTTTGCCTCATACCAATCATATTACAGCCCCACCTCAGCACAAAAAAACATGCTTCGCAGGTTGAAACTTTCCACCCTATACTTCTCATTATTACAAGTGTGTGAAGACTTTGTTCTTGCAGCCATCAGCTGTCACACTGTATTACATCAAACATGTAGCCAAATGACTGGGTAAAGTAGCCACAACTTCGGAACTGACTTGTAATGGTTCCCTCAGCACTTACTGCTTTGTTGCAGTGAATGAACATAGGCAGATTTACCAGGTTCAGGTTATCAGTGTGCCAGAGCACAGCAGTATAAATGTCAGCGAGGGAAGGCAACCCCCCATGTAAAGCAAGCTGGGCTGCACCCAAGTGCAGTGAGATTTCATTAAACGACTAAGCCATACTTACTACTATCATTCATATGGCACAGGTGGGTGACACACATATATGGCAGGTAGAACTGAGGCTAACTTATCTAATTCTATTTAATCTATTTTACCTTTTATTCCTGCAGCTACTCTGCCTTTCTCTGGTTGTATAAAACTTACTTCAAGCCCTGCAGCATTCATGCTCACTGGGGACATACGGTCTATCCCCTGCATCATTCACAGTGACTCAAGCATGTCCCCTCCATTTATTGCATTGGTGGGGTGTGAAAGGTTGTGGCATCTCCCCGCCATTGCAAAGAACACAATGGATGTGCTGGAATAGCCCATACTCCCCTATATCGCTGTATTAAAGGTGGGATGCACCACATCAAGACGGGCAGGCTGATTCATCATTAGCGGCAGGTAGCGACAGATGAGCGTCTGTAGCAGGCATTTTCAGAGCGCTGTGCTCGGCCGTGGGTCGCTACTTTATAACGACTCAGTCGCTGTGCAGTAATGTTGAATACATTGTGAGGAGTCGCTATTTGACCAGTACAGCGCTGTATGGGAGCGCATGTTAGCGACTGCTCATAGCGACCGACTCACACCATATTCAGGAAAAAAACAGCCTTACAAATCTCTGGCGCTGAAAAATATTTGTCTGAAGCCCAGAGCGCAGGAGGCGGTGTGTTTAAAGTGTGTTTTCAAGCATCTATCCACTAGTAACAAAGCAAAAACATATGGAATTACATTGTAACAACATTGTAACATGAACACTTTAATGCCAGACCTGTAATGTCATTTCTGAGGAAATATTTAAAAAATTTAAAAAATTTAAAAAACAGCTTTTTCAATGCCAGAAGAGGTCACAGAATTATTTGTGATTTTTGGGGGAAAAAAAAATAAAAAAAAAGCCGTTTAAAGTGAAGAAAAAGTTCGTCCATTGAAATGTATGGCAGAGCGTCAGGTAGCAAGAGGTCATACCTGGCGCTGTGCAAGGCTGAACGCTGGCGCTGTTCGCAGAGGCTTTGAAAATGATGAATCAGACGCTACATGGCGCTATCCCAGTCGCTCAACAGATTCTGCTTGATAATTGCGTGCCCTGTCCGGTGTTGACCAGTCGCTATCTGTCGCTACCTCTCATTAACCAGGCGCTACCTGACGCTATCCCTTCTTAAATAACCCCCTAAATTTGGGACCCAGTCAGTTTTATACAACTAGTATGTAACGGAGCTGCTGCGGGGGACAAAAGGTTACATAGTTATATAGTTAATACGGTTGAAAAAAAGACATGTCCATCAAGTTCAAACAAGGGTGTCGGGGTAGGGGAAATTATTTATTTTATTTTTACTGCTAACAGCTAACAGCTAATAGTAACTGTTAATGTTATTTTCTTCTAAGGTGAGTATGTGTTCTGTTGTTGCCCCAAGAGACCTCGAAGGTTTTATTAACTTAAATGCACACGTATGTGTGTTACTGTAATATTCACAAAAATGAATGAAATAACATGCCCCTGGAATCCAATTGGAGCAGTAACCTGTGCACTCGCCCTCCTACTTCAATGTACACTTACAACCAGTGCATCCACAGTCAGGGCTGTATTTCCCATTAGGCAAACCTAGGCACGTGCCTAGGGTGGCAACCTGGAAGGGGGGGGTGCTGTCCTTACAATTGTAGTAAAGAAAATAAATGAAAACTCCCATAGCCAGAACATTAATGCCTCCTAACAAGCAACCTCCAGCAGTGTGCAAGGGGACGAACACAGGACAGAGCATCTACCCTCCTCTGCTGTGGTCATGTTACTCCAGAATGCATTTCCCCCCTTGCGCCCTCTCCCTCCTCCACACAAATACTCTGCATCTAACCCATTGCACCCACTCCACCTAGACACTTTTTTATACTGTCCGTGACCTAACTTAAAAAGGGGGGCGCAAGTATTTAAAGTGCCTACGGCACCATGAACACCAAATACGGCCCTGTCCACAGTAAAGGCAATTGAACAATTCCAGCAGTTGTGTCAGACTGGCTCAACAGAGCACCTGACTCTGGGCCCCCATCAGGGCAATACAGCGTTTTCCTAAAAAATGGATTCCTTACGTTGCTCCAGTCAGACACTGTATAATAGTATACTTCTAGGTTAAAAGATGCACTTTAATTTGCAAGTGTGACATAAGCCAGCACTTTGCGCTGTTTATAAATCAACCCCAAAAAGTTTCTGTTTGCTGGTATAGACTTCTCAGAGAAGCAAAATGTACGAACACCACAGATCCTATTATATCAAGTTATATTGCTTACACCCTATACACTGTTTTAATTCCAGCAGTGTGTAGTTGCTGTGTTTTTCTTGCCCTCCATCCCTTCATGGTAAATGAGACATGCAACACAAAACACCACATGAAAACACATGTCAGCCTACTGCAGCACACCCAAACACAAACATACTGATGTTGACATAGCCTAAACCGATTAGAGGGAAATAGACAGTTCATAATGTTTCAGCGTTCATGCTTTTTTTAATGTAAAATGGCAATGACAGATGATTTATTCTCACTGATAGGGCTTGTTTACACCCAATCCATATTGAAAAGTTCAGCGGTAATCACTTTATGTATGTTTTCCCTTCATCCATCCAGTTCAGTGAAAAACACACTGTACTTCAACTTCAAACACAAGCATTATAGTATAAAGAGGGCTAAAAACTCAAAGAAGATCCACTGCAGTGAACTGCCCAGTAGGACCTCCCTATAATTGTTTGCCATGCTATAAAAGGAACAGAATTCAAATGAATCAATGTGTCTAGTTTGGCTGATGTGCACATCAGCTGCTTTCCCAGCTTGTATTTATAATTCTAACCAAGTCCTAGCTTTAAAAGTACTAAAAGGTTTCTGAATATACCAATTAAAGATTGATTACCTATATGACTTCCGATATTACCAGGTAAGGCAACAGCTTTCTTTGCAAAGCCCCAGGAAATAAATCCATATGTCAAAATTAAATATCCAAGAAAAGCAAATAGAAAAGGGCCACTGAATACTTTATTTGCTTTGTTTGCGAGATCTCTTAACTCTGAGGAATTTTACTAGCCAAGCATTAAGAGGAAGGCCAACTTGGTGTTTGGCTCACAAAATAATGCCCTCTGTTGCATTCACTCATGAACATTTTTTTTCTTATTTTTGTGACTATTTCTGATTTTTGCAACCATTTTCCATATATACTGTAGAGCCAACTTATGTGGCTGCAATTACATCAATTTGCTTTGGATAGGTTTCTATAAGCTTGCCACATCTTGCCACTACCTCATACCTACTACCCATTCCTCAAGGCAAAGCAGCTACAGCTATCTATGAGCTTGTCACATCTTGCCACTACCTCATACCTACTACCCATTCCTCAAGGCAAAACTGCTACAGCTATCTATGAGCTTGCCACATCTTGCCACTACCTCATACCTACTACCCATTCCTCAAGGCAAAACTGCTACAGCTATCTATGAGCTTGTCACATCTTGCCACTACCTCATACCTACTACCCATTCCTCAAGGCAAAGCAGCTACAGCTATCTATGAGCTTGTCACATCTTGCCACTACCTCATACCTACTACCCATTCCTCAAGGCAAAGCTGCTACAGCTATCTATGAGCTTGTCACATCTTGCCACTACCTCATACCTACTACCCATTCCTCAAGGCAAAACTGCTACAGCTATCTATGAGCTTGCCACATCTTGCCACTACCTCATACCTACTACCCATTCGTCAAGGCAAAACTGCTACAGCTATCTATGAGCTTGTCACATCTTGCCACTACCTCATACCTACTACCCATTCCTCAAGGCAAAGCTGCTACAGCTATCTATGAGCTTGTCACATCTTGCCACTACCTCATACCTACTACCCATTCCTCAAGGCAAAGCTGCTACAGCTATCTATGAGCTTGCCACATCTTGCCACTACCTCATACCTACTACCCATTCCTCAAGGCAAAGCTGCTACAGCTATCTATGAGCTTGTCACATCTTGCCACTACCTCATACCTACTACCCATTCCTCAAGGCAAAGCTGCTACAGCTATCTATGAGCTTGTCACATCTTGCCACTACCTCATACCTACTACCCATTCCTCAAGGCAAAGCTGCTATAGCTATCTATGAGCTTGCCACTGCCTCATACCTACTACCTACTCCTCAAGGCAAAGCTGCTATAGCTATCTATGAGCTTGTCACATCTTGCCACTACCTCATACCTACTACCCATTCCTCAAGGCAAAACTGCTAAACCTATCTATGAGCTTGCCACTGCCTCATACCTACTACCCATTCCTCAAGGCAAAGCTGCTACAGCTATCTATGAGCTTGCCACTGCCTCATACCTACTACCTACTCCTCAAGGCAAAGCTGCTACAGCTATCTATGAGCTTGTCACATCTTGCCACTACCTCATACCTACTACCCATTCCTCAAGGCAAAGCTGCTACAGCTATCTATGAGCTTGCCACTGCCTCATATCTACTACCTACTCCTCAAGACAAAACTGCTACAGCTATTTCAAGTTAGATGGCTTCTGCCAGTGAACAGTAATCTTACCACAGAATAAGGTCTGAGCTTTGACTAGACCATTCCAATACATATACATTTCCCCCTAGCTGCTTTAGCAGTAGGCTTCTGTTGGAATGTGAACCTCCACCCCAGTCTCAAATCACTGACCGATCAAAACAGGTTTTGCTCAAGAATATCTCTGTTTTAGCTCCATCCATCTTTCCCTTGACTCTAACCGGTTTCCCAGTCTCGGCTGCTGAAAAACACTTCCGCAGCATGAAGCTGGCACCATCTTGTTTCACTGTGGGGGTGGTATTCTTGAGGTGATGCAATGTGTTGGTTTTGCAAAGGTAACTCCTTCAAGGTTACCTTTGGCCTCTGTGCTGCCTCAGATATATGGCCTCCTTAGCTGGCCCTCCCTTGGAGGGTTTGATGTGGTACCATGTACTTTCCTTTTGATGGTGCTCTGGGGGATCATCAGAGATTTGGCTATTTTTTTTGAATACCCCACCCTGACTAGTGACTTCTGAAGGTAATAGGTTGTACCAGACCTTGTAAGGAGCTTCATAACAAAAGGATGAATACATATGCACATTCTCAGTTTTACTATTGTGTGCAGATACATCATACACAGTTCAGATTAAAAAAATGTAAATACAGGTATTGCAAATGAAATGTAACAAATAATGTATTTGCTGCAGCACATCATTTCATTTATATTGATGTCCACTTCCTTTCTACCTTGTCCCCATGGGGCTGTTAATCAGCACCACCACCTTCTTACATCCCAGCAGGCCCTGAGGCTGTGCAGGTCTGTGAGAAGGTTAGGTCATGGCAGCGAAGAGTCAACCAGGGCTTCTACAGTAGCTGGAAACCCTCAAAGGAAAGTCCCTGTTCCACAGACACTTGCTCACAGAGCTGGTGAATGCATGAGTAACATATGGTCAGCTGCAGACCGAGATGCCAATAAAAAGGCATAGTCAAAATAGACGTGAATAGTGGCGGCTGCCACTTGCCCCATATGTATATAGGCCCCAGATCAGCGATTAGAAACAGGGTGAGGTATTCAGGATTTTTAAAAATCTAAAGCTGTGGGGTGTCTGGTGTATAAATGGAATGTCCTTCATTGCATTTTAGACTGGGTTGTCTCAATTTCCCTTTCATTTATTAGCAACTAAATGGCTAAACTTTTAGTTTATAATTTGCTGGGCTGGGCTTTTTCTCCTAATAAATTAATGACTCATCATTGGGTACTTTTATTTGAAACACAGTCACAAGCCACCATGTAGAGAGACCCATTTTAGGCATTTCCTGTACTTGTATATTAACAAAGCAAGTATATTTCATAATATATCAACCTGCAGCGGGCATCCTCTAATAATGAGTACTGAAGAGTCAATGTCAATATCGATACACGAAAGGAATTTATTGCTTGGGTATAAATGAATGCATATGCAGTAGATAACCTAGCAGGTCCCTAGAGGTGTATGAAGAAACCCATTAGGAAACAATCAGAGAGGCAATAAAGCTATAATAATGCATGCCTAATGGAGTGGATAATTGGCCCAGAGCCTTCTAGTTGACTTTTGTTGATGAACCTAAACATAATAACTGGCTTCAGTAAATAGTGGTTGTCCCAGGAGCTTCCACAGCATCATTTGTGACCTTCTTCTTATATGTACAGTATAGTATAAAGAGAGTGGTATAACATCTTCATTATTAAGGTCCACTAATGCAAAATATAATATAAAGGCCTACCACATAAATATATGTGCAGCATTCTCTTGTAAAGTTCTGTTCTGAGCATTGAAACACCAGCTTAGCGAGATTCCTTGTCTCCCTCACAGACAACCTATCTACCAATTTATAAAACGCAGATATAGATTTCATGTTTTTTTTTTGTACATCATAAATGTATGGAGTTTAGAACATCATGAAGCTTCTGAGCATGTAAAGAAAAGTAGAGGATGCAGTTTAATAAAGATCCGGAGAACTTGAATTAAAGGGACATTGTAGGCAAAGGGTCTGCTTGCTCCTATGCTGGCTGTCAGGGGTTGCATCTTTCCTTCACTAGCACTTTGCATTTCCTGATAAACTCAATTGAACAGGATCCCTTCTGCTTCTCCTCTATCTCAATCTCCAAAATGAATTTACTTCAGAGGGGACTGAGACATTAAGACATGTATGGATGAGTCATCCTCTGCTGCCAGGGAGGCCCCAGAGTTCACATGAGCTTATTCATAACGATAAATCACAGCTTAATAAAAGATGCAGCCCCTGGCAGAGCATAGTTTAATTTATTCTGTTGCCTGAAATGACCCTTTAAATGGGTAGCTATCAACAACACAAGACAGATAGAGGGAGCTATTAGGCTTAATATAGTAGGCTAAACAAGACCAAAAAAAAACTCTATGCAAGGGCAAAAAGTAAAGAAAGCTTTCTTAAAACAG
This sequence comes from Gastrophryne carolinensis, assembly GCA_027917425.1. Lineage (NCBI taxonomy): Eukaryota > Metazoa > Chordata > Amphibia > Anura > Microhylidae > Gastrophryne > Gastrophryne carolinensis. The sequence goes on along the minus strand of CM051234.1, from coordinate 407,995,982 downwards.
AAAGTATTTACATAGCACATACAGACCAGGAATAACAGGATTTACCCATCATTCTTTGCAATAGGCAGATCTATCCAAATAATCACCTTGATACCACAAGCACATAGAAACAGCATGCTATGAGTGCCATGCAACAACATATACAACGGGGGTCATGCTAAATACTTGCTGAAGCCAGTGTAACTTTTTTTTTATTTACGGTTTTACAGTTTTTTTTACAGTTTATACACATTGTTTTTTTCAGAGATGTAAGTATATATTTTAAAAGTTTAAAAGTTTGGGAATAACAGCACCCTATGGGCTATGCTAAAGCTTTCACCATTTTTTTCTGCATAGCCCATAGGGTTCTGTTGTTTCCAAACCTAAAAACAAATATCCTTATCTCATTGGAAAAATGATGTGCCTAACCTGTAACAATGCGCCATCATAGGTACAGGTCATTATTTGGGGGAAACGCTACTTTTTTGCACTTTTTTGTGTCTAAACGCTAACAAGCTCACCGGGATGCAGGTTGCAATCCACACCACAATGCACACTGCAAGTCACACAGGCTTCACCAAATATTTAACATGAGCCCCTGTGTATAACTATGTATGTGACAAATAAACTTGACTTATTTTACCAACCTTTATACTCATGGTGTGTCCAGAATAGTGAACATGAAATGTCCAACTAATAGCTTGTCCGATTGGAGGGATGTGAGTAATGACTTCATGCCATTTTCTAGGCTTTCCCTTATTACAGTAAAGCTTTTAAATAAAAAAAAATGCCACACATTTAAAGGACAGAGCCTTAATTTATGAAGAGTCAGCGCCACACAGCGCCACTTTTTTGGCCTCAGTGGCACTCAGCGCTCTTTTCAAGAAGCCAAAAAACAGCAGCACCAATGCGACCACCAGCTAGCGTCTTATATAACATAAGTACCCAAAAGATCACAGAGCGTTGGGCGTACTATTTGAAGCAGCACCAGATGAAACCTGGCTCTTTAGGTCAAGATCGGACACAGCACAATGGGCAGAACTGGATTGAAGTGTTTTTTGCTTAGAATTAATACTACCCACATTTATTTGTACAGAACTTGCATTGGGAGTTAATGGAAACACAAGATCTATGTTGACAAATGACATTTTTTTTAATAAAAAAATATTTTTTGTGGCTTATTTTGGTTAAAAATTTGTAACCAATTTGGACAACAACAACTAAAATGCAACGTAAACACACTGTAAAGTTTGTCCTTTTTAACCGTAATGATGAAACGCTGACCAGCGCGTGAAAAATATTGCACCAATCATTCCAACGTGGAAAAAAAATCATAAATACGCTGTGCAGCGCCGGAAAAACTGTGGTGCTCACTGGTGCTGGGATAATCACCAGACGTGGCCAACAGGCGCTGACACAGGCCGGTCAAAACCTAGTGCAAAGTGCAAGGTCAAAAGCTAGTGCAAGTCAAAGCAAATTAGTTAGCATTTGCTGCTACTACTTATAGCGCCATTTGTAGTCCACAGTGCAGAGCCAGAAAAGATAAAAATGCTGGTGCTCCAAAACTGGTTCTATAGCCGCCAAAAAGATACTAAACAGCGCACATCATAAATAAGGCCCTAAATCTCGGTTTTAGTTCGCCCATAATGCATTGTTTTCTATCCTTTTGGTTTGAGGGTTACATTGCCATGAACGCATTTGTGGACAAACTGCTTTGTCACAATGATAAAACTAAGTTATTTAGCTCATGTTTCCTAACAGAAGATGCATCTTCTTTACAGAAACATATTTGAATCTGTGTGACTCACAAAAATGACTCATTTTCTCCCTCAAACCCTTAGAACACACCCTTTACAGTAGAAAATCCAGATTTGATGTTCCTATTTCAGCTCTTCTCTTGTAGAGTTATTCTAAAAGTGTCTCAATCATTACTGTACCGTCATGTATGTACTATAAGAGAAAAAAAAGTGAGGTAACTTAAAAAGTAAACAATAACAGTGGCAGTATGTTCATAATCTTCTACTATTAAAATGAAATTCATGTAAACTTATCTTAAAGAGGAACAACACCCAAGTTTTTCACTCTTCCGGGTGTTGTTCCTCTGAGTCTCAATGGCCAATGTTTCCTAATGAAACTCTCCGCCAGGGAAACAGAATATTTGGTCAAAGCAAGACACAACACAGATATAATGCACTAAAGGAACAAAAGAACAGAAAACCCTTAGATTCAGGGTACATAATATTAAACCAAAAACTAACAGGAGGGATCCCCAGGTGCTGGTGCACTCACCAAGGGCCTAGGACAGGGGCCTACAGCCTCCAGGAGTCGGTAGGATGTCTGCAGTATCGCGGACTGAAAACATGAGGCTGCCAGGCAGCCTCCAGGAAGCCAGAGAGAGACCTGCTTGCCCCAAGAATCAGATGGAGACTGGGATCCAGGAGCACCAGCGGTACAGAGAGTCCATGAATGCATCCACACACAGGGAACACACATAATCCTGCTGCACCAGGAGAAGGGTGGTTCCCACTTAAAGTGGACCAACACCCACCGGTGATCGGCCTGGGAATCTATAAGATTCCCGGGCCGATCACCTCCCTCCCCGCAGGACATCCGAGATCGGGATGTCCCGCGGGGTGAAACCCCCCCAAACACCCCAAACTCCTTACCGCCTCCCTCGCGCCCCTCTAGACGCACGCGCGCGTCAAGAGGGACGCGCGGGAGGCGGCGGCGGAGGAGCCGCTTGTCCGCGGCTTGTCCGTCGGCGCCGGGAGAGGTGAGTTCGGGGGGTTCGGGGGGTTTCACACAGCGGGGCACCCCGATCGGGGGTGCCCCACCGAAGTGGACCAAGACCCAGGATAGTCAAAATCCTGGGTGTTGGTCCACTTTAAATAAGCCTAACAGCCAGGAGCTCTGCTGACACCCACTGGTGGCTGTCCTAATTGCGGGCCAGGTAATAAATGGATCAAGCCACCAGTTGGGCATCAGCCGAACCCCGGGATCTCACAGTTCCTCTTTAATATATGTTCAGCCAAACATATGAAATACAAAGGTGACAAAGCTCGAAGCCATATATTGAGATGGGAGGTAATCTCTCCCTCTGGCTGTGACTGTAACAAACACGATGAGTCATTATGAAAAGCCTGTCAGCTCCCTGCAGAGAGGTCCATTCTATCACATTATGTAAGCCAAATAGCAATTCATTTATCTAAATTGTTTCTATTCTAATCAGCTGTGATACTTCCTAAGCAGTCATGAGCCTTTTATTGGAATTCAAATAACTTACTTAGCTAAGGGATGTGTGCACCGTGCTGTGGGATGGGACAGTCTCCCTAAAGATTGTCTCCTCTTGTACTATACATGTAGGTATAGTGACAGATAGCTTGGGGCAATTTAAAATGCTCAAATTTGCTAAAAAAAAGGCTTCAGAACATAACTCAAGGAGAAAGCAAACTTTCACAGACTTCCCACAGATCTCAAATCAGGGGGGTGCCAGAGAGAACGAAATCCCCTACCCACTTTACACCCAAGTTCGCTCCACTGATGCTGCGCTGCACGCCCCTGGTACATGAAGCTGGGATGTTCTTTTTGGAATTTAAGGTGGGAAAGGCTACGAAGCAAGCTCAAGGCTAACCATTATTCTCTATGAGTCCCCCGACTTACCACATACATGGATTTACCCCTTTGGCCAGCTGAGACCTGGAAGTGAAGAAGGGAATTAGGTAAAGATATATTGAGCTTGCTTCATCAGAACAATAATACCTAATGGAATATTTTTATGCATATATCTTTTCCTCTTATGGTGAAATGGGGCTTAGCCTAATGTGAACTGGATGGGATTTTTCTATCTAGCTTATATTTATTTTTTACACATAACAGAACAGAAAACCAAACATAAGAAACAAAGAATAAATAATAATGATAAATCTGGTTATTTCTTAAATGGTGGGAAACTACCGGTACTTCCACTGCATTGGGAAAAGTGTGCACCTCATCTGGAGGAATTGCACTCAAAACGAGGAGGAGAAGCGCTCAAAACTTTAGACCAAGTGATGAAAAAAGCTTTCCACATTTTAGTAAACAATCCTCCTAATATATTTTCTGTGCTATTTTTATTTTACGTGTTAGAGCTAGGTTTACCAAATTATTGAAAGAGAAATATTTGAAGATTAACATACAATAAAATAGACAAAAAGAATGGTGGTGCTGTTCTACAGGTGCCAGGAAGAATTGTTATCCAATGTAGAAGATGTTTACATTTACCAAATGCAACCAATGGGAGAGTCAAAGACACGTAGAGAGGCTTATTTTAATGTGTGAATAATAAAACTTCAATCTAATAACCAGTTATGGAATCAGAATAAAAATAAGGTAGACTTAGGCCCTTATTTAAGAAGGGATAGCGTCAGGTGGCGCCTGGTGAGCGACCGGTAATGACGGGCCCCACCACGAGAACGCCGGCTCCCCACCACAATCACACATTTATCAAGCCAATCCTGCTTAGCGACTGAGATAGCGCCATATAGCCACTCATTCATCATTATTCCAGCCTCAGCCCACAGCGCCAGCGTCCGACCTTGAACAGCGACAGGTATGACCTCTCGCTACCTGGCGCTCTCCAATGCATTTCAATGGAACAATCTTTAAATATTCATAATTGTTATTAATGTTTTTTTTTTTTTTTTTTTAAATGTGAAAAATTCTGTGACCACTTCTGCCATGTTAGATATTTTTTTTAAGGTAAAAAAAAAAAAAAAAAAATTTGTGCAGAATTGATATTACAGGTCTGATATTATTGTATTCATATTACTAAATTCTTTAAAAAAATTTTTTTTTTGGTTTACAAAAATATGGTGGTTTGGGGGTTAAAAAACTACTTTTAACACATCGCCGCCAGCGCTCTGGGGTTTAAACATGCATTTCACAGCGCGAGAATTTTTTGAGCGTGATTTTTTGATGAATATGGTGGGAGCCGGTCGCTCTGACCAGTCGCTATCATGCGCTCCCATACAGCGCGGAACCTGTCAAATAGCGACTCGTCTCCCCGTATTCAACATTACTGCACACCGACTCCGTCGCTATCAACAACCGAACAATGGCCAAGCACAGCGACTACTAGCGGGCGCTGTGAAAATACTGCTACAGTCGCTCAGCTGTCGCTACCTGGCGCTATTAATGAATCGGCCTCTCAGAAAACAAAGTGTGGAAATGCCTACCAGTTAATGTGTATCACTTACAAAATGCCAATAATTTTGTAAGACAAAATAATAATAAATAATATTTAAACATAATCACTCATTTTGATGTTCATATTGGTTGAGCTTGTGTTATGACTAAATCTAACCAGAATTTTGGCAAAATTTAAGTATTATTAATCCAGCTCAATTTTAATTTAAAGCAGGACAACCACATCCTATGAAAGGTTATTTAAAAAAATGTATAAACTCCCCTTAGTGTCCTGGTAATGAATTGGATAAAATTACTCTCAAATGATTTTGGCTTCAAAGGAAAAATTGGGGGGAAATTAAATCTTCTTTCTTCTAAATCTTATCTTCCTTCCTTAAATTCCTTCTAAAAGGTTCTAATTTCTCCCATCATTAGATTGTGAGGAGAAGGAGAGGAGGGGGGCTTAAACAGCTAGTTTAGAACAATGGTGTCATGTCAGAAACCAATGGCATACAATGGCATAACTTCGGAAAACTAAACAGTTATGTACCTGGGGTGGGGAAGCAAAGATTGAATAGATTGGGCTCGATTCAACAAAGGTCGAAAATTGATTTTTCGTGTGTTTTGTGCTTAAAAAGTTGCGATTTTGCTATATTTTTTTTACGAGTGATTCAGCTACCTGGAACCATTGTAAAACACGAGTCACTTGAATTAAACTCGAGTGCGATTGTAAAAGTGCGAATGAAATTAGTGGATCGAAAAATTTACTACTGCATTTTACAATTCGAAAATTTTACTACTGATTCAGGTGGACTTGATGAGCCACGCACATGATATAAATTAGAGTGTTTCACACTAGTTTTTTGATGCAGCTTTCAGCAGGAGAAAACTCATTTTGCTCTTTCTCACAATGGAGCCTTTCTTTGCAATGGTAGTAAACTCTAATGGTAGTAAAAAATTTAATTCATAAGAAAAAAGCCTGAGAATTCCACTGTTTGTGAATCACTAGTTAGGAAGACAATGAAAGTCACTCCTGAAAAAAATACTGAACTTTTTACCCTTTTTTACTAGTAGTAAAAAGTTCCATTGACTTTCAGTGTCTTCCTATCTGGTGATTTGGTAACAGTGAAATTCTCAGGCTTTTTTCTCATGAATTAAATTTTTTTCAATGATTTGTGAACTTTTGACTTCGAACATATTGCAGATGATGTGGCGCAGAGAAGGCGCACACTACCCATTCCCATATTTTCGGACACGTTTGGAAGTGGATCAGCTGCCATATCAAGCACTTTTCCAGCTTACTAGGCTTTGGAATCCATATTTGGCACCATTAACTGGTAGAAGACCTTTGGGTTTTTACATTGCGGTGCACCAAAACCCAGAATAGTCAAAATCCTGGCTTTTGGTCCACGTTATAGTGTAAGCATGAGAATGGCGTACCATGAGGTTAAAGCTAGCAAAGAGCTGCTCCCTGCACCCAGGGACACGTGGTGCTATGTGAGCTTTGTATAGAAAACAATGGCCACATTTCTGCATTAAAGGAAACATTTTTAATACAGGTCCCTAGCAATCCAACCACCCCCCCCCCCAAAAAAAAAACTACATATATGCCTCTTACAAATATTACTGTTTAATTAGTACTTCCACTACAGCATACCTTGCCTCTTTATTACATGTATCCACAATGTTAGCCATGTACATACAGCTACACAGGTAACTTAAAAAGTTGAAAAAAAAATATGCATTTACATTTACCCATTAAAAAGCCTTACAACACCATGCAACAGTCAGAAAACAATACTAAACAATAGAAAAAAAATTTGAGTACATTTTCCAATAATTTTCGCTTCCGACAGCCTTTTTACGAGCATTTTGAAAATTTTACGAGTGATTAGAAAATGTTGCGATTGCATTTTCGAGTGCAAGTATTTAATTCAACCCCTTTTTTGAATCACTCGAAAAAGTTAAAACTTTGTGCATGCGATCTGAATTTTCGAGTGACACTAATTTATTTCTACCTTTGTTGAATCGAGCCCATTGAGTTGTTTTGGGGGGTTTTGGTTCACTTCAACAATGCCCGCCAGGTATTCATATAAGGATAATGGCAGAGGTTACTACTGTATTTTTTGGAGTGAAACCTTTATTTTCTTTATATAGTATAGTATATTATATACTTAGAAGACACTACAAGAACACATCTGACTATACTAAAAAACAGTATATAAGATTAATGTGTCTCTTCTTATAGGTCTAAAATGCTGTATAGTTAAAAGGCCCTCTATCATATTACACAAATATTTGAAATAAGCTAAATAGGGATTCTTCTTTCTGGCCTAAATTACACTGTTCCTCAGATGTTTGGTAGGTTGGATGGGTCCAAGAATCTAGTAATTATTTGGTTGCTTTAGTTGCTTTCCAGAGACCTAAACACACAACTTAAATTTGAAAGGTATTCGAGTGGCTGCCAAACCAGAATATTTTAAAAATTGTATCTAAGGAGAACAAAGACAAAGTCGAGCAACACTAGTTATTACTCACATAGAAATAAAATGTTGAATGTTAAAGTTTTGTGAATAATTAGGAAAATCATTGACATGAATTTGCCTTTAATGTGGTAAGATCCAACATGGGAAGCAAAGGTTGACATACAGTAGTGCTCTGCCTTGTCAAGCCAAGTGCCTCACTATTATTGCACAATTCTAAACAGATAGTAGAGCAGTTATGCCTTGTCCCAAATGATGAAACTGCTCCTTTGGCATTTCCTTATCTTTCTGCATAATGTTGAAATTAAAAATGTAAGCATGATCAACACAGAAATTAGGGAGCCCTAAGTGTTTTCAAGTAGAAGTTTGGGAGCCCTAAGTGTTTTCAAGCAGAAGTTTGGGAGCCCTAAGTGTTTTCAAGCAGAAGTTTGGGAGCCCTAAGTGTTTTCAAGCAGAAGTTTGGGAGCCCTAAGTGTTTTCAAGAGGAGGTTTGGTAGCCCTAAGTGTTTTCAAGCAGAAGTTTGGGAGCCCTAAGTGTTTTCAAGCAGAAGTTTGGGAGCCCTAAGTGTTTTCAAGCAGAAGTTTGGGAGCCCTAAGTGTTTTCAAGAGGAGGTTTGGTAGCCCTAAGTGTTTTCAAGCAGAAGTTTGGGAGCCCTAAGTGTTTTCAAGCAGAAGTTTGGGAGCCCTAAGTGTTTTCAAGCAGAAGTTTGGGAGCCCTAAGTGTTTTCAAGCAGAAGTTTGGGAGCCCTAAGTGTTTTCAAGCAGAAGTTTGGGAGCCCTAAGTGTTTTCAAGCAGAAGTTTGGGAGCCCTAAGTGTTTTCAAGCAGAAGTTTGGGAGCCTTAAGTGTTTTCAAGCAGAAGTTTGGGAGCCCTAAGTGTTTTCAAGCAGAAGTTTGGGAGCCCTAAGTGTTTTCAAGCAGAAGTTTGGCAAATAAAATAATTATACATAGTTTTCTCCTGTGAGCTCTATTACAGGAACAACGATGTGTTAAAGCGGACCACTAAACTGACTAGATGTCAAACTTTCAGCGGGGCAGTTTCACTCGCCTAACTGTCCCACTTGGGGAGATAATGGGGAAGACTGTCCCACCAGAAGCAGGATGTCTGGTTGGTCAGTGCTCTGACTCTTTGGCTGAGTGGTGATAGTTAGATGCATGGATTGTCTGAATCGCCAAAATGTTTTATAGACTAAAGATCCTTGAAGTATGCAATTGTGGAGCAAGGCTAGACCCACTTACATGAGTAGCATAGAATGAGATGGATATATGTTCCTCAAAAGTCCAATAATAGGCACACCCCTTGACCACACCCTCATCATGCCCATCACCACAAACAGATTTATTTAGTCTCACCTTGAGGCCCCCCAAAAATGGTAATTTTAACCAAACTCCTACTCCTGTTTCACTCTGATCTTTACTAATGCCAACTCTTTTAACCAGAAGTCCCAACTCCTTGACTCATTGCCACTGTTGTGATTGGCAGGTGATGTAATTGCAGCGCCTGTGCAATGATCAATCGCCTGCCATCTCACATTGCCGCAGCAGAGATCTCACAGAGGTTTCCTCTCTAAGGTGCTCCACCCAGTCTATAAAAGGTAAAGCCACCGCACATATGCGAGATCTGCTCAGGGACCGGAATAAGGCAAACTGTCATGGTACCTCTTAGGGGCTACAGGAAGATGTGCAATTATTACATAGGACATGTGGAAACGGACATCAGTGTTCCAAGATAATGCAGTAGGTGAAAATACACATTTCCAGGGGAGTATTAGAAGGGGCTTTGGCTGAATGTATTTCACAAGTTCAGTGGGTTTTGGTCCGCTTTAAATGTAGCATAATTCTCTGCCAGCCTGCAACATAATGTACATATTGATTGAGTCAAAGATTATTCTCAGGTCGCAGAATGAGCAAATCAGTTGTTACAAAAAAAGGATGACTGTTGCTATTTTCAGCTGACAGTACTGATAGAAAGCAGTCATTTCCACATCTCTAATGGGTGGCCATTTCTAAATTCTAATTCCTGGCATAAACTTTAAGAATTAGTCTAGCCTAATAAAAGCCAACCAACACCTGTCTCTCCTGGGCACAAGACACAGTTTAGTCATTAAAAAGAAAACATGAGGAACTACCTACCCAGGCAACCCATTTTCTGTGTGAGCACTTCTGCATTTCAAGCACCCCGACTGAATGCGACTGATTGCTTCGTCCGCCAACTGGTGCAGCAGTAGTGCTGCTGCCGTGCAGTGATTGGCTGACTAAGCAGATATAGACATCACTGCAGATTTAGACACACATGAAGGCATGATGGTGAAGGTCCATTTTCACAATGGGTCCTGTTTAAAACTGCCTTTTCTTAAGACATTTTTTTAGTAGATTAGAACGACCAACAACAACATAACAATCCACAAAATCACAATATTCAGCAGCTGCACTGCAAGGAAACAGTATATACAGTAACAATGTTTAAATGTTTACCAGAGCGTAGTCCTATTGTAAGTATAAATTACTGAGGCTGTCACTTTGTTATCCTAAAATATTTAGTGTGCTTTCCCCTTATTATTAAAGCAGAACAAACCGAGGTCATCGTTATTGACTCATCCTTCCACGGTCCAGAGGCGCATACGTGGGCTTTTGTCTAAACAGAGCCATAATGTAATTCAGCAAACAGATCTTATTGTTTACAAGAGGGAGCGAGAGTGGCTGCATCCCCTGCATCTGTGGGCTGTGGAAGCTCCAGCTCTCACTCCCCATTGTAAACAATCAGAGCAGTTTGCTGAATTACATAGCTCCAGCAAATAGAGCCCGTGCATGCGCCATTGGACCGGGAAGAGGTGAGCTGTACTGGGTGACCTAGGGGACTTCACACTGAACAAAACACAGATTAGTCTAAATTCTGGGTTTTGTTCCTCTTTAACACTGGCAGAATATCCCAATGTCACTGGCCAAATACTATAGCAACCCGGTTCCCTATATGAGCAAGTAAAACTTTTGGTTGTAAAAATATAAGATCAATGCAAATACATATATATATATATATATATATATATATTACTGCAAACACACTAACACTGGAGTTATTAAATAAAATAAAGTAAAAAAAAAGAATTAACCTGCAGATAAAATCGTACATTTTGGACCCCAAAACAACCATCCAGGCGTCTAATTTATAGTTTTGTGCTTGCACATGGCGCAGGTGCGAAGCCCAGAGAAGGCGCCTTCCATCTGAAATTCTGCTGTTTTGAAGTGCAAATGGCCCCGCCCCATGCACGCTTGGCTGGCTAATCTCTTAACTAGTCCTGATGCCCCCCCCCCTACATATTTCCCACCTTTCTTTACTGTTTTTCAATTGCAATTTTGTCTCTCCAGCTTCTGTGTTTTAGGTGACAGGGAATACACTCCAAAATGAAGAATAGAGATTCGCCCAAAATACAGAAGCTGGAGAGACAAAATCCCAAATAAGAAACAATAAAGAAAGGGGAGAAATATTTAGGTGTCGTTTATTTATGGATGCTTATTTTCTCCGTTTTTTTTATTTTCTCTTAATTTTTCAGGCCTAATGTCCGCCTTTTTTGGTGTTTTTATCATTTAACATTGACAATTTTTAACCATTCTTCTCTCACCAAAACTCCAAAAAGGGAAAAATGACTCCAAAAAATTGCTAAAATACATGTCAGATGCTGCTGGCATGTGTTTTAGGAATGAAATAAGCCTGTTATTCAGTGAAGTTGGCAGTTAACTCCAGCTTTTTGCTGGAGGAAAATCACACTTGAAATGTACACATTTTCTGCCCTCTAAATACCCCATAAATCACTTGCCAATTTGCGCTTGGGGAACACTACAGACACAAGTTTTCGCATTAGTGAAGATCAGTGCAACTGACTGCGGGTGCAAATTTCCACGTTAAACAATGCGCTTTAAATTTAGATGACCATGTATCAGGAGTAAGCCCAAGCGCTAAAAGAAACTTGCGCAAATGCACAGGCACACAACCATGAATCGAGCCTAATATGTCATTATTCTTGCAGGCAATGGTTCATGTAGCAATACTAAAACAGCATAACACTTCACAGATGTAGTTAGGAAATTCTCTTAGCCTTGTGAGTGGGAGACAGAAACATAATTTATATTTATGGTGAAGCTCATTAGGATGATTTGTACCTGTCCCTTCTGGGATTACTCAAGCCAGACTGAAAGCACACAAGATCTCACATGCCAGGAATCCCACAATTGATACATTTACATTGCAGCCAGGAAGCCTCAGGATGATGAGTGTCCATTATAATCCTACAATAACGAGGAAAAGTAAAGCATTCTATGCTAAGTGTGCCAGGGTAAAACAAGGTGATTTGCTGAAAGGATAGCAAATAAGAAAGAGCCTGCAATACTAGGGCTGGTCTGCCGCAAAAGAGCGCCTCTAAAATTAAATGAGCACCAGGCCATGGCAGTTCATAATTAGTCAGGTCAGTAAAAGCAAAAACAATTGCCACTATTTAAATCAAAATGGCATGCAACCACACTGAGGCTTTATTAAATCTGTCAGAATAATGATATGATCAGGGTCAAATCGATTTACTCACCCATCTCCATACAAAGGGGTGCCCATAATCTTGATCTGTAGCTGGTGAGGCCCCAACAAATGGTCATAAGGGTATGTTTATTGGGTAGATAAGCCACAGATATATAGGCCCTTATTTATGAAGGGATAGCGACAGGTAGCGACTGCTGAGCGGCCGGTAATGACGGGCCCCGCCACGAGAACGCCGGCTCCCCACCACAATCACACATTTATCAAGGCAATCCTGCTTAGCGACTGAGATAGCGCCATATAGCGACTCATTCATCATTATTTCAGCCTCAGCCCACAGCGCCAGCATCCGACCTTGAACAGCGACAGGTATGACCTCTCGCTACCTGGCGCTCTCCAATACATTTCAATGGAACAATCTTTCAATATTCATAATTAATTGTTATTAATGTTTTTTTTTTTTTTTAAATGTGAAAAATTCTGTGACCACTTCTGCCATTTTAGATCATTTTTTTAAGGTAAAAAAAAAAAAAAAAATTGTACAGAATTGATATTACAGGTCTGATATTAATGTATTCATATTACAAAATTATTTAAAAAAACTTGTTTTTTTTTTGGTTTCCAAAAATATGGTTGTTTGGGGGGTTAAAAAACTGCTTTTAACCCATCGCCGCCAGCACTCTGGGGTTTAAACATGCATTTCACAGCGCGAGAATTTTTTGAGTGTGATTTTTTAATGAATATGGTGGGAGCCGGTCGCTAGGGCCAGTCGCTATCATGCGCTCCTATACAGCGCAGAACCTGTCATATAGCGACTCCTCACCCAATATTCAACATTACCGCACACCGACTCGCTATCAACTACCGAACAACGGCCAAGCACAGCAACTACTAGCGGGCGCTCTGAAAATGCGGCTACAGTCGCTCAACTGTCGCTACCTGCCGCTATTAATGAATCGGCCTCCCCGGCAACAAGAGGCGAATGCGTGTTGGAATCCAGGACTATATGTGAGGGTGAAGTGGCAGTTATAATCATTTTTTGAGGACCCCCCGGGGAGAGGTGATTCAGTAGGTACAGTTCCTTTTATTACTGTATAAATCTTCAGTGTATCCCTGAAGATACTTTAAGCAGAGCACTTTACAACCTAGATGTACAACTTTCCCATAACTAAATATCTAAATATATAACTAAATAACTACTATTAATGTGAAGCCCTCGGTCAGGTAGTCCCTTCATGCTACATACTTTTGGAAAGGTTGTACAACATTGTACAATTAGGTTGTAAAGTGTATGTTAAGCTATTGCCCATATATGCAGCGGCAGTGCATTTATTATTAATTGCTTGCATGCCATTTAGGAGTTTCTTTGGTTTAATACAAGCTTCCATTGCGTTTAGCAATGGCATAGTTCATTTAACCTAAAGCAGTAGCAGGACTAACGGATTCTAGACCAAAGTTTAAAAAGCAGTAGAAAATGTCAAAAAGAAATAAGGATAGTCATCACCAGCACATCACAGCCACTGCCTTTTTTAAAACTGTCAAGTTGGCGTGTAGTTTGCGTTCTAGACCATTTGCCCATTTATGGATCTCCTAACAGGAAATCATCAACTTCAATCAGTTGCACTGATCCCATAAAGCCTTGGTATATTGCAGCTACAGTTTAACGATGAGCCATCTCTAAAAGAAATTAGTATGATCCATGGCACTGGACAAAGTAGGGATTACAGAAGGGTAGGACAGCTAATATACTTGTAATACACAGGGTATTATGAGTCAGGAAGGCCCAGGGTGGCACATGGAGGCCTCAGTGCATGAAGCAGCAGATAGACCCTAATGGACTGGTCTGCCTTTTTCCAGAATAAGTCAGGACATTTAGGCAAATACACAGGGGATGTAGGATAACGGAGCCTCATTTGACTAAAAAGAATTATATTTACTATAATTTAATGGTGGGGGCACTTCACAGTTAGAAGTTATTTGTAGAGTAAGGCCCTTATTTATGAAGGAATAGCGACAGGTAGCGACTGGTGAGCGGTAATGACGGGCACCGCCACGAGAACGCTGGCTCCCCACCACAATCACACATTTATCAAGCCAATCCTGCTTAGCGACTGACAGAGCGCCAGATAGCGACTCATTCATCATTATTCCAGCCTCACCCCACAGCGCCAGCGTCCGACCTTGAACAGCGACAGGTATGACCTCTCGCTACCTGGCGCTCTCCAATGCATTTCAATGGAACAATCTTTAAATATTCATAATTAATTGTTATGAATTTTTTTTTTTTTTTTTAATGTGAAAAATTCTGTGACCACTTCTGCCATGTTAGATATTTTTTTAAGGAAAAAAAAAATTGTACAGAATTGATATTACAGGTCTGATATTAATGTATTCATGTTACAAAATTATTTAAAAAAATAGTTTTTTTTGGTTTCCAAAAATATGGTTGTTTGGGGGTTAAAAAACTACTTTTAACCCATCGCCGCCAGCGCTCTGGGGTTTAAGCATGCATTTCACAGCGCAAGAATTTTTTGAGCGTGATTTGTTAATGAATATGGTGGGAGCTGGTCGCTATCATGCGCTCCCATACAGCGCGGAACATGTTAAATAGTGACTCCTCACCCAATATTCAACATTACGGCACACCGACTGAGTTGCTGTCAACAACCGAATAATGGCCAAGCACAGCGACTACTAGCGGGCGCTGTGAAAATACCGCTACAGTCGCTCAACTGTCGCTACCTGGCGCTATTACTGAATCGGCCTCTAAGAGTCATACCTAGGGTTTTTGCAATCATGAATGCAAGTTTGGGCTTAAAAAGTAAATCCGAAATAGCTTCCAGCACCAGCCCAAAGTTTTAATGGTTACTAAATAGTTAAGCAAACAGATCTTACTCCAAGAGTGAATCTATATTCTGAAATATTCTAGTACACCAGACATAAATCCTCTGCACTGGCAGATACACAAGTTTGCAGACAATATGCAGAACATGGCTCCATTAAAGGCTTCTAATAAAGGCTCTTAACTTCCAAGAAGAATTGCTGCAGAGTTCCAAGAAAAGATAACAAGTACAGATAAAGCACAAATATAATCCTTCTCCCCATTTCTCTTTACTAAATGATTTGTATTATTTAATGCCGCTTTCCACCCTCAGAGCACCATTGCTTAATGCTTTTCTCACCTCAAATCATTAAACTTTGAAAACCAGTCACAGTCAGCAACCTCTTTTATCCCCATTAGGAGATTGTTTATTTATGTGTTGTTCCTGGATGATCTGAGTTGGGTTCCTCCCAATGTTGTTACAAAAAGAGCAGAAACAAACATTTTGTTTAACCAGGCCACTAGTGAGCCGGCCACATTGCTGGAAGTACTCAGCTGACATGAGCGGCCCCGCTGGTCGCATCCCCGGCTTCCCTCCAGTCTGGGAAGTACTGACTCTCCCAACCTAACTGATTAGCTGGGCACAGGAGTGCAACTCCACTACGGAGAAGGTGGGGATGTGGATTTGGGCCACAAAAGTGATTTGGGAGACAATGGGGAAGTTGCGTTTACTGGCACCCCCTCCAAAGAGTTTTGTGCCGTTATAGGTTATTTTCTTTACATTGAATTAAACTATGTTCGTAGTTCTTTTAAACCGGACCTTCACCATGATTTATTGAAAAGTTCAAACCCTTATAAAACCATTCCCCAGCATTTAAAATTAATATATTTTAAGTTTTTAGTCACTTACTTATTATTCTTTCCCCCACTGGGCTGCAACTCTGTTAAAGTGGACCAACACCCAGGATTTTCATTATGTGAAACCCCCCAGAATGCCAGAAGAAACTCACCTCACCCCGCTCCTACGGTGCATGCGCGGCTGCTCGTCCAATCAGCGCGCTCAGAGCCGCTGTGGTATGCGCGTCCAAGCGACGTACAACCACAGTGGCTCCGAGCACGCTGGCGGCCGCATCTCGCGCTTCCCTCTAACAGGGAGCCATTCACAAATGTGCCCTGCTAGAGAGAAGCGCGAGATGGGGCCGCGGCCCACGCATGCGCCGTTGGACCGGGAGTAAGGTAAGGTGAATGGGGCGTCCTGGGGGTTTCACACAGCGGGGAGGGAACTGATCGCCTGGAAATCTTATAGATTCCCGGGCCGATCAGGCAGGGTGTTGGTCCACTTTAAGGACTTTAGGATAAGGGCGCCGCCATCTTGACTCACGCATCACACTTGTACAGGGGGGCGGGGTTATAGCTGTGCTTTGTAGACAGAGCAGAGCTGGGGTGAGGAACAGGTCAGCAGTCCCAGAATGCAGAGCAGCACAGTCAGAAAGCACTTCCTGTTTGCAGGCTGCCTGATGTCCCATGCACTTCCCTGGGGTTTGAAATTAGGCCGTTCTACAGGAGAATGGCAGACTTTTTCCAGTGAAGTGGTGATTTGTGTTTACAACTTTGTAAATCACAGAAACCTATAGGACAGTGGTCTTCAACCTGTAGCTTGGGAGCCACGTGTGGCATGTGAACCCTTGCTGTGTGACTAGTAACTACTAACAACTTGGGATGAGTTGGGTAGGAGATGAAGTATGCCGACTTACTTGGCTTATTCTTGAGTCACATAAAGCACAGGGGCAAGGCAACCGAGTGTGGCACTGGAAGCTGCAGAGAGCTTGAAGGCAATTTCTGTCTGCCTGGAGCTGCTGGATGTGTTTTTGAGGGGGACAAGTATTCTACAGGGATAGGAGATAGCACACACTCTGCATAATAGGTCGGGAGGCTTGGGGATCTGCATGTGCTCTGCTCAATACATTGCGGTGGATAAGGGGGAATTTGTGCACATGCTGTTGGGAAGAAAAGGATGTACTGTAAATAGGAATTAAAGTCAGCAATCCTTGAGACCTGTTGCATTCTCCTAGTGCTAAATGTGGCTCCCAAGGTAAGAAAGTAGGGGAACCCCTACTATTCATTAAAATGTAAGGCAGATATAATGTAAAAAAAGACATTGCCTATTAGATACATCTTATAGCCCTCTTACAGTACAAACCGTTCATAAAAATTAGTAAATTGCCCTTAAGAATGTATCAGTTGCCCTGGGTGAGAGGTTGATAGGACAGAAACCATCATACCCCATCATACCAAAGGGGGAGGCTGCCTCCGAGTCAAGTGTAGGGTGAACGCAGACAGCTACTGTGTCTTGTGCTGCACATTTTCTGCAGGACAGTGAGCACCACTGCTGCGGCCATTAATGCCGATGGCATGTTACCTAGCAATGGCAGCAGCAGCATCAAAGGTAGAACCTGTTGCTTTCCTGGAAAGATGGCAATGTACATGCTAGGGAGGCAAAACACTTGTAAAAACAAAACAGCAAGGCAAGCTCAGCTTACACAGGAGTCGGCCTCCACCACTGCACAATAGTTCTAGTCTCGTCACCCAGGCATTTTATGCTTTTTAATGACAATTCAACTTTCATTTACATTTGTACATAAAAAAAATGTTCAATATGCAGTTTTCTCACAATATATCTCATTTATCTTTAGACTGTAAGCTCGCAAGGGCAGGGCTCTCTCCCCTATTGTATCTTGTACTCAGAATATCCACTGTCAACTCTGTAAAACTGCATTTGATATATTATTTGTACCGTATGTTTCTACCCTGTCTGTAATTACTACTTTGTAAAGCGCTACGGAAGATGATGGCGCTATATTAATAAACAATGATAATAATAATTTATGAGACTTGGAGACTGATTCATTACTAACGCCAGGTTTTGCCAGATGAGCATCAGTACAGCGGCGCTTAGAGCGGCCGCTAGTAGACGCTGTAAGCAGGTATTGGGCCCTGTAGCACAGCGTCTCAGTCGCTCTAGTAACCTGGCCGGCATTGATGAATGTAATGTGTGTTGGGCGCTGTAACAAGAGTATAGCGCTGAAGCCAGTGACAGGTAGTGCCAGCTCAGTACGTCCGGTACTCGGCGCTCTACACCATAACAAAACACTAGACACACAGAGCGTTGGCGCTCTAAAGCTGGACGCTGTAGCACAGAGCACCAGACGATGTGTGATTAAAGTCTGTTTTTGAACACATATCCACCAGTAACAAAGCGAAAACACATGGAATGACATTATTTTAACACTGTGACAATAACACTTTAGTGCCAGACCTGTAATGACAATTCTGCATAAAAATATAACAAGTCAAAAAAAGTTTCTAAAAGTGTTTGTTTGCAGCCAGGAGAGGTCACACAATGATTTGAGAAAAAAAAAAAGGAAATTGCCAAACACGTTATTTATACACAACTAATGAAAGCCCATTGAAATGTATGGGAGAGCGCTACAGAGCGTCAGGTACTACATGGCGCTCCTGAACCTAGAGCGCAGGCGATATACACTGAGCCGCCTGTAATAATACATGTGACACTACATGGCGCTGTTAGGCCCTTATTTAACAAGGGATAGCGCCAGGTAGCGAATGGTGAGCGAACGGTAATGACGCTGACCGCCACGAGAACGCCGGCTCCCCTCCGCAATCACACATTTATCAAGCCGATCCTGCTTAGCGACTGACAGAGCGCCAGATAGCGAATCATTCATCATTATTCCAGCCTCACCCCACAGCGCCAGCGAGCGACCTTGAACAGCGCCAGGTATGACCTCTCGCTACCTGGCGCTCTCCAATGCATTTCAATGGAGCAATCTTTAAATATTCTTAATTAATTGCTATTAATGTTTTTTTTTTTTAAATGTCAAAAATTCTGTGACCACTTCTGCCATGTTAGATATTTTTTTTAAGGTAAAAAAAAAAAAAATTGATATTACAGGTCTGATATTAATGTATTCATATTACAAAATGTTTTGAAAAACTTGTTTTTTTTTATTTCCAAAAATATGGTTGTTTTGGGGTTAAAAAACTACTTTTAACCCATTGCCGCCAGCGCTCTGGGGTTTAAACATGCATTTCACAGCGCGAGAATTTTTGGAGCGTGATTTGTTAATGAATATGCTGGGAGCCGTTCGCTATGGCCATTCGCTGTCATGCGCTCCCATACAGCGCGGAACCTGTCAAATAGCGACTCCTCACCCCGTATTCAACATTACCGCACACCGACTGAGTCGCTATCAACTACAGAACAACGGCCAAGCACAGCGACTACTAGCGGGTGCTCTGAAAATGCCGCTACTGTTGCTCATCTGTCGCTACCTGGCGCTATTAATGAATCAGCCTCTTAGAGTCACTCACCAGATTCGCTTTCTTAAATGTGGCTTTGCATACATCGCCCTTCATTCACCAGACGCTGCCTGCCGCTACGAACCACTACCTGGCGCTATCCCTTCTTAAATAACCCCCTATGTATCATGGCTCTTAACCTCCTAATATATACGTCCTATTTGAATAAACAACACACCATAAAATATGGTAGATATGTACATATAGACTCTAGTCATCAAACAGAATGTTGTTGTTGTTTTTTGCCCCTAAATAGGTATATCATCTTATCCCCCAACACTAGAAATAAGCAAGTCTAATGGAATGCTTTAGAATTTTACACACAATTAACCGCAACATACATCACGTAAGACTACAACACTGAGCAAATGTTATCAGTGTGAACCATACGTTATACTGCCTCCACACACAAAGCAGTAACGTATTGGCATTACTAATATTTCTAAGGGTTTGATCTCATATTACACGACAGCCTGAAATGTTGCTGGCGTGGAATACTCCCGTGACTCTAGACAGCTCCTCAGAAATGTTTTGAAATGTCTTTGGATTGAGACCTTTTACAGAAGATTATGCAGAGAGCGGGAAAAGCTGTATTAGCTAATGTCTGTAAAGTAATCTGTGGAAAATAGTTGCATATGTGTATACTCCAAGAGCATGGGGCCTATAAAAAGCAACAATCAGTTATATTTCATGAGAGTGTGCATTCCTGGAAGGGGTATAAAGTGATTTCATGTAACATTTCTGAAAGGGATTAGCTGACAGCTCTGTCACATCCCATTACCCTATTCTTAGCACCAGGAACATTACTGTCTGCCACCTGACCACACAATATGTTCAGAATAATAATAATAATAATTAGAGATGAGCGAACTTCTTGAAAGTTCGATTCGGGCGATTCGCCGAATTTCCCCAAGAAATTCGGGTTCGCCCGAATCGAACTTTCACGAATCGCTCATCTGAAAAAAAAATGCCGGCATGGTGGGAGCGGGCAGGCCGGCTACGCTGTCAGCGGGCGGCGGAAGCCCGCTCCCACCATGCCGGCATTTTTTTAAAAAGCAAACACTTACCTGCATGGTCGGAGCGTGGAGGCCGGCGCCGCTCTCAGCTGTCATCAGAGGGCGCGTCATCAGAGGGCCTCCACGCTCTGACCATGCAGGTAAGTGTTTGCTTTTTAAACAAATGCCGGCATGGTGGGAGCGGGCAGGCCGGCTGCGCTGTCAGCACCAGGTCCTGGTCCTGTTAGCACCAGGATTGCAATCAAACAATTGCAGTAGACGTTCACAAGCAGGAACAAACTTCCATACCAGAGTATACATGTAGGTCTGCTTTAAACAAAACTTTAAATTAACAACAATATATACAACAGCTACAATGCATATCTGCCTAAACTAATGCTTGTGAGAAAAGATGAATGGTTGACTGGAAGCACCAACTAGACTTCCCAAAAGCCATTCTACTATCTGCAGAAGATGATACCATGCTGAATCATAAAAAATACATGCATGTAATACGTGCATAAATACAAGGTTTCCCAACAAGTAGTATGGGTGGCATTGGTAGTACTCAACGTCCCATCAGACTCAACAGAGCTGCAGCCAGAACTGTACCCCAACTTGATCTGCTGCCATCTATATTTCTGATCTACTCTATAGGTACAAAAGAGCATCAATAGGTGATTTTTTGTGTGTCTCACTCACTTAAATGGCAGTTTTTGGTATTTAAAATGGACCAACACCCACCCCTGATCGGCCCGGGAATCTATAAGATTCCCGGGCCGATCAGCTCCCTCCCAGAAAGCCCCTAAAATCTTACCTTTTAGGCGACGGATAAGCCGCCGCTGCCGCCACCTCCCGCGCGTCCCTCTAGCAGGGCGCGCTCCCGCGCCGGCCGTTTGTGAATCGGGGTGCCCCGCGGAAGTGGACCAACACCCAGGATAGTGAGAATCCTGGGTGTTGGTCCACTTTAAGGGTTTATGAATATAACAAACCACAGGTACCACCCCAATTTGAAATAATTGTAAAATGAAAAGTGGTACTTTATAAAAATAAAAATGAACAAAAACCAAACCAAAGTGAATTAGTATGCTGGGATAAGGGTGAGTATGTTCGATGAATAGTAGGAGAAAGAGACGAGACAAGGATTAAACTACAAACAATACAACCAGTATGAGAACAAATGCAGAGGGAGGTGCGGCACATGTTGTTCTTCCCAAGTACATGATGGTGTTTACAATGCAGCCCTCCAATTGTCTAGGACAGGGAGCGTGCCACAATGCTGCATTTCCACTTTCCACAAGTGAGGGCAGGCGAGAATATAAATGTGCTGATAAATGTACATGAACAGTTGTAAGATCAAAGGCTCTATAAATGGCACAGAGTTAGGTTACACAGTGACAGAACAAATATACGACTTCCTTTCATCCCCTCATTTGCCCAAATTTCAATCACTCGCCATCTCAATCACTCTCTGAGGACACATTCTGTACTTGAAGGGTCTGTAAACTAACTAACATTGACTAAGTCACTAATGGAGGCTTGATAATCTGTAACTACAATTACTGATTGCTCATATAACGCTAATTGTGTACATAAACACAGATTGGTTTTGGTAGCATGTGACCATTTCATTTCTGATATAGACAGCGGATATGTGTATCATTTTCAGCTGCAGTCATGTTATTCCAGTAAGCCTCACCTATATTAGTAGAGAGAGGTTACATTGCTGCTAAAGTATCTCTAACTATAAAGTACATTACTTCAAGTCCCGTAAGGCACGTGCTAACTTTCTTCCCATTTCAAAGCATCTCAAAAGATCCAAATATATGTATTCTGGGAGGCTGATTTATTAATAGCGGCATGTAGCGACAGTTGAGCGACTGTAGCAGTATTTTCACAGCGCCCGCTAGTAGTCGCTGTGCTTGGCCGTTGTTCGGTTGTTGATAGCGACTGAGTCGGTGTGCAGTAATGTTGAATACGGGGTTAGGAGTCGCTATTTGACAGGTTCCGCGCTGTATGGGAGCGCATGATAGCGAATGGCCATAGCGAACGGCTCCCACCATATTCATCAAAAAATCACGCTCAAAAAATTCTTGCGCTGTAAAATGCTTGTTTAAACCCCAGAGCGCTGGCGGCGATGGGTTAAAAGTTATTTTTGTAATCCCCAAACAACCATATTTTTGGAAACCAAAAAAAAATGTTTAAAGAATTTAGTAATATGAATACAATAATATCAGACCTGTAATATCAATTCTGCACAAATTTATTTATTTTTTTTACCTTAAAAAAATTATCTAACATGGCAGAAGTGGTCACAGAATTTTTCACATTTAAAAAAAAAAAAAAAAAAAAAATTAATAACAATTAATTATGAATATTTAAAGATTGTTCCATTGAAATGCATTGGAGAGCGCCAGGTAGCGAGAGGTCATACCTGTCGCTGTTCAAGGTCGGACGCTGGCGCTGTGGGCTGAGGCTGGAATAATGATGAATGAGTGGCTATCTGGCGCTCTGTCAGTCGCTAAGCAGGATTGGCTTGATAAATGTGTGATTGTGGTGGGGAGCCGGCGTTCTCGTGGCGGTTATTTGGGCAGTTATTTGGGGGTTAAAAAACTACTTTTAACCCATCGCCGCCAGCGCTCTGGGGTTTAAACAAGCATTTCACAGCGCGATAATTTTTTGAGCGTGATTTGTTAATGAATATGGTGGGAGCCGGTCGCTATGGCCAGTCGCTATCATGCGCTCCCATACAGCGCGGAACCTGTCAAACAGTGACTCCTAACCCCGTATTCGTCATTACCGCACACCGACTGAGTCACTGTCAACAGCCGAACAACGGCCAAGCACAGCGAATACTAGCAGGCGCTGTGAAAATCACGCTACTGTCGCTCAACTGTCGCTATTAATGAATCGGCCTCCCCGTTGACACTTTTTGACTGAACCACTCACCGCACTTTCTATGTGGTTTCTTACTGGATGTTGGAGAGAAAATGGGTGCGGCTACATAACTTAGCCTACATCAATGTAAGCGCTATATCTGCAGGCTTTATTTTTATTCTATACATGCATATGAGTATCTGCATCCTGTATATGTACTGTATATGCATATAAGGGGTTCTATTCCATTTTGCAGATTTGAGCTCCGTAACTGTATAATGCAATTTCCTACAACGGCAGAACTTACTGCTGGAATATGCCAATGTTGTTCTGCAGTGGTTCCGCCTTTTTTTATATACATTTTGGTGCAACAGTCATGCATACCCAAATAGTATTTTATTCTCGTAAGGATGGGGGATTTAGGTTGTGTGGTTGCGTCTCTGAAAAAAAATGAAGCAAAATCCCCCCAACTTACATTGGGAGAAAACAAAAGCTCTGAGGAACATGGTGTGGATTTCTATACTTACACATATAATTATACACTGTTGTTACTTACTTTAGTTAAAGGGAAATTTAGCCTGCATACCCTAGACCAGGAGTGGCCAAACACCAGCCCTGCAGAGAGTTCATTGGGAAGCCAGGTGCTATGTACAGTAAAAGGCAGCGATGGCAGCTAAGAGGCTTATGCCCTTATTCATCAAGCGATAGCGCCAGGTAGTGTCTGACGAGCGCCAGGTAGCGGCAGCTAACGGCGACTACCGACTCAAGTACGCCCGGCGGCGCTCACAATGACGCATTTATCAAGCAAAATGAGGCTAGCGCCGGCGAGAGCGACGGCTAGCGCGGCATTCATCATGAAGCCGCCTGGACCGAACAGCGCCGCTGCAAATTCCCTCACAGCGCCAGGTATGAGCTGTCGCTCCCTGGCGATGTCCAATGCATTTCAATGGAGCAATCTATAATTATTCATAATTAATTGGTATTAATTTTTTTTTTTTTTTTTTTTAATGTCAAAAAATCGGAGACCACTTCTGCAATGTTAGGATTTATTTTTAAGTAAAAAAAAAATGTAAAACAAATTTGTGCAGAATTGATCTAACAGGTCTGAGATTAATGTATTCATATTACAAAATGATTCTAAAAACATGTATAATGTTACATTCAAAAAATATGGTTGTTTAGGGGTTAAAAACTAGTTAATACAGATCGGCGCCAGCGCTCTGGGGTTTAAACAAGGAATGGACAGCGACAGCACATTCGGAGCGTGATTTGTTGATGAATATGAAGCTAGCCGTTTGCTCTGGCCATTCGTTGTCAGGCGCTCACATACAACGCTGGACCTGTGAAACAGCGACCCCCCAGCCCGTATTCAACATTACCGCACACCGACTGAGTCGCTGTCATCAAGCTAACGCCGGCCAAGCACAGCGAATACTGGCTGGCGCTGAAAAAATCACGCTATGGTCGCTCATCTGTCGCTACCTGGCGCTATTAATGAATCGGCCTCTTAGCTCACGAAGCAATGCTGGTCTGTGGGAAATGTCCCCAAAAGGAGACTTTCTTTTTACAAGCTACGTCTCCTAGGACATTATCTATCATTCTTTAATAAACATAAAGCTGGCTGAATGTCACCATCATTTTCCAAGTAAGTTTGGATGAAACAGAACAAAATCAGTGTAAATTCTGGGTAAACACCCCGACCCGAACACAAAGCAGAAACAATATTCTAATTCTATTATTACAATGTGCTAACTATTTGGATCAGGTATTTTAACAGGTTTGCATGCTAGAAATCCAGTGGCGTCTAACATGTAAATGTTTTAAGGTAAATGCTAACTCGTGTCTTGGATTAAAAACACGGACAGTATTCCCATGAGAAAGTTTTCCACAATGCTCTAATAGAAATCACTGCCCCAAGCCTGGGCGCAAATAGAAGCAGATTATTTTTCTTAATTAAATGACGATGTTAAGAACTGGAAAATTCTTAAAGAGTTATGAAGGATGACGCTTCTTGGCAGTTGGGCGCTCACTTACATGCAGGCATTACATGGGCTGCTGCTTCTGGGAAGAGCGGGCAGAAGGAGCATCAAAAGCAGCCGTTTGAGTCTGAAAATATAAACCACTTCAAAGGTCTCTGAAGTGAAATAACATCCGGCATAGGAGAGATCAGCAGCACACATCTCCCACTATGCTCAGATCAACTTACCTATGTTCCCTAGGTTCTGTAGTCCCCATTTTGGAAAGTGGGAAGATTTAGAGCTATATTTAAAGCATTTGAATGGAATAGAGGTCATTTCCACATGCTTCCTTTGTTACAACATAATTATTACGGGCTACATTACAAATATTTCTGCCTCCAGGCGGTAAGCACTGCTTTACATTAGAAATCATCACAAATGTTGGAGTACACGAGGACCAAAAAATGAATCTGAGAGGAATATAAAAATGGACATTATCATATTGCAGTATAGTCAAAGTGTGACATTTAAACCGGACCTTCACCATGATTTATTGAAAAGCCCAAACCCTTGAAAAACGATTCCCCAGCATCTAAAATTGATATATTTTAAGTTTTTAGTCACTTACTTATTATTTTTTCCCCCACTGGGTTGCAACTCTGTTAAGGACTTTAGGATACGGCGCCGCCATCTTGACTCAGAATCATCACATACTGAGGAGAGGAGAATGGGATAAAGTACAGGGGGGCGGGTTATAGCTGTGCTTTGCTCAGACAGAGCAGAGCTGGGGTCAGGAAAAGGTCAGCAGTCCCAGAATGCAGAGCAGCACAGTCAGAAGGCACTTCCTGTTTGCAGGCTGCCTGACGTTCCATAAGCCGCCATCTTGGATGTTTAAAGGCTCATAACATGCAGGTAGGATGATTTTTAATGTGAGCAATCTGTATGTACAGGGTGTGGGAAACATATAAGATAGGCTCTTATTCAGGGTGAAGGTCTGCTTTAAGATACATTGCTTTCCCATAGCAGTGGAAAAAATAACCTATAGGTTAAGAATGGAGCTCAAATGAATGTAATCATTTTGCAGTATAGCCAAAATGTGACATTTAGAGACTTTTGTGCCATAGAGCTTAAAGACTTACTCCTAAATCTGTGTTAAACGTGTAAAACCTTTTATAAACATATATGTACTTTTGGTAAAGCAGAACAAAATCCCTGGCAGCTGATCCTGGAGTTTAAAGGACTCCATGTCTAGCTGAATCCCAAATCAAGATGCCCAGCTGTGTGAACCCCCATGGGTGATGGCAAAATCCTGGCTCCCTTGGCGATGTGAACACTGGCAAGCACCTCCCCAGCATCGCTGGGCCCACACGCACTTCCACGCCCAGACGGTCAGGCTGCGGGCGGAAGTGCACCCATGTTTAAATGATATTGCCGATCAATAATAGATACTTTTTATGGGCTACCCGAGGGGGGGGGGGGGCACATAGCTGGGCATTCCAAATCAGGATGCCCTGGGACAAGGCTGGTAAAAATCCAATTTTTTGCTTTAAATTCTAGGTTTTTCTAATCATCCTTCAGCATGACCAATGGAGAGAGAGGTTCCAACCCCTGGGAGCTATGAACATGTATCCAGCTCACCAATGCCCTTTAAAACATAACTTTTACTAATGCATTTAAAAAGATTGTATACCCAGTGCAAGATATATGTAAAAGGCTACTTGCCCCTGGCTGAGTTGGGTGACACGTTTCAGGGTTGTGGGCCCCTTAGTCTTTTTAAATGCATTAGTAAAAGTTATGTTTTAAATGGCATTGGTGAGCTGGATATATGTTCATAGCATACTTCGCCTTTTCAGATATTCCTCCTTGCTCTCAGTGGCCCCATTATGGGAATTTTTTCTGAGCTGTTATATTTTTTCCAAACCCCTGGAAGGACAAACTGAAACAGAGGTCAAAAGCACCAACCCCTTCCTGCCCACCTCTTAATTATGAAAATGAACTGGCACCTTCCCCCTACCAGAAGTAATTCTAATAGTAGTAGTTAGGTCAGTCCCTCACCAAAAGTTGCCATTTTATATTAAGAGCCAGACCAGCAGGGTTACTCATGGGGGGGGGTCCAGTATCTAACCTGTAGATCCAGGTTAAGGAAATCTTTACCATTAAATAAGAACTTTGGTCCAGTTTATAAACCACAAATTTAGCATGAAACCACCAATCCTATATCGAATGCTTACACAGCTGAAACCCCTTTAGATTGGATCCTAGACAGTAAGAAATCTGTGTTCAAAAGCTCCACCTAAAAGCTAGTTAAAGGAATGCATCCCTGAAATACCAAACTCGAAATAGCTTACACCTTGAGGGAAGCAATAGTATACTTGTATAACCTATGTCGTAAGGTGCAAAAAGTATCCTAGGGAGAAAAAAAATCACTTTAGGTGAAAAACTAAATAGAAATCCTGGTTTTACACCTGGAGCTGATTCCCCCCCCATTAGGAAGACAATGAAAGGGAATTGCCCTAAATAGAGAAGTGCAAAAAACAAAACAAAGGGGTGATTCAGCACCAGGTGAAAAATGTGGACTTGTTTTTTGGAGTAAAAACTGCCATACCTTTTTTGTCTACTTAGGGATTGATTTAAGACCAGGTGCAAATAGAGCCCTCACAAGATGAAAACTATATGTGGAGATCGTTAAAATACATTTCCATTTTATACTTTATCTTACTGTATATATATTTTAATGTTCATTATATTCGGTGCTATTTCAGGCTCTATAAGCTTGCTATAGACGGGGAGGGCGATTCATTAACAGCGGCAGGTAGCGACAGTTGAGCGACTGTAGCGGCATTTTCAGAGCGCCCGCTAGTATTCGCTGTGCTTGCCTGTTGTTCGGTAGTTGATAGCGACTCGGTTTGCCGTAATGTTGAATCTTGGGTGACGAGTCGCTATTTGACAGGTTCCGCGCTGTATGGGAGCGCATGATAGCGACTGGCCCTAGCGACCGGCTCCCACCATATTCATTAAAAAATCACGCTCAAAAAATTCTCGCGCTGTGAAATGCTTGTTTAAACCCCAGAGCGCTGGCGGCGATGGGTTAAAAGTAGATTTTTAACCCCCAAACCACCATATTTTTGGAAACCAAAAAAAAACAAGTTTTTTAAATAATTTTGTAATATGAATACATTAATATCAGACCTGTAATATCAATTCTGTACATTTTTTTTAAATTTTTTTTTACCTTAAAAAAATCTAACATGGCAGAAGTGGTCACAGAATTGTTCACATTAAAAAAAAAAAAAAAATCCATAACAATTAATTATGAATATTTAAAGATTGTTCCATTGAAATGCATTGGAGAGCGTCAGGTAGTGAGAGGTCATACCTGTCGCTGTTCAAGGTCGGTCACTGGCGCTGTGGGCTGAGACTGGAATAATGATGGATGAGTCGCTATATAGCGCTATCTCAGTCGCTAAGCAGGATCGGCTTGATAAATGTGTGATTGTGGTGGGGAGCCGGCGTTCTCGTGGCGGGGCCCGTCATTACCGTTCGCTCACCATTCGCTATCTGTCGCTATTCCTTCATAAATAAGGGCCTAAGTCATGACTGCGCTCAGTTGTAGGACCATTTTGACTTACAGAGCTCACTCACGCTGAGAGCACCAAGTGGAGGAAATTGAAAATAGGGCAAATTGGGGCCCTGTTAAAGTGCACCAAAACCCACCACTTTGACTATCCAGAGTTTTAATCCTTGCCCACTGGGCCCCCCAACCGGGATGTCCCACTGTGTGAAACCCCCCAGGTCACTCAATCTAGCTCAACTTTCCCCGGTCCTATGGCACTTACGCAGCCTCTCATCCAATCAGAGTGCTCGGATCTGCTCCCGCCCACTTGTCTATGGATTGTCTAAGGCTTGGCTCCAGCCGAGTCCTGACGAGCGGAACCTGGCCGCATCCTTGCTGCCCTCTAACAGGAGGATCGGGGAGAAGGTGAGTTTACAGGGCAATCTGTGGGGGTTTACATCTCGATTCTGGATGCCCCTGGGGGAGGGAGTATGCCTGCCCTGGAGTCTCATAGACTCCAGGGTGGGTTTTGGTCCACTTTAAGGCTTCTACACTGTGCTGTACAAAATAGAGGTGATACACATGGGAAAGGCATCGGGTAAGCTGCTTGCTGCCTTATTTTTGCCATTGCCTAGATTGTGCCTTAAAGAAAATTTCCTCACGTGAGCTTCACTCTGATTCAGTAGAAATTGTAAATCATGTCCTAAAGGGTTGGTCCAGCTGCCCCCCCCCCCCCCCAAAAAAAAAAACGATATTTGCCTGAATACCCAGCGAAGGCCCTCACCAAATCTTGCTTTCTATATTTGCTCTACATCAGCAGTGGACATGCATGAGGTGTACCTCCTGCTGCCAATCAGCCTGCTCCCTTGTAAATGGAAGCAGGGTTTGGGCTGGAATTAGACTTTAAAGAGGAACACTGGTCAGAAATGACCACAGTCCCTCTTTAATATGCAGCAGCGGGACTCTGGCTCTGACTCTGGCTTTCCTGCTGTGCATCAGCACTCCTAAATTTAAAATGACTCACCTCTTCCGGGATCCTTCTACGGCTAGAGAAACCTATCAGCGTCCACGGCCAGCGCAGGCCACAGTGATAGGCTCGGATGGTGGCTGCTTTGATAGGCCTGGCGGCCTGATATAGCCCAGGGCAAGCTGCCCCGCTGCTGCATATTAAAGAGGAACTCTGCTCATTTCTGACTATAGTTCCTCTTTAAGTCACAAACCGATTACTGCATAAGTTACTTAATTAAGGGAGAATAGGTAAAATAAACCTTTCATGGAGTCATTTGAGTCAAAGTCAAATGCATTAAAAAAATAAGTATTTCTCTGCCCTCTGTATTTTATTTCCAGTATAAAGCTGGAGGGATTTCAATTTAGTCATAAGGGAAATACCACTTTTGACAGAGTAAAATTACCTCATGTTATAGACAAACACACCATGTACATCAAACGCATTCCTTAACCCTCATGTGAGATAAATTTCTTTGTAACTGAGGTAATAAAGACTCTTTTAGAGTAAACACTAAAGGGCACTTTTCTTGGTCCACCTTAAAATTCCTGTGTACGGAAAAAAATCTTCTAATGTATGCAATACAAGGAAATGTAATGAACTGTATGACTCCATACACAACCACATGGTAATGGGGAGCCTTATTTAAGAAGCAGCAGCACAGCCCTACCTTTTTGGCCTCAGCAGCACTCAGCATTCGATGTAAGAAAGGAAAAAATGGCAGCTCCAATGTGCCCGCCAGCTAGCGTTTTATTTAACACTAACGCTGAAAGGTTGCAGCACTTTGCGCTCTGGTTGAAGCAGCGCCAGAAGAAACCTGGCACTGTAGGTAAAGATCCCATACAGCACAATGGGCAGAACTGGATTGTGTGTTATGCTTATAATTAATATTAAAGACATTTTTTTGTACAGAACTTGCATTGGGACTTGTAAGTAATTGAAACACAGGACCTAGATGGTCCAAAATGTATTTTTTGGGGGGGTTATTAAAATTGATTTTCAAGGCTTCTTTTGCTTAACAATGTGTAATTTGGACACCAACAACTAAAACGTTACCTAAACGCACTGTAAAGTTTTTCCTCTTTGTTTCCAGCAGTGATTTCTTGTAAATGTAATGATAAAACCAGCGCCAGGAAAATACAAAGATTCCAGGAGCGCCGGAAAAATGGCAGACCAAAGTGGCGCTCACTAGCGCTGGGATAATAGGCCGGTGGGTCCAACAAGTGCTGACATAGGCCGGCCAATACCTAGGGCCTTATTTATCAAGGGATAGCGCCAGGTAGTGTCTCACTAGCGCCAGGTAGCGCCAGCTATCGGCGGCTACCGACTCCAGAACGCCAGGCTGCGAACACAATAACGCATTTATCACGCTAAATGAGGCTAGCGCCGGCGAGAGCGTCAGCTAGCGCGGGATTCATCATGTTGCAGACTTCAGCGAACAGCGCCGCTGCTAATCCCATCACAGCGCCAGGTATGACCTCTCGCTACCTGGCGCTCTCCAATGCATTTCAATGGAGAAATCTTTAAATATTCATAATTAATTGATATTAATGTTTTTTTTTTTTTAAATGTCAAAAATTCTGTGACCACTTCTGCAATGTTAGATATTTTTTTTAAGGTAATAAAAATAAAAAATAAAAATTTGTGCAGAATTGATATTACAGGTCTGATATTAATGTATTCATATTACAAAATGTTTATAAAAACATGTTTATTTTTTTTTTAACAAAAATATGGTTGTTTGGGGTTAAAAACTACTTTTAACCCATCGCCGCCAGCGCTCTGGGGTTTAAACAAGCATTTCACAGCGCGATCATTTTTTGAGCGTGATTTGTTAATGAATATGCTGGGAGCCGTTCGCTATGGCCATTCGCTGTCATGCGCTCCCATACAGCGCGGAACCAGTCAAACAGCGTTTTCAACATTACCGCACACCGACGGGGTCGCTGTCAACAGCCGAACAACGGCCAAGCACAGCGAATACTAGCGGGCGCTGTGAAAATCACGCTAACGTCGCTCATCTGTCGCTACCTGGCGCTATTAATAAATCGGCCTCCCAGTGCAACAATCAAAGCTAATTAGCTTTATGCAGCAACTGATGGCAATGAAGTACACAGCTTAACACCAGATAAGACGGGAATGCGAGCGCTCCGGAACTGGCGCTAAAAACGTTGCACATCATAAATAAGGTTTCCTCATAAAGGTGTTCCTGTGGTTGGAATCTGCTGCAAAAAGCAATTGTTTTGTGTGTAAATGTAACTGAGCCACTGTTCAGATGGTAATTCGCGCATTTTGGCAGGTGGCAAGTCTTTAAGGGGCACATGGAGAGCTGTAGGAATGGCCACAGAGCACCTACTTTCAGCAATATGACTGTGACCAGTATATGTCATTTCATTCAACATGTAGAGAATGTAAAAGCAAATAAATACAGAAAAACATGGAAAAAAACGTTGCAGCCTATGGTCAGAATCCCTAGGGTCCATTCAGGGTAATTGGGGTTTTCTAGGTTACCATTCTGTCAACATTCTACACGACTGACTGCTACTCTACATTCAATTAGCTGTCTGGAATCTGTGTTAAGCATGTCAAAAACTCATAACTACTTTTAGATGATGCACAATTGACAGCTAACCCCTGTAATTTGCAATTCACAATGCATTCAAAAATTGCCTTTGGAAATTTAAACTAATTTCATGAATTTTAAAAACAGGTCCCAGCAGGATCCTGGAACTTGTCTGTGTTGTCTGATGTTCTGAGCTGTGTTCACCTCAAAGACTTACAGGCTGATTCATCACTAGCACCAGGTAGCGACAGATGAGCGTCTGTAGCAGGCATTTTCAGAGCGCCCGCTGGTAGTCACTGTGCTCGGCCGTGGGTCGCTGTTTGACCAGTACAGCGCTGTATGGGAGCGCATGTTAACGAGTGCTCATAGCGACCGACTCACACCATATTCAGGAAAAAAACAGCCTTACAAATCTCTGGCGCTGAAAAATGCTTGTTTGAAGCCCAGAGCACAGGAGGCTGTGTGTTTAAAATCTGTTTTCCAGCATCTATCAACTAGTAACAAAGCGGAAACATATGTAATTACATTGTAACAACATTGTAACATGAACACATTAATGGCAGACCTGTAATGTCATTTCTGAAGAAATATATAAAAAATGAAAAAATTGAGAAAAAACTGCTATTTCAATGCCAGGAGAGGTCACAGAATTATTTGAGATTTTTTGAAAAAAAAAAGAACAACAAAAACACAGTTTAAAGGGAAGAAAAGGTTCGTCCATCGAAATGTATGGTAGAGCGTCAGGTAGCGAGAGGTCAATACTCGCTGTGCAAAGCTGAACGCCGGCGCTGTTCGCTGAGGCTGTGAAAATGATGAATCAGACGCTACATGGCGTTATCCCAGTCGCTAAACAGATTCTGCTTGATAAATGTGTAATTGCGTGCCGTGTCCTGTCGCTACCTGTCATTAACCATCCACTACCTGGCGCTATCCCTTCATGAATAAGGCCGTGAATTTATCACATTGTAGGCTTGTCAGACATCTAAAGTGAGGACTCTGCTTCAATTTATTCTACGTGTACACACAAAGTTTGACAAGAATTACAAGCTTGTGACAAGCCAAATCTTATCTTACCTGAATTGCATGCCAGAAAATGCACCTGTGATTTCATATAAACATAACCGTAACCATAGGTAACAACAGCCATTTTATGACAGGTTTATTAATACAATAGGCCATGTCTGCTTTTAAATGGAATTCTGTAAACACCATTACCCTTTTTTTTTCAAATAAATCCCATTTCTAAGGTATAACTAGTGAAAGTGGTTGTCAAAATGACAACCAAGACAAAAGCATGCACAGTCTGGCTTGGAGAATCATAAACTGCGCGCTAGGAGTTACACACTATACTCCATCAGCCTCTTTTTCTGGTCATGTGGCCCACTTTAGCCAATAGAGATGCCTATATGACCTGGTGGTGTTTTGGGAAGGCTTATTGGCTCCTTCCAAACACTAGTGAGGCAGTAATAGTAGAAATAGGCGAGTATTGCTGCAGGCACCTCTAGGGTGCACTTTAATAATGTATGACTCTGGGGCAGGGTTGTAAATGTAGTCTGACTATTTTCACTAGGGTGTGTACTTTGATCAACTAAACTCACAAAGATGTACATCATTAAAATGGAACAAAACCATAGTGGCAGGTGCCAAGACTCTAGGGTTGGCTTTTCCCTGGGTCATCACAAATTGGATTTCCCCACTGTGTGGAAACCCCAGGGAATGGCAGCAAAACTTACCTCAGCATTTCTGGGTTTGAGGCGTGCTCCCACGTCAAATCATTCATGTAAGCTGGAGCTTACATGGGAACTGGGGATGCAGCCGCATCATAAACACTTATAGCCAATCATTAATATACACAGCATACATCGGATTCTGTGCATACGCCTAAGGATCATGGAATGGTAAGCTTTTATGGGCGATCTAGGGGGTTTCACACAGTGGGACATCCCAAATCTGGATGCCCAAGAGCAAGGGACAGAACCTGGGATAGTAAAAGGTTTTAAATATTTTATAAAAACAGTAGCTATTGCAGGTATGTTCTATATTTGTATAAGGTAAACTATTATTATCACAGCAATCAGATTTCACCTTTTAGTTGACATGACAATACAAGAAAACGGATGATGGTCTGCTATAGGTTACTTATTCACTAATTAATAAACACACTGGTGGATAAAATGTTTCACATTGTCTGCAGTACCCCTGATTGTGATTGCAACTTTGTAGAGCAAAATGATAAATTATGAGGTGATGAATCAATTATAATAATAACAGTAATCACACATCATTCAAAAATGGAAACTCTATGCCGTTTAATACTACAAAAGCAGTATAAAGCAGTCTTTTGATCCAAGGGGGCTTTATCAGTCTGGCATGATAAATGTCCTACTGTGTGACCTTAGCGTTACAACAAGGAGGCCACACACTGGATGAACTCAACTTAAAGCACTTTGGATATTTTAGTGCATTTATTGTGCTTATTATTCTTGCTAAAAAAGGTCATCTGATGAGACGAGCTATACATCAATATACCTGCAATCATAGAAAAACAACAAGTAATCATACCACATTCTTTAAACAAAAAAGGTCTAAAATCACCTGCAGCAGTTATTTTTTAGTATTACTACTTTCAGAAGAGCATGTCACAAACCGTATAATTTAAACTGCCTTACTGACATTTATGGCTATGACAATATATTTTGTCAACCTTATGGCTGGAGGTATTATCAAGATGCAGGTGTGCAAACAAACAGTCAAACGTCTGAGCACAATATGTAATGTCCCAACATTCATTATTCTTCTCTGGAGTACAGATGTACAAGAGATTTGTGTCCCGTATCTGCATTTACCTAAGCAAAGAACTCAAACTAAACACAGAAAACAAACAAATCTGACCAGGGGTGGTAGTTATACTGGGGGTGCAGAGGTCCTGACCGCATACAGGACCATATGGTCCGGGGGAGGGGCATTTTTGTGCTTCTCCACCTTATTTATCATATTGTGCTCACATGACACCAGGAACAGAAACAACATTGGTATTTGCAATTTCAGTGTTTAGTATTCTATTTTTATCTAATTTAGTTTCGCACCCTAGGGGTTGAATGCAACAGGAAAAAAGATACTGTATGAACAATGATAAAGCATCCTTTTACATTCCATATAAAGGGTTAAATGTTCCTCCCTTCTGCTCTTTCCAAACTGGCTGTCAGGGGGTGCATCGTTCATCCAGCCTTCAGTCACCCCCTCGGCAGGGCCTCCCCAGCAATAGATGATGACGCAATTCTTTTTGGGGACCCCGAAAAATGAGTTAACGGAAGGAACCACATTCTATAGGGTTTATCAGGGAATGCAAAGTGCTGGACAATGAAAGATTCCACCCCTCAAAGCCAGCATGGAGCAAGCTGTAAGCAGGATGATTTAACCCTTTGCCTGGAATGTCACTTTAATACTTGAACCAAATTCTGGTCACATTTAGGTATGCCACTGAAGCCGGCACTGGTCAAAAGAGTAATATATTTTAGACAGACAGTGGTCCAAGGGCAGTGGTTCTCAACCTACTTATGCCAAGTACCACCTAACATCAAGAAGTTTTCGACCTAGTACCCCGAAGAAGGGGATCAGTTATAAATGTTACCAAAATAAGTAGGTAACAATTCTTGTAGCACTTTTATTAAAGAAAAAGGAATAATGTCGTACTGTTAAAATAATATATTGGACCTGTCAGACCCCGCCCTCCTCCCTTGGTGCACTCCTTGACATCTCAGTGAACCCCTTCAATCCTAGGGTATAACAGTGCTCAATAAACCCTGACATGCCATAAATAATTATATTAAACCAAGATACAAATACACAGTAAAACACTACAACAGTTCAACAATCCCACCATTCACATTTTAGAACTGTATTCCTTATTCAAACGGATTATCCAAAGGTAAAACGTGAATTCATCATTTTAAGTGAAAAACTGCATAGGTTGAATGTGGTGTAACAACTTGACAAACAAGAAGTACAAAATCCTATAATGATATGATAATAAGTGACAGATCCATAGATAATACACATTTTTTCTTACGTCTAATGCCAGAACCCTTTATGTTAAAGACAAGCCTAAACAGCCAATTTAGAAGGCTCAAAATGACTCAAATAAATAGTAGAAACATAATTTGCATGAAATAAAGTGGCAGAAAATCCAAAGTTAAAGTAATACAATTTTTTGGCTAAATCAATAGATTGAAAAGCCACACATTTGAAACACCTTTGGCTTCTTCTTTGGGCATAAGAGAAATCTGTAACTTACAGACACACATTGAAAAAGAAACAAATACAAAAGAGACTGTTTTTCTACTAAGATTGAAAACCAAAATCTCTATATAGTTTTCTGTGTGGCTTCTATTTTTTCTCCCAATTAATAACTATTAAATACCATAATAATAGCAATAGTGCATTATAGCTTGTTAGCCATTGGGAGTCATGCTAATTATTTTGTAAACCAAGTTTATTTCAGGGTGCGTATTGCAACCTGCATCTTGGTGAACTTTTTAACACAAAAAAGTGCAATCCATTTTTTGTTCTTTTTGTTCTTATTTTTCCCCAAAAATCGCCTAACCTGGAGGTGGCATTTTCACAGGTGAAGTACATCATTTTTGAGGTAAGGATATTTTTTTACATTTACATTACATACATTAACAACAAGAGTACCCTGTTGAGTATGTTAAAATGTGCATTTTTTTGTTCTGCACAACACATTGAGTGCTGTAGTTTACAAAATGTATATACAGGTAGTCCTCGGGTTACGACGGTCTCGAGTTACGTCGTTTCGTGGTTACGACGCTTTATACGGCGTCTCATTCCGACTTACGCGGTTTTGCGTCGTAAGTCAAACTGTACGTGCGCCGGAAGTCATAGAGTACTGCACACTGTACCCGGTTACTGTACATGAGAAAAACGAGTCTCCTGCACGCCATAACACCCTTCATTATGGCTCCCAAACGAAAGGTAGACTCATCTGATACCAGTGCATCAAAGAAAAGGAAGGCCATCACCATGGATAGGTGTTTGGATAGGCTAAGTGTTTGCAGTACTGTACTGTTATTATGGTACAGTACTGTATGAACGTATGATCCAACATACGTCGAAATTCGGTTTACGACGCCGCGTAAGAACGGATCAACGTCGTAAGTCGAGGACTACCTGTATATATATATATATATATATATATATATATATATATATATATATATACATATAAACCTTATCTGTAAAAATTAGGAGTTTATTTATGGGAAAAATTTAAACAAACATTTTGATATATAAATTTATATATATATATTTATTTATATATATATATATATATATATATATATATATATATATATATATATATTTAAATAATTAACGTGACCCCCCCCCCCCCAATGAGAGCAATCAAATGTATTTGTGATTATATGTAGTCTATGCTATCTTAATCTTAACTTAAATATACTCAGCCTTAAAATGTATTGCCTTAATTCTCCACTTTCTACATTAATCTATGTGCTGGTAAAGCAGTAAATCTCTATATAACACGTTAGCATAAACAGGAAACACTATCCAGGAGGTTAGAAATTAGCTTTAAAAATCAAAATTGTATTGTTTAATCACACCAACATTAGAAGACACTATAAACTGCCATACTTCGTTGGTCTTATTATCGAGAATCAGTTGAACAGAGATTACAGATAGTTAAAACGTTTCCACTTTCCATTCACATCTATTTACCAGCATCAGTTGTGCTGGCACTATTACAAATCAAGTGGAGTAAATGCTTGTCACAATCCAAATAGGTACATATCCCACTTGCCTTAGACCCAATAATGACATAAGAGTTCCCAAGATATTATTTGCTGAAGTTAAGCAGGAATAAAAATAGGTTGGTTTTATAATAAGCGATTGCTTGCCATAGAGCAGTGTCCCCCAACCCTCTCTCTGTCTCTCTCCCAAGAGAGACCAACAGGTCAGGTAGGTAGCTCAAATTATTACACCTCCGTATTAGTGTGGAGAAATATAAAACATGATCAGTTGGTGGCTCTTGAGGAGAGGGCTGGGAAACACTGCCATTGAGTATATAACATATGACCAGTTCTTTACACAGGTTTAGATATTAAACAAGGTAACCTTTTTGGTTTTAAATGTCCTATAGTTTACATTTTATGTATTTGGAGAAAATATATATATCATGCTTATGCAATACTTGGGTTTTTAGGTAATAAATTAGTCCGCTAGACATAATGCAGATCTGTAATGCAATGGGACTGTCAATTTGTATGAGAAAAACAACTAAATGCAATAGAATTAGCAACAATGTAATAAGAGTGGATAACACCTACTCTCTTCTCAGTTTACATGCACCAACATAATCTAATAATGTATGGCAAATGACTAGACTATGAGACAACCACTGTCCCTGGTATGTTGGTAGAAAGTCCAATTTAGCCTACAAATGTACAAAGTGCAGCAACAAGATCCTGGAATTTCAGTATAGGTCTACACATGCTGAATGGAAGCTTAAGTGAGGAGATATAAGTGGATAAAATCTAAGATGGAGCACTGTGATATGAAACCAGTTGCCACTTGACATTATCCTTTTGGAGACAAGGCTCCTCAAAACATTTTATGGCGTCTGGGGCATTGTCTACTTACTTGCTCAATGCAAAGTGACTAGAATAATGCTATATAAAGCACATACATGGTTAGAGCCTTTCACTGCCAAACTGATCCCGAACATCCCTTTCAAACCTTGTACACATAATGAATAATTCGTTTGTTTTTTTGTTAAGCTCTGGTGTTACTTGTACCTTCAGAGTAATCTGATTATTGACAATACATTTAGGGAGGTTGTTTAAGGGCAATTTACATTTTTCATATGCTGCCAAATGTCAGCTGTTCCTTTTTCTTGAACAGTATTGTACATTATAGTAAATATAGCTATAGTGAAAATATCAAATAACAGAAAAACAGGGCCCCATTTTACCAACAAACTCGTACCCATTTAAAGAAATAACTGACAATAATCCTGACAAATGTTTCATTACAGTCTTTAGTAGTGTAAGATATGTATGTCAGAATTTGTTGGGGTACTTATTTATATTTATACAGTAAGACATCCACTGTTCATGCCAGAACAGGCCAAGAAAGATAGAAAGACCCCATTGTATATACAGTGAGCATATATACTAATATATACTATATAGGACATATGTTAGACCCAAACACGCAATACGGAGACTGCAGAGATTTTACCACAACACCCAACACATTGCACAAAATTATTTAACTCTTACTGGCTTTTTGGGAAGAAAAAAATAGATTTTTTCGAAGAGTTAAAATATTTTTTTAACAAGCTCCCCCCCCCCCCCAGTGTGGTATACAAATATGAATATACGTATGTATGAGTATGTATGTATGAGTATACAAATTTGCGGGCATCATTTTAACTGTGTTTAGACGACCCATAGGCTTTTGAAGAAGCAATGAAAGCAGAGAGAAGTGTATATGCATCAATGCAATTAAATACATGCGTGTATACGTGTCTAAACCTACATGTAAATGAGGACAGCCTACATTTTTTTGTGTACATTCTCTGATTTTAGCCATCACAGTATGGAGATTCAAAGCAGAGGTTCAGTCTGTTTCCCATCCTCGGCTCTGCCTCCCTCCCCGGTGGATGAAAGGGGCTTTACAACAAAAAAATCTCCGGGGGTATTACTGACATACAGGCGGCATCCCCTTCTCTGTGTGCACTCATGCTCACCCATTTAATTGAGAGGGGGATGCCACTCCAAGATGGCTGCGCCCTGTGCTTGAATCCAGTGGGAACTGCACTGGAATCCGCACGAGGTAAGGAGTTTTATGTGTTGTAAGTCTCGGTGTTAGTGGGTGGAGGCAGAGAGGGTTGTAAACAGGCTGGAGTTCAGCTTTAAAAAAGAAATGTAATAAATATTCCAAATGAAGACTCTCATGTTAAATCTCTCCTTAGCTAATCCTGGCCTAGGACCAGCAGCTCTCTAAAATGGATGTGGTAGCTTGGAAATATAACAGGCTATTCTGTCTTCTTTGCTACAACCGCTTCCTAGGTCAATATATTTTGCCAACACCTTTCACTAGTGCAATTCATATCAGCAGATGGCTGCTAAGTGCCACAGCTGAAAGCTACATCATTTTGTCACCTTTAAAAGTGGAATAGCATTTTAACTTAACTATTCAAGCTTTAAAAAGCAAGACCACACAGAATGATATTAGACCAGTGAATGCTGGGAGAGGCTGTGAGATTAGCCAGGCCTAGCGAGTTTTTTCCGAAGTGGCCCAAGGGCAACAACTGAAATGGTAAACAGGAAATAGAATGTTTACTATAGCTGTATACCTGCAAGATGCATTCCCAAAATTGAAAGTGATCATTTAATGGTGGCCACGCTTTGTGAAAGCCTATTATATTCTGGCTGGGACAGGCCTAGGCCTCTGTGCAGCAAGGGGTATATAAGGGGCAGCCTGTGTTCTTGATATGAAAGGATAACATTATATTATAGGGTGAACTTACGGAACATTTCACGGCCAGTTCTGCTGTAATCAATACTTACATGCTAAATTAAACATGAATCCTTTTTTTGTTTAGACTGCTTTTATTAAAAGTATTTCAGAACATTACAGCAGTTTCTGGCTGACATGTTAATGCACTTAACCTTTAATTTATTCACAACAGGTTGATTTTTTATTTTTACATTCCGTTAATAACTGAAAGGCCAGAAATGAAATGAATGCCATAAAAATATTAATATCCTGGATCCCAGACAAAAGACACTGAAAACCGCTGCAAGATATGTGTGTGCAATAAGAATTTTAAGAGATTTTTACATTGCGCTGACTTTTATTTATGTAATATTTCACAGCTGTGTTTTTCAGCTAAATGGATTCTCCTGAATCCTGTTTATAGCTGAGAAAATCACAGCTACACATAGTTCTGGTCTGTATCCTTATTCATGATTTTACCTGTAACTTGAGTCTATTGTGTCCTAATGCCCTATTTTGCTTTCTCTAATAGCATAAAGAACAGTCACAGCACTAAGGCCTTGAATACTTGAATAGAGCTGCAAATCAGGCAAATTGTTTCTACAGAGTTATAGACAAGAAATAACTTTCATATAGAATTTCTCAACTGTCCGGTTTCACAAAATGCAACACAATCAGAGGTCAGTTTATTTAAATCTACAAAAATCTGGCCATATCCTCTGGAGAATTTGCATCCATGGCTCTGTAATTTATTTTTGAATTTGGAAATGTCTAAAAAACTTGTGTATTGTGTATATCACAATATATTACAAGCTGAGACGTGGAATTGCCATACCGTGCTTCAGTAAACACCAGCCCACAGATAGTGAACTTGGCCCATGAGATGGTGAGATCATCACATAAGATGACAAGCTCAACCACATAAAGTGGAGTGCTCATCCTGGGTTTCAGTCCTTGCCCCTAGGGCACCCCGGCCCCGGTCCAATCGGTGCACTTGGATCCGCTCATGCTCACTCTTCTAAGACTCGGTTCCAGCTGAGTCCAGCTGAGCACACCAGCAGGAGCATCCCCGCTACTCTCTAACAGGGAGCGTGCGCCCCCGCACTGGGCATTCACAAGTGCCCCTGCGCACCCAGATATAGCAGGCGGCGGCTCGCTGCTTGCTCATGCTCTGTTGGATTGGGGGAAAGAGAGTATACTGGGCGACCTGGGGGTCTCACACAGCAGGGCATTCCAAATGTCAGGTGCTCTCAGCCATGGGTTTTGGTCCACTTTAATAAATTGCACAAGTGTTACTGTACTGTTCTCAGTAGATGTTGGCCTGGAAACCAGAACCTCTGTTGAACAGAACCTAACCAAGACCTGATCCTTATTTTGGTAAGTGACTTGAAAAGAGTGGATGACCACTGAAAAAGATCAGAACTATCAGGGACGAAAGGGGTTTGCAGGCGAGGTAGTGGGTGGACCAGAGTGCTTGAAAACCCCAAGCCTCTCATCACTTGGTTTAGTAGTCTGGCTGGATACCTTTTTTTGAATGTCTACATTTGCCTTGCCCTTGGTTTGTAACCAAAGTTTCTGTCTGAAGCTATAAGCCATTAAGGGTAGGGTGTGGGGATTTTTCTTTATCTTTGGCATTCATTTTACAAAGTACATGTATTGTGCACCCGTGCTTTAGTACATGTACATTTTAAGAAATGTTAGAAATATAGAAGGCATAAATACTAGTGAAAGTGAATCTGTGACAAGGAAGTCTCAGAATGTAACTTGGAGGCTTAAAGTGGACCAACACCCAGGATTTTGACTATCCTGGGTCTTGGTCCACTTCGGTGGGGCACCCCCGATCGGGGTGCCCCGCTGTGTGAAACCCCCCCGAACCCCCCAAACTCACCTCTCCCCGCGCCGACGGACAAGCCGCGGACAAGCGGCTCCGCCGCCGCCTGCGCGTCCCTCTTGACGCGCGCGTGCCCGCGCCGGCCATTCACAGACGGCCGACGCGGGCACGTCTAGAGGGGCGCTAGGGAGGCGGCGGCGGCCGGCCGCCGCCGAAGATAAGGTAAGGAGTTTGGGGCGTTTGGGGGGGTTTCACCCCGCGGGACATCCCGATCTCGGATGTCCCGCGGGGAGGGAGGTGATCGGCCCGGGAATCTTATAGATTCCCGGGCCGATCACCGGTGGGTGTTGGTCCACTTTAAAGTGGACCAACAGTCAAACATGACTTAAACCAGACCAACACAACA
Organism: Gastrophryne carolinensis; assembly: GCA_027917425.1. NCBI lineage: Eukaryota > Metazoa > Chordata > Amphibia > Anura > Microhylidae > Gastrophryne > Gastrophryne carolinensis. The sequence goes on along the minus strand of CM051234.1, from coordinate 407,952,905 downwards.
AACAGTGATCATATGCACGCCTGCCCAGGACAATTTAGATTGCTGCACATAAAAATTAATTAATTAACCCTTTTCTAATTCTTGTTGTTGTAAATTTTAAAGACAAGATGCTCATTCATGCATTTGCAGGCCACCTGCAAACAGGAAGTGCCGTCAGTTATGTCAGTTGGGAGAGGGTGCACCAAAATGGCCGCTACTTTTTTTTTCCAACTGTACCAGGCTGTTGGTCCGGTGTAAAGGGTAATGTAATCAATGTGCTAAGCCTATCTGTTATTTTTTTTCTATTTCTTTGCAACTTCATGTTATAAAGTAAAACAGTTTCTCCTAGCAACAGTCTTGGCCATGTACGTCAAAGTGTTGTGGTAAAAGTACAGATCAGAGCCTTCCCAACTCTAGTTTGCTAATCATCTGATTGGCTGAGGCAGAGACAAGAGTATTAACCCCTTCTGCTCTAATTCAACCTCTTCAGATGGGAGGAAAACAATAGTGGGTTCCAGTAGCTAAAGGGTTACTGGCAGTGTTATCAGCTGGGGAGGTAAATGACTGCTGCTTTGCTTAACCAAAGCTGATAATGAGCTTACCTGTTACATTGGAAAAATGCTGGGAGTTGTAGTAACAAAAGATACTAAGAGCTTTGCTGAAAGGCAAGAAAGCCACTCCTGTTTTACCACGTCAGAGGAATATAAGAAACTTGGAAACAGCATGCTGATAAGTAAATCACAGGTCCTAACACAAACAATTATTTGACATCTCAAAAGAGGAAAACAATGAGGCAGAACACCAAAAACATGACCAATAGTGAGTTTTCCTCTAAGCTGGAATCAATATAGTGGTCTGACTTTTTCCAGTTGTGACATTTATGCTTATTAAAATAATACCATGATAATTAAATAATACCAGGGTTAGGGGTGATTAGAACAAATGATGCTGTGTTTGTCTGACCAGAGCTTATATTAAATATATCTATGACCAGGCCAAAAGGCCTTGGCCAGACAGGAGTTTTAAAGTACCTCTGTCGCCAGATCTGATGCCAGCTTGTTATTATTTCTTTAGTGGAATCCTACAGTAGAGATGAGCGAACTTATTGAAAGTTCGATTCGGGCGATTCGCCGAATTTCCCCAAGAAATTCGGGTTTGCCCGAATCGAACTTTCACGAATTGCTCATCTGAAAAAAAAAAATGCCGGCATGGTGGGAGCGGGCATGCCGGCTACGCCTGTCAACGGGCCGCCGCCGCCGCTCCCACCATGCCGGCATTTTTTAAAAAAGCAAACACTTACCTCCATGGTCGGAGCGTGGAGGTCGGCACCGCTCTCAGCTGTCATCAGAGGACTCGTCATCAGAGGGCGCCTGAGAGCGGCGCCTGCCTCCACGCTCCGACCATGCAGGTAAGTGTTTGCTTCTGCCGCCCGCTGACAGCGTAGCCGGCCTGCCCGCTCCCACCATGCCGGCATTTTTTTTTTTTATTTCAGGGAAAATTCGATCGGCACGAACCCAAAAAAATTTGGGTTCGTGCCGAATCGAATTTTCCCTGAAATTCGGAGCGAATTCTGGTTCGTCCGAACCGGTTCGCTCATCCCTATCCTACAGGATAAAAACTTACAAGCAAGTAGTAAGACAAAAGAACCATTTAGTTTCCAATATATGTAAACTGATGGAGAATTTTTGAATAGGTTATGTTACAGGATTTGGATGAATGGGTTGTGCATAAGAACTAGGTTGCAGGTTTGGGGCCAGTCTACAGCAGCATTATTAAAACAGAGCTGCTATAGAACAGGCTTCACTTCAAATTCTCAAAGCACCCATCTTGCCACCCCAGCACACTGTTAGGCTTAGTCACCATTTTTACCAGCAGGTTTGTTATTTGCTGAAGGATCAGAAGCCTCTGAACACACTTCTAATTGAGGAGGTGACAGCTAAGGCCACGTGGCTTACGGTTCTCCAGCACAGTGGAAACATGGGGCTTTAGCGGTGGGTTATCCAAAAAAAGTAGTGAGCTTTTGAATGCTGAGGGTTAATCTGTTCTATAGGGAACAGGTATACTATAATATGATGATATGGAAATGCAAGTCATGCATATTTCACAGGTTAGAATTAGGACATGAAGTCTCACATTTATGATGAATAGTAGTGTTCAGGCCATCCGATAACAAAATCAGTTTCTCTGATTGAAGTCATTTAAAGGCACCTTTGCATGGCTGTCCTTAAAAGCATCAGATCAGATTAGGTCCAAACACAATTCTTCCTGAATCATTTAGGGAACATGTTCTTGTTACTTTCCTGCTTAGATTGTTTCTAAACTGCCGTCTAAAAACCCACGTCCTGAGCACTCAGTTTACATAAATAAATTATAAAGCCGAGCTAATGGCAAAGTGATTGATCAGGCTGTGTATTTGCACTTCAAACCTTTCTATTCTCCCTTATCACATGACGTTGCTTTTCCATTTGGAACATCTAACGACTAAAAAAAAAAAAAAACAAATATTGATTTTCATAATGACAACTTAAGGGAAATGACACCTCTTTAAGTTCTCCAATAATGTATATATTATAGAGTACTAGCCACAAGGCCCACTTTGCTGGGCACATTATCATAGAATTTAGCAAAATGCTGCTTAATCTTAAAAAAATAAACAGAAAAGAAAAAAGTGAAGTTTTAGCTTAATGTTCTGTAATGAAAATGGGTATATGGCAAGCCTTTGAAGGGAAAGTCCACTTTCAAGTGCATTTTTGAAAGTGTATATTTTTGGTGCCAAAAGGACACTTTTTTTTTCTTAGGTTAGTTTTATGGAAGCAGTTTTCTCAACCTCTGATCTGTTGCTGTTCACTGTACACAGAGTCTGGCCGCTAAGTTCTACAAGAAGAGAGAAATTACCGTAACCCTGTAAACACACTTAAATGGGGGTAAAAACGAATAGGGAGTTATTGTGTATTGGACATATGTGTGGGGAACTAATAACTCAATCTGAGCTACTGCAAGGGAGGATTGAAATGTATTTAAAAAGGCCATACAATATGGTAAAAGCTGATTTTATCCAAATAAAATGTAATAGGGTGATTCACCTGACTACTTGATTCATGTACTACCTGCTAGCAATTATTTTGCCCTTGCGTTATGCAAGACAGCCAACTCTGCACAACTATGTAAAAGCAGCTTCCTTTTAGTAGACTATAGTGCAGGCCCAGGAAGGTTGCCAATGGCCAGTTCTCTGCTTCATCCTTTCATACAGTGGGGGTGTTTCCCAAAATGACTCAGGGTGGAGCTGGAAAAGAGTCACAGTCACCAGCCCTGGGCTGAGAAACCTTGTTTTTAACTGATTTAAAAAAAAAAATAAACTTGACGTTGAGAATTTGTATCAAGAGGAACAGAGTTTTTTTGTGATAGGTCTATTTTAACTGAAAGTTTTCGCGGAATGTTTTAGTTGGTATCATGGCCATGTAAGGTATCAAGGCCTTGTAAGAATATCTAGTGGAAGAAAATATTCAGGCATGGCTGCAAATAATTGTAAACAGACAGAAATGAACAGACCCAACAATCCCTTTCTTCCTTGCGATCTCCTGCTTTAAATTAAGTCCACAAGAAACACCCTCAACAGCCAATTAGAACCATAGCATGACTTCATTTGGATATCACATAAATAGTAGCATGCAAAGCCATACTTCCCCTCCTTTGAAATCAGTGCCATTGTTGCCGAAAGGTAAATATAGTTGTTAAGATTTTAGATGTATCACAGAGTCATAAAACCTGAGTCATAGCCAAGTAAATGAGAAGCGACAATATAAAACAAAAGTGGGTACTTGTTCAAACCGTGAAGCTTTCTTTCATTTTATAAAAAATAATGCATGGAAACCCAATATACAATACATAATCGCACATGGCATCAGAGCAGCCTCGTTAAAACAGCCTAAACTAATATATACTGTATACCAAGATATTACTTCTACAGTAAATGTTCTGATTATTTTCTTGCACTCAGATTTTCAAGATCTCATATTAAAATCTAAAGATTACTAAAAAGTAGGGTACTACTACTACTCTGTTTTCTGTGGCCCAAAATTTGGGGTATTCATAAAATATGACAAGGCCCAATTCACCAATACTCGAAGATCAGAGAACATTCCTCAAAAATGTATCTATTATATTGAAAAATTGGGCCCCCACTTGCAGAACTACTGAAAATGCTAAGTGGAAGATTTTATTTAAAAAAACGTCATGTAAATTGGCTAGGGTATCTTATGTTCATTGAATCTCAGCAATGTAAGTCAGAAGAGGCTTTGTATTACAGGGAGGCTTTTGTTTTACCATCCCACAGTGTCTGAAAAGAGTAAACAAGAAGTCTGTCTAACAGAGCCATGGGTGTTGTGGTATAGGAGGGGTGTAGCTGGCAGATAAATCCCAAATGTTGTGTTTGTCTCCATATTCCAGTCCAGTAACATACAGTATATACATTATCTGCTAAAAAATGATCTTGAAGAGCTATTGGAATAATAGAATACCTCCTAGAAAGCCCTAAACCCTTACCTCCAGCGAACTCTATCCACCCCTTTTCCAGCTTACCTAATCAAATTATACATTCCCTGTTTGAGGAGGACTCAAAGCTAATCCACAAGTCACCGGCCTATAAATAAGTCATAAATGTATCCTGCAGTAACCCCCCCAGTCTACAGCCTATTATAGTCTGTGCTGGGACATCCAACCCAAAGGTAGTGGGTTTGGGTGGGCAGAAACTTGCATTAGGATATGGTTTGGAGGCCCTAATCAGGATGTCCCAGGGTGGAATAGAAAATTACACACTGCTACTGGGCACCTGTACTACCCTGTTGGGGCCCACTGGAGTATCCTCTGGCTTACACAGGAGAAGCCAAGCAGCTACGCTTAGAGCCATTTACTTTAAGATATGGAGGTATCATTGGTTTGCACAGTGATATTACTTATATTTAGGGGGACAGCTTTCACGATGGGGATCATGTTTATTAATTTTACATTCTTAAAAATCACTGAATACAGAAACAGAAATGGAACTACAGCAGAAGTTGCAGGCACTACATCTCAAGGAGTGGCGTATTATATTTTTTAGTCTTTCAAGCACAAAAGTTTTTCTCAAGATAGCTTGAGGTAAAATTCTGTGGTTAGTTAAAAGGTAAACAGTGTACACATGTCCTACTATAAAGTTACAGAGTACTACCAGTTAGTAAATTTACGAAATTCACATAAGGATAACGATTTAATGCAGCACAGAACAGCACCATTCTAGCTCTTGGAGACTACAAACTGCCATCTTATCTCCCTCTCGACGCACACACATACACACACACACGCTAGCTGTTTATTGCATCTTTTTGTGCCTGTGTATTTGAAAAGGCCTGGGGTTGTCACAAGTTTAAATCTTCTTAATACCTTCTAGACTCCTCTAAAAATAATGATACGAGTTCTTTATATCTTCAGCCAAATATCTTCATTAGATAATTGCCATGAAGTCGGAGAGTGCATACCTAAAATAACACCCTACATACAGTAATCCATTAAAACTTTACCAACTGCTCTAACAAAGGCAGCATTGTCCACATCATTGTGTGAACGCATGGTGTTCCTTCTGCCCCAAAACACTATGGAAAGGGACATGCATGGAGGACAGATTACTTGGTCATTTTGTATTAAATAAGAGCTCATCTAAACTATAATGTATAGTAAATGTGTTTAGATAATGAATGAGGAAGCACACTATTTAAACTGATTACAGTAAAGATCAATAAATCAACAATACCTTGAGAAGCAGTTGTTACCCATAAAATACTCAGTTAAGTCATTTAAGCTGGCCTAAGTGACCTTCGTACTAATGCTCTAAAGTCTAAATCTAAAGGTGCTACATACAGAGGTGACACTACACTAAAGTTCAAAACCTAAAAACGATATTTGGTTTAATTAGCTGTTCCATTTAAGTTTAACTAATTGAAAAATACATTAACTAGCAAGAATATTTAATAAATACTAAATAAAGTCATGTATACATTTTAAATGGCTGAAAAAAATGTAAGAGAAAGACTTCATAGACTGATCTGAAAGGTACTACGCTCTTTGTAAAGAGCAATAGAAGTTATTAGCATTTATAAAACGTATTTGATTTTAAATATTTTTTCAGAACCCAATCAGCATAAAAAGGGTATGCAGTATATGTGATACTGCAAATGATGTCAAAGTCGAGTGAAGGCACTGATATCCAGAAATCAATTGACTGGTTTGCTAAAAGTGAGACGTCTTACTCATTTGCCAGCGATTAAGAAATGGAATAGCTCTTAAACCAGCAAAGGCTTACTCTCTTTTAGTAAATCATGCTCCTTTTTCAGCAATCACCCCAGGGATCAATCCCATCTATTGCAAAGGAGCTCATTTTGCTTGGGCCAGTGTAGGTTAAAGTTGTTACTGAAAATTATGAGGTGCCTCAACAAAAGACGGGATGTAAGAGCGTGATAACACCTACCCCAGCTCAGATCTAATTATTGTAGCAGAGGAAATGACTTAGACAGGGAGTAAGTAATGAAGGTTTTAAACTTTTTTATTGCACATCTTTGAGGCTGCTTAGAAGCAGAAGCACTTCATTATGTTGCTTTAATCTGAAGGGCTTTGTTGTAGAGCTCGGGGCAGCAGACCAGCCTCCCTGTTGTTTTTTATTCTTTTTAATACTGACCAACTTCAAATGGCACTAGATGCCTGCAAAGTATATTAACACCTTCATTGACCAAGGCCATGTCCTACTTTTTCACATTGAATGTGCAGGAAACTAGCTTGCACCACCCACAGGTAAAATCAAAGATGTTATGGAAAGAACACTAGCTCTATACAAAGCACAAGAAACTTAGTTCTGTCCCACAGCTGAATCTATTCAGACTATATAGCTACAGTTGTTTAGCTACTGTTTTCCTCTTTTTAGAAATTAATGAATCCCTTAACAATTATAAAACATCTAAAACTGAAATAAAACAAATAATTATGATTGTTTTAGTCACCCGTCCATTCTTATGAAATTTCAAACTAAACAAGTTCTGTTCCATATTCTTCCAGGAGAACACAAGTTATCAATTATGTAATTAAAGCAGGCCCGGTGCCATTACTAAAGCGGATGGGAGTTTATTATGAACAGATCTTATTATGAACATCCTTTGAAAATGGCTAAAAAAGATATTTACATTATAGCGATAACAAGGCCCTAGTACATCTAACTTTATAGCGAGCGTTATGAGTCATTCATTAAAATAAAAGTGATTGCACCGCTAAGTAAGTTTAAGTTTCATTGTCAAATCTGCTAAAGTTATCCAAAAAGATATAATGCATTACAAATTATTTCTTGAGTGCCCTGCAGCCTTGAATATGTTTAAAGACTAAATGGAGCATGCTTTATTTTATGGCTGGCAGGGTATGTTGGGGCTTTTAGGGTTGTTGATGGTTGAATGTGGCTGCGACATGCATTGACTCAAGCTGCTGGAGGAAAAAACAATTGGAAATCAACGTTTAGCCTTTTAAACTGAATTAATCATGTATGTAGTGGGGCGCCAAACACCTTTATCGCTTGCACTGTGTTGTTAAATAAATCCAAAAATATGTCGTCAGGATCTTTTTTTTTCTTTAATGACTCTTAACAGTGGCTACATTGTTCATAATCTTAAAAGTGCCTTCTAGCTTACCTCCATCATACCGAAGTCTAAATGCAGGAAATAAATCTACGCTCTACCTGTCAAGAAGGCTGAAACTTGGGAGTGAAATATTATTCTTGCGTGTCATATATATCATGCAACAAACACTAAATCACCAAAGTGGCCAGAACCGCAGGAAGTAGCAGCAATTGTGAAGAAAAGCAGGTCAATGTATCGTTATTATATATAGAAAAAATATAAAGGCAGGCGAAAACTAGTAACTGCTTGCCAGTTTTACACAGAAGGTGTGTACTTTGCAGCATTTGCTTAACTTTGCTATGAATATACTATCAAAGATTTTTTTCATATTATGGATGCCTATGACATGCTAATTAATCAGAACATATCTACATCATATAGCTATGTGCCAAGGTATATATATATATATATATATATATATATATATATATATACACACACATTTACATAGTCAATGATAGAAAAACACATCAGCGCACACTACTACTACTTCCTCGCTTACTTTGTACTGTAGGTGATACTTTTGAATGCGATACAAAATAGTTGATGTTACCATGAGCAAATATTATAAAAAATATAAACATCACACAGTCCATTTTAACTTCAGAATTTTTAACACAGATCATCCATTTCAGACAAATAGCAATGCGGTCATTCCAACAGATTTAAATTTCATGAATATTTATGGTATATTAAAAGAAATTAAAATGTGTTAAGGAAAAGGCAAAGACTGGCGCCTTTCATATTGGCACTACTATTAACACATGTACATTGAAGAAGGATGTCTAAAAATAATTGTTGCTAAATGAAATCCTGTTTTGCTAAAGAGACAGAATTCCTCTTACCTGAGTGATAAAGTCTTCCTCGTGCGGTCTCTTTCTCCTGGAGCTTCTCCTGATTTTCTTTTCTAATTGAGTCCACTTTGAGACCTAGAGGGGAGATTACAGACTTTGTTTAGAGATACTCCCCTTGTGTGCAGATGGCCCATGTGCGTAAGAAACTATAAACAGACGCCACACACATATTTTTCCATTGCTTCACTGGCTGGAAAAAAAACTTCTTATCCTCTTCAGTCTAAAATGACATTCCTAAAATATTCATACTTCGTGTACTTGATAAGTGTGAGAATGGCCCTTTATGTGAGGACGACTGCTAGGAATGAGGATAGAAATAGATTTTGTAACATTTGCGTTGTTCCTCAGCAATGATGTCATAAGAACTTTAGGCAAGCACACAACTTAATTACAATAAGGAGGGCACAACTATATGTCTCTTGTATAAACTTACAGCACTAAGCTTATACTATACTCAGTGCTTACAGGTGTCTGATCAGGGAGTTTCAAACATTGTAATAATTATGTAATGCAAATTAATCAAATGCTTAGAAAATAGTCCTATTCAACACGCTACTGGACGCACTATCAAATGAAATATAAGAATCTAAAAAGATTACTGAAGGGGTTGAGCGAGAGACTGTTAATATGGCTCCCCTACTAAAATGAGACATTGTAAAATATGAAGACGTGCTATATTTCCCAGAGGTTCACATAAAACAGGTCAGGGAGGACGTTACCTGCATTCTTTGGAAGACAAAGGATGTCTCCCCCTTCACCCTGGTACTTTGTCTCCTTGTGTTTCCTCTCCGCACTTGTTACACATCCTCAGAACAATACAATGCCTAAATACTCATAATCAAAGCAGTCTTTTTTCTTTCTGACTCTCTTCTGTTGGAAAAGCAACACTATTGACATGTACCATCTGCTTATTCAAATACTTTGGAGACCATAGAAGCAGATGCTCAGATTCCATTTTATAGGAGTGCTGGAGACAGAAGTTTCCCTGCAACAGGTACAGAGCAATGGCTACAAGCAAGGAGGACATCTCCACACTCTTCTTACCTCTTCGCTGACTTGCTGAACTAGACGATTCTCCCTCCAAGTTTGGCTTTCCTCCAGCAATGGCTACATAAGGAGAAAGAAGTGAGTCAGAGGGACACCTTTTCATCATGAAGACAGGCAGTCAGCAGCAGCAGCAGCAGCAGCACAGATACCCAGGCAGTGTGTGTGAGGATGTGTTCTCATCAGGCGTGTGTAAGGAGGGCCAGTCCAGCTGCAGTGTCCGCTCTCCCCCATACAGTGCACAGGCTGAGGGAGACCCAAGCAGCCTCTGTCTCTGCCCTGTCTCTCAGCTCCATGTCTGCCGGGAAGAATGGAGAGAGTGCACAAACGTGTCTTGTTAGGAAATGAAACACCTCCAGCCTGTGCACTGTCTGCTGAGGAGGAGCCTGACCACTACAGTGGGCTGAGGTATAGGCTTTCCCGGCAACGTTTGTTCAGCCCCACATACTTTACTTGCATGACTGAGCTCACACACTGCAAGAGGAGATTTCCCTCCTCAGCCTCTATCTGCTCACAAATAAACTGCAGGATTACTGATGGCATGCAAGGGCCGGCGATGTTTAGACTACACGAATATTTTGTCAGCAAAAAAAATTGCAAGTTTTCCACAGGTGTGTCCAGTCTCCATGCTGCCTGAGTACTCACAAAAGCCTCTTATTTATAACTGGGCCAATGAAAGAGTGCAACACGTTCTACATGAGCATCACAGGAGCATCTTCCAACAATCAGGGGTCAAAGAGAGAGCTTCCAGCAATTGTATTAAAGTGGGCCAAAACACAGTTTTTTACTATCCTGGGTTTTGGTCCCTTCCCCCGGGCACCCTGATTGGGGGTGCCCTGCTGCGTGAAACCGCCCAGATTGCCAAAGTTAACTCACCTTTTTTCGGTCCTGCGACGCATGCGCGGCCACTCGTCCAACCAGCGTGCTCGGAGCCACCGACGGCACGTTGCCTACGCCTTCGTCTAAGGTCAGCGGCTCAGAGCGCACTGGCGGCTGCATCCCCCTCTACCTTCTAACAGGGAGCGTGTCCGCGCTGCCCATTCAGAAATGCCTGGCGCAGGCACTCGCCCTGCCAGAGGGATAGCGGGGATGTGGCCGCGGCTCGCGCATGCGCTGTTGGACTGGGAAGCAAGGTAAGTGTATGGGGCAACCTGGGGTTTCACACAGCAGGGCATCCCGGTTTTGGATTCCCCGAGGGATGGAATTGATCGTGTTGGGTTTTGGTCCACTTTAAGTAATTATATTATGTCCTGTTTTTTGGGCGAAAACCCTAAAGCTGTTCATACAACCTGCATAGACTGTTAAAGGGAACCTAAGCCCCTCATTGCAGCTTTGTGGTCCTGGACCACAGGGCCATTAAACTAACCCTCACATGACTGTATTAGGGATTTACACACCTTTTTCTAGCAGACCACCATCTGACAGGGGAAAGGAAACAGTTGCAGCAGACACACCTTCTCTAATAGCAAGTGTGTAGGAGTTTCCTTTTCAGTGAGAGCCCCACATTTATGGGACATTCACAGCACTAGATACACTGAGAACTGAACTTACCTAAGACTCTCTATGAACAAGGAAAAACTACCAGGGCTGGCTGCCCGACAGCCACTGGAAGACCGCCTGCCCTGGCCCTGATGGGGCTGCAGCACAGTGATTTTCTGACTAGGCAGTCATGGAAGTGCACAATATGCTGCTCCCAAGGAAGGAGTGGGCAGCCAGCTCCAGGTTCAAGGTGAAAGGTACCACTGCTTCATGAGTAAAACCAGTTTACACATTTTCCCCTTTTGCTTATTTTTTAAAAAACGATTTAATTAAAAAATAATTGTGCCTCCCAAGATCCAACTAGCTCAGGCACCGGCATAAGAGCTGGTAACCCAGGAAGCCACCCACCTGCCCCTGGTCCTGCCAGTATGCCAGCCTTTATGCCCTTTGGTATGAGTTTGGTGCCTGTGGCACCCCCGGAATAACTCAAAGACCATCCCAGGTAGTAAATGTAATGCTTTAAATTTCACTACTTCGAGTGTGTGTCTTCTTTCTTCTGTCCCCTGCTGATGTAACTTTTAAAGGGGGGGCACTCTTTTATTGATTTTTAAAAATGGGGCTGAGAAGGGCCAATTTTTTAAAAATATTCCCACACAGAAAATTAAGAGAAGAAAAGTATGGCAAACCAAGCAAAGGGGCTGATAATCCCAGGGCTTAAGGCCTGACCTGCAAGTCCCCAGTATTAGTCAATACCAGCTCAGTTCAATGCTAAGGGACATGGGGCTCACCCACACGACCCTGTCTATTGGTGGTGCAGGTAATAGTATTGAACTGGTATAGGGGTCCGTGGAAAACTAAAAAGAAAAAAACTCACCACACATTTGAAAAAGCCTTTATTATTTTTAATTAACTGCATCACTGAATAGATGATCTGCCAAAATCTAGAGGAAAGGGGGACACATGTCCTCCTCCTTATATCCTAGTTCCAGATGAGAGTAGTGATAGTTGCCGGGGGAGCTAAGCTTTTATAAAGAGAGGCTGTATAAAAGAGAGGGTTTCCCCAAGAAAACCCCCTCCACACCCTCCCCTTCTGTGACATATGAAGTCTCGCTCTCTCGTCACCCGCATGTGTGAGAAGCATATGAGAAAGCTGTGAGAGACTTATCACTTTCATATGAGATTTTACAACTCACTGAATGCTATCAGCATCAGTGAGTTATAAAAGATTACACTGATAAAAGCTATGTATTTTTTATATTAAATAAAATGTGCCCCTAATAGCCAACTAGCCTGGGCACCAGACATAAGGGCTGGTAACCAAAGACTGAGGCCACACCACCAGCCCCTTGACCCAGCTGGTATACCAGCTCTTATGCCCTTCAGTATGGGTTCAGGGGTTACCAATGGGCATCAGGCTCTTCCGCACCCCCAGTGTCTCAAATGGGGGAGGCAGAGATACCAAATGGGCTAATCATGCAGGGTACCTCCATGTCACCCACCTATGCTGGAAGGTGACATTGTGGCCCCCTACCCTATGAACTGGTATAAGGGTCCCCTTCTATAAAAAGACCTGACTTACATGTCAAAGAAAGGGAGGTGGATAGAGGGGTGATTCCATGCTCCGTGTCTTTGAATAAAAGGCTGATCCCCTCAGCTCACTAAGCATTCCCTGGCCAGGAGCTGCGATGAAAGGAGGGGAAACATGTGTCCTCCGAGCGGCAACTAGCGGTGGCAGGTGTCAGCAGTGAACCCCTGCTGCCACCAATAGAAGGTGGCGAAGGGGGCACAGAAAAAATGGAGGGACTTCAGCGTGGAACATGGAAGACCATCGGACCAGAAGAGGATGGTGTACATCAGGGGAAAGAACAAAGAAGTCGGGAGTCGGGAGTCGGTAAGTAGCGAAAATAACACATTCGTTTGTGTGTGTTTTTTTTCCTTTTTACACTTGGGCTGGTAGGGGATACAGGGGACCCCTATACCAGTTACGAGGGTAGGAGGCCACCATGTCAACTTGGCGGGTGACATGGTGACATGGTGGTACTCCGTCTGATTATCCTCCCTCTATTTGGGACACCGGGGCTGCAAAGGGCCCTGGGCCAATCAGTAAGCCCTGAACACATACTGAAGGTATGCTGGTATACTGGCAGGGCCAGGGACCAACCAGTGCGGTCTTTGAGTCCTGGGTTACCAACTCTTATGCCTGGTGCCTGGGCTAGTTGGCTATTGGAGGGGGGCACTTTTTTTAAATTTCATAATATAGTAAAAAAAAATTCCCGGTTGTCATTTTCTTGGATGAAAAACAATGCCAGCTATAGCATGTCACCTAGTAAAGTGGGCATTTCTCTTCTCAAAGCTGGCAAGATCTGCCCACAAATGATAGTTTTCTGATAACTGATAACAGCTAATAGTAACTGTTAGTTACTTTCTGCTAGAAAAGCATCTAATCCTTTTTTGAAGCTGTCAGCTGTTGATGCTGTAACAAGCTTTTGTGGGAGGCTATTTTTTCCAGATGGTAAAGACAGCTTGTCTTTAGAGAGGACTTTAGCTGAAATAGTTTTCAACCATATTTCTTGTATTGACTATTTATCTATTTATATTAGTTAATTATACCCCCCCCCCCTCTAGACGTCTCCTCTCAAGACTAAACAGATTCAATTTCTGTTCCTGTAATCTTTCTTCAATCCCTTTAACAGTTTAGTGGCTCTCCTCTACATCCCTTCCAAAATCAGGGCATTATTTCTTTGAACTGGTGCCCAGAACTGGTTGGCATATTCCAGGTGTGGGCACAACAGTGCTTTGTAAAGAGGCAATATTAGATCTTTCTTGTGATTCCATGCCTCTTATAATGCATGATAATATCTTGGTCACCTTAGAAGCAGCTGCTTGTCATTGCATACTGTTATTTAGCCTGTGGTCTATTATTACCCCCAGATCCTTCTCAGGGAGTGACTCTCCCAGTTTTACTCCCCCGAGGACATATGTGGCCTTCAGGTTATTAGACCCTAAGTGCATTACCAAGTGGATGATCAGACATTCAAAGTGTCCAAGTCTGAAGTTTGTGAAAATCTTCAATAGACTGCACTCTGCTAAATAGCTTGGTGTCTTCCGTAAAAATACAGACAGTGCTCTTAATGCCATCTTCTATACCATTTTTAAACAAATTGAGTAATAGAGGGCCCAGCACTGAACCCTGGGGTACAACGCTTACAACCGGGGATCATTAAGAGTAGGTATCTTTAACCACAACCCTCTCTGCACAGGATACTTCAGCCAGTTTTCATTCGACTCACAAATGTTTTTATCCCCTCAATTTCTCCAATAAGGGTCTATGAGGTTCAGTGTCAAATGCTTTTACAAAATCTAGAAAAACTATATCTACAGCCACCCCTCTGTCCAGGCTTCTACTCACCTCCTCATAGAAGCCAATCAGCTTCTGCCCTTAAAAAAACATGCTGACTGTCACTTAGAATATTATGCACAGTTACATAATCCTGTATGTAGTCCCTAAAGCAATTTTCCCACAATAAATCTTAAGCTTACAGGTCTGTTTAAAAAATGGGCACCACATTTGCCTTGCTCCAATCCCTTGGTACTATACCAGTTGTTAGTGAGTCTAAAGATCAGGAGCAAGTGATGAAATAACTGAGCTGAGTTATTTAAAGTAGACCAGAACCCACTAGGCTTTAGTCCTTGCCCCCAGGGCACACCGATCGGGGATGCCCCGCTATGTGAAACCCCCCCCAGGTCGCCAGAACTAACTCACCTTTCCCTGGTCCTACGGTGCATGAGTGGCCTCTTGTCTAATGAGCATGTTCCGATTCGCTCCTGCCCCTAGTAGGGTTCTAAGTAAGGAGTTATCAGAGCTCCTGCTCTGAGAACTCCTTACTAGATTCCTTCTAGTTTGGTCTCTGCTCTAATCATTCCACTGAAATTGCCCTCACCAAAGTCACTAACAATCAACCGCAAAATCCAAGGGCCACTTCTTCATTCTCATTGATCTTGACTTTTCCTCTGCGTTTGACACTCTCAACCACTCACTTCTACTTCAAATACTCACCTCCCTTGGAATTAAAAATCTTGCTCTGTCATGACTCTCCTCCTACCTCTCAGATCTCACTTTTAGTGCTTCCCACTGTATCCTCTACTCGCCCTTTATCTGTTGGGGTACCACACGGATTTGTCCTCCGTCTTCTACTCTTTTCAATCTATACCTATGGCCTTGGCAACAGTTTTGGCTTTCAACACCACTTATATGCAGAGGCCACACAAATCTACCTCTCAAGCCCTGCTCTGACCTCTCTTCCCTCATATCTCAGGCTCCTGACTATCTAACGGCTATCTCTTCATTCATGTCCTCTTGCTCTTTAAAAATGAACATGGACAAAACATCACTTGTCTTATCTTCCCACCATGCAATTCTACTTCCATCTTCCACATCAATATATCTGTCAGTGAATTCTCTATCATGGCAGCCCCTCGAGCACAGTGTCCTGGCGTTATACTGGACTCCTCTCTTTCATTTACACCACACATTCTGTCACTAGCCACCTCCTGTAGCCTCCAACTCAAAAATATCACCCGCATTTGCCCCTTCCACGCTGCGTGCCTCATCTACTTATCCTTCTTATCCTCCTTATCTTCCTCTCTGTCAATTACTCCTTGGCTCCCACTTTCTGAAAGAATTCAGTTCAAATTACTAACCCTAATCTTTAAGGATCTCAACAACCAAGCTCCCTCATACATTTCATCACTAGTCCAAAAATACCAACCTAGACGCAGTCTCAACTCTGCTCACAAACTCCTCCTGTTCTCTACCTTGATCACTTCCTCCCACTCACCAGCCTGAATCATCTGACTCAACCCATCCATCTTACCATCCTTCAGAACACTGGGCACCTTCTTAGTACATACCCTTTGTGACCCAGCCTATTGTCTTTTTTTTTTTTTAATTCTTTATAGGTTTTTCGCATATAAACATACACAAGAAAAATACAAACACCATACAAAAGAATACACAATAGGCAATGGGGCAAGGGTCAAAAGGGCAAGGGAGCAGGTGGAGGGAAGGACGAGGAAGCAATTAGATGACCTATGTGTCACGTATGTGTTTGGGCAAGTAGCTCAGCTGCACGTAAAGGCCGCCAAATGGAACCGCTTTCAATGAACTCCTGCACCTACCAGGGCCTGGGGGGGGGGGGGGAGGGAGCAGGGATGAACCCCTAAAACATCAACCCAGCATGGCGGAACGGGTCATAATCAACGGTTCTCTGGCTCTTGGAAAGACTGCTTGAACTCCTCAGACTCTTGGTAGATTAACCAGGGCATCCATGTTCGCCTATATTGCTCATCTCTATCATGCATAGCCAGTGTGAGATCTTCCATTTCCGAGATGCTCCAGCCTATTGTCTTAATGCCTTTTCCTTTAGATTGTAAGATTGCAAGGGCAGGGCCCTCTCTACTAATGTATTCCTGCATCTATGTGTTTTTTTTACATGTCTGTTACATTTGGTTCATAATATTGTATGTTTTATATGCATTGCTGTCATTGTTGTTTTTATATCTTCTAGTCTTACCCCTGTACTTGTACCTTGTGCAGCGCCACAAAATATGATGGTGCTTAATAAATAAAAAAAATAATATTAATCCTGGAATTCAAAGCTAAAGGGACTGGGTAGGTGACATTTGTAGAGGTGGTAAGAACATCTATGGCCGATCTATAGTTCAGGCCAGTGTGAAGAATTTTCAAGAATTGCTGTGTTCCAGCATGTCCTGACTAGTAGGGTTTACTAGAGAGAGCACCTGCAAGAAGGAAAGGAAAGACCCAGGTATATTAATAACTTCTGCTGTCTCAGCAGTCAGAAAACTTGATAAAAATATACTTCAGTGACTGAGTGCAAAAGAGCATAGTTGGGTTTGAACCAAACAGTCAGTCCCTGAGAGGAACAACCTTTACCCTTACGCAATAGCAAAGGGTAGCAAGCAAAAATGAAAGTATGGAAAGGTCCTCTTATAATGTTTCCCAGAGCTCCGCAATCTCTGAAATGCCCACCCCCTAGTCCAGGCCCTTCCAACCCCCCTACTGCCTTTAGGCCCAGGGTCTAGGGGACCAACCAGCAGCACGGCAAGCAGGCAAAACTTGCAACCCAGAAGCCTAAAGGACATTTAATTGAAATAAAGATAAACCCTTCACTTTGGTGGTGTAATGGCCCAACCAGTCTTTGCAAATCTGTTATTCCCTATTCTAACACTGCACATTCCACCTATAGTAGGGTGTCACTCAGCCTTGGAACATGCTATAAGTGTTGCCACACTCGGTTGCCTCTCCCAGGACCTGGGTGTGAAAGGGATAATAGCTGAGGCTACAAAGGCCGATGAAAAGCCAATCAAACAGAGCAGAGAGAGTGTAGGGACATGCCAGGTAATACACAAGTGTTCAGTCTGGAAAGTGTAAAGCCAAAGGGTTAAACAGAGGACTGGTTTGCCGCCCTAAATAGCAAGACTGTCCTACAAGCAACACAGCAAATGGCAAATCAAGGCTAGTAGTCAAGTTCAAGCAAAAGGGGAATGCTAAGCAAAGTTCAGGCAACATCAGGCAAGCTAAGGCATAGCAAAGAGCTAGGTTCCAGCAGCACACCCAAAGAGAACTGAACGCTATAATGTATGCTACCCTCTCCCAGCAATGCAAACTGGGAGAGTGTAGATTTTATTTGGCCACTGACCAGTCAGTCTCGAGGTAAATTTAGCCCAGCTTTGGCTAATGGACCCAGTTAATTAGAGGGACCCTCTGACATTAACCTACCCTGGAAGCCGCATTGCCATGCTATGATCAGCAAAGCACTGCTCTGTTTTCCTAGAATACTGCCTAGACTGCAGCTGAGAATGAGAAATGCTGGCCTAAGATCTATAGACAGACTGGAGACTGTGAATGACACTAATAGCACAAAGTGCTATGCTGTATAGTAACCACTTTACAACACTTTGTAAACATTTTTACAATTATTTGTACTATTCAGCTTCTAATTATTACTTTATATGAAATATGACAGGGCTAAATAAGTAAACATAAAAAACAATAAGTATAAGAAAAACGCGTGTGTGTGTGTGTGTGTGTGTGTGTGTGTGTGTGTGTGTGTGTGTGTGTGTCTGTATTTTCATGTTATTTTTTAGCATACAATTAGCACAGCCGAAGAGCAAACAATAGCAATAGCTTATTTCATTCATACTGTAAATAAAATGTATCATATGCATGCAGACAAGGCCAGGGGTTTGATTGGCTTTTGGGGAAGGGGGAGGGGGCACCCAGCAATTTAGACAGAAATACAGCAGTATGAAAGCTACTAAAAAACTAAGTTCTGTTTAGTGTCTTTGGATAAAGGTGAAATAAAGGACCCCTTTGGGAGTTTTGACTCTGCATATTATGTTTTTTGGCAGTGTTAACTTCTATAAAGCTTCAGTATAGTCCCATTTTAATTAGGTTTGTTGTTTTTTTAATTGCAAATGTAATAGCTTTACATGTCGAGAAGGCTTATCAATTGAAATGTAAATGTGGACACAGTATGTATTTGTTGTCTTTAACAGGATATGATGTATAAACTGAGTTATGCAATAAGGGCTTACCACTCTATACACCTGTGCCACCCTTAACTAGCAATTAGATGGCAAACTGCCTTCTGTTTGAACCATTCAGGACCCTTTGCTGAAGTCTTTTGCCCTTTTGCTGATTTTTGGGTAAATTTTGCCTATTATACTAGCAGGCGGGACAGGCTGCATGACAGACTCCTTTATCACAATTTGAAGAACAACTGGTGGCAGTGAAGTAAGCAGTGGGTAACGTTACTCATTGCATGTCCCCGCATCAAATTTTCTCTACTCACATTCTGACAAAACCCTGTATGCAAAAGCTTCCTGTACTCATTAAAGTGGATCTCCAAAGTAACCATAGTGGTTATACACATGTGATCAGTCTGTAAAGTGTAAAGGGTTAAACAGAGAACTGATTTGCAGGCTTGCAGGCAGGGCCAGCACCAGCACAGGGCAAACCTGGGCAATTGGCAGGGCCCCTACCAACTTCAGGGGCCCACTCAGTCTTACACTTGGCAATGGTAATATTTTACAGTGGTCCCGAACCACTGAATACCGGGGGCTGTGTGCAGACCTACTAATGGCTGGCCTCAGAAACAGGGGATGGTCAGCAACAATGGAGAGGGTGGCATGGAATGAAGAAGGGCTATTGATGGAAGTGCAGAAGGTGGCGAGAACCAGGTGAAACCTGACAAGGACTGGAGGGCGATCAGCAGCAGGAGATGACCCATTTGTGGCAGCAGATGTGAAAATTTACATTATGTGACACACTGCTTTGGGGCCTACTAAGACTGTCTTGCCCAAGGGCCCCCCCAAACCTGGAGTCGGCCCTGCTTGCAGGCATAGTGGTCCTTTGGATTATGGCATCCCCCCATCCCCGGGGCAGTAAACCCACAAGATCCACACTGCCGCATTGGTTGGCTGATGCGACTGCCAAGAAGTCTCTCACAAGTCTCCCGAGCCTGGACCTTTTGGTCAAGGATGGTAGACTCCCTCAGAGAAGGAAGCCTGGTCGGTCCTTTCGGGACTCCTCTTCCTAACATTCCTTTCAAGGAAGAAGAGGTTCTTCATTTCCTGGTGCTCGCAGAGATACCTGGGGCAGAAGTAAGTCCCGTGGCCAACCCAACCCCTCTTGGGAAGCTAAGTCCAAGCCTCCTGTCAAGCCCTCTCAGGCATCCGGGTGCTGTTTGCTCAGATCTGGAGACGTCTCGGATCGGTGGATTCAGGAGGTAGTGTCCTCCGGTTACAAGATAGAGCTGGCAGCCAGGCCGCCCACAAAACTCCTCAGTTCAAGGATATCCCAAAACCTGCTAAAGGCTCAAGCTTTGAGAATGGCTGTGCAATACCTCCTGCAGATAGGTGTAATTTGCCCTGTACCTCGGCAGGAACAGGGTCAGGGATTTTACTCCAACCTGTTCACGGTTCCCAAGAAGGACGGAACGCTAAGACCGATCCTGGACCTGAAGGGTCATTTTCCAGGGACATCAGAAGTTCCTGGGGTTTGCTCTGGAGGATCAGCATTACCAGTTTGTAGCACTTCCATTCGGGATATCCTCAGCCCCCCGTGTGTTCACCAGGGTGCTGGCGGGCATCATGGCTATCCTGAGGAATCAGGGTATTCGTGTGTTACCCTATCTGGACGACTTGCTGATTGCGGCCCAGTTCCTTCAGCAGGCCGAGAGCGATACTCGAACGGTGTTGTCAACCCTGGAGGGCTTCGGCTGGGTAATCAATTACCCCAAGTCCTTTGTCACTTCCTCAACAGTGAGATCCTTCCTGGGAATGACAATATAGACACCGCTCAGGTCAAGGTACGTCTGGGGATGAGATTGGTAGGAATAATGGTGTTGTGCTTCGAGGCAGTGCCCTTCGCCGAATTTCACATGAGACCTCCTCAATTGAACCTGCTGACCGGCTGGAATCGGACTCAGGAGTCCCTGGAACACGACTTTTCGCTGTGCCCCCTGGCCAGGCAGTCCCTCTTGTGGTGGTTGGACTCCCGGAACCTGCTGGTGGGCAAGTCCTTCTTGACTCCCCATTGGGAGATAGTTACCACGGATGCCAGTCTGACAGGCTGGGGAGGTGTTTGGCAGACCCAGAAAATCCAGGGTCAGTGGGGTCTGCAGGAGAACCGTTTACCCATAAATCTCTTGGAGCTGAGAGCAATCCGGTTGGTGCTTCTACGCTTGACTCCCCATTTAAGAGGTCGTGTAATCCAGGTTCGCTCGGACAATCAGATGGCTATCGCCGGGGCGGACTCGGAGGGAGAGAGATAACCCAGATTCTGACTTGGGCAGAGGAGAATGCTCCTTGCATCTCGGCGGTCTACATCCCCGGCGTGGAAAACCAGGAGGCAGACTCCCTGAGCAGGAGTGCCTCGCGCCTGGGGAAATGGTCTCTCAGCAGCGAGACTTTTCACGCCCTGTGTCTCCGCTGGGGTCAGCCGGACGTGAATCTATTTGCGTCCAGACACAATCACAAGCTTCCAAGGTTCGTCTCCCTCTCAAAAGATCCTCTGGCCATTGCAACAGACGCTCTGGCGATTCCTTGGACGGAGTTCAAATTTCTGTATGCATTCCCTTCGTTTCCGCTCCTGGGCAGAGTGCTGTGCAAGATAGCCCAGGAAGGGGTACCAACCATCCTAGTGGCTCCACGCTGGCCGAGAAGGAGTTTGTTTGCAGACATAGTCCAGATGTCAATAGATCACTACATCATGCCCGACGACCCAGGGCTTCTCACTCAGGGGTCGCTACGGCACCCCAATTTACGGACGCTGGCTTTGATGGACTGGCTATTGAAACCTCAATCCTGACGGAGAAAGGGTTATCGGCCACGGTTGTGCAGACAATGATTCAGGCACGGAAGAAATCTTTTCCATGATATACTACAGAGTTTGGTGGGCTATATCGCTTGGTGCGAGACCAAGAGTCTTCCTTGCCGCATATTTTCTATTTCTAGGATTCTGGAGTTTTTACAACACGGCTTAGACTTGGGTCTCCAGCTGAGCACCCTCAAGGGTCAGGTTTCGGCTTTAGCCATCTTTTTCCAGAGATCCATTGCCAACCATAGGTTGATCAAGACTTTTATCCAGGGAGTTACCCATGTCAGGCCACCGCGTAAGTCATTATTACCGGTGTGGGACTTGAATTTGTCTATGCTTACCCTCAAAGTGGTCTTTCTGGTAGCGATCACCTCGGTGCGTCATGTATCAGAGCTGGCCGCACTTTGTATAAAACCACCCTACTTTGAGCTGCATAGGGATAAGGTGGTTTTTCGTTTCAAACCTGATTTTTTGCCTAAGGTAGTTTCTCCTTTTCACCTTAATGAGGAAGTTTTACCTTCCTTGTGTCCAGCACCGGCTTATTCCAAAGAACAGACCCTCCATGCCTTGGATGTGGTCAGAGCCATAAAGTATTACCTGGCTGCAACTGAATCGGATTTGCTCTTTGTCCTAACAGAGGGCTCTAGGAAAGGATTGCCACCAGCCAAGTCCACGCTCAGAAAGTGGATCAGACAGGCGGTGGTAAAAGCATATTCTGGCAGGGGGAAGAAACCCCCTTTTCGGATCACAGCTCATTCTACCACAGCTATTGGTGCCTCTTGGGCTTTTCAGTACCAGGCATTGGTGGAACAAGTTTGTAAGGCTGCTACTTGGTCTTCAGTTCATACTTTTACAAAGTTTTACAAGGTGGATGTCAGGGCCTCAGCTGATGCTGTTTTTGGCCGAAAGGTGCTTCAGGCGGTAGTGAAATGAACTACATGCTGTTCCGCACTGGGGATCCCGCCCATATGGACACTGCTTTTGGATGTCCCAATCGTGAGATATGGGACGACCTGGACTGGATGGAGAGAAAAATACAATTCTGTGAAACTCACCTGTAGAATTGTTTTTGGATACATCCAGTCCAGGTCGTCCCACCCCGCCCTTTTGTTCATTTTGTCCTGTTTGCCTGTTATGCTAATCAACCATTTTCTTTTTATAAGACATTGTTTTGTTCTATTCTTTTGCTTAGAGAGAGTACAAGCTGCATATCAAGGGGGCTGGGAGGAGCTACATCTTTGATCTTGCAGTCGAGCTCCCCCTGGGGGCGAACACCCAATCATGAGCTATTGGACAACCTGGACTGGATGTATCTAAAAACAATTCTACAGGTGAGTTTCCCAGAATTGTATTATTGCACAATAGAAACCACAGAGTACCAATGACAATAGACAATCTTGTATCCAAATGTAAATAAATCTAAAAACTAATATCTCATAATCTCCCCACCGCATACCACCTCAGGTAAGAGCCACGCGTTCCGTGGGTCATGCCCACATCATTAGGCAGGTGCTGTAATCAGGGCATCAGAATTTTTTTGCAGATAAGGCAGGTTCTTTAAATTCTAACGTTAAACTAAATGTTTATTATTTTTAATAGGTCATGGGTCAGGGCTAGAATCACTACAATGTGTTATTGCTGACTGTAACCAAGTTGTGAAGCCTCAGCATACTGTCTTGGTGCCAACACAGAATAATAGGTCATTTAAAGAGACTCCCCAGCCCCTAGCACTGAGGTAGGAGTGGGGGTTAAAAATAAAAAAAAGAATCTTCCCTGGTCCAGTGCTGGTCTTGGACGTTCCTTCAGTTTGCTTTATAGAGTGGCATCCCCTGCTCTCTGCTCTGGAAGCTGGAAACACTCACAAACCAGGGGATGCCACTCTGTAAATCCTAGCTGCGTAAGAGGTGCTGATGGACAGCACTGGATTCCAGGACCAGATAAGTTAATTTTTTAACCCCCTTTCTTGCCTGTGTGTGTGTGTGTCAACTATAGGGATACTTCAAACAAAAATGCATGGTCTAGGAAGCAGATATGTTATACTGTCAGATGTCCATTTTATTTAAAGCCCACCCATGACACCTTTGTTGAGCCTACTTTTTTATGACCAAACATATGTGAGGCCTGATATAGCATAAAGATAACTGAAGTATTTCTATCTGTAACAAAAATGGAGCCTGATGCTGATAAAGAGAAAACACAACTATCTCAGTAATTAACGTAAAGAGAGGAGAAGAGCCTCTAAACCCTTGTATTTGACAAAACATCAGTTCCACACATATATTTTTCGGGCTGTCATAACTTAGAAAAAGTATATGATGTGATGAACATACTGATTTATTATGATTTCAGGAGTAACCTGTAATTTTTTACCCTTGCCCTATCAGTTATATCTTTACATATACTTCCTGACTACAATCTATATCAAAGAAACATCAACATCTGGAAGTTTTTTGGGCTGAAAGGCTTTTTGTCATAACATGTCTAACAGATTAAGACTCTGTTCACACCTCTGTGCTTTCTCTACAGTGCAGGTCAATAGAAGTCTATGGCAAGGCAAGCCCAACTTGCAGTGTACCTTGGTTTCCACAGCTTTTACCATTTACTTATTCTGCAAATAATATTTTTATTTAAAAAAATGCAAATGCATTGCTAACGCATCAAAAGTGCAGCATTTGTTTTGATACAATGCCCCGCTGGCATATTTACCAAACGCTTGCTCTTAACACAACGGAGAGGTGTGAACAGAGCCGCAAACTATTTTCATGAATGCACACATAAAATAAGCCACACCAAAACTTCAAAGTCACTGATTACATTTATTTATGTATTCCAAGCAAATGCATAGCAAAATGCAAGTGTCATGGCTGAGCTGGGAAGTTCATGTCATGCTGCAGCTTTATGAGTATGCCCTGCTGTGGTCAGAGACAGCTGAGGATACCAAGGAACAAGGTGTCATTGTTTTTGCATGGTCCTGCAGAAATGAAGTAAAAAGGAGGACAAATTTGGAGCCCTAACATGGCTTCCACCCAGCACTGCAGGAATTGGAGGAGAGACACATGGGACAGGCATACGATAAGCTTCTTGCTGCCTTATTATTGTATTTAGGTTTACAGTCCCTTTAAAACAGCTCTATAACAAAAACAAACTAATAATATAAATACTTATAAATATGTTATAAAGCAAGAAGAAAGGATACCTATACAAAAAATCCAGTCAAGCTTGTTTCCTTCCTATTCTGGAAGAAAGAAGAACAGGGGTTTAAGAATGGGCTTCTAAACCCAGTGGCAATAATAAGGCAGCAAGCAGCTCCCCTGATGCCCGTCCCATTTGCCTCTCCTACTTTTCATACAGCGCCAGGTAGAAGATGTAGTAGGGAGGGAAGAATTCAGTGTGTGCTTGTCAAGGGACTTTCAGCTTACAGAGGCGGACTCAGCTTTAGTGGCCTGTCCACTAGGCCAGGCTGAGGTGAAAAAAAGTCTTATTGCAGTTCCTCTAATGAGGGTCCCCAACCTTTTTTCATCAAGTACTTCTATTTACTGCTGTCCGTCACCTAAAACCATCAGCAAAACACACAGAACAGCCATTTAAAGTGAATAAATCACACACATTTTTTTAATTTTCGGAGCAAATCATGCTTGTCTGAAGTCTAGATGGCAGCATATCAGGTTGGAGTACAGGTAAGTCTGTAATTGTCAAGTACCACCTTGAGTACCACCAGTGGTACTAGTATCACCTATTGGGAACCCCTGGTATGGAGGATTATATCCATCATGCAATGCTGTTGGCAGTTTTTAGAGTGATTTATTTGTTTTTTCTCTTTTGTTCTTTTTTTCTCTCAAAGGCTTAATCAGGAGACAAGCTGTTAGGGTTAAGAAGTTCTCCCCTGTAAAAGTGGAATGGTTCGCTCTTTCAATAAAGAAAAACTAGCCTGGCTAGATTTTTTCATGGTGGACGTATAAGTAACCCTTTTTTTTGTGTTACACATTTTCGAGATATGGCTTCCTTCAAGTACATATGTTTCAGACACACTACTTTCTGGGTCTTCAGTGTCAGACTGTTTTTGTTACAAAGCCTGATTCTACATCTATCATCAGAAAAGTTAAGCTATGTAAGGGAAGAGATTTTTTAACCAAACATGGAAACTGTCAACAGACACCAAACATGGATATTTTCTAGGGATCATTTCTTTTCCCCAGACATGATTCAGCTGTTCAGAAGGAAATATGTATGATGATTAATGTCCAGTTAGTTGTTTTTGTTGAGTTACATCTATATTTGCAAGGATGACACAACATTTATATTTGCAAAATACTGTAAAATAATAGAACTGCTTCCAGGTTAGACACCAAAGCACACATGTGGCCAACAGGCTGTTTGGTCTTTGGTTGTCTTCTGGTTTAAGTGGACCCTTAAAGTGGACATGTGTGGCATGTCTTGTCACCCTTCAACACTGCTGTCACTGGTGGGAGCTTTTCTGCTGCTGATGACCATCCAGTCCCCAGTGCCTTCTCCACTGTCACCAGTTATCCTCTAGTCTTACCCACCTTTTCTACTGTTGTTAATCTTCACTGGTCATTATTGCCTTATGTACTGCTGCCGATATCCATCCAGCTCTTACTGCTTTCTTCTGCTGCTGATCAACCTCCACTTCTCCTGCTGCTGATCAACCTCCACTCCTCGCTGTCTTCCTCACTGCACTTGAAGAGTCCACCATTAGTGCTAATTAACTTCTGGTCCTTGGCTCCTTCACTGCTGCAGCTGAAAAGTCCACCATTGTTTCCAATTGCCCCCTGGTCCTTGGCACCTTCTCTGCTGCTGCAGATAGCCCTCCATTTCTTACTGCTTATTAGTTGCTGTCAGGTCATGTTGCTGGCCACCCTAGAGTGTGATCGGATGTAGCAGCCTGCAATTTCATGGGTATCCCAAACAGGTGTGGGACAAACTCCCCTTGGAAGGGCACAAAACTCGGTGGTCCAGCTTTAGTGATGTGAACCATTTTCTGCTGCAAATCTCAGAGAAGGTATACCAGGCAACCATTTTGCACTGCTTTGCTCCTTCTTTATGATATGCTTAAAATCAAATAAGTTCTCCCCTGCATAAAATGTAAACAGATTTTTATTCAGGTGGCTTGCCAGAGACTGGTTTCTTAGTTTCACTCTGAGACAGCCTGTACTTGGCAAGGCACAGTCTTTTGGTAATCTAATGTGGAACAGACAGAAGTATTGTCCAAGAGTTGCTGGGTACAGTAACTATGGGAGGTACTAAATGAGAGAGATAACACCTCCTCCTTGATATTTCCTAGTCTTTGATACAAGGCCAAATCTTTAGTGGCTATGGATGCCCTGCTAATTAATGCATGAGATGATGCTGCTGCTGCCATACAGGATTATAAATGGAGGAGAAACTGACCTTGCAGCATGAGCACACTAATAGGACAGACTCAATAGGCCACACCAAGTGGGTTCCTAATCCAAGAATGGCTGTACCACTCTGCTGCCGATTGATTTGTAATGCAAGAGAATAAACAGCAGTAACTGAACCCCTGCAAGAGGTTGTGATAATGGCAGAAAACCTGACCACTGCAGAACCCTTGGCCCTCAAAAAGGCAACACCACTGCAGCAGGGAAAAAGCGGGAATATCCCAGAAAAGATTTGGGCAAAGAAGAGGAGAATGGAGGTAGGAGCGAGAGAAATCCAAGGGCAGCAAACATGCAGTAGAAGGGAGGCTTCATATTTCCGCTCCAGGGGGGCTTTCATGGGGCTGATTTGGAACGTTATTCTTGCAAGTATGCTACGACGACATATAGCTAGACCCAGGCACTGCCTAACTGCCATGTGCTGCAACATCACATACCGAAGCAAATGGTTAGAAAAATGTTATAGAGATGCAGTTAGAATTTGTAGTGGTCATCGTCTATGTCAATGAAAGAGTAAGTAGAACGCAAGGGCACCCAATGGGGGTAAGTAGAGCCAATACACAAAGTGCAATGTAGAGAAATCTGTGCCTACACACGGGTGTGTTTTCAGGTCATCTACCTGCGTGTTAGCCCATGTAATATTGTTATTTTTGGAGTAAACATTACATTAAGCAGATGCAAATTATACCATAATTATTAACTCATTTGACTCAGTTGTATGAAATTATCTCTTAATTATGTCTTTCTTTTATCTTATTTGCAGGCAGACTCAAGTTTATATGTGAATGCACAACAAAAGTCTAAGAAGGTTTAGCAAAGTAAGGATACTACAGGAAGAAACAGCTAATACAATAAAAAAATATATATATTCTAAAAAATATATCTATTAAACACAAAAGATAGAGCAAAATAAATGGAAATAAAAATGAAACTACTATACATTCCTAACTAAAGTTTCCTGTGTAGTAACATGTGGTGGTGATGATGCGGTTCTTACACCATCTAGATCAGAGGTGTCAAACTCATTTTCACCAAGGACGGCTGGCATCCTGGTCATCTTTAAAGGGCTAGTTAATAGCCAACAAAATGCAAACATGACCATTCAAATGTATGGTTACAGACATAGAATGATTTTACCCAGGACAGATGCAGGCAGGCACTGAAATATTTTGCCCATTACAGCCACATAATGATTTTGCCTAGGAGAGATGCAGAATTAATTGTCCCAGGATTGGCACAGCGTTTTTTTGCTCCGGACAGATGCAGATGCTGAATTATTTTGTCCAGGACAGATACAGGCTCTTGATCAAAAACAGCCACAGAATCATTTTGCTCAGAATAGATGCAGACGTTGAATTTCTTGACAGGTGCAGAATTATTTTGCCCAGGACAGCACGCAAATATTTTTCCCCACCCCACCTTGTAATAGCTAGCAAGAACCACTGCAGCAGATGTAGCATAGTCTGTTGTGGAAGTTCATTATTGGGTTAGGGCCCCTCTTTTGTGGTGAGACTTGGTTGCACAGTGACACAGAACAGTTGCAGAAACTACTCTCGTCTTCCCCCAAAACCCCCAAAAAAGTAATGCCAGACATTGTATAGGCATCATGCCTGGGATTAGAGACATTACTGTGATCCACAGTGGAACAGTGAGTCACTCGGCAGGACCACAGACAGATGCAAGGACGTGCTACCGGTATCAGAATCCTTGGAGTAACCGAGCCAGCTAGAAGGGGCACCACACAGCCACCAACATCTGGTACTGTGAGAAAGCCACATAAAAAAGGCTTGGAGTGCCACATCTGGCCCCCAGGTCTTAAGTTTGACACATGTGACCTAGATAGTGACATTAGGGTATGGTATCTTGGTTTGAATAACATTGGTACTATAAAATATAAATGTAAACTCTATTGTCAGGGAACCGCGGTCACGTGGTCCGACTACAAACCAGGGACCGCCCGACACAAAGACCGCGTTCCCAAAACCCTTTGTCCGACCCCTCCAATCAGGGATACCAGGCTCCACAGCCTCCGGACACACAGATTCTTGGTTTAAGGCAAAGCAGATCGCTCAAATTAAATATAAGTTTTAATGCTATAAGCACACTAGGCAGTAATAACAAACATTTAACTATGAGGTAATATGAAGTGATACAGGTGATACAAAATGCTATTCTGAGACGGTTACAGGATAGAGTGCGTTACACAGAGAAACAATAGGCGGTTACCTTAATATGCAGTTGTAGTAGTGATGGGGGATCTCTCACAAGGGGTATGTCAAGAGCTTATGATGATGATGGGCACCTCCAGTATGCTGACCGCATATCCCCTCTAGATGAGTGACAGCTACCTGGCTCCAGACCACCCTATTTATGCTGCGAGGGCCCTCCGCCCCTCCCCTCTGTTGGACGGATTGTAACCTCCTACGGTTCTGAGAGTTCGGCTTAAACCCCCAGAACCCTTTAGGGGTTATAACTTGGAGCAGGGGGGTCGTATGGCCTTGGAAGCGGTACCAAACTATTGGGCTGGACGCCGTGCACCCAATGAGTCCAGAAATGGGGTTTCTAAGCGGATCAGAACCTTAGATCTCCGTTTACGGGGCTTTGCTTTATTTCTGAGAATGCAATTACCTATCCCCTTATTCGGTTTTGTGAGCTGGTTCTGATCCTGTACTTGGTTTGGTGCTGGGATACATGGACGCGCAGTTATGGAGCAATTTCTGTTGGTGCCGTCAGTCTGCGGTTTTCATCCTTGATATGACAAATTCACAGCAAGGGGTCCAGCGAGCTACAGACTAAGTGGCATCTTCCCAGACTAAGGTGTGACAGGATCAGCAGGGGGGGGGGGGGAAGGTCTGTGCTCTGTGCTATTCAACACATACATGCTAATTATCTCTTCCTGAAGAGAGATACGGACTTGTGCATATATAACAGGGGGAATAAAGGGAAACTCTAGACCTGGATATGTGGGGTTTCTTAAAGGGGAATGCCGACAATGGTGATAAGGTGCAATATAATATTTGACCTATTCCTCACACTATATTCTTTAGGCTTGAATAATGCAAGATCTAATAACTGCATGTTATCCAGGAACTGCATTACTCAGTCATAAGAAAACACAGCAGCAGTGCTGGGTATGTATTTTTAGTTCTATAGAGGGAAGTCCTAGAAAATCAAGCATGTCACTCTTAAAATTCTCTTTTCTTCAACATTAAAAACAAATAGACTGTTATATTATCATGGTCGAAATTAAAGTTATTGTTATTGACTTGAAAATAAAAAAGGCTATACTCACCTTTTATACCCCACAAACCATGTTTATTTTAATGCCCGGACAATGACACTTATTGTGTTCTAATGTCAAACATACCAGAACCATTTTCTACTGCTAAGGATGCCTAGAAGTCACCACCTTCAACACTTTTGATACTTAGTCTAAAGGAGCAACTTGCGAAGAATTGTATAAATAAATTGTATTTCTAGGCTCACTGGAATATCTAGATTACCAACTGGGCTAAAGAACAGCCTGCGATTTCTTGCCTGCAGAGGAAGAACTAGAATCAAGCTGACTTGAATCAAGTCATTCAATTCATTTGAAAGGGGAACTATAGAGGAATAAAGTATGTTGTGGAGTGAATTAGGAACTGTATGTGGCAAATTTAATTGTTTAAATATGTACTATTTGTTTTCTCACCTTCTGTCCAGCTGTTTAATTATTTTACATTTTTTTTATATTTTTAAGAGAAACTAATGTCACTCGTTCACTTACTACTTCCTTATTCATTTTATGGCTGCCAGTCACATGACTGCTGGTAACCAATCGGATTTGCCAATTGGGCTTGCACATAATACCTATTTGGTTATTGTTTAAGGGCTGGGAGTCTTGGCTTTGTTTTGTTTTCAGGGGGAAGGGGAGCTTCCAATATTGCTTATTGGCCAATTTGAGACCCCAGATTTATACACTTGTGATAGATATCTGTCTGTCCTTAGTATAGGGATTTTGCTTTTGCATTTGCAGGAGCAGGGGATTTTCACTTTATTGATTGTTGAAATGCAAAGTAAAGTCAGCTTCTACAAAAACTAGAGCTAGAAAATCTTTCCAAAGTTAGTGCACAGGTATTCATTTTAAGTTTTTTTTATGTACTATTCTGTTTTTACAGGAGGATCTGCTAAATTCTAAATGGTTTGTCTCCAGAGCTAACCTGTGCTGGAATAATGGCTTATTTCTATTGCACTTTTTATGATGTGTGCAGATGCTTTTAGTCATCATGCAATGCCTTGGGCAGATATTAGTAGTGGCTAATGCTGCTGCTCCCCACAGGCTGACTCAGGCATTGGAATGGAGCTGGTCCCCCTTATAAAAGTGGAACGTTACAAGCCAAAACCTGTTACCCCTGAATTTTATTTCTCCCAAGAAAGAAAAAACATCTTAGCTAGAATTCTTTCAGTTGGGGAATATAACTGATCCCATTGTCAAGTTATATAGAGGATAGGATAGAAGTCAACGGATTTTCAATATTGGCTGAGCAATAAAGCTTCTTTAACATACTTCGTATTCCTTTCTCTTTAATTTGTAAATTTACTGCATCCTTTTGGGGTCAGGGCAGGTTCATTCCTAAGGGAGTGCAGCTTGTCCTGTTGGCTTGGTGCTAGAAGTAACACTAGCAGTTCATAACAGATGGCAGCATCTTTAAATATATGACTATTTATGATTGTTGTTTTATAATTAGTTTGGATAACTTCTTGTTCTTCTCTAAAAATCAATATAAACTCTATCCAGCCAAAAAGCTGAAACTTCCTTTAAATCATGTAAAAATAAGAGCATGGTGATAAAGCTCTATGCAGCCATAACTCATGAAAGTCTGTGAAGATTTTGGAAAGAAAACATATTAGATAAGTTATGAGCAACACTACTAATTTGGCACCTTTCCTGGGCAGCCGGCAAAATATTCAGCAATCCCAAATGTGCAAACTTGTGTAAATGACTAAGAAAAATATTGAAATAATGAGTGGCGTAATGTTTTAGAAAGAAAATAGAGCAAGAGTGCAGGTGTAAAGTTTTATTGGTCCTGCTCCTGTTTTATTGCAGTAAGCTCAGGACTCCATGTACTAAGCGGTGGCGTCAGTGTTTTTGGAAAGCAGCGTGGACCCCAGTGGGATTTTAAGGCACTTACATAAAACTGCTTTGATATAGAGGACTTATATATATGTTTCTCTGTGGCATGAAAAACGTTGCAACAATAAATATCTGCCATCAATTCTAGAATATACCAGACACGTTCACTGTAGAAAATGACTGCAATGTGCAAAACCTTTGCTTATTCAAAATAACCATATGTCTTCACTTTCGAAGATTTTATTAAAATTCCTGATAATTACTCTGTACCCGGGGACTAACTATGGCCAAGTACAAACACAATAAATACATGTTACAAGGGTTGAAGTTATGCCTGTTCTTTATAATAAGGTCAAACATACCTTTATTGAAAGAAAAGGAGAAAATAATCTGCAAAATGCACAGATTAATTATGTTACATTTTTGGGTCTTTTTTTTTTAGAAACTGAACCTGCTTGAGTGCCATTGGGAGTAGTCCTAAGCCCATCCTGCTCTGTTGCCTGTGTGCAAGGTGATAAAGGCAGTATCACAAACATCCTACGTCCTTTCTCCACTGCTGAAAAGTCAACAGAGTTGCTTATTGTTATCTTAACCCTTTGAATCCCAGCCACGTAGATCCTACAGTAGTGCCTCTCTGACTGTCAAGCACCAGCATCGTTAGTTCTAAGTGGCACGCATTTTCCCCCACTAACATTAACCCATTAACCCTTAAAAATTAAAAACAAACCTATGTAAGTTTTATTTTGTTTAACTGTTGATGGTGCATGTAGTAGTTTTATTTCATTTGAAAATGTCATAAAGCACTCTTTTCAATGTGTGAGGGGTCTTCTGGGCAGGAAAGGGTCTACTGATAATATGTGGTATTGTTGTCGGGGGAATGGGGCTTTTAGACACAATATGATTTTTTTAATTACATTTTATATTTAAATATCTAAAAAATATATTACTCCAAAGAAAATATCTAAAGAAAACACAGAAAAATGCAAACAAGGCATTTCATGTTAAAACCAAAAAAACTGCTGCAAAAAACAATATATAATTTTCCTGGAAATTCCTGCAAAAATCACAGTTAAACACAATGAAAAAACTCTAGTCTAGAGCCATGACCAGAACACAGCCCTGCTGTTTCAGTGTGAATTCTGTTCTATATCATGGGTAGGCACCAGGTGCATTCATGGTCCACTCTCTGGGGGAATTCTGTGCGAGGGGAAAGCCATTTCACGTCATGTGAATCTTGCAGCAGCCACAAAGCATTCAGGCAGTGTAATGAATGTATCCATTACAGCTAGAAATAAGGGATAATTGTGGAGGTTTGAAGCAATTTTGAGTTTTTCAGAAGCAGGGCTTTTAGGTGCAAATGAAGATGGCAGCTCCTCTGTATTTCAAGAGCACAGAACCTGTCTGTTATTTCACAATAACCACATGGGCTAAAGCCCTCTCAAATAGCTTACATCCCTGATTGCCGGGAGGGGCGAAGTTAGGGGAGCAATTTACGAAGTTTTAATTTTTTGACTCGGGATTCGCTTTAAGTATCATTTCATCATTTCACATATCACTCCTTTTTTTGCATTTTGCTATTTGCTCTTTATATGGAACTGATCACTTTACTTACTTTGATTGCATCAATTCCATTTTGTAATACTGTATTTTTCTATAATTAACATTTGAATAAATTACACACCTATAGTTAAATAACCTTTGACAACCTTTGACATGTAGTGTGGCTACATTTTTTGAGTGCTTCAATTTTTTGCTCCCCATTGGATTAAGCTCTGCTAGAAAATGGTATTTTTCTTATGCAGGGTTCGTGGCAAGAGGAAGGCGTTAAACGGTATTTTGCCCTTTATCTGTGTTTCTGGTTTTATATGTCTTGCGGCGGGCTTGTCAGACTTTCAGCGCAGTCTATTGCTGCATCCTCTCCCCGATATTTATCTTTGTGGGAGGTGGATGAGGGGTGAGGTATCTGGTTGTGGGCTGTGCTGCAATGAGCCCCTTCGATCCATCATTAATGGCGGAGGATCGGGGATCTGCCACGTAGCGGGTAGCTGAATATGCCCCCCTCCTCTTGTGATGTCGTGGCTTGGTGGCAGTATATCCCCCTCCACATTTAGCCATATGGGCGACGGCTAGTGGAGGGGGGGACTGTTGGGCTTGGGCTGCACAGTGGGAATTCCTCTGTTCTGTTGTTTATGACAGCAGAGACTCCCCTTTGTCGCTGGTTGCCTACCAGCACCTCCCTCTACCTCGCGTCTCTCCTTTGGGTGATGTGTGGTTGGGGGGTATGTCATGCAATCCATCCTTTTCCAGTCTTTTTCCTGGGGCGGTGATGTGGCGAAGCAGGTTACTGGACGGGTAAACTATAAATGTTATTGTATATTTTGCAACTGTTATATCGTGAATAATTAATGCAGGGGCTGTATTGTCATCTGTCCTACTGATGTCTTTATTGGATGGTGAGAACCGCTGAATGGTTATTGATTTTAAAGATATTGGAATAAACCGCTGACTACACTTCTGAATTTCATTTCTCTAATGCAGGGTTTACTGATGGCATGAAAGAGAATGCTAGGTTAGTTTAGTGTTCCTGTGGATTAGGACTCTTCCTGGCAATGTCCTGGCAACCAGGAAGAGTCCTACACTACAATGATGGATCATGGCTAGGTGAGCGTGCAGCTCCGGCAGGGCTATGTCAAGCCAGATGCCCTCTGGGAATCCTAATATCAATTTTCAATTTTGGCTCAGTTTCAGCAGGGCCTAAATCTGACCATAAAGCCTTGGATTATGTGCTTGATTTGCTCTCAGACAGAGCTAGTGATGTTTCCAGACTAATACAGCACGTCCATGTCTCTCTTGGTGACAGCCAGTGCCATTCTCTGTCTGCCCACAATCTTCTACAAACACTAATGGCCCATGCACCGGTGCCCACCAAGCGCTTTATGCAGTGCATACTAATGCATGGCATAAAGCCGTTGTTTAGGACTTTGTGTCATCAGAGGGGTACCTAGTCAGTCGGCCCTTAGTGTTTTAGAGGGCTGCCTTGGCGATGATTGGTCCACTTAAACTGCCAGTCTACCTCAAGGTTTTGTCACCCTCTACTGACAAGCAACTTTTAAGCATTTTGCACTATATATGTTTAACTGTGATTTTTTTATTTTGGGCTTTAACGTGTGTGTATTTTTTTTGCTGGTGCTCTCGCATTATTTTGGGTGAACTATTTGAAAGAATTTTTTTTCAAGAAAACCATATTGCGTGTAAAAGCGCCATTCCTCCCTATTACAATGGTATCACATATGTATCGGTAGACACCCATTCCTGCCTAGGAGACACCCCAGAACTGAAAAGAGTGTTTTATTGGCTTTTCAAATAAATTACAACTTCTATGCACATGTTGCAGTAAACTTCCAATGACTATTAAGGGTTAAACCCTTAAAAATTAAGTGCCTCCCACCCTCCAGCAAAACCAGCCCGGGCACCAGCTATGTAGGCTGGGGAACCCTAAAGACTAGCAACCCACATAGTCCACACAAGAACTGAGCTCTTCTGCACTCCCCTGACCATTGGGGTTGCAGGTAATTGGGCAGGGGTTGTGGAAGGTCACCCACTTGCCAGCAGGTGACTTGCCAGCCTCTCCTGCTCTTTGAACTGGTATAGGTGTCTCAAGGACCCCCTTACCAGTTAACAAAGGGTAAAGTGAAAAAAAACATGCCCATACACACTTCAAAACATTCTTTATTCTCTTTTTTATACACTACTACTTACCCCTTACTTTTAAGAACCTGCCATTCAGAGTGCTCATTCTGGTGTGTTGTTGTATATATCTTTAGTTGCTGTGATTTAGCCCCTTTTCTGTAGCCCAGTTCATGGATTTTATTTTTTCACCAAAACACCTTTTTTTTTAGTGTTGAGAGGTGGTCCCATCATCACCCATCTTTCATCAGACTGTGTGGGACACACCAAGCTTTGCTTGCCTGTATTTTCCCTGCTTCTTTGTGTATGTCCACCAGGGGCCAGGCAACAGCAAAAGGGCTGAATCTCAGCAACAACAGCATTATTCAGCAGCTCACCAGGAAGATTCTTCTGCATATCTGGTGAACAAACATTTTTTTGTAAGTTACCCTTTGACACCAAATATCTTGCTAAAAGGTTCTTAGTGCTGAAAATATAAACCTGTTGTAGAATTCTAACACAGTAAGTTTGTCACAGAAACAGGACTTATATAAAAAGTAGCCATGTTGCCACATGGAGAATATTTACATAATTATGACTGAGAGAAATTTGTATTCCTACATTTGAAGTAATTTGAAAGGGGGCTGATGGCAGCGGGATTGTGCAGGCTGGCATTCTTAAAGTGGACCAACACCCAGGATTTTGACTATCCTGGGCTTTGGTCCACTTCAGGGGGGCACCCGCTGTGTAAAACCCCCCAGAAACCCCCCAAAACTCACCTCACCACGCTCCCACGTAGCCACGGACAAGCGGGTGACAGCTGCGGACAAGACAGCGCGTCCGCCGCCGCCTCCGCGCGCCCCTTTGACAGTGCGCGCGCCCGCGCCAGCCATTCACAAACGGCCGGCGCGGGCGGCGGCGGCGCCCGTTGCCGCCGATCAGGTGAGTTTTTGGGGACTTTTGGGGGGGTCCCTCACCGCGGGACATCCCGATCTCGGTATAGGTGAGGGAGGTGATCGGCCCGGGAATCTTATAGATTCCCGGGCCGATCACCCCTGGGTGTTGGTCCACTTTAAAAGATCCAAGTAGACAGGTAGTATGAGCTCACTGGACTATACCTATACCTATCAGCAAACAGTTCCTTTTGGTTGGACTGGCTCTTAACATAATGTAATGTTATGGGCAAAAACATAAAACAATTTTGTATATAACATAAAATAAAACCTTGTAAAAATATATATATATATATATATATATATATATATATATATATATATGAGCCATATCAACAACATTCTACCCAAATTTTACTTAATTACAAATCCAACATTAAAGCGGACCAACAGGCAAAAATGACTTAAACCAGACCAACACAACAAACAGTGCTCATATGCATCCCTGCCCAGGGCAATTCAAATTGCTGCACATAAAATTAATTTACCTTTTTCTAACTCCTGCCGTTGAATATTTTAGAAACAAAATGGCAGCTCATGCATGTGCAGGCCACCTGCAAACAGGAAGTGCTGCTGGGCTTCCTGTTACTGTGCATTGTCAGTTGTCACTGTGAACTTACCTCTTGTCCGGTCTTGCGGCCTCCGCGCGGTTGTCTTATGCCCGGAGGTTAGTTTAAAGGGGCCAATGAGCCTAAAGTTTACTGTGAGCGAAATGCCCTAAAGATTAATCTGGGCAATCAGCCCATATGTTGTAAAGCACCAATCAGCTCTATTTCCCTCTGTCCAATCCTGTTAGTTCCCATGCTATAAAGGTTTTCCTTCCTTACTCTCTCACTGCCTGTGATAGCGTGCTGCTGGGTGCT
Organism: Gastrophryne carolinensis; assembly: GCA_027917425.1. NCBI lineage: Eukaryota > Metazoa > Chordata > Amphibia > Anura > Microhylidae > Gastrophryne > Gastrophryne carolinensis. The sequence goes on along the minus strand of CM051234.1, from coordinate 407,915,447 downwards.
ATTGATCCTGTGTTTGTTGATTGTTATAACGTGCCGACCTAGCTTGCTTGACCATTCCATGACCGCTGCCTGAACTGACCTCTGCCTGGATTCCGACCCTGCATTCCGGTTTAATGCTATTCATACATTAATGATAATCATAGTAAACCAGCTGCTTTTATGTGAAGCAGTGACAAGAGAATAGAGAATAGAGAAAAGAGAATATAATTCAAATTGTAGGAAATATCATTTGAGCTCAAATATAAAAACATTTTAAGGTACTAATTTTGGATGACATTTTTCTTTATACACTGTAGGTAGTATAGGTAGTATAAATAACTCGCTTAAACTGTATTGTTACTTTTTCATGAACAAAATGCCATACAGTGCTAATACACCGCATTTATCTGTATTACCTAAAACTGAAATACTGAGCAGACACTGTGTAGGCTAAGCACATGCTGAAGGGAGAGGAAAGGAAGAATGTGCAGGGGGCTTTAACCTAAAATTGATGCATGTGCTATTAGTAAGTTATTGTACAATTGGACCATTGACGTAGGCCGAATAGCCAAAGTTAAACTGGAAAATCACCCATTTTGTCGTTCCATGTGCTCCCATGCAGCAACACATGGTAAAAGACAAAATCATAACTTTCAAAAGCTTCTCTGGCAAAATCGAACCTCACAATTGGCTACCGTGATTACATTTGGCTGGAGAGGCTATCAAGGAGAGACCTGCAGAACATGTGACTGTGGAGGATATGGGTGTTTTAGTCACACTGGTATCCCCCGGCAACCTGCCTGGTGCTGAGCCAGATTTGAATGATAAAAAAACGAAATTGGTGCTCCTTCAGAGGCCAAATACACGCTGGTAGCATTGCTTCTGCTTTCTAAGCTGCTTCCCCAACTGTGACTGAATGCTTAGTCAGCTAATCAATGCAGCAGCAGCACAGGGGAACGAGCACCCAGCAACGGTCAGATGAGCCTTGTTTTTTAAATATTATCTAAATTGGGCTCAGGGCCACTTTAAAGCTTTTCTGTTCCGTGCCCTGGGGGGCATGCCTCACTGTGTGAAACCCCCCAGTTCGCCTGTAACAGCTTAACTTTCCCCCGTCCAAGGGTGCGCAAGTGGGCTGTCCTCCAATCAAAGCCGTCTGTGCTTCTGCAATGGGGAGTGCAAGTGGCCAAAGCCCCAGCAGTGTGTTCGCTCATGCCTGAGTATGTGCCTTTGATTCAGGGAAAAATAAGTGGTTGCAGGTGAACTGGGGGGTTTCACACAGCAGGGCATGCCGATTGGGAATCTTTTAGATTCCAGGACTGGCCACGCTGGGTTTTGTCCTGCTTAAAGTCCTGCTTAAAATAGTATCTTTTATTGGCTAACTTAATAGGCTTTCAAGACTTCTTAAAATGGACCAATCACCAGGATTTTGACCATCCTGGTGATTGGATGCCCCACTGTGTGGAACCCCCAGACTGCCCACTCCACTCACCTTTCTGCTGCTCCCACCGTGAATGCGTGGGTGCTTGTCCAATCAGCGCTTTATAAGCCATTGTTTTGGACTGCTCGTTGGCATAAGGAACATCAATCGGCGCATCCCTGGCTCACCTGTGGAGTGCATGCTCCCAGGCAGGAGAGTGCACAGCTGCAGGGATGACAGAGATGCAGCCGCTGGCAAACACAATGTCGCCGGCGCTGCTGGGAAAGGTAAGAGTACCACCGACACCGGGGTTTCACACAGCGGGGCATCCCGGTAAAGGATTTCCCGGGGGCAGACTAGTGGCCATTCCTGGAGTCTTTTAGACTGTGTGATTGGTCTACTTTAGGCTTCTTCAAGTATAATAAAAATCTGTAACTTGCAGGCAAACATTTGTACACGGAACTACAAAAGTGGTGCAATTGTTTTTCTACTGACACAAATGAAGGCCAAGCACCAAAAAAATGGTAGAGATGTAGAAAAACAGTCAAAAGGGTTTGCTGATAAGAAGAACATTACTCTAAAGATGGGGGGTTAGTCTGGGGAATGGTTATGGCATTCTACCATGTCATCTCTGCTAAGCCAGCTCTTGATTTGTTTTAAAGGGACAGTAAACAGCGACTTGGTTTAGAATACATACGCTATTTACATATAATCCGAGATTTTGAAATTGCTAAATTTACACTGTTCCCACTGGGGATAAAGTGGGCGGAAGTTAGCTTGTACCTGGGTGGGGAATTATTGTCCACAGTACAGTGTATTAAATATTTGTATACATTTACATTCTCGCCCCAACCTCAGTTTTTAAAAACGATACAGTGTAAAAAGGTAAGTTGGCTGGCCTAGAAATTGTCGGTGATGACAACTCTGGTATTTCACTAATGGCAAATTTCTCAATGAAAATGAGCCAGTGGTATAGTTTGTACAAACAAATTTCTGTAGCTCCAGCTATTTTACCGAAGTAATTGAGGGCACAAGTGTCATGACCACATAACTACTGATATTTCCAATAGAGACCCAGATATGTTACACTACTTTAGAAAACAAGTCCAGTTTGGCAAGGTTCATAGTAACTACATTTGACCATGATCAGTTTACACTTCTGATCACAATAAATGATAATTCTTATCCTCTGCTTACAGTCATTTGATTGTATGAATATTTCTACATTGCCTTTATATTAGAACCCGCACAGGAGAAGTTTGCCGGTAGGAAAAAATGACTTTCGTTTTCTGTCCTCTGGTATGTGTCACAGCTGAAAGTATTACATTAAAAGGACCTGCAGCCATAGAGCAGCATTAAAGGACCAGAAGGAGCTCAGGGACCAGATTTCTGTTTGATGTTAGGACTGTGGAAATGGATGATTAGTAAACAGGAAAAGTTAAATGCAACTTCTATCAAAGATATATGTGATAAATTCAGATACAAATGGTCACTAAGTGCAATCTCATTTCTAGTTTCTTAGTTGTGGGTTCTGTGTAAAATTCATTAGTCACATGCATTTAGTTAACTGCAGATTACACACTTTTTAGCAATCGAGACCAGGCTAAACATGTAAGGTACCGCACAAACTCTGAAATAAAGTGTAGCTTTGTTCTATTTAGACTTTTTGATTAATGAACACATTGCATTCCATATTGTTTTATTTTACAGTTTTGATTGTATCTTTCCAAAAGAGATCCATATGGTTCAATTAACTGTGACACTAGATACTAACTGTATCTGTTCAAACTATTTTACAGTATTATAGTTTTCCAGGATCAAAAGCTTGGGATCAAAGTGAAAGTCAGACTCTATTTCTATTAGAAAATTTGCTTTCAAAAAGGGAAATTAAAATATCCAGACAGATGTCCAATCAAGTCGATTTAACATTCCGCTTGTGCTTTCTCTAGTGAGAAAGATGTACTGATCTTAAATGTCTTTGTAATGTAAACTGCATTGTTAAAGTTTCTAGTCAGAATGTATGACTAGTCAGTTGTATGCAGTAACTCATCATTTTAGACATACTGACAGCTTATCATGTCAACTGCTTAGCAGGGCAAATAACTCATAACAAGAAACAAGAACAACCATTTCAATTTGAAAAACGCATATCAGTTCAGAGACTGAGAGTGTCACATTCAAGAAGTTTTTACAGGCAACACATTGTCATACAATAAAGCATTTAAATAACTGATTACTAGGCTCAGAGCAAATACATTTCATTATTATATCATTATTAGTATTTTAAAAAGGCCTATATTTGCAAAGAAAATAAACCTTTGGAATTCAGATAGTGGTGCAATTACCAGCACTAATTTTAAAGTTCATTATTCATTAATCTGTCAGGTATCTATCCAAGCATTCATTTGGTTTAGGCACTTCTGTAATAAATCAATCCCCCTTGAGGTTCTAATAATTCGGTATAATTGTATGTCATCTGCAAACATATGCCAAATTAAGTTCTATTTAATCTACCCCATCATTTAAAAGATTAAACAAAATGTAACTGTTAGGGCGAGCGCTGCACGCCCATCTAGCAGCACTTCACTTACCTCCATGGCTGCATCCAGCCGTCATCCATTTTGCAGCACTTCCCTCATGGCTGTTCCTAGCTGTCTCCCTTCCCCCAATGCTTCCTTCTCACATGCTCAGGTGCGCGCACATCTCCGTCCACTAGAGGGTGAGCGCACTAGATTCCTGAGATTTAAAGGGCCTGTACAGCACTGATTGGTGCCTGCTCATCTAATCCTGCATCCACTTCTCCTATTTAAAGAGGCACTTCCTTCCTTCAGTGCCGGATCTTGGTCTCTCCATGCCTGTTGAAAGTCAGACATTTTTGGATTGCTCACCCGTGTACCGACCTCTGCCTGTCCCCGACTCTGTACCTTTGCTGCCTGCCCCGACCTCTGCCTGTACTTACTACGCCTTTTGCCTGCCACTTGTGTACCTCGCTGAACCTCGGCTGACTGTGGGACTGGGCCGCTGTTGGGGGGTAGCGACCTGGGGGTCACTCGTCGCACAAGACCAACCTGCCTTGCGGTGGGCTCTGGTGAATACCGGTGGCCCCTTAGACTCCGCTCCCCTGACACGGTGCCCGCCATCGGTCCCACAGTTAAAGCGGATCCACACCCGAGTCTGCGCCACCCGGTCCGTGACATTAACCTAATACATTATGCCACCCCCTGTTACCTTTCATTACTTTTTGTGAAATTGCATAGGAGAAGGTTTGATATAGGTATAGTTTATCTTTTTTTAGATGACGCAAAATTTTGTAAGATGGTTAATATTCCTTGAGGTGTCTGCAATGCAGAACATGATTTAGCTTTACTTTTGCCCTTATTCATCAAGCGATAGCGCCAGGTAGTGTCTGACGAGCGCCAGGTAGCGGCAGCTAACGGCGACTACCGACTCAAGTACGCCCGCGGCGGTCACAATGACGCATTTATCAAGCAAAATGAGGCTAGCGCCGGCGAGAGCGACGGCTAGCGCGGCATTCATCATGAAGCCGCCTGGACCGAACAGCGCCGCTGCAAATTCCCTCACAGCGCCAGGTATGAGCTGTCGCTCCCTGGCGATGTCCAATGCATTTCAATGGAGCAATCTTTAATAATTCATGATTAATTGGTATTATTTTTTTTTTAAATTTTTTTAATGTCAAAAAATCGGAGAACACTTCTGCAATGTTAGGATTTTTTTTTAAGTCAAAAAAAAAAAAAAAAAAAAATATGTGCAGAATTGATCTAACAGGTCTGAGATTAATGTATTCATATAACAAAATGATTCTAAAAACATGTATAATGTTACATTCAAAAAATATGGTTGTTTAGGGGTTAAAAACTAGTTAATACAGATCGGCGCCAGCGCTCTGGGGTTTAAACAAGGAATGGACAGCGACAGCACATTCGGAGCGTGATTTTTTGATGAATATGAAGCTAGCCGTTCGCTCTGGCCATTCGTTGTCAGGCGCTCACATACAACGCTGGACCTGTGAAACAGCGACCCCCCAGCCAGTATTCAACATTACCGCACACCGACTGAGTCGCTGTCATCAAGCTAACGCTGGCCAAGAACAGCGAATACTGGCTGGCGCTGAAAAAATCACGCTACAGTCGCTCATCTGTCGCTACCTGGCGCTATTGATGAATCGGCCTCCCCGTTTTTCATTTTAAAATAATGCACTTGTTTTAAAGAAATCATTTGATTGGATGGTTCTTTTTTACAAAAGGATCCCCCAGGGACTAAGTGGATGCCCTACAGACCTGGACAACTGAGGCTTTTTTCTGAAATGTCCACGAAGATCCCTTGCAAAAAGCAAGAAAGTGCGTGCCTTGCAGACCTGGACCACCTGATGCCATAAAGGAAGAATCTGATTCATGGATGTCTTAAATCCTATCCTAATAAAAGTTGCTCTGACCACATCAAACTAGTGTAGAACCCTTTGTTTTGAATGTTTTAAAGTTGGAAAAAACAATAGTAAAACAATCTACTGATGTGGAAGGCTGAAACAAACTGATGTGGAAAGCTGAACCTTTTTTGGATATCATAAAACAACCTTATCTTTATGAATCACAAGGAAAGCAGATGTGATCTGTTTCCTCACCTAGCAATCATTGACACAAGAATGCTGCAATTTGAGACAGAGGGAAAGGGAGAGTGAGGGATCTGTTAGGATGATCTTTAGTTCTACCTGGTAAAGATGCATTAGTGGCATGAAAAAGCATTAATAAAATGGACAAGACTTTAGGGTTGATTCAGAGAGACATAAAATCTTTTTCGTTTTCGACTCGTTCTGTTTTTTTTTCGTTTTGTTTCCTCTGGTGTATGTGTGTACGTGTGATTCTAAGCAGGCACCGGGAGCCTTCTGTTAAGTGTTCGTCGCTGCGTATGCCAACGAAAATGTCATTTTTCTTCTTTCGTTTTTCGTTTACGTTACTTAGGAAACAATGTAGGATTCAGTTTTTTTGCTTTTTCCAACGTCGTCTTTAACGAAATATTTACGCTTCCCATTAGATTCTGAATTCCGCTTTCTATAAATAAACGTCCAGATGGAAATCTGTCCTAACTCACGCATGCGCACACCTAAATTAACCCATTCATGTCCCCGTCTCAACTATTCTCTCATTTGTTTCTGCTTCAATGCTTACCTCAATTCCCTCACGGTTTCCATTTTCTTGATTTTGGGCATTTAATGCTTACCTCAATTCCTTCGCGCTTTGGCTTTTCTTCATTTTGCGCACTTAATGCTTACCTCAATTCCTTCGCGCATTGGCTTTTCTTCATTTTGCGCACTTAATGCTTACCTCAATTCCTTTGCGCTTTGGCTTTTCTTCATTTTGCGCACTTAATGCTTACCTCAATTCCTTCGCGCTTCGGCTTTTCTTCATTTTGCGCACTTAATGCTTACCTCAATTCCTTTGCGCTTCGGCTTTTCTTCATTTTGCGCACACTTATTGCTTACCTCAATTCCTTCGTGCTTTGTATTTTCTTCATTTTGAGCACTTAATGCTTACCTCAATTCCTTCGCGCTTCAGCTTTTCTTCATTTTGCGCACGTAATGGTTACCCCAATTCCTTCGCGCATACCATCTTCTTCACTTTGCGCTATTTTGTTATTATTTTTTCCAACATTTTCCTGTAAGCAACCCTTACTGTATTTTTCATTGACATAAAAGAAGACAGAAACAATGTTTTTCTTTTGGTTTGTTTCTTAACAAATGCCAATTATTCTTTGGCTTTTTTTTCAGTTGTTTAACTTTATTTTTATTTTTTTTATTTACCAATAACAATTTTTATTTCACAAAAATATTTTTCAATAAAATTTTAAAACATTTAAAAGGAAATTGCTACAAAACTATTTACAAATCAATGGCAGGCCCCAGAGAATTATTCTTCTTCTGTGGTCCCCATCGAAGCTCTCAGCTCCTGGATATTGCCCACCAGCTGAAACACAGTCGCTGTAAGTTGCGCCAATCTAGCCTGTGTGGTGTCTTGGAAAAAAGAAAAGTAAACTGTTCTGCAAATACATGTTTCACAGCTGTGGATGGAATTATGATTAAACTTTCATAAAAGTCATTAGGCCATATGTAATTATGCTAAGGAATTCATCAATGGCTGAGGCCATATGTAATTATGCTAAGGAATTCATCAATGGCTGAGGCCATATGTAATTATGCTAAGAAATTCATCAATGACTGAGCCCATATGTAATTATGCTAAGGAATTTCTCAATGGATGAGGCCATATGTCATTATGCTAATTACATTGGCTAGGGATTCTGGTTTATTGCTGATTAAGTCATGTTCAACATACTTCAAATATTAAAATTAAAACTTACTTGGCTGGTGGGCGACCTCAGCTTCGGGGACCACCCTCCGCTCTGGGGCCTGCCACTGCTGGGAATGTGAGGCTGTAGAGACATTTAAAATAGGCTCACTTCTAATGTCTGATTGAACAGTAACCAAATTACACTTAGAATGTGTGTGTGACATCACCCACCTTCTCCATGTTCCTCCTGGGCTGGATCTGCTGCCCTCTCTGCTCCCGATCCTTCATCCGCTACATATTCATCTATAAAAAGAGATTAAGGAAATCAGTTTTTGTTTAAGTAGCATGTGTGTGGTAAAATCAGAGTCACATACCGGTATCGATGGGATCAGTCATTTCGTACGACTGCCTGCCCATGCGGTGAGGCTCCTCCTCTTTAATGCATATGCATGCATTTAGATGTCAAATCAACGTCCTTAAAATACACTTACGAGCATAATGAGATCTTGTTGTTGGCGGTGAAGATCGTGGGTGCCATTTTCCTTCTAGTACGCAGCAGATAGGTAGTGCCCCAGCGGTTTCCGGGATACGCACGCATACGCATAAGCGTCACACCCAGTGATTAGTATTTAAAGGGTAATGGACATACAGCTCATTCTCTTTGTGAATGTCATCATGGCACCAAAGAAAAGTAGCAGCAAACAACCACCAGCCAAGGAGCGCACAACAAAAAGGGTGGAGCAGCATGGGGACACATCCTCGGTCCCACAAATCAAGTTCAAAGGTGCCGGAAACGCGGAGCAAAAGTGGCCACCACAAGGCTTCATTGGCCACAACTCCTGGCCCATCCAAATCTTCCAGCACCAGGAAAAGTAAAGAAACTTCCTCCAGGAAGAAGACTCCCCGGCCAACCACATCCAAAGAGCAAGGGAGCACGACTTCTAAGGGGAAAAGGAAGCAGAGGCCGAGAAGCCCTAGCCCCCCAAGCACACCCTCTCCTGCTCGCCCACATTTGCCACCGGAACACGTGGAAAAAAGCGTGTCATATGCCACATCCACGGCTGCAAGTTCTGTGGCCAGCCCCCCCAGTCCTAATGCCAGCCCAGTCCATCCTTTTTCGAGCGACGTGACGGCCTATTCTTCCCCACACACTCTGGCAAGAATGTCCCCTGAATTGTCAACAACCAGAGAAGAGCCAGAACAGCAAACATTAGGCAGAACCTTGCTACGAGGGCACTTGAACGGGCGCTTTGGTGAGGCACAAACACTCGCCTTGGCAAGTGGGGTAACAGTGCATTTTAATGAGCTATATGGGCGCAATTCCAAAGCTACTAGCAAAGTGCACAAAAAACAAATCTGGGAAAACCTCACCAGACAGGTGAATGCAGCGGGGGACGAGAGGAAAGATGTTGAGCAGATCCAGCGAAAAATATCCGACCTCAAATATGCAGTAAGGAAGAAGAAGAACAAACGGCGGAATCACGGGTACATATTTGATGTTTGCATTTTGCTGCTTGTTGTAGTGACCACAATGAAAAATAATGTTGATTGTCTTATTTTCAGGTTGCAAACAGGCGGAGGCATTGTGTTTGAGGGAAGGTTACTGTTGTAGGCGGGTGTTGAATGGCTGAGGAATGGAATTAATGATGGACACTCTCCCAGGGTGCAGTAGTTCATGGTCCTTAGAAAGGTTTTCAGTCTATACACGACCTTCACCATGATTTATTGAAAATAATAAACAATTTAGCTTACAAAACCACTGCATTTGATGTTAATATTTAGACAATTTGTGATCACTTACTTAGAAGGAAAGGTCATCATTGCAAGAATGCAGAGCAGCACAGTCAGAAGGCAAATGCTATTTGCAAGCTGACTGTTGGCCCCTAAGGCGTCATTTTGGATGTGTAAAGCCTCCTAACATGCAGTACATGCATGTTTGTATTTTTTAGGGTGACCAATCTGTAGGTACAGGGTGAGTCATACATATAAGATAGACTCAGATTCATTGGGAAGGTGCACTTTAACCGTTGGGGGAGTTGTGATTCCTGCTTTGCCCCGTGTGTTCTAAAGCATATCTACTCATCAGGCTCATCAAGGGATGTTTGTGTGTTTACGTGCCTTTTAATTTTAACTCCAGCTCAGCATCATGCCTCTGCAAGTGTGGAAGCCTCCTCCAGTTTGACCACGCCATCTACTTCCCTGCTGCCTAGGACACAGGACCAGCTATATAGGGTAAGTGTACTTTTCTGTAACTGGTGATGCATGTGAATGAACATGACTAATTTTTCACAAAAATATTTATCAAAAAAGCGGACACAGTTTTTCACATGTCCCAATAGACTCCCCCACTAAAGGATGTTATCCAGCATATGGAGGAGGAGGATGCCAGCCGGATTCTACCTTCTGAAATGACCCCCCTGGAACCTAATCTGCCACTGCCCCAGCATCCTACTGCACCAAATCCTCTGCAGCAGAGTGAAGCTGGACGCATGCTGCCAGCCCATCATGGCCAGCAGGCTGAGACTGAGGTTTTGCCTAGTACATCTGGTACTGTTGCTCGCCCTAGACCTCCAGCATCTGCAGGTGCTCAAACCCAGGGGATTGGAAGACACAGTCAGCAACGTCGACCAGTTTCCCAGGGAAGGCGCGTGACGATCCTGGAGTCAGCATGGCGCCATGACAGCCGTTACTTTAGGCAGGTGACTCAAAGAACCACAGAGCAGATTACTGCACAATTAGAGACCTTCAATAATAACTTCACCACCATGCTGACAGAATTTAGGACGAGCAACAGCCAGATGGCAGAACAAATGGCCACCTTAAATAACAACTTCACCCCCTACTAGATGAATTTCGCACTAGCAACAAACAGATGCTGGAGCAGTGGCAGATTATGAATGCCACACATGCCCAGGTATTGGGCCACCTCCAAGGACAACCCCAACATTATTATGGCCAACAACAATATTAAGAATTTGACCTGGATCTGCTCAACATCTTTTCTCTCCATCCCAACCCTATTTACTTGTGTGGTGAGCGCAACCAAAATTTGGTGGTTTATGCCTTTGCTGGTTTCTTTTGGAATCCACCCATAAAGCTCGTTATAGTGCTCAGATACCCCACTAGCCTGAGTCAAGCGTCCGCTCAAGCTCCCACGCAGCAGGCTTGGGCCTAAGGAAATGCTGGCTGACTCATCCTGTTTGTTGGCAATATTGGGGGACATTCTTGCCTGAAGAACATCACCATTTTGGCATGGAAAAGATTGGACTGGACTGGCATGGGGGCTGGCTGTCATAGGCTTGAAAAATAACTTGCAGCCCTAGAGTTTGCAGATGACTCCGGACTTGCAACATTGCACTGATGAAATATGGCACAAGCAGGAGAGGGTGTGTATGTGGCCCTATGTATTCCTGCCCTACTATTCCCCTTGAAAGTGCTCCCTATGGATCTTGATGTTGGTGGGCGGGGAACCTTCGGCCTGGAGTAAGTTAGCTTAGAACTCCTGGTTGTGGACAATTGTTATGGGCCAGGAGTCTGGCCCAGTGTATACTTACGTTTGCAAATGGATGTCCATGGAGTCTGCGAGTGCCCTTCCAATAAAATGTTACATATTTACTGAAAATTTATGGAATGGGACTTTATCTGTTCTGGGCTAAGTTAATGCATTTATGTTTGTGGGCTTTTTACATTAATGAAGGTTTGTAATGACAAACATGAGAAAATAAACTGCATTACACTCAAATCAGGTGTAAATTGTTTTGTTATTAACTCATTACAAAATTTTTAAGCAAAAAAAAAGGCCTTCACATAGCCAAAAAATCTAAAAATAACACAAAAACAATAACAAAATATACGAATCTTAAGAAAAAAAATTCTCAATAAGATGGGCACCGACGGATTGCCCAGAAGCACTCGGGGTGCCATCATAAAATTCATCAGGTTCCTGCCTGGGTGGAGAGGGGGGCATATCCACATAACGGGGGACATGCTGCCTCAGGGCAAAATTATGGAGCATGCAGCATGCTAAAATAATTTTTATAACCTTGTTGGGGTCATACTGCAGTGCCCCCCCTGTATGGTCCAAACACCGAAACCTCGACTTCAACAGGCCGAAGGCCCTCTCCAATACTGCCCGGGTCTTGCGGTGGGCCTGATTATAGGACTCCTGGGCCGCATTTTGCGGGCGAAGAACGGGCGTCAGGAGCCATGGCATCAGCGGATATCCAGAATCCCCTGAAAGAATAACAAAATACTAACATTAATTACACATTCTAAGCAACATTATTGTTTAACATGTCATCAAGGGCTAAAAACAGCCATAGGTTAATACATGGGTCATCAACTATATTCATAGGCATACAGTGAAAAGGGAATGATGGAATTTGAACAAACTTACCCAGGAGCCATCCACCAGATAATTCGCCAGACTCAAACCGAGTATATAAGCCTGAACTCCTCAATATATATACATGATGGGACGACCCCGGATACCCTGCAAGGACACTGAGGAATCGCATGTCCGGACCAACCACTGCTTGTATTTTCAGCGGTTCAGCTGTATTTTTGCGGTTCCTGAAACAAAAAAATAAAAAATTACACAAAGCCAGGGTATACACCAAAAACCCTAACTAAAAAACAAAATAAAGATTATAGTTCAACAAACCCAAACTAAATAACAAAGGACATAAGTCTAAATAAATATAAAAATAATATGGATGTGTTTGAAAATTAAGGTGAACATGCTAAGGACTAATTAAGGTCAGCATTCAAATGCTTTTCTAAGGGCTACATGATAAGTATTGATTAAGGTCGTCATTCTAAACTGTTTCAAAGGGACACTTGAGAAGGAGGGATTAAGGTATGCATTCTAAACTGGTGCAAAGGGATACTTGAGAAAGAGGGATTAAGGTATGTATTCTAAACTGTTTCAAAGGGACACTTGAGAAGGAGGGATTAAGGTATGCATTCTAAACTGGTGCAAAGGGATACTTGAGAAAGAGGGATTAAGGTATGTATTCTAAACTGGTTCAAAGAGACACTTGAGAAGGAGGGATTAAGGTATGCATTCTAAACAGTTTCAAATGGATACTTGAGAAGGAGGGATTAAGGTATGCATTCTAAACTGGTTCAAAGGGATATTTGAGAAGGAGGGATTACTAGATAGTTAAAATTAGGTTTGGCTAAACAATATAAAAAAATGACATAATTAACTTACTTATAGATGTATTCATCAGCTGCGGGTGGGACTAAGGCAACGTGGGTGCAATTGATCGCACCCATGACGTTGGGCATGTCGGCGATATTATAAAATCCCAACTTAATCGCGTTCCAGGCTACCATGTCATCCGGAAAGGAAATATATTTTGGACAAAGGGTAGCCATGCCATCCAGAAACTTGGATAGCGTGCGGCTCAGCGTAGGCTGGGACATCCCCATGGAGAGGGCCCCCAGCCTCTGGAACAAGCCATTCGCCAAAAATTGCAGGCAACCAAGCATCTTGGTCATACCTGAAATTGCTTGCCCCTTCCTCGTGGTGCGGGCTAACCATGAGGGAAACGCGATTGAGTCGGGTCAGCTCGAACAGCTCAACATCATGCATGCAATCGATGTTCATGCGTCTCCGGTGCATGTAAAAACCAAAAAACAAGGCAAAAATTTGCAAAAAATACACAGACACATGTGAAAGTGCACGTGTATGTGTCTTTGAATCAACCCTTTTGTCCTTGAAAAAACCCTGTTCCTCAAACCACTGGAAAAATGGCTTTGTAGTAACTGTGGTAAACCCTGGATTAAGACTGACTATAGAATTACCCCTCACAGTCCCCACCACAGTCTCTTAAGTGATAAATAGTTAACTATGCTAAAGTGCCATGCCTGGCTTGACAAAATAGGAGGACCGTCAGCGACCTTTGAAAAAGACTCAGAGAGAAGGTGCTCTACACAGACTGAAAGTGAAGAGCTCCTAAAGCAAATATCTTTGTGTTCTGTCCTCCAAAGGACATGCTTTAAATGTCTGCATTACTGAATAATTGCTATGATTCAGTGCAGTAGTGATGTATTTCTTAGACTACGGCTACTGGTCATTATTTACTACAGCCAGGCTCTGACCAGTCTGGAAAGTTTTCTGGAGGGAATTATTATTCAGGTGCACAGTCTATCTATAAAATAGCAAGCTGGTATGGGCCTACCCTGTCCATATCTATATTCTAGGATGGGGTGAGTTTCTGGGAGTTTTTCTTAAACTAAAAGGCTGTTGGTCCTGTTTAAATATGTAAATGAGAAGAGTGACTTGTAACCTTACATAATCCAGTCATACAGAATGCAGAACAATCTGTATTATAATAAGATCATTTGAAATAAATTCTAGTGAGCTACAATCCAAACACTCCTTCCCATGGAACTACCAAGCCTCTAGTTTCTTCCTATGAATACTTAGATTAGGTTATGCGTGAGATTATGCATCTACCTCTTTGTTAGTGCATAGCTGGTAAGTGGTTAGTTGTTTTTGCATTTCTGACTCTGTAGCCCTAGAATATAGGTATGGACAGGGTAGGTCCATACCAGCTTGCTATTTTATAGATAGACTGTAATCTGCAGCTAGACATGGTCAACTATTATCACCAGTTTTGCTGTTACTACTTTCCTTTCAGTGTATAATTCAGTTTATTGATTCTATATTCATTTTTCTTCTCAGTTTTACACCATTTCCATGGCTAATTAATAAATCTACAGACTATCATCCAGTTTGATTTGTTGATCTTTGGAAGGGAGTTTAGCTGCCTGTCGAGCCCCATATAGATCCAGGGGATACGTGGAGCAGGGGCAGGACACTTAGGAATTTCTGATGTGCTATACACATTGGTATGTTGTGTCATGCCTCCTTGAAGTCCACTCTAGCAAAATACTAATCCAAGTAGTCTATAACTGATCTGACAGATTACTTATGGAATTGCCGAGTGTACACAAATTAATAAAATAATTCCCCCCCAAACCCCAACAATGCCAAAATGAATATGCAGAGTATACACAGATCTTTCCTCCTTATTCCACACGTAAAAATCACTGGCAGAAGTGATTTTTTTATAAGCATATTATCTTTTTCTCAGCAATATTTGTGGATGTCTTCCTTTATACTACCCCTAGTAACATACATACATCAGTGGTTAGGCTGATAGGTCTAAAGTTCCCTGGTTTCTGCTTATTACCTTTTAAACATATAACGAGAAAACATCAGCAATTTCCCTTCCTGTAGAACCATCCCAGTGATGTATCAATTGCTAAGCTCAGATCCCCTAGCCAGGGTGGATACCATCTGGACCAGACACTTTTATCTGTCTTTAATTTGTGCTAGTGTAACTGGACTTCTCTTTTAACGTCAGAATGGGAGATACAGAATTTGCTCCTCACCCTTGGAGCATCTTTTTTCACTATGCTTATTACCTATTATGCATAAAACCCCATGTGAAACAAAAAAAAGGAATGAAAATTATGCACACTCTTCTGCAATCACATTGGCACAGACATGTTCACTGCAGTGGCAGCAACTAATATGATCTGCAGTATGGACGTACATGTCTATAGAACACCATTGGCCATAAGCCGTCATGTGGGATGCAAGATCAGTGGAGGAGATTCGAAAGGGGATTACTGTGGACAGAATTCCCGAATTGTAATGGATGCAGCCACCCTGCAAACATTGAGAATCATGCTAATTATTTGATGAGTTAAGTTTAACTCTGGGTACAACTTTTTGGTGTGAAGTGTGTATTTAATAAATGCACAAAAATGATACTCTATCTGCACCTGCAAGTCTTTTCTTCTAAAAGCTGTGTTCTGTGTTTTCAGGGAATGCAGCACTGTAAGAAACCAAAAGTGACTTTTATCATCCCATAACTAAAATAGCAGTCACTAGAAAGAAAGTTGTGGGGCATGGCCATAGCCCTGGGAATAGATCATAGCAACTGAGCTTGACTTTAGAGAGCAGACCTATCGTGAGTATACCTATCGTTAGTATACTTTGATTTTACACTACAGAGGCCCTTAAGGACCAACACCCTTACAAGAAAGGGTGTGCATAAGTACACCCCCCACCGTGGGCATTTCAGATCCCTGCACATAATAAATTTACCTGCCAAAGCTAATGCCCAATGGTGGTGCATGTTGGTTACATTTATGCAGCAGGCCCCAAGATGGCAATGACCAAGAGAACATTTTCAATTTTGAGTGGATGCAGGAGCAAGTTAGTGCTGACAGTGATTCCAGTTCATGAATAAGGATGGGGTGAGTTTCTGGGAGCATTTCTCAAGCTAAAAGGCTGTTGGTCCTGTTTAAATATGTAAATGAGAAGAGTGACTTGTAACCTTACATAATTGCCTCTCAGACATTGCCATTGGCTGTGGGGAGCCAAGCCTCATGGAATCCCGAGAAATGTTACATAGACCTTGCTACAAAAGATAAAACATTTTTCTCTATTTCAGTTCAACATCCACATTATGTACATAGAGGTTGCTCAGATTACACATATAATAGTATTGTTCCTCTTTAAACATCCCTGACAACATTGACTGTTTAAACTTTGCTTTTTTTCCAGTCATACAGAATGCAGAACAATTTGTATTATAATAAGATAATTTGAAACAAAATCTAGTGATCTACTTTGCTACAATCCAAACACTCCTTCCCATGGAACTACCTAGCCTCTAGTTTCTTCCTATGGACACTAGGATATTTTGCAATAAAACAATCATTTCAGCTATCTATGGATCCTGTAGGTATTTGGCCTCTGTGAGGCCGCATAATAATCAGCATAATGGGGGCGGGGTCTTTAAAACAGGCATTCTCCTCACACTTGCTGTTCTCCCTCTATCCCAGTGTCCACTGTTTGATGATGTGGAGCTTTAAACTACCAGCTTAGCTCTATTATTGGTGGTCTATGGCAAATAAAATCAGGGGGGTGTGCCACTATTACTTTCCTTGTTTCTACTTTAAGAAGCAGCTGTGTTCTGACAGAAAGGGAGAGGGCAGCCATGATGAGGTGAGCTGCTGAGTTTATGCAATTTGCCTACAGAGCCCCTTTGATTTTAAATATGTGCCACATGGATGTATGAGGATAATTATGTAAAATGTGTCAGGCTCGCTTCCCCATTTAGGAGAGCTTGCTGCCTTATGTGGCCATCAGAGTTGGCCATTATTCCCTACCTAATGTTTGGCAATCTGTCCATCTCACTACACAAGAAAGTGTGCAAAAATGCTATTTCAAATTTGTTTACAAGAATTTATTTTGAAGTGGAATAAATCTACAGGTGAGGTTTAAAAGATGTTTAATGGGGCACCACCAATTGAACAAATTAAGAAACAACTACTATCTGTGGGTATTCAGTAAATTGTAAAGACTCCTAATATGAGGCAGCAAACTTTCAACATAAGGCAACAAACTTTCCTATGGTTAAGAGTTTGCCACATGCTGATGCATTGCTCTATAATAATCATCTATCCAAGTTGCTGCATTCAATCTGATGTAAAATAAATAAAAATACAAGAAACAACGAAACCACCTATAAGAATGGTCAAGGCAAAAACTCTGCAATGATTCTGATAAAATCAGTTATAACAGTAATAACTAGGTCAGGATGTTAGCTACCATTTGGTGCCCTTGGATATTCTTCTCCATACCAAGACTTATGGAGAAGCTAAACAGGTTCAGTTTGGGCGCCTCCCTACCTGGAAGCCTACCTCGAACATAACACTTCTTAAACACAGGTATTTCTCTTTGCCAGAGGCATCATGATAAAACGATAACAGCCCAGGTTGCAATTGGTTTGTATGTTACGTAGTAACTCAGAGGATACAGATGCTATTCATGATAAATAGCAGCCAAAGGAGAAAATAGAAAAAATATTAAAGAAAAACAACTTGTCATCTGTAATAATTAAACTCCTTAATAGCTGCAATTATTGTGACTCTTAAATGCTAATGCTATATTACATGCTACACAAATAGCATAACATTTACAAAACAAAAAGAATAACAGGCGTTAAGTGGCACGTGATGACTTTCTGCACACAACTCTTGACAAATTGTCCATCATTCTACATACCTACGGATAACATTTGTCTAAAGCCAATCAATGGAATGTCTGGTAACTGGGCCATGGATAATCAGGATAAGACGGAAATACTTATCTGTAGGTAAAAAGAAGTGGGTTGACACTTTGTTGACATAGTGGCTGGAGACCTATAGATTAATAGGATTATGTCTAGGCTTGAAGGAAAAGCTTGCAGCTCTGGGAGTATCTTTGATCAGTTTGATCAAAAGTGACATTTTGCTTGTCTGAATTCTTTAGTAATTGCAGATTATATAAGAGTAAAAAAAAAAAAAAAGAAGAGGTTATCGAACAAATAGAGCAATCAACAAATAAGTTAGAGGTTGAGACCACCTTATATTAAATGAAAACACACAACCAAAGTATATTGGGGGCATTATTTTATGAGTACACTATTCTTTTCCTGACTTGACAGTTTTATTCTGGGCATGGTCATAAACTGCAGTTGTAGGTGACAATGTTTCCTCCATACAATTGTTTTCAACCTTATCATCATTAGCATCAGATGTAGTCTGATTAGGGGCACATCTGAGCTGCTGTGGTAAGATGTCCAGCTGCCCTTCATAAAAGTGCATGTCAGGACAATCAGAAAAAGAATGATATACCTACCTCTCATACAGCATGCCTGGTCCCTTGCAAACCCATGCAATGATACATTGCTGTTCTTTTGGTGTCAGCTTTTGTGATCCACGGCTACCTTCTGTGCTTCCGTCATGAAAGAGCAGGCCTGCTCAATGATTGGGAGCAGGGCTGTAGTATGGGGGTGTATACTATTGAGATGCTTATCAGCAGTGGATAGTCAAAGTGTGCTGGAGGTTGGTAGAAATCATACTGTCAGCATCCGGACAGACAACAGACGAATGGCAGTGTATTAACATACAGAGCTGCATCGGATCAAGCATGCTGAATGTAAGGTAAGTATAGCTTTATAGCAACAGGACTTGGTTTGGTCGTGTCTCCCCATGTATTGAGTCCATATGAACCAGAATCATACTATTGGCCCTATTAGATTTTATTGTGACGTTTTAACCTTATGGTTATTCAGTATACATAATATTTTTTCTGGGGTTTGAGTACACTGTCATGTGTGTGAAACACAACATGTGTCATTGGACCGGTGAGGACAGCGTAGCTCTGGATCAGAGGTGAGTGAAATTTTTTTTTTTTATTAAAAGTCATTTTTTTTCTTGGTGTGTATGTCTTTTTTGCTATTAACCCTTTGTGAAATGGTAAGGAATCCATAAGACCCCCTATACCAGTTCAGAAGGATTGAGGTCTGGCCAGTCACCACTGGCTAGCAAGTGACTTGCCATGAGCTTGGGAGCTGCAAAGGCTGATGGGTGACAACATCTAAAGTAGGCTGGCAGTTAAAAGTAGCTATGCATGTTGTGTATTGTTCTGTTTGGGGGACCTTGCGCTTTTAGATTCAACTAGTTTTTTCATATTGATATTTTAAGAAAATGTGTTTTCTATTCTGCTTTTTAGGGAAACCCTTTGCAACCAAAGAATTCTTCGAGGGATTACTTTTAGATAGATGAGCCTCTACAACAAGCTGGATTTGCCTAGAAAGCTTAATGCGTGTACTTTCAGAGAATGTGGTTTGTGTGGGGTAAATGTAAAGGGTTGTCTTGGTTGAAAAGCGCAAGGTGCGCACTTTGTCTGCAGAGTTGAAATTTCCAATTAAAATGACCCACGTATGCTTTACTTTGGGGTGCTTGGCAACCCTGTCCTTGAAAGTAGCTATGCATGTTGGGTATTGTTCTGTTCAGGGACCTTGCTTTTTCAGAGTTAACTTTTTTTTTTCTTGTTTGCCAATCTTTTTCTTTTAGGAAATGTGGCTTTGATTCTGCTTTTTTATTCTATTTTAGGAAAACCCTGTGCAACTAAATAATTAATCGAGAGATTACTTCCATAAAACTGTGCCTACGTCAACAAGCCTGGTACGCCTAGAAAGGTGTGACAGATGTGTACTTCCAGAGAATATATAGTTTGTGTTGCGCATAGCAGTTGTATTTTATCTGAAAATCTCCTAATGCGCCGTTTCAGTTTGGGGACGTCTCCTTGGCAGGAAAGGGTGTCTGCCAATACATATGTGGTATCGTTTTTAACCGGGAAAAATGGGGCTCTTACATGCAATATAATTTTATTCAAAAACGTATACAAAAACACTACATAATGTAAGAAAATTGTTTTTTTTTTATTTTATTGCATATATTTCACCCAAAAAATATTGAGAATACACTAAAAATATTACAAACAGTTCATGTTAAAGCTGCAGACAACATTATAATAATAAAAGTAATAATAATAATAGGTGATCACATTTCTGGGGACATCTTGATTGCTGATGCCCCCTGCAAGCCCAGCCCAGCCCCCAGCAAAACCAGGCCCAGGTGTTTTTGATGGCTAGAAACCCCAGATGGGGACTCAATGGAAAAGTAAGCAAAACCTTGCCAGAGCTAGGGGTTTGCGCAAGAGGGGGCATTGGCAATTAGGATGTCTCCCATGCTGCAATTAACACCCATTATATTTGATTGCTTTAACATTTGGGACACCTTAATCATACCTTGATTAGGAAAACTGCTTGTCAGCACAAAGCCAAAAAAGACCCACCTTTCCTCCTGCAACCACACTGAGCGACTTTCATCCATTTGCTGTCAGCCATTCTTTCCCTGTCTTACATTCTGCCTTCATTTGGACTTATAACTAGAGATGAGCGAACCGGTTCGAACGAACCGGAATTCGCTCCGAATTTCAGGAAATATTCGATTCGGCACGAACCCGAATATTTTGTGGTTCGTGCCGATCGAATTTTTCCTGAAATTAAAAAAAAAAAATAAGCCGGCCCACTGACAGCGGAGCCGGCCCGCTCCCACCATGCCGGCATTTAAAAAACAAAACAGAAAAAAAAAAGCATTTTTGCCGGCATGGTGGGGGCATCAGAGGCGCCCTCTGATGACAGCTGAAAGCGGCGCCGGCCTCCACGCTCCGGACCTGCAGGTAAGTGTTTGCTTTTTTTTTAAATGCCGGCATGGTGGGAGCCGGCCGGCCCGCTCCCACCATGCCGGCAAAAATGCTTTTTTTTTTTTTTTTTTTTTGTTTTTTAAATGCCGGCATGGTGGGAGCGGGCCGGCCGGCTTTACCGGCCCGCCAGCCGGCTCCCACCATGCCGGCATTTTTGATGGGGAACTTCGTGAAAGTTCGATTCGGCCGAACCCCAATTTCTTTGGCCCTTATTCATCAAGCGATAGCGCCAGGTAGTGTCTGACGAGCGCCAGGTAGCGGCAGCTAACGGCGACTACCGACTCAAGTACGCCCGGCGGCGGTCACAATGACGCATTTATCAAGCAAAATGAGGCTAGCGCCGGCGAGAGCGACGGCTAGGGCGGCATTCATCATGAAGCCGCCTGGACCGAACAGCGCAGCTGCAAATTCCCTCACAGCGCCAGGTATGAGCTGTCGCTCCCTGGCGATGTCCAATGCATTTCAATGGAGCAATCTATAATTAATCATAATTAATTGGTATTATTTTTTTTTTATATTTTTTTAATGTCAAAAAATCGGAGACCACTTCTGCAATGTTAGGATTTATTTTTAAGTAAAAAAAAAAAAAATAAAAAAATATGTGCAGAATTGATCTAACAGGTCTGAGATTAATGTATTCATATTACAAAATGATTCTAAAAACATGTATAATGTTAAATTCAAAAAATATGGTTGTTTAGGGGTTAAAAACTAGTTAATACACATCGCCGCCAGCGCTCTGGGGTTTAAACAAGGAATGGACAGCGACAGCAAATTCGGAGCGTGATTTGTTGATGAATATGAAGCTAGCCGTTCGCTCTGGCCATTCGTTGTCAGGCGCTCACATACAACGCTGGACCTGTGAAACAGCGACCCCCCAGCCCGTATTCAACATTACCGCACACCGACTGAGTCGCTGTCATCAAGCTAATGCCGGCCAAGCACAGCGAATACTGGCTGGCGCTGAAAAAATCACGCTACAGTCGCTCATCTGTCGCTACCTGGCGCTATTAATGAATCGGCCTCCGCGTGAAATTCGGCGAATCGGCCGAATCGAACTTTTCAAAAGTTCGCTCATCTCTACTTATAACCATGGGGCAACTGCCTGATGTCTGGAAAAGCGGGTCAGGATCACACTAAACATTTTTTATATATTACCCCAAATATTTATAAGCTTCGGAGGTTAATTCTAGTACATACCCAAGGGCCATGTGACAAAATTGTACTCCTTCCTGCATTGCAACTTATCAAAAGAAAAAGACCCCCTGCAAAGTACCTTAGTACTGAGCAGCTTAATAAGTAATCAAAGTGACAGCCAGGCATGAATATAGTAAGAGAAATGTCACAATCCAGCTTGATTATTTTAATGACAACATCAGAAGTATGTAAAAAGGGACACATTATGGAATCTTAGCTCCTACTT
Organism: Gastrophryne carolinensis; assembly: GCA_027917425.1. Lineage (NCBI taxonomy): Eukaryota > Metazoa > Chordata > Amphibia > Anura > Microhylidae > Gastrophryne > Gastrophryne carolinensis. The sequence continues at coordinate 407,893,200 of CM051234.1, read as the reverse complement.
ACATTTTAATTTGTGCCTGATATTAACAAACGGTTTGTTATCCTTCTGGTATTTTAGAGCAGGGTTTAGTTTGAATTTTTTAATCAATATAAGATTTAAATCATGTACCTTAGAACAATCCTTTTGCTAACAATTATTTTAAAACGTTGAGGTAAATGTCTTTGAATACTTTCATCCATCATACTGTTAACATTTACCACCTTTAGTGGGCAAAATACAGTGAATACTAATGAACTGTGAATATGAATGAATATAGTAAATACTAATGAACTGTGGCCGTAACAGCATTTGAAGGTAAAGCTGTGGCCGAATGCCTATTCATTTATGTGGAACTGAATGGGGATAATTGGGCAGCATGTGTATACCATACAGGAAAGCTTTGGAAGACTAAAGGTTTGACAAAGGGGAAGATGTCAATGTTATATTAAAGACAAGTGGGTATATGCAAAAATATTGAAAATTACAGTGTACAAGTTGCCAGAATTAGCCACATTAGTTTAAATAGTAGTGCAAAATATAATTTATATTTTTTTCTGCATGTTGCTGCAACTCTAATGTTTTAGTAAATGTGTCTCTTGCAATGCTGCAACATGCGCCAGTGTAAAAAAAAAATCTAAACAATCATTTTTACTACTTTAATTTTCATTGATGTGGCGCGTTCTGGCAGATAAGGCTTGGTAAATCAGGGCCTTCATATTTAATCTGATATTTAATCTATATTTAATATAGATCTGGTTTCAGCAAGCCATGTTAACTACTAATGATCTAATAGACAACACAACATAGTACAGAATATGAGATATATAACTATTATTATTAAGTGCAACAAAAACATACAAAGTTTCCAGTTTCTTTGTTTCAGCTTATTTACTAAATCTTCTGCTTTAGTAATATTCAGTGTAGTGTAACCCAGACATAAATAGTTGGTGGTGAAGTGGGGAGCAGTTTCTTCTGGAACCAAGAGTGTCCTGTGCATACAAGAGGGGGCAGGTAATCTTACTTTAAAGTGCTAAAAAATGCACACGACTTCTATAAGATTCCTACCTGATCTGTCGGGCCTGCGGGGTCCTCCTCTGGAGCTGGGGCCTGGGCAGCTGGCCTCCTTGTGTGGTTCCTGGAAGCTGGGACATGCTGTGAGCTGCGCTTGCTGTCGCTCCACATCCCTGCTACTGTGCGAGCTTGTGTCTCCCAGCACTTCCTGTGCCCTGAAGAGATGCTCCATTCTTAGGGTGTAGCACTAGAAATGGATATTTTTGCTTTTCGAATCACACTGGAAATTTTTTTTTTTGCTTTCCCTCTCTGTAAGATGATCAGTCATTGCATAGTTGTGACATAGCCATCATTGCCACACAAAACAGTGGCAATGAATGGAGGAGGCGAAGCTTTATAGCTAAATATTATCTGGGATTAGAGTGAAGCTGGAGCGGTGAAAATTGGCAAAAGTTGCTCTTCATGGGGAAGCAATTCAAGGGATGATAGTTAAAAATGTGGGTTTTGGGGCAGCCAAGAGGACAGCTCGGGGTAATGAGCCATGAAAGGGCCCCATTTAATGTTCATACTGTGGCCCAGTCGCATATAGTTACGTCACTGGGCCTGATTGTTTGGGGAGCCATCAATTGTCAATAACAAGGTTAAGCTCGTTTTTTTAATCCTTTGATTTTGTACCCAGGGATATATCTGGAACATGGGACTTAATATTAATTTTTCCTACACAGCGCTACTCAAGAGACTATTCAGAACATTAAATTGCAATAGGAAATTATTTATAGCTGGCGACTCTACACTGCATGCATTATAGTGCATAAAGTGTAACCACATTTTAAGGGTTCTGCATGCCATGCATGGTGCTATGACTGGGTTCTTATCCGTTAATTTTTATTAAAGCCTGTTTGCAGACAAAAATCAAAAATGCTCAATTACTTACCTGACCTCCAGGAAGATTAATCTGATACAATTAGTTTCAGGTCCGCCAGCTGAATCCAACCTGTTTTTCTGCTGCCAGCCCCAATACTGACATTGCCCGTGTTTACCAGTTTTGGTGCTTCTTGAGACCAATGGCAATTGTGGTGGACACTCAAGTGGTGTGCTCCCCACATCATGAGAGTCTACTGTCTCATGAACAATACAAAACATTTTGGAGCTCCCTTTATTTTAAATGGTGCCTCCTGAATTTCAGTTCCTCTTAAAGTGACAATTGTCATCCACACGGTGTAAAAATCCTGTCAGTGGCACACAATTGCAATTACCAAGTATATTGAGCTATCTCCTCAAGAGGTAGCCAATCAAGCTTTGAATCCCCTCTGATAATAATTGTATGCCATAAATCATTGCACTTTTTCTATTAAAGCTCAACAGCTATCAAAGAAATAAAAAATAATCCATAGAGTAATACAGTAAACAATGTGAATTTAATAAAAAATGTGTCAGGCTAATCAATAAAGATGAGGTTTTTAATAAATTGCAGTAGAAGTGGCATCCCACCTTGGATGCATAAACTCTGCGTTATCAAATTTCGCAGCTGCTTTTGTATCCTTCCTGCTATGGTTCCCAGAATCTAAGCCTTGTTTCTGATGATGACTTATCAAGTTAACGCATTTCGTTCACTCTGGAACCTATATCAAGACATGATTGATTGGAAGGAGCCATCAGTACTGTGATCAATCCTGCAGTGGGGTCAGGTAGGTATTCACTTTTTTTTGCCTTTGACACACATGGAAGTACACATACAGTGCACTGCCACCTACAGTACCATTAAATAATTTAAAGCTGTTCAAAACACGACTTGTTTGTTAAAGGTTCTCTACAGGAAGATGGAATTTTTCTGTCGATAAAACCAGACTTTCTGTCCCCACAGATCGTTAGACATATTGCTAATAACATTTGCCAAGATGGGCTTCCTGTACTGATATTGCAGTGCCTAAATGATGTGGCAAAGCGCCTTATATTATTTTGCTTTGTTTTGCCACTGACCTGTGATTATGCTAAAAATTATACTTTTTTGCTAGGCTCTTCATTTGCAAAAGCCTTGAAGATTTACTCAAATACATATAAAGCTATATAATTAGCCTTGCTTTGCAAAAATGCTTGTAAAATGTGCCGTATGAATGTTGCAGCCTCCAGTGGAATTACTGTGTAAAGGATTCTGGGAAATAACATGGAAAACATTACTTTTTTTGGTTCCAAAGTAACTAAAAATATTTTCCAGAAATACTGCCTTATGTAACCTCTACATTTCAAAAGAGAACCAAACCATCTGTAGACATAATCAAGGTTCTTAATAAAATAAAGCCAGAAAAGGTTAATACAAGTTTCTGTGCAACCACACTTTTACACAGTGATTTGCCCAATAGCAAATGAGCTTTAAGACTTTTGACTTTTTGTAGACTTTTCTAAAAAGGATCTCAAATGAGACCCAAGGGGGTTACACCTGTTATAAGAGGGGCATAACAGCTGTTAATGGTGAAATAATAGTACTTCCTTGTTCTTGCATGGATAAACGTAGCTTTCCCTGCCAATACAAACAATTATTGGGAATAGATACTTCCTTCTGCACACAAAGAAGCATAAAAAGGGGTGACCAATCCTTATTTTTGATTTACAAAGAAAGGTCTGTTTTCAATAATGTGAAAGCCAGTACAATTTGTTAAACTGATTATCAACAATAAATTATTTATCTATTTTCTTCTCTACATATATGCTTAATCGTATTGTGAGGACTGTATTAATAAACAGATAAATAGAATGGTAGATGGGGAAGGAGGTGGTGGAGGTGAGGGGGGCAGTTTAAAGATGTATTTCTCTCATCTGATGTCGAAGATTTTGGAACGTTCTAGAAGTGTCATGTTGAAGGCCAATGTCATCATGGGTCATTTCATACTGTTACCACAGGAGCACTAGCAGGCCTGAACAACCTGAACACAAATTAGCTGTTATGAGATCTTTTTGTCAATGGGCCTTTACGAAGTAGTTGGATGATTAATTGGTAGTACTTGCATTTGCTCAAGGAGGTAGCAATTGAAACAAAGCTTGTCCTAGGATCAGCGAGGATCTATTCTGCTCACGTTATGGCTCTTTCTCCTATAGAAGGCCTGAACAACCTAAACAACCCGAACACAAGTTAGCTGTGATGGGATCGTTTGTTCATGGAAATGGGCCTTTACTAAGTAGTTGGATGACTAATTGGTAGTAACTGCATTTGCTCAAGAAGGTAGCAATTGAAACAAAGCATGTCCTGGGATCAGAGAGGATCTATTCTGCACACGTCTTTCTTCTATAGAAGCCCTGAATAACCTGAAGGCCTGAACAACCTGAACACAAGTTAGCTGTGATGGGATCTTTTGTTCATGGAAATGGTCCTTTACTAAGTAGTTGGATGACTAATTGGAAATAACTGCATTTGCTCCAGGAGATCATGAAGTCCTGTGGTTTAATGCAGTTATTAGCAGGTAGCAATTGAAACAAAGCATGTCCTGCAATCAGAGAGGATATATTTTGCTCATGTTATGGATCTACAGGACCTATACAGTATGGCTAGTTTAAGGATGATCTTCTAAACTTTGTAGCAACTCCAAACCATGCAGTGAAGGAAAGGCACATAACTGATCTGATCATTGCACTGAAATGTAGTGATAATAGTTTTTGGGATGGGACAGCTTTCTTTAGTTCTTTTAGAAAGAACAACTTCTGATCAGCTTTCTTTACTGACAGAGCAGTTCCTGACCTACCTGATGTTGTCTGGGATGGTAATGCCCAAAAATGTAGGTTCACAAACCTTCTTAACTTATGTGTCAAAGATGTATACTGGGGGTAGGGGACGTTAATAGGTGTATGCAATACTACCATCTCCAAAGTCTTGGAAGTGTTGACCACTAAGCAGTTTTCTGTGCAACACCTCTCCAGCTGCTCCATCACTTTCTCTTCTGTTATTATCATCATCACTATTCTATTTTTTCTCATTGCAAAGGCACAGTGTCATCACAGAAAATAAATCACACCACAGCTAAAGAAAACACATTTCCCCTGCTAATTTTTTCCTTTTTGCAATGCATCAGGAGAGCCAAGCCAGCCCTTTACTTTCCATTCATGCAGATACAGGTGGCCTTTTTATTCCAGAAGGTGGAAGTTGCTTTACATTAGAGAGTACAAAAATGGTGCAATAGAGTGGTATATATAGAGGAGACAATCTCTACAGAGTCTGTTCTATCCCACAGCATTATGCACATATCACATTGCACTGTAAGCTATCTAAGTTCCAGTATTAGGCCCATGACTGCTTTAAAAAGGATCCTGAAAACAATAAAAACAATGAGAATAAATTAATTGCTATTTGACTTAAATGATGTAACACAATGGACCTCTCAACGTGGAGCTGTTATAGACCCAGCAGGAGGAAGGGATAGCCCATCCCAAGTTTTTAACATCCCATCCAAATATATGGCTCTCTGAGCTTTGTCGCCTCTGTATGTGTTTATGTATATAGGAGACACATTAGGTCCAGTTAATGTAATCAGTAGGGGATAATCTGTAAATGAGACAGAAATTGGAATGTGCAAGCATAGACATTTTCTGAATCAAGGATTATTCAATATGTATACATGTACAGAAGTGAGTTAACTGTATGATTAGACTACAAAATAGTCAAACAATCTCATCAACAATGGTTCATCATGTAATGCTTTGCTTAAATGAATCAGCGCTAGCTGTTGTTTATGCTAGCGGGCAAAGCCAAGTCCATATTAGGAAAGGCTGAAATGTCAGTGTATAAAGTACCCATCCTCCCTTCTCATTGCAGAAGTTCTCAGCCCAAACGTTTGTAGGTGGGAGAGTGGGAGCTGGGGAATGCGAACTTGATCCAACACTGATCAGTGAAGCGGCAAACCCTTATTGTTCTTGGGATACCACACATAACTCGGCTCTAGTAGGGATAAGCACTGTCTTTTGCATATAACACAGCTTTTGTGCTGAAGAATACTGAGCAACACAAAAAACACAAAGCTTTTCCAAACAAAGTGTCAGAGGCATTGCAGACAGGGAAAGTCCTTGTGGCACACATACACTTGCTTCCTGTAAAGTTTGATTTATAGCATTCTACATGGTTAAGTAATTGAATGAAACCAGTACAGAGTTTTTTGAGTTATGTATGCTACGCACAAGTTCTCTTGCATCATAGGCACAAGTATAACATCAAATGAAACAAAAGCAAACAAAATATTGTTATCACATAATAAAGTGCCTGTGCTAAATAAAGTAAATAGTAAGTTCAGCTCAATCCTCAGGCCAACAACGGCAGATCAGTACAATGCCGTACACAGGCGGGCTGCCCCCATCCTCATTATTTGGTGATGTGCTTCTATGTGCCTCTATTGTTATTTTGACCGATTAGCTGCCATTGTTTGGCTTTTGACATATTACTATTGATCTGCCCTTGTTGGTCTGAGGATTGAACTCACTTTATTGCTTTAGTTAGCACTGGCACTTTATTATGTGATAACAATATTTTGTATTAACACGGGTTTTTATATATATTAGTTTATAGAGAGTTTTATTCACATTCACTGGCGTGTATGGGTTGATTCAATTAATTTTGCACATAGTGTGTTGTATGAACAGACATTCATTAGATTTGATATGGCTTTTATATATGTTGATAAATTTAATTTAATTCAAGGAGGGGCTGGCCAGGCAGCATGTGTTGTTGTAGAATTGTCTATTGAGTTTATGTATATGTTTTATGTGAGGGAATAATTATGTATTCTTCTAATAAACATTTAGGGGGTTATTTAAGAACGGCTAGCGACAGGTAGTGCCTCGTAGCGGTAGGTAGCGCCTGGTGAGCGCTTGGCGCTGTACGCAAAACCACATTTAAAAGAAAGCGAATCTGGTGAGTTCCTCTAAAAGCATTCAAGAGCGCCACATATTATATTTCGCTCATTGTCGCTCTCCCATACATTTCAATGGCCTTTCATTTGTTTGTGTTTAAATAGCGTGTTTGGCAATTAAAATAATTTTTTTTTACTTTTTATATTTTTATGCAGAATTCTATTTACAGGTCTGGCACTAAAGTGTTATTGCAGGAATACATTAGGAGAGAGGGCCCTGCCCCTGCGAGCTTACAATCTAAATGTTTTACTCTGTGGTGGGCACATCCACCCTACCTCATTATCTGTCCCCACAAAGTTAAAGCATACCAACAGTAAAAAATGACCAGACCAACACAACAAACAGAGCTCATATGCATCCCTCCCCAGGGCAATTTAGTTTGCTGCACATAAAAATGAATTTACCTTTTTCTATCTCCTGCTGTAGTAAAGTTTAGAAACAAAATTGCGGCTCATGCATTTGCAGGCCACCTGCAATCAGGAAGTGTTGCTGGGCTTCCTGTTACTTTGCATTGTCAGTTATGTCATTTGAATCCAGACAGCAGCATGGCTGAGATTCTGGGAGAGGAAGCTCCAAAATGGCAGCTACCTTTCTTTTCCAAATGTGCCAGGCTTTAAATCTCCATTACCATCAATCGCCATATCCACCTTTGGCCAGGGTCTGTTCCTGCAATGCTATAGCCCCAGACTTGGAGTGCACTCAATGACGAACTGGGAAGCACACCGGAGAAGCTCAGCGTGAATGCCACAGGCTACTCATAGGATGGTCAAAGTCCTGGGCTGATTTCTGGTCCAGTGTGTCACTGGCAGTGATTATAAAAAAAAAAAAAAAATATACAGGAGCATAAGAAAGGAAGGTGGGGAGTAATGAGAGCATAAAATGTGGTAGGGAGCCAATACAGTAATAAGGCTATATGTAAAATGTTACTAGTTACTGCTACACGTACACAATGGGAAGGAAAACAGACCCTTATGGATCTTGCATAGTGTTAGACATACACTGATTAGTAGGATTTAGACATTCAGTTTAGGGGGTCAAGTATATACCGGTAAGCAAAGTTGTACCTGAATACTGTTGCTTTGTAGGCACGTCTGTCTGCTTATCATTTAGGAAAGCACTTGCATTGTATATGGCTTACATTACATTACATTACATTACATTACAAGTAGGGGTGCACAATCTTTTTTGTCTATGTGCCGCATTGTCTTATCTTCCACTTCAATTGGCCACAATAAAATGGAAGCAGTTTAAAAACAGTTTACTGCAGGAAAAGCATGGTGATATATATAGGGATAGGTGGGCATCCCACATGGTGATATATATATAGGGATAGGTGGGCATCTCATAGATCATAGACCGCACTATTGATTTCAAGCCCTTAAACCATTCCCACTTTAAATATTTTGTCTGGAATTTAGGTTATAACTAGGGATGAGTGAACCGGTTCGGACGAACCGGAATTCGCTCCGAATTTCAGGGAAAATTCGATTCGGCACGAACCCGAATTTTTTTTGGTTCGTGCCGATCGAATTTTCCCTGAAATAAAAAAAAAAATGCCGGCATGGTGGGAGCGGGCAGGCCGGCTACGCTGTCAGCGGGCGGCGGAAGCCGGGCCGATGACAGCGCAGCCGGGCCTGCCCGCTCCCACCATGCCGGCATTTGTTTAAAAAGCAAACACTTACCTGCATGGTCGGAGCGTGGAGGCCGGCGCCGCTATCAGGCGCCCTCTGATGACGCGCCCTCTGATGACGCGTCCTCTGATGACAGCTGAGAGCGGCGCCGGCCTCCACGCTCCCACCATGCCGGCATTTTTGCATAAAAAAAAAATGCCGGCATGGTGGGAGCGGCGGCAGCCCGCTGACAGCGTAGCCGGCCTGCCCGCTGCCACCATGCCGGCAATTTTTTTTTTTTAGGTGAGCGATTCGTGAAAGTTTGATTCGGGCGAACCCGAATTTCTCGGGGAAATTCGGCGAATCGCCCGAATCGAACTTTCAAGAAGTTCGCTCATCTCTAGTTATAACTTAATGTTGGCAGCCTTTCCATGAACTATGCTGATCGTTTGGATGCCATGTTTGCAGCAAAACCTATTAACACTCAAAATACAATGTCCCCTATTACCTAATAGCAACACGTGTTACTCACCTCTGCAGAGAAGTTTATTGGTGCCTAAACTCCTTCGTCAGGAATTAGCCCTGCCTCTTGTGGTCAGCCATTTGTACTGCCAGAAAGCCAAGCTAAGCTTTCCAACTCCCTGACATTTATGATTTGGGGGAGAGGGCACAACTGAGGGCAGTGCAGGACGCAAGTTGTGCATCCCTGTTTTAAATCAACCACCACCTACCACATTAGTACCCATCATTGGATGACAACCATTTTCAGCTTAGGCCCCTTTCTCCCCGGTACTGGCATGTCATGTTCAGTTTGTTTAAAACTATTTTCTACCACCAAAATGTGGGGTATGGACTGGGACACCCCTCTGAAGTTGCAATATCAGGGCATTAGGTCTATTGAGTGTTGGTTTTCTACTTTACTTATCAGGAAGCTAAAAAAAGAAAACAATGATTGGATTTTTTGTGATTCTGACATATTTTGTTGCCTTCTTAAAGTAGAACAAGATCCAGCAGTGGTCAACCTGGAATCTAAAAGATTCTAGGGCCGGCTGCTGGCTTTTGTCTGGGGCACCCCGAATGGGGGTGTGAAACCATCCAGTTCACCCATTAACACTCACCATTCCCTGCTCTAGCGCATGCACGGGGTCTTGTCCAATGAGAGACTATGACTATGTCATTCAGCAGGTGGCTCTCATTGTTTACAATGGAGAATGCACGCTGCCGCATGCCCTGCATTCCTGGCACGCTCCATCCCTAGCCATTTAGATAGGATGGGGCTGGAGCGCGTGCACTGCTGGGGATGTGGGGGATGCAGCAGCACATGCTCCCTATTCAGCTCAATGAAATCCGTGTAGCGAGTGATGTAGTCAAAGCGGGCGGCTCTCAATGAACAAGAGGTCACTCATGCAGTGTTGGATTAGGGTGTCTGGGGCCCACCATTAGAACTGACTCTGGGAGCCCACCAGCATTTAGATGCAAGTATTACCAGTTTAAATTCAGGGCCCATACACTTGGGGTTGAACAAATATGCTATACACAGTTCAGGTTTTGGTGATGAAGGGGCCCCACAGACCAGGGGCTCACCGCATTTTCTCCTGATAACCCTGTGGGCCAGTCGGAGCCTTTGGAGTGGATGCCCCGGGGGCACGGAACAAAACCTGGAAAATTCAAATGGGTTTTGATCCACTTTTAAATGCATCTAGCCTCAGAGGCACCCTGTTCATACTGCTGCATAAAAACAATTCTCATACTTTACACATGTGTTTTGCTGCTGCCCACTTGTTTGTTCTACTGCATGGGATCACCTATTTTAATACACCCTTATCCAAACTACTTCCATTCCTTATCAGTAGTGTTAAGACTCTGCTGCACAAAAGAATCTGGCATACATCTTCGACAAGTTTTCGAGGGGTGTTAAATAAATTCTCCTAAATATGAAGATTTTTTAACAAGGTTTTTTGAGAAAATTTAACTAGCTACTTTACAATGCAACAATCATTATTCATGGATTTCTTTAGGTTTTTTCCTTCTCTGTAAGTATTTCAACCACAGAACAAAGCTCCAAATCCTCACTTTCTTTTCAGATCTGCATTTTATCACACTTACCATCCTGTCACTGTTGTAGATTTTGTGCAAGCTTACATCTTGTCTCTGTATGTGATCTGCATCTATATTTCTAGTTTAATGCAGATTACATTCATGACAGTAGATATCGCTGTTACAAATATCTATGTGTAGTCTCTGTTGTATATTCTCTACTGCATGTTGTGTTTCCTGTACATTGAGGTGATCTCTACAACTTGTGTTTCCTGTACATTCAGGTGATCTCTATGATATCTTTTTCCTGTCTATGTTATCCACCGTCTAAGGTGACCTTCATGAGCCACCATAAGCTTACTAGTAGAAGATGATCAATTTATTCCTATACACATTGAGAACACAGTGAAATGCATGTACTGAAAAGACTGCATCAAATCAAGTTTAAACAGCAAGTTGTTTCTGCTAAGGACTTTACAAATGAGGCTCAGCAGAGGGCAGGACATGCATGAGCATAAAAATACCATTCTGGAAGAGCTTACCCAACACATACACTGCTCTGATCAATGCACTGGAGACAAGGCCTGAGACAGATCTGACACGGCACTTGTAAAGACCAGACTCCTTGATGAGTATCAGCGAAGAAGGGAGCTTGTGCATGACTCCACAGAAGCTGACATTAAAACAGCTTACACAGGAGGAAACAAGGGTGTGCTTTAGATGCCACAAACAGGGACACATAAAGAGAGACTGCAATTTATGTAAAGCAGAGCAAATGCGACAGCGTCCTTCTTATACTAAACAGGTCAAAGCCCCAATGTCAGGATTGTACCTAACACCCGTCTGTCTTAAGCCAGTATCCCCCAATCTCCACCGCCACTTCTGCCTATAGACAAGCCCCCGCTTGTAGGAGACGCGAGCAATGCCTCTCCCAGTCGGTTGCCCCCAGGACTTAACAGGCGCAAGGGATAGTAGCTTAAGGTGCAGTTTGGTGTTAAGCAGGGAATCCCGAATGAGGATGCCGGGTGCGGAAAGTCCGTAATTCAGGCCGAGGTCAAACCAGGAAGTCACAGGCGAGGTATCCAGGGGAGAAGACTGAGGATGGTCGAGGGTAGCCGGGGTCAATTCCAGGAGGTCACAGGCGAAGTACAGGAGGGTCAGGCAAGAGAATAGTCAGGCAAAGCAGAAGGTCAGGGCAGGCAGCTAGCAAGAATAGTCAGAGTCCAAATCCAAATCCAATCCAAAATCTTCACAAACACAGCAGCACACATCCAGAACCCAGAAGCTATAACGGGCACTGGGAAACTGGAACAGTGCAAATATATAGGGAAGTCTGGCCAATGGGAAACAGGGAAAAAGGAGGGAAGGAAGGTGCTTGGTGCAAACAAGGAAGTGGGATCGGTCCCAGGAGCTGGACGGCCCAGGCCAGACAGGCCGACCAGTCCCTGGGTCCGATCCCAAGAACCGGCCACTGACTGGGCAATTCAAACTCGCCCCCGGCGGGCGCGCTGGGGGAAGCGCCGCCGGGAGGCATAAAGCAGACGTGCTCGCGCGCGCGCGCGCGAGCACGTTGACGATCGGGCGCGCCCCCGCCAGGAAGGGGAAGCGCAGAGCTGGAGGGGAGAGCCGCAAGGCCGCGCAGCCGCGCGGAGCGGGCTGCGACGCGGCCACCCATGGCGTCCTGCGCCGCCCGCCCCAGATCCCCGTGACGGTGCCGAGGAGCCGGCAGACCCGGGGACCGCCGGGCCGCAGCTCGGTGGGAGCCAGCCGGCAACGCGCCGCGGGACCCGGAACGGCGGTGAGGTAAGTGCCTAACATTACCCCCCCCCTGAGGAGGGGCCACTGGACCCTCCAAGCTGGGTTTTAACGGATTCTCTCTATGAAACTTCTTTACTAAATTCTGTGCATGAACTTCTCTGGCAGGAACCCAAGATCTTTCTTCCGGACCGTACCCCTTCCAGTCAATAAGATATTGAAGAGAGTTCCGAAAGAAACGAGAATCAAGGACCCGGGCAACCTCAAACTCCTGATGCCCCTCAACTACCACAGGACTAGGGGGACTATTAAGTTCATGGTTTCTTGCGGACTTAAGAAGTGAAACATGAAAGGATTCACAGATTTTCATGGAAGAGGGGAGGGCCAACCGGTATGTCACCTGATTGACTTTGTGTGTTATGGGGAATGGGCCAATAAACTTGGGTCCTAACTTAGCGGAGGGTTGGCGTAGCGCCAAGTTCTTGGTTGAGAGCCAAACCCAGTCACCCACTTTAAAGTTAGAATTAGACGATCGCTTGCGATCAGAAAATTTTTTCTGTAAACGAGCGGCCCTAGTTAGGTGTTGTTGGATTTTATTCCACTCCCCTGGCCATTTAGAAACCCATTCATCCACGGAGGGAACTCTAGAGGGTTGGTCCGAAAGAGCAGAAAACTTCAGATCCTTGCCATAAACACAGTGGAAAGGAGAAACCCCTGTGGATGAATGCGTAGCGTTGTTAAAAGCAAATTCTGCAAAAGGTAAGAAGAAGGCCCAATCAGTCTGAGAACCCGCCGTAAAACAGCGCAAGTATTGTTCCAGGGACTGGTTCGTCCTCTCGGTTTGACCATTCGATTGCGGATGAAAGGCCGAGGAAAGGGAGACAGAGAACCCCAACTTGGCACAGAAGGCCCTCCAAAACCGGGAGACAAACTGGACCCCCCTATCCGAAACAACATCCATGGGAATACCATGAATCCTAAAGACATGAGTAATGAAAAGTTGAGCAAGAGTTTGAGCTGAGGGGAGTTTCTTTAAAGGGACGAAATGGGCCATCTTGCTAAAACGGTCCACAATTACCCAGATAACCGTATGACCTTGAGACGGAGGGAGGTCAGTAACAAAATCCATGGCCAAATGTGTCCACGGGGAGGCAGGAATGGATAATGGAAGGAGTGGGCCTTCCGGTGAGCTCCTCAAGGACTTACTTTGGGCACAGACTTTGCAAGCGGAGACAAACTTTTGAGCATCCTTCCTGAGAGAAGGCCACCAAACTTGGCGTAACAATAAAGCTATGGTTTTTTTAATCCCTGGATGCCCGGTTGTTTTAGTATCATGAAAATGGGACAAAAACTCAGACCGGTAAGCAGAAGGCACAAACAGGGCTGACGCGGGTTTCCCAGGAGGAGCTTGGGCCTGGAACTGAGTAAGATCAGGAAGTTGGGGTTGAATGGCAGCCACCACTAGGGAGCGAGGTACGATGGGAGAAACCACCCTTTCCGGTAAGTCAGGGGGAGAGAAACTCCGAGACAGGGCGTCCGCCTTTACATTCTTAGACCCGGGTTTATATGTTATAGAAAAGTTAAACCGAGAAAAGAATAAGGACCAGCGAGCCTGTCTAGGAGTTAACCTCTTGGCAGACTGAATGTATTCCAGATTTTTATGGTCAGTAAAGACCGTTACTGGATATTGAGCCCCCTCCAACCAGTGCCTCCATTCCTGGAAGGCAAGTTTGATGGCCAGTAATTCTCTGTTACCGATATCATAATTCTTTTCGGCCGCTGAGAATTTCTTGGAAAAGAAGGCACATGGATGGAGGCGAGCAGGTGAGCCGTAGTATTGGGACAAGACCGCTCCAACCGCTATCTCTGAGGCATCCACCTCTACAAGGAAAGGTCGTTGTTCATCGGGATGGACTAGGACGGGAGCCCCGCTAAATACCCTCTTAAGATTCTCGAAGGCCTGGACAGCTTGAGCCGGCCAAACCGGGGGGTACCCGCTTTTCTTTGTCAAATTGGTTAGTGGTGTAACCAGGGCTGAGAAATTCTTAATGAACCTTCTGTAAAAATTGGCAAAACCCAAAAACCTCTGCAGGCCCTTCAAATCTCTGGGTTGCTCCCATTCCAAAACAGCCCTCACCTTAGATTGGTCCATAGACAGACCAGACTTAGAGATAATGTAACCGAGGAACGGAACCTCAGATACCTCAAATTGGCATTTCTTTAATTTGACATATAAACAATTCTCTCTAAGTTTCTGCAAAACTAGGCGCACATGTTTTCGATGCTCATCAAGGGATGAAGAAAAAATTAAAATGTCATCTAAGTAGACAACCATAAATCGGCCAAGATAATCTCGGAAAATTTCATTAACAAAACTTTGAAAAACCGCAGGGGCATTACACAGGCCGAAGGGCATAACCAAATATTCATAATGCCCCTCAAGGGTATTAAAGGCCGTTTTCCACTCGTCCCCCTGCCTAATTCTTATGAGGTTATAGGCCCCTCTGAGATCTAGTTTGGAGAAGACCTGCGCCCCGACCACCTGTGTAAAGAGCCCCTCAATAAGCGGTAGGGGATACTTATTTTTTACCGTGATGTTATTTAAGCCCCGGTAATCGATACAGGGGCGAAGTCCCCCATCCTTTTTCTCCACAAAAAAAAACCCTGCCCCCGCTGGGGAAGATGAAGGCCGAATAAACCCTTTCTCTAAGTTCTCAGCGATATATTCCCGCATGGCAAGGGTTTCTGCTCGGGTCAAATTAAATATTCTCCCTCTGGGAGGCATCGTACCAGGGAGCAGTTCTATTGGGCAGTCCCAAGGTCTATGGGGAGGAAGTTTGTCTGCTGCCTTTTCTGAAAAAACATCAGCAAACTCCAAATATGGAGTAGGAATCCCACTAGGGAGTAAGTGTGTGACCCTGAGGGGAAATTCAAGGCAGCTCCGGAAACACTGGTGTCCCCACTTGGTAATTTGCCCCGAAACCCAATCAATTTGAGGATTATGCGCCTGCAGCCATGGCAACCCCAGAATCAAGGGGGTCCCAGGCATGCTCAAAATCAGGAACCTGATAACCTCAGAATGACTGGCTCCAATTTTGATTTGCATGGGAGGTGATTGAAACCGAACTAACCCCCCGGCCACTGGAGTGCCATCAATAGCTGACACCCGGATAGGAGTTGGCAAGGTTTGTGCCATGATTCCTAGAGTCTGAGCTAGATCAGAGTCTAGGAAGTTCCCAGCTGCTCCAGAATCGAGAAGAGCCTTTAAGTTAATATATTTGGCACCAAACATAACCTGAACTGGGACAAAAACTGGAGACGATACTTGAGGAGATACCTTACAGCCTAGGAGGGCCCCCTCGATACCCCCTAGGCTCTGAAGTTTCCCGACGGTTTCTTTGGGCAAAGTCTAACCATGTGGCCGGTCCCACCACAGTATAGACAGAGCCCCTCGGATAGACGTCGTCGTCGCTCGCCTTCGGTGAGCCTGGTGGCACCTAGCTGCATAGGCTCTTCAGAAGGTTGAGCGACGGGAACCTCAGATTTTGCAGCGGGTTCAAAATGTGATCCTTTCTCCAGGCGCCGTTCCCGGAGTCGGCGATCAATGCGGATGGCCAAATGCATTAAGTCATCCAGTGTTTGGGGTTCCGGGTAGTTCACCAGGGTATCTTTGATAGCGTCAGCCAGACCTAACCGGAATTGGCCACAGAGGGCAGGATTGTTCCAGCGTGAGTCAACTGCCCAACGCCGGAATTCGGAACAGTAGTCCTCGGCTGGACGGCGTCCCTGGCGGAGGGTACGTAACTTTGCGTCAGCTGAGGCCCCCTTGTCAGGATCGTCATAAAGGACCTCCATTGCAGTGAAGAAACTGTCCACTGACTGGCGGATGGGGTCCTGAGCTGATAGACTAAAGGCCCAGGACTGAGGGTCTCCATGTAACAGGGATATAATCAAGCCCACTTTTTGTTCCTGTGAGCCCGAGGACACCGGGCGAAGCTGAAAGTAAAGTTTACAAGAGTCCCGGAAATTGGCAAATTTTGCCCTATCGCCAAAAAATTTTTCAGGGAGCGGGATCTTGGGTTCCACCGTCATTGCGGCCGGAGCCCCCTGAGAAGTGGGGACCATGGGAGTTGGACGGTTCTCCTGGGCCGCAACTCGATGAGCCAGGTGCTCCACCGCCGCCGTCAGGGCCTGCACCTGCTCCAGAATTTGGTCCATTCTTTCTGGCCCGTTATAATGTCAGGATTGTACCTAACACCCGTCTGTCTTAAGCCAGTATCCCCCAATCTCCACCGCCACTTCTGCCTATAGACAAGCCCCCGCTTGTAGGAGACGCGAGCAATGCCTCTCCCAGTCGGTTGCCCCCAGGACTTAACAGGCGCAAGGGATAGTAGCTTAAGGTGCAGTTTGGTGTTAAGCAGGGAATCCCGAATGAGGATGCCGGGTGCGGAAAGTCCGTAATTCAGGCCGAGGTCAAACCAGGAAGTCACAGGCGAGGTATCCAGGGGAGAAGACTGAGGATGGTCGAGGGTAGCCGGGGTCAATTCCAGGAGGTCACAGGCGAAGTACAGGAGGGTCAGGCAAGAGAATAGTCAGGCAAAGCAGAAGGTCAGGGCAGGCAGCTAGCAAGAATAGTCAGAGTCCAAATCCAAATCCAATCCAAAATCTTCACAAACACAGCAGCACACATCCAGAACCCAGAAGCTATAACGGGCACTGGGAAACTGGAACAGTGCAAATATATAGGGAAGTCTGGCCAATGGGAAACAGGGAAAAAGGAGGGAAGGAAGGTGCTTGGTGCAAACAAGGAAGTGGGATCGGTCCCAGGAGCTGGACGGCCCAGGCCAGACAGGCCGACCAGTCCCTGGGTCCGATCCCAAGAACCGGCCACTGACTGGGCAATTCAAACTCGCCCCCGGCGGGCGCGCTGGGGGAAGCGCCGCCGGGAGGCATAAAGCAGACGTGCTCGCGCGCTGCGCGCGAGCACGTTGACGATCGGGCGCGCCCCCGCCAGGAAGGGGAAGCGCAGAGCTGGAGGGGAGAGCCGCAAGGCCGCGCAGCCGCGCGGAGCGGGCTGCGACGCGGCCACCCATGGCGTCCTGCGCCGCCCGCCCCAGATCCCCGTGACGGTGCCGAGGAGCCGGCAGACCCGGGGACCGCCGGGCCGCAGCTCGGTGGGAGCCAGCCGGCAACGCGCCGCGGGACCCGGAACGGCGGTGAGGTAAGTGCCTAACACCCAATTTCTGATCCATGTAATAGCCAAATTTAAAGTGATAGGCAAACATACAATTCAAGGCTGGTGCATTGACTCAGGGTCACATGACAAGTGATAGCTTTTTCACTTGATCTGAATAAAAAAGAGACTATTTACCTTGCAGGTGGAAGTAAAATTCAAGCAGAGGGATATGGACATGGAGGCCTTGCCCCAATGATGCGGGGCACAATTTAGTAAAAGTAGTGCTTTATGTTCCTGATATAGAAGGGGGACTCTTATCTGTGAAGCTGTGAAGCACTCACTGTAAAATTTCAAGGTGACAAGTGTTCTATCCTGGATGGCAAGCAGACGATAGCAACTGCCAAGCAGGATGATCATCTGTATCACCTCAGCACGGTGAAGGAAAAGATGAGACTATGTACCCATAAACCCAACGACTGTATACACACATAGGGCAGGCGTTTATGTTACCCAGAATGCATACATTAACTACAAAAGAGGAATCTGACAAATAATCTGACAATATCCCCTTGTCCAGTTACTGTTAAATGTGAATGTTGCATCAAATGCAAAGCTACAAGAGCATCACTTACTAATGTCAGTCAGAATAGAGCCTCAAGACCACTTGATCTAGTTCACAGTGATGTATGTGTTTCCCTAAACCCACCTACACCCGGAGGCAACAGGTACATAGTAACTTTCATAGATGACTATTCAAAAACCTTACCGTTACTTACCTAATGCAATAAAAGACTGGAGTGATTGACAAATTACAGGACTATGTAGTAAAGACAAGTAGCATGTTTCAGAGGAAACCTCTCAAACTTGGGAGTGATAATGGAGGTGAATTCACAGGACAAAAAGTACAGGAGTACTTAAAGCCATACACACCAGAGCAAAATGGGGAAGCTGAAAGAAACAAACTCTGACTGAAATGATTGGATGTGTGCTGAAAGACACTGGACTACCACAAAAATACTGGAGTGAGGCAGCAATGACAGTCCCTTAATTGCAGAACAGACAATTTTTTTAGAACAGTGGGGAAAACTTCATATGAACTGTGGCACAATGAGAAGCCAAGTGTAAAACACCTAAGAGATTTAGGATGCAAAGCATTCATCTACATTCCAGAAGAAAAACGCACAAAACTCAAAATAGACCATTTGAAGGAATCTTTGTTGGATACAGTGACACTGTTAAAGTGGAACAAAACCTAGGATTTTGACGATTCTGGGTTTTGGTCCTTGCCAGCGGGGAAGCCCTGCTGTGTGAAACCTCCCAGGTCACCCAGTCTAACTCACCGTTGCCCAGTCCTATGGCGCATGCACAGCCTTTCGTCCAATCAACATGCCCAGATACCTTCATCTAAGAGCTCGTCTAAGGTGAGTGGATCCGAGAGTGCTGGCAGCTGCATCCCCTGCTATACTTTAACAGGGAACATTCCGCGCCGACCATTCACAAATGGAGTGGGCACATGTCCTACTAAAGGGATAGCAGGGGTGCGGCCACTGTGCGGCCACTGCTCGCGCATGCACTGTTGGACTGGGAAAAAGGTGAGTTTTTGGGAGACATGGGGGGGCTTTGACAAATCAGGGCATCACAAATGTGGATGCCCTGAGTGACCTTCTGACGGGTAGCCTCATCTTGCATTTCATCAGGCACTGTGTGCGGCCCCCAAACTCACGTCTGCACAGTGCCCATGAACAGGATGCAATAGAGCACCCGAAATCCCGCAAGACTTATCAGAGCTGCAAGATCGCCGAGGGACATTGACGAGCATGGCTAAGGCTGTGCTTCTCAGTTAGCGACGGCTAAGCAGGCGGCGGAGTGAGGATCAGGCCCTGAAGCAGCAGGATGTTGCCGCAGCAGGCAGTGGCAACATCCAAAAGGTAGGTAGGGGCTGATGGTGGGGAGGGGGAATCAGACCCTTTTTATTTTAGGTCCAATGTTCCTCTTTAAGCATTTGGCTCCAGTATCTGTGTTCTCTCTGCTATGCACATTCGAGCAACATTACAATTTATAGGCAAAGCCACCAAGTTACTGCTAGAATCTGAAACTTTTCCAAAACAGCTGGAGTAGAGTGCCTTATATTGTTTATTTTTAAATGCTATACAGTGGAAGTGTTGTATAATGAAAGTCTAGCCCCAATCTCCACTTCAGTAGTTCTTTCTTTTAGTTGTTACCATTTCTTTGCTGTAAAAGTTTGTTCCAAGAGGTCAGCATAAATTCTTACTTACTTTTTCTTTATTCACACTCATTATTTTCTATCAGATGTAGCACTTCCCGTGCTGTCAGATTCCTATACTTTAAGTCAGAACCATCTCTGCAGTTTTATAGCACCTCAGCTATACATTTTAATACATGGTAATTGCCTCTTACTCCAATTGCAGGCTGTATGTTCCAAAATCTTTCTGAGCGCTATATCCTGTACCTAATAATATTTATATACAGCAAGTAGATCTTTTAGATTCATATAGGGCCTTTTTAAAACGACTTTAGTTTAGAGAAATAGTAATGAAATACATTTATTAAGCACTAACTGACTAGGATAAAATTAACTGGGACAGGGTTGGAAACTTTGATTAAAGAAAAAAAGATTGTTGCCTTTTTCTGGGAGTAGTCACTAAAATGTAGCAAGCTCTCATCACTTGTGGGAAAGCTTGCAGTTGGCTGGTATTTTATATCCCCAGAATAAAGTCTGTAAGACAAAGCATGCAGGCAGGAGCTACCAGCAACATATGTAATGGGCGGAGCTTATGCCCAGCTAACCTTGTTTGCCTGTTTGCAGCAAGTTGTTTCTGCTAAGGACTTTACAAATGAGGCTCAGCAGAGGGCAGGACATGCATGAGCATAAAAATAACATTCTGAAAGTTCTGGGAAAGTGTGCTTTCCATATACAAATTCTTGATGCTGGAAGTTGTCCCCAATAACCCCCAGGTTGCTCTCCTCTCCATGGTCCCAGGGTCGACCTCCTCAGCAAAGCGGGGAATACTGAGACATTTGCTCACTGCAGCAAGGTCGGTGATCCCGCGTCATTGGCGTACCCGAGACGCTCCGGGAATCATGGAATGGGTGCAGGAGGTGGAAAACATTAGAAGAATGGAGGAGTTAATGTTGGAGGGGGATGAAAGCGGGAGGCAGAAACTGAACGTGACATGGACAATATGGTTGATGAGCCTCAACACACCTGAATTCAGTACATTCCTGTCCTCACTACAGGTGGGTCGGTAGGGGCGCTGCTGAGGGGAGACATTACCCACCTTCTCTTGGGCCCTGGTGGTTGGTTCTGAATTTGAATCTGGGCGTGACTTCTTCGCTGGCTGGCCTCCCCACCCTGCCTGGTCTCCCTTGCCCCCTACTTAGTACGGTATTCGTCGGTGCATAAGGTTGTATCTCCATGCAACCTCTCTTTCCCTTTTCTTTTCTCTTTCCGTGCTTTCTTTCCTTTCTGGAGTTGGTCAGTTTTAAAGTGTTTAATATACCCTGCGGGTAGTCCCTGTTTGCCTAGACGGCCGGTTGGCGTGTGTGGCGTTTGGAAAGTGGCCCTGGAGACATTCTGGAATCTCTCATTATTAAATAAAGTACCGACACGCCTTTTCCGTTGGCGGGGGCGGCGGGTGGGGGGGGGCGCGCTGGGGGGCACTGCGCGCTATTGGCGGGTTGTGCCCCCCGGGAGAGGATATAGGGGACGGTTACTGTTGATTCAGGTATTTGTTGTAATTGTATGAATACGCACTGAATATCCTGACCGTGTTGAAGAACCACTCCTTTATTGTATTTGTTGTAACTGCTTTTCTCTTTGTTTTCCAATAAAAACATATTGAACAAAAAAAATACCATTCTGGAAGAGCTTACCCAACACATACACTGCTCTGATCAATGCACTGGAGACAAGGCCTGAGACGGATCTGACACTGCACTTGTAAAGACCAGACTCCTTGATGAGTATCAGCGAAGAAGGGAGCTTGCGCATGACTCCACAGAAGCTGACATTAGAACAGCTTACACAGGAAGGAAACCAGGGTGTGCTTTAGATGCAATTAGATTCCCTAATTGTGATTTATTCAGCACACAGCAAGTGACTATACCTTGCATTTGTATGATTTGTCCATCAACTACTGATCCCACATGAGTGTAATTCTTTCAAATAAAAAAAGGGGTTTATTCATATGTTACATTATGGAACAGTAGTTTACTATTGAATGGCTTTAAATGTCTGGAGAAAAGTGAGAAAAATAAAAAGAACTGTGGCCAGCTTTTAAAAGTTTCAGGGATACGCCTGGACCACATTTTTTTGTAATAACACTCTAAATCATGGGCTTCCAGCCATTTTTCATGAAAATAACACTTTCTAATTTTTATTCTTCTCAAGTATCACCTGGGTGGTATGTGTCGGTTCTCAGTCATCAAAAACTGTGTTACAAACACTCAAAACTACAATTTGAGGCAAATACATTTTACAAATAGTTTAGTTAGAGCAGGTTGTACCCATGGAGCAAATCAGGCTTGAGTAAAGTACAGTTGAGGAGTTTTGATTGGCATACAGATCAGTATGCAACCTTACTGAGTAATACCTGCGAGTACCACCAGTGGAACACCTACCAACTAATAATAGTGAGATACTTTTTTTGCCATTCTATTTCTAAACTCAATACAATTGGACATGTTCCAAATCTGTTTTGTAAACTATAACAATAAAAAATGCAAGCAACAAGGAACATTTACCTGTGGCATCCCCGGTGTATCAAGCCAAACTTTGTATATTTCTTCAACAGACAGTCCATGCCTAGAATAGTAAAAAAGATACCCCTTATAATTTTGCACCATACTGTAAAATAAAAGCACAATAGTAGATAAACCTTCTTAATCATTTGTAAATGCACAGCAAAAGTATTCTCAAACTTAAAAAAATACATATATTTTTTTTTTATACAACCCAACATACAAATACTCTGATTTTCTGCTATTGCTTTACTAGACCTTCCTCAACTACTTATTTGATTGGTAACTACTAATTCTACATTCTTTGGGACCCTATAGAGCTGAGTGTTCACAGAACAAAAAGGCGGTTCCAGGCTCCTCCTCAGCTATAGTAGCTGAAACTGTTAATTCTATATCATAAATACAAATGTTTTGGTACGGGGTTCTGCTACCCAAAACACAGCTCTGGAGGTGCCATTTGACACCCAGTTTAAATTGGATTGGTATCAAAACTTTTTAATTCTGATATAAGATTGAAAGCTAACTTTCTTCTCAGAGGGGCCCTGAGTGCTTCCCGTCACTTTCCTATACTAATTTCAGAGTGAGTAATCTGAACTTTTTCTTGACACCCTGTAGATTTACCCCCTTCTTGTCTATTTAAAGTGCTGGTTTCTTTTAGGATGGACATGTTCTGTTTACTTTCTTGGTTAAAAGCATTAGATATAGTCTCATCAGAATTACAGAATAGAGCTAGTAGTAAAAGTAACACTGTGGCCAGTTTGAGGATGCTCCCCTGTGCTGGACAGCATTAGAAACTCTCTTTTTTATTTTCATGTATAGTGGGGTTCACATCAGCAAAGGAAAACAAGCTAATAGAAATATCCAGGGACAGAGCTCAGAAATTGCATTTCCAGGTACAGTCCCTTCTACATTGTGGGCTTCCTTACAAGCCAATTTTCTGTAATTACCAAAGGGGTCTATAAAAGTATTGATGCTTTTCCGAATGACATACGAAATACACCTTTTAGTTACATAGTTAATACGGGTGAAAGACATATGCCCATGAAGTTCAATCAAGGGTGTTGGGGTAGGTAAAGTTTATTTTTATTTTTGTACTGATAACAGTTAATAGTAACTTTTAGTGTTATTTTCTTCTAAATAAGCATCTAATCCTTTTTTGTAGCTGTCAGCGGGTTGATGCTGTAACAAGCTTCTGTGGGAGGCTATTTCACAGATGTATAGTTCTTAAGGTAAAGAATGATTGTCACCTCCGGAGACTGAATTTCTTTATTTCCAGTCGAAGAGAGTGTCCCCTTGTCTTTAGAGAGCATTTTACCTAAAATAGTGTTTCCCCATATTTTTTGTATTGGCCATTTATATATTTAGTCATCTCCTCTCAAGACTAAACAGATTTAATTCTCGTAATCTTACCTCATAACCAAGATCTTTTATTCCCCTTATTAGTTTGGTGGCTCTCCTCTGCACCCTTTCCATAGTCAGAGCGTCCTTTCTATGAACGTGTGCCCAGAACTGAACGGCATATTTAGGCGAGAGTGCACCAGTGCCTTGTAAAGAGGCACAATTACATCCCTATCCTGTGATTTTATGTCTCTTTTAATGCATGATAGTATCTTGGTGGCCTTGGAAGCAGCTGCTTGGCATTGCATACTGTTATTTAGCCTGTGATCTACCAGTACCCCCAGATCCTTCTCAACAAGTGTTTCTCCCAGTTTTACTCCCCTGAGGACATATGTGGCCTTCAGGTTGTTAGACCCCAAGTGCATGGCTTTACATTTCTCCACAATAAATTTCAGTTGACAAGTTCAGGTGTCCAAGTCAGACTGAAGCTTGTGAACATCTTCAATAGACTGCACTGTGCTACATATCTTTGTGTCATCTGCAAAAATAGAAACAGTGCTTCTAATTCCATCTTCTTTGTCGTTTATAAACAAGTTGAATAAAAGTGGGCCCAGGACTGAACCCTGAACCGGTAACTATTCAGAGTAGGTATCATTAACCACAACTCTCTGCAGACGATCCTTCAGCCAGTTTTCAATCCAGTTACAAACTGTATTTTCTAATCCTGAAGATTTCCCCAATAAGCGTTTATGGGGGACAGTGTCAAATGCTTTTGCAAAATCCAGAAAAACTATATCCACAGCCGCCCATCTGTCCAGGCTTCTACTCACCTCCTCATAGAAGCCAATCAGGTTAGTCTGGCAGCTGTGTGTGTTAGTGTTTAAGTAATATAAGCCAGGGTTCAGGTTTCTATAAATTACATTTGAAATGTCAATAACATTATCATTTACTGTAAATAAAACATTTCACATGAAAGTAGAGTGAAACCTATGATAATCATTATCCTGGGTTTTGGTCCCTGTCTTTGGAGCATGCTGATTTGGGATGCCTGTTGTGTTAAGCCCCCGGATCACCCTAAAAACGTACCTTTCCAACAGTTCCATGACACATGTGCAGGCTCCTATCCAATCAGCACTGAATGGCATGCATATTAAGCATGGTATTCAGCTTTGTTTGTAACAGAGTGCTGATATAGAGAAATGTGGCACACTCCCGACCCCAGCCTATCAGAATGCCTGAGTGTGGGAGGGGATGCAGGATGTGGCTACAGCCCACGATTGCTGAATGCAAGGAAATGTGAAAGTTTGTGGGGTGATTGCAAGGCGTTCACACGGCATTATGAACTGGGAATTAAAGGGAAGAAAACAGCTTTACTTAGCATACATAAAATATTTACATATAATGCGATTTTTAAAAGCTTTTAAATTGTTAATTTTATACAGTTCCCAAGGGGGAGAAGGTGGTAGGAAGTTGTAAATGTCTGTCTGGATAGGGATTTTAAGACTGCTTCAGACAATAGGGTTGATTCAGAGCCCCTTTCTCATCATTTTTATGGAGGTCTTGCTACCAAACGAAAAATCATGCAAAAATGAAAACATTTCACACTAAAGTTCTCGCAGAAAAAAAGCTTTGCTGAATCAGACGAGGGGAAAAAATGAACGAGAATGGAAATATTCACGCAAAAAAAGGTGAGAAAGGGGCTCTGAATCAACCCTAATAGTTATAATAGTAATAGTCAATATGTTCATCAGGGTTATCCTGGAGAAGGGAATGGGGGGGGGGGGGAGATACATTTTGTTTTATAGGACCACTTTAAGTGCTTAAAAAATACCATTTAACCTCCCTGGCGTTGTGAAATAGACAAATGCAATGGCAACGAAAGCGTTACCATTGCATTTGTCTCTGACACACGGCTCCGCCCCCATGAGCCTCTGCGGCTCACAGAGACGGAACCCGGAAGCGGAGACGGACGCCGCAGCCGCGGCTCTCACCTGCGATTGCGGCGGAGACATCGCTGGATCGCAGGGAGAAGGTAAGGAGGCTGCGCCGCCCGCTCTTGCTCCCAGATCGATCCCGAGCGTGACTCGGGGTTACCACCACTTACAGCGCAAATTAACCCCGAGTCACGCTCGGGATCGCCGCCAAGGGGGTTAATTGAAAAACATTTAAGCACCTGCAGCTATGCCTTCCTCTTTAACACAATGTGTAATCTTTGTAACACTTTGAATAGCTTTGAAGGGTACAGTAAGGCCCTTATTTATCAAGGGATAGCGCCAGGTAGTGTCTCACTAGCGCCAGGTAGCGCCAGCTATCGGCGGCTACCGACTCCAGAACGCCAGGCTGCGAACACAATCACGCATTTATCACGCTAAATGAGGCTAGCGCCGGCGAGAGCGCCAGCTAGCGCGGGATTCATCATGTTGCAGACTTCAGCGAACAGCGCCGCTGCTAATCCCATCACAGCGCCAGGTATGACCTCTCGCTACCTGGCGCTCTCCAATGCATTTCAATGGAGAAATCTTTAAATATTCATAATTAATTGATATTAATCTTTTTTTTTTTTTATAAATGTCAAAAATTCTGTGACCACTTCTGCAATGTTAGATTTTTTTTAAGGTAATAAAAATAAAAAAAAAAAAATTTGTGCAGAATTGAAATTACAGGTCTGATATTAATGTATTCATATTACCAAATGTTTATAAAAGCATGTTTATTTTTTTTAAACAAAAATATGGTTGTTTGGGGGTTAAAAAACTACTTTTAACCCATCGCCGCCAGCGCTCTGGGGTTTAAACATGCATTTCACAGCGCGAGAATTTTTTGAGCGTGATTTGTTAATGAATATGCTGGGAGCCGTTCGCTATGGCCATTCGCTGTCATGCGCTCCCATACAGCGCGGAACCAGTCAAACAGCGACTCCTAACCCCGTATTCAACATTACCGCACACCGACTGAGTCGCTGTCAACAGCCGAACAACGGCCAAGCACAGCGAATACTAGCGGGCGCTGTGAAAATCATGCTACTGTCGCTCATCTGTCGCTACCTGGCGCTATTAATAAATCGGCCTCCCCGTCTACACATGAAATTGGGTAAGCTAGGTATTTTTTACTGCAGAAATTATATCTTTTATAATGAACTAGGGAGCAGTTTTTTAACTCTGTGTGAAAGCTAGTGAAGGTAGTGCACTGGAATCTCGATTATGATAATAGTAGATACTATGATAATTCATGACAAATCAGTGCCCAAATGCTATAGTACGAGAAAAACGTGCTCAGAACTTGATCTTAAGGGACATTTATGTGGACTCTTTTAACAATGGTGATAAAATCAAAGTGGTCACAACTGTCCTGCTCCAGAATTGTGTCAGCTAGGTGCACTGAAATACGTGTTCAAGTGGGCTTTACCAGCTTCCAGAACATTACACCTTCTACAAAATGGCAGGGGTGGTACTTGGGTGCCATTGAAGCTTAGCATTCCATAAACTCTAAGATTAGGCTCTGTACACAGAAAGTTGCCAGCTCTGAATTATAAATCTGAGACAAACTGCCAGAAGCTGCACGGCCACGAGCGCTCACCTCTTGTGTAGTCCACACCATATAACCATGAGGCCAGCCGAGATAAAATCATCCAAATTTTATTTGAAGTTCAATTAAAAGCATCCATCAAAAACGATACAACAGGCATAGGAATTATAAAAAGCGTCGACGCGTTTCGGGCATCCTGCCCTTAATCATGACAATTTGTTATAGGAGAAGCCTCCGTTATAAACACAAGTTTGCAGAAATTAACAAGCCTTATTTACATAATTAGTTAATGATTCACACATGAAAAAACATGGAGAAACAAACACGTGATCATACCTGCATAGTAGGGTGTATGCGGTGTAAGCCGCCGCCCAGCCTCTCTTTGTTATTAGTAACCGCGTGTTCTCCTCCACTATGTCATTGAAGCGGAAGGCCAATGGTATTGAATAGAATGACGTATATGGTCATGACTCGCCATGACCCCCATCGCGTCATCAGAAGGGCAAAAAATCACCATCATATGTGAAGGAGAAAGGGCGGAAGTAAAATGAGGCCAAACCGGGCAATGAGCAGGATATCACCGCATATCTTCAAACAGGACGCTGCATAAAGTAATTGGAAAACTACACCAAAATGAAATAAAACAAAATGACCCACGCGTAAGTAAGCAGGAATATATTCAAATATATGGCCGCGATAACTTGCTGTAAATATACAAATTAAATATTAGATACGCGGTCATACATTGGAATAATCTGACACACAATGGTACTGCGTCCGGGAGACATTGTAGAAATAAATGTTGCAATAATGTAATACACACATCATTACAATATAAAACCACAGATGATTATAACTGCAACACAATATCACTGTATGTCTAAATAGAACCCCTGCTACACCGACGCGAGTGAACCATACCTAATTAATACACCATTTGCATTCCATAATTCTCACTCCCTATGGTCAATTTTTATACAATCCCACTTCTAATGTTGGTTGCATGATAGAATGCTTCCTGATGACCGTGAGAGATCCCCAAAAGAGGAAAAGAAGGAAAAAAAAGGGAAGAAAGAAAGAAAAGAAAAAAGGGGGATAAACAATGGTAATGTTTATGAGAATAAGTATATTAAAGCTGGACCAAACCTACTAAGGAAGGGAAGATTAGGCTCTGCTGCGTAATGCTGCATAAATGAGTAGTTTGTGGTAAAAAGAAAGAGGGGTCACCACTTTCTTGAGGGTGCAGACCAGTTTAATTTTACAGTCGACTGAAATTCGAGGAATAAATAGTTTACAGAAGGGAGCGGGAAGATGATGGGGCTCTGAGGCTCAGAAGCTATAAGCTACACCACTTGAATATGCAGTTATGTATAGCTATATTGTTAAATGCGGAGGCAAAATACATGTTTGCAAGCATACAATGGCCATATATGCTCCACTAAAAAAAAAAAATGAAGCCCCTTGTTTATATCAAGTTGATCTTCTTAAAAGATTAAAGTACCTTAGGCCCTTATTTAACAAGGGATAGCGCCAGGTAGCAAATGGTGAGCGAACGGTAATGACGCTCACCGCCACGAGAACGCCGGCTCCCCTCTGCAATCACACATTTATCAAGCCGATCCTGCTTAGCGACTGACAGAGCGCCAGTTAGCGAATCATTCATCATTATTCCAGCCTCACCCCACAGCACCAGCGAGCGACCTTGAACAGCGACAGGTATGACCTCTCGCTACCTGGCGCTCTCCAATGCATTTCAATGGAGCAATCTTTAAATATTCTTAATTAATTGCTATTAATGTTTTTTTTTTTTTTTTTTTTTAAATGGCAAAAATTCTGTGACCACTTCTGCAATGTTAGATATTTTTTTTTAAGGTAAAAAAAAAAAAAAAAAAATTTGTGCAGAATTGATATTACAGGTCTGATATTAATGTATTCATATTACAAAATGTTTGTAAAAACATGTTTTTTTTTTCCAAAAATATGGTTGTTTGGGGGTTAAAAAACTACTTTTAACCCATCGCCGCCAGCGCTCTGGGGTTTAAACAAGCATTTCACAGCGCGAGAATTATTTGAGCGTGATTTGTTAATGAATATGCTGGGAGCCGTTCGCTATGGCCAATCGCTGTCATGCGCTCCCATACAGTGCGGAACCTGTCAAACAGCGACTCCTAACCCCGTATTCAACATTACCGCACACCGACTGAGTTGCTGTCAACAGCCGAACAACGGCCAAGCACAGCGAATACTAGCGTGCGCTGTGAAAATAACGCTACTGGCGCTCATCTGTCGCTACCTGGTGCTATTAATGAATCGGCCTCTTAGACATATACAACCAAGTTGGGTTTGAAGCTATAGTTATGCCATATATTCAGAGATGAATGATGCGCAAAAGAATGGATAATCTAGCTGTAATGTCTTATACCATGGCAGCCATTGAGAACAATGGCAAAGTAAAGAAAGATATATCTTTTGAAGGCTAACTGAATATGTTTTTAGGTGAGCTGAGGATAATTAGTAACATCATGACTAATTAAGACAACTAAGTATTATCATGTAAAAATCATGTAAAAATATATTCAGTTAGCCTACAAAAGGTATCTCTTTATTCCTTGACTTCAATCCAGAGAATGTGAAGGAAAGCCGGCATGTGGGAGGTGACAAGATTGCCGAATGAGGTCACTGAACAAGTTCAAGTCTGCTTTGGGACCACTGACTAGAAAGTATTCCTCGAAAGCCGGCATGTTTACTACAAAACAGGATCAAACTCTATTGTTAATATTTGAAAATCCCTTATGACTGTAAGCCATTTCAAACTGAATGCAGGATTAGTTAAGAGGAAACTGACAAGAAATTTATATTTTCAGGTCTTACTACTTCAAATATTTTCTTTTGAACATTAGGCTCGATTCAGAGGCACATTCGTCTGCACTTCCGTAGCTGTCTGTGAAAGTTTTTGTGGCCGTTTGTCTTTTTTTTTGTTTTTTTCGTCCATTTTTCATTCGTACGAACATTCGGGCAAATGCGTATATGCGTTTTCGATTAACGAATGCAAATCGGAACATTTGTGTTAGTTCGGGTCATTTTCAAAACCAAATCTGATATTTTTTGTTTGTTCAGATAACTTACGTTATTGCTATGGGCTTGCGTCTCATTCAGAGAGCTGATTGCCGACGGACCACCACCCTATACACCCGTTTCCTTTGCGATCCCCTTACGGGACCATTTTGACCTCAAGACTAGCAGCTATGGACGACTCTAGTGCATTTGAGGAGCATGAGGATCTGCAGCTCATGGGCATTGAAATTGTCCGGAGGGCTGAAACCAGATTGCACCGGCGACGCATGCACATCGATGGCATGCATGACCTTGAGCTGTTCGAGCTCACCAGACTTCATCGCCCTTCCCTCCATAAATTGTATAGTGAGCTGCGGCCATAGTTAGCCCACACCACAAGGAAGGGGAAAGCAATTTCAGGTATGACCAAGATGCTTGGCTGCCTGCAATTTTTGGCGAACGGCTCGTTCCAGAGGCTGGGTGCCCTCTCCGTGGGGATCTCCCAGCCTACGCTGAGCCGCGCGCTATCCAAGTTTTTGGAAGGCATGGCTACCATTACTCGGAAATATATTTGTTTTCCTGACGACATGGTAGCCAGAAACGCGATTAAGCTGGCATTTTATAACATCGCCGACATGCCCAACGTCATGGGTGCCATTGACTGCACCCACGTTGCCCCTCCGTGTAAAATGCCCCTCCTTATAATTATTCCCTCCTTGTAATTAATCCCTCCTTGTAAGGTATCCATCCTTAAAAATAATCCCTTCTTTTAATTATTCCTCCTTGTAATGGATCCCTCCTTTTAATTATTCCCTCCTTGTAAAGAGTCCCTGTGGAACCATGGACCGTATTTAGTTGCATATAAATTTCACATGTGTTCACCAAGGAAACATTTTAATGTGTACCTGAAATTGACACTTCTAAGTTAATCTTTCCTTTTTCAAACATACATATTTTTTTTTGCTAAACAAAATACTTATGTACTTGTTTATTGTTATTTGTATTGGGACACAGGTTTTGCTTAGGGTGTGATTAGTTAGTGTTTCCCTAGTTTTCCTTGCCTTGCTAATGTTTTTTGTTTGTTTTTTTATTCCAGGAACCGCAAAATGGGCCACTCAATGAATGTCCAAGCAGTGGTGGCCCCGGACATGCGGTTCCTTAGTCTACTCGCCGGGTTCCCAGGCTCATCCCATGATGCCTACATTCTTCGAAGATCTGGATTGTATACGGTCGGTTTGAGTCTGGGGAATTTTCGGGTGGATGGCTCCTTGGAAAGTTGACGCCAATAACGTCATTTTTTGGTAGATGTATGCCTATGAATTTAGTTTGTGTCCCATGTATGAAACTATGCCTATTTGTACACCTTGTTTACATGTGAAACATGACCTTAACCATTAGATTTGTCAAACAACAAAGCCTTGACAAATGTTAGTCCTGCATTAGCAAAATGTTAAATTTGAATTTAGAGTAAAGTAAGAATTAGTCTTTCCCACACTCTGCTTAAATTATGTCCTTGAATTTATAATAGGGTCTGCGCCATCTTTGATTAGATGCATTACACTTACGGAGTAGAGGAGAGCAGGATAAAGTGTAGGGGGCGGGTAACAGCTGTTTGGACTCATACAAAGCAGATACAGGGTCCTGAAAAGTTAAGACATCCAAGAATGCTGAGCAGCACAGTCCGAAACCAATACCTGTTAGCAGTCTGGCTGAATGGCCCTCATCCGCCATCTTGGATGTTTAATTTGTTCCCACATCTATTTGATGTTTTTTGGCTTTATTTTGGCCTGTGCAATATGTATGCTCATGCTGTGTAGGAAATGTGACCTAGCCTCATTTATGGAGTAATGTGCAATTTATGTTTTTTATAATACATTTTTGCAGGTGATTCCGGCTACCCACTCCTTCCGTGGCTGTTGACGCCCGTCCTCCGGCCCCAAAATGCAGCCGAGGAGGCATATAATAGGGCGCACAGGAAGACCAGGGCTGTGGTGGAGAGGGCGTTTGGCCTATTGAAGACCTGCTTCCGACCATACCGGGGGGAGCACTTCAGTATGACCTAAAAAAGGTCATAGATATTATAATGGCCTGTGCAGTGTTGCATAATTTAGCTTTATTGCAGCGTGTCCCCCGGTATGTGGATTTGCCCCCCTCTCCACCCACCGATGACCCAGACGAGGACTATCGTGGCCCACCGAGTGCGTCTTCCCAAGCCGTGCGGACTAATTTAATAGACGCTTAATTTGGTGTTCCTTTGTTTGTTTTGTCCCTTTATTTTTTGTTAATAATTGTGCTTTTGGACCTTTGTGTTTGTATGTTTGCTTCTTACTTTTACAAACAGTAACTAATTAATTACAAAGAACCTCACACCTGATTTTAGACTCTTTTTTTTTGGGTTGTTCCAAATTTGTTAGTGCCTACTTTAAGTCATCTTTATTCACCAAAAACATAAAGGCATAAACTTAGTCAACAACAGGTTAATTACAATTTTATGGTGTTTATTTAAAAAGCAAACATTGGAGTTGATGGTCACTCCCATAGTTCCATAAAATACATGGTCAAACCCCAAATGAAAGTTTTGGCAAATCAGGCCACATAGCAATTGGCCAGAGGCAGGAGTTTTACAGTAAGGCACTCCTGTTCAAAGTTTCAGACAAATGCATATGTGACAAGCATTGCCATGTCCACATTTGTCAGCAAACAAATAGGCCCACAGACACACCCTCACCTGCTTGGCCATATTTGCCACAGGCACAAGTGTAAAGCAGCCAAACCTATGCCACATCTACACCTGTTACTCAGTGGGCCACCCAAACAAGAACCCCCAGTCCCAATCCAAGTCCAGTTCAATCTCAGCCAGGGGTCAAGGTAGTAGTTTGCCAGGCCAGAATATTCCCCAATCATGCCTACAAACAGGAGGAGCCAGAACCAGTGTAATTCACCACAAGCATGCAGAGCAACAGCTTGAGTGGTAGGTTCATTGAGGCTTCACTTCCGGCATTGCCTAGTGGGCTACCTCAGCACTCTAATGAGCTATATGGGCGTAAATCCAAAGCAAACAAGCAAAGCCATCCCAAAAGGATATATTGGTAGGGCTCACCAGACAGGTCAATACAGTGGGGATGTAGAGCAAAGATGTGGAGCAGATACAGGCCAAATAGGCCTTAAAATGGGGGATGCCCTTAAAACCCAGGTTGGGCCCTTGGAGGTGGGCCCTCACCTGGGCCTGTGTGGCATTCAGAATCTGCAACTGTTCCAACATGTTTCCATTTGAAGTTCGAAATTCAGCCATCATGGCACTGAGATTGTTAGTTAAGGTGGCCATGTGGCTGTTGCTATTTCAAACTTCCTCAAGCATGGCACTGTAATAATTGGATAAGGTGGCCATGTGGCTGTTGTTGGACCTAAATTCAGTCAGCATGGAGTTTAAGGTGTTGTTTAATTTTTCTAATTGCCCATGATTGATTTTGGAGGCGAAATAGCCGCCTCTCATGGTGCCATGCTGACTCCATCATCGGCGCGCCCCTCTCCTGGGAAACTGGGCGACGTAGTCGACTACGCCTCCCAATTCCCCGGGTTGGGGGGCGTGCAGATCCTCTAGGTCCACCAACAGCCACAGGTCTGTTTGGCAAATCCTCAGCAGCAGAGCTAACACTGGGGACTGTCGGCTCAGTCTCTGCATGCTGCCCACGATGGGCTGGCAGCATGCAGCCAGCTTCACTCTGCTGCTGGGGATTTGGTGTAGAAACATGTTGGGACAGTTGCAGATTCTTTCCCAGGGGGAGCTGTTCCGAAGGTCCAATGAAGGGTCCACCCTCCTCCAGCTCCTGGATTTTCTCCATCAGTGTGTGGGTCTGTTGGGACATGTAAATAAAAAAGGTTCATATGTAATTCAGCAAAAAGAAACATGGCAAGGCACATGCATAAGCAACATCAGAAAAAGACACTTACCGTATATATCGGATCCTGGGTCAGAGGCAGCACGGAAGTAGACAGCATGGTAAAACTGGCTGAGGATTCCCCACTTGCGGAGGGATGATGCTGGGCTTCATTGCGGAAAAGAAGGCATGT
Source organism: Gastrophryne carolinensis (assembly GCA_027917425.1). Classification (NCBI taxonomy): domain Eukaryota; kingdom Metazoa; phylum Chordata; class Amphibia; order Anura; family Microhylidae; genus Gastrophryne; species Gastrophryne carolinensis. Next base: position 407,858,994 of record CM051234.1, on the reverse strand, counting down.
TAACACACAACTAGGCATTGGTGATGTGTAATAACACATATGGTTCACTCAAACATGGGCCCATGCATGAATGGCAACTCCCCCAAAGGACCAAGTTTAACTTGACTATGAATGCCATTATCTGTTTTATCTGTTAGATGTATTAGTTTAGTCAACAAGTACATACACATTGGTCTCCTTAACCCAAATAAACATGCATGTACTGGCTGTTCTGAGGCTTCACACTTCCCTAAAAGCCCATTATGGGACCACACTCAGCTTGCAAATAGAATTTGCCATTAGATTAGGCTGGTTGCCATTCTTTCTAGGTCAAACTTTCAAGCACCCCAGATCAAGTCTTTCTGATCAAAGCACAACTCAAACCCAAATTGGCTACAGATAAAGATGGAAGTGTTGTATGTAATTGACTCTAAATACATAACAGGCAGTCCTTTGCTAATCTCAATAGTGTTCCTCCAGACTCTCCAAACTCATGTATGGCCAAGGAAAAAAGCAAATGATGAGTCGCCACACATAAAACACCCTGTTTAAATTGTTACCTCCACTACAAGGCACACCCTAGGGGCATGTGTTAATCTATGGCTTTGTGTCTCATTTTACACGTAGATCACATTTCACATACACACTAACATTAACCCTTTCGCTGCCAGCCTACCTGCAGCTTTTGTCGCCCTCTGTTGCCAGACCATGTTTCACTATTTTGCGCTCCCCATGTTCAACTGTGATTTTTGAAAGGATTTCCAGGGATTTCCCAGGAAAATGATATATTGTTTTTTTCAAGAGAGTCTGGGCTTCAACTTGAAATCTCTTGTTTGTCATTTTTTAGGTGTATTCTCAATACTTTTTGGGGAAATATGTGCAAAAAAAATAAAAAAAAATCTATTTTTTGCAATTTGTAGTGTTTGTTTGTCAATAAAATTTTATTGCGTGCGAAACCCTAATTTCTCCCAGTCACAGCGGTACCCACATATGTATAGGTAGACACCCTTTCCTGCCCAGGAGACTCCCCCAAACTGAAACAGAGCTTTAGGAGATTTTCAGATAAAATACAACTGCGCTATGCGCTATGCGCACCTTGCAGTTTTTCCAGAAAAACAACCATTTACATTTAAAATACCCCCCACAAACTATATACTCTCTGGAAGTACACACCTCAAGCTTTCTAGGCATATCAAGCTTGTTTATGTGGGCTTAGTTTTCTGGAAGTAATCGCTCAATGTATTCTTTGATTGCACAAAGTTTCCCTAAAAAAGAATAAAAAGGAAGAATCAAGCCACATTTTCCTAAAAAAAACTATATGCAAACAAGAAAAAACAAGTAAAATTTCAAAAAGCAACATCCCCCGAACAGAACGATACCCAACATGCATAGCTACTGTCAAGGGAAGAGTTGCCAAACACCCCAAAGTAAAGCATGCGCATAACAGTAATTTTACTTGAAAATTTCAGCTCTGCAGACAAAATGTGCACCTTGCAATTTTTCAACCAAAACAACCCTTTACATTTGGAATATCCCCTATAAACCATATATTCCCTGAAAGTACACATGTTAAGCTTTTTAAGAGTACCCAGCTTGTTGTAGTAGGCTCACCTTTCTGGAAGTAATCCCTCAAAGAATTCTTAGGTTGCACAGAGTTTCCCTAAAAAAATGTTTTCCTAAAATATAAATATGCAAATAAGAAAAAACAAGCTAAATCTGAAAGAGCAAGGTCCCCGAGCAGAACAATACCCAACATGCATAGGTACTATTTTAATTGCCAACCTACTTGAAGTTTTGTCACCCTCTGTTGACAGGTCATTTTTCCCCATTCTGTGCCATGTTTAACCGTGATTTTTGCCAGAATTTTCAGGAAAATTATAGATATATATTTTGCAGCAGAGTTTAGGCTTGAACATGAAATGTCTTGTTTGTAATTTTTCTACAGTTTTTTTTAATATTTTTGTGTAAAAATAAATAAATAAATCAATATTTTTAGACAATTGTCTCCTTTATTGTAAATAAAACATTTACTTTATTAGAGAAAAACATATTGCGTGTGAAAGCCCAATTTCTCCTGATTACAACGGTACCACATATGTATCGGTAGCCCCCCATTCTTACCCAGGAGACCCCCCAAACTGAAAATAGCGCTTTATAACATTTACAAATAAAATACTACTACTATCCACACTATAAACATAAGGGGTTAATTTAAAAAAAAGTGACATAAGGTCCCCCCACCCTGCAGCCTACGAGCCCACATAGCCTGTGTGGGCCCGGGCTCTTCTGCCCCCCCCTGGGCTTTGGGGAGGCAGGTAATGGGGGTGCCGGGGGTTAATGGCAAGTCACCCGCTGCGGCAAGCGGGTGACTTGCCATCCGCCCGCCTTGTGAACTGGTATAAGGGGTCTCATGGACCCCTTACCAGTTCACAAGGGGTTAAATGTTAAATAAAAAAGACACAGACACATAAGAAAAAAAATGATCTTTATTTTTTATTTTTTTACTTTACTCACCTCCGATCCTGTGTCCCCCGGCGATCTGCGATGACAGCCTGCTCGTGTGTTTGAAGGAGAGAGCCTGGGGAGGGGGGGGCGATCTCAGCCCTCTCCTCCTCCCCATCTGACCTCCTCCAGGCACACGAGCAGACTGATTGTCTGTCTCACGGTGCCGACATTAAGAGGGCTGCTGGTGACATCACAACTATGTCACCCGGCCCCACCCCCAGGGGGCGGGGCTAGCAGACCCGTTCCAGGAAGTGTGGGGGGGGGAGGGCAATTTCTGCCCTCTCCTCGCCACGGAAGAGGCTGGGGGGGCGATTGGAGGCCCCCCCAGTGAAGAGGACACCCATCAGGAGACAGCGCGGCCTCAGGTAAGTAAATGTCATTTTGATTTTTTTTTTCTTTTTACAGTCAGCAGCTGCTGCTGCCAAAGCGGGGGGGGGGCTATTCCGGGGGCTCTCCTGGAGCCATCCGACCCCCCACGGGGGATCGGATGGCACCAAATTAAAGGGGAGACCCGGCCAGATCCAACGAGGGGTCAGATGAGTATTTTTGATTTTTATTTTTTTTACTAGCAGGGGGGAAAGTCAAGCACGTAACACCTACGGGCTTGGCACTTAAGGCCCAGCCAAGCCAGCACGTAGGTGTTATGTGCTTGGCACTTAAAGGGTTAAACAGCTAAATGTTGCCAATACAAGATGAAGGCAAATCCACAAAGTATATATGTACCTGTAATGACGCTGTTTATTTTCTTTCTTCCGTGCTGCATACTTTAGGTCCGATATTTTCCTTTGCTCCACATCTTTGAACTCCTCCCCCAGCTGCATTGACCTGTCTGGTGAGCTCCTCCAAAATCTCGGCTTTGCGCTGCTTGCTTGTAGCTTTGGATCTGCGCCCATATAGCTCATCATAATACAAGATGAGACCAATAGCCAATACCAGAGTTTGTGCCTCACCAAACCTGCCACTCAACTGGCCTCTGCGCAATGTGCGCCCTGTTGGTTGTGGTTCTGGCTCCTCAGTTTTTGGCGTAAAATCAGGGGACATTCTGGCCTGGCTGTGTGGGTGTGAAATTACTGACTGCTGGCTGGCTGCAGATTGAACCGGACTTGGAAAGGGACTGGTGAGCATGGATGGGTGGCCACTGAAGTCGCAGGTGTAGATGTGGCATATTCAGCCTGCCTTGACACCTGTGTCGGTGGATAATGTGGCCGAGGAGGAGAGGGTGTTGTGGAGGAAGTCGTGCTTGGGGCCCTGTGCCTCTGTGGGCCCTTAGAATACCCATGCCCCTTGGAGGTAGACGGCAGGTCCAGGGGTGACCCAGAGCTTAGGCTTCGGGGCCTGTGCCTTGCCCTCTTGGCCGCTGATTTTGACACCCGTGCGAGTGGGGAGGGCAAACTCGGACTTCTGGGGCTGTGCCTTACCCTCTTGGCATGAGCCTTGTGGCCCCGTGCAGGTGGTGTTGATGGGGAGGTTGAGCTGCTGGGGCTTCTTTCTCGGTGTCTTCTTTTTGTTGGCTTGCCATGGTAGCCACATGGGTGGGGTGATGGTGACCTTGGGGGGCTGGGGCTTCGCACCCTCTTGGTCCCTTTTTTCCCCTCCGTTGGGGTTGGCTTTCTGGCCTGTGGCTTCCTTTTTCCAGAGGCCTCCTTTTTTTGGGTAGTTGTGGTGGGTGCCTTTGGCTGGGCAATGCGGGTTGGCCGCAACTTCGTTTTGGTCATCTGTGACCGAGTCTTGGGCCCTTCAGCAGGCTCCTGCCGTTTGGCTGGCTGTTTGCTGGTGACCTCCTTTGCTGGTTTTGTTGAGATTTTTTAGGTGCCATTGCTCATGGACTCTGAAAGAGAATGAGCTGTGTGTCCAGGACACTTTAAATAAGATTGGCGGGGTCTCACGCTACGCGTACGCGTGCGGAACCCGGAAACCGCAGGGACATAACTTATCTGCTGCAGACAAGAGGCCAGATGGTGCCCACAATCTTCACCCGCCAACAAAAAGAGATCATCATGCTTGTAAGTGTCTTTAAATGCCTTTGATTTGCCATCTAAATGCATGCCTAGCCCTTAAGGAAGTGCAGGAAGAAACGGTTTGTTTAAAAAGTGTCTAAAACTACGTGCAAAACCGAAGTGAGGGCCCACACGTGCGAATCAACACTGAGGCTTTTATTAGGCTACAAATGTGTCTGTTAATGTCATTTAGTCAAATGATCGATTATTGACAGATATTTGTATGCAGTTTGAACTAAATCCTATGTTTATTTTGTGTTTTGTAGACCATGCTAGAGTGCAGGTACGACTACCTGCCCAACTCTTTTGAGAAGCGCACCGTCGCCCTGGAGATCATTGGCAAAATCCAACATCAGACGGACACCACCTTCATCCACACTCAGATCATGCAGCATTGGTCGGACCTGAAACGGCTGCACATGCCCCGGGTGCGGCGGTTTTTCGGACTCCATTTCCCTAGTAAGTACATAGCGATTGCATGCCAAATGTAACTCATGCAGAAGGTAGGCATTTATTTATAATTGTTTTTCTTTTCTAGTGTTGGAAATGGATTACCGAATCCGCCGCACCCGGAGGCGCACAGGCCGACCAGTGCTGCATGAATCTGCAGCTGGAAGTGAAGGTGGTGGATCTCCAGGGCGACGGTCCTACCCCTCCTCTGTTGGGTCCTCTGACCAGCCCCTGGACCTTTCCACAGAGGAGGGGCGGCACGGCGTGGGCAGGGAGTCGTACCCAGCGACGCAGGCGGGAGCCTCTGGTATGTGACTCTTCATGTATCCGCACACACATATACATGCTATTTCCACCCAAGCAGATTCCCTTAATCTGTTTTTGTAGATGCTTCTGGAGTGGGTGAAGATGCGGAGGCTGCAGCAGATCTCGCCCAAGAAGCACAGGGAGAAGGTGAGTGATGTGACACACACATTGAAAATGACATTTGATTACTGTTGACTAAGACATTAGAAGTGACCCTATTTGCCATGTCTCTACAGCCGCTACTTCACAACAGTGGCAGGGCCCCGGACGTAGGGTTGTCCCCAACGAGGCATCCGTCGGCCACCAACCAAGTAAGTTGTAATGTCATTCTTTGCAGTATGTGTTAATTGACATGATCACCCAGATACATCAAGCCATAGTCAATGGCATTAGCAGAATGACCTGTGCCCACTTGCTTAGATTAATTACTTAGCAGAATGACCTGTGCCCACTTGCTTAGATTAATTAGCAGAATGACCTGTGCCCACTTGCTTAGATTAATTAGCAGAATGACCTGTGCCCACTTGCTTAGATGAATTACTTAGCAGAATGACCTGTGCCCACTTGCTTAGATTTATTACTTAGCAGAATGACCTGTGCCCACTTGCTTAGATTAATTACTTAGCAGAATGACCTGTGCCCACTTGCTTAGATTAATTACTTAGCAGAATGACCTGTGCCCACTTGCTTAGATTAATTACTTAGCAGAATGACCTGTGCCCACTTGCTTAGAATAATTACTTAGCAGACTGACATATGTCGTCCTGATTTATGTTGCCAACTAAAAAACATTCCATCCACAGGTGAGAAACATGTATTTGTCTCTAAGTAATTTTTTCCCAAAAATTTGATACAGGGACCACACGGGCAAGAGTGGAAGAAATAAATCGAAGGGTACTTGAGTTGGTGGCCGATATGCAGCAGCTGCGTGACTCATTGGGGACAACAGAAGAAGAATAGTGTTCTGGGTCCTGTCACTGTGTTTTTTTCTGTAAATAGTTTTTAATATTTTAAATTTTTAAACATTTTAAAGTTTATTACATAAAAAAATTTTTTGTAAAATTCGTAAAAAAAAAAAATTTCAAATGCCCACCAAAATGGCCTTCTACAAAAAAAAACTGAACCAAAATAAAAGTTTCAGTGTCATTTTTTAACACAAATACATTAACACCAAACGAAGGGTGAAATAAATATTTAGAGATGAAGATTCAGATGACCAGGAAGTGGTTTGGGTGTTTTAGGGGCCTAAAATGGAAGAAGAACCTAACCAGGAAGTGGTTTGGGTAAGTTTTAGGGGCCTAAAATGGAAGAAGAACCTAACCGGGAAGTGGTTTGGGTAAGTTTTAGGGGCCTAAAATGGAAGAAGAACCTAACCGCGAAGTGGTTTGGGTAAGTTTTAACGGTCCAAGAGGGAAGATGGAGGATAGTGCTAAGTGGTTGGGGTGAGCTTTAAGGGTCCAAAAGGGAAGGTGGAGGATAGTGTTAAGTGATTTGGGTGAGCTTTAAGTGTCCAAAAGGGAAGATGGACGATAGTGCTAAGTGGTTGGGGTGAGCTTTAAGGGTTAGCTAAACATTGTAGTAGAAGTGAGGGTGGCAAATATGTAGGCGAGCACTTTAATGAGTTAAGTTTGTAGTGCGCAGGCGCAAGATCGTAAGGATTTCCGTCTGAACGATTATTTATTGAAAAAAGGAAACGTAAAGGATTCGTGGGAGGATATGATGGAAAAAGGGCAAAAACGAAAGCCTACGTTGTAACATGAGAAAATGAAACGGAAAAGTCACGCTGGAAAATGACATCCTCGTACTCGTACTCTGGCATACGAACGGACGGAAACTTTACAGAAGGACGATACGAGAGCGGGAACATTTTAAAAAAAAAAAAAAAAACAGATCGGCACTAAAACGAAAGTCTTTTTTTGTCTCTCTGAATTGAGCCTATTGTCTGAAAGAGCAAGTTTTTGTGTTCAGAGATAGACAAGTATATAGGTCAAACAATATGCTCAGACATTCTAAGGTGAAACTTAGAGGAAGAGGTGATCTTTGAGGTTTAAACCTCGGCAGTTCTTTAAAGAAATTGCACAGCTAAATATGGTGCTGAATTGCACCGAGGAAAAAAATCATGAGAAAAAGAGTGAGAAAAACATTCTCATGGTGCTGAATCAACCCTGATATGTTTGGATGCCTCTAAGCAATATATCTTATAAAAAAACACACCCCCGTATTGTAATGTTCAAAGTTTTTTAGCATTAGTTTCTAGGCTACAGCCATACCCATCAGCCAATCAGAATGTCTGAGAGGTTTTTAGACCCAAATATAACAGTAGTTCATTAATTTGATGATTGTCATTTTAATACAGCTACATATATTTTGATATAGCAGGCAAGTAGCAGTACCTGAAAGCTGCTCTGCCAAATTCTAGAGCACCCTGCAGCTTCTAGCTCCCCACCCTGTTTCCAAGCCTCCCCACCTGTGGCCCATTCCTAGGCTGCATGGAAGAAGGGAACTAGGAATCTAAGGGGGTTATTTAAGAAGGGATAGTGCCAGGTAGTGCTTCGCAGCGGCAGGCAGTGTCAGGTGAACGTCAGGTGCTATACGCAAAACCACATTTATGAAAGCGAATCTGGTGAGCGAATCTAACAGCTCCATGTAGCGTGACATGTATTACTAGAGGCGGCTCAGTGTATAGCACCGGCGCTCTAGCTTCCAGAGCGCCACGTATTACCTTTCGCTCAGTGTCGCTCTCCCATACATTTCAATGGCCGTTCAGTTTCTGGTGTTTAAACAGCGTGTTTGACATTTTTTTTTTGTTTTTTTTTGCTCAAATCGTTGTGTGACTCTCCTGGCTGCAAACCAACACTTTTAGAAACTTTTTTGACTTTTTATATTTTTATGCAGAATTGTCATTACAGGTCTGGCACTAAAGTGTTAATGTCACAGTGTTACAATGTAATTCCATGTGTTTTCGCTTTGTTACTGGCGTCTGGCGCTTTATAGTATAGCGACCAGATTTAGAGCGCCGACGCTGTGTGTGTGTCCTTTTTTGATAAGTATGGTGTGGAGCGCCGAGAGTCAGTCGCACTGAGCTGGCGCTACCTTTGGCTCCTTGCAGCGAAGTGCTGATGTTAGAGCGTCCAACTTACATCACATTCATCAATGCGGGACAGGTTACTACAACGACTGAGGCTCTATGTTACAGTGCCCGATAAATGTTTACAGGGTCTACTAGTGGTCGCTCTAAGCGCTGCTATACAGACGCTCATCTGTTGATACATGGGGTTAGTAATGAATCAGCCTCCACGTGTGACGCTGGGAGTTTAAGCAATAAGTGAGCCAGCATAGTTCTCTGTCTAACTGCTATTTAACCTCTTGATGCCTGGGAGATCCACAAGTGGATCAGGCCATGAGATTTGGGGTCTTCTCAGATGTCCTGTGTGACAGTAGTAGCTTTTGTTCTAGTCTCTACTTACAATCTTGCAGGAGAACAAAGCAACATCATAGCGCAGCACAGAATGTATTAATAGCTACACATCATGACACCACATCCGACTTCACAGCACGCCATTCCAGCAGTACACTTCAACAGAGTAGTTCAGGTAACACAGTCACCCTATCTGATTTGAACAAAAGTCCAGCACAAGTACAGCCACTGCAAAGTGAGTGTAAAGAAAAAAAAACTTTCAAATCTAACCTTTACACATGTCTTTAAAAAACTCAGTCACTTGAGAAAGGGTAACCCCCGAAACATGTAGCGCTGTCAGATCACGACTATGGTTGATAGTGGCACAGTTTTTGCTCTTGGCTAGCAGACATGCAGTAGCCTGTTCCGTGCACTGATGTTGGCCCAATGTTTAAAGTGGACCAACACCCAGGATTTTCACTATCCTGGGTGTTGGTCCACTTCAGCGGGGCATCCGAGATTAGGGTCCCCCGCTGTGTGAAACCCCCCCAAAAGCCCCCAAAAACGTACCTTTTCGGCGGTGGACAAGCAACGGATAAGCCGCCGCCGCCTCCCGCGCGTCCCTCTTACAGGGCGCGCCGACCATTCACAAACGGCCGGCGCGGCCGCGCACTGCTAGAGGGGCGCGCGGGAGGCGGCGGCGGCGGCTGATCCGTCGCCGATAAGGTATGGTTTTTTGGGGCTTTTGAGGGGGTTTCACCCCGCGGGACATCCCGATCTCGGATGCCCCGCGGTGAGGGAGGGGATCGACCCGGGAATCTTATAGATTCCCGGGCCGATCACCCCTGGGTGTTGGTCCACTTTAAAGGGGAAAAGCCCTGGAGCTGCAATACAGTCACTCTAGCTCGCTAACACAACACTATATCCTAGTTTCCTCTTTAAAAGTGCCAGCCGGCACGGGGCAGTCCAACTTACTCAAGAAGGTACCTGGGCCTTTAGTTTCTTCCACAGGCTCCTGGTGATGGCTGCCTGGCTTGGTTCGGACCAAAGGGTTCCTTTGGCTCCTGTTTGTCTTCTTGGATTTCACAATATCTGAACAGTGACCGCACCCTGCTCCTTTTTGTAACACCTATGCATGTATTGTCCTTTGCTGGGAGCTCCCTGCAATCTTTTCCTCAACCTTGGTAGTGATTGAAAACCTACTATTTTACTTTGTAACCTTGTTTTATGCAGTTTCATCCTCTACTTGATCTGTGACTGCTGTACCTCCAAGTGGTTCCCTCAAATGGAACTGCTGCCATGGAGATCTCCCAGTCTTCTCTAAATTCCAATTTCTGTTTCTTTACCCTCACTTGCTATTCTTGCTACATTTCCCTATACCAGGTTCCCCCCTCCATGTGGGCCTTATAATAAAATGGCTGCCTTGGTAAACGGTTCCTAGTCCAGGGAGATCCATTCATTCGCTCAACTTTAAAGTGATTGACCAATAAAAAAAAGTACTCACATTTTGTCCCCCCACATCTGATCAGTTTGACGCTGTTCGGGCAGTCGCCAGCCAGTGCAATTCACAGGACATGCTTGCACTATGCTCCGCCCTTGCCTAAAAACCCCACTGGTTGCCAGGAGTAGCAGGAGGTGAACCAATGAAGGAATGCAAAGGTAGGTAATTGTTGTACGCTGTATACTACCAGCTTCATTCGCTCCAATAACCTAATAAGCTACTAAAACAATGTGATCTTTGCAGTCCCAGTGTAAGTTCGAGGCAGTTATACTTTCAGCTGCAGTCATAAAATTAACAACTCATGTCATCTGTTTCTCTTACAAAATCCGGTCTGGAAAAGGCAAGGACAGCACTGTATATCTGTTTGCCATTATGTCCCCCCACCCCTCCCCACCTTAAAAAAGAAAAGAAGCTGTACTAGGAGAAAAGCCACTTAACATAGCCCCTGAATTCTAATACAAATTAAGTAGTGCTTTTGTTTAGCTCTAATGATTCATGGTTACATATTACAAAAAATGTGCAGAGCTAACGTCCCATAAACCTATAATAATATGAAAGCACACATTTTCACTCCTCTTGCATTGCTCTGTGTTCTAAACACAGTACATTTAGATTTTTTTTTACTTGATGTAGAGGTCACACTAGAAAGGATAAATATATATATACCCTGTATGTTTAGGCCACACAGCTGCACTGGGAAAAAGCTCACAAATAGTTATGTGAAACAGTATGTTAACATATGTGGCAACAATATAAGCATAACCTACCATCAAGGTCAGTGCAGACCACCCATGCATCCAACATTTATTACAACGCTGATTACTTAATTACTACCATTACTACAGTACAGTACAGTACATGTCTTCCTGTGGAATTACCAGTCAACTCTGTAGAAGGAAGTGTCTGTTTGCAGATTCAATATATTTTGCTCTGCAAAGACACCACCTTTCCACCCAGATTGATTGCCAGTTCGTAAATCTTCTGTATCCTCCCCTGTATTCTAATATGATAATGTGTCAGCTTTATTGTTCTGTACCACTCTCTCCTTTTCTTTAATAGTTTGTAAATTCTTCTACCTTCTACAGTATAACCTCTCTTTAACCCAAATATACTGCTATTTTCCTTTCTTCACTTATCCAGTTAGGCTACTTATGTCATCAGTGCCGAAATGGTGCAGATCATAATTTTAAAGGAAAAATACCTTTTTGGCAGGTTTTTGATGTTCTTCCTCTTACTCTTCTGGAATGTTAAATAATCATGTGTGTTAGGATTGTGCCCCCAGACCTGTGATTTACTTATCAGCATGCTGTGTCCATGATTCTGTTTTGCTACAGTGGAAGTGGTTTTCATGGCCTTAAATAAAAAAAACAGACTACAAGTCCCACAATTCTTGCGATGTAACATGTGAGCTCTTTAGCAGCTTTGGCAAAGACTAAGCAGCCTAATGCCCTATCCTGCTGAGAACTCGCCCATCAACCCTTTTGCTGCTAGAACACAAGACAACACAAGGATCCTTTGAAACTGAAAAAGTTAAATTTCAGCAGAATGGGTCAAACCTGTGACCCATGTCTTAGCCAAAAAGATGATTAGACAGCTAGAGTGAGGAAGTCTATGATATGTACTCAAAATCACCACTTTGGTGTACAAGATAAACACATTGTTGATATGGAAAACTGTTTTCTTTTTTAACACAGAGAACAGAAAATTAAAAAATAACAGATAAGCTTAGCACATTTTGCTACACGGAAACCTTTAAAAATGCCATGAAAAGTGGAATTACCCTTTCAGTTTTAGTTTACTAGAATTCTCTATAACCAAATATACGCAATACAAAGTTCCTCATTATAACATCCAAAATAGATTTACTTACTTAGTATGCTTGGGAAGGTGCTCCAAAAGCATGTGTAAAAAATCCTGCAAGACAAAAAATAAGAGATTTTTTAAAAATGTTTTGGGAGTATACTGTGTAATCTACTGGCTATATAGCAGGTTAGACACATAAAACTTCTTTCATATGGGCTATAGTCTTCCTTCTACTGGTTATGCTTTTTAGTCTAAATCAAAGTGATTTAAGACTAACGCCAAAGCAAGGAGATTAACCAAAGAAATACAAAATAAAACATGGTGAAAAGACAACCAAGAAACTTCGACCAACATAAATCAATGGACCAATGTAACTCATGGATTCTATAAAAATCTGTATAGACATGCTTGATAGTGAGAGGAGGAGCTACATATACAGCACAACCAAAAATCACACAAAGCTCATGTTTATTTTATCCTAAAATAAATCCAGGGGTGACCGGTTTTTGAGCAAACCATTCTACTGGTACTTTTAAAGGGGTGATCTGGTCCATTCCAATGTCTCCATAGGCAACCTGTGGGGAACAACAACTTTAACCACTTTAAATATCTGCCCAGAGACATTGCTTGATGGATAAAAGCATCTACACACATTTAGAAGGGCTGCAATAACAATAAGCTGTTATTTCAGCACAAGCTGGTGACAGTGGGGTGTCCTGACTTGATCTGTCATCCTGCTGGAAGCTGAAGCATGGCTGCACCTTGGGCCTGAGGACTACTAGCCTGCTGCCATATTTGAGCTGCATCATCAGCTCCCTTTAAGTGAGGCTGAGTGATGATACAATCATAATTTAGTGTCTTAGAAGCGGGACATGTGCAGATTGGTGCCTTCTAACTTACATGCCCTGAACTGCTCCACCCATGATGAGTAGCTTTTGCCAATTTTCACTGCTCCTACTTGGCTCTAATTCCAGATAATGGCCCTTGTTTCAGTTGTGAAGCTCGGCCTCCTCCATTCATTGCCACTGGTATGTGTGGCAATGATGTCACTGCAACATCTATGCAATGACTGATCGTCCGACATCTTACAGAGAGGGGCATCCTAAAAAATCAGTGTTCCAGGACCATTCGAAAAGGGAAAATATTGATTTCTAGTTCTACACCCTAAGGAGGCAGTATCAGCAGGGGCTTTGGCCAAATGTATTTCACAAGTTTAGTGAGTTTTGGTCCACTTTAAGAGACATCTGTAGGTTGAGATCCTCCTGCTTATCTTATACTGTAGCACCTGTGTTGTGGTTCTAAACCTGGCTGATAGCAGACCTTTATCAAAGAGGTAGAGGAGGTGCCCCCCAATGAGTAAATGAAGCTGCTCATACACAGTGATGCAGACAGGGGTGGGATTTAGGTCCAGACTACGGGGAGAGGTTAATCTGGCTATATAGTTAGCCGGGGGGGGGGGGATATTATAGAACAGGAGCACAAACTCAGCAACAACATTTCAGGAAAGCAGCCCAGGAGGGATCAGTAGCATAGAAGGTAAGATAAGTATGCTGTGATATAAAAAATATATGTATACAGTAACACACAGCTAGACTTCCACTCCGCTATCCTAAAGTAAATAGTCTAACTCTTTAGACGTGTCGTTTTCTACACACCATTTGTAATGCTCACTATGCATTATAAAATGTTTTTGCATAGCTGCTGAAAGATTTATATATTTCTTTCTCAATGTTATAATAATATTTTACTTCGAGCATTGCGATTTATATATAAAACATGCTTTAAGTAAACTAGATGAAAAAGATAGAACGAGAATTTCCCAAGAGTTCATATTTTACATAAGATGTGGAGGTCTGCTCAGGCAACTTGCTGAACATCTTTCAACATTTCTCATTTATTGCATCATTTAATGTTAAAGCTATTAAACAAGTTCTAGCTGAAAAGCACCAGTTAGAAGCTCAATAAAATGTGTGACTGACAGTACACCTGGCACACCCAAATGTTATAGCTTCTGGTTACTATAGCAGGGTGGAATCTGGCAAAATTAAACAGGAAAGGCGTTAGAAGAGTAAAATATATACCCTCACTTTGTGATATTTAGCATTTTTTTAAATTCTTTTATAATGCTCTACAGTATTTCAGTAAGTGTCATGAAAATACCCAATGTGTGTCTTTTAAAATTCAAGAAAAACTATAGGATAATGATCATTTCTTAGTTCTAATAAACCCCTCTCTGTTCTGTGCCAGTAAGAAAATGGCATGTGCTCCCCCTAGTAGCTGAAATCAGGCCACAATTTACAGCTCTGTGCTGCAATGTTGCTCCCCAGGACCAGTCTTACATAGGCATCCTGTGCCAAATAGTAAATCTAGATGAGGATTGCACTCCATCCCCTACCGCGACAAAACACACTAACTGTCCCCCAATGAGCCCGCTTACTTCCCAAAAAGCAAATAGAGCCTGAGCTGACCAGACGATGTCAGCTTCTAGATAAAACAATGCTAGTCCATTAAAATAAAAACATATTTGTTTAAAACCTTAGTTTTTGCATCAGATTGGAATTAGTCTGGCAATATGTATATACATATATTTATATACATACATAGAAGCATTTAGAACCTCATGCACTTCGACCTTCAGATTGCTAGCACACTAGTGGAGGCTGTATTCAGCAACCATATAGCTATGGGGAAAATATATTTTTAAACATTGAAGTGGCAGAGAAAATATAAGACGCACCCAGGGGTCAGAGGAGGAAAATAAGCCAAACCTCTTCTGAACCAAATAGTGTGCTAAAATACCCCCTCCTAATCACCCCATAACTGGCAGCGTGCGGATTCCTTCACAATCACCCCATGATAGACAGTGTGCAGAATTTCCCTCCAATCACCCCATTACAGATAGTGTGCAGAAGCTCCCTGCAATCAACCACTCCATTACAGACAGTGTGCAGAGTCCCCACCAATCACTCCATTACAGACAGTGTGCAGAGTCCCCACCAATCACTCCATTACAGACAGTGTGCAGAGTCCCCACCAATCACTCCATTACAGACAGTGTGCAGAGTCCCCGCCAATCACTCCATTACAGACAGTGTGCAGAGTCCCCACCAATCACTCCATTACAGACAGTGTGCAGAGTCCCCACCAATCACTCCATTACAGACAGTGTGCAGAGTCCCCACCAATCACTCCATTACAGACAGTGTGCAGAGTCCCCACCAATCACTCCATTACAGACAGTGTGCAGAAGCTCCCTGCAATCAATCACTCCATTACAGACAGTGTGCAGAGTCCCCGCCAATCACTCCATTACAGACAGTGTGCAGAAGCTCCCTGCAATCAATCACTCCATTACAGACAGTGTGCAGAGTCCCCACCAATCACTCCATTACAGACAGTGTGCAGAGTCCCCACCAATCACTCCATTACAGACAGTGTGCAGAGTCCCCGCCAATCACTCCATTACAGACAGTGTGCAGAGTCCCCACCAATCACTCCATTACAGACAGTGTGCAGAGTCCCCACCAATCACTCCATTACAGACAGTGTGCAGAGTCCCCGCCAATCACTCCATTACAGACAGTGTGCAGAGTCCCCACCAATCACTCCATTACAGACAGTGTGCAGAGTCCCCACCAATCACTCCATTACAGACAGTGTGCAGAGTCCCCACCAATCACTCCATTACAGACAGTGTGCAGAGTCCCCACCAATCACTCCATTACAGACAGTGTGCAGAGTCCCCACCAATCACTCCATTACAGACAGTGTGCAGAGTCCCCGCCAATCACTCCATTACAGACAGTGTGCAGAGTCCCCGCCAATCACTCCATTACAGACAGTGTGCAGAAGCTCCCTGCAATCAATCACTCCATTACAGACAGTGTGCAGAGTCCCCGCCAATCACTCCATTACAGACAGTGTGCAGAAGCTCCCTGCAATCATTCACTCCATTACAGACAGTGTGCAGAGTCCCCACCAATCACTCCATTACAGACAGTGTGCAGAGTCCCCACCAATCACTCCATTACAGACAGTGTGCAGAGTCCCCACCAATCACTCCATTACAGACAGTGTGCAGAAGCTCCCTGCAATCAATCACTCCATTACAGACAGTGTGCAGAGTCCCCGCCAATCACTCCATTACAGACAGTGTGCAGAAGCTCCCTGCAACCAATCACTCCATTACAGACAGTGTGCAGAGTCCCCACCAATCACTCCATTACAGACAGTGTGCAGAGTCCCCGCCAATCACTCCATTACAGACAGTGTGCAGAGTCCCCACCAATCACTCCATTACAGACAGTGTGCAGAGTCCCCGCCAATCACTCCATTACAGACAGTGTGCAGAGTCCCCACCAATCACTCCATTACAGACAGTGTGCAGAGTCCCCACCAATCACTCCATTACAGACAGTGTGCAGAGTCCCCACCAATCACTCCATTACAGACAGTGTGCAGAGTCCCCACCAATCACTCCATTACAGACAGTGTGCAGAGTCCCCACCAATCACTCCATTACAGACAGTGTGCAGAGTCCCCGCCAATCACTCCATTACAGACAGTGTGCAGAGTCCCCACCAATCACTCCATTACAGACAGTGTGCAGAGTCCCCGCCAATCACTCCATTACAGACAGTGTGCAGAAGCTCCCTGCAATCAATCACTCCATTACAGACAGTGTGCAGAGTCCCCACCAATCACTCCATTACAGACAGTGTGCAGAGTCCCCACCAATCACTCCATTACAGACAGTGTGCAGAAGCTCCCTGCAATCAATCACTCCATTACAGACAGTGTGCAGAGTCCCCGCCAATCACTCCATTACAGACAGTGTGCAGAAGCTCCCTGCAATCAATCACTCCATTACAGACAGTGTGCAGAGTCCCCACCAATCACTCCATTACAGACAGTGTGCAGAGTCCCCGCCAATCACTCCATTACAGACAGTGTGCAGAGTCCCCACCAATCACTCCATTACAGACAGTGTGCAGAGTCCCCACCAATCACTCCATTACAGACAGTGTGCAGAGTCCCCACCAATCACTCCATTACAGACAGTGTGCAGAGTCCCCACCAATCACTCCATTACAGACAGTGTGCAGAGTCCCCACCAATCACTCCATTACAGACAGTGTGCAGAGTCCCCGCCAATCACTCCATTACAGACAGTGTGCAGAGTCCCCGCCAATCACTCCATTACAGACAGTGTGCAGAAGCTCCCTGCAATCAATCACTCCATTACAGACAGTGTGCAGAGTCCCCGCCAATCACTCCATTACAGACAGTGTGCAGAAGCTCCCTGCAATCATTCACTCCATTACAGACAGTGTGCAGAGTCCCCACCAATCACTCCATTACAGACAGTGTGCAGAGTCCCCACCAATCACTCCATTACAGACAGTGTGCAGAGTCCCCACCAATCACTCCATTACAGACAGTGTGCAGAAGCTCCCTGCAATCAATCACTCCATTACAGACAGTGTGCAGAGTCCCCGCCAATCACTCCATTACAGACAGTGTGCAGAAGCTCCCTGCAACCAATCACTCCATTACAGACAGTGTGCAGAGTCCCCACCAATCACTCCATTACAGACAGTGTGCAGAGTCCCCGCCAATCACTCCATTACAGACAGTGTGCAGAGTCCCCACCAATCACTCCATTACAGACAGTGTGCAGAGTCCCCGCCAATCACTCCATTACAGACAGTGTGCAGAGTCCCCACCAATCACTCCATTACAGACAGTGTGCAGAGTCCCCACCAATCACTCCATTACAGACAGTGTGCAGAGTCCCCACCAATCACTCCATTACAGACAGTGTGCAGAGTCCCCACCAATCACTCCATTACAGACAGTGTGCTGAGTCCCCACCAATCACTCCATTACAGACAGTGTGCAGAGTCCCCGCCAATCACTCCATTACAGACAGTGTGCAGAGTCCCCACCAATCACTCCATTACAGACAGTGTGCAGAGTCCCCGCCAATCACTCCATTACAGACAGTGTGCAGAAGCTCCCTGCAATCAATCACTCCATTACAGACAGTGTGCAGAGTCCCCACCAATCACTCCATTACAGACAGTGTGCAGAGTCCCCACCAATCACTCCATTACAGACAGTGTGCAGAAGCTCCCTGCAATCAATCACTCCATTACAGACAGTGTGCAGAGTCCCCGCCAATCACTCCATTACAGACAGTGTGCAGAAGCTCCCTGCAATCAATCACTCCATTACAGACAGTGTGCAGAGTCCCCACCAATCACTCCATTACAGACAGTGTGCAGAGTCCCCGCCAATCACTCCATTACAGACAGTGTGCAGAGTCCCCGCCAATCACTCCATTACAGACAGTGTGCAGAAGCTCCCTGCAATCAATCACTCCATTACAGACAGTGTGCAGAGTCCCCACCAATCACTCCATTACAGACAGTGTGCAGAGTCCCCACCAATCACTCCATTACAGACAGTGTGCAGAAGCTCCCTGCAATCAATCACTCCATTACAGACAGTGTGCAGAAGCTCCCTGCAATCAATCACTCCATTACAGACAGTGTGCAGAAGCTCCCTGCAATCAATCACCCCATTACAGACAGTGTGCAGAGTCCCCGCCAATCACTCCATTACAGACAGTGTGCAGAGTCCCCGCCAATCACTCCATTACAGACAGTGTGCAGAGTCCCCACCAATCACTCCATTACAGACAGTGTGCAGAGTCCCCGCCAATCACTCCATTACAGACAGTGTGCAGAGTCCCCACCAATCACTCCATTACAGATAGTGTGCAAAATCCCCCTCAATCACTCCATTACAGACAGTGTGCAGAGTCCCCGCCAATCACTCCATTACAGACAGTGTGCAGAGTCCCCACCAATCACTCCATTACAGACAGTGTGCAGAGTCCCCGCCAATCACTCCATTACAGACAGTGTGCAGAGTCCCCACCAATCACTCCATTACAGACAGTGTGCAGAATCCCCACCAATCACTCCATTACAGATAGTGTGCAAAATCCCCCTCAATCACTCCATTACAGACAGTGTGCAGAGTCCCCGCCAATCACTCCATTACAGACAGTGTGCAGAAGCTCCCTGCAATCAATCACCCCATTACAGACAGTGTGCAGAGTCCCCACCAATCACTCCATTACAGACAGTGTGCAGAGTCCCCACCAATCACTCCATTACAGACAGTGTGCAGAGTCCCCGCCAATCACCCCATTACAGACAGTGTGCAGAATCTCCCTGCAATCAATCACTCCATTACAGACAGTGTGCAGAGTCCCCGCCAATCACCCCATTACAGATAGTGTGCAGAATCTCCCTGCAATCAATCACTCCATTACAGATAGTGCGCAAAATCCCCCTCAATCACCCCATTATAGGCAATGTGCAGAGTCCCCACCAATCACTCCATTACAGACAGTGTGCAGAGTCCCCACCAATCACTCCATTACAGACAGTGTGCAGAGTCCCCACCAATCACTCCATTACAGACAGTGTGCAGAGTCCCCACCAATCACTCCATTACAGACAGTGTGCAGAGTCCCCACCAATCACTCCATTACAGACAGTGTGCAGAGTCCCCACCAATCACTCCATTACAGACAGTGTGCAGAGTCCCCACCAATCACTCCATTACAGACAGTGTGCAGAGTCCCCACCAATCACTCCATTACAGACAGTGTGCAGAATCTCCCTGCAATCAATCACTCCATTACAGACAGTGTGCAGAGTCCCCACCAATCACTCCATTACAGACAGTGTGCAGAGTCCCCACCAATCACTCCATTACAGACAGTGTGCAGAATCTCCCTGCAATCAATCACTCCATTACAGACAGTGTGCAGAGTCCCCACCAATCACTCCATTACAGACAGTGTGCAGAGTCCCCACCAATCACTCCATTACAGACAGTGTGCAGAGTCCCCACCAATCACTCCATTACAGACAGTGTGCAGAGTCCCCACCAATCACTCCATTACAGACAGTGTGCAGAGTCCCCGCCAATCACTCCATTACAGACAGTGTGCAGAGTCCCCGCCAATCACTCCATTACAGACAGTGTGCAGAGTCCCCGCCAATCACTCCATTACAGACAGTGTGCAGAGTCCCCACCAATCACTCCATTACAGACAGTGTGCAGAGTCCCCACCAATCACTCCATTACAGACAGTGTGCAGAGTCCCCACCAATCACTCCATTACAGACAGTGTGCAGAGTCCCCACCAATCACTCCATTACAGACAGTGTGCAGAGTCCCCACCAATCACTCCATTACAGACAGTGTGCAGAGTCCCCACCAATCACTCCATTACAGACAGTGTGCAGAGTCCCCACCAATCACTCCATTACAGACAGTGTGCAGAGTCCCCGCCAATCACCCCATTACAGACAGTGTGCAGAATCTCCCTGCAATCAATCACTCCATTACAGACAGTGTGCAGAGTCCCCGCCAATCACCCCATTACAGATAGTGTGCAGAATCTCCCTGCAATCAATCACTCCATTACAGATAGTGCGCAAAATCCCCCTCAATCACCCCATTATAGGCAATGTGCAGAGTCCCCACCAATCACTCCATTACAGACAGTGTGCAGAGTCCCCACCAATCACTCCATTACAGACAGTGTGCAGAGTCCCCACCAATCACTCCATTACAGACAGTGTGCAGAGTCCCCACCAATCACTCCATTACAGACAGTGTGCAGAGTCCCCACCAATCACTCCATTACAGACAGTGTGCAGAGTCCCCACCAATCACTCCATTACAGACAGTGTGCAGAGTCCCCACCAATCACTCCATTACAGACAGTGTGCAGAGTCCCCACCAATCACTCCATTACAGACAGTGTGCAGAATCTCCCTGCAATCAATCACTCCATTACAGACAGTGTGCAGAGTCCCCACCAATCACTCCATTACAGACAGTGTGCAGAGTCCCCACCAATCACTCCATTACAGACAGTGTGCAGAATCTCCCTGCAATCAATCACTCCATTACAGACAGTGTGCAGAGTCCCCACCAATCACTCCATTACAGACAGTGTGCAGAGTCCCCACCAATCACTCCATTACAGACAGTGTGCAGAGTCCCCACCAATCACTCCATTACAGACAGTGTGCAGAGTCCCCACCAATCACTCCATTACAGACAGTGTGCAGAGTCCCCGCCAATCACTCCATTACAGACAGTGTGCAGAGTCCCCGCCAATCACTCCATTACAGACAGTGTGCAGAGTCCCCGCCAATCACTCCATTACAGACAGTGTGCAGAGTCCCCACCAATCACTCCATTACAGACAGTGTGCAGAGTCCCCACCAATCACTCCATTACAGACAGTGTGCAGAGTCCCCACCAATCACTCCATTACAGACAGTGTGCAGAGTCCCCACCAATCACTCCATTACAGACAGTGTGCAGAGTCCCCACCAATCACTCCATTACAGACAGTGTGCAGAGTCCCCACCAATCACTCCATTACAGACAGTGTGCAGAGTCCCCACCAATCACTCCATTACAGACAGTGTGCAGAGTCCCCACCAATCACTCCATTACAGACAGTGTGCAGAGTCCCCACCAATCACTCCATTACAGACAGTGTGCAGAGTCCCCGCCAATCACTCCATTACAGACAGTGCGCAAAATCCCCCTCAATCACCCCATTATAGGCAATGTGGGGGAAAGCATCTTCCAAGTCTCTTTATTTGTCCATTCAGGCTTCATAATAAGGAAAAGAATTCAGTGGGCATATAGTCCCCCTAAGTGTAGCCACAAACAGATTGCTACCGACTGATCAAAAAAAATTAATGTATTTTAATAATTAATAATAATAAATACACTGTCATCAGCTTGAACATAAACCAAATACAAAGTTAAAATCAAACATGGGATTGCACTCAAGCTCCTTTATCTCCAGCAAAATGTATCAATGTTGCAGAATTTATCCACTCTCACTGTGAACACAGTGTAACCAATCAGAGCTAGTATGGTTTATATTAATATATACTTGTAACAAATAGTCTGTGCAGATAATTATATATAAACTAATAATAATAATAATAATAAACAAGGAGACTGCCTGACAGGCGTCCCTAAAGTGCTAACAGTATACACAACAAACATGCTTTGCTGCTCATGTGACCCCTTGGCACATTTACTCCTGACTAGATGAGGATCCACTTTAATGTCACCTTTGAATATTTTTTTTTGGCACATGCACTTTATTTGTGATTCTCAAAGTATGTTTTGTATAGACACATTTCAGGAAGTCTCCTTGTCTATTATTTGCACAGACTATTTGTTACATGTGTATATTTATATGATGTGTTCACAGTGACAGTGGATACATTCTGCAACATTGATACATTTTGCTGGAGATAAATGTGCTTGAGTGCAATCCCCTGTTTGATTGTAACCTTTGTGGTGATTAGCTCTGGTAGACAGCAGGAATAGAGGCTCAGAGGCGAAAGTTCAACTTAAAGACTAGCAGGGACACCTCTTAACTTCTGATTTGGTGATATCTTATGCACTTTTTTTTATTACTTCTATCCCAGTTTGGGGCAATTTGATTGGTTATTTGTTCTCTCTTTTTATATGGGATAAATGTATATAGGTTTTTGAATGTTATATTATAGCACTTAGCACTTTTTAGCATTTAGCACCTTTATATTGCACTAGTCACTTTATTCATATTGTATCATATATTGTGAGATAGGGATGTATATATTTTTCACAAGGAGGAAGAGGAATGATTATCTATGTCCCTGCTATTAGTATCTTGTTTTTAATATATTTGTGATGATACTTTTGTAATCATTAATAAATATTGAAGATTCATGATATACTTTTGATTTAGTAATTCATTTGGTGGTGCCTGGGGATTTCCCTGGTGGTAGCTGGGGCCAAGACAATCTTTAGACTAACACATAGTTAAAAATCAAGTCCATGCATCGTGACAGTGTGGTTTAAGGTATGCTTTAAGGTTCAGCTATAGCAGCATTTATAATACATAGACACTCTATATATATTGCAATATAAAGCTAAAGTGCTTGTGTGCCAAGATTCAAACGCTAACAGCATCTAAACATTACAGTCCCAAGGTCTGAAGATTGTAGCAACCGCTACCTAATATTGCACAAGCCCAGCAGCAATACATTGTATTCAAGTTATAGTTGCACTCTATCACATCGACTAGCAAATGGAAACACTGACACATACAAAGTATGCAATGGACTAACAGACTAACACACAATGTGATACATACTTATATACAAAATCCATAGTACACAGACATCACCTGACGGCCGTTTCGGGCAACCCTCGCCCTTTCTCAAAGGTATGTTTACTAACTCTAACTGCGCGCTCTTTATACCATTACCCAGCCTCGCTCCCAGGCGCCACGTGACTCAGAGTGACGCGGCCTCCAGGCCGCGCCTCTGTGACTCACCTCCAACCTACGTCAGTCCCGGCGAGCGCGCCAACCATGCAAGCAGGCTCAGAACGCCAACCACATCATGGAGGCGCGCACGCGCACGGGGCCGGCGCCGGCGGGAATCGTCAAACATAGAAATTTATACATTTATCAAACCAAAAGAATGGTATAAAGTGTTGCAAAATGTGACGATCTTAAGAGGAAGCTTCAATCCACCATATATGTTCTTGGGGAGCTGGCTGCTCAGTCTTGCATACCTGCATATCAAATACATATACACCATTAAAACACAAATAACTATGAATTCTAAATATATTCACAATAAATCGCCTACTAAGACATCAAGTCTTGCTCACAATATGGTTACACTCTCAAAAACACACTACAACCCTTTACACAACACCTACAAGTGGACCTAAATTGACATAATATGGAAATCAATATCAACCCTTCTTATCCTGCACCTAATCAGACCAATAGTCTGGTTATATCTATGCTATAGTGAAGTTACCAGAAGGATCAACTACTAAAGTCTAAGGGGTCCATCGTATGGTATTTAAGATCAAGTTCTAATCTATCCCACCAGTTACTAATCAGGCCCCCCATTATAAAGAGGATTTATATTTACATTCTCCCATCCAGATTCATAATATACCTTTACTTATCAACATATTTTACAAAAAAGGTGTGTGGTCACTTTTAGAGAGTTATGGCGACACCACAAATCCCCTGATTAGGGATCAGACACTAGTCAAAAAACAACTGGAGGTATTAAAACGACGCCAGACCCAATTTGAATTACATGCAACCACTTTGGTGGAATATTTGAGGGCTCGCCGAATTCCTAGGGGTCTAAGAATTAATCTAAAGCCCACATTTTGTAAGGAAGGTAGTGAATTCCACGACAGATGGTATCACATACTTAATAAGTGTAGTCTAGACTTAATGACTTTGATTGTACAAAGCATCCAGTCACAATTAAGGGAATTGGATCAAGAGATACAGGTGATTAAGGGAAAGCTTGAAACCACATTAGATATGGGTGAATTTAGGACCTTTATTGAGTCCCTGGATGCTACAGTAAAACAATATCATTCGGATACACTTACAATCAAGTTAAATAAATATAGAAGGGACATCTTAGACTATTGGGTTGATTCAAAGAAACATGTAACAGCTTGGATTTGGCTCACGATCATCCTATTTTTCACGTCCGCTCGTGCGTTCGTATGAACTTGCGAGTGATTCAATAAGCAAATACGTTTCTATCCTAAAAGATACGTCCGTTCGTATGGCAGTTCGGGAATCAGACCTATGTCAGTTTCCATCCTGAATTTTCCGTTTCATTTCTCAGGTTGCAACATTGGTTTTGCCCTTTTTCCTTTTTTGTCTGGACGTAAATCCTTCTGATCTTGCGGCTCCGCACTACAAACTTACCTCATTAAAGTGCATTCTAAATATTTGGTCTTTTAATTTTCTTTATTTCATTCATTTTGTAGTAACCAACCATTAATGAATGCATTTGCATAAGTAAATCTTACTTTGTTTAATTTTTAGTTAACTTGCATTTTTTACTTGTGGATTTAATTTTAATATTTATGCTTCAAATGGTACAACTTTAAATTTTTTGTGTGGTTACCCACACCCTCTACATACAGATTGCTCACAAATATTAAAAAACACCCAGCAACTTCTGCATGTTATGAGCCTAGAAACAGCCAAGATGGCGGCTCAGGTATTATCGGGCAGCCTGCAAACAGAAAGGGCCTTGTGACTGTGTTGCTCTGGATTCTTTGATTTCTGACCTTTCCATGCCCCCAGCTCTGCTGTGTCTGTGCAAAATACAGCAGTAACCCACATCCTGCACTTTATCCCGCTCTCCTCTCCTCAGTAAGTGTGATGCATCTGACCAAAGATGTGCTTAAATAATTAAACAAAGCAAAGGTAAACAACTACACCAATAAATGCAATCTAAAAATATTATTCTAGTACCTCAATTTTAAAATAAATAACAAAGGACATAAGTTTCTTTAATTAACGCAAATATATTGCAAAATAAAGGTTTACATGCAAAGGACTAATTAAGGTCCACATTAAAATGCTTTTATAAGGCATACATGAATCAGGTATGCATTGCCATACAATTTATGCTGATACATGCAGTTCATTGGAGCTCAAGACGCGCAGACTCCTCCACATAGCCAAAAAACCTGTTCACGAACAGCAATCCGGCTGCTAAAAGGTGTCGGCTGTGGCTTTCTTTTAAAACGCGTTTAGAGGTTTCTCTGAATCACACCTAAACACATCCAATTAACCTAAGTTTTACGTTTTGATCCTAAGTTTTAGGATTTGATCCTAAGTTTTACGTTTTGATCCTAAAATTTAGGAACGAACTTCCGCAGATCGTAAGAGCATATACGCATTCGTACGTAGGCTCGTGCGAGTCGGAAATGGCCAAAAAAACAGGAAAAAATGACTAACACCCACCCAAACTTACGATTCTCGATACGAAATCAATTAACTTTTGCTCTTTGAATCGAGGGGTATGAGTCTAACAAAATATACAATTGGAAGGAAGGTAGGCCCTTCAGATATTCTAACCAATCAAGACGCCCTAATTCATCAGACTCTGACTCCAGTAATTCTTCAGGGGGAGAGTCTAGGCGTTTTTTAGAAAATCGGGGTCGTCAAGGTCAAGGAAAAAGTCGACAAGGAGGGGTCAACGAGGAAGGGGGCAGGGTAACAAGGAGCAAAACCAAGACTACAAGAGTGACTTAGTAGTCAATATCTCCAAAAGGGAAATCACACCTCAGGAAGAGAAACTTTTGAATAGGGGTTTAGGCTTTGTGCCCACATATCTGGGGAATCCACTAGAACTGGATGTGGAATTACAAAAATTTTTTAGATCTTTGCGGATTAAAGCTTTTTTTAACTCTTTTCCAACAGAGATACATGGAGATGGAACTTCTGATGATGTACGAGCAGGAGGACTTCCGAGGGGTGTAGACTTGTCTGGGTGTAAAGCCAAGAGTAAGTGGCAACCGCCACAACAATTTCATGTGGTGGAGGCGTTCATAAAATTGGTACAGCGGGACGTATCCATGATCAAGTGGCGCCCCCCTTCAGGTAAATATAAGTGTAACTTGAGTAGACAAGAACGGTCAGCTTTGAAAGATCTGGAGTCTGATATGTCTATAGTAATTAAACCAGCTGACAAGGGGGGCGCCACTGTGATCATGGATCGTTCCTACTATGAGAATGAGATTTCTACACAATTATCGGATCCAGAGGTGTATTGTAGATTGAGGAGTGATCCAACTAATAGCATTAAGGAAGAACTAGATACCATCATTTTTGAAGCCTTTGAAGCCTCTCTGATAGACAAAAAACTTAGAGACTTTTTGATTACATCTTTTCCATTAGTACCGTTGTTCTACACATTACCCAAAATTCATAAGAATCTTAAAAAACCACCTGGTCGACCTATTGTGGCCGGGACCCAATCTGTATTCCAATCGGTAGCGGTCTTCTTGGACAGGATATTACAGATGCAAGTCTTATCTACACCATCTTTTCTTTTGGACACGGGTGACTTCTTAAATAAAATCTCCACCCTGGGTAGGCTTCCAGATGGATGTTACTTATGTACACTAGATGTTAACAGCTTATACACTTCCATTCCCCATGAATTAGGGATGGAGGTAATTGGAGAAACACTGGAAGAGATGGGCTTGGATGCCCAATATAGGAAATTTTTGTTGAAATTGCTAGAGATGGTATTAACCCGTAACTACTTTTACTATAATGGTGAATTCTATCAGCAGTTAAGGGGTACGGCGATGGGGTCCAATGTGGCCCCATCTTATGCTAATCTTTTTATGGCAGCATTCGAAAAGCGGTATGTATATACCCACCCCCTATATGTAGACCATGCGATCCTATGGTATCGCTTTATAGATGATATTGTAATGATATGGAATGGACCTCCTGAAGCCTTGTTGGAATTTAAGATGGATCTAGATAAATGTTTACCATCTATCTCCTTTACGATTGACTATAGTAGGGATTGTGTACATTTTTTGGATGTGAATGTAAGCTTGAAAGAGGATGAGATTTCAACCGATATTTTCAGAAAGCCTACTGATAGGAATACCTATCTTCATTATAAAAGCTTCCATCCAACAGCACAGAAAAAAAGCATTCCCTACAGTCAATTTTTGAGATTAAGGAGAATTATTGACAGTGAACAGACATTCCTAGAACAGGCTGAGGTAATGGCCAGAGATTTTAAAACCAGGGGCTACCCAGAAAGAGTAGTTGAAGAAGCGAAACTTAAAGCCTTGGGGGTACAAAGGGAATCATTACTTAGGTATAATCCTAAAAAAAGATCTGATCGGATTCCTGCAGTGATGACCTACAATGTACACAATCAACATGTTAGACATATTATCAATAAGCATTGGTCAACTTTAACTAGTGACCCTGCTTTATCTAAAATTTTCTCGACCCCACCATTATTTACATGTAAGCGACCAAGGAATCTTAGGAGTCATCTGATTAGAGCCGACATAGAAATTAGGAACCAGGAGGACGAAACTACAATTTTTGGCTTACCTAAACCACAGGGCATGCACAATTGTGGACATTGTGCCCAGTGCAGTTTCGTAATGAAAGGTCGAGATTTCTATCATCCACGCACTGGTAAAAAATATACAGTGAATGAGTTTGTGACATGTTCATCACCATTTGTGATTTATATGCTGAAATGTCCCTGTGGAATGGTCTATATAGGCCAGACCACTAGGGAGGTGAGACAAAGAATTTCTGAACATAGGAGCGCTATTAGGAGGGGTGATTTGAATTCACCGGTAGCACGGCACTTCCTATCGGCAGGTCATAACATATCTCAGCTTAGATTTATGGTTATAGAACAGGTTAAAGCTTCTAAAAGGGGTGGTGACATGAGGAGAAGATTGTCACAGAGAGAACTTTTTTGGTTATATGAACTCAATGCCTTAGCACCTCAGGGTATGAACGAAGAATGTGACCACACACCTTTTTTGTAAAATATGTTGATAAGTAAAGGTATATTATGAATCTGGATGGGAGAATGTAAATATAAATCCTCTTTATAATGGGGGGCCTGATTAGTAACTGGTGGGATAGATTAGAACTTGATCTTAAATACCATACGATGGACCCCTTAGACTTTAGTAGTTGATCCTTCTGGTAACTTCACTATAGCATAGATATAACCAGACTATTGGTCTGATTAGGTGCAGGATAAGAAGGGTTGATATTGATTTCCATATTATGTCAATTTAGGTCCACTTGTAGGTGTTGTGTAAAGGGTTGTAGTGTGTTTTTGAGAGTGTAACCATATTGTGAGCAAGACTTGATGTCTTAGTAGGCGATTTATTGTGAATATATTTAGAATTCATAGTTATTTGTGTTTTAATGGTGTATATGTATTTGATATGCAGGTATGCAAGACTGAGCAGCCAGCTCCCCAAGAACATATATGGTGGATTGAAGCTTCCTCTTAAGATCGTCACATTTTGCAACACTTTATACCATTCTTTTGGTTTGATAAATGTATAAATTTCTATGTTTGACGATTCCCGCCGGCGCCGGCCCCGTGCGCGTGCGCGCCTCCATGATGTGGTTGGCGTTCTGAGCCTGCTTGCATGGTTGGCGCGCTCGCCGGGACTGACGTAGGTTGGAGGTGAGTCACAGAGGCGCGGCCTGGAGGCCGCGTCACTCTGAGTCACGTGGCGCCTGGGAGCGAGGCTGGGTAATGGTATAAAGAGCGCGCAGTTAGAGTTAGTAAACATACCTTTGAGAAAGGGCGAGGGTTGCCCGAAACGGCCGTCAGGTGATGTCTGTGTACTATGGATTTTGTATATAAGTATGTATCACATTGTGTGTTAGTCTGTTAGTCCATTGCATACTTTGTATGTGTCAGTGTTTCCATTTGCTAGTCGATGTGATAGAGTGCAACTATAACTTGAATACAATGTATTGCTGTTGGGCTTGTGCAATATTAGGTAGCGGTTGCTACAATCTTCAGACCTTGGGACTGTAATGTTTAGATGCTGTTAGCGTTTGAATCTTGGCACACAAGCACTTTAGCTTTATATTGCAATATATATAGAGTGTCTATGTATTATAAATGCTGCTATAGCTGAACCTTAAAGCATACCTTAAACCACACTGTCACGATGCATGGACTTGATTTTTAACTATGTGTTAGTCTAAAGATTGTCTTGTCTCGATCATTTGGTGAAATGTATAATAAATGAATTCATCTTTCTTTGACATTATTGTAGTCATTCTAATTCTATAATTGATACATGAGTGCGCGCCTTTATTGGTAATATAGAGTGTTTATTTGGGGTTTAGGAGGTGGAAACCCCGTATAAGGTTGTAGCACCTGGCTAATTAACTTGAGTTAAGTAAAGTAAAGTATGATTTATTAGAAAGGAAGTGCTTGATTATGAATTAATATTTGGTAGCTGGGGCCACCCATATTGTATATGTGTATTTGGATATATTCCCTTTTCTTTGGGGATTCCTTTAAGGCTCACCTAAATTCATATATCATTAAGAAATAATTAGTGGTGCATTTGGAAAAAATCCTTTTTTTTTGGTCTAAAGTCTGTGTTTATTCACACAAAAAAATCCATAAAAGCGTATGTCCTTTCGGGTTACATCACCTTTTCAGGAAAATGCAGAATAAGTCAATCAGACAGGCAAATAGCGTTTTTAGTCCTTGGGCAAACTTGCTACTTTGCAGCCGAATCCGCCTCTGGTCCGCATGAAACAGCCTGCACAGGAGTTTTCAGCCAGGTACACAGAGTCTCACTCCACAAGTGAGCTCCAGTCACAGACACTCCACAGCTGAATCCCCAGGCTATTTATGCGGCCTGTAAAACCCGGACCTGGGTAGGGGATGGAGTCCCACCCTGCTCTACTCCATCCCAGTAAAGCCGTCCCGGGTTAGCCTTTCCAACACCGGAGACCCACACAGGGCAGACTTCAAAGCGGAGAGCGCTTTTTCGGCCTGTTCACTCCATTTCACCATGACAGACTTGCGTCCCTTTAACAGGTCTGTCAATGGTGCCGCTATGGTGGCAAAATTAGAAATGAACCTCATGTAATACCCCACCAACCCCAGAAATGACTTCACTTGGCGGGTAGAGGTAGGACGTGGGGAAACCTGGGGTTTGACCACTCCTCGCCCAATCACATAGCCCAGGTATCTAGTTTCTTCTAAGCCTAAGGCACACTTTTTTGGGTTTGCCGTCAAACCAGCCTTCCTGAGGGAATCCACTACGGCTTGGACTTTGGGCAGGTTACTTTCCCAATCCGTACTATGGATGATGATATCGTCCAGATATGCCGAAGCATACTGACGATGTGGCCTGAGTACAATATCCATTAACCGTTGGAATGTAGCGGGAGCGCCATGTAAACCAAAGGGTAATACCTTATACTGGAACAGTCCCACAGGTGTGATAAAGGCTGTTTTCTCCTTGGCAGCCTCAGTCAAGGGTACCTGCCAGTACCCTTTTGTGAGGTCCAAAACAGAAAAATACCGGGCTTGGCCTAGCTTTTCAATAAGCTCGTCTACTCGGGGCATAGGGTAGGCATCAAACTTAGATACTTTGTTACGTTTGCGGAAATCATTACAGAACAGCAACGTACCATCATGCTTGGGAATCAAGACTATTGGGCCCACTCACTCTTTGACTCTTCAATTACATCTAATCTGAGCATTTGCTGCACTTCTTCCGCAATAGCTTGTCGCCGGGACTCAGGTACTCGGTAGGGCTTCAACCGGATCTTAGCCTGAGGTTCCGTGACAGCGTCATGTTGGATGACAGAAGTGCGCCCAGGGAGTTCTGAAAACACATCCGTGTTTCTGCTAATAAACTCCCTGGCTTCCTGGGTCTGTTTAGAGGAGAGGTTGTCGACAGTTTTCACTTCAACTTCCGCTTCTCTAACAACAGACTGAGGGACGGGAAGCTCCACCCCTAACATACCCGGTCAGGGACTGTCACCCACAGGGGTCTCCCTGTGTTTCCACGGCTTCAGCAGGTTTACATGGTACACCTGCTCTGGCTTTCTCCACCCTGGCTGATGTACCTTGTAAGTCACTTCCCCAACTTTTCCAAGCACCTCATAGGGACCCTTCCACCTAGCCAGAAATTTACTATCCACTGTTGGCACCAGAACCAAAACTCTGTCACCTGGGTTAAAGTTCCGTGCTTTAGCCTGCCGGTTATAAACCCTACTTTGGGCCCGCTGTGCTGCTTCCATATGTTCCCTCACCAGTGGCAATACGGTCTCTATCCGTTCCTGTAATTGAGTAACATACTCTACCACACTTTTGTGGGGTGTGGGTTGCTGTTCCCAAGCCTCCTTGGCTATATCCAACAGGCCTCGTGGATGCCGACCGTATAAGAGTTCGAAGGGCGAGAACCCAGTAGAGGCCTGGGGCACCTCTCATACCGCGAACATCAGATAGGGCAGAAGCAAGTCCCAATTCTTCCCATCCTTGGCGACCACCCCACTTTAACATGTTTTTTTAAAGTTTGGTTAAATCTTTGTACCAGGCCGTCCGTTTGCGGGTGGTAAACTGATGTCCGCAATTGTTTCACCTGCAACAACTTACAGAGCTCCTTCATTACCTTGGACATAAAAGGGGTACCTTGATCGGTCAGGACCTCTTTAGGCAGGCCTACTCGGGAAAAATTTCCATAAGCTCCTTAGCAATGAGTTTGGCTGAGGTGTGTCGCAGGGGTATTGCCTCGGGGTCGCGTGGCATAGTCCAAGACTACCAGTATATGTTGGTGCCCTCTAGCGGATTTTGGCACTGGACCCACCAGATCCATAGCAATCCGCTCAAAGGGCACCTCAATAACTGGGAGAGGAACTAGGGGACGCCGGTAATGAGGCTGGGGGCTGGTCATCTGACATGTTGGGCAGGACTCACAATATCTCTCCACCTCCTTGTACACACTGGACCAGTAGAACCGTTGTAAAATTCGGTCCAGAGTTTTCTGCTGGCCTAGGTGTCCCCCCAGATCATGTTGGTGGGCCAAATCCAACACCAGCTTGCGATAAGGATTGTTCCACAACCTCTTCACGTACTTTGTTTACTCGGTACAGCATATCCTGGTGAACCACAAAGCGAGGAAACTATAACTCCGCCCCTGGCTGTTGTGGTTCACCTTCCACCTCCAGTACATTCTCCCAGGCCCGAGATAGAGTCGGGTCCTGGTGTTGTGCTGTACCAAAACTACCCGTGGAGACATGGAGATCGGCCAACTCCGGACCTGTTGACAGATCTTCCACATCTCCAACCATAACACTCAGTGGGGTTGACTCCCCCTCTTCCACCATAATTGGATATAGCCAAGGAGGATAGCCAAGGAGGCTTGGGAACAGCAACCTCTTCCACCATAGAAGGGACAACGGTAGGGGTTACCGTTGTCCCTTCTGACTCAGGTTCCCAGGGTTATTCCCAGGGTATCCCAGTCTATTGGGGACTTACCCGCCTCGCGGGTTTCTGGAACTCCCAGCTTGGTCCATAGTGACATGAACCCCGGAAAGTCTCTCCCAATAATACGTTCGTACGGGAGTTTAGCGGCGACAGCGACTTTGTGGTTCCAGCTGCCGGAGACAGTGGTTAGAGTCACTTGTGCTGTGGCATAGTCTCTCAAGTCCCCGTGTAGGCACAAGACCCTGGTTTTCCGCCCCGTGTACTCATCGGGCAGTACCATGGCGGGTCTCACCAGGGTAGCCATACTCCCCGAGTCCAAAAGGGCCACAGCCAAGGTATCCACCACTTTCACCTGACAGAGGTGACTTTGCTCCACAAGCTCAGGGACAGCGGCAGCACACAGCCTCCTGGCATACACGGAAGGGTGGTAACCAAAGTTCACGTCCATGGGCTCCCCCTGGTGGGGACAGTAGGCTCTGACATGTCCCGGCTCCTTACACCCCCAACATAACACCGGGGAAGGGACTTTGGGAGGTAGGTCCTGAGGGGGTTTAGGGGACACCACTCGCCTGGGCTGGGGCGGGAACCTCCGGGGTTTCCCTGAATCCTTCCCCGTAGAACCCCCTTGCAAGTTCCTGGTGGCCTCATATCGCTCCACTAGGTCCACCATCTCTAGAGCGTTGCCGGGGGATACCCCAACCCAGTGCTGGAGAGGGTGCGGTAAAGCCCTCCAGAACATGTCCACCAGCAAGCGGTCCAACATGGCAGTGGGGCTTAATATATCAGGTTGCAGCCATTTTTGCAGCAGGTGCAGTAGTTTATAATATTGGGGTCTGGCGGGCTCTGCCGACTGATAGCTCCACTGATGCACCCGCTGAGCCCGAACCCACACATTCACCCCCAGTCTGTCCAGTATCTCACCCTTCAGAGTCGGGTAGTCAGCGGCTTGGTCTGGAAGATCAAACAACACCTGCTGGGGTCCAGATGCCAGAAATGGAGCGATGACGTCAGCCCACTGGTCAGGAGGCAACTTCTCCCTTGCAGCCACCTTTTCAAACACCCGCCAGGTAGGTCTCGACGTCATCCGAAGGGGTCATTTATGTAAGCGCCAAGCGGACAGCTTTCTGGGCGTCAGGGACACTTTTGGGCGCTCCTGCAGCTTGCAGCGCCATTACATGTTGTAACAGTAGCTGGTTGGTCTCCTGCTGCTGCTTGTTGGCCTTGCGCTGCTGCAGACTCGCCTCCATGAGTGCTTTTACAGCAGCCTCCATTTTGTCTGCGGTCTCAGGCAACAGCTTGGCAGACTTAATGTAAGACATGTACAAAAAAAAACTTTTCCGTCGGTTGCTCCCAGCAACGGCCTCACTGTGCCCGCATCCTCCACCAATTGTGGTGATTAGCTCTGGTAGACAGCAGGAATAGAGGCTCAGAGGCGAAAGTTCAACTTAAAGTCAGTGTTTATTCACACAAAAAAATCCATAAAAGCGTATGTCCTTTCAGGTTACATCACCTTTTCAGGAAAATGCAGCATAAGTCAATCAGACGGGCAAACTGCGTTTTTAGTCCTTGGGCAAACTTGCTACTTTGCAGCCGAATCCGCCTCTGGTCCGCATGAAACAGCCTGCACAGGAGTTTTCAGCCAGGCACACAGTCTCACTCCACAAGTGAGCTCCAGGACCTGGGTAGGGGGATGGAGTCCCACCCTGCTCTACTCCATCCCAGTAAAACCGTCCCGGGGTTAGCCTTTCGGCTATACTAACACTTCAGCACCAGACTGCCATTAGCAGCTGATGCTGGAAAACAAAACACACGGTTTTACTGCACCAAGGCCAGGTACCTTGGTGCCACATACCTTCCGTCAATGACGGCACCTTGCACCTTACCACACGTTGTATTTTGTGTATATTCTAGCTGATGATAGTGTATCCATTGTTAAAACAAATTGATTTTTTTATTAATTGGGAGCAATCTGTTTTTGGAAAAGCATAAAATGGCCATATAGTCCTCCTATGAGAGAACGCATATTTTTTTTTTAGCATCTGCACCACAAGACCCCCTAACACCCCTCCCCCCAGCACATCTTATAGATGGAAAAATACAGTAAATACCTCTGCCTAAAAGAATTTTGAGGTATCAGTGTCATGAGTGAGAGATCATCGTTCACTCTTACAAGGCCTTTAACACTGGTAGAGGTTTCCCAGTAATCCTCTGTAGTTTTCTGTTTTTTACAGCCTTTCCTTGCTATTCTTTATTGCTTTTTTATTGTTCTACCATACCACAGCTCCTAATATTGTGCTATTGTGCTGCACATTACCATGTGCGCAAAAAAAACACCTGCTACATTAAGGCCTGGGTGTACTTTTACGTCACTCAGTATTATATATGTCTACCAGAATGTGTTTCAAAATACTATAATAACAATGACATACCCCTGTGCCCCCCACTGCCTTTATTTTCCATTCTTGTTTTGTTGACTGAGTTGCAGAGGATAGCATCATACTGATATCATGCCCGCTTCGCCTTTTCCTCTGTAAGAGTTCCATGTGATTAGATGCCACCAGCTGCAGTTGCAGGTGGTCTCTTTTCGGGCATGTCTGACAGAGCGACACAGCTGGAACAGCAGCTGGACCCTGTCCTCACCTTGTCATCTCAGCTGCTGTCTGCAGAATGTATCATAGCAGATGCGCTCATGAGATCAGCTTACGTGCTGAGATGTTACAGATTTGTTAAACAGAACAATTCAAAAAGCTGTGTTGGGGCTACAATACAAAATATTACATGGCTGGCCTCATGCAAAATGTTTGGGTCTTTCTTTTACAGCTTTACATCAGCAACAAGGTGGCACTAACATGCTTGGTGCTGCTGGCATTTAACCAGACCCAATTGCAGGCTTGGATGTCTTGTGCCAATACCATTGCATTGTTTTCATGTCTTAACCCATTCTCAGTTTGTGCAAAGATATTCCAGAAAACACAAATTAATTATTCAGTAATTTATAATGTTTTTGCACACGTCTTCTCATTATGACCAGAAAATGGACCAAAATCCTTACTACTTCTGGGTTTCAGTAATGCAGCAACTGCAGATAAGAACAACCCGGGCTACAGCACTGGGGTGAAAACACAGATGTGCTTCTCTGCACCGCAGGAGAGCAGCCATGGAACATGGAAATGGTAAGTATTTTAGCCCCACTCTGGCTTCCTTTTACTAATTACTAAAACCAAGATAAGCTCTTAGGCTATTCTACAAGCTGAAAAGACATTGGGACCACACTGAAGTCCTTCCAGGCATAGTTTATCTAGGATCTTTATATAAAGTCTTCTGTTTAGTTTTTCCCTACCACTCTCTTCTGGTCCATGTTCCCTACATTTGATTAAACTTCGTAAATGTTTTATTCAAAGATCAAGAATCATATTCAATATAAATTAGGTAGGGTTCCTGTTGATGGTACAGGGCATAAAAGCAATTAGGAAACTGACCTTGTAAGACACTCTGTTAAAGAATGAACTGATAAACCTTACTTAGGGCCTTATTTATCACGGGCTAGCGCCAGGTAGTGTCTGACGAGCGCCATGTACCGCCAGCTAACGGCGGCTACCGACTCAAGTACGCCCGGCGGCGGTCACAATGACGCATTTATCACGCTAAATGAGGCTAGCGCCGGCGAGAGCGACGGCTAGCGCGGGATTCATCATGTAGCCGACTGCAACGAACAGCGCCGCTGCTAATCCCATCACAGCGACAGGTATGACCTGGCGCTACCTGCCGCTCTCCCATACATTTCAATGGCAGACGCTGCAATGATTTTTTTAAGTGGTTTTTGTGTTCTTGTCTTTGGCACAAAATTCAACACATGTTTATTGGGATATGTTTTATTAATCTGGCTAGTTA
The DNA here is from genome assembly GCA_027917425.1 of Gastrophryne carolinensis. Taxonomy (NCBI): domain Eukaryota; kingdom Metazoa; phylum Chordata; class Amphibia; order Anura; family Microhylidae; genus Gastrophryne; species Gastrophryne carolinensis. Next base: position 407,822,223 of record CM051234.1, on the reverse strand, counting down.
TTTTTCTTTTTTTGGAGAAAGTAGTAATTTTTACACTGTAATGTTGTGAGTGACATCTGAAATGCATCTCCTCCCACCAAACTCATTGGGCTCTAAATCGCTTGTTTTCACCACACACGGGGCTTGTAAAGCTACTTTTTAGCCAGTCCTGTTTGGCGGTCACGTTCGCTGTGCTGCGTTGTGCGGCGCTGTGCTGTTCATACATGTGCCCTTCTGCCATTTGCAAGGAATTCACTTCCCGCGACCCCAGTCGTTCTTAATGAATACACTGTAGTTGTGAGCGTGCATGTCCACATTATGCAGGATTTAATTCAGGCGTACAAGCTCATAACAACCCGTTATGCATTCTCATGTGTGTCACATTATCATGTAGTTGGATAGTTTTATTGTGTGATGATTTTATGAAGGAATAAGATTTGTCTTTTTCAGCACCAAGTTTTTTGGTTTTCAAGGACCTATGCATTACAGTATCTTGAACCCCCAGCTAAATCAAGCTAATAAATAATGGTGTCTTTGCCAATAGCTTGTTGTAATGCGTCAATTAACTGTTTCCGCCACTTTGCTTGCACTTAGCTGATATTAGCTTGTGCCTGCTGCGCGGAGCGTTTTTTTTTTTTAATTAATTTCACAGTTGCTTTCGTCATATCCGGTTCCGGTTTCCTCCTTTGCGTTTCAAAGCCACCTAAAGCAAAAAAATGACTAGCGCTTAGGCCAATAGCTTGTTGTAATGCGTCAATTTACTTTTTCCGCCACTTAGCTTGCACATAGCTGATATTAGCTTGTTCCTGGTGCGCGGAGCGTTTTTTTTTTAGAAATTTATTTCACAGTTGCTTTGGTCATATCCGGTTCCGGTTCCCTCCTTTGCATTTCAAAGCCACCTAAAGCAAAAAAATGTCTAGCGCTTAGGCCAATAGCTTGTTGTAATGCGTCAATTTACTTTTTCCGCCACTTAGCTTGCACATAGCTGATATTAGCTTGTTCCTGGTGCGCGGAGCGTTTTTTTTTTTTTGAATTTTTTTTTTTTGGTGTCCCTGTCGCTTGGGTCATATCCGGTTCCTGTTTCCTCCTTAGCGTTTCCACCATGCTGCCCAGGAGACGGATCCAGCGCCTTCCCAGCTCCTCCTCCGATTCAGACCCCACCACCCCTCCCCCACCTCCCCCACCTACCTCACCTCCCCCACCTAGCACCCCTCCCACCCCTTCCCCTCCTGGGCATGCCAAAAAAAGAAGAATGAGGGTGGATAGCCGCGTTAATGGCCAGGTGGTCAAAGTGAGTATGTTTTTCTTGCATTTTATGTTTAAAGTGGACCAACACCCAGGGGGGATTGGCCCTGAAATCTATTAGTTTTCAGGACCAATCTGATCACTCCCCGCGGGGCATCCCCAATCTGGATGTCCTACGGGGAAGAACCCCCCTGGAGGGCCATAAACCTTACCTCAGCCCCGTCCCATCTGTGCATGCGTGAGCTGCGGATGCGTCTTGCGCTTCCCTCTAGCAGGGTGGTCCCCTGCGCCAGACATTTGTTCATGGCCTGCGCAGGCGCACTCCCTGTTAGAGTCAAACGCCACACGCGTCCTTTGGCGCTCAGAGGCAGCTGAGCTGGTATGCACGTCCAAATGGCCTTGGATGCGCATACCACAGCGGCGCAGAGCGCTGTGCTAGCCTGGCGCAGTCACGTGGGAGTGTGGTCAGTGGTGTTTTTCTGGCCTTCCAAGGGGGTTTCAGACAGCGGCCCACCCCCGATTGGTGTGCCCCACCAAAATGGACCCAAACCCAGAATAGTGATAATCCGGGGTGTGGGTCCACTTTACGCTGGTCTCAGTATAACTGTTTATGCCATTGTTCTGATGTCATGTATTGATTTGTGTTTGTTTTTCATTTCTCATAGGATTTCTGCATCCACCAATACGACTATGCCCGTGGGGGCAAGAAGCGACTTGCCATGGAGGTGAAGGCCACAGTGTCCCGGCGCTTCAACACCCAGCTCTCCATCCGAGCCATACAACAGAAATGGTCTGACTTCAAGCGCCGGGGCCCTGAAGGCGTGTACCGCCTACGCATCAGGTAAGTTTAAGCTTATGCTATGTTTATACTTTATCATCTGCTAAGCTGGGTCCTGGGTCTTTTAAATCATCTGCTAAGCTGGGTCCATTTGTGGTCGTAATATTAATTATTTTCTTTCACCCCCTCAACACAGATAAGCGTCCTCCCCTGGGTAAACGTGGGAAGGGATTCCTCCCCCGAACCAGGCAGGCGGACTCGGGGGAGTCATCGGGGGAGGGTCCCTCTCGCGGATCCTATTTGGAGGACCCAGGGGAGGAAGGGGATGACGCCCCAGAGGAGTGTGCTGCTGGGGGGCTGGCAGGATCAACCTTAGCTCCTCACACTCTGACTCTGAGGAGTCTCACCAGCCAAGGGGCCACTCTCAAGTGGGGAGTCCAAGTGGGGTGGAAGGAATGGACTCTCCCACACTCCCTGAAGGAGCAGGGAGTGAGAGGGAGGAGGGTGGCCCTTTGGCTGGGGGATCTTCCGAGCAGAGTGTGAGGAGCCGAGGCTCCCCGCCTCCTCCTCAGAGCCCTCCCTGGGCTTCAAGTGGCGGATCATCCCCTGGTGAGTGCACATTTTGTCATTGTTAGTCTGTGACAGGTTTCATCTGCCCATTTGTACTTAGCCCTTGCCATTCCTCTCTAATTTGCAGGGCATCATATAGGCGGCACCTCCATGGCCTTTTGGCGACGCCTTCTCCACGGGCATAGTCATGGTAAGTGTTTGTTGTTATCCATCACATTCCCTATGTTATGACATTCCTTAAAGTGGACCAACACCCATTGTTGATTGTGCTTGGAATCTCGAAGCTTCCCTGCCCAATCACCTCCCTCACCCAGGGCCCCCCCCCCAAAAAACCCACAAACTTCTTACCTCATTGGGGGTCGCAGAAGCCACTGGCGCAGCCTCCTGCGTGCCCCTCTAGATGTGTGTGCGCCTGCGCTCTCTGTTTCCTAATGGCCTGCGCGTGCGCACACACTGGAGGAGTGATGTGCGGAAGGCAGCGGCGGCGGACGGTGTCTCACTCAAATGGTGGTGCTCTGCCAAAGTGGACCAAAACACAGAATAGTATCAATCCTGGGTCTTGGCCCACTTTTAAGAGACACATGTTTCCTGGTCCATAGTACAAGGTGGTTTGATAATGTACATTAACATCACAAACCCCACTACAGTGCTAGCCAACTGGCAACCACCCCTATGTTTCTGCCCACACCATGATGGGGGCTAGCAAATGTGTTATTTGGTTAAGTAGTTCCGGCTAACACATGTTGCACGCTAGTAACATTCGCCAATCAACTGCAAATTAGTCCTTAACATTGCACTGTCAAGGTTATTGGCACATTATCTTTAGGGGTCCATGTTGCAACCATAAAGAATTTACATGAACTCATGGTCCAGGAAATATGCTAATGTTGGACAACATGTATGTAACCATGCAAGCATTTGTTTTTTCAGACTCCCTAACCAGATGGATGTCAAATAGTCAGGTGTCATTGGCCCACTAATTTTGCTTTTCTCTTTTGCTTTCTCCTGACAGATGTTTCTACGCAGACGGAGCCAGTGACCATCCTCCCCACCCCAGCTCCAGGGACGGCCAGCAGCATGGGCCCCCGCCACAGCTGCGATGGTGAGTACATCCCACTTCATATGCACTTGTGAACCCTATGTCTTCTAGTCAAATCTGCAGACATTTACAATGTACCTATGTGTTAATTTAACACACATCTAGGTTACATGTGTTTGGTCAACAATCCTACATGCCTGTCTGCATGCTTGATTGTTGCCTCACATTCTTGAGTTTGCCACATAGAGACAATTTGTGGTTTTGACACAACCAAATGGGGCTGCTTAGGTCGTGACCTCTAAGATTCTTGTCAAAACTAGTTTACTCGTTAGGACTTAGGCCCTGATGTTTGGCTGTGACTAAACACATAAATGTCCACACTGGGACTTATACCTTCTTTGATTCCCAAGAGTTAAGAGTAAATGTATGCTTGGGATGTGGTGGCCAAATTTCAGCCAGCCAATAGTACTCATATAATGTTAACAAATAAGGGCACAGTGGGCAACAATGTTAATGTGAGTGTCAGCTAATTGGACACACTGACATTACATTGCTACATCTGTGTCTGTTGAGGTCACATTCCATTTATTAAATCTGTTTTTTTTTCTACATCTCTACAGCTTGTGAAAACCAGCATCGCAGACTGTGGCGGGAGATCAGGCGTCTGAAGCTTATGCTGCTGGCGAAGAAGAGGCGGCGGCGTCGTTAGGGTGGGGGGATGACTGGCCCCTTGTTTGAGGCCCTTTGTTGGGCAATGTTGGCCCTGTTGGCCACCTTTAGAATAAATCATTTTATATTTTCATAATTACAGTGTTGTGCCTTGTCAAGCATAGTTTAACTGTCTCCAAACCCATTTGTGTGTAAATTTTGCCATACCTTTGGAGCCATTTAATGTGTAAACCATAGTAAGCTATGGTTACAAATGTGTGGCATAAATTTACAAATACATTTACATATGTAGATCAAGATACTCATCCCTGACTGTGTTATTAGCTATGTCTTAGGAAAAACACAATTTAGAGTTGGGTTAATCAAATATATTTACAGAAAAAAAAAACAAAAAACAAATTAATATTCTTGGCTGGGTGGCCGGGGAGGTTGGGAGTCATTGCTAGGGGCGGTGTTGGGGGACAACAGTGCAGTAAAAAATATAGACTGCTGTTGTATGAGCTGTTGTATCAACAACAAAGTTTGGTCCTGCCGCTGGAGACATTCTTCCTGGCGCTGTATAGATTCTTCCTGGTGCTGGAGAGATTGTTCCTGGCGCTGGAGAGATTGCTCCATTAGATTGGCCAGCCGACCAAGTTCCTGGTTCTGCTGTTGGTTTTGTACCAACTGGTCGATCTGGCGCTGCTGGGCCTCATTTTGTTGCTGACACATCAGCACCTGCTGTTCCAACGCCGCAATGCGCTCATTAGTTCCATCACGCGGCTGTTGGTGCCACACCTCCTCTTGCTGTGGTTTGAGGCTAACAAAATAGAAAACAACATTTTAGTCAAACCAAACCAATGCAGGTATGCCCCTCCAAATCATTTGCCAAAACAGTCACAATACAACTTACCCTTGTTTGAGCCTCGGAAGCTTGGCCACATGGGACTTGGGAAGAGGTCCCAGCTTGGGGTTCTGGTTCTGCCTCCTGCAAAAATGACCAAGAAAGGAAATGTGACATGTTGCTTCATCCACTACCCACGAACATGGCAATGTGGTTATTGGTCCTCTAAATCAGCCATGTTACCTCCGTGTCGTCCGGCACAGGTAGGAGCGAGGTATCGCTGCCAGAGAGGGGCAAATCAACATCTGAGATCTCCGGCAAGTTGGCATATGCTAAACAGGAAAGTCAGGTTAGTAGGTCAGTGGACAAAACTCAAATGTAACATGGATAGCCTATCGAGGCCATACCTCCACAAAGTGCAAAATTACACACTAGCCAAAAGGTATCTGTTAAACTCAGATTGATAACATGTATGTTAGAGGAATAAGAGGCAATAATTGGGCCAAATAAGATCAGACACATTGCTAAAATTACACATACCCGCAATCTCCCAGATGTCTGGAGTGGGGCCCTCACTCGAGCTTGGACCTTGAAAATACATGTGGAAACACAAGTTGCCTGAAGAAAGTGCCACAAAAGTAGAGCCAAAATACATACTAGATCAAGCTAAAACAACTTACCCTCATCTCTGGCAGCCTGAACGTGAAGGGCCCTTTCCGGACAGCCACTTCCGATATTCTGGCCAACTAAAAAACACAATTAATGGCTCAAAATATTCCTCAAACTACTAGGGTGAATGTTTGTCCAAAAATATGTCAAACAAAATGCATTGCAATCACTCCAAAAACTATTAGACTGACCCTGGGGAGGGAATAAGCACTCCAAAGAGGCATCTTCAAGTTGACAGAGCAAACATGTAGATTATTAGACTAACCAAATCGAACCAGTGTAACATAAACAGCATAAAGGATACATTATGTATTGCTATACACACCAACAGGGTCCTGTTGACCTGCAACATCGGAAGTGGGGTCCAAAGATGAACCAGTCACTTGGCCTACCAATAAAAAAGAGGAATGAGACACATGCACTTGGGTTAAAGCGGATAAAGCAAGGTTGACACATGCACTTACCGACATCCAAAGAGTAGCTTGGCTCCTGAGGAGATGCTGGGGCCAATGGCGGGGCAGCTAGGCAAAAACCAAGCAAACATTGAGCCATTGGTAATGTGCGGTCAAAAATCAAACATGCATTAAGGTGTGTGTGAGCAGCTCATTCACTAATATTCACTAATCAAGGCCAGTGTGGCTTACACATGTATATGCAGATATATGGCCACACATCTCTGCCTTCCAACATAGCTACACATGTTAGGGCCTTGTTAGTTAGTTGCTGTGAGGGTTAAAGTGGGCGTGAAATTAGGCCGCAGGTCCATATTATTAATACTCAACAGTGCCCCACTCGATTGTTGGAGCTGCTCCCACACCCATTTGGTCCCCAAACAACCAGCACCTAAATTAGTGGTAAATACCTTCAGTGGCAGACTGGGTTAGGCTTGAGGTTGGTTGAAGGGCAGGAGTTTGTGTGTCCTGAGGCAAATCCTGGACAGCACCATGTGCACCTATGCAGAAAGCAACAGACAAGAAAGTAAAAAATGTATGAGGTATAATGTACTACTTCACAGGTCCTACTGTTAGTTGGGCAGAAAGAGAAAATGCAAATCACATACATTAACATTAGCTTTTTAAAAAAGGCAGAAAATATGTACCTTCAGTCCAACCTGTGGTGTCATCCCCAGGATCCACACCCTGCAGCCGAGCCAGTGGAATTTTGGCCTTCAGCATCTCCTCATACTGCCTGTAGGTACTCTTTGGAGCCTGGATGGTCCCACTGTCCACATCAAGATCGTGATTCATCTTTTTGATAAGGGCCCCTCTCAAAGTGTAGAAGCGTTTCCTGCAGGATGGGCCACTACGTGGGTGTTGAGCAGTGCTACTAAGCTCCACACCAATGGCATCCCACAGTTTGCTTCTTTCTTGTTTGCCTATTGACTTGCTTTGGGAGCCAAAGATCAGCTCCCATTTAGCAAGGGTAAGGCGCACAAGTTGATTATTCTCCGCCAAATTAAATTCAGGCTCCCTCTTGGCACCTGGGCGCTTAGCCTGGGGTGCTGCACCACCTTCAGGCTGGGCCCTTTTCCGTAAGGGAGGTCTGCGCACAGCACCCACCAAACTCCTACTTGGGCCTGCTGTGGCCGGCAGATGTCCTGAATTTGGCTCCATCCTGTAGCTGCACACACACACCAATACACAACCAACAAGCACGCATGCAGACTACAGAATGGCATCGCACTCTCTTTGGGTTGGCCAGGTTTTATGTGCTCTAACAGCCAATCACAAACCAGGCCACTTAATAGATTCACACATACTGCCCAGGTCCTTGTAGCCACACCTCCACTGCACTGACTGAAGCATGTGTGTTAGCCAATTAACTAATTACAGACCTCATTAACCAAACAACACACACCCAAATACAACAATGGACTGATGTATATGAAACCCTTGTGACATGTGGCTATCCTAACGGCTATTTAAATAAACAGCAGCTTACCTTTCATTGGCCCACCACTGAATTTTCTGCCATGTCCGTTAATGCACGCAAGTTTCGGCTCACGTACGCTAGTAGCGCTACTAGCGTGCGCGTGCGCACTCCGTTTCACGCACACCTGGGTCGGCTAATTGGCGCCCGGAAATAGCAGAGCAACGCAAAAGGCGGCAAAGCGAACCTGTCCTTTTTCAAAGTGAAGTATAAATGGAAGGAATTTGAAAGCTTCTGGTATTGTTACACTGCGGCAAAGGCTGTGGTGTGGTGCTTGTTTCCCTTAGCTCATTTGAGTCTCTGTCTGGGTTTTGTCCTCACTCTCTGTGGCTTGTTGGGTGATTTCTGACATCAGTGCTGTTTCATTAGGAGATTGATTTTGGTGGCATATGCAAATATTGTGGAGCATACAGCAAGTGAGGCTTGATTTTGGGGCCTTTTGTGGGCTGTGCAGCAACTCCCCTCTTGGTTGTGCCTAACTTAGAAAGCTGTTTTTCAGCAGGCTGGTGGTTTGGACCACTATACTTCTGGTTTTGTGGTGAGCTGCATTGTAGTGAGTGTGTGAGGAGTGTGATTGTTTGTGTGTGTGGTGTGTTTGTGGTTTTTGCTTTTGTTTGTTTGATTTTGTATATCTGTTGAGTGTGTGTGATGGATAAGAGGGTGATGTATGGTGTCTGGGTGGATGGATGTATGCGTATGCTGGAAGAGCAGGAGGCCAGGGAGCGGGGTGTTGTGAGGCTTAGGGCACCCCGCTCCTTTGGAATCCGCCTTTCAGTATGGGACTTAAGTGACGAGCAGATCAGGAGCCGCTTCCGTCTGAATCGTGCTGCACTACAGTCCCTATATGATCAGATTAAGCACAAAATCGAGCCATCCACCAAACGCACTCAATCCATTCCAGGCATAGTACGCCTGTGTGCCACGCTTAATATTTTGGCACGAGGGACCTTCCAGGCAACCTCTGCCCTCCTCAGCGGGATAAGCCAGGCTACTATGAGCCGCATATTTTTCCAGGTAGTTCTGGCGATTTGTGATTTAATCCCAATTTACATCAAGTTTTCTGAGGATGAGGTTGCCAAAATAAAACATGCTTTCTATCTAATGGGAGGGATCCCGAATGTGCTAGGGTGCGTTGATGGTACACATATCCCTTTCCGCCCTCCCCGTGCACAGGAGCTGTATTACAGAAACCGTAAACAATTTCATTCTTTTAATGTTATGGTGGTCTGTGACCATGAGATGAAGCTGCGGGCGGTGAGATCGGGATTCCCCGGCTCATGCCACGATTCTTACGTCTTGCAGCGGACAGTCCTGTGCCGGAAGTTTGAGAACAACGAAATGCCAGCTGGCTGGCTACTGGGTAAATAATTAACCATGTCAAAGTAGAGACCAATAATTAAGCTGTCCCTGCACCACTCTTCAAATAAAGGTACAGCAAGATTAGTGTGCAAAAGAATGGTGTTCCAAAGAGGCAATTAAAATTGCAGACAAAAATAGTGTGGGGCCCAGTACCCCACAAGAGCGGACACCAATGATTTGCACCACCAATCTATATGTTTAAAATTCAATCAAGGCATGTGACAATAATATATATTTCAAATTATAAATTTATTATTTACATCAGGTAAAAAATAGAGCTCATCCAACAATTACTAAAAACCATAATTACTCAATGGGAAAAGTCTCAAGCCATAAAAAAGTGCCATTGTGCATAAATAATACAATACAAAGATATATATATGTGAACCAGTGATATAATCAATGCAAAAAGATCAAACAACCTATATTCAAAAAATAAATGTGAAAAACTACACAGTATTAATTAGAACAGTATGTGAATACCACAAACTCACATGTGAAAAAAATGTGCATCTAAACTGATCCAATAACTAAACCCAAGAAAAGATCCTAAAGTGAAATAAAATATGTAAAAGAAAATTCTATCACCAAATAATCTGGCTGGAGATCCCGCTGAGTCCTGGTGCCCCTTTACCCACGCGCTCCGTGGAAACTACCACTTTTGCAAGGTGCCAGGAAAAGAACAAAGGGTACCTGTGCTGCTCGCCTTAAATATACCGCCTGAGTGATCAAGCTGCAGGTGAATCACATGAGCGACATCCGCCTCAGCCCGCGCACAGCGTCTCCGGCCGGCAGACGCCCCACACAAGAGGAGCAATCACGTCACACATGTGAGCTGTGTGCGCTTCCCCGCCGACCTCCCCCCAGACCACCCATGTCAAAGTATTTGGACTCAAATATGTGGCCTAGTAAGCCAAATTCTAAAAAATGAAAACCAATACATGTACCAGTACTAATTGCTGTCTCTCTCCTTGTGTTTTTTCAACAGCGGATAAGGGATATGGGCAGAGAACGTGGGTGCTGACTCCGGTCAGGAGCCCACAGACCTCTGCCCATGAACGCTACAATGCAGCACACCGCAAGACCAGAAGCATTGTGGAAAGAACCATCGGCCTGCTGAAAGCACACTTTCTATGTTTGGCACGCCCAGGAGGAGAGATGCTATACAGCCCACAGAAGGTCTCCAAGATCATCCTCGCCTGCTGTGTGCTCCACAATATCTGTATATGTCACCGAATTCAATCCCCTGAGGAGACAGCACTGGTGCCCGAAATCCCCAACTTGCCCGCAGAAAGAAGTGAGGACACCCAGACTGGCGATGAGCTAAGGGAAAGGATGATCACTTCCTTTTTTGTGGTAAGCTAACTACCCTTCACTCTAATCCAAGTACTGCACTACCGGGTAAATTTATTTGACCTCCCATCATAATTTTGCTAAAACCACTCTAAGGGGTGTGTAAGATGACCCAAACCACTCTAAGGGGGTGTGTAACATGACCCAAACCACTCTAAGGGGGGTGTAAGATGACCCAAACAACTTTAAGGGGGGTGTAACATGACCCAAACCACTCTAAGGGGGGTGTAACATGACCCAAACCACTCTAAGGGGGGTGTAACATGACCCAAACCACTCTAAGGGGGGTGTAACATGACCCAAATCACTCTAAGGGGGGTGTAACATGACCCAAACCACTCTAAGGGGGGTGTAACATGACCCAAACCACTCTAAGGGGGGTGTAACATGACCCAAACCACTCTAAGGGGGTGTGTAAGATGACCCAAACCACTCTAAGGGGGTGTGTAAGATGACCCAAACCACTCTAAGGGGGTGTAAGATGACCCAAACCACTCTAAGGGGGGTGTAACATGACCCAAACCACTCTAAGGGGGGTGTAAGATGACCCAAACCACTCTAAGGGGGGTGTAACATGACCCAAACCACTCTAAGGGGTGTGTAACATGACCCAAACCACTCTAAGGGGTGTGTAAGATGACCCAAACCACTCTAAGGGGGGTGTAAGATTACCCAAACCACTCTAAGGGGGGTGTAAGATGACCCAAACCACTCTAAGGGGGGTGTAAGATGACCCAAACCACTCTAAGGGGGGTGTAAGATGACCAAAACCACTCTAAGGGGGTGTGTAAGATGACCCAAACCACTCTAAGGGGGTGTGTAACATGACCCAAACCACTCTAAGGGGGGTGTAACATGACCCAAACCACTCTAAGGGGGGTGTAACATGACCCAAACCACTCTAAGGGGGGTGTAAGATGTCCCAAACCACTCTAAGGGGGGTGTAAGATGACCCAAACCACTCTAAGGGGTGTGTAAGATGACCCAAACCACTCTAAGGGGGTGTGTAAGATGACCCAAACCACTCTAAGGGGGTGTGTAACATGACCCAAACCACTCTAAGGGGGGTGTAAGATGACCCAAACCACTCTAAGGGGGGTGTAAGATGACCCAAACCACTCTAAGGGGGGTGTAAGATGTCCCAAACCACTCTAAGGGGGGTGTAAGATGACCCAAACCACTCTAAGGGGTGTGTAAGATGACCCAAACCACTCTAAGGGGGGTGTAAGATGAACCAAACCACTCTAAGGGGGGTGTAAGATGACCAAAACCACTCTAAGGTGGGTGTAAGATGACCAAAACCACTCTAAGGGGGGTGTAAGATGACCAAAACCACTCTAAGGGGGTAGTAAGATGACCAAAACCACTCTAAGGGGGTAGTAAGATGACCAAAACCACTCTAAGGGGGGTGTAAGATGACCAAAACCACTCTAAGGGGGGGTGGAAGCTGAACAACATAACAATTAGGGTTGGTGTGCAAGTTTGACCCAAATGTTGGTTACCAATTAATGCAATATTTTTTTACAGCGAAAAAGCCAATTTAAATATATATACTAACTGCACTTTTTAATCTTTTTCAGGCACCCCGAGATGCACCCTGACGGCCATTTTCATTTTCCTTCTAATTTCTGTTTAATTTATTTCCTTTTCACCACAAAATAAAAAAAAACTAAAGAAACATGTTGCAATGTGTTTAATTCTGAAGGTACTTGATTCCCAGCCCACAGCAAAGCAAAGCGCAGGCGCTGTGTTGAATAGCGTGGTCAAACTGACTGACAGCGCCTACAAAGCTGATCTGAAACATCATATTCAGCAATGTAGGCGTTGTTCCCAACAACGCCAGGTAGCGTCTGAGGAGGCCTGCTATAGCGAATCGCTACCGCCCGCGGCGTACGCTAGCGGCGCTCATAGCGCCATACTTCAGTCGCTCATCTGTCGCTACCTGGCGCTATTAATGAATCGGCCTCCCCGCTTAAAGCTGAGCACTATTTCTGTTGGAAAACCAAACCAAACCACTAGGTGAAAATTTTGTGTCCACCAGTTGCCACATGCTGGCCGGTGTTTTTTTTTTTTTTGTTTGCTAAAAGTTCTACACATGTTATATTGGCCCTTCAGTTTGGGTTCCTGCCATATCAGAATCATGGCATGGTCTTTTTTGGCTGCTTAGATGAAGATACAGGGACACAAACAGGAAGACGCGCTCTAGGATAGAACTTTTGCCCAACCGTTTTGCCAGAACTGACTATTCACCTGAACTTTATTCTTGTACTGGCCTCCAGACTGCTAGTACGTGAGTTAAGAGACCAAGTAGTAGTAGTAGAAGTAAATACTCCTTCACAAACACACTGGGGTATTAAAGTGGACCTTCAGCATCGTTTAATGAAAAGCCTAAACCCTTAAAAAACTATTCCCTAGCATCTAAAATTAATATATTTAACATTTTTTTGTCACTTTTCATTCTTTCCCCCACTGGGCTGCAACTCTGTCATCACATCACATACTGAGTAAAGGGGAGGGGTCAAAAGTGCAGGGGGCGGGGTAATAGCTGTGCTTTGCACAGACAGAGCAGGGCTGGGGTCAGGAAAAGGACATCAATCCCACAATGCAGAGCAGCATAGACAGAAGACGCTTCCTGTCTGCAGGCAGCCTGGGACTCCATGGGCCGCCATTTTGAATGTTTAAAGTATCAGAAAATGCAGTAGATGCAGGTAGGATGTTTTTTAATATGGGCAATCTGTATGTAAGGGTGGAAAAAAATATAAGATATGCTCTTAACAAAAGAGATGGAGAGGTTCTCCAATGAACTCCCTTCCCTGAAAAGGCCAATGTAACTATTGCTCATTTCATTGTCTCCTTTGTAACATTAAACATACTTCCTGGCCAATTATTATTATTATTGTTTATTTATATAGCGCCATCAACTTCCGTAGCGCTTTACAAGGTATGATTACAGACAGGGTAAAACATATAGTACAGAGAACAATACAAAATTAGATGCCACAGGTTGAAACCAAGTGTTGTGAGCACAGGAGACAATAGGGAGGAGTGCCCTGCTCTTGTGGGCTTACGGTCTAAAGGATGGGGGTGGAGACAAAGGGGCGGGGTCACAAGTGGTAGAGCTTGAGTATGGCTGCATGTGCCATTGAAGGTTATAGGAGTTGCTTAAGCCAGGCCATATGCTTGTCTGAAGAAGTGAGATTTGAGGTCACTTTTAAAGGCTTGGAGTGATGGAGAGTGGTGGATCGAGCGGGGAAGTGCATTCCAGAGAAGTGGGGAGGCACGGGAGAAGTCTTGAAGGCGGGAGTGCGAGGTGGTAACTAAGGAAGATCACAGGAGAATGTCAGAGGGAGAGCGGAGGTTGCGCTTGGATTGGTAACGCTGGATCAGAGAGGAAATGTAGGAGGGGCCTGGTTAGAGAGAGCTTTGTAGGTTAGCGTTAGAAGTTTGAACTGAACTTTATGGGAGACAGGTAACCAGTGGAGGGATTGACAGAGGGGAGCAGCACTGGAGAAGTGAGAGGAGAGGTAGATGAGGCGAGCAGCAGAGTTTAGAATAGATTGGAGGGGAGCCAGTCTGTTTGTTGGCAAACCACAGAGGAGGGTGTTGCAGTAGTCCAGTCGGGATATGACCAGGGCGTGCACTATTAGTTTTGACAGGTGAGAGGAAGGGATACGGGAGATATTTTTGAGTTGAAGACCACAGGAGGTGGCCAGGGAGTGAATGTTAGGTGTGAACGAAAGAGGAGTCCAGAATGACACCCAGGCATCGAGGTTGATGAGTTGCAGTTATTGTAAGAGTATTTACAGAAATTGTGGTGTTAGAGAGGGGAGGGGAGTGAGATGGTGGGAAAATGACCAGTTCTTTTTTGTCCATGTTTAGTTTAAGGGAGCGAGATGTCATGAAGGAAGAGATGGCTGTTAGTCAGTCAGGAAGGCGAGAGAGGAGCGAAGAGAGATTTGGGCCAGAGAGATAGATCTGAGTGTCGTCTGCATAAAAGTGATATTGGAAGCCTAGCAAGGTTATTAGTTGTCCGAGACCAGAAGTGTATATTGAAAAAGTAGGGGTCCTAGGACTGAGCCTTGTGGAACCCCAACAGACAGAGGCCGGGGAGAGGAAATGGTGTTTGAGTAAGATACACTAAATGTGCGGTGAGAGAGATAGGAGGAGAGCCAAGAGAGTGTGAGACCTTGGATTCCAAGAGAAGAATTGAGAAGCAGAGCATGGTCGACATTGTCAAAAGCAGATGATAAGTCGAGAAGAATGAGTGCAGAGTAGTGGCCTTTGGATTTGGTGATTTGAAGAGAGTGTTAGTAGGTTGTGATCAGAGAGGGGAAGTGGGGATGGGGCAAGGCTGGATACAGAGCAGAGGTGAGTAAAGAGTAGGTCGAGCGTATGTCCATCTTCGTGGGTGGGGCTGGTAGACCATTGTTTGAGGCCGAAGGAGGTGGTTAGGCATAACAATTTGGTGGTTGCAGGGTTGTTGATGTCATTGGGTATGTTGAAGTCCCCCATGATTATAGCCGGGATGTCAGAGGACAGGAAGTGGAGAAGCCAAGTTGAGAAGTGGTCCAGAAAGAGAGTGGCAGGTCCAGGAGGCAATGGCAATATTTAGGTTACAGGGAGAGTAGAGACGGACACAGTGAACTTCAAAAGAAGGGAAGGAAAGGGAGGGTAGAGCAGGGGTTGAGTTAAATGAGCAGTGTTCAGACAGAAGAATGCCAACACCTCCACCCTGTTTGTTGCTTGATCTTGGGGTGTGGCTGAACTATAAGCCCCTGTATGAGAGGGCAGCGGGTGAGGCTGTATCAGAGGGAGTGAGCTAGGTTTCAGTAAAGGCCATGAAAGTGAAGAGGTTGGTAGTGAAGAGGTCATGGATGTATGCCAGTTTGTTGCACACTGAATGTGCATTACACAGTGCGCAGGTGACAATGGGGGTAGTGCTTGGGGAGGGGGTGATTGTTAAGAGGTTGGCTAGGTTTCGTGTGTGTGCTGGTTTGATACTACGGTGAAGGTTAGTCTGTGATGAGTTGTGGGGTGTAGAGGAGCGGGGAGGTGAAGGAAATGTACCTGGGTTTCGAGCAATGTCACCAGCAGCAAGTAGGAGCAGAGAAAGGGAGACGAGGTGACTGTGGGATTTGAAAGTGGCAGAGCGTGTTTTGCGGGTGCATGGAGAAAGGGAGAGAGATTTAGCCAGTGAGATAAATTCATGCGAGCACAGGTAAGGGGATGAGAGCAGTGATGGAGAGATATAGAGACACTTACCAGGTGCAGGGGGATGCTGGGAGTTCAGGAATTTTAGAGTCAGAGGAAGCAGGACTGTGAAATACCAGAGGAGCATTGTTGGGGATCAAAGTTCTTCAGACAAGCAGAGTCTGGTGCTTATTCGCTTCTGGTCACTTCGTGCTCAATTCGGCCCTAATTCTTTGATGGACTTAAAAATCTAGGAGTGCAGCCATTCCCCTCAGATATATTACCACTTGTGAGAGGCCTTGATTAGCTCAGTCAAACAGCTGGGGGGTGGGTGGTACTAGGGCAATAAAGTTGCTTAGCTGGGGTTATCAGGAGGGGAAGCTAGGGGGTCACAAAACAAACAATATTTATGTGAACAGGGTCATTGCATAGACAAAAAGCAGTGATGGGTGACAGCCTTATTGCAATACATGTGGGACAATACATAAGCATACAGAGATATGTCATAATATATGAAAAGGTCCAAAACACAGGCTATGAGGTGTATGACCACTGGGAGAAGTAACAGGTCATTAGCAGCAGATAAGTCCTTGTTCCCAGGGGACATACCTAAATGCAGACCCAAACTGGCTGGCAATGAAGGGGTTAATAGGCAGGAGGTGATAAGTCCTTGTTCCCAGGGGACATACCTAAATGCAGACCCAAACTGGCTGGCAATGAAGGGGTTAATAGGCAGGAGGTGATAAGTCCTTGTTCCCAGGGGACATACCTAAATGCAGACCCAAACTGGCTGGCAATGAAGGGGTTAATAGGCAGGAGGTGTCAGGTCCTTGTTCCCAGGGGACATACCTGTTGATGAAAGAAAGGATGCAATGATGTTAATTCGGGCCTAATTCTTTGATGGACCTAAAAAATCCTGGACTTCAGAAATCCAGGACTGCAGCCCAGGCTGAGTGCAGCCATTCCCCTCAGATATATTACCACTGAATAAAAATGGCTCTGCGAATCATTGGTCAACACTGTATACAATGTACATTAAAGTGGACCTTCACCCTGAATTAGAACCTATCTTATATATTTCCCACACCCTGTACATACAGATTGCTCACATTAAAAATAATCCTACCTGCATCTACTGCATGTTATGAGCCTTTAAACATCCAAGATGGTGGCTTATGGAGCATCAGGCAGCCTGCAAACAGGAAGTGTCTTCTGACTGTGTTGCTCTGCATTCTGGGATTTCTAACATTTTCCTGACCCCAGCTCTGCTCTGTCTGTGCAAAGCACAGCTATAACATGCCCCCCTTTACTTTATCCGCCTCTCCTCTCCTCAGTATGTGATGATTCTGAGTCAAGATGGCGGCGCCCGTATCCTAGAGTCCTGAACAGAGTAGCAGCCCATTGAGGGAAAGAATAAAAAGTGACTAAAAACTTAAAATATATAAATTTTAGATGCTGGGGAATAGTTTTTTAATGGTTTGAGCTTTTCATTAAATCATTCTGAAGGTCCGGTTTAAATACAATATACAATGCTTGTGAAATTGAAATTCCCCATGAAAGAAAATTGCATTTCTTTGTGTTTTCCTAGAGGGCAGAGGGTATTATTATTATTTAGCTTCCATTATACAACATTAAAGAGTAACATTTATGAATACCACTCCTGAATGTATGGCCAATTCCTCCCCTGGGCACCATTTTTTTCTAGAAACTTCACCAAATAAAATAAAACAGATTTTAGGAATGAAGGTATGGATAATAAGGGAGGCCCCCTTGTACTAACAGCACAGATAAACTAACAGGATGTCCCTCTTCCAGTGGGACAGTCCCACTTTGAGCCACTGTCCCTCCAAAAACTCTGGAAACACGGGGACGACCATCTCACCAAATGCAGAATGCTGGATGTCTGGGTGGTTTACAACAGCTCTGACTCGTTGGTTGAATAGTGGTAGTGGAATGCATTAACCTCTGAGCATTGGCTCAATCATCAACATTTTTTATGGACCAAATATTCCTAGAGCATCTGACCCATAACGGGGAGGCCGATTCATTAATAGCGGCAGGTAGCGACAGTTGAGCGACTGTAGCGGCATTTTCAGAGCGCCCGCTAGTAGTCGCTGTGCTTGGCCGTTGTTCGGTAGTTGATAGCGACTCAGTCGGTGTGCAGTAATGTTGAATATTGGGTGAGGAGTCGCTATTTGACAGGTTCCGCGATGTATGGGTGCGCATGATAGCGACTGGCCCTAGCGACCGGCTCCCACCATATTCATTAACAAATCACGCTCAAAAAATTCTCGCGCTGTATAATGCATCGCTGGCGGCGATGTGTTAAAAGTAGTTTTTTAACCCCTAAATCACCATATTTTTGGAAACCAAAAAAAAAAAAAGTATTTTAAATAATTTAGTAATATGAATACATTAATATCAGACCTGTAATATCAATTCTGTACAGTTTTTTTTTAATTTTTTTTTCATTAAAAAAAATATCTAAAATGGCAGAAGTGGTCACAGAATTTTTCACATTTAAAAAAAAAACATTAATAACAATTAATTAATAATATTTAAAGATTGTTCCATTGAAATGCATTGGAGAGCGCCAGGTAGCGAGAGGTCATACCTGTCGCTGTTCAAGGTCGGACGCTGGCGCTGTGGGCTGAGGCTGGAATAATGATGAATGAGTCACTATCTGGCGCTATCTCAGTCGCTAAGCAGGATTGGCTTGATAAATGTGTGATTGTGGTGGGGAGCCTGCGTTCTCGTGGCGGGGCCCGTCATTACCAGCCGCTCACCAGTCGCTACCTGTCGCTATTCCTTCATAAATAAGGGCCTAAGCCACACAGCTCACACACCTATCATCCACTGCTAGTGTGTGAGTTAGAGACATTTTCCGAAAACTAGTAAATACTCCCCCTACACAAATACACTGGGGTAATAAGTGTGGAGAGCTCTTCCAAAGGAATGAACATGTTTTCCAAAGAGATGGTGAGGTTCTCCACGCTTAATGAACTCCCTTCTCTGAAAAAGCCAATGTAACAATTGCTCATTTCATTTCTGTCTCCTTTGTAACATTACACATACTTCCTGGCCAATAAAAATGGCACTGCAAATCAAGGGTCAACACTTTATACAATGTTTGTGAAATTAAATCCCCCATGAAAAAAAAAAAAAAACCATTGCATTTCTTTGTGTTTTCCTTGGGCAGAGAGTATTATTATTATTTAGCTTTCATTATACAACATTAAAGAGTAAAATTTATGAATACCACTCCTGAAGTCTCATGGAAACGTATGGCCAATTCCTCCCCTGGGCACCATTATTTTCCAGAAACTTCACCAAAGCATAAACTGGGTTCACTACTGAAATAAACCACTGACACTTATTTGTATTTCACATATAATCAGTTTAATTCTATTTATTATAAACCTGAAAAAGGCCACAAAGAAACTATTGAGCAGGCAGAGAATGGAGCATGTGTGTTTTGGTAGACTCCCGTCTGCATATGGCCCCCGAGCAGACTTTACACAGAGAGAGCGGCTCCTAAAATTAGAAGCATACCATATGATTTCAATAAAAAAAAGAAATGTAATTGATTAATGTATTACACATGAAGTCATTTCCTCTGCACCTGCATTTCACATCCAGAGAAAACCCAAACCACCACCGCCGCCGCCAACAAAATGTGTATTGACAGGGTGGGAAGAGTCCTGCGCTGCTGGCTCTCTACAATAGGAGCTTGCCATTGACCCCTCCCCAAACACTGCCGGGCTACCAGCAGATACTTCAACCAAGAGAAAGGCAATATTGCTACCATTTACCAATGGAATCAATAACTAAATGGCAATACAACTCAATTACAAAAATCAGCAATTGTCATCTGTGTTTGATGTAACTTCATTGTTTATGACCCAACATAATGCTCAGGGTCCCCCAAATGAAGGCCCATGAATGCCTGTGGCAGACTGTAGGTTCCATTCAACTGGCTGCTCTGATTTAAAAAAAAAAAAGTTGGGACATTTATGCAAATATACTTGGAGATTTTGCCTCAGTTAAAAAAGTAGAAATGTGACCGAGAGATTAAACCGGACCTTCAGCGTGATTTAATGAAAAGCCCAAACTTAAAAAAACCGGTTCCCCAGCATCTAAAATTAATCTATTTTACGTTTTTAGTCACTAACTTATTATTCTTTCCTCCACTGGGCTGCAACTCTGTTCAGGAATTTAGGATACGGGCGCTGCCATCTTGACTCAGAAGCATCACACTTACTGAGGAGAGGAGAGTGGGATAAGGTACAGGGGGGGTGGGTTATAGCTGTGCTTTGCTCAGACAGAGCAGAGCCGGGATCAGGAAAAGGTCAGCAGTCCCAGAATGCAGAGCAGCACAGTCAGGAGGCACTTCCTGTTTGCAGGCTGCCTGACAAGATGGCGGCTTCCATAAGCCGCCATCTTGGATGTTTAAAGGCTTATAAATGCAGTAGATGCAGGTAGGATGATTTTTAATGTGGACAATCTGTATGTACAGTGTGTGGGAAACATATAAGATAGGTTCTTATTCAGGGTGAAGGTCCGCTTTAAATAGCAGATAGCAGATGCTTGCAACAATTTCCAACCTAACACTGCAAAATTAAAAGATGACAACCACTATTTTGTTTCATATACAGTGCTGCTTCAAATAAAAACAAATCTCCTGCACCCGTCCCTTCCTCATGCCTGACACTACTAAAATTCTAGTGCTTGTGCTCATTTGTGTATAAATTACTGCCACATCTTCCATTGTGGTCAGACTCGCAACCCTCCAATCTATTCTCAGCTGTGCGTCTGATCCACCTCCTTTCTTGTTTCTCCAGTGCTGCCTCCCTTTGCCAGTCTCTCCACTGGGCAATAGTAACTTTAACCTACAAAGCTCTTTGCAATCAGGCTCCATCCTACATTTTTTCACTTATCATAAAATACCAACTCAGACACAGTCCCTGCTCTAGCTAGTGTCCCTCTTCTCTAGCCAGTGTCCCTCTGCTCTGTCCCCTACAAGCTCTTCCTGTCCTCAGCCTTGATCACCCCCTCCCCCACTCTCCTCTTCAGAACCTTACGCACACTGCCCCATACCACTGGAATGCCCTCCCCTATACAATTCACCACTCAAGATTGCACTAAAACCTATTCAGACAAGCCTATTATCTACCTTTCATCCCCACCCCCTTATCCTTTGGATTGTAAGGTCGCATGGCCAGGGCCCTCCCTCCTAGAGAATTTCAGCATTTATGTCACATGAGACTTGCACAATAACAATAATTACTAAAATATTTCGTACATTGTGCATTAGAAATTTAAATAAAAAGGAGTTTAGGTATGGAGGTATAAATACTATAATAATACAAGTTAAAGAGGACCTCCAATCAAAATTGATTGGAGGCTCCCCAGTTAAACTGACCAGATGTCCCACTTTGAGGTCCACTGTCCCTCCAAGAACTCTGGGGACACCTAAATGTCCCACTTTGCTGACATGGGGAAGATTGTCACACCAAATGCAAAATGCTGGATGTCTGGGTGGTTTGCAACTGCTCTGAATCTTGGGGCTCAGTTAACAACATCTATACATCTACCTATTACAGATATTCCTCGAGCAGATGAACTTTAATTAAAGGACAAGTACCGTTTGCCAACTGCTCTGGGGATGGGAAGTTATTTTCATCAGTGACACTTCTCTGCCTCTCAGCTGATAAATCTGTTGCTTCTGAAGCAGACACTGGTTACATTCAGATACATATGTATTAAAAGCTAACAGCTGAGTTACAGCTTATCGCTGGCCAGCAGCTGCACATCAATGTGTACGGCTGACAGGGGGAACCTGATTGTCTCCCTGTGGTCATGCACGTGGCAGCAAAAGTAGTATCAGGGTCCATGTTGAGAAGCGGACAAGCACCCCAAATGGGGATGTCCCCATGTCAATTTTGATTGGTGGTCCTATTCAAAGCAGTCCCACGCCCATTTTCTACCTAATAAGTGTGGGGTCACATTGTGACAGTCATGGCGGGGCATCCAGATTGCTGGAGCCCAATGACCCCTGTAACCCTCCCACCCAAAATCCTTATCTTCACCTTAATCTTCAGCCAAAATTTGGCCCCGTGAAT
The DNA here is from genome assembly GCA_027917425.1 of Gastrophryne carolinensis. Lineage (NCBI taxonomy): Eukaryota > Metazoa > Chordata > Amphibia > Anura > Microhylidae > Gastrophryne > Gastrophryne carolinensis. The sequence goes on along the minus strand of CM051234.1, from coordinate 407,800,498 downwards.
GGCCGCTGGCTGTTACGTGGGCCAGTGCCACATAAGGATTTCAGATGGCTGCAGGGTTGCGGGCCTCCAGTAATCTGGATTCCCCTCAAGGCTGTCAAATGTGCCCCCACACCCCTTAGGTAGAAAATGGGTGTGGGGCCACTTTAAACACTACTCCTCTGCTAGCAACCATACATTTGTTCTCCATACTGCAGCTATACTTGGTAAACATGTAAAATCAACTTGTTTTGGGGAGTTTCAAGAAAGAAGAAACGTTTTTTATAGGAACTGGGAAAACATTTGTTATTTAATCATAATCACTGTTAGGGCAGTAGGGTAATTCCAGGGGTGCAACTGTTATGAGGTCATGTGAGGCAGTCACATCTGGTGGCACCGAAAGGTGGCGGCAATTGCTGGACCTTTTTTTTGTATATTTTTATCGTATTCTTTTATCTCGTTTGTGGTTCAATGAAGATTGGGGGTCACCACTGCATGATGTCATGTTTTTACAATCGATCATCAGTTGCGCCAGTCCCCTCCCACCCAACACACAGTGCAGTCTGTGCTGCTTCCATCATGGGAAGGGGCCAGGCAGAGGATTACACGTCCTGTGGGGGGGGGGGGGGGCTTTTCCAAAGTTTGCCTTAGGCAGCAGATAACCTAGTTTCAACCCTGGGCAATTTTATAGGGATTATCAAGCCATCAAGGATCAGAAGCTTGTGACAGAACCTGTGAAAGCCATGGTCTGTGTGTTAGGTGACCATCCTCACCTCCGTCATGAATCGGTGACAGAACAAAATCTAAACTGGTAATAACCCTGCTCACCCCTCCATGCAATCCAATAAGCATTATGTCTGGACTTGAGAGACTCTTTCATGTGCAAATAAAATCAGATGATTTATACATTAAATTGAGAGAGCAACAGATTACATAAGAAAAAAAGAAACCACTTGGTTTAAGACAACACACTTCTAGCATTAATGTTGTAGTCACCATTTATAGTTAAATAGGGGATCTTCTGGGTGTAGTCAATGAATTTCAAGTGAGTGTAGTGTAAATACACTTATAAGCTCCAACCTGTGGTGAGTCAGAGGCATAATCCTCTCTACAAAGACAAAAGAGCACTCAAAAAGGGTCATTGAAAGGCATTATACAAAACTGTTGCTGTGCTCACTAAATGGCTCTTGGAATACAGTTAAACACTCATTAGTAGGGATGGGCGAATCCCCCAAAGTTCGGGTTCAGTGAGTTTGACCGAACTTTGAATAACTATAACTCAAATTGTAACCCAAACCCTGTCCCCATTAAATAAGCGGGATCCTCAACTTTGGAGGGTGGGTGCAGAGTGTGCAGCAGAAGCCTGCTGCTGTGACTCTGCCCACAAACCTCAAATGTCAGCGGCGGCAGCAGCATCTGAATCTGGCCCCAGATGGGGCTACAAAAATATGGCCGCTCATGGAAGAAAACACTCATGGAAGAAGAGTAATAGTGAGAAAGGGCTGTGATAGACATGTGACAGCTCTAAATAAAAGGCAAGTCCCAGTGACTGAGATAAGGCACACGGTGCCCTCAACAATTGTTTTTCATAAACTTTAATAGTCACTAGCTAGGCAAATTTCATCTCATACACAGAAAGTGCATGCTGTCAGATACAGCATCTCTTACAGTCCAAGGAGACTAAAATGCCCTGATCAGGCTACATATCCTTCTAAAAGCATCATGTGGAATATGCCTTTCTCAAGCAGGTCATGGACAGGCTTGTAAAGGTAGAATGGGTGCAGCAAAATAGAGGGAAATCCTGGAGAAAAAACAGATCCAGGGTAAAAAAAAACCTTATTCGTGAATACATGTATCATTTGCACAGAAACAAAAGCTAAATGTTTCATATTGAGCTTCATGAAAGTGACACAGCTTACTTTGGGGTCATGCTAATTATTTAGTGAAGTAAGTGTAACTATAGGTGCGCATTTGGGTGTGAATTACAACCTGCATCTCGGTGAGGTTTTTCACTTGAAAGCGGAACAAAGCCATTTGGATGAGAGCCTGCGCAGGTGCTGTTAGGCAAGAGAGTGGTTATTGAATACTGATGATCTGGGGGGTTTCACACAGCCAATTTGGGACGCCCCAGCAGAAGGGCAGCAGCCAACCCTGGGGTCTTTTAGATCCCAGGGCCGGACACCCTGGGTTTTCTTTTCCCTTTACCAGTGGGAGCCAGTAGGCATATTGATGCATGGGGGGTTGGAGTATAAGTATATGAGCTCAGTGTACTTGTACATAGCCATACCCTTTCTCTGGTCAGCGTACTTTATTATTACTGTTAGTGGAAGCCATGCTGTGTTTGGGCCCACCATATTCCCTGTATGGAGTGATACTTGCCTTTCTTATCAAGATCAAAGAAAATGTCTTTAGAAGTCTATTACATTTATATGGATTGTTTTGTTCTGACCCAAACAAATGTTTGAAGCCTAGTAATCAGAGCATCTCAATTTTAGGGTTACATTAGATTTCATTTTAAACTTGAAAATGAATGCTATTAAAATCTATGAGAAAACTTATTTTGTAGTCCTTTTTTAATTTTTACATGTGCACTTGTCCTGCCACAGCTGATTGTTTCGCCTCTGAGCCATGGGGATACCAGCCCCTATGTCTGGTATGATAGGCTCGTAGCACTGGGGGGGGGGGGGGGGGGGAGGCACTTTTTGTCTCCAATATTGCCACTATTCAGGTCTGGCCAAGTCAGACCAAACAGGCAATATTTTGGGTGGAAGTTAACAATGGCCCAAGCCGGAAGCTAATCACTAATGGTGATCCTTAACAATATTTAATTTGCCACATTTATGATGAATTATTGTCATCCATGTTGGTTTCTGAGATCAAGATAAGCAGAAGGTAGGGCTTGAATGAAGTGGTACCATATTCAGGGCAGTTAGCCAGAAGCTTTGTAAATGCTACAACCAAAGCCATCTTACTTAGAAACAGGTAATCATCCAAAAAATCCAGATTTGTATTATATTTGCTCATTGGTCAAACACTACTATGAGTATCTAAAAATGTAAACAAATTGCCTTTTAACTAATAAGCATCTGTGAATCCTACAGTTCAATATTTAGTAGCAAAGCAGAGGTCAACACTGGAAGACAAAATCTAATCTAATCAGAACAGTTGATACAGAAAGCCAGACTGCCATGGCACAGTAAGTACCTGGCCACTGCTACTCTTCCCCCCCAGCCGAGATGGCAAGGTTTGGCCCTGTTTCCTGGCAACAACAGTTACGCTAACAGGAAGCATTGCTTTGCAAAGACAGACAATGTCTGGCTCTGGGTGCCAGTGGATCGGAGATGGCACATTTAAAAGCTCTCTCTGCATTGCCAGTGAGCATGCTGTTTTAGCCCTGAGAGGTACATCTGCTTCTTTCTACTTATCCTGTTGCCGTTCATTGCCATATCTGACCATGTCCAATGCCAGGCCCAGTTGCCAACCCATGACACATATGACAATGTCCAATATTCAACCATATTGATGACCCATGCCACATTGGCCACATCCAGTGCCAAGCCCAGCTGCCAACCCCTGATCATTTCCAGATACAAACTCTCTGCTAAGCTGAGCCATGCCTGACTATGTCTGCACTCCTGTCGCCAGCCGTAGTCTCAGTACAAGATAAGTGGTTTATAGACTGTGATGGTAGTGACTTCAATACAAAAAAAACAATAGATCAGACAAAATCCGAACTAGAAATTTCAAGCATTGCTCAAGTAGCCTGAAACTGACCTCATCTGGGTTTATGTGGTCAGCATGTGGCACAATCAGGTTTGTCCAGAGAAGAACCCTCCTTGAGAGTATGGCAAGGAAAAAGTGCTGCACTATGCAGCATGTGGGCCATGTCGAGACATAAATGTACTTCATCTACTGTATGAAACCCAGCGATTATTAGAGACAAGATAATGATTCCTAAATCTATTTCGTTCGGATACTCAATAATATTCATGTTGTTAAACTTATGAACATCACTATGAAATTGTCATAAAATGAAATATCTGTTTTTATGCAAGATGCTAACGAAGGTGTGGGAGCCTGTGTCTTAAAATATATGTCTTGCCATCTTACTAAATTCCGAGCCCCTGGCCTGCTTTCACAATAAGAAAGCAAAGCCAGGGAAAGGCTTGGGATTGAAGGGACTGCACACTAACCTGCTCCTGCACCGATTCTCATAATGTTTGACTTTTCAAAACTATTTTAAATGCTGGAAAATGAACAGCAATGCCAGGTAATCACGTGCTCCAAGCCTTTCTTCCCAAGCCAAAGTAGAAAAACGAAGAAAGTCTTTTGCTTTTCAAGCCAATTCCTATAAACAGAAACAGTCAGGCTTGGCATTATTGTTAACCAATTGGCAGCCTAGCAAGTGTTTAACTTGCAAATAAAAATAGAAAATTGTGGTGAAATACGTTTTTGGTACTTCATTTCGCCTGGGCGTTTCTTGAACCTAACACACATATTACTTGAGTAATGGAATATCAATAACACGGTATATTAAAAGGTAGAATAGTAAGAACTTTATAGGAATTTTTAGTTAGGAAAAAATATATAGGGCTTGTTCACTTTTCCAAGTTTTTATCCTTTCAGGAAACTGGGACTGTGCGCGTCTCAGATAGGAGTATCCTGAGTTTTAACAACAAATCATGTCAGCATGAATGCTCCTGAAGCAGAACTGTAAAACTTGAATTAGAGCAAATGAGGCTGAACTAAGTGAGTGGAGATTACCTGGGTTGATATGTGCTGTATGAGTAACTGATAACTAATTTCTATAGCTATGTTTTTCTATGAGAAAAATCTACCCCTTGTTGGGTAAGGTGTGGGTAGCTTCCCACATAAAGTCACAAGTTCCATCACAAGTTGCCACATTTTAGTGATCTAAGTGTCTCCAATCCAATTTTTGGTGTAAGAACTAGGAAAAGACTGGAAAACACTAATGTAGTCATACCAGCTGTGAAAATTCTGTGTGCCACTATGTAGCACACAACATCACAACTCTTTACAGTGCTCTACAAGACTGCTATTTGAACAAATCCTATTGTGTATGTCACGACTAATGTAGCTTTCATAGAAAAGGCAATCTAAGTTTCTAGTTTATAACAGTGTAATAGTATAATAATATAGCCAGTGCAATCAGCATCAGCCAGATTATTGTGATGATAGAAAATGAGTTCTCCAATCTCACCTGTGCCTTATACTTGGTGTCTTCATGCTGCTCAAAGGCAAGGGGGAACCTGTTATCAGGCCATGTGAGGCAGCCGCCTCAGGTGGCACAGGAGAGGGGGGCGGCAATCACTGGATCTGTTTTTTTATCTCATTATTTCATAAGTGGTTCAGTAGAAATCTGGGGCACAGTGTCATGTTTTTTTAAGTCACTGATGGCTCAGTGGCCTCCGTCTGACCCCCACTCCCCAGAGCTCCTCCTCTTCGTGATGCCTTTCTATAGTTTGCCTCTGGCAGCAGAGAGGCTAGGGGCCTTATTTGAAAATTGCGCGGCTTAGAATCTTTCTGCTGGCTGTAGTGACAGTTTTGGAGCACCACCATGATTTTATACTTTGGTACTGCTACAATGGCACTGAAAGTCACAGCCCCCTATGCTAACTAATTTGCTTTGATTGTCGCATTAGGTATTGGCCAGCCTATGTCAGGGCCTGTTGAACCCGACTGCTGATTACACCAGCGCCATTGAGCGTTACTTTGTACCGTTGTCTATTCGGAGTATTTGCTACCCTGAAGATATTGGCACTGTATTTTTTCAATTCTAATTGGCCTTTCATCAATACAGTTACAAGATATCACTACTGGAGACAAAAGGGACAAACATTATAGTGTGTTTAGGCTGTGTTTTAGTTGCTGACCAAATTACACATTGGTAAGCAAAAGAAGCCATGAAAAACAAATTTACAAGAAAAAAATGACTTTTGGTGACATCTATGTCCTGCGTTTACATTATTGACAAGTCACAATGCAAGTTCAGCACATTTAAATGTGTGTAACGTTATTTAAAAACATAAAACACTTCAATACAGTTCTGCCCATTGTGATCTATGGGATCTTGACCTATAGCACTTTACTGGCACTGTGACCTATATGGCTGCCTGCATTGGGTTTCTTAAATCATTCACTGTGTGCCGCTGAAGCAAAAAAAAAATGGTGCTGGGTGCTATTAACAGACATTGACGCTTCAGTCAGTCTCCTTGTCAGTCTCCTTGTTCACCCCTGCTACAAGGCCCTTAGGTACAATGGCTGAGACTTACAGAAATGTAAAGGTATTGTCCAAGCTGAAACAAAAAAGTCTATACTCCCCTGCAGCTCCTCTGCACAGGCCCGGTGTTACCCTGCAGCTCTTTTATACTTACCAATGGGGAGCCAGTAATTCCATCTTCCAGTGCATGTGGCCACTCATGGAGGCATCCATGGTACCTTGTTTGTGACCCCCCAAGCCTACTCCATTCATTGCAATGAAGGGGTCATCCCAAAGCGGGTTCAGCACACCTGGCCTCTGCACTTGTTCTCCCTCATTGGTAGGTATGAAGATGCTGACACTGTATGGAGGAGCTGTTGTGGAAAAGGTCAGTATAGACTTTGTTATGTTATTGCATGGACACAAACTTTAAAGGAACATACCAGGCAAAGGTATATATGTGTCTGTTTTCTGCTCTCTCCATGCTGAATGTGAGGGGCTGCATCTTTTATTCAGCCTGCTATATTTCCTTATAGGGCCAAGTGAACTCCCTCCCTTCTGTTGGGCCTCCTCAGTGGCAGAGGATAACTTATACATGCATTCTTTAGTGAATTCATTTCGGGAACTGAGAAAGAGTAGTGAGCAGAAAGGAGAAAGTTCAGCAGGATTTCTCAGGGAATGCAAAGTGCTGGTGAATGAAAGATGCCCTCCTTGACAGCTAGCATGGGGAAAGCAGAAAGCAGCTAACTTTAACATTTTGCTTGAAATGTCCCTCTAATTCACATATGCCCAATGCCCATATGATGTGGCCCCTAACCTGCTGTGGGGAATGTGGGAGGGTTAAATAGAACTAATGTGTAAAGGTAACTAGAGGCTTAATAAGGAAGAGAGGGTGCATTGCCAAATAGCGGTGGTAGCAATGGCTTGGAGGAACCCGGCACTGTAACAAGATAATAGTTTATTCTCTTTATGTAATTGTATTGTAGTTGTTTACATTGGTTGAGTATTGGGAATACAGTTACAATCTTCATGGGGAGATGGGCTATAAATATGGGACCCATATATTTGGAGAGGTGAGGCAATCAACGTGTTTATTACTATTAGCATGTGGGGATTATTCGATATAAATGTGGTAATGAGGAGCAAAGAGTAAAACAGATCTATAGAGTTTGTAGAAACTGCGAGTGGGATTCCTGTTTAGTTATGATTAATATTGATTATATAATGGTGAGAAAAAGGCCCATGTTACCATTTAATTACAGCAAATGTATTACTAATTATTACTGCCCTTTTATGAAAGAGCCATAATTGGAGCAGGTGCCAGTGTCCACCCACTCACCTCTTCTAGGCGTGGCACTCAATAATGACTCGCGCAATAATCATCTGCCGTCAATGCCAACAGCAGATTGTTAGCTGCCAATTAGCTGGAGAAGCAGAGCAATTATTAGAACACACAAATCAATTTCGCCGCTGCAACAGGCTCCTGCCAGTCACTCTTGCTCTACCAATCTCTATACTCGGAGCAGAGCATAAAAAGCATGTTCCTGGCCCCGCCCCTACACAACGCCATCACCAGTCTGCTGTTCTTTTCTGGGCTGTGAAGTGCCTAGGTAAGAACTAGATCTCCCTGCAAAACTCAACTCTTCCCGGTTTGTCAGCACATGTGCTGTGTCGTCCAATCAGAAAAATGTGCGGTGCCTATGTCCTTCAGCAAATGGCTCTGACCTTCCACAAACAAAGCGCAAGCGGCTGTATCCCCAGCATCTTTGGGCTGTTGTGCCTGTGTTCCCGCCCCAACCATTCAGATAACCTGGGCCAATCAGATAGGATGGGGCGCACTGCAAGGATGCGCCTTCTTGCACTCTCGATAGCAGAATTGCAGAGCCGTTTGCCTGATTGTACAAGAGACGCACATGCGCCAGAGGCCTGGGAAGAGGTGAGTTTTATAGGCAATCTGGGGGGTTTCACACAGTGGGACATCCCGATTTGGGATGCCCCAAGGAGCCGGCCAGCTTGGTTTTGTTTTGCTTTAAAAATAGTTTAGTTCTCTCGTCCCTGACAGCTTTGGGGTATTTGGGATATCCTGCTGTGCATCCCCTCACTGGTGCCTGAGACCGGGCAAGAGACAATTCCACATTTCCTTTCCATTCTGGCTACCCACATTGCCAGAATATGCACCATTAAGGGGGACTGTTGCCCCTATATCGCATTGCATTGTGAATCCTGGGTGCAGGTAAATGTGACAGGGCCCTGGTGTGGGCTTTAAATGGGGCCCTTTCAAGGCTCATACAGTAACATTTTTTTCTGTTGATTAACTCAATTGGATACAACTAAAGACTGAAACAGACACATATTGCTTCCTTTATCCATATTATGCCAAGTGAGCACAAATATGATAAATGAAGTGGAGGAGCAACAATGACCTCCTGTTTTCCGATGTGGTTACACCCCCTGCAACTCCGCAAGTTATGCCCCTGGGTACACATTTTTGCAACTTTGCTGTTATGTTTCTAAACTCAGGCTTAATCTGGACAGAAAGTCCAAGAAAACTTTAGGTGCAGCAAACAAGACCACACTATAAATGGAAAAGTAATCCCCAAATCAGGCTAAAATACTGACTGGGAAGGGGGTGGTGGGTGTAAGCCTTATTGCTGCTGGGGAGGGGCATAGGGATGAACTTTTGGGGCATAAGGCTGATCCAGGGGTGTTAAAGCTGGTTGCTGCTGGGGGGAATGAACACTTGGGAGAGTTGGAAAGAAAATAATCGTTTCATTTAGTTTTTTTGGAGGAGCCAGTCTATGCTAACTTTAAATTAGTTTGGCCAATTATCTATTGCCAGGTCTAGCAGGCCAGTCATCTAAACCCCTGCCCTAGAGTGGCTGTAAAATCCCCCACCCACCATCCGATATAAAAGAAACATGCTCACCAACATATGTGTTAAGGGGAAGGACCTACAAACATCCATCTACCGGAAATCCACAGACCGACCTTAACATCTTCCACCCAAACCACATGAAAAGGTCCATCGTATTCAGCCAGGGAATCAGATACAACAGAATCTGTTCTGATACCATGGACAGAAACACACATATAGACAATCTAAAAAGGGACATCGTTAAGCAGGGCTACAAACCATCAGAAACAGAGGCCCAGTTACAAAAAAGGACTCCACATACCCAGAGACGGGCTCTTGCAATATAAAGAATCCCAAAAGAAGAACTGTGTTACGCTGGTTGTCACATACAATCCACGTTTGGAGGTTCTAAGGAAAATTGCAAAAGAGCTCCAACCCCTTCCACACAGGAATAAGAGACTTTCTGAGATTTTCCCAGATCCTCCTCTGTTGGCATACAGACAACCTCCCAACCTCAGAAAACTGACTGTGAGGAGCTCCCTAAGTGACCCAGCACAAAAAGAGAATTCTGTGAGTACTCACCTGTAGAATTAATTTCTCTTCTATTATTACTTCAGGACATCAGACTTAATTCAGAGACAAATGGGTTAATCTCAACTGGGCCTATATGTTCCTGGCTGACTTGATCCAATTCAGTTTAATTAAAAAGCACTAGAACAGCGGCCTGGGAGACGCTCCTCTATCTCCTGTTGGAGACCAGATAACAAGACTCCTTTCTCCGTTTAGTTTTTTTTTTTATGCTGATCACACTTCACACTATACACTATTTACATATTTACATCCTCACCAAGACTAGGCATCGAAGACATGGATATAGCCACCTAGCAGATAGGGAGGGTATGATGTCCTGAAGTAATAATGGAAGAGAAATTAATTCTGCAGGTGAGTACTCACAGAATTTTCTTTTCTCTTCCATTTTACTTCAGGCCATCAGACTTAATTCAGAGACGTATGGGACCTCCAAAAGCATGACCCTTACTTCAGGGTGGGATTCCAAAAAAACCTTATTCCTTACCCTCAGGAGTAAGACCTTACAAAACCTTAACTCACTACAGTCTGTAAGACTTTTCTACCAAAAGCGGCATTCGACGAAGCTCTAACATCCACCTTATAGAAATTGGAAATGGTATGAACTGAAGACCAAGTAGTGGCTTTGCATACTTCTTCTACTGAAGCTTGATGCTGAAAAGCCCAAGATGCTCCAATAGCTCTTGTTGAATGAGCAGTAATCCAAAAGGGAGGACCCTTCCCTTTGGAAACATAGGCTCTTACCACTGCTTGCCTAATCCATCGACTGATGGCAGACTTAGCTGGCGGAAGACCTTCCTTGGACCCTCAGATATAACAAATAAGGAGTCCATCCTATGGAAAGATTGTGTAGCAGTGAGATAATATCTCAGCGCTCTCACTACATCCAGCGAGTGAAGAACTCTTTCCTTACCGGACACTGGAGCCGGACATAAGGAAGGCAAAACCACCTTTTTATTAAGATGGAAAGGGGAAACCACTTTCGGAAGAAAATCCTGTTTAAAATGGAAAACAGCCTTATCCTTATGTAACACTAAATAAGGAGGCTTAACAGGCAAAGCTGCTAATTCAGAAGCTTACTGAAGTTATTGCCACTAAAACGATAAGCTTAAGCGTCAATAAACTTAATGACGCATCTACCAAAGCTTCAAAAGGAGGACCCTGAAGAACTGATAAGACTAAGTTCAGGTCCCAAACCAGTAGAAGTGGCTTACAAGGAGGCCGCACATGATTGACTCCCTGAAAAAAGGTTCTGATACATTTATTTTCATCTATGGGTTTCTGAAAAAAATAGATAATGCAGATATCTGCCCTTTTAAAGTACTTAATTGAAGACTTTCATCAGGACCCTTTTGTAAAAACTCCAATATTCTGGGAACAGAAAAAATTCTACAAGCCTTTGGATTCGCACCAAGTGATAAATGCTCGCCAGACTCCATAGTAGATAACTGATGAAGACTTCTTCCTGGCCGGAATCATAGTCTGGATGACTCTGGCAGAAAAACCTCTTTCTGCCAAGATAAAGGATTTAATAGCCAGGCGGTCAAAGCCAGAACTTGTGAATTGGGATGCCTTAGAGGCCCCTGTGTGAGAAGATCTGGATTGTCGGGTAACCTCTACGGGTCGCCCTCTGACATCCTTACTATGTCTGAGAACCAGCTTCTTCTTGGCCACCGAGGAGCCACCAGAATGGTTAGGACTTCCTCGCGAGCTATCTTTTTTAGTACTCGACCTAGGAGTGGAATCGGAGGGAATGCATAAAGAAGCTTCAACGCTGACCACTGAAGAGTCAGGGCATCTGTTGCTACTGCTAGAGGATCCATGGATCGGGACACAAACTTTGGCACCATCCAATTGTGCCATGATGCAAAAAGAGCTATGTCTGGAATCCCCCAGTGCATGCAACTCCCTGACTGAGAGACCATTCCCCCTGATGCAGGGAATTTCTGCTGAGATGATCGGCCTGCAAGTTGTCTACTCCCAGTATGTGTACTGCCGAGATGCATGGAGCCTGTTTCTCGGCCCAAAGAAGAATCTGGCTCCCTTCCATGAGGGCTTTCCTGTTTCTGGTGCCCCCCTGGTGATTGATAAATGCCACTGCCACTGCCGTCCGATTGTCTGTTTGAATCCGAACGGGATGCCCCTTCAGATGGGACGTCAAATGTCTGAGACACAACCGAACTGCAAAATATTTATGGGGAGTCTGCTCTCCTTCAGACTCCACCGTCCCTGGATCGTCTGTGACTCCATGACACCCCCCAAACCAGATAAACTGGCATCTGTGATGATGATTTTCCACTGTACTGGAAGGAAGGATTTGCCCATCTGAAGAAGCTGAGGATTCAGCCACCAGTTTAGAGACTGCCTTGTTGACTGTGTCATGCAAAAAGAATGATCCACAGTCTGTGGGTCTCGATCCAAGATCGAGAGCAGTTCCATCTGAAGGGTTCTTGTGAGAAACTGCGCAAAGGACACTGCCTCGAAGCAAGATACCATCAGGGCCAACAAACTCATTCCCTTACAAATTGTCGGGTGAGGGCAGGTCAGGAGACCGTGTACCCTGGCCTGAAGTACCAATCTCTTCTGTTCTGGCAGAAACACCTTTGCCTGAGAAGTGTCCAATGACATTCCCTCAAAAGACATAACTCTTGAAGGTATGATAATTCGATTTTTGATAACTCACTATCCAACCGAATTCTTCCAACGTCGATAAGACATTGTGTATCCTCTGGGCCTCCTGACATGATGGGGCCCATATCAACAGATCGTCTAGGTAAGACGATGGGGCCCATATCAACAGATCGTCTAGGTAAGGTATTATATGTATCCCCTGACTTCTCAGATAAGACCTGCCAACACTTTGGTAAACACCCTTGGAGCTGACGACAGGCCGAAAGGTAGAGCCACAAAATGAAAATGTAGGGCATCTACTGCAAATCGCAGATACCTCTGATGACGCGTAGATAAGCATCCCTTATATCCACTGTGGTCATGAAATCTCCTGGCTGAAGTGCCATTACTGTGGATTTCAATGTTTCCATGCGAAACCTCCTCAGAAGGACGAACTTGTTGAGGCTCTTAAGATCTAATATCGGGCGTACCGATTTGTCCTTCTTGGGTATTATGAATAGATTGAAGTATAACCCCTGACCTCTCTCCAAGGGAGGGACAGGACAGACTACTCCAATCTCTAAAAGGCGAGAGACTACAGATCTCATTGCTTCTGCTTTGCAGATTTTGGGATACCCCTGACCAACAGAAGCTTCAAGGAGGTTTGGCTCCTAACTCGATCTTGTTACCTGAGGTCACGACCTCCTTTATCCAAAGATCGGTTACATGGTGCCTCCAAATGTGCGCAAACTGCAGAAGCCGTCCCCCCACCTGCAAGGGTGGGGGCCTCCCTTCATGCCTGAGCAGGCTTTGAAGGGGGTTTAGCTTTGTTTCGCCAAGCTGCTTTTGCCCTAGTTTGGGACTTTGATTTATTCCAGAAATTTCTACGGTATGCCGGAAAGGCAGCACCTCTACTTCCCCCAAAAGGCCAAGGGTTAAAAGGCCGAGGATTAAAAGATCGAGAGTTAAAAGGCCTGCGGAAATTAGTACTAGACTTTGGCTTCTGTGGCAGAATAGTAGACTTACCACCAGTAGCCTCATTAACCATGTGATCCAAGCACTCCCCAAACAGACGCCGCCCCTTATAGGGGAGTCCTGTTAGATGCTTCTTAGAGACTATTGGGTTGATTCAAAGAAACATGTAACAGCTTGGATTTGGCTCACGATCATCCTATTTTTCACGTCCGCTCGTGCGTTCGTATGAACTTGCGAGTGATTCAATAAGCAAATACGTTTCTATCCTAAAAGATACGTCCGTTCGTATGATATCTCCCGAACTTGCCTCAGTCAGTTGCCAATCGTAAAAATCACGTTCATGTGCTCACCTGTTGCGGCGGCAGCCTGTTTTTTCGGCTGCTTCCATCGTCAACCTCTTCCAATTACTTGCGTTTGCCTCTGGTTTTCATTGGTTTTTGGCCTCTTAGATTCGTGCGTTCGTATGTTTATAAGATCTTGCGCATGCGCACCCTCAACCAGAAACTTACCTAAACCCCTTAGCGCTTGCATCCAACTTCATTTCTCGGTCCCTCAAACTTACCTAAACCCCTTAGCGCTTGCATCCAACTTCATTTCTCGGTCCCTCAAACTTACCTAAACCCCTTAGCGCTTGCATCCAACTTCATTTCTCGGTCCCTCAAACTTACCTAAACCTCTTAGCGCTTGCATCCAACTTCATTTCTCGGTCCCTCAAACTTACCTAAACCCCTTAGCGCTTGCATCCAACTTCATTTCTCGGTCCCTCAAACTTACCTAAACCCCTTAGCGCTTGCATCCAACTTCATTTCTCGGTCCCTCAAACTTACCTAAACCCCTTAGCGCTTGCATCCAACTTCATTTCTCGGTCCCTCAAACTTACCTAAACCTCTTAGCGGCTGCATCCAACTTCATTTCTCGGTCCCTCAAACTTACCTAAACCTCTTAGCGGCTGCATCCAACTTCATTTCTCGGTCCCTCAAACTTACCTAAACCCCTTAGCGCTTGCATCCAACTTCATTTCTCGGTCCCTCAAACTTACCTAAACCTCTTAGCGCTTGCATCCAACTTCATTTCTCGGTCCCTCAAACTTACCTAAACCTCTTAGCGCTTGCATCCAACTTCATTTCTCGGTCCCTCAAACTTACCTAAACCTCTTAGCGGCTGCATCCAACTTCATTTCTCGGTCCCTCAAACTTACCTAAACCCCTTAGCGCTTGCATCCAACTTCATTTCTCGGTCCCTCAAACTTACCTAAACCCCTTAGCGCTTGCATCCAACTTCATTTCTCGGTCCCTCAAACTTACCTAAACCTCTTAGCGCTTGCATCCAACTTCATTTCTCGGTCCCTCAAACTTACCTAAACCCCTTAGCGCTTGCATCCAACTTCATTTCTCGGTCCCTCAAACTTACCTAAACCCCTTAGCGCTTGCATCCAACTTCATTTCTCGGTCCCTCAAACTTACCTAAACCCCTTAGCGCTTGCATCCAACTTCATTTCTCGGTCCCTCAAACTTACCTAAACCTCTTAGCGGCTGCATCCAACTTCATTTCTCGGTCCCTCAAACTTACCTAAACCTCTTAGCGGCTGCATCCAACTTCATTTCTCGGTCCCTCAAACTTACCTAAACCCCTTAGCGCTTGCATCCAACTTCATTTCTCGGTCCCTCAAACTTACCTAAACCTCTTAGCGCTTGCATCCAACTTCATTTCTCGGTCCCTCAAACTTACCTAAACCTCTTAGCGCTTGCATCCAACTTCATTTCTCGGTCCCTCAAACTTACCTAAACCTCTTAGCGGCTGCATCCAACTTCATTTCTCGGTCCCTCAAACTTACCTAAACCTCTTAGCGGCTGCATCCAACTTCATTTCTCGGTCCCTCAAACTTACCTAAACCCCTTAGCGCTTGCATCCAACTTCCTTTCTCGGTCCCTAAAACGTAAGAAAATCACATAATGTACATATGTCTATATGTTTCTAAGCGTGTTGTTTCTGGTTTGTGTTATTTTTTGGGTGTGTGCATATTAGAAAAGACACAAATTTGGAAGGCTTAAAATCGAATTTATTTAAAATATTTGCTTGTTTTTGTTCGAAGTAATTTTCCAAACCTCTTTTTTTTTTGGGTAGTTGTTTAAAAAATTTTTTTTATTTTTTTGGGCTCGGTAAAACACATCTAAAATTTTTTATTTTTTTTAACAGTAAAACCCTTTTTTTTTTTTTTTTTAAGTGTTTTTGTAAAAAACTTTTGTTTTTGGTTTTAAAAAATGCCAACAAACAACTTAGTAAAAATTTAAAAACTTGAACAGCAAGTTAAACAAAGGAGCCAGGACCAAGGGCACTATTCATCATCCTCTTCTTCATCTGTTGGCCCCAACGTCGCCTGTATGGCCAGCAGCTCGGCCACCAACTCCTTCATTCGTTTTTTTTTGCCCGCCAAAGTTTGGGGGATCATCCCTGTAACCAATAGAGAAAGAAACATAACTAGGAGTCCCAGACCGGTTTGTATGCTGGAAATAGATTTAGGGTTAATCAAATACATGTAAATGCATGACATATGTCATTCTTCCAAGGGATACAGTTAATGCATTTCACACAGGTAAGTGTTTAAACTCCTTAAACCGGACCTTCCACATTATTTTATGAAAACCAATAACTATTCACAAATGATTTGGCACCACCTCAAAGTTAAATAGGGTTTTTTTGGGATTACAGCGCCGGCATCTGGACTCTGAAGCATAACACTTAATGAGGAGTGGAGAGTTGGATAAAGTACAGGGGAGTAGGTTACAGTGTTGCGTTGGGAATCCCGAGCATAGCTGGGTTGAGGGAAAGGTCATCACTCACACAATGCATGGCAGCACCTTCCTTTTTTCAATCTGTATCCCATGCTGCCTGTAAATATTGCGCATTCCATATTCCCCAATATTGGTTTGGTTCAGTCTAATAACATGCATTAGATGGGTGAAGGGTGTTTTTCCATGGTTCTAATCTGTAGGTACAGTGTGATGGCTAATTCTTTGGTTCTTAATACTAGTTAGGGTCCTCTTTAAGCTAACGAAGTGCCCACATGAAAGTGTGAACTACACATTGGCTACGCCTTTAGTTATGTGTGTGTTATTAGCTAACCAAACATTAATATGAATAATGGCATGGAGACTTACGGAGTTGGTGGCCGACAGATGGCTGGTTGGGGCCAACAGGCTGCCCTTGGTCCTGGCTCTGCTGTGAAGAAGTCCCTGGAGAAACATGTGACATTTGGTTAGTACTTGTAGAGAGTCACTATTCCCAACATATCTGGCTCCCAGTCTGGCTGACATCACTCACCTTCGCCAGGATCGACTTCAAGCATCTCTGCTGCCTCCTCCTCCACTATCTCACCCGCTCCAGAAGCTTCTACAAATACATAATAAAGGATAACTTAGTTTTTGGCCTGCCATGTATATCTTTGTGCCTATACATGAAGAGTGACATACCAGAGCCTTCCCCATGCGTGGCCAGGTATGACTCCACGCCCACGCGGTTTGGCCCCTCCTCTGTGGTAAGGTCCAGGGGCTGGTCTGAGGAGGCCACAGAGGAGGGGTAGGTCCGTCGCCCGGGAGATCCACCACCTTCACTCACAGATGCAGACTCATGCAGCACTGGTCGGCCTGTACGTCTCCGGGTGCGGCGAATTCTGAAATCCATTTCCAACACTACCAAAGAAAAGTCATTATAAATAAAGGCATAACTTATACATTTGGAACATATACCATGCAATTGCTTTGTACTTACTTGGAAAATGGATTCCAAAAAACCTCCGCACCCGGGGCATGTGCAGACGTTTCAGGTCCGACCAATGCTGCATTATCTGGGTGTGAGTGAAGGTGGTGCTGGTCACACGGTGTATCTCGGCGATGATCTCCCGGGCGATGTCCCTTTTCTCGCACACATTGGGCGCGAAGTCATACCGGCGCTGAAGCATGATCTGAAAAACATAATGGACACAGAGCTTTTACTTTTACACACAGACCCATATGTGTTGCATCACAAGTTGAGAATTTAATGTCATTAACACACACATTTCGAGTGGCAGCCATTTTTGGGGAGTGCCTTAAAGAGGACGTTGACTGTGAATGACAGTCTGGTCTTATGTTATATGTATCACACACCATGTACATACAGATAATAGCCAACATCAAGAATCAGCCCACCTGCATCTATGGCATGTTAGGATGGTTTAAACATCCAAGATGTAGGCTAATGCTTAGGCTTTTGGACCACGTGTGTGGCTTCCCGTTGTGTTTTTATGGCTTAGGAAAACAGTGTTCCTCAAACATCCGCATCAAGGTCCGAGACAGGCCAGGTTTGCCAGCTAGCCCCGCTACTCCACAGGTTAATTAACTGTTGCTAAGCCGGAGCAATTGGCCGAATTAGGACATCAGCAGAGACAGGTGAAAACGTGGCCAGGCTCGGCCCTTGAGGATGAAGTGTGAGGAGCCAGTGATTAAACATTAAGAGACCCCAAACTAGTTCCAAACGCATCATTTACATTTAGGCCATCATTGACTATTAGATTAAAATGCACAGGCAGCCACTTACCAGCATGAGGATCTCTTCCTGTTGACGGGTGAAGATAGTGGGCGCCATCTTTATGCTTCTTCAAGGCAGCAGATAAGTGAAACCCCAGCGGTTTCCTGGTTCCGCTCGAACGTACGTTCGTACGAGCGCGTAGTCGTGCGCATAGGCGTCACACGCTGGGCTCATTATTTAAAGGTCCCTGCACCCAAAGCTCATTCTCTTTGAGCATTTGTGTAAGATGGCACCTAAAAAGCCTATGAGCAAGCGACCCCAGCAAAGCAAGACCGCGGAGGGCCCAACAACAAGGTCCCAGCAAGGTAGGAGAAAGCTGAGAGGCAAGACTCCCACCTCGGCCCCACCAAGGGACCCTGGACCCTCAGGAACCAAAAAAAGGGGCCCCAAGCCCCGTGCCCCTGCAGCCAAAAAGCAGCCAACTGCAGCACCCACCACCTCTGCCCCCAGAAGAGGCAGCACAAGGGAGCCCACACCGGCCATGCCTTCAAGTAGGGCAGTTCGGCAACCCAGGCCCCGCAGCAGGGCCCGAACCCCATCCAGGGCCAGAAGCCCATCCAGGGCCCGAACCCCATCCAGGGCCAGAAGCCCATCCAGGGCCCGAAGCCCAGCCAGAGGCCGCCGAACCCCATCCAGGGCCCGAAGCCCAGCCAGAGGCCGCCGAACCCCATCCAGGGCCAGAAGCCCAGCCAGAGGCCGCCGAACCCCATCCAGGGCCCGAAGCCCAGCCAGAGGCCGCCGAACCCCATCCAGGGCCCGAAGCCCAGCCAGAGGCCGCCGAACCCCATCCAGGGCCAGAAGCCCAGCCAGAGGCCGCCGAACCCCATCCAGGGCACGAAGCCCAGCCAGAGGCCGCCGAACCCCATCCAGGGCACGAAGCCCAGCCAGAGGCCGCCGAACCCCATCCAGGGCCAGAAGCCCAGCCAGAGGCCGCCGAACCCCATCCAGGGCACGAAGCCCAGCCAGAGGCCGCCGAACCCCATCCAGGGCCAGAAGCCCCTACAGGGCCCGCCGAACCCCATCCAGGGCCAGAAGCCCCTACAGGGCCCGCCGAACCCCATCCAGGGCCAGAAGCCCCTACAGGGCCCGAAGAACCCCATCCAGGGCCAGAAGCCCCTACAGGGCCCGCCGAACCCCATCCAGGGCCAGAAGCCCCTACAGGGCCCGAAGAACCCCATCCAGGGCCAGAAGCCCCCGACCTGGCACCAGCCGGGAACAGAGCCCCCGACCTGGCACCAGCCGGGAACAGAGCCCCCCAAGAGGGCCCAGAATTGCAACCATGACCACATCTACACCTGGAAGTTCGGTGGCCAGCCACGCAAGAACACCCAGTCCCTTGGCCAGTCCAGTCCAGTCATTGGGAAGCCACCAATCCGGCCATTCCCCTACCCAGCCCCAGGCCATAATGTCACCACATGTGTCTGCACACATGGAGGAGCAGCCAAGCCAACCATCTGGCCGCACATTGCGCCGCGGCCAGTTGAGTGGGAGATTCTCCCATGACCAAAATATGGCATTGGCTAGTGGCCTTACATTATACTATGACGAGCTATATGGGAGCAAATCCAAACACACCACAAAGCAGCGCAAGATGGAATTGTTTGAAACCATCCTCCGACAAGTAAATGCAGCGGGGGAAGAGAGGAAAGATGTGTCCCAAATTCAGAAGAAAATCTCTGATCTGAAGTATGCTGTACGGCAAAAAGAAATTAAAAGGCATAATTACAGGTAAATAAATGTTTTCGCTAAATATAATGTTTGGGATGTACTGTATGCACCTTTTCTGAGTACCAAACGATTTTCTCTTTTCAGCATGAAAACTGGAGGTGGCTTTCCATCTAAATTGGAGTTTACCCCTGCTGAGGAGATTGTGCTTGGACTTCTCCATCCGGTCGCGGTCGGTGGACATGCTGGTCTAAGGGACACAGACTCCCCGACCCGTACCCACGGTGAGTACTCTTAAATCTGCATGTTTGCCTGTTTGCTAAATAATCTACAGTTCACTAGTAACAAGATAACGGGATGCCCCTATGGTTTGCCTTGCTTGGCCTCGCACTACTGTGCCTGTTTGTGTCCTCTTTTGGTCCCTGGGAATCACACATTTAGGCCCACAGCCATTATGGCAAAGATCAAATGTCCAATTGGATTGTTAAAGTCATGAAGTTTCTCAAGATAAGTGATATATTTGGAATCAATCACAAAACACACATCATTATGTATGGGTTGCCTTTTGGTTGTGTGAGTTGTGTTTGAGTTAACAATTTAATTAGCCACCCCCAAACATATCTGACCTAGAGCAGCGAGACTCAACTGGCGGCCAGGGGTCCCAATGCGGACCTTGGCACCAGATTCCAGGACCCCTGCCCAGACAGCCCTGCACTCAGTTACTTCTGTGTTGACGTGCTCAGAGCTGCCCCCTTGATCGGCGATGTAGTGGTTGTTCTCCTGCCCAATGTGATGGCTCCCTGAAACATAGCATTGCAATATGAAGTACTGCACAGGAAGTGGCATTGCAAGGTACACAGTAACTTGGTAAAACTTTCTCTTGGCACAATCGTGTCCCGCTGCCCCTGCTCTGGCCCATCTGCCACAGTCCCCCCATGCCCCCCCCCCCCCCACATAAGCCCCATACATTTGTAACAGATTTGCTCCATCCATCCCATCACCATCAATACGTTAACTCCCCCCTTTAGCCATCCAATCCCTGTCCCCTCAGCTCTGCCCCATCCAGCCCAGCAAGGGCAAGCAGCCTTTATTAGTTGGCACTTTGAAATCTCCAGCCCCTCCACCAGTGTATTTATTTCTAACTAGACACCCCCTGCGTCAGCACCATGGCCAGACATTCACCTCTCACCACATACCTTGAAATGGGCCTTTCCAACAATTGTTTGAGTACCCCGGACCTAGCGAATGGTAGGCTAAATCCCAAAATGTGCGTTGAATAATATTACAAATAGAGCTATATTTGATTACCTATCCCAAAAATGGTTATGTGTGTGTTTACGTGGTTTGTTTTTCTCTTCTTCAGCCCAGCATGATCCCTCAGCAAGGGTAAACTCACCCCCCAGTTTGGTTATGCCTACCAGGTCCGTACAGCATAGGAGCCCAGATCAGAGATTTCCGGTAAGTTAATTTAGTACCATAAATACTACCAAGTGCTTAAGAATGTGTTAAACTGTTTGAATCCAAAATTTGGACGCCAACTTACACTTTTTTTTTTTATATGTCCCTACAGACCCGCACACTCATGGAAGAGATCCAGGACATGGAGGAAGATGATGATGTCTCCGTGCAGGGCACGTCGGATGACCTCCCCCTGGGTCCCAATTTGGAACTGCTCCATAATGTTTCTCTGGCCAATCCTCAGCAGCAGAGTGAATCTCCATCCATTGTGCATGCACATGGGGAGACTGACACTACAGTCCCCAGTGTTCACTCTGCTGCTGAGGATTTGCAAAGCAGGCCTGTTGCTGTTGAGGGTACGACACCACGCGGCAGGGCACGCCCAAGAGCCAGGGTAATTGTGCGGCGGACTCCATTACGCCGCCCCACAATTTCCCAGGGGAGGCAGAGTGCCCTGCTTCAATTATGGACCCAACAAAGGGACTCTTATGACGCCCAGCTCGTTACAGAGCGTGAGCAAAGGCATGCCGACATGGTCAACATCCATACCAGTCTACAGGGCATCCTCGCGGAGTTGCGTACCCTCAACAGCAACGTGGCCAATGCAAGTAATGGCATCCAGTCAGCCATGGCTGAGATGACCAATATGCAGAGAAACATTGTGGAGCAGTTTCAAATTCACAATGCTGCCATGGCCCAGGCTAGGTCCCATTCACATGGACCTCCACCTGGACCTCCACCTGGGTATTATGGGCAGCCACCCTATTAAGCCATGGGTGTGTGGGACATCTTTTCTCTTAACCCCCACTGTATTTACTTGTCCTTTGAGGTTTCAAACAATCCATTTTGTGTTGCTCATGCAGGTTGTGTTTTGTATTTGCTCCCATATAGCTCCTTAGAGTAATGCTTAAGGCCACTAGCCAATGCCATAGGTCTATGTGGAGTGTATCTGGCCACTTATGGCTTTAAATATGTATTTGGTTGGTGCTCCTCCTGTTTGCAGACATGTTTGTGTGACATTATGGCCATGCCCAAATATCCCTGGGCACAGGCAATATTAATGACTGGACTAGGCTGGCCTTTGGACTGGGTGTCCTTGTTTGGTTGTGCCACTCACTTCCAGGTGTAGATGTGCTCTATGTTTTTTTGGTAATGTTATCCATTTGTAACCACAGATGTATGTGGAATGTTTTCTGTTAAGCACTATAATTTTTCCTTTTCAAAGTAAAAAACAAAAATCACTTACAATACTTGTGGCGTTTTTAGTGGGAACACATTTTAAACAGCTTGGGCTAAACCAGATAATTTGGGTTTGAAGAGGTGTAACAATGCAAAGCTAAAGCTAAGGAAACTACATGAAATACATTAGGCAACAATTAAGGTCTAAATGTTTTACTTTGAGGTAATGCCACATTACGGCAAAACAACATATGTAACAAAAAGGATAACACAGACACACAGAATGTTGAGACAGGGAAAAAAGTTAAGTAAAATGCTGCCTGATCAGGTTGGCTCTAACAGATTGGCCAGACTCACTGGGGGGCCCCACAAAATTCTCGACTTCATCCTCGACGGCTGAAGAGGGCAGGCTGTCCACATAACGTTCCAGGATGGCAAAATTGTGCAAAACAGCACATGCCATGATAATGTCGATCACTTTCTTGGGATCATATTGCAGGGCGCCCCCAGAATGGTCAAGGCAACGAAAACGTGTCTTCAGCAGCCCAAAGGCCCTCTCCACAACAGCCCGGGTCTTGCGATGCGCACGGTTGTACGCTTCCTGAGAGGCATCCTGGGGCCGCAGCACAGGCGTCATGAGCCAGGGTAGAAGTGGGTACCCGGAATCACCTTAAACAGAGAATTAAATGTAATCAAAATTAAAAAGGCAACACAACAAACACCAAAAATTTAACATATATCATAATGATGTAAGGTAAAGTGGCCAAAAAACAAAACAGGGCACATTAGGCCACAAAAAAACCCACTAATGTATTACCTAATTAAAAATGGCACTTCAATATACCAAATAATTAACAAACATCTGCACGCCCAAGGGTATTTGGATTTTACATATATTTTTAGTTTTCAGACATGTTACAATTAGGATGCTGCTGAGGGCCTATCCACATTTATCTGGAAACTACAATGTATGCAGTTTAAGTCCACTTTGACATTTAAAGACCAATAGTACAAAAGGAGCCAAAGGTCAAAGATCCTTGGGTATAAACTCCAAACCAATATATTTAGGGACAAGGAACTTACAGACATCCTAACTAAAGGGAAAACATTCTGAAGGACAAAGCGAGGCAAGCATTTTTTTGGGAAGTTCATAATATATGACCCAAGAAAAAGGCAGTTGGACGCTTATGTAAAGAATTCAAAAACAAACATATCAACAAATACAAGATTAATGCCACATTTAATAACACACAAATAGGACACACTTACCAAGCAGCCATGCCCCCGAAAATTCACCTGCCTCAAATCTCCGAAACAACCCAGATCGCCTGAGGATATAGGAGTCGTGGGACGATCCTGGGTAGCCGGCAAGGACACTCATAAACCGCATATCCGGACCAACCACGGCCTGGACATTAAGGGAGTGTCCCATTTTACGATTCCTTAAGGCAAAAACATACAAAAAGGGTAATTGATATTTGACCCAAAAGAAAAAATTAACCACAAAACATGTCTGCACTCTATTGGGAAATACTAATGAAAAGCCTAGATAAAGCAGCTACACAAATGAGGGATAAACAAATATGCTGCCGCAAAGGAAAACAGGTTACATGACACGTTGGGCAACATAATAACCAATCTCAATACCTATATATATACTCGTCGGCTGCCCTAGGTACGAGTGCCACATGTGTGCAGTCAATAGCACCAATAACGTTGGGCATGTCGGCCACATTATAAAACCCAAGCTTAATGGCGTTTCTGGCTGCCATATCATCAGGAAAATAAATATATTTTTGAGTTATGGCAGCCATGCCTTCCAAAAATTTAGACAGTGCGCGGCTCAGCGTAGGCTGTGACATCCCCATGGAGAGGGCACCCAGCCTCTGGAACGAGCCGTTCGCCAAAAATTGCAGGCAGCCAAGCATCTTGGTCATACCTGAAATTGCATGCCCCTTCCTTGTGGTGCGGGCTAACCATGGCCGCAGCTCACTATATAATTTATGGAGGGAAGCGCGATTAAGCCTGGTCAGCTCGAACAGCTCAACATCATTCATGCTATCGATGTTCATGCGACGACGCAGGGGCAATCTGCTCTCAGACATCTCGATCAACTCAATGCCAAAAAGCATAAGCCCTTGATGTGCCACAAACTCGCTCCGCTCCATCCTACTCCCGAGGCCAAATAGCTGCCGGCAAACATTTCGTAAAGCAGCTCTTTAATGGGCTTCCAAACAATTAGCAATCACCTCTCTGAATTGGTCGCAAGCCCATGTGAAGGACGTAAAAAATAGGATCGGACGCAAATAATACGATTTGGACGGGAAAAACACACGAACTAACGCAAATTATACGATTCTCGTACGAAATGCGTATGTTCATATACGTCTATGCGCGAACGAT
Source organism: Gastrophryne carolinensis (assembly GCA_027917425.1). Taxonomy (NCBI): domain Eukaryota; kingdom Metazoa; phylum Chordata; class Amphibia; order Anura; family Microhylidae; genus Gastrophryne; species Gastrophryne carolinensis. The sequence continues at coordinate 407,776,004 of CM051234.1, read as the reverse complement.
CGTGCGAATACGAAATGGCCAAAAAAACAAGAAAAAATGACAAACACCCACCCAAACTTACGATTCTCGATACGAAATCAATTAACTTTGGCTCTTTGAATCGAGGGGTATGTCAGCTGACCACTGTTTTAGCCATAAGATACGCCTTAAAGTCAGCACCAAAGCTAAACTTCTGGCACTTAACTTCATCAAATCATCCATAGCTGTGATCATATACTTGTTGATATCCAAACTAGTCTTAATCAGCTGGGAGTATGACCTCCGAGAATGACCCAAAGAAGTCTTGGAGTCTAGTTGTTCTACCAATCTCCTGCTCGCCAAAGCCGCTATGGATGTAGCTGGCCGCAAGGTCGACCCCACAATAGCATAAGCATGGCGCGCCATCTGATGTATGCGCTTATCCGCTGGATCCTTTGGAGAAATACTGTCAGATGGTGGCACAACCGCGGTCTTAGAAAGAGCTGACACTGGAGCATCCACTAGAGGGGAACAAGACCACAGTTCAACATCCTCGAAAGGAAAAGGATACATAATATCTAGAACTCTAGGAACGGCAGGAAGACTATCTGGCTTCTGCCATTCCTTTTGAATCAATTTAGAATAATGTGTATGCACCGGAAAAACCACCCTCTGTTTTTCCGGTTTAAACCAGTCCTGAAAAACTTCTAGGCCCGAAAAATCCAAAATCCATAATCTCCAAAATGGATGTAATCAACTCATCCATCTTTTCCTTAAAAGGAGAGTCCCCTTGTGTAGAGGACTCTGAATCCGAGTCCCTACTGGATGAAGCCTCCCCAGTGGATTCTTCCTGGGTGACTATGGCAGCAATAAAATCCTCTTCAGATTCAGAGGAATTCAAATGCTCCTTTTTTCCCGAAGCTTTTTTAGGAGCCGGTGATTCTGAGCGACTCTCTAGGCGTGCCAATCTATCTGCCAACTCTTTAAGGACATCCTTGTCCAAAGGTTGGGCTGCCAAGGGGGACTTAGCATCTAATTGCACGGAGACAGGGGACGAAACCCTTGCAGGAGGGGACATCTGTCTTCCATATTCAGCAACTATCACTGTTGCACATTGCCTGCACTCCGTACGATCCTCATCCAGCACCTGTTTGCATACTGGACATGGGGTAAATCTATCTGCTAAACGGCCAGATCCAATTACCCAAGATGCCTCTGTCATGGTGATTAATACTAAATTACCTCCCAGGGGGTCTAAAACCTAGTATATGAACAGATCCCGATAGTCGCAAGACTATTCTAAGAGCTCAGAAAGTGAACCACAGCAATATATTGCCCGTCTTTTCCCACAATCTAAAAGACAAAAAAATAAATAAATAAATAAAGACATTAATATATATGAAAACATTCTCATATTAAGACACATAATTATTAAAAAATGACCCGGTGGGCTGTGCAGTGGCTCAGAAGCAGCCCTTTATGCCGGCCAACAACCCCAGCATCAAGCGATGCCGGAGAAGAACCGCAATGTCGGCGATGCTAGGAACCTAGCCTAGCCGAAAATCTTCCAGAGGCAGTGGGTAGAAGGAGTAGAACCGTGAAGTCGGCGGTACTTTGGTGCTTCGCCTGGCCGAAAATGTTCCAGTGCGAGCGGCCGGAGGAGAACCATGATGTTAGAGGTACTTGCCGCTACGCCCGGCCGAAAATCTTCCAGTGAGAGCGGGGAATGAAAAGAGCCGCACACCGGTGCTAGCTGCTATGCTAAGCCGGAAATGTTTCCATAGCGGCGGGTAGATTCAATACTTTGAGTCGGAGGAGCCGAACACTCCTCATTGATCGCTGGAAAGAAGCCTTTGCTCCATTCTTGCCGCTTAACCCCGCCCCTTTAAAAGAGCATGAATTTTGAATTTTGTAGCCAGTAACAAGAGCAATAAAGAGGAAATTAATTCCCCTGGTTCCCCTCAATCAGGCTCACCAGACAAATACCCTATGGCTGCTTTTTCCTGTGGCGGAATTCTCAGCCAGGAGTGTCACTCTTTTTTAAAAAACAAAAAAGTGACACCCCACAGCGCCCCAAGAGTTCAGAAAAACCATTGCAGTCCAGTTCCAACTGCAAGAAAGAAACTGAAGTGGATCAAATCAGCCAGGAAGATATAGGCCCAGGAAGTGGAGCCACACGTTTGTCTTGCAGTCCACGCCCTTCGGTTGAGATTAACCCATTTGTCTCTGAATTAAGTCTGATGGCATGAAGTAAAATGGAAGATAAATGGGACATGGTCCTGCCTGCAGAAAAGGTGTGAAACCTGCACACACATCTATACCACCGGCAGAATAAAGACACCAGGCATGCAAAATGATGACAAAATACAGGGTAATTTCACATGCAAATCCCCAATTGTAGTATACCTGATCATGTGTGCAGTGCTGATGTGCCTGTTGCAGCTCATTTCTATAGACCAGGCTATGGCCTATGCGACCTCAAACTTTAGGGGGGTGCTTAAGGGGGGTTTCTGTTCAAAAAAGGAGAGATTGGAGTGGGCATGTAAATGCATCCAAATCTTTTAAGTCGATGGACTGTGGGCTAAACAGGGATAATAACTGTATGTGTCACTGTATGACTGATAACAAGGTCTGATATTAAACAGACTGTCTGGGCTGGTGTGAGAGCAATAAAAATTCCACACTCTCTCTCCCCCTCTCATTCTTACCAGCCCGCCATTAATTGGCATAACCCCCTGATTCCTATCTCACAGCTTACAATTTTACGACTTTGCTATTTTTCATGGGTGTCAGTAGAAAAACAAATGTGACTCCTTAGTGGTTTTCTGTATAAATGTGTGTCTAAGTTACAGATCTGTATTATGCCTACAGAAGAACCACTTTGAAAGCTTGCAATTTCAATCTTATTGAGTTAGCCAATAAATGGTATTACCTTAACCTTGGATTTCCTGCTTACATCCATGGCTAACAACAACTTACTGACACTCCTGACTTTTAGGGACTTTTTAGGGTTTTATTGTTCACAAGATACATGATCAGATCCATAGTAGATGGTTAGCTAAGTGTAGGGACCTGGTAATAACTAGGAACACTTCAATTCACTAATAAGAATCCTTTAAATAGAGTTAACCATACATTTATTCTCTTTTATGGTTTCTACCCATTTAAGTACAATGGAAGTGCCATAATCTAAACAGACACTAGATGGCAGTAGTGGCTTTATGCCATAGACTAACATAATCCATAGGTTAGAATTGGGAACATTCTAATAGAAGAGGTCACAAGGGTTGTTAGTCATAACAGGAGATAGACTAGTAACATAGTTACAACTGAAAGCTAGTGATTGGTCAGAGGGTTTACCAACCATCCTATCAGATGTCGGACACGAAGCCGAACATGTGATAGAAGGTTCTGGAAGGTAGCTAGAAGGGATATAGGGAAGCCTCCAACCCAAAGTTAGGTGATTAACCATTTGAATTGTAAGGAGCAGGAGCACAGACAGGAGAGGTTCCAACCTAGGATATTATTCTCTATGGAAGCAATACTTATTGATTGTACCTGATATTGGACAGAACAAGAGATGTAACTGGAAGACATGTACTTGTTCTGTGTGTTGCCGTTTGCTTGTGGAATAAATAAAGAGGAATTCTGCTTTCAACAGTTGGACTGCTGTACATCTTTCCAAGCGGCACCAGTGAGTACTTACCTTTCCCTGAAACCCTAACCCTTACCTACTCACAACACACACATCGGACACCTGGGCCCAGAAGAACCTGCTCCCTGCCGTCACGTGTCGGACACCCCGGTACGTGAAGGCTACATAAGGAAACATTTGGTTTTACCACTTCCATAGCTATACATAACAGACATATATTTAAATGTTTTCGTTTCCAGTAAAACTTACCTGAGAGAGTATAAGTTGTCCATGAAATGTTTTTACAAATGTTCTCAAAAAAGCAAAATAAATATCTTGACCCATAGTATTTGCAAGAAACCGAAGGAGAAAGTAGCCCTGGTAAATGGAGAACATATTAAGCAATGCTATGGGCATCTATTTGTTTTTGTGCAAATTAAAATGCATCTACCTTTAAATAATGCACCTGCATAAAGGCTTTGTATGCATTAAGTCCATGCCGGACCACTGATGCTCCTGAATCACTGACTTTTCCTGTACTGACACCTTGAGGCCTGATGGGTGAGCAAAAGAAGGCAAACCATTATTGTTAAAAAAATATATTAAAAAAACTGTATTGCATTTGAATGACAAAGTTAAAATTAAAACAATTCAAATTAAAACAAAAGTTAAAATTAGGCAAATAAATCGTTCCTTCCCTTTTATTTGCAGCATTATCCATGGTAGTTGAAGCATCACTTACCATTAGCGTCCGTTCTCACCATTGCTTTTTACAATACAGCACTGGACTCTGCAATAGCCAGGAGGCATAAAAAATAGCATGGGAGTGGGCCGTAGGTAAGTAGGGGGGACTTGTGCCAGAGGGTACCCCCTGATCTGAGATGTGTGAAAAAGTCCATGAATGTGAACTTTCCCTTTACCTATGTACAAGTCAGAGCCAACTAATTTTCTGGAGCTACCACTATGTGCACTTCTTGGCCTAAGCCTTGCAAGCATGTGTAACAGACATAAACAGGATTTACCAAACTAACTTTTCCAAGGTGATCTCAAAAAAGGGGAAGTGAACATCAACATTGGTGTCTTATTTTTTTCATATCTAAACATGCTATATAAATCATGATTCCAAATGTTTCCCATTTACTGCTCCCTTTGATGTATGTCAACTGCCTATGACGTAGCCGCATCAATGGCAGCTGGCCTAAAACAAAAACCACATGGCTTTATACTGTACTTACCTGACCTGGGCAATCGGATTGCAGCAGCAGACCTCCTGCACTTTTCCTTTGGGCTCCTCATTTAATAGGTCTCTACTGTTAAATTGTCTAATATTACCAATCCAGATAAACATGCTAGATAGTGTAAGAAATAGTCCAACCAAGCTAGAAGTGAATAAAGAGTCCCACTAAGCTTGTGTTTTCTTCTACTAATAGGGATAAAATCCAGGTTTTTGAGTGTACTGTTCCACCATTACAAGGGCAACTGCTCAAATGTGAGCCCCTATAATCCCAATATATCACTTGCCTTCCTGGCATTCCCACATCAGGTTCCCTGCTGCATCACGACACAGGCTGAGCGAGGATGCACTGGCTCCTGCTTTCTTATGCTAATCTTCTGTTCCAAACAGGGCCATATGCTGCGCAATATTATGTGCCGCATACAGTGCAAATGGGACGAGAGCCCCCCACATGCAGAATGGAAAGAGGAAGCAGGAAGTGTTAGGGGCGATCTGGAGAGTTTCATACAGCTCAAAATCCACTTTAAGCAGATTTTAAAAGTCATCTGACGTAAAACCAGATTTCCAGTTAAGCTCTATTTTGAACCCCAAACTTACAGACATTCTGTAGAAGCTGTGAATCCCAGAAATCTAAAAGATTTCTATTAATAATAATCAATGGCTACCTTCCCCACAAGTGAATGCTCCAAGTAAGCAGAGGGCCATCTTGGACTTAAAACTAACCAATGTACCAGACAAAATAACAAAGGTTCACTGTTTCAAGGGATGCACGGAAATAGAGAGTATGCACGGCATCTGGTGGACCTGACCAGCAGTACAGGAATTTTGGAAGAAAATTGAGGCCCTAATCTGTAGAAAACTGGAGATCACTTTTGATCTAACGCCGTGGACGGCCCTCCTGTGTCTTGCACCAAAGGGATTTTCTAAGCAGGTGAAACAACTCATCCTACACATTGTAGCAGCTGGAAGGTGGACTGTGGTGAGATTCTGGAAATCTTTAGAGCTGAATTTTGTGCAGGCGCTTGTTAAGATTCAGGAAATTGAACAAAATGTTGGCATATCAAGGAGGACAGAGCTGGCAAACATAAAGCTATGTGGGACCTATGGTATACCACCTGAATCCCCCCTCCTCCTCACCAGCCCTTCCCCCCTTCTTGGCCTTTCTTCTACTCTTCCCTTTTCTCTTTTTCTCCTTCTCTTCCTCCCCTTTCTCTATCATTTCTCCTCTTTCGCTAGACACAATCTAAGTTTTTCTTTATCTGAATGAATGGAAAGTTTGAATAGGCATGAATAATGTGTGAATGGAATTAGTTGTAAGAAAATAATGTGACTTGAGAGTATATAAATGAGTCAGACAGTAATTATTGATAACAGAATGGGTTTATAGTTTGGAATAATAATTGATCTGTATTATTACATACGTAATATGTAAAACCATACTTGATATATGCAAAATTAGTGCTACTAAGGCAAGTTATCACATATATGCTCTGTAAATGAAAATGAATAAAAACGTTTTGCATTTAAAAAATAACAAAGGTACGGGTTGGGGCACCTCGGAAACCGTGATCGTAATACTATTTAATTTAACTTAACTGTTATGAGGATTAAGTTTGGGTTGGTCCCCCTTAGAGTGGTGTCTTCAGGGTCTTACGTAATTGCCCTGTGTGGCACCCTCTAAGCGGGTTCCAGGTGCGCCTTGTTGTTTCCCATTAAAGGTTGCTTTTGTTGAATTTTTAAATGCAATAAGCAGTTTTTATTCTTAGCAATTACATCTACATTTTCATAAGCAATACAAAATACAAAAAATATATAAGAAATATAATAAACTAAGCATATAACGGTAGAAAAACAAAAAGGAAAATATTTTACAATATATACTATATACAAAAGGGTTTCTTTTCACCGATTATTTTGGTGAGCAGCCCTTAATTCAGGGTTGTTTCTCTGTTTACTCTCCTGTTTATAACAGGTATATTGGGTTTATAGTCCCTTGTTTGTAGCAAGTGCTGTTTGTAGCAAGAATGTTGGGCTTGTGATCCCTCTTTTGTAGCAAGTAAAATAGGTTTGCATGTAATCCCTCGTTTGTAGCAAGTGAGGTAAATTTGCATACGCGTTTCGCTCTAACGGCTTCTTCAGTGCATTTAGGTTGTGAACCATTCGGGAACTGCCTTCCTCAGTCCTTTCAGTGCGTTTAGGTTGTAAACCATTCGGGAACTGCCTTCCTCAGTCCTTTCAGTGCGTTTAGGTTGTGAACCATTCGGGAACTGCCTTCTTCAGTCCTTTCATTACTGTGTGGGGGGAATGTCCTTGTAAATGGAATCCGCTTCTACAGGCTCATCCGGTTCCCCAGATTGGAAAAGCGGGGAGGTTTTCTTATCTTTTCCGGACTCTGTATTTAGGTCCCACGTGCTTTCAGTGTGGTCTGCGTCTTGTAGCTACAAGACGAATGGTTCACAACCTAAACGCACTGAAAGGACTGAGGAAGGGAGTTCCCGAATGGTTCACAACCTAAACGCACTGAAGAAGCCGTTAGAGCGAAACGCGTATGCAAATTTACCTCACTTGCTACAAACGAGGGATTACATGCAAACCTATTTTACTTGCTACAAAAGAGGGATCACAAGCCCAACATTCTTGCTACAAACAGCACTTGCTACAAACAAGGGACTATAAACCCAATATACCTGTTATAAACAGGAGAGTAAACAGAGAAACAACCCTGAATTAAGGGCTGCTCACCAAAATAATCAGTGAAAAGAAACCCTTTTGTATATAGTATATATTGTAAAATATTTTCCTTTTTGTTTTTCTACCGTTATATGCTTAGTTTATTATATTTCTTATATATTTTTTGTATTTTGTATTGCTTATGAAAATGTAGATGTAATTGCTAAGAATAAAAACTGCTTATTGCATTTAAAAATTCAACAAAAGCAACCTTTAATGGGAAACAACAAGGCGCACCTGGAACCCGCTTAGAGGGTGCCACACAGGGCAATTACGTAAGACCCTGAAGACACCACTCTAAGGGGGACCAACCCAAACTTAAACTTTATTTCTCTCTGAACTCCGGTTCAGAAGCGCCTTGCCCAAAACTACTCGGTACCTCCCAGACCAAAGAACACCCCCGCTTCCCCCCCCCACAAAACATGTTATGAGGATTACTAATCAAGGATAGTTTTAAATTCTTAATTCTCAATGCGATAGATATAAACCTTAAAGGAATAAAAAGGTTAGAAACAAAAGTAAACCTATGTGGCTAAACAAAAGGGTTAAAAAAAAACAAAGAAACAAGGCATTTAAACATTTAAAGCAAGAAGGTACAATGGAATTCTTACAAAAAGAAAAGACAAAGCTGGAGATGGAAAGACAGATTGCCAAAGAGAGTAATACTAACACTGAAATGTTCTACAGCTACGTAACAGTAAAATATACAAACCTGGAAGAGGGAGCAATATAGAAGGAGCAGATAAAGCCAAATTACTAAACATATTCTTTGCTTCCCAATTCACAGGTGACATTCAGAGAAATTTACGGACATTTTCCATTAAATGTCACTGTCTAACCAAGAAATAAGTGTGGGACACCGCCTTAAACAAATTAAAATAGACAAATCCCTGGGACCAGATGGCATTCATCCCCTTGTTTTAATTGAATTATATACAGTAATAGACATGACACTATTTCTAATATTTCAAAATTCCATAATGTCGGGGACTGTTCCATAGGATTGGTGCATACCAAATGTAGTGCCAATATTCAAAAAAGGGGCCTAAAGGGGAACCTGGGAACATACAGACCAGTAAGTTTAACATCTGTGGTGGCCATTCTTTTTGAAAAGGCCTAAACCTTTTTGAAGAGATGCTATCATGAAATATCTCTGTGAAGGTGATCTTTTTCCTGCCAGACAAACATGATCTGCTTTTAAGAGGAAGTAAGTTCAATATTGGATGTCATTGCATGTCCTATATTGTGACATTTCTATATTTGGTACTGTGCCACATAAAAGACTGGTACATAAGAGGAGAATGCATGGACTGGGAGAAAATGTGTGTACGAGGGTAATTGGCTTAATGATAGGAAACAGAGTGTGGTTTTAAACAGTGCATACTAACATTGGATCACCTGGATTAGTGCTGGGCCCAAATCTTTTTATTATATATATTAATTATATTGGAAATGGATTAAACAGTGAAATCTAAATCTTTGCGAATTATATAAAGGTGTGCAAACTGATTTAGATAAATTGTAGGCCTGACCAGAAAAATGGCAAATGAAGTTTAATACAGATAAATGTAAAGTTATGCACATGGGCAGGAGCAATTTGTGCAATGATTACACACTAAATGGGTAAAAAAAAACTATGGAAAGACCTAGGGGTTTTAGTAAATAATAAACTGTAGTGAACAACTTCAGGCAGGTGCTGCCAAGGCAAATAGGATCAATGGGTGCATCAAGAGGGGTATAGTTGCCCATGACCAGAGCATCATTTTACACCCATATAAGTCACTGGTCAGACCCTTACTGTGGAATATTGTGTACATTTCTGGGCACCAGTGCATAAGAAAGACATATCATAACTTGAGCCCGTTCAAATGCCGGCAACTAAATTAATAAATGGAATGAGGGAACTGGAGTACCCTGAAAGATTGTCAAAGTTAGGTTTATTTAGTTTGGAAAAGAGACCCCTAAGCGGTGACTTAAAGTGGACCAACACCCTCCCTTGATTGGCCCGGGAATCTATAAGCTTCCCGGACCGAGCAGCTCCCTGACTGCGGGGCACCCCAGATCCCCGAAAATCCTACCTGATCCTTGTTCCAGTGGCGCATGCGCGGGCCGCTGCTGCCCCCGCGCGTCCCTCTAGCAGGGTGCGCTACCTGTAAGAGGGACGCGTGGGAGGCGGCGGCAGCCCGCACTCAGCTTGTCCGGCACTGCCTCTCCTTGTCCATCGGCGGCGATTGGACGAGCGAGTCACGTGGGAGCGGGGTCAGGTGAGTTTTCGGGGCTTTCTGGGGGGTTTCACACAGCGGGGCGATCGGGGTGCCCCGCGGAAGTGGACCAATACCCAGGATAGTCAAAATCCTGGGTGTTGGTCCACTTTAAGTATGTATTAATATACCCGGGGTCAATACAAAGAGCTGTTCCACAATCTATTTAAAGCCAGGACTGTAAGTAAACCTTGGAGGCATCCACTAAGGTTGGAAGAAAGCCCCTTCCTTCGCTGGAGGGGATTCCAGAGAAGGTAGTCATGAAGAATACAATAAAAGTGTACACTAACAAACAGGCAGAAATGGATGGACTAAAGTCTCTTTTTAGCCTTACATACCATGTTACTATGTATAAGTATCCCCTCTGCTTACATTGTTATCTGGATTAGAACCATTTTGTTATTGATGGTGCTACTTTAGATTAAATGCTTTTCTAGCACCATAAGATGCACCTTTCCCCCTAAAAGTTTGTGTGTGTTGGGGAGAATGGGATGTCACACTGCATATAATGGGGAAATGGATGGGGGCGAATGCCACACTGCCTGTAATGAGAAATGGGAAGGGGGGAATGTTGTAATGTCTATAAGGGTGAGATGGGAAGTGAGAGAATGGCACACTGCATAAAATGGGGAATTGGGGGGGGGTGCTGCACTCCCTAAAATGGAGAATTAGACGGAGGATGCCACGCTGCCTATAATGGAATGGGGGAGGGGAAAATGCCACACTGCCTACAATAGGGAAATAGGGGGGAGAATGCCCAACTGCCTGTAATGGGGGGGTGATGCCACACTGACTGTATTGAGGGTGATTCTGCACACTGCCTGTTATACAGTATATATATATATATATATATATATATATATATATATATATATATATATATTTCTTCTTACTTTTCCCTGTATAAATCTATATTTCAATTCAATCTCTGTTTCAATTTAGCCGAACGGGAACAGAAACAACATCTGTAGCTGCACCTGATATGTAATTGCATCTGCATAGGTGTAAATAGGGGGGGATATAGAGTGATCATGCCCCCTCCCCACATTAATGATCCCTTTCAGGTATAAATACATTCTTTTTTTGAGCACTGCTTTTGCTCTTGCCACTTTCTCACCCCATTTAGGTAGTATTTTCCATGCAACAAAGAGTGTAATATCTGAACCAAGCCTAAATATGTGAATCAAGCATGAAGTCAGTATGCAAAGCAAGCATGTTATAGACTTTTTCATTTAAATGCCTTATAGTTTTGCTCCCGAAATGGAAAGGCTGTGCATGTTACAAACTGTAACATTACAAGAGACTGGTTTAGGACTTTCTTTAAGGTTAGATAAATCCCAAATAACTACAATGGCTTTGAGTGTACTGAACAGGTATTCTGTTACACTTCCAAGTATTGATTTAAAAGCTCACAACAAAAAGCCTGCCAGAATGAATGGCTCTTTTTATCCCTAACCTCTGAAGCTGATAAGGAGCAATAGATTAGCTAAAATGTGTCCCAGGATAAATTCAGCAGGACAAGAGATATTCAGTAGGGCTGTAGTAATTCTAATACCTAAATATGTTTTGTATCAGCTGCTTTCTTTTACCTGTAGGTGTGCAATAAAATGTTTTATAGAGCACTTTTGGAATTACCTGAACAGAATATGCTGGATAAATTGCTCAGATTGGTAGATTCAGAGTGGTCAGATGGTACACAAGCAATATAATTACCATTTTAGCCATGCCAGAACTGGTAAAATTGCATTCATATTGTTATGACTTTAGAACCCCTAATTCATAGTTCAGCAATAGTACAGACACAACACACATATGCAACAGCTACAGAGGGATGTTGCAGCAATAAATGACTTCAGTTTACAGCTATTCTGACCTGTGCCCAAGGGCTCTGTAAGCACTACTAGAGTTACCATCACAATGTTATGGACCTAAAAAAAAAAACAAATTCAAGGTCCACATCATCATAGTTGTTAGCTGTACATGGGAAAAAAGCACTGACACCCATAAAATGAGCCATGTTCCCCTCATGAGCTTGCAGTCATACGACATGAGAAAGGGGGTGTCAGTGTGATTTCCAGAAAAGCTTAAGAAAAGGCTCCATCCGTGGCAGCCAGCATTCCCCTGGTGACATGCCAGGGCTTACAAACAGGGGACCGTTGTCTCCCATCAGCCCAAAGGCTAGTAGAACTTTTACTTTAACCATTACTGCCAACATCACAAGAGTCGAGGGGACGGGAAGAGGACGCTGCCCGGAACTGGATGAAGACACCAGGAGTGAATATAGTGTAATGTAGATTATTAAAATGTTTTCAAATAGGGTTGTGTGTCTTTTTACTTTAACCTCTTCCATTCATCTGTTTATAGCAATATTAAAGTTCCTGTCTAGGCACACTCACCCCCCCCCCACCACCATCCTTCTTGGAGACAGTGGTATAATAAGCCATTTCAAAATCTCAGATTATATATAAAAACCTTATGTATTTTAAGTGATGACTCTTTTTTTGCTTCAGTCTCTGGGTGTGGCTGAGCTGGGACACGCATATCTGTTGTGGTAAGAGACAACTGTGGGACCACTGTGGTTTGTCATGCTCGCTCATGCTGAGAGTACCAAGGGACAGAGTGGCTGTTAGACCACTTTTTTATGTGGTCCTCGAAGGAATGGAATTTAATGAGTACAACGTTTGGCTTCTACTCAACACTGCACAAAATGCAGAATGGACACATGGGAGCTGCTTGCTGCCTGATTATTGCCATTGGGTTTACAGTCCCTTTAACTCAAGTGAGTAAAGTTAAAATATCTTAAACTGCTCCTAAACCCAGGATTTTCACTATCCTGGGTTTTGGTCCACCCCCCAGGCATCCCGATTCTGGATGCTCCACTGTGTGACACCTTACCGGTTGGCTGATATAAATACCTCCCAACATTCCAATGGCACAGGCGATCGCCGCATGGCACCCTCTACACCCCTCTAAGGCTTCCTTAATTACGCGCAACCTGTGGGCTCATTGGCAAGATAAGAATGCTAGGGTCTCATGCAGCAGGGCATGCCTAATCTGCCATGGGGGTGGATATGTAACTTTAAATACAGCTGGACAAGATGAGATAACAAAAGCCTAACAATACCCTGTCATGTCATATATTGCATGCCATTTCAGTTTTGTGTGTGCTAGCGGAATGGAAAAAAAATAGGTTTAGACTAGTTGTGCTGGCTGCACCTGCTAAAGTGGGTGGTGAAGGATCAGCATTCACAGAGCAAGCTACAGCACAGCCAGGTACATTCATCACTAGTCAGACAAGAAGAGAAAAGACAGGGTTAAACCTTTTGAATGACATGTTTGGACAAACATACATAAGTCACACTGCACACAATGTGTGTCATATTACCCATATAAGTTGCAAGGGGATTTGTTTTCAGGATACTGACATTATTTTGCTAAAGTTATGTGGCTATATTGGGGGTAATCAATTCGATTTTGTGAGTTTCACTATTCACAGAGGCTTTCCAATGAAAACAAACAATGATTTGCTAAAGCGAGATATTTCTAGTAGTGTCTATAAAGATCTTTGTTCTATGATGTGATTTAACGCATTACTGTGTTATAACAAGCATTGGGTGAACCAAAACCACAAAATTCAGGTTCGTACCAAACTTTTGTGAGTTCAGGTTCCCAAACCCGAATTTCAGCTAGAAGTCCATGTTCAGGTTCGGCCCAAACCTGGAAAAATCAGCTTCTCCTAAGCAGAGTGTGCAGCTGGAAGTGCTGTAACTTACCTGAGCCTCACGATACGGTCCCTTGCTTCCGTCGTGTCAGTTTGCAAGTGGTCTATGAGCAGGGCCACAGAAAGATGGCCGCCTCTCTCCCATGGGGTGTGGGGACCGTCCTAGTGCCCAGTGATTTCAATGGGGACCACAGTTCTGGTTCGGCCGTACCCGAACTTCAGAAAACCCCTCATTCCTAGTTATAACATAAAATATTATGCCACTAGACCACCCTGATTCTATTAAAATGAGACTGATTTGGGCAGGGTCGGACTGGAGCACTTTGGAGAAAATTGTCATTGGGGCCCAACCTTTAGCTTAAATACAATTAGACTGTAATGTAGTGTTTCTTCGAAGATAAGACCCTGTCCTATATTCATTTTTGCTACAAAAGATGCTCTTATTTGGGGGATGTTATTTTTCTATAAACAACAATCTACATTTATTGATAGCACTAAAGATAAAGCTTTATTCCTGGAGTGGCCAGCACTTGGACTTATTTGTTGGGCAGGGCTTATATTTAAAACACCCTGAAAAATCATGCTAGGGCTTATATTCAGGGCAAGTCTTACTTTAGGGGAAACAGGGTAATATAAAATATGAGTTTTTTTTATCAAATAGCAAATAATATTTACTAATTAAAATAACAAACTCAGAGAATAATCTAGGTAAGCCAGAAACACTATTTTAATCTTGGATCTCATATACTGTCCTGATGGTGGCTTGGGTCAGTGCCTCTACCCTGCATCCACCACTATTGTTTTTTCTTTTTTTAGAAAAAAGAAAATTCTTGGGTGAATGTTTTTTGCATTTACAATTCTTCTGATGTGTGGTGATGCTTTTACTCACCATGCAATGCTTTGGGAACATATCAAATTGGTTTTATGCTACTGTTTCGAAAAGCTAGCTCAGGGGGCAGGCAGTTGAACTTGAGCAGATCTCCTCTGTAGAAGACAAATAGTATGTTCAACTCCACATTTTCAATGCAGGATGTAAAAGTGATCCCTCCTCTTTCTATGTAGCATATTGTTTCGGATTCTTAATATTGAACTCTTTTTGCAACAGAGCTACTATCTAGACAGAGCTTAAGACTTAGCACTAATTACATCATCTGTGCATCTGGAAGCAGATCTAACATGGCCTTTTGGTGGTCCTTGAGGAGAGGTTTGAGCACCACTGATCTTAAAGAGGTACTATTGTCAAAAATGACATTGCACCGCTAAAGAAAGAAGCAGGCTGACCAGGTACTCACATCTTACAGGATCCTTCTACAGCCTATCAGCTTGCAGAGCCAGTGCTGGCTGTGCTGATAGGCTGCGTGCGGTCAGGTGGGATGAGCAACCCGGAAGAGGCAAGTATCTGGGTGACCTGTTCTCTCTTTCCTGTTCTAGCGGTTCGATGCATATCAGGGGCGCCCGACCCAGGCTGCCCCACTGGTGCATATAAAAGAGGGTAGTCTCTGTATGTCCCATAGACCCCAGGATATCTTTACAAATCACTAGTGATGGGCCTCGAATTTGGGCCAAAGCTAGATTCACCCCTGTTCCCCCCATTCCAGATTCCAGCAAGATTCGGGTCAAATTATGCCATTTGCTGATGCTGGCAGGTGGTATGCCGACCATCACTATCCTGTGTACTAGTATAGGGGTCCCTTGAAGCCCTTACCAGTACCCAAACAGTTTTAAAGAAAAAAACATTTTTAAAATATAAAAAAAAGAACTTGCCGATCCTTTCTTCATCTGTTCCCTGCAGGTAAGGGGAACCCTCCTGGAATCTTCTTGATGCCAAGGAGCTGCTATTGCAGCTGTCCCGCTTGCATCTGAAGTGAGGAGGGACACAGGTCCCCCTTTCCTTCTTCCCTGGTGTCCTGCCAAGCAAATCCAGGCTTGTCGGAACAGAGAGGCTTGTATACCACAGAGAAGGCACCTCTAATGATTTCATTTGAGGGGAGGGAAGTGATGGGAGGTGTCCCAGGAGCCCCCGGCCTGGTGGAACAGCAGAGTGAACACTGTCCTCAAGTGGACACATGAAATAAGAAGCGGCAAGTGTATTTTGTTTTCTTTTTTTCGCACATTCTGGTGGCGGGAGCTATTGTATCTGGCATTCGGTACCAAATAATGCATTATGGCAGATACTGTGCACTATCCGTCAATTCATGGAGCAAATAATTACACTTTGGAGTAAAAAGTGCATGCTAACTAAAAATGAAGAGCACTGTTTACTCCAAAAAACGATGCAGTGCATTTTCACAGCTGGTGCTGAATCGAGTGGTGAGTGGGTTCTTCCCAGGCCCTGAGATGTCCTGTCTGGCCCTTTTGGGTGTAGGAGCATCTCTATTTCTCTCTAGTTCAAATCTTCTCTTTAAAGCAGTCCAACACACTTTTTTAGAAATTGATTGCTTTATAAGATTTGGAAAATTGCTTAAACCCCCCTGCGCACATCCCTATGCAAAGCCCAGTTTCCAACACTATCCTCCTAGGGTGATCATGTAGTCTGTGTTTCCATCGGCAGCCAGAAAAGCAGTAACACTTCTGCACTTCTGGAATCTGCAGGGCGGTTATGCATGAGGGGCTCCAGAAATCTGGATGCCCCTCAGAGTCTATCACTTGGCAGTCCGGCATCAATCTTCTAATAAAATGGGTGTGTGGATAATTTCCAACTGTCTCCATTTAGGGTTACTTAATTTACAGCACTCAGCATCACATTTCTCCACTGTTTTGTCACAGTACTAACATTGTTTCAATGCACTTTTAGCAGCTTACACTCAAAACCACAAAGGACCCCCAATTCCAAAGATAACAGACACTCAAGTACATGACACTCATTAATGCAGATGCCTGGGCATTAAGCTTCCTCCACATGTTCCACAGGTCTCTTTAAGATAACTTCTTGGTCTTAGGAATCATCTTTAGTTTCCCTGAAGCTGTCTCCTGGCTTCTCTGAGGTCTCTGGTTTCTTTAGGTTCTGGCTGGGCTGGTCATTCTCCTCT
The DNA here is from genome assembly GCA_027917425.1 of Gastrophryne carolinensis. NCBI lineage: Eukaryota > Metazoa > Chordata > Amphibia > Anura > Microhylidae > Gastrophryne > Gastrophryne carolinensis. Next base: position 407,759,437 of record CM051234.1, on the reverse strand, counting down.
TCTCCTACCCAGTACTTCATGTTCCCCTTTAATGTAATACTATGTAGAGCTCGTTTGCATAACCTGCATATGTTCAGAATTAATGCACATGCCCTGGCCCTTAGGTGGTCTTGGCATTCTTATTCTGTCATTTAAGGGATTTTTCCAGGCAATATAGCAAAAAGCTGTACTTACCTTTTACCCCTCACAGTGAAATGCTTTTTCCCCCGGTGTTTGGAAAATCACCTAATTTTATTATCCAGTTCAGTGGTGTTGGCCCTCAGCCTCACCTCCGTGACAGATACACCCCCATCCCCCCGCCATCACATTGACATGCCCATGCATGCAATTTTTACTGCAATAAATGGTCCGAGCCTAGGCTTGGCCTGACATTCAATTTAAGAGTATGTTTTGGAAGGAGGGTCGAGGGGAGACAGCATTGGACTGGATCTAGCAATTGGGTGAGCCACAAGGTGCGAGAACGTGAGTATCTGCTGCATGGAATAAAAGTTATATTTTTTATTGCTTTATTGCTTTGACAATTACTTTACTTGTTTATGTTTATTCATAGCAACACCATAGTCTGTGATACTGTTCAAGGTAATTGCAGGAGGTAAGACAAGTAGAATACTTTTAGCACACAATGAGAACAATGCATATAATCCACACTTGATTATGATTCATGGGTAACAGAAGTAAAACTAAACACATAGATGTGGGACTACATAGGGAGAAAGGGTCCTGCCCTTGCAAGTTTACATTCTAAATAGTCCCCAAGATAAGAAAAGTTGCACTGAACTTTGCCTTTATGAAGCACTTATTTTAGCTTGCTACCCCCTTACACCTCAAGCTTATCTGGACTCTTAAACCTCCTTTAGCCTTCTCTGGAGGAGTTCCCTTTGTGCCTTCCTTGCTACCACCAACTAATGACATGGTGGTTTATATTTAGAATATCTCATTCAGTAATTTATAATTGTACATATCCAGAGCAATAGCAGCCTAAATATTAGCAACCCCTTGCATTGTGTTGTTGCTAAAGCCTCATTTTAGACATAGCACACAATATATTTTTTTTATAGCACACACTCAGATGACCTTAGATATCCGTATATATGAAATGATCTGGCAGCTGTAAAGATCTGTGTCTCGGGTTCTATTTTTACAGCAAAGTTTAGAAATAATACCACCATCAATGCTGTATTGTTTTCCTACAAATGCCACAGCTATGTCACCTTTGTTTCACGTGAGCTTGTGTTTCTTCACGGCATTATCAGGAAATCAAGAGCAGTAAAATACAAGTCTCAGAAAAACAGCTTGAGCCCCAGGCGCTGCAGAATTTATTATTGGCAGATTTCCTGTCGCCAGCCACTCCCAGGATTTTCTGGGAGAAATCCCCCAATAACATCTTGTGAAAATCACCAGTTATGATGACAAGACAATAAAACATGCAGACAGACAGGGGGAGGTGACCGTCACAGTGTGCAGAGTTCACAAAGGAGAGGCTTTCTGGCTGAAGGTGGAACACTACAACGCCCATGTCATTCATGTTTCCTAACTCTTTCACTGAATGTTAAATTGAGGAAAGCAGATAAGGGATGTATCTGTGAAATGTGATTGTAGAATCAAGACCGTGAGTGGCTGCTGGTCAGTGCTGTGTGCTGGCAGGTGATAAGCTGTTTCTTATTATTGCTCAGAACTATCACCCTGATGCACGCATGGTCCTGGCCGCCATTTATCTCGATGCGCTACCAGCAGAATGGCTGGCAAGACACTTTACAGCTCTTGTTTTCACTCGTTTCAGGTCCCCCCGTCTGATCATGTTTAGCCAGATGGAAGGATACAAGCTCTGAAATACAGACAGAGCAGGGTGTGGTTTCTTTAGAACAATATGTATTTTCTTCTTTGCTAATCCTCAATGTGGTACAGCCAGTAACCTGAGAGGGGAAACAAGCCGGCAGGCATGTTTTCCTGGCCTGCGTGACTGGGAAAGGGTATGGTAGTGGTTACCTCTCCGAACAAATGCGATGGCGGCATTCAGTAAATAAGCTCTGATCCTGGGGTACATTCCCTTAACTATCCAGCTACCTGAAAGCAAGGGGGCACATTCCCATTCCCTTCCATCACTCCCTACACTTCACAGAATCAGCTTAAGGGGAAGTGAATTTAGCGTTTTGAGGTCTCTGGCATCCCTCATACCTAGATCTGCCAGCAAGCAAAGATAGATAACATCTGCTTCTACTAAGGCAGCCTAGGATCTTGTTTTCGACATCCCATTGATTTTTCGTCAGACTGCCAGTTCTGTACTTATGTTCCCCTCTGTCTGCAGTTACAAAATGAAGCAGCAATGAATGACTTCAAACAAAAGGTCTTCTGCTGGGGAAGCAAGATTCTTGCCCTGCCTTTCCCTCCAATTATCAGAGGCACTCAGAAAATTCCAGGCATTGTTAATGCTTTCTGAAATTCTCCAACCTAAAATGGCACTGTGTACAAAAACCATAGAAATATTGCCCTTATTTATCCTTATTCTGTGCAGTTTTTAAATCACCATGTGAGCTTTTATAGCTTTGTTTTTTTTATAGCCCCTCCCTATCACTAAGAGTTAAAGAAATAAGGCCATGTGTTTTCAATGCTGAGTAAATCTAAAGAGATCCAAATGTCATGACAGACATTTAGATTGCTTCTATTCATAGAGCGGCATGCAAGGGTGCATGACACACAGCCTATTTTTGAGCTATACACTTACATTACTTCCAAGTCCCCCTGTCAGATGGAGATGCTGAATCTACCAACCTTATTGCATCTCCGCTTCCTCTGCTGCGTGCACATCACCGGCGAGCCAATCATAGCGTTGATATTGCCAGGGTTGCACAGAGCTGATCGTATAGCCCGAACAACCTGCTAGTTGTTACTTTTCAAAAAGCGGGTGCTTCCCAAATTGCCATGCAACCTTGTATGCTTCGTTATTAATAGAAGTGATCCAAAACTCTTCATCACTTTTGGAACACATAACTATTGTGAAAAAAGGGACCAATAATAAAATACCATACCATTGTCATATCACATGATTAAGGGCCAGCCCTGAGCCCGAAACACGTCAGAGGATGGCATTATCACTTTGCTCTGGATCTGATTTCATTTTTTTAAGGCTGAGGTATGACATTTACTGGATGGAGATGATTTTAATAATGAATCAATAAAGCATTGACATTTTAAGTAGTGCAGACCTTTCACCTTTGACTTTGCTACTGTTGTGGGGCGAGGGACAGCCCTGGGCAGAGCACCCTGACTGCTTTACCGCTGTGCATAACCTTTTTCCACATTCGCACCTCTTGCGGTGTGGTATGACTCCATACATGGTGTAAAAAAAAGCAGAAAAGACAGAATAAAGGAAAAAAAAGAATGGCATAACAGATGATAGAAAGAACTAACAAAGAATAGATAGAAAGAAAAGGACTAGAAGGAAAGAATGGAGTAGAACAAACAAGGAATAGAAGAACTGACAAAGAAAGAGTGTCTCCCAATGGTCAATTTACCCCTGGCTGACAGTCCTTAGTCTTGGTTACTGCTCGGCCCTGCATAGGGGCTGCCCAGGGAAGATGGAATGAGGTGCGCCCTCCCAATGTGCAGTGGCCAATATAAAAAATGGAGAGGAGAGGTTTCGAGGGGCAAAATGCAGAGGAGCGTGCAATTTTATTCCAGATTACAGATGCACAGGAGTCACATGGCCACTGCAAGGGGAGAGGATGAGGCCGCAGACTGCCTTTAACCCGTTGCACCCTCTCCCCCTTCTATACACACACACACACACACACACACACACACACACACACACACACACACTGTGGGGAAGCATTTGCAAGGAGGCATTAACATGACAACTTTTTCTTTTCACTATGGCAGTAATGTCAGCGCCCCCCCCCCCTTGCAGGTGGTCACCCTAGGCACAGGCCTAGGTTTTCCTAATGGTAAATACAGCCCTGGTTCTAGTTAACCCTCCCACTCCCTACAGCAGGTCAGGGGCCACAAAGGATTGATCCAAGAGTCACATGTGGCCCGCAGCCACAGGCTGAGCATTTGTGACTTCCAAGCAAAGGGTTATATTAGCTGCCTTCTGCTTGCTCCATACAGGCTGCCAGAGGTGGCATCTTTCATTCCTCTGCGTTTGCAATTTTGCAATCCCTGATAAACCCTGCTGGACTCAGGCTCATTCAACCATTTGCCTGGAATGTTCCTTTAAATTTCCAGTTCAGGACATAACATTAAAAATGTGATATTCACATTTCCACCCCCCCCCCCGGTTCCTCCATGCAGCATCTGCGTTTTCATACTTGCCAATTAGGAAGAACAAGCAATTCTTTCCCCCATCGCTGCTCCTACTCCACTTATTGCAATGGGGTGGGTGGGCTGAACCCACATTGGGATGACCGCTTCATTGCTATGAATGGAGTGGAGTACGGAGGCTGCTGGTGCTGGAAGATACTTGCTCCCCACCATTGGTATGAAGATACCGCCACAAATTAGAGGAGCTGCAGGTGAGTATAGACTTTTTTTTTTGTTTCTGCCTGGCCAACACTGTGCCTTTACATTCCTGTAAGTTTCAGTCATTGTAACAAAGGACCTGGAGCAGCATGAATACAAGTATAAGAGACTGGAGAACTCATTATCTATCACCATTAGAACACCCTGCTTGGAGGTGTTCTAATGGTGATAGATAATGAGTTCCGATTGGGATGTCCCTTCCCCCCACAGATTCAATGCTAAAGCAAAACCTATGTTTGTTTCCATATAAAAAGGTTCATCATTATATCTGATGAGAAGGCTGGCACACAGCTTTGTGAAATTTGGTTTTCCAAATAATTTGGGCCCACATTGTAGTTGAGTTTGACACCCCTGAGCTATAAGATAGATACCCAACAGTCCTAGTAAAAACATAATTAAAAAAATTCCCCAAAATGTCACTTGTCTGCCTTAAAAAGTAGGGACAGCTCCAGGGAAGGAGGTAAACTGCCCCCAGTTACAGTGTTTCAGGTTTCTGGCCCAGGGGCTGAGGATGTTCTTCAGAAGCAGAGGGTGGTACGGATCAGCTCAGACAAAACTGTGAGCTTTTAACGGTAAGGGGGTTTGGGTAAACCAAAGTAAATAATGACTTTAGATTCCTATAAACATTCACCACAGAGAATGATTAGGCATACCCCTTTCAGGGATGATCCCCAGGAAGGCCAAAACCATGGAGCACTGCATGATTGGGACAGGAAACAGCTTTACACTGCAGCAGTGCATGCCTCCTACTGGAGGAGGCACAATAGCCACATGTGTGCCACAGTTTTCAGATAGAGCTTTGCTAGGAAAAATACAATTCTGTGATTACTCACCTGTAGAATTGTTATTATGAGTATCTTCAGATGTCACGTGACGGCAGAGCAGAAAAAGTGGCCCCTCCCGGCCCATATATACCGAGGCACCTCCCACAGAACCCCAGTATTTAAAAAGCAGTTAACAAAGCCGGGAGAATATAAACAACAATCACCATAAAGAGGTAACAAGAACAACTAGGGTGGGGCGGAACGGGACATGATGTATAATAACAATTCTACAGGTGAGTAATCACAGAATTGTATTATTCTTAGTATACATCACGTCCCGTTCCGAAAGATATCCTTACACATGGGACATCCAATAGAAGTGTCCGTAAGGTAGGGTGGGATCCCCAAAAGCAACAACAAGCAGTCTAAACCACTACCGCCTGCAGAACTTTGCGGCCAAAAGCAGCATCAGCTGAGGCCTTAACATCAACCTTATAAAACTTAGAAAAGATATGAACAGAAGACCAAAGGGTCGATTCAAAGAAACATGTAACAGCTTGGATTTTGGTGCCGATCATCCTATTTTTCCCGTCCGCTCGTGCGTTCGTATGAACTTGCGAGTGATTCTATAAGCAAATACGTTTCTATCCTAAAATGTACGTCCGTTCGTATGGCAGTTCGGGAATCAGACCTATGTCAGTTTCCATCCTGAATTTTCCGTTTCATTTCTCAGGTTGCAACATTGGTTTTGCCCTTTTTCCGTTTTTGTCTGGACGTAAATCCTTCTGATCTTGCGGCTGCGCACTACAAACTTACCTCATTAAAGTGCATTCTAAATATTTGGTCTTATTTTTCTTTATTTCATTCATTTTGTAGTAACCAACCATTAATGAATGCATTTGCATAAGTAAATCTTACTTTGTTTAATTTTTAGTTAACTTGCATTTTTTACTTGTGGATGTAATTTTAATATTTTGGCTTCAAATGGTACAACTTTAAATTTTGTGTGTGGTTACCCACACCCTCTCCATACAGATTGCTCTCAAATATAAAAAAACACCCAGCAACTTCTGCATGTTATGAGTCTAGAAACAGCCAAGATGGCGGCTCAGGTATTATCGGGCAGCCTGCAAACAGAAAGGGCCTTGTGACTGTGTTGCTCTGCATTCTTTGATTTCTGACCTTTCCGTGCCCCCAGCTCTGCTGTGTCTGTGCAAAATACAGCAGTAACCCACATCCTGCACTTTATCCCGCTCTCCTCTCCTCAGTAAGTGTGATGCATCTGACCAAAGATGTGCTTAAATAATTAAACAAAGCAAAGGTAAACAACTACACCAATAAATGCAATCTAAAAATATTATTCTAGTACATCAATTTAAAAATAAATACCAAAGGACATAAATTTCTTTAATTAACGCAAATATATTGCAAAATAAAGGTTTACATGCAAAGGACTAATTAAGGTCCACATTAAAATGCTTTTATAAGGCATACGTGAATCAGGTATGCATTGCCATACAATTTATGGCCTCGGCCATGCTGATACATGCAGTTCATTGGAGCTCAAGACGCGCAGACTCCTCCACATAGCCAAAAAACCTGTTCAAGAACAGCAATACGACTGCTAAAAGGTGTCGGCAGTGGCTTTCTTTTAAAACGTATTTAGAGGTTTGAAAACTGTTCTCTGAATCACACCTAAACTCATTCGATTATCCTAAGTTTTACGTTTTGATCCTAAGTTTTAGGATTTGATCCTAAGTTTTACGTTTTGATCCTAAAATTTAGGAACGAACTTGCGATGATCGTAAGAGCATATACGCATTCGTACGTAGGCTCGTGCGAGTCGGAAATGGCCAAAAAAACAGGAAAAAATGACTAACACCCACCCAAACTTACGATTCTCGATCCGAAATCAATTAACTTTTGCTCTTTGAATCGAGGGGCAAGTTGCGGCCTTGCAAACTTGTTCAACAGAAGCCTGGTGCTGAAAAGCCCAAGAGGCACCAATAGCACAAGTAGAATGAGCAGTAAGGCGGAAAGGAGGTTTCTTTCCCTTAGCAGAATAGGCCTGAATCACGGCCTGACGGATTCACTTGCTGATAGTGGATTTAGCAGGAGCTTGGCCCTTCTTGGGATGGGCGGAACCACAAAGAAAACATCAGTCTTCCTAAAGGATTCAGTAGCCACCAAATAGAACTTCACAGCCCTAACTGCAGAAAATCAGTTTTAAAGCGAAACGCCACCTCGTCCTGGTGTCTTTCAAAATAAGGAGGCTTGATGGAAAGCACCGCCAATTCAGAAACTCTCCTGACTGAGGTAATAGCCACCAAAAAGGCTACCTTGACAGTGAGAGTGGACAAAGCTGCTTTCTGCAAAGGTTCAAAAGTAGACCCTTGTGAAGTGACCTAGACTCACACCAGTCAATGTAAGCACGCCAAACCCTGTAGTAAATGGTAGAAGAAGACTTCTTCCTAGCTCTGATCATGGTATTAACTACAGAGGCCGGCAACCCTTTATCCATCAAGATGGAGGTTTCAGCAGCCAGGCTGTCAAAGCCAGTGTTTGTAAATTGGGGTGGCACAGCCGCCCCTGAGTGAGCAGGTCTGGCACCAGGGGCAGGACGAAACGATCTACTGCCAACTGTACAATTTCTGCGAACCAAATTCTTCTTAGCCTACATGGGGCCACCAGAATGGCTGGCACCCCCTCCTGGGCTATTTTGCGCAGCACCCTGTCCAGTAGAGGAAATGGAGGAAAAATATAAAGGAGCTGAAAGATCTTCCAAGACATTGCCAGAGCATCCACTGATAGGGCCAGGGGATCCTGTGACAGGGAGACAAAGGCTGGAAGCTTGTGGTTGTGACGGGATGCAAACAGGTCCACATCCGGCAGGCCCCAACGGAGGCACAGAGAGTGAAACACCCTGTTGCTGAGGGACCATTCTCCCATGCGAGAAGCCCCCCTGCTCAGAGAGTCTGCTTCCAGATTCTCCACCCCCGGAATGTACACAGCCGAGATGCAGGGAACATTGTCCTCTGCCCATGACAGAATCAGGGATACTTCCTTGAGAGCCCTCCTGCTCCTGGTTCCTCCCTGATGATTGATGCCGTCTGGTTGTCTGAGCGGATCTGTACCGCCAGACCCCGAAGGCACGTGGTGAGCTGGGAGAGCACTAACCTTATTGCCCTTAGTTCCAGAATGTTGATTGGGGCATGGGCCTCCTGAGGACCCCACTGCCCCTGGAATTTCAGGGACTTCCAAAAGCCCCCCCCCCAAGTCAGAAAAGATCTGGCCACTAGCAGATTCCTTGAGTCCAGCCACCATGACAGAGACTGCCTGGCCAGAGGGGACAGCACAAACACCTGATCCAGGGACCCTGGGTTCCGATACCATACCGACAAGAGATGAAACTGGAGAGGTCTCATGTGAAACTGAGCGTATGGGACAGCCTCGAAGCTGGACACCATCAGACCCACCAGCTGCATTGCCTGTCTGATGGACGGATGAGGGCAAGACAGCAGGAGCTGTATTTGTGCCTGAAGACTCTCTACCTTCAGCTGAGGGAGAAAGACCTTGACCTGAGATGTATCCAGAGTCATGCCCAGAAAAGACTTTACCCTGGAAGGAGACAGGGAAGATTTGGGAAGATTGATCACCCAGCCAAACTTTTCCAGAGTGGATACCACTGTCTGAACGTCCATCTCTGCTTGTTGCAAAGTCTGAGAAGCTACAAGAATGTCGTCCAGGTAAGGAAGAATGCGAATGCCCTGAGATCTCAACAGAGCCATTACTCCTGCCAACACCTTGGTGAACACCCTGGGAGCAGAGGTAAGACCAAATGGCAGAGCCACAAACTGGTAATGCTGATCTTCCACTGCGAACCTGAGAAATCTTTGATGGCCTGCAAAAATTGGCACATGAAGGTAAGCATCCTTGATGTCTATAGAGGACAAGAGGACAAGAGAATTTATGGCAGAACGCAGAGTCTCCATGCAAAAGTGCCTGAATCTGATAAATCTGTTGAGGAGCTTTAAATCCAGGATAGGCCTGACAGATCAGTCCTTTTTGGGGACAGTGAAAAGATTGGAATAATAGCCCTTGCCCCTTTCCCGCAGAGGAACCGGGCAAATGACCCCCAATTCCAGTAGGTTTTGGACAGCAAGAAACAGATATGGAGCTGACAGGGGGTCTTGAGCCATCCGGGATTTTATGAATCTTGGGGGTGGCCAGGCTGCAAACTCTATCTTGTAACCGGAGGAGACTACCTCCTGAATCCACCGGTCTGAGACAAGGCGTCTGCAGACGTGAGCAAAAAATGAAGCCGTCCCCCCACCCGGATGGGTGAGGGCACCCCTTCATGCCTGAGGAGGCTTGGGGGAGGATTTAGGCTTGGAACCCCAGGAAGGACCGGGCCTGCCACGTCCTCTGCCCCTGCCCCATGACTCACCACGGCCCCCAGCGGGGGAGCCCCCCTTCCTCTCCTGGGGGAATAAAAGGGGGCCAGAGCAACTCTGGAACCCCGAAAGGGCCTGAGAGGCTTCTTGCGCTAAGACAGCTTGCCTTCCTTGGCAAACAGATCCAGACATTCCCCAAAAAGGGGCAGCCCTTTAAAGGGAGCCCCAGTAAGCAGCAGTTCTTAGCAGCAATATCCGCCATCCATTGGCGCAGCCAAACAGAACGGTGTATAGCAACCAGCAGGGCAGATGTTCTGCCGCACATTCTAATGGCATCCTCCAGGGCAGCAAGAACATATGAAATAAATTCCTCACAATACATAAGCCAGTTAAATACATCTCTGCCCAAAGCCGCAGAACCGCCCTCTAAGGCACTTCTGATCAATCTTCTGATCGCAACAGTTGTAATAGCAGATGCACACACAGGGCGTAGTGTGGTCCCCGCACAGGCAAAACCATGAGAGGCCAGCTGATCAATGCGCCGGTCTTCCGCATCTTTTAAAGTGGTAGTGTCAGGTGAATGCAGCACAGAGGTATGAGAAAGTCCAAGTATTGGTGCCTCAACCTCGGGTGGGGAACACCACAATTTACCTGTTTCCAGGGTAAAGGGATATCTCTTATCCCAGCTTTTAGGTACACCAGGAAGCCTACTAGGCTTCTCCCATTCCTGGAAAACAAGATTGTTGAAATGTGCCTGTGCGGGGAACTCCCAGCACGGTTTAGCAACATAAAATAAAATATTCTCCCTGCTGCTGCGGAGGAGCAACAGGGGGAGAAATTTCAAGCACTTCAAATAAATGAGCTAGCAGCCTGTCAGTATCAGCTGCATCCCAAGGCTTGGACCCCGTCATGGGATCATCCAAGTATCTATTCTGATCCTCAGAACCAGACTCAGAGAATAATTCCCCCTCAGGGGAAAACCCAACAATGTCATCCATAGCTTCAGAAGTCATAGGGCAAACATACACATTATCAATCAAATGCTGTGTCTTGCCAATGGCTTTGCGCAGCTCAGAACCGCCCATCCGCCTCTCCAGATCGGCCAATCTAGTAGCAAAATCAGATTGGGCATCCCCGCTAGCATGCGCCACAACCGGAGCTGAATGTAAGCGAGGGGGAGTAGGCAAGGCCTCAGGGGACGCGGCCCTCAGCAGGGGCAGACAACCGCGCAACAGTCTGCTGGGCACAGGAAAGACAGACCTTGAAGTCACAAGTTACAGGGGAAACCCCACAATCAGTACAGAACCGGCCTTGTCCCGAAGGAACCCCGGACTCATTGTCTTGAGAAGCCTCCATATGGTGATTAGTGTGGCTCAAAACGGCCAATTGGGAATAATGCTAGAAGCAAACCCAGGATGCCCCCAATGTACCGCAAGGGAAGTGGGAGGATTTAAGGTATTAAAACAAATTTCCCTCAATCAATGTATAGGCCGGGAGAAACCACTAGTTCTATAGGCCTGAAAGACATAAGGAGAGGATCCCGTAAGGCATATAGACACATAACGGAGGAGTATGAAAAAAAGGTAGCCCGCGAGGGCACTTGCAGACTGCAAACGGAGACGCCACCTACGCAGCACCGCCGATGGCACCCACAAATACCTCAAGGGGCGGGCCATGGGGGAGCGACGCAAAAAGCGGCACTCGCCCCCGCCCTCCTCCCTCCGAAGAGCACGAAAAGACGCGCCCATGTGAATAAAATAGCCAATGGCTGCACCTTAGCGCCTGAGGTAAATGTCGCCTCCATATGCAAAGCGGCGTACAAGAGCGCGGTATCAGATAAAAGGAAAACAGTGCAACCAATTTAAACGGGGATCACTGCACCGCATACGTCGGAGCATGATACAAATAGTGCCGCACAAATACATGAAAACACAATATATAGAAACCCCCCCCCTTCCCCTAAGGGACTCAGAGGAACGAGGGGAGTCAGCGGTCATCCATAAGGGAACCCACTGAGGGATAGGGAAGAAAGGCACACGTAATGCGGGCAGGGCATCCCATAAGGCTCACCATGTCCTGAACCGTCTACCCTTGGGGGGGGGAGTTGCGGCAGAGCACAGCTCCTTAGCACCTAAATATGGTGCCATCTACCTTCACCCGAACGCTACAGCCAAGGCTGGGAGGCAGTATAATAAAGACGGAACGGGTGGGAATAGCTCCACAGGTCCATAGGGCCATAAGACCCCGCTCACCTGCCTGAAAAAGAGAGAGCCACTTTCTCGTCCTGGCAGTCCGAGACTGCAAGAAAATCTGGGGTTTTGTGGGAGGTACCTCGGTATATATAAGTCGGGAGGGGTCACTTTTTCTGCTCTGCAGTCACGTGACATCTGAAGATGAATAACCCATGTGTAAGGATATCTTTCGGAACGGGATGTGATGTATACTAAGAATAGACAAGTTTCTCTGTAATGAGAGGTTTACTGATGGCATAAGGGGGTGGCTAAGGTTTGTTTTGTGTCCCTCTGAACCAGGACCCTCCCTGACACATTTTGTCTACCTGAGCAAACCAGCAGATTCCTACAGATAGAACCACCGCAGATTTGATCCCAAAAGAAGTCGACATATTCGGCACCCAATCACTGGAGTTGCTCATGTTGAGTAGCCAAGAACTTGCTTGCGAACATGCCAGGCATGGATCCTATATAAGGTCAGCAAATCAGTCTACCCTACTGCTGCATAATAAAGAGGGAGCCCAGTCATTTTTTACTTGATTTCCTCTTTAATCAGACAGATCAGAACTAGTGGAGGGCGGGAGTTGTAAGCACAAGCATTTTTACCATATGCATAATCGAAGCCATTGATCTGAAAAGCAATGTATTCATCAAACTGCTCTGCTATTTGCTAATAATGTTTTTCTTAATCCTGTCATCATGATACATATAAATACCACACAACCTACATCAGTCAGCAAATAAAGTGTATAACATCTCCATTATCTTATTACGTGGGGTGTTTTCTGCTAAGACCATTAGCACACATATTATTATTGGGTGGTGTCAAAAACATAGGCACAAAAGCAGAACAACTATACACAAGATACTATTTATCTGTCAAAGTAACAAAGCACATAACATTTCATTAAGGAACTCGCTTGAAAGGAAAACCAGAAATCTCCCACCATAACAGGTGAGCTCATCAGCAGATTGGGCTAAATGAAACAACAGTAATGGCCTCCCCTGGTGAGAACATTGCCAGTAACCCAAGATAATACAAGTAATACAAGATAGTGATCCCCCATCAGAAGAAGCTGAATTACAGCAGGAAGGGTTAAACTTGAGAGCTGAGGAGTGTGGAGCGCTGTTTATGCCTCCCACAGCTGCTGGAGGGTGCCTGGGGGAATTCATAAAACAGACACTACAATTGAGGTGGTCCCACAGATGCTCAATTTGGTTCACGTCTAGGGAATTAGGGTACCAATACTTGGAAGTCTTGGTTGTTCTGTCATTGGTGGACATTTCTAGCCCCATGGCATGTCGCATTGTCTTGCTAGTAAGATCCCTTCCACCCCAGGGAAGACAAGCAGGATGTATGGGATCTGCAAGGATGGATTCATATCCAAATCATTTAAAAGTGCCTTCCAGATGGTTGAGTGGCCCCGGAGAATTTCTATTCTCTGTGAAATAGTCTATATATATATATATATATATATATATATATATATATATATATATATTTTAGTGAAAGTGAGTTTTTAATAATGTAATAGTTATAGATATTGCAAATGCTTTCCACTTAGGCCTAAAACTGTATTGTGCTGGAAAAAAATGCATATGGAACACAAGACCATGTGATGTTATGTCCACATAGGGAGGACTAAGCGGAGTCAAATATATTCTATTTTTTCTGTAGTCTATTCATATTTGCTATCTAGTTGAAGCTTCTGACTAACCTGAAAGATATAAAGAATCAAATAGTATCAAAATGTGTAGCACCTTACCTTAATATCTGCAGTTCCTCTTGGGAATTTTTTACTTCATCACTAAGGCGACGCCACCGAAGAAGCGCCTTCAGCTCATGCTGTTCTTGAGCTTCATTTTGTGCCAGCTATAAATGAAGCAAGTGCCCATGTCACAAATAAAAAACAGTCTTCAAATAGCATTCAGTATATCTCTGGATCTAAAGTGAATCAATCCGCCCATCTATAGGATATAGGCTGATCAATTCCCTCCCCGCAGAGGGCATCCAGAATCGGGATGCCCCGCTGTGTGAAAACCCCCAGGTCGCCCATACACTTACCTTCTTTCCTGGTCTAAAGGTGTATGTGCAAGCTGCGGCCACATACCCACTTTCCCTCTAGCAGGCATTTGTGAATTGCCGACGTGGACACGCTCCCTGATATTAGATGAGCTCCTGGACAAAAAGGCTTGAGTAGATCCGAGAGCGCTGATTGGACGAGCGGCTGCACATGCGTTGTAGGACAGGGAAGAGGTGAGTTTGTTCAGGCGATCTGGGGGATTTCACACAGCGGGGCACCTCCGATCGGGGTGCCTGGGGGCAGGGACCAAAGCCCAGGATAGTCAAAATTGTGGGTTTTGGTCCACTTTAAGGTTCTTTTAAGATTTATTCTCATTTTACAGAATATACAGTTAAAGAAATTAAGCCATCTTAATGTAAAAGTGGAATTTACGTAACAGGTAAACTATTTTAAATGTGTGGGACACATGAATTTCCCCTGTATAAAGTTTAATGGGATTCAAATTTGGCTGATGTATTGCAGAATATTGCAAATTCGGCAGAACTGCAGCAGACCAGGAAAGAGGCAGATTCAGCTCATCACTATTAGTAAGTACAGCCACCCCCCTGTACTACATGTATCGCTGCAAAACTAGTTCATTTTTTTTTTTACACGTATCCGTTTTGAACAGTTGTTAGGTAACCATTTCACAGAAAAATATTGAGTGCTGTAAATAAACAGAGCAGTCACATGTCCAAGCCCATCTGAGCCTTTTCTCTCATATGCATATAAATTACAATGGCAACTGTCTATATTTAGGCAGCCCATGCATAATTTCACAGGCTGTCCCCACAGAAACCCTTTGTAAATTCCTTGCTTATAGACAACATCCAAAATTCCAACTGTGGACTGCTCATGATCCTCTGCCAGCAGCAGCAGCTGGGGTGTGAGCGAGCGCCCATCCCTTTCTTGCATGGATCTCCATTTGTACACAGCCAGTGAAAAGACAATTTACAACAATTATGCAACTGATGAATCAATTAATAATTAGGAGGCTGAAATACAGGCTTATAAACTGAAAGACATGGGGTGATGCTGGACATGCCTCGTGCCAGAAATCTTTTCTGCCTGCTCATTTTCATTTTTGTTGTTTATTTTGTGTTATACAGTAGATAGGATAAGTGCTTGGTTCATATTTGATGTGGGGGATTTATGTTCTACAATCTGAAGAGCTTCTCCACCTCAGTTTAAATCCCTTGAATACAGTTTGCTTTGAGTGAATAACCAGAGAGATGTGCTATTTTACAGTGTGAAGAATTTCCCTAATGAGATTCCAGTGAACCAAAGCCGTTCTTCACACTGAAACTTGTGCTTATACTCTATGTGGAGAGGCAAAAGGGTGGTGAGGGCAGGCTTCTATCAAAGAAGAGGAGCATGAGCTAGGTAAGTAAGCTTACCTAACACCTTATGTACTTTTTTTCTGTGGACCCAAAGGGATCAGCCCTGCTGGTGCTAAGACAAGTATGATTCATCTACCCACTTAGCCCACAAGGACAATCAGTTTGAGGATGTTGATCAGCTTTTATTTTACTTAAATATATCTACACATGAACAAATATTAATCCAATTTTATGATAACAGATTACTTGTGTTGGGGGCCCCTGGGCATAGAGGCGCTGTGAATACAAAGTGGTAAGTAAGTCTGTACACCAATATCTACTAGAAGAGCAAAGTGAGCACTGTACACACAGAACACTGCTGTGTGTGTAAGGTTGAGCGAGCTACTTATTCAAAATGCATAGCTCACGTCTGCCAGTGCCCCACATCGGGAGGCCTTAGCCTCAAATGCCCTACCACTGATAAGATTGGCAGCTATAAGGAATGTTTTTGAAATGTAGAGATTATAACGCATGCGTACATGGGTCTTCTGCCCTCACCCCCCGCCCCTGGATGCGCAGGGGCTCAAAGGAAAAATCAGGTTAAAAGCCATAGAACAGTGGCGCTTGGTGTCATAGTGTGCACAGCACCTAACTGGGTCAGTTGGCTCCGGAATCAGCAGGCCATGACCCTTTGCAACAGAAAGAAGACCTTTAAAGTTTAACTAGTCACTGTGAAGAGGTGGAGATCAGGGCTCATCCTAGGGGGAGGAGGGAGTGTTCCACCAGTGTATAAAGGTCTAAAGAGTTTCTTTGGGGGGGACAGGTTTCACACCAAGCATCATGTCAGAGGGGATCAGAACCAAGTGGACTCTACACAACTGCTGTGGCTGTCTGTAAAGAGGTAAGTGCTGGGGCCACGCACGAGCCTGTGCACTCCTGGGCCAAGGTAAGGAGCTTTTTTTGTAACCCTGCACTGTCCTGTCCACTCACCTTATCGGTGTTCCAGCAACACTGTTCCTGGATCTGATCGTCCTCCTGCAGTCAGATGGAA
This sequence comes from Gastrophryne carolinensis, assembly GCA_027917425.1. Taxonomy (NCBI): domain Eukaryota; kingdom Metazoa; phylum Chordata; class Amphibia; order Anura; family Microhylidae; genus Gastrophryne; species Gastrophryne carolinensis. The sequence goes on along the minus strand of CM051234.1, from coordinate 407,743,097 downwards.
CCAGGGCTGTGGGCGTGTCTTACCCCTGTAATTTCTACCTTGTACAGCACCGTGGACTGGTGCTTTATGACTAAACAACAACAATAATATTAATGTGCTCTTAAAGTGGACCAAAACCCAGGATTTTGACTATTCTGGGTTTTGGTTCTTGCCCCAATCTGGAGTGCCATGCTGTGTGAAACTCCCCAGGTCACCGAAAGCAACTCACCTCTTCCGGGTCCTAGGGCGCATGCACGTCCGATTGTCCAATCAGCGCGCTTGGATCCGCTGACGCCACGTCGTCTAAGGCGAGCGTGCGGATGAGGCATCCCCCACTTACCTCTATCAGGGAGCATGCCAGCACCGGCCATTCCCAAATGCCTGGCCTGGGCACACGCTCTGCTAGAGGGATAGCGGAGTTGCGGCCGTGGCTTGCACATGTGCTATTGGACTGGGAAATAAGGTATGTGTATGGGCAACCTGGGGGGTTTCACACAGCCGGCATCACGATTTTGGATGTCACGGGGGGCCAATCACTGTGGGTTTTGGTCCACTTTAAAGCTATAAAACATATATAACTTAATCTTGGGCTGCTCTGTTATCTTGATACCAATCCCACTCGTTTGTGCTTCTCGGTTATATTATACACCAATAGGGCTGGCTTCTGGCTCGATATCTAGGGCTATATCAAACAGTGTTGTTGCCATTCCTATGGGGCTGGCAGGGCTCTGTTCACTGGTGGTAGTGAAAGGGCCCCCACAGCCTGTCAGGGTCTTGAATGGCCCCTTTCAAGTGATAGTACCGCATAATCTTCTGACAGCAAGATGCCTATTCCAATGATTATTGAATCATTTGGAATAGGCAAACCATAGCTCATATGAAAAGAAAGTGTTAGTCACACTTTTTGAAATAAATCTCTCACTTTTCATGCTTCATGAGGACATCACTGTTGCTGCAAAAACAAATAATCACATAAAATCCGTTTCCTCCCATGACAATTAAAAGCAGACTCAAGAACACTGCATTTTGTATTTATAGCACACACTAATACTTTGCTTTCAAAGAAACAATCCATGCAGTTAGGAGATGTTAAGGATAGAGTCTTTCCATGTTTTCACTAAATGTGGGATGGCGTGGTGCTCTCAGATAACACTAATGTTTTAAAATGAGGACAGCCAACAGATGTGCTTCACCCAAGCTGCCCCCCTTTTTGTGCACCATTTGTTTTATTTTTTCCTTAGAATTTTATTCAGGGAATTGCTCGTCCTTTTATATTAAAGAAATTAAAATCTGTAAATGTTATACATTTAAATATAAATATACATTGTGCATTTAATATTTAAAGTGAACCCAAACCCAGGATTTTGACTATCCTGGGATTTGGTCCTTTCCCCCGGGGCACCCTGATCGGGGGTAGCCCGCTGTGTGAAACCCCCCAGATTGCCGAGCGCAACTCACCTCTTCCCGGTCCTACGGCGCTGTCTAAGGCCAGCAGCTCCAAGTGCGCTGGCGGCCACATCCCCCGCTTCCTTCTAACAGGAAGTGTGCCCGCGCCGGCCATTCACGAATGCCTGGCGCGTGCACTGCTAGAGGGATAGCAGGGATGCACGTGCGCCGTTAGACCGGGAAGCAAGGTAAGTGAATGAGGCAACCTGGGGGGGGGGGGTTCACACAGTGGGGCATCCCAATTTTGGATGCCCCAGGGGGAGGCAATCTTATATATTCCTGGGTCGATCTCGAGCTGAGTTTTGGTCCACTTAAAGGAAGCTCCAGACAAGATCTTAACTATGGTACTTTTAAGGCTATGAGAATAGCAATTCACAGTCAAGGGTGCACCTGTAATGAGGCCATGTGAGGCAGCCATCTCAGATGGCACTGTATGGGGGGGTGGCAACAATTGGAACTCCTATTATTTATCTCAATAGTGGTTCAGTGGAGATTGGGGGGTGTTGCATGCTGTCATGTTTTTACAGTCCGCGGCTGTGACCCTCCCCCTACCCCCCTAGTTGGTGTTGCTTCCATCATAAGAAGGAGCCAGGCAGAGAAGTGGAGCGCATGTCCTGGGGGCGGGGGATTTGCCTCAGGCAGCAGAGTGTCTAGGTTCATCCCCTTTTCACAGCTTAGTGACTTTGGGTGGATATGACTTATATATACTTAAAATTCACCTTTTGTCCCTCGGAAAGGGTTTAGATAAAATCACCAGGTGCCATGATCAAGTCCTGCAGCATATGGGACAAATGGCCAGCCCCAAGCATCAGTCACTGTGACTCAAGCATGGCCACTCCAATAAATTTCAATGAAAGCAACAACAAGTTTGGCTGGATTCTTTTGATGCAGAGTATATAAGTAGCCCTTTCTGTTGCCATCTAGCATTTTTATGAAGATTTGTATTACTACATCATTTATTTGCGGTAGTGCTGATTTAACAAGGCATTGCCATAATGTCCTTTCCAATAAATCTGATCACCAAATTCCTGCCTTGCTGGACCTTTCTCACTACAAGGCAAAAATATCTGCGAGTAAAAACAACTCAACCAAATGTTATCATTATAACCATGCTTCAGCCTACATACAATGCCTCCATTTCACCTATAGGCAGAAATGCGCTGGTAGTATGTCTATATTTATCTTAAATGTCAAGGGCTTTGTACAAAGTATGTGTTTAAGTGGTCCCATACCCATGTCCTACATAATGGGTATGGTGCCCCATTGTGACAGCCTCGGGGTGCATCCAGATTGTTGAAGTCCCCCACTCGTAGCACCCGCAACCCTTACCTGAACCTCGATCCCCTGTGCACCACGATTAGCTAGGACCACTGGCGGCCAATCGCGGTACCCCATTTTGCCTGGGGGATCAAGGATTACATAAGGATTGTGGGGGTCTCTGCTCAGGGGGGCTCCAGCAATCTGGATTCCTCCTCCAGCTTGTCACAATGTTGCCCCTCACCCCCAGGGTGTGGTACAGCTTTGAAATGGCCAATGTTCCAAGCGCCCACATTAAAGTAATATTGTCTATGCCTTGTATATTTAGGCATTTTTTGAATCTTTGCAGAGTTGCTTTTTGTGTGGTCTGTTAGTCCATTACATCTACACTGTTATCAAGATTAAGATGAGTCTATAGTGGCTGTGAAGGGACACATCTAGTCCAAAGATACCAACCCAGACTGTCCATAACCTTGATCACCTTCTCCCACTTTCATGCCCAGGACTTCACACTTGCTGCTCTGTCCCTCTGGAAAGCCTTTCTTAGACAAGTCTATCATCTGGTCTAACCAAGCTACTTTACAGTCTTATCAATCGTCAGAGCCCTTGCTGCCATACCTAGTAATTACTTTTTGTCACACAATATTTTGTCTTTACCCTCATCTATTAGGTTGTAAGCTTGCAAGGGCAAAGCTTTCACTCTTGTCCTGTACCAATGTCTTGCATCTAACTGATAATACTGTGTATTACTGTATATGCATTTATTGTCATATTTCTGTTAAATACGAATCTTAATGCCCTTGCTCTACCTTCCTGGAATATATATTTTGTGCAGCACCATGGAATCTGACGACACTATAATATTAATGACGATTGTTTCCAAATTTGGCACTACATGTGATCAATTGGATATGGGGTTGGATGATTGTTTTTCTTTTCTGCTTCAAATTCCACAAATGCCCTATAACAAATACATACTTTGTCTGTGTATATATGTATTTGCATGGAGTTCTACTTTAACTTAAAGAAAAAGAAAGATGAGGCACTGACATTCAGCCACTGAACATTAAATGTGGTTGCCAAGTTTCAAACCAGTGCTAAAGTTAAACATTCTGAAACAATCACCTTTTAAAAATATGTCTATGATTCAGTATACCCTCTGAGATAGGAAATCATTAGACAAATCCAATGTATCTGCTTGGCAAGAATGCAATGATATAAAAATAATCCAAATGAGTCAGGGACACCCTTATCTCAGTTGTTTCCCCTATGAAGGATTGTTGTTGCCAATGACAACGCTTGAAGTGCAGCTGTGTGGATGAGATAAGATTTGAATGCTGCGTGTGTGCAAACATTGCAATTCAATGATATCAAAGATATGATCAAAGAAGGTTTTAAAAATAAAGGCAATTTATACAAAATCAAAAAGCGCATTTACAATACACCATGTGTGACACAACATCTACAGTACTTTAGAAATGGGACTCTAAGGGTAGGACGGCTGGCATGCTCCTTGCTGGTACCTGCGGTGCCATGCTCAATGATTTGAACTGGATCTAGCCAATACTCAGGATGGGGTGACCAAGACTGAATCCTCAAAATATGATACAAAGCTCATCACTACTCATAACCACCCTGTCATGACAAACTTACCTCCTGTCCGTTTCCGCGGTGTCCGCTCGGGCGGCCGGTGGGGACTCCTTCCGCCCGGGAGCCGGCTCGAGGGCTGCTTCCCTGGCTCCTCTGCATGTACTCACGCGTGCAAGCACTGCTGTCTTATGGTTAGTTTAAAGGGGCCAATGAGCCCAAAGTTTATTGTGGGCGAAACGCCCTAAGGGTTGTTCTGGGCAATCAGCCCATATGTTAATAAAGCACCAATCTGATCCATTCCCCTCTGTCCAATCCCGTTAGTTCCCGTCCAATAAAGGTTTTCCCTCCACACTGTCTCATTCCCCGTGATAGCATCCTGCTGGGTGCTATTCATCCTGTGTTCGTTGTTTGTTATAGCGTTGCTGACCTAGCTTGCCCGACCATTCCGTGATTGCGACCTGAACCAACCTCTGCTTGGATTCCCACTATGTCCCTGCCTTGTACTGCAAACTCTCTGATTACCCAGTTTTGACCCTTGGCTTGACCTTTGACCTTCTTCATGCTTATCCCTTGGTGCTCTGTATTGAAGACTCATCTTTCTGTGTATGACCCCGGCCTGCCCGATAATGCCCAGTTTTACCTCTGGTTCATCCATCTTCACCCCTGTGAGTTCACAATCTTTAAGCTATCAAGTCCTGGGGGCAACCGTGGCCGTTGAGGCATTTAAAGCGTCCCAGCAAACGGGGCCTTGACGAGGTGAAACTAGCTGTGGAGTTTAGGGGTTGTGAACTCACTGTCCCAAGGAGTTGGACACACCCCAGCTCACCAGCCCAGCTCACTCCCAGAACCAATGAGTTGGTTTTTTTTCCAATACCATAATTTTGCCAGGATGGGACCCCGACATGATTATAGAATTGAGTGCTTATTTAAAGAGGAACTGACCGGACGCCTTCTTTAATATTCAGCTGGACAGCCCTGCCCCGTTGTGCATCTAAATTTAAGAACAGAGCCGTCTAAATACTCACCTCTGGGTTCTGCATCCCACTTGACCACAAGCAGCCTATCAGGCTGGCTGGTGGCCGAGAACATTACTGTGCACCCACTGGCTGTGTGAGCCTGATAGGCTGCTCCACAGATGCCATAGAGAGATCCTGGAAGAGGTGAAAACCTGGACGGTCCCGTTCTCTAGTTTAGCTATGCAGAGTGGGGGAGCCTGACCTGGACCACCCCATTGCTGCTTATTAAAGAGGGAGTCCAGTCATTGCTGATGGAGTTCCTCTTAATGTATTAAGTTTAATTCACATAAGTGAATAACAATGTGACTGCCTTGCTGACACACAGGTAGAAAAGGCTTATTTACAGAAAGCAGGGGAAAGCAGGTCAGCAGCTAGCCTTTGTGGATATTTGGTAAAGCAGTGTAGATATTTTCCATGTGTATTTAAATATCAAATATCAGTGGCGTCGTATGTGGGTTGGAGGGTACATGGTTCTAGAGTGCGGCGGCTGCCTGGCTTGGGAATTGTTAGCTACATTACTAGTTATCAGTAAACTTCAGACAATTTGATTTCCTTGGATAAGGAGCTATAGGGTTTGATGCCTTAAAGTGTACAACACACTTGGCCACTGGTGTTCACATGGCCTGACTCCATTTGGCAAATGAAAACCCAAAAGATGACTCCAGACCATGTGACTGTATGATGCACGTGGAGGGGAGGGCATCATCAAAAATGGGTGTTGGTGCACTTTTAAATATATTGATTGCAAAAAAAATTTAATGTCACAATTAATTTAGTAGATTTTCCATAACCAGCATTGACACCAGTGAAAGGCCTATAGTTAAATTCTCATGCGCAACCCCTATGGCGTGGTAAAGTATGTTTGTAATGTGCTGGTAGAAGAGTCATTGTTTTCTGCTGTCAGTTGGGAATAACAGCAGTTTAAGTGGAAAAAGACCTAGGATTTTGACTATCCCAGGTTTTGCTCTGTGCCCCGGGGGCATTCCAAATTTACCTTTCCTCTGTCCTAAGTCGCATGCGCAGGCTCTTGTCCAATCAGGGACATTTGCCGTGCATATATAATGCTGGGCAAATGGCTCTGTTTACATGCAGAGCTTTGGCAATTGGGAGCACAATGGCTGCATCCCCAGCAGGAGCGTGATCACAGCCTTAAGATACAGGTATGCGGCTGCTGGATGTTTACATTGCCAAGGGCGCCAGGAAGCAGATGAATTCTGCTGGCTCCCAGGGAAGGCCAGAAGCCAGGGGAAGGCCTTTTACATACCAGGGCCGGCCACAGAGAGTGGGTTAAAGGACAATATTTAAATGAATCTAATCTCTGTAAGCACATGGGCACCATCTATGGAGCAATTTTTGCCAGGGGTCAAGGAAACTGCAGCATCCATATTTCTCTGTGGATAGCCTTCTTCAAAGAATTATGTTTATAGGACAATGAACTTATTTTAAAATATACCTTTTGAACTTGTGCTGAGAATACATCTTCTAGGTGTGTAGCAAAGCCTTCACTTATCCACTCTTCAGTCCAATCACGAGCACCAATAGCCAAGCCAAACCAAGCATGTGCAATTTCATGGCAAACACGTGTCATGCAAAGCTGGTTTGTTCCAGACAGCACACTCTGAGACAGATAGATGATATGTGGGCTGGATCATGAAAATAAAGAGCAAATTACATATTAGGAGGCAGTCTTGTTGCAGCATGAACATCTCAGCTATTATGTGTTCCTTATTAGTTTTGTCATATTATTATTGTTAGTACGTGGTTGCCAGGTCCTGACAAGTCTTCCGCAGCATAGCCATTATAGACTTATTAAAGAAAAAAATATCCTTGTGTTATTTGAGCACCAAGATAAATGTGACAAGTACAAAATATTCCAAATTTATATAGATTATATATAATTAAGAGATTATTTTATTCCTCAAGACATTCACTTTGAAATCAAAATGAAATAAACCTAACATGGCTGGCTTTCAAAAACAGGGATGGAATCAGAATTTAAAAAGTTAGATCTGGCTCATTACATTTGTAGTGTAATAACAAAATGATTGCTTAGCAAATGTTTAGTACACAACAAAGTTAATTGAAGGAATAAACAAAATAAATCAAGTTTATAGTAGAAACTTTATTTTATGCAATTTTTTTTCAAGCATGTACAATGTCAGTAGTGATAAATTAAGAGCAAATGGAGATACAAACCAGTGACAAATAATGTTGTAAGCCTACATTATAAGCAAATTACCACAATGCCTTGCAATTCCAGGTTTCTGTCCATACAAAGCTGCATACTGAGTAGTGCATCCTTATATAACTGCTGGCAAAATAAAAATGTGGAGGCCTTAAACTGCAAGTGGGTTGGGCAGTGAATAATGATTTAAATAATATGCATGATAACAATCTGGTCCACATTTTTACAGAAAAAGAAGTCTCTTCAAAAGTGTGAAGAATGAGCTTACATTGTAGATAAGGTTGCTTTGTGCCTCATCGGGTCATATTTTGGAGATATATTTCAATGTTTGGACATAAAAAGCTGGCATTGCGTCATAGTGGAGCTCTCAGCCAGACATCTGTTGGACACTTACTGCCGATTATTGTTCTCCTATTGTACTGGGGTTGGGGATCACATCCGTATCTGAATAACTCCAAATGAGTTGTCATTTTCTTAACTTACTGTATGATTGCTTGATATTGTGAGACCCCTATCACACGAGAACTGTATATGTATTTTATTGTCTTAGCTTGTTATACTATAAAGTCACTTTGTTTTCACTAAACCTTTTCGCTGAATGTCTTGGCTGGTTTGAGCTCTTGGATTGAGTAATAATCCAGGGGAGGAGGCAGAATGAGGAAGGCCACCACAAGTTGTTGCCAGATAGTAAAACAAGTATATTGCAAATGTTCTTTACTAGTCTAAAACCTAGAGGCCATATCCAGGCACACACTAACTTACCTCCACCTTACCCCCATGTGCATGGTTTGTGACAACTGCTGGACCACGGTGGCTTGCTGTGCTTGCTTACACTGAGAGCGCCAAGGGACAGGGTGGCTGTTATTTTTTTAGTCTCAGAGGAATGAGGGTAAACTTTGGAGCCCTGCTACAGCTACTACCCTACACTTTAGGAAATAGAGGCAAGGCACATGGGTTTACGGTCCCTTTTAAAATGGAACCTAAAGCACCATGACGAGACACACAGACACCAGCTAAAGCACTGACATTTCTGAGATCCTCGAGCCTGGCCACCTGTTGGTAGACAAATTAGTCCAATAACAGGGGGCTTGGCAGAAGAAGCAAGTGTCCCTATTCTGGAATGAGATTTTTGAGTCCAGTCACTAAAAGAACCAAAGAGTTAGAGGAGAATATAAGTTTGGTTCTCAATAATAGGTCTTTACTAACTTCTTTAACATATTGTCCATAACACCTTCAAGACCATTGCCACCACAGGTGGGAATAGGAATATTCAATGTATACAGAGTGTTCTCAACATAACAGCCGCTCCATGACGAGATCACTCAAACATACCTGGCTGCTATACTATTTAACACATCAGGGTGTAGCCATTGTTACATTGTAACAGTAGCCATGTACCTGACTATTTACAATGCAACACAATAGGGAGGTGGTTGGCTTTTTACAATGAAACAGCAGGACTGTCATGTCCTGTCATGCTTGTTACATTGTACCATGCAGCAGCAGTAGAAGCTATAAAACTCCAAGTGCTCATTTGAAAAAAGTCAGTACTGCTGTCTTTGTTCATCATTTCGTTTCCCTCGAGTACAAATGTCAGGGTAGTTCCTTAACAGCCTGGTCTAGGAATAAACAAGGTCAATTGGTTTAATTTATCAATACAGAGATACAATGTGTGAATAAATGAATTTCTACTTCTAACAGACACATGCAATACAAAAATAGGTCAAGATCTTAAACATTATTTTATTACGACTGGATATTCACCAAGCATGTGTAGCCATATACAAGCAAATATCATCTCATCTTCTAAACTGCATTTCCATATGACTTGGTATGTCATGTGTAACATGTCAGGGTTTTCTTCTATTGTATTCCATGTGATTAATTTGTAATTTTATTGTTACCCTGCTTACAGGTAAAGAGAAAGAATTTTTATAAAATCAACTTTGGCCATTTAATCAATTTGTACCTGCAACCTGCTCAGCAGTGCACTGACAATTATTTTCATCTGGAGGCTAGAGAAAGCATTCATAACGTGCATGGCCCAAGCACTAAAGTGTCATGATGGGGCACATAAAGCTCTCACAAGGAGTAGAGTACATTAAGGGCATGTGTGATGCAGAAAATGCAGAAAGAAGCCTTGCTAGGTTCCTTATTGAAAAAAATAGCATTTCCCATTACATTCAGGTGAAAACTTGGGGGGAAAAGTTCTACATTGTGACTATAAGAGCTAATATACTGCATCAAAGAGACACAGATAATTTCTGCACATGCACATTTGTAGAATGTTGTAATTGCATCCTGCAAAAGGCTGTTTGTGCTTAAAGAGCTAAGAAATACCCATAAATATACTAGACAGTAAGAGCAAGGGTTATTTATACACTCTGTATACAGGGAAGGTCATAGGGAGACCTTCCCTGTATATGGGCCGCACAGATTTGGGCCCAGTTGGTCTCAAACCACACAGCTCTAATGACCTGTACCCTGAGCCAGCCTGTGACTCAGTAACAGATTATTGCTATTACCATTCAGCTGATGTGTGTAGATGCTTAAACCCATCATGCATGCTTCTGGCAGATGTTAAAGCGGTTAATGATACTGTTCCTCACAGATCGCCAAGCAGTTAAAGGTGAGATTTCCCAAAGTGTAAAAGTGAAATGGTCACCCCTGGATTTTATTCCTACAAGCAGAAAAAATCACAAGCTGGTACGCCTAGATCTGGTTGAGGGAACTCATCTAGGCGATCAGGTACCACTCCCTCATATAAATAGATTGCTTTTGCTTGCTATGATCTCTTGGGGACGATCCAGGATGTCTGTCACCCCCTTCATTGATAGTGGGGCGGCTGGCAACTTCATGGATAGTTTTTTTGCATCCACTTTAAATATCCCTTTGATCCCCTTAGAAAATTCACTTCGTGTTCTGGCTGTCAATAACGAACCAATTGTGGGGGGATTGGTTTCCTTTAAAACCCCTTTTTGAATTTAGTGGTGGGTTCCTCCAATTCCAAGAAACTAGAATTTTTTATCTTGGAGAGTCCTGTTTCTCCTATAGTACTCGGATTTCCATGGTTAAAGATCCACAACCCGGTTGTTAGTTGGGTATCTGGGGACTTGGTTAAATGGAGTCCATTTTGCTTAGATCATTGTTTTTGTACCGCCCTAAGATCGACTCATGTCTCTCTTGAGGGTTTACCTCCGGCCTATGCAGCCTGGGGCGGATGTTTTTTCAGAAAAATCAGCTGACTCTCTTCCTCCACATAGGGCCTACGATTGTCCCATCAATCTGCTACCAGGTACCATGCCCCCTAGGGGGAAAATATACAATCTCACCCGCTCAGAAGAGACAACCATGAAAGAATACATTGCGGAGAATCTTAAGAAAGGTTTGATCCGTCCCTCTACCTCCCCCGCTGGCACCGGGTTCTTCTTTGACGAAAAGAAGGATGGAGCCACGTTGGTTCCTGTGTAATGCTAGATTGTGCATTCATATTACTGCCCTCATTTATGGTGAATAATAGACTACAGGATGCACCCATTTATGTGAATAAATGATACCTTTCAAGCTGGCTTGCCTCCGGGCGTCCGCAGTGGTGTCAGAGTGTGTCAGCGCTGTCCTGTAATTTTTAGCAAGCCCCAAAGTATAGTGGTCCGAATATCTGCCTGTACAGACATGCGTCTGCAGAAGGGTATTTTTCGGCTCATGTCGGGGGCTCAGGCTGCATTCGGGTGCGCGTCCACGCACTGTGGCACCCGGCGCGCGTCTCACAATGTTCCTAGAAACGGACCACTGATATCGTCATTTAGGTTTAGAAACTGGAAATGACGTTGCGCTGCCATCCTCCCACTATCGCTCTGTCTGCCATATGCTGCCATCTTGCCGTAGACCGGCGGTGTTGGCCGCAACAGGCATATGAAGCTGTATATATTAAAGAAGAAAAAAATGTTTTTGTTTTTTCTGTGGTATTAAGATCTTGCTTGTGTATGAACTAATTCAAGGTTGCTTTGTCCATGATAAGATTGTAATATTATTAATGATTCAGATGTTAGTGTAGCTGTATGGGAGGCAACTGCGGAGTATTTGCCACGGCAATAGGTAGCAGCTAAGGGAAGGAAAAAAAATATATGATGGTAGATATAGACATTGGCATTGTGTGGGTAAAGTTATATGTAAGCGCTTACTTACAGGGGAGTCCCCCCATGATACCTACACTTGGTCAATTGCCTACACCTTCCTCCAATTTGCCGGCCTTGGAGGAATGGTTACGAGAGAGAATGAACGTTTGGTCTGAGGCACAAGGAAACCTTAAGAAAGCTTCGGTTAGGTATAAAGTTTTCGCCGATCGACATGGATAACAAGAACCACCGTTTGAGGTGGGAGATTTAGTCTGGGTATCCACTAGAAATATTGCTCTTTGACAACCCTCGCCGAAGTTGGGTCCTAAGTATATTGGTCCCTTTCTGAACACTCATAGGCTTAACAATGTTACCTTTAAAGTTAAACTCCCCCCGTCCATGAAAATTCTGTGTACATTTCACGTATCATTGTTAAAATCCGCCAGGAATGTTCAGGTGTCATCTCCTCCTCCGGTCGTGGTGGAAGATGAACCTGAGTACGAGGTTAACAGAATTCTCGACTCTCGGTTTGTACGGAATTAGGTACAATATTTGATAGATTGGAAGGGTTTTGGTCCTGAGGAGAAATGTTGGATTCCAGCTAGGGATGTGCATGCCAACGTCTTGATTAAGAAATTCCATAGAGACAATCCTGACAAACCAAAGAAGGGTCCTGAGGCCCCTCGTGAAGGGGGGGGGGGGGGTAGTGTCATGGACAACTCACCTTCACGCCTGCATCTGCAGGCGGCGCGGGCTTCGGCAGCTGCCTGGCTCCCTCCTCGCCCGGCGGCCGCGTCTCCGTCAGGCGGCGTCGGAGCAAGTGGGGCCGAGCAGACACGCCCCCTCTCCGCGTCACTTCTCCTCACTGACAGTCCATGCTCGAGCGCGGTGAGCACGGCTGTCTTACAATCTTGAGTAAAAGGGCCAATGAGCCCTGAATGTTTAGTGGGCCAATCGGCCAGAAGGTTCTGGGCGAAAACGCCCTTTTAGAATTTAACTGGGCAATCAGCCCAAGGTTCTAGTGTACACCTATCAGCTTACTCCTTCCCATCCAATCCCATCAGTTCCCTTCTAATAAAGCTTGGTTCCCCACAGTTTCTTGCCCGTGATAGCGTGCTGCTGGGTGTGCTTATCTGAATCTGAATTTCCCGTATTGATCTTGCCGTGTGTTGACCATCCCGTGATTGCCGCCTGGACCGACCATTGCCTGTTTCTGACTACGATTTGCCTGCTCCCTTGTACTGCGTACCCGTGACCTTCCGGCTTGACCCTTGGCTCAACTACTCTTCCGTCTCATCCTTTGATGCCGCGCTTGTCTGGACTGATCTGTCGTGTATGACCCCTGCTTGCCCGACCTCGCCCAGTCTCGTTCCAGGTTCATCCGCCTTCCTCCCCGTAGGTCCGCATCCTTTGTGCTACGAATTCCTGGGGGCAACCGTGCCCGGTGAGGCGTATAAAGCGTCCCGGCAGATGGGGGCTTGTCTATAGGTGAAGCTAGCAGCGGAGATTGGGGGTCACGGACTTACTCAGAAGGCGGGTGTTCCACGGGACCTGACACAATCCAATTCCAGTGTAGAGGCTTCAAAAATGTTAACATTTATTCCAGCTAGTCTTGAAAGGGTTTGTGAAACTGCTGGAATAAATGTTACGTTTTATCAGGTTTCTACATTGTAATTAGCAAATGGGATTCTTTTTCTTACTGATCTGGCATTCCCATGCTCTACCGGATAGACCTTACAGAATTCGACCAGGGGCAAGCTGTATTTCTTATTTCTTAGCATCTAACAGAACTATTTTGTTTTTAGACTTTTCTTAGTATATACATTGCATACATGCCAAGATTTTTTTAGGCATGTAGACTAGATAATAAATAAAAAACACAGAGCTGAATTTTTTTATGATGGAATGAGGTAATCCCAAAACGCATGCACGTCTCGTGCCCACAACCAGTGTCACCAAGGTCTTACCAGATCACTAAATGGTATTCGCATTCAAATAAATAATTCCACCGACTCCAATTATACAGAGTTACAGCTTTCCTTAATTCCCCATAGTATAGTTTTAACCCTTTGAGTGCCGGCCTACCGAGATTTTTTGTCACAATCTGTTGCCAGACGACTTTTCACGTTTTTGCGCTACACGTGTGCAACCTTGATTTTTGAAGGGATTTCCAGGGATTTCAATGAAAATTATATATTGTTTTTTTCAGCAGAGTCTGGGCTTCAACATGAAATGTCTTGTTTGGCCTTTTTTAGTGTATTCTCAATACTTTTGGGTGAAATATGTGCAAAAAACTGAAAAAAAAACTATTTTTTACATTTTGTAGTGTTTTTTTTGTAATAAAAAATGTAAGTTTGTTAATAAAATATTATTGCGTGTGAAAGCCCTATTTCTCCTGGTTACAATGGTACCACATATGTATAGGTATACCCCCTTTCCTGAAACAGCAGTTTAGGAGATTCCAGATAGGATACAACTATGCAATATGATTGCATAGTTGTAAGGGGTTAATAAAAAAAAAAAACGACATAGGGTTCCCCCTCACAGGGGGGGGGGGGGGGGACCTCATTTCTTTTTTGGAATTCTAAGGGTTAAAAACCCTTAAAATCCCCCCCCAAAAATGACATAGGGTCCCCCTTACCCAGCATTACTGACCAGGACCAGCTATGGGGGCTTGTAGAACAGGGCGCAGGGGCCAGCGTTGGTGGCCCCTGGCCCTGCAGGCTACTAGCCCACATAGCCACGTGGCCCGGGCCCTTCTGCCCCCCCCCTGGCCGTTGGGGAGGCAGGTAATGGGGGGCTGGGGGTTATGGCAAGTCACCCGCTTGCCGCAGGTGACCTGCCATACCCAGAGCCTTGTGAACTGGTATAAGGGGTCTCATGGACCCCTTACTAGTTCACAAAGGGTTAAGTTAAAAAAAAAGACACCAGACAAGTTCTTTATTATTCTATTTTCACTTATACTTACCTCCCATCCAGTGTCCCACGCTGCTGCAGATGACAGTTGTCGGTAGTGATCAGAGCAGGGAGGGTGGCAGGCAGGGAGATCAGAGCCACCCTGCCTGCCACCCTCCCTGCTCCGATCGCTGCTGACAACTGACAGATCGGAGCCCGGGTGCCAGTAACCCGAGGAGCGGGATGACGTAATCAAGTGGGCGGAGTTAGGGGCGGGGCTAGGGGCGGGGCCAGCACCGGCCGAAGAGGATGGTGATGGCCCGTTTCTGGGCCCTCACAAGCAGCGTGGAAAGCCCATGGGGGGGAACGGAGCCCCCCCTGGTGAAGAGAAGACCCGGGGAGAGCCATCACGCTGCCAGGTGAGTAAATGTCCTTTACTGTTTTTTTTTTTTTTTCAGATGTGGGCGCCGGCGGGGGGGGGGGGGCTATTCTAAAGTTCTAAAGTCAGCTACGTGACTCTCACGTAGCTGGCACTTAACGGTTGGAGAGGCAGCTACGTGAAAGTCACGTAGCTGGCACTAGAAGGGTTAAACGGACTCCAATATTGAACTCCAAACTGGATCCAAGTTGGCAACTCCAAAAAAGTATATACATATGCAGGCGGAAACAAGAAAAGAAAATCTAGTGCAACATTGCTAGTTTGCATAAAAACACTTGCAACACCAACCTAATTACCAACACCTTTATAATCTAGATGAGGGTGCTTGGCAGGGACAGGTAAATTATCATAGACTCCTTATTTTACTTCTCTCCTGTCTCCTACCAGCTGTTCCTCTCATCTAAATAAGGTCAAAAAATATACAAAAAGCTTATTTTTAGCAAAATATAACTATTTATCACAGACTCACTGACCAAATGGGCAGCATTACTGATCATCTATATCTAGCCAATCCAAATCAAACCAATATTTGAAGTCATTTAGGAAGATTTCCCTTTGATAAATGAAAGAACAACTGTCTATCCTTGATTATCCTTTGAGAAAGCTGTTTCACTTCGAAATGTGTTGGGAGAGGAATTTAACAAACATGTAACTAAAGACATTATAACATCATGTTTGACTGTTCTGTATGATTATTAGTTTTTAACTGTTAAATTATTTGGATTTGGTGCAAAAATTGGAGTAAAACAGTTATATTTTACTAAAATAAAATCTTATACCTTATGAGCTTATCTAGATAAAAGAGAAGAAGGTGGCAGGAGTGAGGAGAGAAGTAACATAGGAAGTCCGCAACCAGAGGGTTAATATTGAGACAGAATTTATCTTTTGCATTCAGCATCAAATTTCCTATGTACACTTTACCGCTAATCTAACCCGCGATGTCAATCATTAGAACTATAACTTTAAGGTTAGAATTTGAAGCTTTATGCACACCAAAACCTCCAAAATGCTATACTTAAATAACCTGTCTGCACAATAGGGGAACAATAAATACTTACCTTTGATCCCCCACAGTTGAGAGTTCCCTCTGGTAGGGATCTTCTATACTCACCTATTCAGATGATCCAGCCCCATGATCCAGTTGTGCCCCTGGTAGTGTTCTGGCAAGGGCCTACAGTTTGTGAGCTCGAACCTGGGGATGAAACACTACCCCTGCAAACATTACAGTGATTGGCTTATGCAGTTTATTTTACTTTAAAGAAAAGACCAGCTGTCTCAGTGCAAGGCAGAACCAAAATCTTCTAAATAGGTAAATGTAGAATATCCATAACTTGCAGCATCTACTGGGGAGGGTAAAAGGTGATTGTTTATATTGGCCAAGAGATAAGATCTAGCTGTTACCCAATGTCTGATGTTAAAGCAAATTTCTAGGTACAAATTTCAGACCTGATGCACACAAAAATATTTTAAAACCTAAACTTTAGCCTTACGCCTAATTTAACTTGTGGTTATTATCACAGGTTAAAATTTCAAAGATAAATATGCTTCTGAGCCAGTTCCCAGAATATTCACATTTGTTACATTGTTTGCATTTAGACAATGAGTGCTAAATATAGCAAGTTTGTAGGAAACCTCTCTCATTGTTCTGTTTAACATACTATGATTACTTATCTTTAAAATTATTTTAATACCTTCAGACAAAGATTTACTCTCCATAAATATAGAAGTACTTTTTCACTCTATTTATGACATTGTGAATTAAAATGTAGGGTGAACTGGGCATGAAAATAATTCCCGATGGCAGTTTCTACAATTTCCTCTTTTTGTCCATACTCCAGCATCCACATACAGTCATGGCCGCAAGAGTTGGCAACCTTGAAATTCTCACATATTTTGATATGCACGTTTATTTAATTTGTATGTATTGAAACATCACAAAACAAAGAAAAAAAGGCTAAAAAATAACAATAATTTCCCACAAAACTCAAAAATGGTCCAATCAAAATTGTTTTTAAAATTGTGAAAAAATGTGGGATGCCCCACACAGAATGCTGCAAACACACATTTGATACAAAACTAAAAATATTTGTATTCCATTAGAAGAAACATGACAATACATATACGATTAAAAATTAATAAAAAACATTGACACATAGACATAGGGCCAAAGCAGGGTGGTGAAAATAAAGTGCAATGCTATCCAATCACAAAAAAAAATGCACACAAAGGAGCCCAATTATCCAACTGATATCTGACATAATATTTCAAGTTAGTGCAAAAAGTAAAGTGTATACCAGTAAATCACAAAAATTAGAAAGAACTGCTGTGAAATAGGGATGGGCAAACCAAAACAGTAGCTTGTTTATGCTACTGGGGGGTCACTGCTATTTAATACCAATTGTTAAAACCAGTTGGGGGATCTCAGCTCTGTAATAACAATAGTTCAGACTACTTGGGGGTCACTACTCTTTAATACCAGTTGTTCAAACCACTTGGGGGGTCTCTGCTCTGTAATACCAATTTTTCAGCCCACTTGGGCGGGTCACTGTTCTTTAATACCAATTGTTTAAACTGCTTGGGGGTCACTGCTCTTTAAAGTGGACCAACACCGAGAGGTGATCGGCCCGGAAATCTATAAGATTCCCGGGCCGATCACCTCCCACCCCGCGGGACATCCGAGATCGGGATGTCCCGCGGGGTGAAACCTCCCCAGACACCCCAAATCGCTTACCTGATCTTCGGCGGCGGCCGGCCGCCGCCGCCTCCCTCGCACCCCTGTAGGCCGTCTGCGAATGGCCGGCGGGGGCGCGCGCGCGCCGAAAGTGACGCGAGGGAGGCGGCGGCGGCGGCAGCCGCTTGGACGTTCCTGATCCCCGCCTGGACGTTGGCGGGGATTGGACCGTCCAGTCACGTGGGAGCGGGGACAGGTAAGATTTTGGGGCTTTCTGGGGGGTTTCACACAGCGGGGCACCCCCGATCGGGGTGCCCCGCCGAAGTGGACCAAAACCCAGGATAGTCAAAATCCTGGGTGTTGGTCCACTTTAATACAAATGGTTCAAACCATTTTAGGGTCTCAGCTCTGTAATTCTAATAGCTCAGGCAACTTGGCGGTCACTGTTCTGTAATATCAATTGTTCAAAACCACCTGGGGGTCACTGTTCATTTATACCAATTGTTCAAGCCAACTTT
The DNA here is from genome assembly GCA_027917425.1 of Gastrophryne carolinensis. Lineage (NCBI taxonomy): Eukaryota > Metazoa > Chordata > Amphibia > Anura > Microhylidae > Gastrophryne > Gastrophryne carolinensis. The sequence continues at coordinate 407,724,986 of CM051234.1, read as the reverse complement.
GGGATCACTGCTCTTTAATATCAATTGTGCAAACCACTTGGGAGCCACTGCTCGGTAATACCAATTGTTTAAGCCACTGGGGGATCACTGCTATTTAATAGCAATTGTTCAAACCAATTGGGGGTCTCAGCTCTGTAATACCAATTGTACAAACCACTTGGCGGTCTCTGCTCTGTAATACCAATTTCTCATGCCACTTTGGGCTCACTGTTCTTTAATACTAATTGTTCAAACAGCTTGGGGGTCACTGCTCTGCACTACAAATTGTTCAAACCACTTGGGAGTCTCAGCTCTGTAATATTCATTATTCAGGTCGCTTGGGTGTCTCAGCTCTGTAATATCAATTGTTCAAGCCACTTGTGGATTACTGCTCTGTAATACCGATTGTTTAAGCCACTTGGGGGGGGGGGGGTCACTGCCCTTTAATGCCAATTGTTCCAACTACTAGATGGTCACTGCTCTGTAATGCCAATTGTTCAAACCACTTGGGGGTCTCAGCTTGGTAATACCAATTGTTCAAACCACTTGGGAGGTCACCGCTCTGTAATATCAATTGTTCCAGCTACTAGGGGGTCACTGCTCTGTAATACCAATTGTTTAGGCCACTGGGGGGTCTCAAATCTGTAATACCAATTGTTCAGTCCATTTGGGGGTCACTGCTTTGTAATACTAATTGTTCAAACCCCTTGAGGTCTGAGCGCTGTAATACCAATTTTCAAACCACTTGGGGTTGCAGCTCTGTAATACCAATTGTTCAGGTCAATTGGGATCACTGCTATGTTATACTAATTGTTTAAGCCACTAGGGGGCACTGCTATATAATACCAATCGTTCAAACCACTTGGGGGTCATTGCTCTTTAAAACAAATTGTTCAAACCACTTGAGGGTCCCGGCTCTGTAATACCAATTGTTGAGGCCAATCGGGGGTCACTACTCTTTAATACCAATTGTTAAAACCAATTGGGGATCTCAGCTCTGTAATAACAATAGTTCAGACCACTTGGGGGGGGGGGGGGGGGTATCAGCTCTGTAATACCAATTGTACAAACCATTCGGGGGTTCTCAGCTCTGTAATACCAATTTTCCAGGCCACTTGGGGGGGTCACTGTTCTTTAATACCAATTGTTCAAACTGCTTGGGGGTCACTGCTTTTTAATACAAATGGTTCAAACCATTTTAGGGTCTCTGCTCTGTAATTCCAATTGTTAAAGTGGACCAACACCCACGGGTGATCAGCCCGGGAATCTATAAGATTCCCGGGCCGATCACCCCCCACCCCGCGGGACATCCGAGATCGGGATGTCCCGCGGGGTGTAACCCCCCCAAAACCCCCGAAAAACCTTACCTGATCTCCGCCTCCCTCGCGCCCCTGTAGCCGTGCGCGCGCCCGCGCCGGCCGTCTGCGAATGGCCGACGCGGGCGCGCGCGCGTCAAAAGGGACGCGCGGGAGGCGGCGGCGGCGGCGGCAGCCGCTTAGACGTTCCTGGACCTGGCTTGTACGTCGGCGCTGGGAACGGGGAGAGGTGAGTTTTTCGGGGGGTTAGGGGGGGTTTCACACAGCGGGGCACCCCGATCGGGGGTGCCCCACCGAAGTGGACCAAGACCCAGGATAGTCAAAATCCTGGGTGTTGGTCCACTTTAAGGCTCTCAGAGTCACTGCTTTTAACACCAATTGTTCAAACCATGTGTGGGTCACTGCTCTGTAATGCCAATTGTTCATACCACTTGGGAGCTCAGCTCTGTAATTCAAATTGTTCAGGCCAATTGGAGGTCTCAGCTCTGTAATACCAATTGTTCAAACCACATGGGGTCATTGTTCTGTGATATCAATTGTTCTGGCCACTTGGGAGTCACTGTTCTGTAATATCAACTGTTCAAACTACTTGGGGGGGTCACTTCTCTTTAATACAAATTGTTTAACCACTTGAGGGTCTCAGCTCTGTAATACCAATTGTTCAAACCACTTGGGGTTCACTACTCTGTAATACCAATTGTTCAGACCACATGGGGCTCACTGCTCTTTAATACCAATTGTTAGAGTAGTATCATTACTCAGCTTTGTAATACAAATTGCTCAGGCCACTTGGGGGTCTCAGCCCTGTAATACAAATTGCTCAGGCCACTTGGGGGTCTCAGCTCTGTAATACCAATTGCTTAGGCCACTTAGGGGTCACTGCTCTGTAATACCAATTGTTCATACCACTTGGGGGTCGCTGCTCTGTAATAACAATTGTTCAGACCACATGGGGCTCACTGCTCTTTAATACCAATTGTTAGTGTAGTATCCACTGGATCAGGCCACTTGTGTGTCAGTACGATTTAATTTAATTTTAACTATTTAATTGTGGGCACACCTGGCATTATACTTGTTTAAGCTTTGATAAACTATTTTATTGTGGGCACACCTGTCATTATACTCTTTTCAGGTTTGATAAACTATTACATTGTGGCGCACCTGCCATTAGACCATTGGCTTTGATAAACTAATTTTTGGCAGACCTTGCATTATACCCTTATCGTCATTGATAAACTAGTTACTTGTTGGCACCACTTGCATTATAACAAGAAGTACACATGATGACTTCAGAGTGCATTGCAGATGGCAACATAACCATACTGTTCACCCATAATGCCTTCAACAGGGATGCTGAAAGCTTAAATATACAGACACCTGAGTGCTTAAGTATAACTTTAATAATGAGCAGTCACACAACACTTCCACAGGTATGCTCTTTTACAACGTTTTAATTAATATTCAGTTTCTTTCCTTATTTCCCTAAGTTCATCATTTGTCAAAAGTTCCTTTATAAGGAAGAATGAACCGATATAATCCAAAAGTTCCTTCTCATATTCTCTTCCTGCCATTAAATGCAAGAGTTTGCAGGAATACAAGATTATAATCTGAAAGTTGGATGTTCTATACATCATAGACAGAAATATTGAAACCATCATGAAACTTGATGAATTACACTGAAGATTTGGCTTCAACTTGAATACCATGCCAGTCCTTTTTGATCCATCTTCTTTGGCATATTTCCCTTTCTTCCCCAATTAGACCCAAGGTAGAGGGGAGGTTTGACTGGTACTTAAACAGATCCTTTCTATTGGGTCATTGGGCTGCTGTCTTCTTTCCAACCATGTTGTAGCCTGCAGCCAACAATGTATCTCCTAGGCTGAGAAATTGGTTTGCTTGATCCCATGTTATTGCAATGTTTCTTATGAGAGGTCCTTTTCTTCATCATATTTGCTGAAACACCTGCATGTGCCACCACAGCTCTTCATCGCTGTGTTGCCGCTTTTCCAAAAGGAGTCTTCATTCATCTGTACATTAAAGGACAGCAATGCTGCCAGACTAGAGAGAAAACAGATCACCCTTAACCTGTTGATGTTTCATTATGCATGAAAAATATTTTATACCTTCCACCAGTTTATACCTGCACAGCCTGTTTGTGCATAGTCTGTGCTGACATAGCCAAGTCCTGTGGGATCCAATTCCTGTTTATCTACACAAATGTAAGGATGTCCAGGTTTGCTGTGGATATATGGATTCTCCTGTTGGTGCAGTGCTGAACACATGTTGTGATAGGACACTTGCCACAGGGCAGGCCAGTACCTTCAATGCATAGAGGGCAAGCTCTTGCCATGTGTCCAATTTACTAACTTGCCTCCTGGAACTCCACTATTGCCTGCTGCTGCTCACACACCCTTTCCAACATACAGTAAATAAAGTGGAATTCCACCTGGTTGGCAAATCACCTATGAGGCAGTGGGTGGGAAGGCCAAAGTTCCTCTGCCGTGCAGATAGACGAGTAGCAGCAGGATTTGAAGGCCCAAAGAGCACGCAAATGGCATGCACTTTATGTGGCAGCTCTGGCATGTCTGGATAATGGACCAAAATGCTTTGCACAACCAGGTTGAGCACATGTGCCAGCCAATGGATGTGCCTCAATCCATGGCTTCTACTGCACGTTGTCGCACACCACCTTGTCAGGCTTTAGGTTCAGCGGCTGCAACCACTCATCTGTCTGCTCCTGGATACCAGTCTACAGCTCCTGAACAGTGTGTGGTCTTTCACTCAGATATAAGAGTTTCTGCACTGCCTGCTGCCGTTTCCCCATGGCTTGACTCAAATTGGTGGTTCAGGAGCTGACTGGAGGCAGGAAAGGAGAAAGCAGAGTAGGAGGCAACAGGAGGTAATAAGTGATGTCCAACAATCATGGGTAGTTGAAGTATATGCGCCAAAGTGCCTCACAGCTCGGGCACGGCCACCACTACATTAACCCAGTGAGCAGTCAAAGAGTTGTAACATCCCTGCCCATGCTTAGTTCTCTGCGTGCCATCTGTGATGTGGAACTTGCAACACATAGTGTTGCACAATGCACACCTTATTGGTGCAGGTCAGGGATGGCCGAGAAATGTTGTGGTGGCTGGGAATGATGGGGCAGCCGCTGACATAAGAATGTTATTAGCACCATGCTCCAACTAACTGGGATAACCGTCCCTGTCTCTTAAACATTTTTAAAGCTCTCCAAGCAATTTTCAAATGCTCATATATCATGCGGGTGAGATGGGCCAAATTTCCACTTTCATTGTTTGAGGAATAGAAAGTTGAATGCTTCCCGGCAATGGTGTGGACAGGCTTGGTGGTGCCAGTTGTTCCACATCTTCCCTTTGGGGGAGACAGGTGGCCTTGTGGAGGCAGTGGTAGAGGCTAAGACAACGGAAGTATCAGAGGAGGCCTCAGGTGTTTTCCCGTATTTATTTTAATAATATAATTTTTAATAATACTAATAATGTTTTATGGCTTGCTTTGTGCGTTCCTGGTGATGTTAGTGCTGATGATGGCATCATCTGCACTGACCGTATTGGTGGTGTATTAGAAGCACAGTCGCACGGCACAAATGTCTCTCATGGAGGTCCACTCATTTGTGGTGAAGTGTGGTTAGACTCACCCGGGCAATTTGGAGCTGGAACTCCACTACTGAAGACAACCAGCCAACGGATGTGCCTCAGACCCAAAGCTGCTACTAGGTTCTGCCTTTGTCGCACACCACCTTGCCAAGGTTCAGCTTCAGCTTCACTCGTGTCTGCTTCTGGATCCCATGACTGAATGGGGAGGCAGGAAAGATGGAAGCAGAGAAGGAGGCAACGAGTGGAGGCATATAATAATACTAACAATGTTTTTTTCTGTTTGCTTTGCATGTTCCTGGCCAGGGACATAATAATCTTCACTAAGTGTCCCACTTCTTCTTCACATATTTCCCTCTGCAGTGACTGGTGGCACAGCGTGCAAATGACACCAGCTATGCTGGTGAGATCCTTTGCACCAGCTTTTTCAGTACTCAGCCTCTGGGCATGGTGGCCATTAGTAGCAAGGGGCTGTTTGTTGATGGTTTCTCCCTCTTTTGCTTGCTGCCTGGGATCCCGCTAACTTCCTTCTCAGCCTTCACATTGCAGAAGTGCAGATGTCCTGCAATGGCCCGATGTCCACATCCTCATCCTCCAACACAAGTTGTTGGGCATCTGGGAACCCCTATATCTGCAACTGGGGCAGGTGGATGGCCCACAGAATCCCAGCTAAGAGTGTCATCATAGAGCATTAGTGAATTAGTGAATGAATAAGTTTTGACTGAGAGAGACAGCCTTGCTGATTTAAAAGGCAGCGAGGTTGAAGACAAAAAAAAAAAAAAAGAGGCCTCAAATTGGTCTGGCCTCACCATTATGGCAGCAGAATCGGGGCCTACAAGAGTACGCTGCAAAGCCTGGCATCTGCTGGCACAGGGGGAAGGTGCAGCAGGCACAGATGTAACAAGTCCTTTGCCTTCAGCACCAGCTACATCCCCAGCAGCACCACAGCCACAACCCTGATTTGCTGATTTATTCATTTTTGAAGTTACTGACAGTGGAACCAAATTGCAAAATTCGTATTCGGGGTGATTCGGGGTGATACTCCTTCAGTGTCTGCTATAATGATGATGGTTTGATACTGCTACAGTGTCTGCTATAAACATGATGGGGTGATACTGCCAGAGTGTCTGCTATAAAGATGAGGGGGTGATACTGCCACAGTGTCTGCTATAAAAATGAGGGGGTGATACTGCCACAGTGTCTGCTATAAAGATGAGGGGGTGATACTGCCACAGTGTCTGGTATAAAGATGAGGGGGTGATACTACCACAGTGTCTGCCGTAAAGATGAGGGGGTGATACTGCCAGAGTGTCTGCTATAAAGATGATGGGGTTCATACTGCCAGAGTGTCTGCTATAAAGATGATGGGGGTGATACTGCCACAGTGTCTGCTATAAAGATCAGGGGGTGATACTGCCACAGTGTCTGCTATAAAGATCAGGGGGTGATACTGCCACAGTGTCTGCTATAAAGATCAGGGGGGTGATACTGCCACAGTGTCTGCTATAAAGATGATGGGGGTGATACTGCCACAGTGTCTGCTATAAAGATCAGGGGGGTGATACTGCCACAGTGTCTGCTATAAAGATCAGGGGGGTGATACTGCCACAGTGTCTGCTATAAAGATGATGGGGGTGATAATGCCACAGTGTTTGCTATAAAGATGATGGGGGTGATACTGCCACAGTGTCTGCTATAAAGATCAGGGGGGTGATACTGTCACAGTGTCTGCTATAAAGATCAGGGGGGTGATACTGCCACAGTGTCTGCTATAAAGATGATGGGGGTGATAATGCCACAGTGTTTGCTATAAAGATGATGGGGGTGATACTGCCACAGTGTCTGCTATAAAGATCAGGGGGGTGATAATGCCACAGTGTTTGCTATAAAGATGTTGGAGTGAAACTGCCACAGTGTCTGCTGCATTTTTTGTTAGATACAATTTTTATCTAAGGAACAATAGCCTGACTTTTTAATTGTATTTTTTTATGTTTTAACTGTTTTCTAAAGGCATCCTATTAAACATTAAAACTGCCTGGGGGTTTATTTTTTTGGTAATTTCTTTGGCATTTTTGGTCAGATACATTTTGAACTACCGAAAAATAGCCTTCCATTTAACATTAAAACTGCCTGGGTTTTTTCTATATATATATTATGGTAATTTTGGGGGCATTTTTCATTGGATACAATTTGCATCTAACAAAAAAAAATGTTGTCTATTTTTATTGTTCTTTGTCACTTTCCCTTGTTTTATTGAATGCCACTTAACCAGCATTAATTAAAGCCAGGAAAGTGACAGTGGGGAATTATATTTTTTTTCTATAATGTTTCTTACATTTGAAAAAAGCTTGTAACCCAGGGCTCAGAGGCTGTGCTATTCGCAGCCTCCTGTCTCTGAAAGTCACAAGCCCTTATGCCCTTTGGGCACCAGGCTCTTCCACACCCCGATGCTCCAAATAGGGGTGCAGGTAATGTGTCATTTTACTGGAAAATGGTGAACTGTTTTTAAGACAACACACAAAAATAGTCTTATTGTTCTTTATTTAACTTATACTTACCCATCCCAGTCTTCCATCTTCTGTCCCATACTGGGCACTGTCTTACCTCTGCTCCAGCGGGTCTTCGTTGTCCTGCGCTGTCTCATCTTCTTTCTCCAGGGCTCTGCTGTATAATTAGGTGTAAAGACTGGGGTGAGTGTGCCTCTTTATACCACAACTAGCTGTAAAGACTGGGGTCAGAGTGCGCCCTTATACCACAACTAGCTGTAAAGACTGGGGTGAGTGTGCCCTTTTATACCACAACTAGCTGTAAAGACTGGGGTGAGTGTGCCCTTTTATACCACAACTAGCTGTAAAGACTGGGGTGAGTGGGGCCTTTTATACCACAACTAGCTGTAAAGACATGGGGTGAGTGTGCCCTTTTATACCACAACTAGCTGTAAAGACATGGGAGTGTGCCCTCTTATACCACAACTAGCTGTAAAGACTGGGGTGAGAGTGCCCCCTAATACCACAACTAGCTGTAAAGACTGGGGTGAGTGTGCCCTTTTATACCACAACTAGCTGTAAAGACTGGGGTGAGTGGGGCCTTTTATACCACAACTAGCTGTAAAGACTGGGGTGAGTGTGCCCTTTTATACCACAACTAGCTGTAAAGACTGGGGTGAGTGGGGCCTTTTATACCACAACTAGCTGTAAAGACTGGGGTGAGTGGGGCCTTTTATACCACAACTAGCTGTAAAGACATGGGAGTGTGCCCTCTTATACCACAACTAGCTGTAAAGACTGGGGTGAGTGGGGCCTTTTATACCACAACTAGCTGTAAAGACTGGGGTGAGTGTGCCCTTTTATACCACAACTAGCTGTAAAGACATGGGAGTGTGCCCTCTTATACCACAACTAGCTGTAAAGACTGGGGTGAGTGTGTCCCCTTATACCACAACTATCTGTAAAGACTGGGGTGAGTGTGTCCCCTTATACCTCAAATGCTGTAAAGACTGTGGTGACCTTACACTGTTATACGAAAACTTGCTTTAAGCACTAGAGTGAGTGTGCCCCCTTATACCACAATTAGCTGTAAAGACTGGGGTGAGTGCTGTTAAGACCCCAGTGACTTTATGCTGTTATACCACTGGGGTGTGTGTCCCACTTTAATACTACTTCATGAAAGTAAAACACCCTTTTCGTCAGAATATGTCCCGCACATCTCACTTTAACCTGCTGATGTGCAGTAATGCTGGTGCTGGCTAATAAAGGAACACCGAAGGTGTATGCAAGACAAGCTGAAAGTAATTGGGCTGCCAGCACAGGCCCAAAGAAGACCTTTACTAATTTATGAAATTTTTATGAAACATGCCTTTATTAGAATAGCAACAATGCACACATTAAAGACACACACAATAAAAAAAAAATAAAAACATAAAAAGTGCTGGGGAGAAAGACCTTTAAAATATGGCTCTAATACATTAAAGGTAAGTTCAATCACATGTTATAAAAGGAAAAGCAGTCTATTAAAGTGCTATTTAAACTTGCTGGTGCTAAAGACAAAATGTGCACAGTAAAGTGCCAATTGTGCTATCTCAATAATACAGCAAAATAGCTAAAGCGACTAGCGCTGCATATAAAGTGCCATGCAATGTGCAAAAAAGACTGCTTAAAATGAATGGAAAAAAGTATCACCAAGTTAGTAGAGAAATGGAGCCGGGTCCCCTCACCATTCACCCCTTAAGCCATCGACGCGTTGTGTGGTGGTATCCCCACCACTTCGTCAGGACGCGTTATAACATGTGATTGAACTTACCTTTAATGTATTAACAATGTACATCTACTGGTGCATTAGATGTACAGATACAGAGACTTCCTCACTCTAGCTTGCTAATTATCTGATTTAATACCAAATGGGCACATGTATGTCACTGCTACTGACAAATAGTAATTGAGTGTCCACTGGTTCAGGCCACATAGGGCTCTTTTTGATTTAATAACAGATAGTCCACTTGTTCAGGCACCTAGCTAGGGAGAGCGGACGGTGTCAGTGAGGGAGAGCTAGGGAGCGACATCTGCTGTTATCATTGCACCCTGAAGATGGGCAGCTGCTGGGGCACATCTGAACATCAGCTCATCTCTGGGCACCACTTGCATTCTGCTTACTGCACTTAGAAAAAACTACTCAGTTGTTGGTACCCATTGCATCCTGCTTGCTGGGGGTTAGAAAAAGCTACTCACTTGTTGGGGAGGTGAATGTGGCGGTGTAGGTGGAAGAGATACTTCAACCTCTCACTCAGGTGCTGGCACAGCCAAGTCCTGTGGGATCTACATCTGGTTTGTCTTCATGATAGGATGTCCATGTTGGCTGTGGATAGGTGGAATCGGTGTTGATGATGACAGGGCAGGCCGGAACCTCCAAGGCATAGAGTTCAAGCTCTTGCCATGTGTCCAATTTTCCGACTTGCCTGGTGCTGCAGCTCACACACCCTTCCCAACATAGAGGATGTAAAGTGGAATTCCACCTGGTTGCTAAATCACTTATGAGGCAGTGGGTGGAAAGGTCATGCACATGGCGTGCACTTTAAGCAGCAGCTCCAGCATGTCTGGATAATGGTCCAAGAAGTTTTGCACCACCAAGGTGAGCACATGTGCCAGCCAATGGATGTGCCTCAACCTAGCTCGGCCCAAGGCTGCTATTAGGTTCTGCTCGTTGTCACACGCCACCTTTCTGGGCTTCAGGTGCAGCAGCAGCAACCACTCATCTGTCTGCTCCGGGATGGCAGTCCACAGCTGATGAAACATAAGCCTACAGGCAAAACCTGTTGAAAATTAGAAGCTGCGCTAACTATATGACCTTTTGATTCTATTCTGTAAAATGTTAAACTATGATATGCTGTGCTGCAGCTGCATTACAATCTTTTGTTAATGTTTGATATATAAGCTTAAACAGGACCAACATCCTTGCTCAGTTGGAGTCATTGTCAGCGCTTACATGGGCAGGAAACCCAACAGCACTTCCCCTTAGCAGACAGCCTGCCGCTCCATGGGATGCCATTTTGGTTGTAAAATTGACCACAGCATTTTTGATTTTTCATGTGCAGCAATCTGAATTGCCCTTGGCAGTGATGCATATGAACAGTGTTTCCTGTTTAAAGTATATATTCATATAGTATTGGGGTTATACTGTTGAACTTTTTTTAATGAATTTTGAATCTACCCTTCTAATTTATCGAGACCTGGTTCAGGCCTGGCGTTTATCCCTGGATTGCTTGTATATTATGAATTTGGTGGGACTGTTGTTCAGGATCCTACCATAAAACATCATTTGATACCTACCTACTCACCTTTGGTAATCCATTTGCGTGATACCTCTTCCCCATATTTTTTGAAACTCCATTAGCTGCACATCCCTGTTGTAAATAATGTATTTTCCCCTTCCTTTGTTACCCACTTAGGGGAATGGTTCAACAAACACAAACAAAATAACATAATTAGACTGATCCAAAAACTAAGATGGTAGCAAAAAGGCACATTGCCGATTCTCCATTTCTGACTTTGCAAGGGCAAGAGCATTTATGTTAGCATGACAACTACAACTCATTGAATTTAGATAGCAATCCCTTTCCATGAGCAAATTTCTGGCAAATGAAAAATCAACCTACACCAGCTCCCAAACAACAAGCAATTATCTGCTCAATTAATAAGCATGTAAATGTTCCCGTTTCACTCTAACTCCTGCTATGTTATTCTAATTGGCTCATTTTTACACACATCTTCAGTGTCAACAATTTCAAACTGGCTTGGAAACACCCAGCAAAAAAGATTATTTCGGCAATGAATATGCTGAATATATATTATGAACTTCTAAATGCACACACACACACACACGTAATCAGTATCAGGCATGTGCAATGCATTATAACTGTAAGGAGACAGATATACCATGGCATCTTGCGCTGTTGACTGACTTATTTCCTTCTTCAATATCCCTCTACCCAATCTTATAACGGAGGAGGTTCTTTATTAAAGTGTGGAGAACTTTAGTAGTTATCCCATATTATTTACTAATGTATGGCAAAAATTCTTCATTTCAAGATGTGCTTTTTGAAAATATGAAATGTTTTGTGCAATTGAATGTGAATGTCGTGGTTTAGAATTTCAATCTCCACAATTTTAAATATACTTCTCATGCATGGGACGCTCCACACACTTTTGTAGTAAAATATAACTCTGAGAACTTCTCCATGTCAAAATACATTCAGGTACAGGGTATGTATTATTGAACAGGCTCTAGTCTTTAATGAATGCTGGTGGAGGGAGGCCAAAGAGGCCCATAAAGATATGAGGCATTTTGTGATCTGCCACATTAGGTTCACTCTTTGCCAGCAGCCTAGCTTCCGGACCACCCTTAAAACTTTTGCCTGCAGGGGCACAAATCATCAACAGCCATTATCTCCTAACCCTCTCATGCTGCCAAGACGTAAAGACTACTGCTGGTACCCCACCTATTCATGGATCCCTCTGTCACATCCAGGGTGAGGTTATGAATGCAAGGAAGCAGGGTCTCACTGTTAGCAGGGCTGGCATTGAAGACTAGGGCCCTTATTCATCAAGCGATAGCGCCAGGTAGTGTCTGACGAGCGCCAGGTAGCGGCAGCTAACGGCGACTACCGACTCAAGTACGCCCGGCGGCGGTCACAATGACGCATTTATCAAGCAAAATGAGGCTAGCGCCGGCGAGAGCGACGGCTAGCGCGGCATTCATCATGAAGCCGCCTGGACCGAACAGCGCCGCTGCAAATTCCCTCACAGCGCCAGGTATGAGCTGTCGCTCCCTGGCGATGTCCAATGCATTTCAATGGAGCAATCTATAATTATTCATAATTAATTGGTATTAATTTTTTTTTTATTTTTTAATGTCAAAAAATCGGACACCACTTCTGCAATGTTAGGATTTATTTTTAAGTAAAAAAAAAAATTAAAAAAAATATGTGCAGAATTGATCTAACAGGTCTGATATTAATGTATTCATATTACAAAATTATTCTAAAAACATGTATAATGTTACATTCAAAAAATATGGTTGTTTAGGGGTTAAAAACTAGTTAATACACATCGCCGCAAGCGACAGCACATTCGGAGCGTGATTTGTTGATGAATATGAAGCTAGCCGTTCGCTCTGGCCATTCGTTGTCAGGCGCTCACATACAACGCTGGACCTGTGAAACAGCGACCCCCCAGCCCGTATTCAACATTACCGCACACCGACTGAGTCGCTGTCATCAAGCTAATGCCGGCCAAGCACAGCGAATACTGGCTGGCGCTGAAAAAATCACGCTACAGTCGCTCATCTGTCGCTACCTGGCGCTATTAATGAATCGGCCTCCCCGTCTAGACTAATCTGAGGGCAACCCCGCTCTTCATTAACCCCCCCCCCCCGCAAAAGGCAATAGGCTGGGATTTGTGGGAAGCCTTAAATCATGATCTTCTGGAACCATCTTGGAACCTAATTTCCCTATTTACAAGCCTCTGCACATTTTCAGCCGTTCCTTGCACGTGCAATCAATTCAATACCCAGAAAGGCGCTTAGCAATCATTTAGGTGCATGCTATCTTACACAGAATTGCTCCCCTTCCTGCATGTGCGCAGACTGACATCTAACAGCCCTATGATGCCCTCTTTGGCTTTTGCAATGCAGCAGGGACCCATGTAAGGAACCTTCACTGATTATGGTTCTCCCCTGGGCGCCAGCATGTAATGGACAATTGCTTGCTGCTGTTTTGACCTTGTTAAAATTGTTCTAACATACCCTTTTCTATCACAAATGAAAAGAAAATATTTAGGCAGGAGTTAGGCTATAATGAGCGAAAGGGATACTGTTGATTTTGTTTTGATTATTTGGAATCTTTACTAATTATTATTGATGAGCAAACCCATAGTTCAGTTTGGGGGACCCAAATCCTATTGAAGTCGATGGGGATCCACAACTTGGGGACCACAAAATGGCATTTAAATGGGGGTAGGAAGGGCTAGAGGGCTGCAACTCAGGGCCATCACCAGGTTGATTGCCCTGTAATGGGGTAGGGAAAGTACTCAAAATAATAACAGAAAACAAAAATATATATGAAAACATTAATAAAAACAAATATATTTTTTTAAATGTGTCAAAGAGGCCAAAAATGAAGGCCAGGTTGGGGGTAACACCAGGGGAAAGCACTCCAAATAATAACAGAAAAAAAGTTGATTATTAAATCAGATCAAATTGCCCACAGATCAGATTGTTCACAATTGAATCAGTTCAGATTGTGGCACAGTTGTATTGTATCAGATTTTGGCACAGTCAACATAAATCAAATCAGATTGTGGCACAGTTGCATTAAATCAGATCAGATTTTGGTACAATTATATTAAATCAGATCAGATTGCCCAAAGATCAGATTGTGGCACAGTTATATTAAATCAGATCAGATTGCCCAAAGATCAGATTGTGGCACAGTTGCATTAAATCAGATCATATTTTGGTACAATTATATTAAATCAGATCAGATTACCCACAGATCAGATTGTTCACAATTGAATCAGATCAGATTGTGGCACAGTTGTATTGTATCAGATTTTGGCACAGTCAAGATAAATCAAATCAGATTGTGGCACAGTTATATTAAATCAGATCAGCTTGCCCAAAGATCAGATTGTGGCACAGTTGCATTAAATCAGATCAGATTTTGGTACAATTATATTAAATCAGATCAGATTGTGGCACCTGGGCAGCTCTCCCTACCCAGGTCCCCTAAAAGGGACAGTTTTTTCTCCTCCTCACTGTTCCTCACTCCAGCAGCCTCCTCTCCCTACCGATATGTCCTGAAAAGAACATTTTTTTCTGTTTTTAAAAACACAGCCCTATCTGTCCCTCACTCAGCAACCTCTCCATAACTAACCAAGAGCTGATATGGCGCTGGAACGCATGACCTCACCTACGGGCAGGTTGTTAGGGCCTGAGCAGGTTGATTAGCTGCTCATGCTGCCATTCGACCTGCTTTTCTAGGGTCGGCCGAACACCAAACTTCAACACTTCTGGCTGAAGTCCATGTTTGGGTTTGGGGGCCCAACTTCTAATAATGCCTAGCTGTGTTTTAAAAATACAGATGATAGAGAGATTGGTCTTACACGTTGAATCAACAACTCCATTTACAATTTTTTGTTGCTCAAAAAAAGTTGCTCAATCTAGTAATTAGGGATGAGCGAATCGATCTGGACGAACCCGTATTCGTTCCGAATTTCATGAAAAATTCAATTCTAAACGAATCCGAATTTCCCCGCGATTCGATCATTCGAAGTTTTCCTTTAAACTCCATTTATTTCAATTACAGGCATTCTAAAATGGTGGAAGCACATGTTTGGACATGTCCCCTGGGGCAAGGTATCATGGGAAAGTCACATGCAGCCTATCAGCAGCCAGGAAGCCCGGTGACGTCACCCTGCAATATAAACCGGCGGCCATCTTCCTTGTGCGCATTTCAGCGTTCTATTGCGGCCAGAGCACAGCTGGTTACAGACAGGGACAGAGAGTTAGAGATAGGTAGGGAGAGTCAGAGAGGCAGACAGAGAGGTAGACAGAGCCAGGGAAAGAGAGTGAAAGATAGAGAAAAACCGGAACAATCATAGAACAGCATAGAAGTGACAGTGAAATTTTTTTTTTTTTTCATTAGCCAGATCAGTTTTCAATTCAATTTCAGTTCTTTGTGCTGTAAACCTGCCTTGCCACTGTGCATGCCATCTATGCAGTGGCTTATTTAATCCTATCTGTTACACACAAGCATTTCTAAAAACTGGATTTAGTTTTAATATTTTTTGGTCTGCTTTAAATACACCAGCCCACATGGGCATCCCAAACCTGCACTTAGCACCCTATCTGTTATACTAAATACGTTTGTTCATCCTCAGCTCAATCAAACTATTGCATTTTGAATTGGTTTTTGTCCTGCTGCAAAAACACTAGGCCGCAGGGTATCCCAAACCTGCACTTAGCAGTCTTTCTGTTATACTAAATACGCTTGTTGATCCTCAGCTTAATCAAACTATTGCATTTTGAATTAGTTTTTGTCCTGCTGCCAAAACACTAGGCCGCAGGGTATCCCAAACCTGCATGTAGAAGCCTGTTATACAAAATATGCTTGTTGCTCCTCAGCTTAATCAAACTATTGCATTTTAAATTGGTTTTTGTCCTGCTGCCAAAACACTAGGCTGCAGGGTATCCCAAGCCTGCACTTAGCAGCCTATCTGTTATACTAAATACGCTTGTTGATCCTCAGCTTAATTAAACTATTACATTTTTAATTCGTTTTTGTCCTGCTGCCAAAACACTAGGCCGCAAGGTATCCCAAACCTGCACATAGCAGTCTATCTGTTATGCTAAATACGCTTGTTGATCCTCAGCTTAATCAAACTATTGCATTTTGAATTGGTTTTTGTCCTGCTGCCAAAACACTAGGCCGCAGGGTATCCCAAACCTGCACTTAACAGTCTGTTATACTAAATACGCTTGTTGATCCTCAGCTTAATCAAACTATTGCATTTTGATTTGGTTTTTGTCCTGCTGCCAAAACACTAGGCCGCAGGGTATCCCAAACCTGCACTTAGCAACCTGTTATACTAAATACGCTTGTTGATCCTCAACTTACTCAAACTATTGCATTTTGAATTGGTTTTTGTCCTGCTGCCAATACACTAGGCCGCAGGGTATCCCAAACCTGCACTTAGCAGCCTATCTCTTATACTAAATACATTTGTTCATCCTCAGCTCAATCAAACTATTGCATTTTGCATTGGTTATTGTCTTGCTGCCAAAACACTAGGCCGCAGGGTATCCCAAACCTGCACGTAGCACCCTGTTATACTAAATACGTTTGTTCATCCTCAGCTCAATCAAACTATTGCATTTTGAATTGGTTTTTGTCCTGCTTTAAATACACCAGCCCACATGGGCATCCCAAACCTGCACTTAGCAACCTGTTATACTAAATACGCTTGTTGATCCTCAACTTACTCAAACTATTGCATTTTGAATTGTTTTTTGTCCTGCTGCCAAAACACTAGGCCGCAGGGTATACCAAACCTGCACTTAGCAGCCTATCTGTTATACTAAATACGCTTGTTGATCCTCAGCTTAATCAAACTATTACATTTTGATTTGGATTTGGTCCTGCTGCCAAAACACTAGGCCGCAGGGTATCCCAAACCTGCACTTAGCAGCCTATCTGTTTTACTAAATACGCTTGTTGATCCTCAGCTTAATTAAACTATTGCATTTTGAATTGGTTTTTGTCCGGCTGCCAAAACACTAGGCCGCAGGGTATCCCAAACCTGCACGTAGCTGCCTATCTGTTATACTAAATGCGCTTGTTGATCCTCAGCTTAATCAAACTATTGCATTTTGAATTGTTTTTTGTCCTGCTGCCAAAACATTAGGCCGCAGGGTATCCCAAACCTGCACTTAGCATCCTATCTGTTATACTAAATACGCTTGTTGATCCTCCGCTTAATCAAACTATTGCATTTTGAATTGGTTTTTGTCCTGCTGCCAAAACACTAGGCCGCAGGGTGTCCCAAACCTGCACTTAGCAGCCTATCTGTTATACAAAATACGCTTGTTGATCCTCAGCTTAATCAAACTATTACATTTTGATTTGGATTTGGTCCTGCTGCCAAAACACTAGGCCGCAGGGTATCCCAAACCTGCACTTAGCAGCCTATCTGTTTTACTAAATACGCTTGTTGATCCTCAGCTTAATTAAACTATTGCATTTTGAATTGGTTTTTGTCCGGCTGCCAAAACACTAGGCCGCAGGGTATCCCAAACCTGCACGTAGCTGCCTATCTGTTATACTAAATGCGCTTGTTGATCCTCAGCTTAATCAAACTATTGCATTTTGAATTGTTTTTTGTCCTGCTGCCAAAACATTAGGCCGCAGGGTATCCCAAACCTGCACTTAGCATCCTATCTGTTATACTAAATACGCTTGTTGATCCTCCGCTTAATCAAACTATTGCATTTTGAATTGGTTTTTGTCCTGCTGCCAAAACACTAGGCCGCAGGGTGTCCCAAACCTGCACTTAGCAGCCTATCTGTTATACAAAATACGCTTGTTGATCCTCAGCTTAATCAAACTATTGCATTTTGAATTGGTTTTTGTCCTGCTGCCAAAACACTAGGCCGCAGGGTATCCCAAACCTGCACTTAGCAGTCTATCTGTTATACTAAATACGCTTGTTGATCCTCAGCTTAATCAAACTATTGCATTTTGAATTGTTTTTTGTCCTGCTGCCAAAACACTAGGCCGCAGGGTATCCCAAACCTGCACTTAGCAGCCTATCTCTTATACTAAATACGCGTGTTGATCCTCAGCTTAATCAAACTATTGCATTTTGAATTGGTTTTTGTCCTGCTTTAAATATACCAGCCCACATGGGTATCCCAAACCTGCACTTAGCATCCTATCTGTTATACTAAATACGCTTGTTGATCCTCAGCTTAATCAAACTATTGCATTTTGAATTGTTTTTTGTCCTGCTGCCAAAACACTAGGTCGCAGGGTATCCCAAACCTGCACTTAGCAGCCTATCTGTTTTACTAAATACGCTTGTTGATCCTCAGCTTAATCAAACTATTGCATTTTTAATTGGTTTTTGTCCTGCTGCCAAAACACTAGGCTGCAGGGTATCCCAAACCTGCACGTAGCTGCCTATCTGTTATACTAAATGCGCTTGTTGATCCTCAGCTTAATCAAACTATTGCATTTTGAATTGTTTTTTGTCCTGCTGCCAAAACACTAGGCCGCAGGGTATCCCAAACCTGCACTTAGCATCCTATCTGTTATACTAAATACGCTTGTTGATCCTCAGCTTAATCAAACTATTGCATTTTGAATTGTTTTTTGTCCTGCTGCCAAAACACTAGGCCGCAGGGTATCCCAAACCTGCACTTAGCAGTCTGTTATACTAAATACGCTTGTTGATCCTCAGCTTAATCAAACTATTGCATTTTGAATTGGTTTTTGTCCTGCTGCCAAAACACTAGGCCGCAGGGTATCCCAAACCAGCACTTAGCAGCCTATCTCTTATACTAAATACGCTTGTTGATCCTCAGCTTAATCAAACTATTGCATTTTGAATTGGTTTTTGTCCTGCTGCCAAAACACTAGGCAGCAGGGTATCCCAAACCTGCACTTAGCAGCCTATCTGTTATACTAAATACGCTTGTTGATCCTCAGCTTAATCAAACGATTGCATTTTGAATTGGTTTTGTCCTGCTGCCAAAACACTAGGCCGCAGGGTATCCCAAACCTGCACTTAGCAGCCTGTTATACTAAATATGCTTGTTGATCTACAGCTTAATCAAACTATTGCAATTTTGAATTGGTTTTTGTCCTGCTGCCAAAACACTAGGCCGCAGGGTATCCCAAACCTGCACTTAGCAGTCTATCTGTTATACTAAATATGCTTGTTGATCCTCAGCTTAATCAAACTATTGCATTTTGAATTGGTTTTTGTCCTGCTGCCAAAACACTAGGCTGCAGGGTATCCCATATTGCCATTTTCATAGTATCTGGTGCAGAGAAGCAGTTCCTCACTTTATTTAGCTTCTTCTTTTTAAAGTAAACACATTTTTTAACGTACCTATTGCGCATTTCAAATACATAAAAATGTCAGACAGACAAGTCCCAGGATGTTCAAAGAGGAGTGGCAGAGGCCAAGATTCAGCAGGCAGAGGTCGCAGCAGACTAGGGGCGAGTGGCAGCAGGAGTCACGGTGAGAGACCTGATCTGCCAGTATCTGCTAGCAGTTGTGCCTCCACCAGTAACGCATCTGCCGTGGTAGATTGGTTAACGCGGTCATCCACATCATCACAAGTTACATCTGACACCCCCAGTCTAAGGTCGGTAGGTTCCTCTGACACAACCCTGAGTTGGCATGGCCCGAGAGCAGTCCCTATCCTCCCATTGCCTCTGTCCTATGCCGTTCCCTCCCCCAGCGACGTATCCTATGCTTTGGGTTCAGCTCCACTCTTTAGTGAGGAGGACGATCAGATAGAGGACAGTCAGCAGCTACTGCTCAGCCAAGAAATGGAGGTGGCTTCTTTCGCTAGGCAGACAAATAGTGATGTGGAGAGTGGGGTGGGTGTTGCGAGCTTCCAGCTCCTGCACCAGACACTGTTGAGGAAACCGAGAACATCAGTGATGTGCAGGCACAACTCGGTGATGATGATGATGATGAAGCCGATCGCACTTGGGAGCCAGGTGCAGAAGGGGCTTCATCATCATCATCAGGAGAAGAGGGGCGCAGGTTGCCCCGGAGTCAGCAGCTGAGGCAGCAAGGTGTTAAAAGCATGGTTGGCAGTCAGCATGGGGGCAGAATTGTAAAGCCTGGAGCCAAACAGGGCCGGGGCCGGGGTAGAGCACTTGCTGCGCGGCAGGCTACCTTATCGGGAGGTAGTGGAGCAGGGGTTCCTGGAGTTGACGACAGTAGCAGTGAATCAGTGCGAGCTGTTGGTGGGAAAAGTAGCTACTCGGCAGTGTGGCAGTTTTTCCTGAAGCATCCGCAGGAGGGTAACATGGCCACATGCAAGATATGTAGGCAGAAGGTGAAGCGTGGCCAGGGCCCAAATGTTGGCACCACGGCCCTGTGTCAACATATGATGCGTCACCATAAAGCGGCCTGGGAGAACCGAGGCTCCGAAGAGGTGGTCCAGGCTGCTTCCTCACTGAGTGGCACGCCGCTCCCAATTTCTGCCAGCCAAGGCTCCAGCACCTCAGCCGAAGGCAGCTGTGCGTCATACCCATCCTCTGTCGCTCCTGCTCCTCCTCCTCCTCCTCCAAGTCATGCATCCCGCCAGCAATCCATCAGCGAAGCCATGTCCAAGAGACAGCAGTATGCGCCCACTCATCCTACGGCGCAGAAGCTGAATGTGCTCCTGTCCAAGTTGCTGGTGCTGCAGTCGCTCCCTTTTCAGGTGGTGGACTCTGCACCTTTCAGAGAACTGATGGCTTGTGCCGAGCCGAGGAGGAGAGTCCCAAGCCGTCATTTCTTTGCCAAGAAGGCAGTACCAGCGCTGCACACTTTTGTTGAACAGAAGGTGGGCCAGTCCTTGAGCCTGTCGGTGTGTAGCAAAGTGCATGGCAGCGCCGACGTCTGGAGCTGTAACTACGGTCAGGGACAGTTCATGTCATTTACGGCCCTCTGGGTGAATGTGGTCCCTTTGCAGCAGCAGCAGCAACTTGGACAGGTCACGCCGCTTCGGCCTCCGCGCTCCCTGGCCGTTGTGCATGTGACACCGTGCGACTCGGCCTCCTCATCCTTCGCCTTCTCCTCACCCTCCACTGTAGGCTCAAGTCTCAGTGCCCCTCCAGTCTACCATGTGTGCAGGGCACGGAGGTGTCACGCCGTGATTCACATGGTTTGTCTTGGCGAACGGAGTCACACAGGGGAGGAACTGCCTAAATGTATTCATTAAGAAATCCAAACATGGCTTACTCCAAAAACACTGAAAATGGGAACCATGGTTACCGACAATGGGAAGTACATTTTGTCTGCGCTGCGACAAGAAAGGCTGACCTATGCGCCCTGCATGGCTCACTTCTTCAATCTGGTTGTGAAGCGGTTTCTGAAGTCTTCCCCCCATCTGCAAGACATTCTAACAACTTCAAGGAAACTTTGCATGCACTTAAGCCACTCATACACCGCCAAGCACACCCTTCTTGAGCTACAGCGTCAGAACGGTAGCCCCCAACATAGTCTGATTTGCGATGTTTCCACCCGTTGGAATTCCACCCTGCATATGTTGGACAGACTATACGAACAGAGAAAAGCCATCACAGATTTCTTGATGATCCAAGCGGATAGGGGGACTTCCCTGTGTAACTTCAATGTCAACCAGTGGCAGCTCATATGTGACACCTGCCATTTGCTCAGGCCCTTTGAGGAACCCACTTTATTTGTGAGTCGCCAGGATTACGGGATGAACGACGTGATTCCACTGCTTCATGTTGGAAACCATGGCTGGTAAGGGCACTGGAGACATGCCATCTACATCTTACGGCCACATGAACCCCGTTGGAGCTGAACTGGAGGAGGATGAGGAAGAAGAGGAGGAGTGGCACAGTGCACAGTTTAGGCTTGGAGAAATGGCTGGTTTATCTAGTCAGCTGACAGGAGAGGAGGAGCAGGAGCAGCCAGAGGAGCTAGAGGGTTGTGAGGAAGGCGAGACAGAGGACCCGGACACACCGTGGCAGTATGCAGTGGAGATGGAGACAGGTAGTCCCTCCGAGTCACTTGCGCAAATGGCAGGAAGCATGCTCACGTGCTTGCGTAGTGACCCCAGAATTGTTTCCATTTGTCGGCGGGATGACTTCTGGCTGTCCACCTTGGACCCTCACTTCCGGCACAAAATGAGGGCATTTTTTAAACCCGCCGAGAGGGAGGACAAACTGAACTACTACAAAGACATTCTATATAGTCAGTTGGCCGATGCCTATCTGCGCCATGGTCCATACTCTCGCAGGTCTGACTCGGGGGGACCTCTGCACTCACCTTCCACTGCCATGCCTGCTGGGGGGGTTGGCAGGAGCAGCAGCAGCAGCTCCATCAGCAGCAGCCTCAGTCTTCAGTCGCTAATGAGTAGCTTTCTACACGCGCATAGTGAGGCTACTCATGAGCAGCAGGAAGACCTGGAGCAGGACCTCAACCAGCAGGTCATGTCATACCTTGACATGACCATGCCAACACACCTTGAGGATCCGCTGGACTTCTGGGCAGCCAAACTTGGCTTGTGGCCGCAACTAGCAGAGTTTGCCCTGGAAAAGCTGTCCTGCCAGGCAAGTAGCGTGCCATCTGAGTGGGTGTTTAGTGCAGCGGGGGCCATAGTTACGGCGAGGAGAACTCGTCTGTCAACTAAAAATGTGGAGAGACTCACCTTTGTCAAAATGAATCAGGGATGGATCAGCCAGGATTTCCACCCACCAATGGCTGATGCATGCGACTAGATTCAGCATGGTGCCACGTTTTACACTTTCCAAATGGTGCAAATCATATTTATGTCTTTAGGCCAATTTTTGGGCTCCTGCTGATGCCAACTTCAGGGTGTGTCTTTTAGCCAATTTTTGGCCTCCTGATGATGCCAACTTCAGGGTGTACCCTTCAGCCAATTTTGGGCCTCCTGCTGATGCCAACTTCAGGGTGTGATTCATCCAATTTTTGGGCTCCTGCAGCCAACAACAGTGTCTCTTTAAAGCTATGTTTGTGCTCCTGCTCCTGCTGCTTGCCACTCCAGGGTGTGATTCATCCAATTTTTGGGCTCCTGCTGCCAACTCCAGTGTCTCTTTCAAGCTATGTTTGGGCTCCTGCTGCTGCTGATTGCAACTCCAGGGTGTGATTCATCCAATTTTTGGGCTCCTGCAGCCAACTCCAGTGTCTCTTTAAAGCAATGTTTGTGCCCCTGCTGCTGCTGCTTGCAGCTCGAGGGTGTCATTCATCCAATTTTTGGCTCCTACAGCCAACTCCAGTGTCTCTTTAAAGCAATGTGTGTGCTCCTGCTGCTGCTGCTTGCCACTCCAGGGTGTGATTCATCCAATTTTTGGGCTCCTGCAGCCAACTCCAGTGTCTCTTTAAAGCAATGTTTGTGCTCCTGCTGCTTGCAACTCCAGGGTGTGATTCATCCAATGTTTGGCCTCCTGCAGCCAACTCCAGTGTCTTTTTCAAGCTATGTTTGGGCTCCTGCTGCTGCTGCTGCTTGCAACTCCAGGGTGTGATTCATCCAATTTTTGGGCTCCTGCAGCCAACTCCAGTGTCTCTTTCAAGCAATGTTTGGGCTCCTGCTGCTGCTGCTTGCAACTCCAGGGTGTGATTCAGCCAATTTTTGGGCTCCTGCAGCCAACTCCAGTGTCTCTTACAAGCAATGTTTGTGCTCCTGCTGCTTGCAACTCCAGGGTGTGATTCATCCAATGTTTGGGCTCCTGCTGCCAACTCCAGTGTCTCTTTCAAGCTATGTTGTGCTCCTGCTGCTGCTGCTGCTTGCAACTCCAGGGTGTGATTCATCCAATTTTTGGCCTCCTGCAGCCAAATCCAGTGTCTCTTTAAAGCAATGTTTGGGCTTCTGCTGCTGCTCCTTGCAACTCCAGGGTGTGATTCATCCAATTTTTGGGCTCCTGCTGCCAAATCCAGTGTCTCTTTCAAGCAATGTTTGGGCTCCTGCTCTCCTGCTACTGCTGTTTGCTACTCCAGTGTGTCTTTAGTCCAATTTTTGGGCTCTTGCAGCCAACTCCAGTGTCTCTTTAAGGCAATGTTTGTGCTCCTGCTGCTGCTGCTTGCCACTCCAGGGTGTGATTCAACCAATTTTTGGGCTCCTGCAGCCAACTCCAGTGTCTCTTTAAAGCAATGTTTGTGCTCCTGTTCCTGCTGATGCCAACTCCAGGGTGTGATTTATCCAATTTTTGGCCTCCTGCAGCCAACTCCAGTGTCTCTTTCAAGCTATGTTTGGGCTCCTGCTGCTTGCAACTCCAGGGTGTGATTCATCCAATTTTTGGGCCCCTGCAGCCAACTCCAGTGTCTCTTTAAAGCAATGTTTGGGCTCCTGCTGCTGCTTGCAACTCCAGGGTGTGATTCATCCAATTTTTGGGCTCCTGCAGGCAACTCCAGTGTCTCTTTAAAGCAATGTTTGTGCTCCTGCTGCTTGCAACTCCAGGGTGTGATTCATCCAATTTTTGGCCTCCTGCAGCCAACTCCAGTGTCTCTTTCAACCAATGTTTGGGCTGCTGCTTGCAACTCCAGGGTGTGATTCATCCAATTTTTGGGCTCCTGCAGCCAACTCCAGTGTCTCTTTCAAGCAATGTTTGGGCTCCTGCTGCTGCTGCTTGCAACTCCAGGGTGGGATTCAGCCAATTTTTGGGCTCCTGCAGGCAACTCCAGTGTCTCTTTAAAGCAATGTTTGTGCTCCTGCTGCTTGCAACTCCAGGGTGTGATTCATCCAATTTTTGGCCTCCTGCAGCCAACTCCAGTGTCTCTTTCAACCAATGTTTGGGCTGCTGCTTGCAACTCCAGGGTGTGATTCATCCAATTTTTGGGCTCCTGCAGGCAACTCCAGTGTCTCTTTAAAGCAATGTTTGTGCTTCTGCTCCTGCTGCTTGCAACTCCAGGGTGTGATTCAGCCAATTTTTGGGCTCCTGCTGCCAACTCCTGTGTCTCTTTCAACCAATGTTTGGGCTGCTGCTGTTGCTTGCAACTCCAGGGTGTGATTCAGCTAATTTTTGGGCTCCTGCTGCTGCCAGCTCCAGGGTGTGTTTTTCAGGCACTATAGGGGCCCCTCATAGTGATGCCACTTCAACTCTCTGCAATTGTGTCGCTCTGCGATTCTATTAGCGATGCCTCTGATCTGCATGTGATAATTATTTACAGTATTATTTCACTAACCCAGCACGCATCCTATGCGTGTTACAGCAAGGCAGAATGGTTTACAACCCTATTGAGGCTCTAGGAGGCTCAGAAATAGCCGTTTTTAATAGCGATTCGTCGCGAATAAATTCGGGTCGAAAATTTTTTTTCAAAAGTTCGCTCATCTCTACTAGTAATAGCAAACTTCATTTTACCTGAGGCATTTTTATCACACAAAAGAAAAACAACCAGCATGCGGAAAGGTCTGAGGAGTCTATATACATGGCACTGTTTGGTAACACAGACCTGATGGGTGCATGTGCACACCTAGAAAGACAACCGCAGACATGTACCTTGTAAAGGGCATTCCACGCATACCCCTGGATCAGTTGTCACCTCTTGGCAAGCTATTAATAAGGCACTTCATACCCAATAAACTGACGCCCACATGAGAATGTACCACAGAGAACACAAAGATACAGGTACATTGTTTCCGGGTTCCAAGACAAACACTATTAGATGTTCTACTATTTCAGTGGTGAGGTGACTAATACTTGGCTAAACGCTTCGGGGTGTGTACTGATGCTATCTGTGTACAATCAGTGTGTTTGCACTGGCAAACAACAGGCTGTCTGTGCTTTACAATAATTTAATTTACTTCTCTAGATCGTATTTAGCTTTTATATGCCAATTAGATAATATGTTCCTCTGCTGTAGCCAGGATATATATGTATCATTTATCAAATGTGACACACAGTTATTTTTAGATACAGAGTAGACAAAAAAGATTTAATTTATATTGTTAATTTTGGATAGCATGGAAACAGGTCTTCTGTCAGGATGCCCTCATTCCTACAAATGTGAAGAATTGCCCCAAGACCATGTTACACTGCTGTGGCTCCCTCTCACAGCAGTGGCCATACAGTTACTGTAGTGGCCTCAAAGTTACTGCAGCAAGTAATAGGGTCTACTGACAGTATTGTATATGTATAGTGTTGTACATGCATAAAAGGAATTCCATATTGGTCACTGGTTGTCACAGAGGATGAAGTCCAGGCATTCTAAGTCAGGACCCTAATACTAAGGAAAAGCGTCGGTTTAACCCTTAAGGTACTTTTACACCTTCCTGATTGCACTACATTGGAGTAGGAACATTATAACATAGAAATCTTGAAGAAAATCCTGCTTAGTGAAATCAATGGGCGCCTTCACATCTAGGCGCTGCATCATGGTGTGTTTTGGGAAAGGTTGCATGCAGCATTATTCTGCAATCAGATCACAATTTAGCCCATTGCTGCACTGCACATGAACTGTGGTACAGGTCATACTTACCACCCCTCCTGATCCGTTATTGGTTCTGCCATCACCACAGGCCTCCGGTTGTTGGATCCTAGTGCCGACAAATGCTTCCTCCCTCTGTTGCTGGATGCTTCCTCCCTGCCACCGCAGTATGCTCCAGGTGCCAGCGCCCACCACTGGGGACAGGGTACTACAGGTACAGCAGGGCACCACTCCATTCATAGAGGCACATTACAGTACATAAAGGGTATGGCAATGCCCAGGATGAAAGGGCTGTTACCTACCTGACTACATTTAAACCTTGAACATAGTCCCTAAAATGTCAATGAATTTTTGAACTTTATTTTCTAAGGGCATATTCCAGTCTAAATAATTCTGGTTTATGGCAACAGCCACGATGGGTTAACTGCCCCCCGTTGACTTTTATTGAGAGGAGAATGGTAGGGGGGAGTGCTGTGTCTGGACTGACCCTTTAAATTGGGCCAACGTCTAAAACAAAAAAAAGCTAAGAGGACTTACTCACCTTTCTTGCACAGGTCCAGATGTCCCTGCAGCTTCTGCAAGCCGCTTCCTGATGAACAGCTAGCTGTCAACTACAGCTTCGCCACTCTATGCTGTTACCCACTAACCACATCTCCTGCTCGCCCCGCCGCAGCTGCTCCCGGTGTCAGAGCCGCCCGTTCTCTCTAAGGGGCCGGCTCAGGGAGGGTCAAAGATTGCACCCAGGAGGATTATGTAGCAAGATGGGGGTGTGGGATCGAGATGTTCTATGCTCCCGGGTGTAGAAAGATGGCTGCGCGGGAACAAGATGTCCGCGAGCCAGCAAGTCGGTAAGGTGAGTAAGCCATTAATAAGCATACAGTGGTTTGCATGCTTATTATGGACTTTTTTTTTTTTTAAGTAAAAACTGTTGCTCCACTTTTAGCCTTGATTCAGTATAAAAATTCTAAAGCACGCAGTAAGGCCATTAATGTCATAGGAGTGCTCGCCTAAAAAGAATGATAGCATGTGATGTCCCCCACTGTACACAATGCTGAACCTGTCCTATGTTTTTTTTTTCTATTTCATTTTTTTTTAAACATTTAAAGGGACAGTCTGAGCAAAGGGTTTAAATCAGCCTGTTTTCTGCACTGCCTGTGCTGGCTGTCATGGGCTGCATCTTTCATTCAGCCCACTTTATATTTCTTAACAACTCCCAGTGAACTCTATCCTTTATGCAGGGTCTCCTCAGCACCAGAGAATGACTTGTCCATACATGTTTCAGTGACCTATTCACCTTAGATGACAATTCATTTTTGTACCCCTGACAAATGAGTCAGCTGATGGGAGCAAGTTCTATAGAGTCCATAAGCGAATTGCAAAGTGCTGGTGAATGAAAGATGCCACCCCTGACAGCCAGCACGGGGAGAGCAGAAAGCAGGCTAATTTAAGCCTTTGCCTCGAATATAAAAAATTAAATGGAAGGTCCACTTTAATTGGTCTCATAATTTAAAGAATTTAAGATATTTGTAAAGTCTAAATGTAACCCTAACTTCTGCATCCAAGCTAAAAACACATAGCGCCATTGACAAAATAGTCCAGTTGTACCTTATCGCAAATATGCCAAAACATATAATTCCCCAGTTAAAGTGGACCAAAACCCACCCTGAAATCTATGAGACTCCAGGGCAGGCATACTCACTCCCCCCGGGCACCCTGATAGGGGGTGCCCTGCTGTGTGAAACCCCTCACCTTTGTTCCTTGTCCAACGGCACATGCGCGAGCAGTGGGCGCATCCCCACTATCCCTTTATCCCGTGCTAGGCATTTCTGAATGGCCAGCGCGGGTATGCTCCCTGTTAAAGGGTGGAGGGGGATACGTCTGCCAGTGTGCTCAGATCCGCTTGGATTGGACGGGCTCCTGGGCGAAGGGGCTTGAGTGGATCTGAGCATGCTGATTTGACGAGAGGGCTGCGCATGTGCCATAGGAACAGGGATGGGTAAGTGAGACCTGGGGAGTTTCACACAGCGGGGCAAAGACCAAAACCCAGTATAGTCAAAATTCTGGGTTTTGGTCCACTTTAATGGTCCAGTTCTTAAAGCAGCCTAACACCTTATCAGCTGCAGAGGAGATAAAACATTACTGCAGATTGTGAAGGGTCTCCCTTGTAAATAGGGGTCATTGTACCTAATCTTACAAGTATAAAATGATTGCTAAATGTTGCTACTGGATATTTTGTCTTTGGATTATTATTATTTTAAATTGTTTAATTGTTTAATTATTAATTTAAATTGTCAGCCTTGAGAACAAGAACCTAAAGGCATCATCCAGATAAATGTACAACCATCCAGATAAATGTACATCATCAATGTTTTATAACATGCTCCTACAACAGTGCTTACATAGTCACATGAACAAATACATATATTTGCCCCACCAGCTCAAGCATTTGCATCATTTTTAAATAGTTTTGTAGGTACAGTACAGACTTTAGGATGGCTTTATACAGATTTTCCTCTAGAACTTACATGAATTTTTTAGGCAAAAATTTGAAAGCACACCAACTAGAGGGGCCATGGCCTTTTTTAATGGAAGGCTATTCCACAATATTCATTCAATCTTTAAATATTACATGGATAATATAAACGTTGGACATAATGGGGTTGATTTACTAAGCATTCGGCAGGCATTCACTGGCCACTCCCCGTGCTTTCGCTAGTTTGACGCATTTACTATGCTAAGATTGGCCTATTCACCAGGTGAAGACAGTGTCTGCCGTATTTTATAGTGGACCAATCACCAAGATTTCGACCATCCTGGCAAATGGTCCCTGCCCTGGGGGCATTCTGATGTAGGATGCCCCCGTGTGAACCCCCCAGATCAGGCATTTTAACTCATCTTTCCCCTTCGACCAGCGCACAGGCACTGGTCCAATCATCGCTTTATGCGGCACATACTAATGCTCAGCATAAAGCCACTGATTTGAACTTTGCATCTCTGACGTCCCTGTGGAGTGTGCACGACCGTGAACCTGACCTATCTGAATGGCTGGGCATGGGGAGCGTGCACAGCTACAGGGAAGCAGGGAAGGGGCCGTGGGTGAAGACAGTGTCGTTGGAGCACTGGGATCAGGTAGGATTACTGGCAACCTCGGGAATGTCACACAGTGGAGCTTCCGGTATAGGATGCCCTGGGGCAGGCTAGAAGCCGATCCTGGAATCTTTTAGATTCCGGACCGGCCGCAAGGGGTGATTGGTCCACTTTAAGTCCTTTCATTTTCACCGGCAAATGCTGGTGAATGGCTTTTCAGTGCATCAGCTTTTAGCCATAAACCCCATGGGAATCAATGTTATTTTCAGCGACAATGTCTAACTAGCAATGAAAGAACAACTAATAAAATGGTTTTCACATGCTTTTTATTTTTTTTATAACTATTTTTTGGAGGCTTCCCAAACAACCCAGACATTCTAGAGACACCACTCATTCTGAGACAAACTTTGTGCTGTCATAAGCTGTTAAGTGGGTTTCAGCATGATTTCTGGTTTTGTAATCTCAAAGTGCACCGTTGCACGGCAGATAAGTCATCTGTTTGCTACCGTCTAGATCACTGTGGTAATACACATTTACAGCACATGCAGCGCAACTGGCCAACAGTCATGAGTGTAGTAAATCAGGCCCAATATATTTTATTAGGAGATACTTTGTAAATCTTAGGCTGTCAGTTCTGTAGCGATAAGAATAGATACAATATTTTAAACAAAATAGTAACAAGTTAAAAACATTGTAATTATAGATTTGGAGGTTTGGAATGGGGTTAAATGTAATGTAGGGTGTTTGCATTTGTGTTATAAATGTGTATATATGAAGGATGGGAATTAGTGAGGACAAGGGGAGGGATTTCTTTTTCCCCCCAGCTCCTGTGCTTGTAATTAATATCATGGATCTATGTCACTTGTGGAGCTTCGCTCTCCCAGCCCGCTCCGACCGCAGAGTCAAACACCGCTCGGGTGAAGAGACGTGCGGCCGGGCGGTGGGCGGTTTGGGGGGCGGTCTCCACAGATGACATGGAGAAGAGTACGCCCCGAGCCTGTGTGTGGAGGGACTCGGAGCAGGCTGTGAGCGTGTGGCCGGCTTCCAGCCGGAGCCGTGGCGCGCGCCCAGCCGCACGTGTCTTGTATCAAACACTCAGTGACAAGCATATATAAGATTTGGAGCTGGGGGGTGATATACTTCTCTACCTTGAAAAAGCAGCCGGGGGCTTGGCTGCGGAATGCGTGGGGGCCCATTTTTCAGGAGACTCTGTGCTGGGGATACCGTGGAGACTCGCCATCTGTTTAGGTGATGTTATTTTTAACAAATTTATTGTTGTGAGCACTGTGCACCTTATTCCTTTTGCCATTTTTTTGGAATATAGAACTGTTGCTTATTATTTGTGGAAATTAATTGTATTTTTGCACGTTAGCACTTTAATCTTTAAAAAGCACTTTATATTGGTGTGTTATAACTTTGATAATATGAATTTTGCACAAATTAGAATACTCTTGCGGGTCAATACGGGATGCCCCAGTTAGGGGATGAATCCTGGGTATCTTTTTAAATATGTATATTGTCTTATGTTTTGTATGTAGATTTTAGATGGAAAACCCAATAAATATGAAGATATTTTGATATTAACTTGAATTGATTGTGGAGGAGGTGCGGTACCTTGGGGATTGTTCTTGGGTGGTTGTTGGGGCCACCATTGTCTGGAAATTTTATTAGGAGACAGTTTACACCTTTTTGCTCTTATTAACGTTACTTCTACTTTCAATGAGTTTAAGTCCTTGTCCAGGCAAAAACACACACATTTTAATCTTTAGTCCCAAAAAACTGATCCGCTCTAATTCCGTAGCTTGAAACGTACCCGGCCCGAGATCCAGGCGCATCTTGCTTCCAATGAATGGCCAACTCCCCGCCATCAGTCACAGTGATTCCAGGCCGTCACGTTTCACTGCATTGAAGGGGGGGGGGGGCATGTCAGCCTTCAGCACATTAAAATGAATGTAGCTGGTGGGGCCTGCCACCATGACTTATTCAAGGAGCACCCAGTCAAGCTGGAATGGCACATTGCTGGAGCTCAGGGGTGGTAAGTTTCAAATGATTAGACTAGGGTGAATCAGCTGTGTAGGACTAATGTGGT
This sequence comes from Gastrophryne carolinensis, assembly GCA_027917425.1. Lineage (NCBI taxonomy): Eukaryota > Metazoa > Chordata > Amphibia > Anura > Microhylidae > Gastrophryne > Gastrophryne carolinensis. The sequence goes on along the minus strand of CM051234.1, from coordinate 407,693,713 downwards.
GGTATGTATGTTTTTCTTTTTTGTTTTTGTTTTGGATGTTGCCTTTTAAGGAGAAGTCCCTATTCCTCAGGTCAAACCTGACAGTATCCCCATCCTTAATGGCTCCTAAGCCTCTATTAGTAGAAACAAAGAGTCTGATTTAATGAAGCTATGCTGGGCTTTGTCTGACTATGACTGTGCCATACTTTGCATTACTAAATATACAAATATTCTTCTTCAGAGTGATCTATCCATCACAACAGAGAAATGCAGGGATCACTCTCAGAAAGCTGTAATCGCATGCATGTGGCTGCTACACTATGTAAATCAGCAGAGAACTGCCCTTCTCAGCTTGTAAACAACATGACTAGCTATTGTAATGTAGCATAGCAGGGATCTGGTCAGCTTTTCACAATGTAACAGTAGAAGTGCTTGTTGCAGTGTACATTGCAGGCAGAGAGGCAGCAGTGTGCACTTTAAAACTCTGAGCCTCTGTAGGCTTTCACTGGCTGGCCTAGCAGGTACAGATGCAGCATTCTTTAACAGTAAACCTATTGGACTTGAGCATCATGCTATCTTGAACGCTTTTCAATGGCTTCTGTGCTGATATAATCCAATTAGTTGAGATGTACATCTGTACAGTGCTGCATATAATAGCTGAGTGAAAATATATTGAACCTTTTTATTTTAAAAATTACATAATATGATTGAAAAAAGACATATGCCCATCAAGTTCAACCACAGAACCAGGTATTCTGCTAAAAATACTGATACATGTGTTGTATTTGATTGTAAAGTATTGTTGGGATTTTACCCTCTTTAAAAACCCTAAAACTGGACAGCAATCCCAGAATGCAGAGCGACACGTCAGAAGACACTTCCTGTTTGACGGCTGCCTGATGCTCCATGAGCCGCCATCTTGGATGTTTAAAGGCTCATAACATGCAGTAGATGCAGGTAGGGTGATTTTTAAATGTGAGCAATCTGTATGTACAGGGTGTGGGAAACATATAAGATATGCTCTTATTCAGGGTGAAGGTCATTACAAAAGAAATCAGATTTTGAACATTTTTCTAAGCCTCATATATTTGGCAAAATCATATAGGGAGACCACATGCCACCAGCTCAAGTACTGTTATACAAACCTTTAAAAGCAGTATTACATTGCGGTCAACCTAAAGCCTAATTATGCTGGGTCCACTCACCTCCTGCTCTGGGAAATTTGGGATGCCCTGCTCCTTACTGAGCCCTAGGAAGTCTATAATTGGGCTTTAACACTCACCCTTTCAATATCTGCTAGTGCAAAAACAATCAGCCTGGACCAACTGGGTTAGCTGCATGGGGGAGGGAGAAACAGCACGGACCAGGTAAATAATTCAGCACATTTTGATGCTTTTGATGGCTTAGTTACAGGCAAGCATTTCAAAACAGGTGGTACAGAGAGGAAAGGGTGAAATATGAAATTCAATAGTTCATGAAAACAATAAGGGCGATTCACAGCCTTCTATTTTAGATTTCGTTTTAGTGCGTAAGCTTATTCGTTACACAGATTTTTTGTTCGTACGTGTGTTTGCATGATTCAGACCCTCCATCTGCGCTGCTTTGATACTTCTTTGTTGTCGCATAAGCCTGCGGGAGCGTTACGCCTACAGCTTTCACGGCTTATGTACAGCTTTCCGTCCTCCAACCTTTTTTGGGCATTTTTCAATTTATCCTAGTTCGAAAAGTTTTACTGTCCAGCGAAATCATACTAGTTTCCTTTGGAAAAGAGCCGTTTCAACCTTCATTTTAGCATGTTCATTCTGCTTTCTGTACGCATATCCATAATGTACGCATACACTGGCTTGTACGCATAAGCGAGCCTCTCATTTTTTGTGTTACACTGGCTAGTACGCATATGCAAGCCTTTCATTTTTTGTGTTTTTCAGTCTTCTGCCCCTGGCCCTGGCATTCTAGAACTTTCTTCTTGCTGTGCCAAGTCTCTTCTGCTCCTAAGTGCTTACCTCTACCCCTTCTTCTCTCCAGCATTGCTCCTTCTCCTAGCTTGTTTTCTTGTTTGGGATGTGCCATCCATTGTATTTTTTTTATCCTAACTGCTTACCTGTACCACTTTCTGAAGTGCCATCCATTGTAATTTCATCTCTTAAAGCAGACCAAATCCAATTGAACTTGTGAAATGCATTTGACCAAAGACCCTGATGATTAGAACTAGAAAGAGATATTTTCGCTTATCAAATCATCCTGGAACACTTCTTTTTGCTCTCCCTCTCTGTAGGATTGCAGTTGATCACTGCATAGGTGTAGCAATGGCATCATTGCCACACACAGTAATGTCAATGAATGGAACAGGCAAAGCTAAAACAGGCAGTTAATATTTGTGTGGTGAGCAATTCAGGGGATGCTAGTTAGAAATGTGGGTTTTGGTCCGCTTTAAGTGCTTACCTGTACCCCTTTCTGAAGTGCCATGTAAGGATGAGCGAATCGATCCAGACGAACCCGGATTCGTTCCGAATTTCATGAAAAATTCGATTCTGAACGAATCCGAATTTCTCTGCGATTCGATCGATCTAAGTTTTCCTTTAAACTCCATTTATTTCAATTACAGGCATTCTAAAATGGTGGAAGCACATGTCCGGACATATCCCCTGGGGCAAGGTATCATGGGAAGGTCACATGCAGCCTATCAGCAGCCAGGAGCCCCGGGGACGTCACAGCACTATATAAAGCGGCGGCCATCTTGCTTGTGCGCATTTCAGACTTGCATTCGTGAGAGAAAGGTGGCTGCTGCAGCTAGGGAGAGAGAGTTAGCAATAGGTAGGGAGATTTACAGATAGGTAGGGAGATTTACAGATAGGTAAAGAGAGAGACAGATAGTTAGGGAGATTTAGAGTGGTAGACAGAGCTAGGGAAAGATAGGTTTAGAACCGGAACAATCCAGCAGCATACAAGTCACATTGACAGGGTGCCTAGTGCTGGCTATGATTCATATTTCATAATTACTGGGTTACTGTTAATATATTTGGTTTGGTTTAAATACAGCTGCACACTGTGCATGCAATGCACATGCTATTTAACCCTTTCTGCTATTTAGGCCTGAACGCTATTTTAACCCTATCTGTTAAATACAGCTGCACACTGTGCATGCAATGCACATGCTATTTAACCCTTTCTGCTATTTAGGCCTGAACGCTATTTTAACCCTATCTGTTACATACAGCTGCACACTGTGCATGCAATGCACATGTTATTTAACCCTTTCTGCTATTTAGGCCTGAACGCTATTTTAACCCTATCTGTTAAACAAAAGCATTTCTCATACTTGGATTATTGTTACTTTTTGTTCAGCTTAAAATACATTACGCCACACTGGCATCCCAAGGCACATGCTATTTAACCCTATCTGTTAAACAAAAGCATTTCTCATACTTGGATTAGTGTCAAAAGTTTCTGCTCAGCTTAAAATACATTACGCCACACTGGCATCCCAAGGTACATGCTATTTAACCCTGTCTGTTAAACAAAAGCATTTCTCATACTTGGATTATTGTTAATACTTTTTGCTCAGCTTAAAATACATTAGGTCACACTGGCATCCCAAGGCACATGCTATTTTAACCCTATCTGTTAAACAAAAGCATTTCTCATACTTGGATTATTGTTACTTTTTGTTCAGCTTAAAATACATTACGCCACACTGGCATCCCAAGGCACATGCTATTTAATCCTATCTGTTAAACAAAAGCATTTCTCATACTTTGATCATTGTTACTTTTTGTTCAGCTTAAAATACATTACGCCCCACTGGCATCCCAAGGCACATGCTATTTAACCCTATCTGTTAAACAAAAGCATTTCTCATACTTGGATTAGTGTCAAAAGTTTCTGCTCAGCTTAAAATATACCAGGCCACACAGGCATCCCAAGGCACATGCTATTTTAACCCTATCTGTTAAACAAAAGCATTTCTCATACTTGGATTAATGTTACTTTTTGTTCAGCCTAAAATACATTACGCCACACTGGCATCCCAAGGCACATGCTATTTAACCCTATCTGTTAAACAAAAGCATTTCTCATACTTGGATTAGTGTCAAAAGTTTCTGCTCAGCTTAAAATACATTACGTCACACTGGCATCCCAAGGCACATGCTATTTAACCCTATCTGTTAAACAAAAGCATTTCTCATACTTGGATTATTGTTACTTTTTGTTCAGCTTAAAATACATTACGCCACACTGGCATCCCAAGGCACATGCTATTTTACTCTATCTGTTAAACAAAAGCATTTCTCATACTTGGATTATTGTTACTTTTTGTTCAGCTTAAAATACATTACGCCACACTGGCATCCCAAGGCCCATGCTATTTAACCCTATCTGTTAAACAAAATCATTTCTCATACTTGGATTAGTGTCAAAAGTTTCTGCTCAGCTTAAAATACATTACGCCACACTGGCATCCCAAGGCCCATGCTATTTAACCCTATCTGTTAAACAAAAGCATTTCTCATACTTGGATTATTGTTAATACTTTTTGCTCAGCTTAAAATACATTAGGCCACACTGGCATCCCAAGGCACATGCTATTTTAACCCTATCTGTTAAACAAAAGCATTTCTCATACTTGGATTATTGTTACTTTTTGTTCAGCTTAAAATACTTGGCATCCCAAGGCCCATGCTATTTAACCCTATCTGTTAAACAAAATCATTTCTCATACTTGGATTAGTGTCAAAAGTTTCTGCTCAGCTTAAAATACATTACGCCACACTGGCATCCCAAGGCACATGATATTTAACCCTATCTGTTAAACAAAAGCATTTCTCATACTTGGATTATTGTTAATACTTTTTGCTCAGCTTAAAATACATTAGGTCACACTGGCATCCCAAGGCACATGCTATTTTAACCCTATCTGTTAAACAAAAGCATTTCTCATACTTGGATTATTGTTACTTTTTGTTCAGCTTAAAATACATTACGCCACACTGGCATCCCAAGGCACATGCTATTTAATCCTATCTGTTAAACAAAAGCATTTCTCATACTTTGATCATTGTTACTTTTTGTTCAGCTTAAAATACATTTCGCCCCACTGGCATCCCAAGGCACATGCTATTTAACCCTATCTGTTAAACAAAAGCATTTCTCATACTTGGATTAGTGTCAAAAGTTTCTGCTCAGCTTAAAATATACCAGGCCACACAGGCATCCCAAGGCACATGCTATTTTAACCCTATCTGTTAAACAAAAGCATTTCTCATACTTGGATTATTGTTACTTTTTGTTCATCTTAAAATACATTACGCCAAATTGGCATCCCAAGGCACATGCTATTTAACCCTATCTGTTAAACAAAAGCATTTCTCATACTTGGATTATTGTTACTTTTTGTTCAGCTTAAAATACATTACGCCACACTGGCATCCCAAGGCACATGCTATTTAACCCTATCTGTTAAACAAAAGCATTTCTCATACTTGGATTAGTGTCAAAAGTTTCTGTTCAGCTTAAAATACATTACGCCACACTGGCATCCCAAGGCACATGATATTTAAACCTATCTGTTAAACAAAAGCATTTCTCATACTTGGATTATTGTTACTTTTTGTTCAGCTTAAAATACATTACGCCACACTGGCATCCCAAGGCACATGATATTTAACCCTATCTGTTAAACAAAAGCATTTCTCATACTTGGATTATTGTTACTTTTTGTTCAGCTTAAAATACATTACGCCACACTGGCATCCCAAGGCACATGCTATTTAACCCTATGTGTTAAACAAAAGCATTTCTCATACTTGGATTAGTGTCAAAAGTTTCTGTTCAGCTTAAAATACATTACGCCACACTGGCATCCCAAGGCACATGCTATTTAACCCTATCTGTTAAACAAAAGCATTTCTCATACTTGGATTATTGTTAATAGTTTTTGCTCAGCTTAAAATACATTAGGCCACACTGGCATCCCAAGGCACATGCTATTTTAACCCTATCTGTTAAACAAAAGCATTTCTCAGACTTGGATCATTGTTACTTTTTGTTCAGCTTAAAATACATGACGCCACACTGGCATCCCAAGGCACATGCTATTTAACCTTATCTGGTAAACAAAAGCATGTCTCATACTTGGATTAGTGTCAAAAGTTTCTGTTCAGCTTAAAATATACCAGGCCACACGGGCATCCCAAGGCACATGCTATTTCAACCCTATCTGTTAAACAAAAGCATTTCTCATACTTGGATTATTGTTACTTTTTGTCCAGCTTAAAATACATTACGCCACACTGGCATCCCAAGGCACATGCTATTTTAACCCTATCTGTTATACAACATAAGCGTTGATCAGCATCAGCTTCATTAAGCTACTTCAGTTTGCACTTGTTTTTGACTGTTTTCAATAAACCAGGCCGCAGGGCACCCCAAAGCTGCACCTTGCACCCTATCTGTTATACAACATAAGCGTTGATCAGCATCAGCTTCATTAAGCTACTTCAGTTTGCACTTGTTTTTGACTGTTTTCAATAAACCAGGCCGCAGGGCACCCCAAAGCTGCACCTTGCACCCTATCTGTTATACAACATAAGCGTTGATCAGCATCAGCTGCTTTATTAAGCTACTTCAGTTTGCACTTGTTTTTGACTGCTTTTAATAAACCAGGCCGCAGGGCACCCCAAAGCTGCACCTTGCACCCTATCTGTTATACAACATAAGCGTTGATCAGCATCAGCTTCATTAAGCTACTTCAGTTTGCACTTGTTTTTGACTGTTTTCAATAAACCAGGCCGCAGGGCACCCCAAAGCTGCACCTTGCACCCTATCTGTTATACAACATAAGCGTTGATCAGCATCAGCTGCTTTATTAAGCTACTTCAGTTTGCACTTGTTTTTGACTGCTTTTAATAAACCAGGCTGCAGGGCACCCCAAAGCTGCACCTTGCACCCTATCTGTTATACAACATAAGCGTTGATCAGCATCAGCTTCATTAAGCTACTTCAGTTTGCACTTGTTTTTTACTGTTTTCAATAAACCAGGCCGCAGGGCACCCCCAAAGCTGCACCTTGCACCCTATCTGTTTATACTAAATAAGCAAATACATAAAAATGTCAGGCAGACAAGTGCCAGGATGTTCAAAGAGGAGTGGCAGAGGCCAAGATTCAGCAGGCAGAGGTCGCAGCAGACTAGGGGCGAGTGGCAGCAGGAGTCACGGTGAGAGACCTGATCTGGCAGTATCTGCTAGCGGTCGTGTCTCCACCAGTAACGCATCTGCCGTGGTAGATTGGTTAACGCGCTCATCAACATCATCACAAGTTACGTCTGAGACCCCCAGTCTAGGGTCGGTAGGTTCCTCTGACACAACCCTGAGTTGGCATGCCCCGAGAGCAGTCCCTGTCCTCCCATTGCCTCTGTCCTACGCCGTTCCCTCCCCCAGCGACGTATCCTATGCTTTGGGTTCAGCTCCACTCTTTAGTGAGGAGGACGATCAGATAGAGGACAGTCAGCAGCTACTGCCCAGCCATGAAATGGAGGTGGCTTCTTTAGCTCGGCAGACAAATAGTGATGTGGACAGTGTTGTGGGTGTTGCGAGATTTCCAGCTTCTGCGCCAGACACTGTTGAAGAAACCGAGAACATCAGTGACGTACAGCCACAACTCGGTGATGATGATGATGAAGCCGATCGCACTTGGGAGCCGGGTGATGAAGGGGCTTCATCGTCATCATCAGGAGAAGAGGGGCGCAGGTTGCCCCGGAGTCAGCAGCTCAGGCAGCAAGGTGTTAGCAGCATGGTTGGCAGTCAGCATGGGGGCACAATTGAAAAGCCTTGAGCCAAACGGGGCTGGGGCCGGGGTAGAGCACCTGCTGCGCGGCAGGCTACCTTATCGGGAGGTAGTGGAGCAGTGGTTCCTGGAGTTGGCGACAATAGCAGCGAATCAGTGAGGCCTGTTGGTGGGAAAAGTAGCTACTCGGCAGTGTGGCAGTTTTTCCTGAAGCATCCGCAGGAGGGTAACATGGCCACATGCAAGATATGTAGGCAGAAGGTGAAGCGTGGCCAGGGCCCAAATGTTGGCACCACAGCCCTGCGTCAACATATGATGCGTCACCATAAAGCGACCTGGGAGAACCGAGGCTCCCAAGGGGTGGTCCAGTCTGCTTCCTCACCAAGTGGCACGCTGCTCCCAATTTCTGCCAGTCAAGGCTCCAGCACCTCAGCCGAAGGCAGCTGTGCGTCATACCCATCCTCTGTCGCTCCTGCTCCTCCTCCTCCTCCTCCAAGTCATGCATCCCGCCAGCAATCCATCAGCGAAGCCATGTCCAAGAGACAGCAGTATGCGCCCACTCATCCTACGGTGCAGAAGCTGAATGTGCTCCTGTCCAAGTTGCTGGTGCTGCAGTCGCTCCCTTTTCAGGTGGTGGACTCTGCACCTTTCAGAGAACTGATGGCTTGTGCCGAGCTGAGGTGGAGATTCCCAAGCCGTCATTTCTTTGCCAAGAAGGCAGTACCAGCGCTGCGCACTTTTGTTGAACAGAAGGTGGGCCAGTCCTAGAGCCTGTCGGTGTGTAGCAAAGTGCATGGCAGCGCCGACGTCTGGAGCTGTAACTACGGTCAGGGACAGTACATGTCGTTTACGGCTTACTGGGTGAATGTGGTCCCTTTGCAGCAGCAGCAGCAACTTGGACAGGTCACGCCGCTTCGGCCTCCGCGTTCCCTGCCCGTTGGGCCTGTGACACTGTGCGACTCGGCCTCCTCATCCTCCGCCATCTCCTTACTCTCCACTGTAGGCTCAGTTCTCAGTGCCCCTCCAGTCCACCATGTGTGCAGGGCACGGAGGTGTCATGCAGTGCTTCACATGGTGTCATGAATGACTTGCCTTCTACCCGTGCCCGTGGTGTCCCTAGGCAACAGGCTTGGGTTCCTCCTGCCCAGCAGCCGCTTCTGCCTCCGGTGCCATCCCCAGCGGCGCGTGTGTCGCCGAGTAAGTCCTACCCCCTTGCCCATTGTCACTCAGCTTGTGCTTGCTGGCCTATACAGTCAGCTCATGTCCTCCGGTGGTGTAATACTCAGAATGGCCACCGGAGGCTGTTTAAAAGAACGAAGTCTAGAAGGTGCAGCTCTGAGCAGTTTGCCTGGGAAGCTCAGCTGGAGCAATCAGCCCAGAGCTCACCAATCAGACCACAGGGCCAGTGCTCCAATCTGCCGCCAGATCCTAAGTGCACCAATCCCAGCCACTGTCTCCCTGTCCAATCCTGCCGGTTTTCCCACTATAAAGGGATTTCCACTGCAGTGTGTCATTGCCTGTGATAGCGCTCAGAACCCTGTGTTACCTACTCCTGTGAAGTCTAGCCTGTTGCCGATTTAATTGACGCCTCTCGATCCTGAATCCTTGTTGCCGACCTTTGCCTGAACTGACGCTTCTAGATCCTGATCCCCAGTTGCTGACCTCTGCCTGAACCCCGACTACGTCTTGCCTGACCCCTGGTGCCGCTACGATCTCTGCCTTCCCGTTATCGACCTATTGCCTGTCTCTGGACTTCGGTCACTCACGCTCTTGCTATTGGTTCTCCAGTCCTCCCACATATAAGCTTACATCCTTTGAGCCATTAAGTCCTGGGGGCAACCGATCCCGGGTAGGTGTATCTTGCATCCCGGCAAGCGGGGGCTCCTACAGGTGAAGCTGGCTGTGGAGATTGGGGGTTGTGAGCTTATTAAGAGGGCTGGAGTTACCCCGAGCGTGACACATGGTTTGTCTTGGCGAATGGAGTCACACAGGGGAGGAACTGCTTAAATTTATTCATCAGGAAATCCAAACATGGCTTACTCCAAGAAAACTTAAAATGGGAATCATGGTTACCGACAATGGGAAGAACATTTTGTCTGCGCTGCGCCAAGGAAGGCTGACCCATGCCCCCTGCATGGCTCACGTCTTCAATCTGGTTGTCAAGCGGTTTCTGAAGTGTTCCCCCCATATGCAAGACATCCTAACAACTTCAAGGAAACTTTGCATGCACTTCAGCCACTCATACACTGCCAAACACACCCTTCTTGAGCTACAGCGTCAGAACGGTATCCCCCAACATAGTCTGATTTGCGATGTTTCCACCCGTTGGAATTCCACCCTTCACATGTTGGACCGATTATATGAACAGAGAAAAGCCATCACGGATTTCCTGATGATCCAAGCGGATAGGGGGACTCCCCTGTGTAACTTCAATGTCAACCAGTGGCAGCTCATACGTGACACCTGCCGTTTGCTCAGGCCCTTTGAGGAAGCCACTTTATTTGTCAGTCGGCAGGATTACGGGATGAACGACGTGATTCCACTGCTTCATGTACTACAGCACATGTTGGAAACCATGGCTGGTCAGGGCACTGGAGACATGGCGTCTACATCTTACGGCCACATGAACCCCGTTGGAGCTGAACTGGAGGAGGAGGAGGAAGAGGAGGAAGACGAGGAGGCGTTGCCCAGCGAAACACAGTTTAGGCTTGGCAAAATGGCTGGTTTATCTAGTCAGCGGACAGGAGAGGAGGAGCAGGAGTAGCCAGAGGAGCTAGAGGGTTTTGAGGAAGGCGAGACAGAGGACCCGGACACACCGTGGCAGTATGCAGTGGAGATGGAGACAGGTAGTCCATCCGAGTCACTTGCGCAAATGGCAGGAAGCATGCTCACGTGCTTGCGTAGTGACCCCAGAATTGTTTCCATTTTTCGGCGGGATGACTTCTGGCTGTCCACCTTATTGGACCCTCGCTTCCGGCACAAAATGGGGGCATTTTTTAAACCCGCCGAGAGGGAAGACAAACTGAACTACTACAAAGACATTCTACGTAGGCAGTTGGCCGATGCCTATCTGCGCCATGGTCCATACTCTCGCAGGTCTGACTCGAGGGGACCTCTGCGCTCACCTTCCACTGCCATGGCTGCTGGGGGGGTTGGCAGGAGCAGCAGCTCCATCAGCAGCAGCCTCAGTCTTCAGTCGCTAATGAGTAGCTTTCTACACCCGCATAGTGAGGCTACTCATGAGCAGCAGGAAGACCTGGAGCAGGACCTCAACCAGCAGGTCATGTCATACCTTGACATGACCATGCCAACACACCTTGAGGATCCGCTGGACTTCTGGGCAGCCAAACTTGATTTGTGGCCGCAACTAGCAGAGCTTGCCCTGGAAAAGCTGTCCTGCCCGGCAAGTAGCGTGCCATCTGAGTGGGTGTTTAGTGCGGCGGGGGCCATAGTTACGGCGAGGAGAACTCGTCTGTCAACTAAAAATGTGGAGGGACTCACCTTTGTCAAAATGAATCAGGGATGGATCAGCCAGGATTTCCACCCACCAATGCCTGATGCATGCGACTAGATTCAGCATGGTGCCACGTTTTACATTTTCCAAATGGTGCAAAACATATTTATGTCTTTAGGCCAATTTTTGGGCTCCTGCTGATGCCAACTTCAGGGTGTGCCTTCCAACCAATTTTTGGCCTCCTGCTGATGCCAACTTCAGGGTGTGCCTTTCAGCCAATGTTTGGGCTCCTGCTGCCAACTCCAGTGTCTCTCTCAGCCAATTTTTGGCCTCCTGCTGCTGCTGCCAACTCCAGGGTGTCTTTCAAGCAATGTTTGGGCTCCTGCTTATGCTGCTGCCAACTCCAGGGTGTGCCTTCCAGCTAATGTATGTGCTCCTGCTGCTGCCAACTTCAGGGTGCCTTCCAGCCAATTTCTAGGTTCCTGCTGCTGCTGCCAACTCCAGGGTGTGTCAGTCAATTTTTGGGCTCCTGCTGCTGCCAACTCCAGTGTCTCTTTCAGCCAATGTTTGGGCTCCTGCTGCTGCTGCTGCTTGCAACTCCAGGGTGTGATTCATCCAATTTTTGTGCTCCTGAAGCCAACTCCAATGTCTCTTTAAAGTAATGTTCGGGCTCCTGCTGCTGCTTGCAACTCCAGGGTGTGATTCATCCAATTTTTGGGCTCCTGCTGCCAACTCCAGTGTGTCTTTCTAGCTATGTCTGGGCTCCTGCTGCTTGCAACTCCAGGGTGTGTCAGTCAATTTTTGGGCTCCTGCTGCTGCCAACTCCAGTGTCTCTTTCAGCCAATGTTTGGGCTCCTGCTGCTGCTTGCAACTCCAGGGTGTGATTCATCCAATTTGTGGGCTCCTGCTGCCAACTCCAGTGTCTCTTTCAGCCAATGTTTGGGCTCCTGCTGCTTGCAACTCCAGGGTGTGATTCATCCAATTTTTGGGCTCCTGCTGCCAACTCCAGTGTCTCTTTCAGCCAATGTTTGGGCTCCTGCTGCTGCTGCTTGCAACTCCAGGGTGTGATTCATCCAATTTTTGGGCTCCTGAAGCCAACTCCAGTGTCTCTTTAAAGTAATGTTCGGGCTCCTGCTGCTGCTTGCAACTCCAGGGTGTGATTCATCCAATTTTTGGGCTCCTGCTGCCAACTCCAGTGTCTCTCTCAGCCAATGTTTGGCCTCCTGCTGCTGCTGCGAACTCCAGGGTGTGTCAGTCAATTTTTGGGCTCCTGCTGCTGCCAACTCCAGTGTCTCTTTCAAGCTATGTTTGGGCTGCTGCTGCTTGCAACTCCAGGGTGTGATTCATCCAATTTTTGGGCTCCTGCTGCCAACTCCAGTGTCTCTTTAAAGTAATGTTTGGCTCCTGCTGCTTGCAACTCCAGGGTGTGATTCATCCAATTTTTGGGCTCCTGCTGCCAACTCCAGTGTCTCTTTCAAGCTATATTTGGGTTCCTGCTGCTGCTGCTTGCAACTCCAGGGTGTGATTCAGCCAATTTTTGGGCTCCTGCTGCCAACTTCAGGATGTGTTTCAGCCAATATTTGGGCTCCTGCTGCTGCCAGCTCCAGGGTGTGTTTTTCAGGCAATATAGGGGCCCCTCATAGTGATGCCACCTCAACTCTCTGTAATTGTGCTGCTCTGCGATTCTAATAGCGATGCCTCTGATCTGCATGTCCTAATTATTTACAGTATTATTTCAGTAACCCAGCACGCATCCTATGCGTGTTACAGCAAGGCAGAATGGTTTACAACCCTATTGAGGCTCTAGGAAGCTCAGAAATAGCCATTTTTAATAGCGATTCGTCGCGAATAAATTCGGGCCGAAACAATTTTTGTCTGAAAATTCGGCGAATCAGTCGAATCGAATTTTTCAAAAGTTCGCTCATCTCTAGTGCCATGCATTGTATTTTTATCTCCTAACTGCTTACCTGTACCACTTTCTGAAGTGCCGTCCATTGTATTTTCTTCTCCTTACTGCTTACCTCTACACATTCTTCTCTCCAGTGTAGCTGCTTCTCCTTGGTGTATTTTGGGATCCTGCCATGTATATAATTTACACATTACCCTTGCAATTAACCAGAGCAAAAGAAAGACACCACAACATTTTATAAGTATGAATATCAATTTTTACATTAGGATAGTATAATTTTTTAGATTTTGTTTTGTGCCTAATAACAAAAGATTAAAATATCTTAATTTTTTTAGATGAAAAAAAAATGTAACAAAATAAATAGTAATAAAAATGGGGGTAACAACTATTTACAAGTAGGGTTCAAATAATGTGGCAAGCTCCCAGTGTCTAAAGGTGGGTGACTCCCTATGGCTGTGGCCAGCTCCGCAATCTCCCCCACCAGCCTATGTACAGAAGAGAGCTCTTGGAGGTGCTGCTGCACATCTTCTCTCACATCTGTAAATGACAAAAAAAAACAATTAGTGTGGAGCATCTGTTTCCTGCAAACCTGTTGAAGAAGGCATGTTATAAAAATGTCACTTGTCTTAGAACTTACTAGGCTGGTGGGGTAGTCGGGGTTGGGGAGCCACCCTTCTCACTGGGACCTGCCACACCTCTGGGTCCGAGTCTGTAGGTGAAAACAAAAATCTCTGTTAGTAAATATGGTAGAGCCGTGAATTGTATTGTGTTGTGTGTCGGACATTACCCACCTTCTTCTTCTGGAATTCTGAATTGTGCAGCTCCTTGCCATTGCTGCACACCACTGGTACATCTTGGCCATCCAGAAGGAAATATACCAAAAATTCACATTTTTATTCATATGTGTGAGTGTTTAGTCTGAGTCTTCCTGTGTGTGGTGGTCATAACTGAATCATCATGCCCAGGATCATCTGACTCCCTGCCCGACATCTGTGCCTCCTCCTCAGCAGGTTGGTCAAGTTGAGCTTAGGCCTCACCTGCAGAGGCACTGGCATCCCTGCGCATCCACCTACACATCTCCCAGGTCTTAGCAGCAATGGCCGGCCTCGCCACCTCCAGGTGGGCCTGACTCTCCACCTGAACTCTGACACTAGAAGAGAATAGCATTATTTGACACACAACCCTGCCTTGTAGTGGTAGGTTTAATGATGCCCAATGTATGGCTTTAGTGCCTGGGGTGTCGGTCATTTTGATCAGCTCTATGGAAGCAGGCAGATTAATAGGGCCATCACCAGGCAGATTAATAGGGCCAGCCCAGAGCGAAAGGATGTGGATCAAGTGCATAAAAAGTTTGCAGACATGAAATATTCTGTGAGGAAAAAAATCAACAAAAGATGGCAACAAGGTTAAGTGACTGTGTGCTATTGGTGATGCTGAAGTGTGCCCTGACCTTTGCATGCCTACATCCTTTGTGTCTGTTTTCCAGCTTGCAAATCGGAGGAGGAATAGGTCACAATCTGGAATTTACAGCTGCAGAAGAAATGGTGTATGGCCTGTTGAACTCAGCAACACTCTAGGGCTTGCCAGGGACCATCAACTCGACCTCGATCCATGACACACAGGTTTGGTAACCAGCCAAATCTTGGAATAGTGTCACATGCCACCTCAAAGCCAAGTACTGACCTTTAAATGCACGTGTATGTGCCACACCTTGATTACTTGTACAATGTGCAACCAGATGGGGTAGCCATTGCTTAGTTATACAAGGTATGGCGCTTTAATAAGCTTATGCCTTATTCACATTGCAGAAAAGACCCAGCAAACAAACATGGTCACTATAAAAGGGGAAATATGATTTAAATTAATATTTGCTGCACATTAATCTCCAATATTTCAATTAGAGATTAATATTATAAATATTGCAAATACTAATAATCATATCAGCCCAGTGACCATCAATCTGATACAAACCAATGGAAATACGCAGAATAAAAGCATCATGCCTGGAGCCTGGGAATCAAGCTTCTGGACGAGCTATTCGCCAAAAATTTAAGGCAACCAACTTATTTGGTCATACCCCAATTGCATTCCCCTTGCTTATGGCAGGGGCCAACCATGGCCGCAACTCACAATAAAGCTTCTCAAGAGAAATGCGGTTAAGTCATGTCAGCACGAATAGCTCAACATCATGTATGCGATCAACATCCGCATCAGGCACATGCACGCTCGTACTCTGACAGCACTTCATTGGAGGACTCCATCACTGAACGATCTTGTGCACCATGCCACTGCACTCCTGCCAGGTAAATGAGGCCGTAAGTGGGGCTTAAAACAGGACATTTTAAAGACTTGTAGGGAAGGCAAAATCAAGCTCAATCAGGGCTGTGAATCATGTGCAAGCCCATACTAGTCTTGTATTATGCGCTTAAACGTGAAAACACCACAAGGAGAATGCACCTTAGACACAATAGCGAAAAGGCTTAAACGCACTTACACGAACCCTAATACGTCCAAAAAAACACACCAGAAGCTCGAAAATGGACAAGATAATATGAAAAATATACCCATACGCACACTTTTTCATGTGTAAGTTCGTTTAAGAAAGGCTGTGAATCGACCTTAATATTTGTGTGATTTTTTGTATTGGGGCGAATATGGGTTTTAGTTATGATTAGCGCTGGGTGAACCTGAACCGCAAAGTTCATACCTAACTTTGCGGAATTCAGTCAGAACTCTCTAATCAGGATTAAGGTTCGGGCCTCAACCCCAAATCTGGTTGATGAACTGCCATCAACCAGCTTTTAGCCCTTCCCTCACCCAATCAGGTCAGCCAGCAGGCCAGCAATCTTGCCCCCACCCTGCCGCCAACCAATCAGGAGCGGTTGTCACACAGCCTGTTACATGGCGGGGGTTCTGCCACACAGCCTGCTATGAGGGAATGGGGGGCTCTGTCACACAGTCTTCTATGGAGTTAATGAGGGGCTCTGTCACACAGTCTGCTCTGGGGTTAATGGGGGTGTTCTGTCACACAGCCTGCTATGGGGTCATAAGGGGGATTTATCACACAGCCTGCTATGGGGTAATTGCCCTTGTGTTATAGAGTTCTGCCAAAATTAAAGAATCAATGAATAGAAGGAATCTAGGTTTATGCCAACATGTTTTGAAAGCATTACTGTACCCACAAAGAAATGATCCAACTTTACCCAACAGCTATGCTATATTAACATTACACTGGAAATGTTGTTCCTAATTTTTGAACACTTGAAGGAATGTATATGAAATATTTTCAGGAATAATTACAGCAGTCTTGGGAGTTTGTGGTCCTGTTCTCTGTAGCTCAGAGTCAGTAACTCAGCAGGAAACATACCTGAGGTTATCGCTGCCACCAGAAAGTTAAAACTTTGGGCCATCTAGTTTCCCAACTGTATCTGATCAGTACATACAGACATATGTGTACATATGTTGCATACAGACAAGCTGACAGACACTTTAATCCCTGGGAACATGACTGTTGACAGGGATAAGCAGATGGGAAACTATACAGAATGGTTATTAATTATTTTATAACTTGACATTGCAAACCTAATTTAAAATATTCTGAAGCACATTGGCAAAGTTTTTGAATGAATTCAATAAAATAATTTCAATAAACAAGGATTTGCATTTGTATAAGCTTAAAGGGATGTCCACCCCTGGGCATCCCAGTTTGTGTAGTCACCCAATATTCTTACCGCCCAAGGCGGCGGCATCTCTTGCATCCTTCTTGGGCTGTGCAGGCCATGCCCACCATATCATATGGCTGGATTGGATTGCATAACCTTAAAGTGGACCAACACCCTGCTTGATCGGCCCGGGAATCTATAAGATTCTCAGGCCGATCCAATCCCTCCCTGCGGGGCATCCAAAATCGGGATGCCCCGCGGTGTGAAACCTCCTAGGACGCCCCATTCACCTTACCTTACTCCCCGTCCAACGGCGCATGTGCAGGGCGCGGGCGCGCTCCCTGTTAGAGGGCCAGCGTGCTCGGAGCCACTGTGGTTGTACGTTGCTTGGACGCGCATACCACAGCGGCTCCAAGCACGCTGATTGGACGAGCGGCCGCACATGTGCTGTAGGAGCGGGGTGAGGTGAGTTTTATCGGGCGTTCTGGGGGTTTCACGCAGAGGGGCACCCCCGATCGGGGTGGACCAAAGCCCAGGATAGTGAAAATCCTGGGTGTTGGTCCACTTTAAAAGGATGCTGGGGTGCCGCTGGGGTGCCGCGCACTAAATACTTTAGTGTAAATCACTGGTCACCAACCTGTAGCCTGGAAGCTACATGTGGCTTGCGGCCCACTGTCATGTTCCTTGTGGCATGTCTCCTAGATTGTACAAATTGTGGAGATCTAGTGCATTGTTGAGGATGGGGAGGTATATAGTGTTCAGGGCTGGGCATTGTCAGAGCCGTTTATGGGATTAATTCAGAGTCGGGCAGGAGAAGCATGCTAGATCACCTGTCTGGGCAGCTTTTAGCAGTGCACTTATTTGCCTAGCCACCCTTTGCAGTGTCTGACTTTCCAGTTGGCCATTTAGCATTTCCTGGGCTGGGAAATCTGCTTGTTTGGGTGAAGTATTTTATGGGACAGGGGATTTGCATCAGATTTGATGTTTTTGACTGCATTGTTATCTGGAAGTATTTCTAGTACTTTCCTGTTCTATAGGGGTTATGTGGTTTCTATGGTCTGATCATGTCAAATTTGGCACCTGGCCATCTCTAAGTGCTACTGTAAATGTGTAAATTATTCTGAAAGAATGGGGGCCCTGGTGTAAACCTATACGTATCTAAAGCTCTACAGCCAAGAGAATGTCTCTGACTTTGGATGGGCCATCTGTGGCCTGAATTTTACTGTACACTTGAGAGTCAATGGAATTCAAATAAAATAATTAATTAAATCAATTAATTCCTTTAATTAAACTGAAAATCTTAACACTTTTCACACCCTGCAAACTGCATGTTTGAACAAAGCAAGCACATTATTTGTACAATGAGGAATCGGGAAGTCCTCCAACAAAAATAGCTTTTCTCACAGTGGGAGTGGCTGACACTAGTCCTGTGCAATCTTGTATATTTATCCCCATTGAAGTAATGTGGTAAAATAAGCAAAACAGTAGTCAGTGATCAGATTCATCTTTAACTTATCACATCTTAATACAATTTGCTTTTATAGTGACATTTTTGTAACACCCAATTCGAAAAACATGGCATGTAGAGGAAGTCTTTATTTAAAGTCCCTGTCCATGAATACAATAATCTCCCCTCTCCTCCACCCACGGGAACAGTGTAAAAATGAGATATTTCAAAGCATCTCAAAATCTCAGATGATATGAAAATATCTTATGCCACTTTCTTCACTTCAATTTCTGGGTCATGGGCTTCGAATGCCGTGCCATTTTCATGAGCATGATCTGCCGTGGTCAGCCATTGAGCAATAGTAAGAAAACCAGCTGCCGTCACCAGGATCCAAAAGAAATTTGTTTAAAACATAACTTTAATATGCCAGTGAGTACCATCTAACAACGTTTTTCAGGCCTAACGGTACCCCCTTATTAAGCATGCTGTGGGACCACTGTGGCTTCCTGTGCTCACTCATGATAAGAGCACCAAGAGACAGAGTGACTGTTAGACCACTTTTTTCATTGGCCTGGAGGAATACAATTAAAAAGAGGATAGACTTTGAAGAGTGTGCATCAGTAAGCGTGCTGCTGTAACTATCCTCAGCCTGTGATCCTCTTCCTCTCAGTGGTGACGGAGCAGCAGCAGTGTTTGAATTTGGTCCCAGCCGGGGCTACATAAAGAAGGCCGGCAGCTCCCATGAGTGAGGACACTTCTAGGGCCAGCTGGCAGCTCCTTCGCTGCCGCCGCTGAGGATCACAGGCTGAGGAAAGTGCACTCTTAGGTGAAGTGGGTTAATGAGCCATCAACCAGCTTTCTCGTGTTCGGAAAAGAAGGGTTAATGGTTGGTGGGCCATCAACCAGTTTTTACATGTTCGGGCTGGATGCCTAACTCAACACAGACTTCTGGATAAAGTCTGTGTTCAGGTTTGAGAACCCAAACTCGCAAAGTTCGGTACGAACCCTAACTTTGCGGTTCGGGTTTGTCCATCTCTAATGGAAATGAATGCCCATGTAGTGGCTTTGCACATCTAATCCACTTAAGCCTCATGGTTAAAAGCCCAGGACAACGTGATCATCATTTTAGAATTTCTGTTGGAACTTTACCTTCAAGTCCATAAGCCTTAACCACCAACAATATTATCTGCTTATAAAAGAGTCAGTCACTCAATCACTGTATGGCTGCCAATCATGTGACTAGCGGTAACTGATCAGGTTTGCTTAGATAGCTTGCACATCAAACCTGAATGATTAACATTTGCTGCCATACAAGTGAATAAAAATGTGGTGACTTGATTTTACTTCCTCTTTAATATAAGATATGGAACCAGCCAGGACCTTTTGGGAAGCCTCAATAAATCTTAATGTAAAGGCCAACAGTTGTTGCCCTAACCATGCCAAGCAAACTGGTGCCAAAAAAGCTTGTCACCCAATGAAGGGACTGAGGACTCTGCAATCGTATTGTAGGGTCCCACCTACTTTTGACATAATAGTCTTACAAAGCCCATTAACCTGGGCTTAGGTCAATGACTTTTACCCAGGTGGACAGCTGCCCTAGGACAGACAAGTTATACATATGTTCATAACCGGGTTTCTGCAAAGCATAGCACATAAAAGGCAATTAGCAGTACCAAACAGCAATGAACCCCTTAAAGGACAACTATCATTTGCCAGGTCTTCTGGGTCCTGAATATATTTTCATCGCAGCCACGATTATTTTATAACCACCAATGTATCTCAATGTAACAAGTTTACCCTGCTACAGGAGAAAGTAATAGATTTATTAACTGAGAGGCAGAGAAAAGTAATTGATGAAAATACATACAGACCATCGCAAGAGCAACAAGCAAAAAATAGTTCTCCTTTAACAGTAAAATCACATGCCATCCTCTCCCCTCATAAGAGCAGGCATGCTAAATCAGCACTTAGGGAGCATAGGGGGTTTATACCCGAAATGCTTCAGGAAACCTACATTGAGATGAAGAACAATTAGAAAGAATGTCAACATACTAACCCCTCCCCTCTTTCTCAAACCAGCTGGAAAATAACTTCCTCTCTTGCTGAAGCATCTTGACTCGGATGAAGGCCTGACAGGAAATTGTACTTTTCCTTTAAACTGACTGATGGACGTTTGATGTAATCTGTCTTTACGTTGCCTTGCTCTGGTCTCCATAAATCTCCCTGTGTCTTGCTAAGGCCATTATCATGTAAAGAAGGGTTTTCTTTACTCACAGCACATATTTTATAGCATAACCCACATCATATGGACTCTTTTTCTCTAATGACACATTAGAAGTTTAAAAGGATAGCAAAGCTTTACAAGACACTTAATGAAAAATCTGATGTAACAAAGTTTGCATAATCTTTGGAATCATGTGCATGTATGAGACAGAGCGTTTCACTATTTGTGTGTGTCCATCAATAAGACGTCTGTTTTTCTTTTGCTTTCAGAACAAAGCTGCCTTTATCAATTCTCAAAGTCTGTAGGACAAACCATTCATGCTGTCAAGCCCTCTAATACCCTTTCAGCAAATAATGAAACCCATCAGTGACAAATGTCAACATACTAATGTGTTAAATACAGAACAAAAGTCACATTGAGGGATGGCACCTCACTTCACATTATATTAGACCTCCAATTTGAGGCAAGTCTACAACATCCCACGGGTAATGCATCAGCAAACAGAAATGCATTAATACACTGCTCGGAACTGTAGTAGTTGCTGAAATCAAAAGAGCACCCTGGCGATTTAGAGTTGGAAATGCTTATTATTTACGGCTACAGTGACACAATTTGGTTACGGCAAGCATCGTCTGAGACATTTGGAGCTATAATAAGTGGAGGCGGTAATGGAACAAATGTATCGGTATTCCTCCAGACTCATTCTCATGCCTCGGTCCCCCAGGACTGGAACAGAAAATAAATGATTTGTTCTTACCAGAAAAGTAATGTGTAGGGATGAGCAAACACCCCAAAGTTTGGGTATGGCAAGTTTGGGCAAACTTTGAATAAATGTTCGTGTTCAGTGAGCCGAACCCAATCCCCATTGAAATCAATGAGAATCCAAACTTTGGGGGGTGGCCAGGGCAGGGTGCAGATTGTGCAGCAGGAAGCACGCTGCTTTAACTTACCCCGGCCCACGATCCTCTTCCTCACAGTGGCGGCGTTTGAATTTGGGCTCAGCCAGGGCTACAGAAAGATGGCTGCTGTCTCCCATGAGTGAGGAAAAGTGCCAGCTGGCAGTGCTGGCTCATGGGAGCAGGAAGAGGTACACATGCCAAGGTGAGTTACAGCAGCCTCCTGCTGCTGCACCATTAGGTGAATTGGGTTGATGGGCTGCTCAGCTTTTTTGTTTGGGCCGGTTGCCGAACAATACAATTCTGTGAAACTCACCTGTAGAATTGTTTTTGGATACATCCAGTCCAGGTCGTCCCAAGTGATGACATGTGGGTATTCGCCCCCAGGGGGCGCTCGACTGCAAGATCAAAGATGTAGCTCCTCCCGGCCCCCTGTAAAGGCAGGTGTCCCTCTATCATTTCCCAGTGGTTAAAAAGCAGTAGCCAAAAAAAGAGGACAGGCCGGGAGGCCCAAGAAACCATGTTACTTCACATAGCTTCAGCTTGTACTCTCTCTAACAAGATTTATGAGAACAATGCCCAATGAATAAAAAATGGTGATCACCATAACAGGCAACAGGAGCAATGAACACAAGGGCGGGGTGGGACGACCTGGACTGGATGTATCCAAAAACAATTCTACAGGTGAGTTTCACAGAATTGTATTTTTCCCTACATCCAGTCCAGGTCGTCCCAAGTGATGACATGTGGGACATCCAAAAGCAGTGTCCATTTGGGCGGGATCTCCAGTGCGGAACAGCATGTAGTTCATTTCACTACCGCCTGAAGCACCTTTCGGCCAAAAACAGCTTCAGCTGAGGCTCTGACATCCACCTTGTAAAACTTTGTAAAAGTATGAACTGAAGACCAAGTGGCGGCCTTGCAAACTTGTTCCACCGATGCCTGGTGCTGAAAAGCCCAAGAGGCACCAATAGCTCTGGTAGAATGAGCTGTGATTCGAAAAGGGGGTTCCTTCCCCCTGGCAGAATATGCTTGTACCACCGCCTGTCTGATCCACTTACTGACAGTGGACTTGGCTGGTGGCAAACCTTTCCTAGAACCCTCTGTTAGGACAAAGAGCAAATCCGATTTCCTGAAGGATTCAGTCGCAGCCAGGTAATACTTTATGGCTCTGACCACATCCAAAGCATGAAGGGTCCGTTCTTTGGAATTAGCCGGCGCTGGACACAAGGAAGGTAAGACAACTTCCTCATTAAGGTGAAAGGGAGAAACGACCTTAGGCAAAAAATCAGGTTTAAATCGAAAAACCACCTTATCCCTATGCAGCTCAAAGTAGGTTGGCTTCATACAAAGCGCGACCAGCTCTGATACACAGCGCACCGAGGTGATCGCTACCAAAAAGACCACTTTGAGAGTCAACAATTGCAACAATTCAGCATTGCACAATGGCTCGAAGGGAGGACCCTGAAAAGCAGATAATACTAAATTCAAGTCCCACACTGGTAATACTGACTTACACAGTGGCCGGACATGGGTGACTCCCTGGAAAAAAGTTTTGATCAACCCATGGTTGGCAATGGATCTCTGGAAAAAGATGGCTAAGGCTGAGACCTGACCCTTGAGGGTGCTCAGCTGGAGACCCAAGTCCAAGCCATGTTGTAAAAACTCCAGAATCCAAGAAATGGAAAATATGCGGCAAGGGAGACTCTTGGTCTCGCACTAAGCAATATAGGCGTGCCAATCTCTGTAGTATATCATGGAAGACGATTTCTTCCGAGCCTGAATCATGGTCTGCACAACCGTGGCTGACAGCCCCTTTTCCGTCAGGATTGAGGTTTCAATAGCCAGGCTGTCAAAGCCAGCGTCCGTAAATTGGGGTGCCGCAGCAACCTCTGTGTGAGAAGCCCTGGGTCGTCGGGCATGATGTTGTGATCTATTGACATCTGAACTATGTCCGCACACCAACTCCTTCTCGGCCAGCGAGGAGCCACCAGGATGGTTGGTACCCCTTCCTGGGCTATCTTGCGCAGCACTCTGCCCAGGAGCGTAAACGGAGGCAAAACATACAGAAATTTGAACTCCGTCCAAGGAATTGCCAGAGCGTCTGTTGCAATGGGCAGAGGATCTCTTGAGAAGGAGAGGAACCTTGGAAGTTTGTGATTGTGTCTGGACGCAAACAGATCGACGTCCGGCTGGACCTAGCGGAGACACAAAGAGTGAAAGGCCTTGCTGCTGAGAGACCATTCCCCCAGACGCGAGGCGGTCTTGCTCAAGGAGTCTGCCTCCTGGTTTTCCACCCCGGGAATGTAGACTGCCGAGATGCAGGGAACATTCTCCTCTGCCCAAGTCAGAATCCGGGAGTACCTCCTTGAGGGCTCTCTTGCTCCGAGTCCCGCCCTGGTGATTGATGTAAGCGACAGTCGTCTGATTGTCCGAGCGAACCTGGATCGCACGACCCCTTAAATGGGAAGTCAAGCGAAGAAGCACCAACCGGATCGCTCTGAGCTTTATGGGTAAGCGGTTCTCCTGCGGACCCCACTGACCCTGGATCCTCTGAGTCTGCCAAACACCGCCCCAGCCTGGCATCTGTGGTAACTATCTCCCAATGGGGAGTCAGAAATGACATGCCCACCAGCAGGTTCCGGGAGTCCAACCACCACAAGAGGGACTGCCTGGCCAGGGGGGGGACAGCGAAAATTCTTGTTCCAGAGATTCCTGCATCTGATTCCAGCCGGTCAGCAGGTTCCGTTGTAGAGGTCTCATGTGAAATTGGGCAAAGGGCACTGCCTCGAAGCATGACGCCATTAGGCCCACCAATCTCATCCCCAGATGTACCGATGGCTGCTGACAAGACAGCAAGGCCTGCACTTGCGTATGGAGACCCAAAACCTTCTGCTGTGGCAGAAAAACCTTGACCTGAGTGGTGTCTATTGTCATTCCCAGGAAGGATCCCACTGTTGAGGGAGTGAGATCTTTGGGTAATTGATTACCCAGCCGAAGGCCTCCAGGGTTGACAACACTGTCCGAGTATCGCTCTCGGCCTGCTGAAGTGACTGGGCCGCAACCAGCAAATCGTCCAGATAGGGCAGCACACGAATGCCCTGGTACCTCAGGATAGCCATGATGCCCGCCAGCACCTTGGTGAAGACACGGGGGGCTGAGGATATCCCGAATGGAAGTGCCACAAACTGGTAATGCTGATCCTCCAGAGCAAACCTCAGGAACTTCTGATGCCCCTGGAAAATCGGGATGTGCAGATAAGCATCCCTGATGTCCACCGTGGTCATGAAGTCGCCGGGCCGAAGCGATCTCACCGCCGACCGTAAGGTTTCCATGTGGAAATGTCTGACTCTTACAAACCTGTTGAGACCCTTCAGGTCCAGGATTGGTCTTAACGTTCCGTCCTTCTTGGGAACTGTGAACAGGTTGAAGTAAAAACCCTGACCCTGTTCCTGCCGAGGTACAGGGCAAATCACACCTAACCGCAGGAGGTGCTGCACAGCCGTTCTCAAGGCCTGGGCCTTTAGCGGGTTTCGAGATATCCGTGAACGGAGGAATTTTGTGGGTGGCCTGGTTGCCAGCTTTATCTTGTAACCGGAGAACACTTCCTCCTGAATCCACCGATTTGAGACGTGCCGCCTCCAGATCTGAACAAACAGCAGAAGCCGTCCCCCCACCTGGATGGGTGAGGGCGTCCCCTCATGCCTGAGAGGGCTTGGCGGGGGGCTTGGACTTAGCTCCCCAGGAGGGATTGGGCCGGCCGCGGGACCTACCTCTGCCCCAGGTATCTCTGCGGCCACCTGGAAATGAAGAGCCTCTTCCTCCTCGAAAGGAACGATAGGCAGAGGGATTCCGAAAAGAACCGAGCAGGCTTCCGTCTCTGAGGGAGTCTACCATCCTTGACCAAAAGTTTCAGGCACTCCCCGAACAGCCTGTCCCCCACAAAAGGGATACTCGTAAGCGACTTCTTGGCAGCCGCATCAGCCGACCATTTCTGCAGCCAGAGCGAGCGGCGGAGAGCAACAAGCAAGGCCGAAATCCTGGCACGAGCCAGACCACATTGTCCATGGCAGTAGCAACAAAGCTAATGAAATCCAAGCAAGCCTTGAGTTCCTTATACTCCTCAGCTCGCCTGCGAGCCTTAGCTCTATCCACAAGGTGTCTCACCTTCTTTCTGATGGCTAGAGAGACAATCGCCAAGGCGCACACAGGGCGAAAGAAGGCACCAGCAAAGGTGAACACATGGCAGACCAGCTGATCCATGCGCTTGTCAGCAGGGTCACGTAAGGAAGCAGTATCAGGTGACGGCATAACAGTAGTGTTAGACAACCTCAACGCGGGAGGATCCACCTGGGGGGGGGCGAGACCATAGCCGAACCAGCTCATCAGGGAAGGGATACTGCCCATCCAGGCCCTTAGGAACTGACGGTAACCTGTTAGGCCTCTCCCATTCCTTGAGGATCATGTTAGAAAAATGGGCCTGCTCTGGGAAGACCCGCCTTTGCCTTTCGGGGCTAAACAAATCTTCCTGCTTCCGCTTAGCCGCTCTGGGAGGGACAATGTGTAGTGTATCAAATACTGGGGAAAGCAACTGCTCCGTATCATCCGGGCACCACACATCCTCGTCCGAGGAAGATCCAGACATGCTGTCATCACCAGCAGAATAATCCACCGTGGCGCGTGAATTCTCTGACAACTCACCTTCCTCCACAGAGCCCAGACCGTCAAAGAGATCATCATCAGGCTCTTAGGAGCCGTCCGTAAGATCTGTCTCTCGAGATTGGCCAGCCTATGCGCCAAGTCAGCATGAGACCCCCTGCTGGCTACCCCCTCGCTGGGGGCTGAGTGCAGCAGCGGAGGGTCCGGAGAGGTCGCCGGCAGCACAGGGCTAGGGGCAGGGGTGCCCGCCCATTCACGGTCCACAATAATGCCTCTGGCGCATGTGGTACAAACAGTGCTGAATCCGCCCAAAGGATTCCTACTGCACAAGAGGCTGAGTCTTTCCTGCCCAAATGGGGCCCCCAGCTTACTATCCCCTGATGCCTCCATTATGGTGATTAAAAATGGTAAAAATCGATAAGGTTACAAGACACTAATGGCCCAAACCTATAAAGCGATCCATCTTAATAAAAAGGGGGACCGGGAGGAACCACAACCCTCAACCTCAAGCCCACGACCTATACATGAGAAAGAGAGAAGGGACCATGATCAGAATAGGCACAATGCAAATAGTCAATAAATTCAGCCAGAAAGAGAGGGACTCACGATACCGACAGAGGGACAGCGCAGCCTCCGAAGTACAAGCGCGATCCCCCAGCAGCAGCAGCAGGACAGAGCCACAGGTTCCGCAGCGTCCAGGCAGGCCCCTCGCAGCAGCGCGCGCAGGCCAGCTTCCAGAAGGATCCTCGAGGGGAGTGCGGCGCCATCATGACGTCATGATGTTGGCGCGTGCCGGCGCCAGGCTCCGCCCCCTCCGTGGCGCATCTGGAGAAGATGCCCGCCCCCTTCCAATAGCTGCCTAGGCTGTAAAAATGGCGGCGGCGGCCCCGAGGCCCACCACGCCTATAGTGTCCCCAGTCTCTCCCCCCCCCCCGTCGCAGACAGCACCCCACTAGCGGCGATACGGCAGGCCCGAGGGGTGCGGCGACCCCGCAGCTCAAGCGACCGATGAGGGAGCGAGGGAGGTGAGTAAGAAGTCAGAGTACACCATGCTGAGCCAGCGAGGAGCCAAGTGGTAAAAACACCAGAGTCCACCAAATCAAAAACACAGCACAACAAAATACCAATAAAGCTTGTGGGCAGGGAGGGATACAGTCAACAACAATAAATAGTGGTTCCCCCTCAGGCTCACCATAAGCCTGTGGCCGGCTACCTTTCAACATAAGGTCTGCGGCCCAGAGCCAAAGCTCTGCCGAACACCAACAGACCCCGGCGTTCACCCTACCATCACGAATCCCGTAGCAGCCGGAGGCTGGGAGGCAGGAGTGGGTCAGGAGGGATCCGTGGAAATAGGGCCCACAACGGCCGACGGGCTGGGTGGCCTCGCTCTGCTGCCCTTATCTGAGAGAGAGTGCCAACGATCTTCTGCAGCCAAGACTGCAAGATGAACAACTAGGGGAATGATAGAGGGACACCTGCCTTTATAGGGGGCCGGGAGGAGCTACATCTTTGATCTTGCAGTCGAGCGCCCACATGTCATCACTTGGGACGACCTGGACTGGATGTAGGGAAAACAGACTTTGCAGTTCAGGTTCACTCACCACTAGTAACGGGTAGCTTTATAGTACATTATTATAGTACCGCCATTATAGTACTGGTATTTTATCCAAGAAGAAATCTGGCTTTGCACACAGCGTAGTATAGGTCAACAAAACTTTGTTAAACAAAAATGCTGTTTGGGGCACTACTTTTGCAGTTTTTGTTTTGGTTCCAGCTGCTTTCAAATGAATTATTTATCAGTGAAAAAATCCCAGTCCCAGGCCTTTAAATGCACCTTTTATTTTGCAACTAAAAGTCCCCCCCCCCCCCCCTTCTAAATGAAGCCACAGAGAGGCTTCTCCACCCAAGCATGAAACAAGATGTATTTTTTTAAATAATACAAAGTATTTTAAGCACATAGCCATTAGAGAAAATACCAGCAGTAGTCAGCAGTCGATTAACATAATATTCATGGTAGTATCAGCTTTACATTTCAAATGTAGTGTAGCTTAGTGCTCCCCAACCTTCTCCTTGAGGCTCACCAACAGGCCATATTTTGTGGATCTTCACATAACTGGCTCTATAGCTTGGTCTGAGCACTAATTACTCCACGTATGAGCATGTGTGGACATCAGCAAAACATGGCCTTGAGACAGTTGGGGAACACTGGCCTAGCTCACGCCAACCACAGCCAAACTTTGTAAATGGGAATATTAGACCCTCTTTCCTATCCAGACATTAAGGATGACATCTAGGTAGAGGGAATATTTATAAGATAGCCAAGTACTTTTCCATTGATTTATGTTCTGTGTGAATATGATCTGAACTTCCTGCCATAACGTTTCGGTGCCAGAAGAAAGTACCTGGGGTACTATCTTTTTAATGAAATAACAGCAGCAGAGCTCTAGAGCTCTTCTCTACTTTGTTTGAATTAGAAAAACAAAGTTTTATCCAGAATTCCACACTAAACCAAACTGCACCCAAACTTTGATTTTAGATAGAGCAGAGAAAACATTTTAACCCACTTCCCATCAAAGAAAGTTACTTTAGTTTGCATGACTCACAGGGGACTATATGTTAGAAAACCACAAGCAAGACCCTATTTTAAAACTGCCCTCTTCAACATACGCAAGACCACTTTCAGGAAGTTCTTTACACCCTCAGGTGCTTCACAGAAATGACCACATTGTAGGAAGTTCTATTTAAACATAACATAATGATACGTCATATATCAGGAAGGGTAACTAAGTGAAGAAACACAGTGAAACCTTTCAGGTTAACTGGGTTTATTTAAGGTACGCTTTCAAGTAAATTCAGTCCTTTTAGTCAGACATGATGTTATGCAGAATAAAAGAAAATCACTGGCTTATGCATGTCTGATGAAGAGAACTTAAAGCGATTGGCAAGTCAAAAGTTACAAAATAAATATCGCTAGCTTACATTGGTCCTTCAATCAACCTTCTGTGGACCGGGAATGGAAACACCCCCACTGCATCCCCAGATGTCCTGATTAGCTGCCTCTCTCTCCAGCTTTGGGACTTCCTGTTTCGTGATTTTGGGCATATCGCCTTCTTGTCCTTGCTGGGCCTTGTGGTTCTTCATAGTTCATGTCCTGTCTGTGCTGGGTCTCACAGATTTTCATAGTTCATGTCTTTGTCTGTACTGGGGCTTACAGCCCCTCTTAGTTTGTGTCTTTGTCTGTGCTGGGCCTTGTGGTTCACTACAGTTTGTGTCTTTGTCTGTATTGGGCCTACTCCCCTTCCAGTGTCTAAGCCATGTATGTCTTGGGCCTATGGAACTTCATTGTCGGCCCCATGGCCTGCACTGGGACCCAGCCCGCCATAGCTTGCAATGGGGCCCAGCCCCGTCATAGCCTGCACTGGGACCCAGCCTGCCATAGCCTGCACTGGGACCCAGCCCTGCCATAGCCTGCACTGGGACCCAGCCCCGCCATAGCCTGCACTGGGACCCAGCTCTGCTACAGCCTGCACTGGGGCCCAGTTCCACCATAGTCTGCATTGGGGCCCAGATCACCTGTTTGTGTCTTATGTACATCTGCCCTGTGTTTCCCCTTCCCAAGTCTGTGGCCACCAAGGGACTACCTGGGGCCTGCGCATCCTAACCTTCAGGAGCACTGCTGAAGCACTGGATGGATTATGGGCTCCCCGAGTATCGGATTACCCATGCCCCAGGTGGTCCGCAGCTTGCCTCTTAGGTGGTGCAGGTGGGATGGCTGTCCTTTGGCCTTCTGTTACCAATCAGCTACCTAGTTTCCTTTGTCCCCAGACAGTGACTATGGTCTCCTGGGAGGAATTAACTGCCTGGCTGAGAGCAGCCTCCCTGTCCTGAGTTCCGATCTCCAAACCAGTAATATCCCATCACACCTGGAATGCCCAGCAATATTATTTGCCTGGGCCTGACACACACTATGTGCTGGTAGTAATAACTAGAAGCACAACAATGCACTTTTTTTTTTACTACGATATATGTAGAGCACACAGGCTGCTTACATCACATTGCTGTTGCCACAACCACTGTTTCTCCTCATTTTTCTCTGCATCTCCAATACTCGAATACTTTTACAAATAATTAGGAACTACGGGGTCTTTTTGAAAACAGATTAAAGTTTGGGACAGTGTAACCTGTGGCCAGAGACAATGGAACAACAATCGGGCTTGTCTTTAGTATAACTTTAAATATACTCAGGTAGCATCAAAAATGTATCATCTTATTTCTTCACTTTCTACTGTTTCGAATAGCTAACAAGGTACAACACAATACTGTAATGGGTTGTGCTTGGTCACAGGTAATAATGGCTAGAAATAGACACATACCAAAATTGGTGTAATTCACTGGTAATTGCCCCTGATTTAATTATTGTCGTTTTCACGCTGAATAAACCTGGAACAAGTACCCATGGATTACACCTGTTTTGACATGTGCCTATTCCCTTTTTATGTTTCATATGCTTGTATGTGATGTTTAACTGAAACTGATCACTGTATGGTTACCAGATACCAACTTCTGGAATGTCCTATCTGGATTATGGGACTGGATCTGGAGCTTCCTAACTGGAAGGACTTAATGAGCCTGGTGAGAATTCCCACTCCTTTTTAAGGAGAGAAAACTGCCACCAACTTTCATTGTCTACCTTGGAGCTGATCCCGCTATACAATGAAAGTCAATGGCAGGTATTGGACTCATCAGCAACGAACATGTAAGTATGATAGTGAGGTCAAAACATTTAGCCTGGAGCTGTTACCAGAAAAGAGAAACTAAGGCTCCAGAAAATAACCAGAACGGTGGAAAAGTTTATAGGTGCCCCGACCTTCCCTCCATCCACAGCCACTTTGAACAAAGACTGAGTGCACGGGCTGTGAAGGTCATCAAAGACTCCTATCATCCAATCGGAGATACAAAGTGCCACTAATTAAACCAACAAGAACAGCCTTTTTCCCCCTAGTTATTCAGCAGTTGAATAGTGACAGCTAGCATGTACAATGTATATGCATGAAAAATAAACATATTAATGTATTAATTCAAGAGCAAGCCTCCTACAAACCCTAACCTGTCTCCCTTTACTCCCATGGTTGTTATCTTAAAGTCATTAAAGTATCATTAAAGTAAAGGTAACCCCCCTCCTCCATTGTGGAGACAGAGCTTCGTATTTGATTGCAGTGGCCTCGGCAGTTATGGAAGTAACTGGTACCAGTCTCTAAATTTTCTGCTGATTACTCCATTTAAGTTGCCATAAATTTCTTGATGCTGTGCCCAGTGACAAATATGGATATGGGGATAAATCTCTCCATTGAGGTCATAGCAAAAATTGCAAAGTGGTTCTAATGCTTCCCTATCCTATCATCAAAATCATGTTGGAATTGGACTTTGAGAAGTAGGCTCATTTTCAACACAATACACACATAGAAACTATTTGATTCCTTATGCATACCTTTATAGTGTTCATAACAATGTATTTACTTTAGTTTACTTTTAGTTTGATTAGAATACCTTTAATATTTCAAACTGTATGACTTAATTTTAGAGCCAGTCCTTCCATATACCACATGAAGCCATTGCATGGATTAGGACATTTAGATTACCATGTCATTTTTATCCCGCATGTTGACATGCCACTTATTTGTTTCCTTGGAACTTGACATCTATGAATTTATACTAGTAAATGAACAGCCCAAGATCTAATCTTCTAAACTGGTATTGACGCTCATTTGCCAGTGATTTGCTATAGAAACATAAAGCATGATTTAAAGTGCAGCAACTTGCGAGTAGTTCCCTAATTCGCCAGCTGTTTCCTCGCTTTACATCATGATGGAAGTGAGCTGCTAGGAACATTTTCCAGACGTTAGAATATGATTACATAAATTGATTTGCCATCTTACTCATTTAATTTTTTTATAAGCAAATATAGCTAGGCTGGTAAACAGATACAACTCTTTTATATATCTATATATTGAAGCATAGACTAGAGACATAGCACAGTTAAGCTGGCCCTTCCAGGTAGGATCACATCATTTGTTTTCTAAATACTCAAAACCAAGAGCAGGTTTAATGGGGGACAAACAATTGTGGATCCTCCCGCTAATACCTACCTAAAGGAGGGATAAAGGAACTGGTGGGCGTTATACTACTTGTTACTAAAGGGAATGAAAGTATTGGCCAAGCATAATACATCAAGGTGAAATAGTGAAAGTTAAACCTTTCATGCCCTGAATGGAGGAGTGTTCAGGATGTCGCGGGAGGCCCGCACATGTACCTTGGGAGTGGGGCTCAAGCTAAGATTATCGGTGATCCTGTGGGTTTCATACAACCAAATAAAAATGCCCCAGGATTTACTTTTATCCTGTCCTGGAGTGTTTTAGACTATGGGGCTAACCCCTTAAACGCCAAGACCGTAAATCTTAACCGATAATGTCCAAACATGTGAAAAGTCACGGGTCTGGCATTTGCCCCTGCTCGCGGACAAAAAAAAACAATAAAAACATTGACCTGACCCCCTCGATCGATCCGAGTTATCTTTCACCCGGGGGGCATCCGATCTCCCCCCGGGGCTCGTCCAGCTTCAGAAGAGGGCCTGGAATATTCCCCTCCTCCCGCTTCAGTTATAGAAAAAAATTACATTTACTCACCTGCGCCCACGATCCTTCCTGGCAGATCTCCTCTTCACTCAGAGGGGGAAA
Organism: Gastrophryne carolinensis; assembly: GCA_027917425.1. Taxonomy (NCBI): domain Eukaryota; kingdom Metazoa; phylum Chordata; class Amphibia; order Anura; family Microhylidae; genus Gastrophryne; species Gastrophryne carolinensis. The sequence goes on along the minus strand of CM051234.1, from coordinate 407,660,967 downwards.
GGAGAGGACCCAAAGTGGCCCCCTCACTAGGCTTCTGCCATCGCCACCGCTATGAAGCTGAAAATAGCGGAAAGGTGTGGAAGGGCAGGGGGCACCCGGCCCCCTATTACCTGCCTCCCCAATGCCCAGGGGGGGCAAAAGAGCCCAGGGCCTTGAAGGCTACGCGGGCTTGTAGCCTGATCTACATGCCCTACATAGCTGGGCCGGGCGGGTTACGCTGGGAAGGAGGGAACCCCACGTAATTTTTTAAACATTTTTCAAGGGTTTTAAGTAGATATGCATGTTGGGTATCGTTCTGTTCAGGTTACCTTACACTTACAGATTTAGCTTATTTTTTCTTGATGCGTATTGATATTTTAGAAAAATGTTTTTTTTCAGTTTTTTATGCAATTTTTAAGGAAATCCTGTGCAACCAAAGAATTGTTTGAGGGATTACTTCCAGAAAGGTGAGACCACTAAAACAAGATGGGTACCCCTAGAACGCTTAATCTATGTACTTTCAAGTAAAATATGGTTTTCAAATCTAAAGGGTTGTTTTGGTTCAAAAAGTGTAAGGTACACACCTTACACCTGTAAGGTGCACACCTCTGCAGAGCTGAAGTTTTTAAGTAAAATTACCCTTACACGCATGCTTTACTTTGGGTGTAGCCCTATAATTGAAAGTACCTTTTTTTTCTTGTTTACATATTGCTTTTTTTAGGAAAATATAGCTTTGATTCTGCTTTTTTATTATTATTTTTAGAGAGACCATGTGCAACCAAATAATTCAGGGATTACTTCCAGAAAACTGGCACAGAGAATATAAAGTTTGTGGACAGGTATTTCAAATGTAAAGGGTTCTTTCTAGTAAAACTATAAGGTTGTAGCAGTTGTATTTTATCTGAAAATCTCCTAAAGTGCTGTTTCAGTTTGGGGGAGTCTCCTGGGCAGGAAAGGGTGTCTACCAATACATATCGGATACCCTTGTAGCCAGGAGATATGGGGCTTTTACACACAATATGGTTTTATTGAAAAACTTTTTTACAAAAACGCAGTACAAATTGTAAAATAGAGCAATCACTAGTACTATTGCTCCCAAAATTCTGCATGCAGAACTGCTGGGTGATTGAAATAGCCCTGCTATCGCATTGCAACATCTCAGTGTGAATGGGCCCTTAGCGGTTTGGCCATATAGTGTTTTTTATCAGTTAGCCTTTTAAATGTCAAGCCCATAGATTCTATCTGCTTGCTTCTCCTGCCATTTAAGAGAAACATCGGGGGAGGTTAAAACCTCCCCCACCCCTCTTTGATCTGCTGCCTCCCCTCCGGTTTAACCACCTTGCGGGGGGGATCCATCTTCTGGGTATCCCGGATCCTGGGTGACCTTCCAACGGGGGGCGCCATCTTGCATTCCCTCAGGCACTGCGCTTAGCCCCCAATCTCACACCTGTGCAATGCACGTGAATGGGATGCAATGAAGCCGCCCGAAATCCTGTGAGACTTCCCTGAGCAGTGCAGGAGATCAAAGATCATGGCTAAAGCTTTTGATATTTTGGGAAATTATTCTGCTTTTGTAATTTTTTTATTAGGGAAACCATGTGCAACCAGTGAATTTCTCGAGGGTTTGAGTCTAGAAAAATGTACCCACGACAACAAGCCTGGTACGGCTTGAAAAACTGCAAGGTGCATATTTTTGTATTTAAATCTTGTTTCAGTTTGTGGTGTCTCCTGGGCAGAAAAGAGTGTCTATCGATACATATGTGATATCATTGTAACCAGGAGGAATGGGGCTTTTACATGCAATATGATTTTCTGAAAAAAATACATTTATTTCCACATGCTTCGGACAAAAATGGTGCCAAAAGTCCTTAAGGTGCTGAGCTTGTTGTAGATCTTGGTGTTTAGCTGCTAATAGATTGCAGATAGGTGAAAATGCTTCCTTAAAAAACACACATTTGTGAATGTAAAAAATATATATATATATATATAATAGCTCAATCACCTTAAGGACATTATTTTGGCTTGCAAAAAAATGTACACTTTTTCAAAAATTCCAGCAAAAGTAGACTCACTGGTTCAAATGAATAGCCATATTACACATGTTTACATGTATGTACTACATTTGCTGACTGTATTTTTAAGCAGTTCTTGAAGTATGGACTGCTTTGTGCCAAACGGCTCATAAAAATAACTTCAAACAGACAGGAAAGAAAAACAAGCCGTTCACAGCAGTTTGTGATTTTTAGGAAGCAAGTCTAACACACAAAACCAGACTAACCCAATGTCATTTTCTTAAGTTCAGCTTCGAAGAAAATAACACAAAAGAGGTGTGTTTTATATTGTCACTAAATAGAGGGCCAATAATAGTTTTCAGACATGGCATTAGGTAGGTCCCAAGATGTAGATGGATCGCTGCAATGTGGAGACATATCTCCACATATATAATCAACATCCACATAATTGTAGAACTCAGAAGCACAAGTTTAGCACTGGGACTAGAGGGATAGGTTTTTTTTAAAGAATCATTTAGAACTGCAAAGCTTTTAGTGAGACAAGTAACTAAAAAGCCCACCACTTAGGTATGTGCCTTTAGAATGTATATGAAGAAAAAAGCAGGCTCAGCTCATAGCATGCTACATACTTACCCATCTTCATCTAAAAGTGGACCTAGTAAAAATTCCATTATTCCCTTTGGTGTGGAATCAGCATCAGCCAAGCATAAATTACATCTCTTGGCTTCCAGGGGGGACCAGGCAGATTGAGGGGACCAGGTAGTAACATTTTTTTATTTTCAAAGTTAAACTGAACCTTCAGCATCATTTTTTGAAAAGCCCATGATTCCCTGTGGTGCAGAATCAGCATCAGCCAAGCATAAAGTACATCTCTCGGCATCCAGGTGGGACCAGGCAGATCGAGGAGACAAGGTAGTAATATTTTTCGATTTCAAAGTTAAACCGGACCTTTAGCATCATTTAATTTTCAAGCATTCCCTTTAGTGCCTTTGGGCCAATTACTCAGGGATTGCTGCTAAACATCTGTGAGCCGATGTGTAGTATGGTTGCAGGAAGGCCAAAATTGCAGTATGCAAACACCACTACCCAACTCAAATAACATGATGCATGCATATAACTTGTATTGCTACAGACCAAGAACAGACAAGGAAATCATTTCATTTTTTACCAATAAAAGTGGCTTTTTGTGTTCTTTTTGCTGACTGTGAGTCAAATATGAAAATTCAAAGTGGACCAAAATTCAAAATATACTTTTGGACTAGATTGGCGTAACTTAAAGTCATACTTCAGTCAAAAATAAAAAAAACACTATACTCACCTTTCATCCCGTGCAGTCCATCACTGCTGGCCCGATGTATACACACTTACCAGAGTGCCTGATCCAAGTCCCACGCTGGGTGCTGCTCCCTCCTCCTCCACCGGAATCGACACTGCTCTACAGAGGGGACTATTGTGCGGCCTTCCCCCTCGTCACAGGAACTATAGCACGCCCCTCTCCATTCACTTCAATGGAGAGGGGTGTTCCATAGTTCCTGTGATGCGGGTCCGGGGCGCGTAATCCCTTCTGCAAAGCGGTGATGACGAGTCTGATGAGGAGGGAGTGCCCCCAGCACAGGACTCGGATCGGGCACTCTGGTAAGTGTGTATACACCGAACCAGCAGTGATAGCCTACGTGGGATGAAAGGTGAGTATAGTGTTTTTTTTTATTTTTTCAAAGACCTAACAGCCAGAGCAGCAATAGCTATTGCCTTAAACTTGATGTCAGGAAAACCAAACTGAGAGGTGGCAGAACTAAAACTAAAGTTGGGACAGTAGCGGAAACCTCAAGATGCTGCCACTTATCACGGCTGGGAACAAGACCAAGAGTAGTAAGCAGCCTCCTAGATCACTGCACAGGGCAAGGAGGACAGCTTGGTGGCTCTTGGATATAAAAGAGCCTACCAGATGTGGACCATGATAGGAGCCTAGTAGCCTCTTAGAGAAATGGCCAGGAGGAGGCCTACTATCTCAATAGACAATGGCAAAGTAACACACATTTACTTTTTCACCTACAGTAGCTTAGAGTGTAGGTCATATAAGCAGACCTCAACCACAGCTCACTGATGAAAAGGGGTGAGGGCCTGACAACTCTGTGGGTCACCTACTGGCGACGACTGGCACAGTAACTGTGCTGAACAGCTGGTGATGACAGGTGGCACTGGAACCAAGTGTCGTCTGGCCCAGTAATCGTATTTTTTTATACTGGCCACCACTGTTCAGTTTCATGCCAGTGGATTTCCTGTTAAATTAACTCCTTGTTTAAAAGGGAAAGTGGGCGTGCCAATCTCAAAGGTTACAAGGAGCACACACTGAAGTGGCTTTAACTCCTTCCCATTCCATATTTAGTAAAAATATCTAGTTGGGTTTGGGAGTTGGGTTTCAAAGATCTAGGGATCAACAATAAAAAACCTTTAAAACAAAACTTTCTGTGCTTCAAGCAAATATTTAAACAAAACTATATATATATATATATATATATATATATATATATATATATTTATATAGTCTGGATTTGTAACTAATTATTTCTCCTAGGCTAAGATGTAATTTACTTTACGTTACTTCATGAATTAATGTAAATTTGCAACATCTGTATTTATTGCACTACTGGTTGAAATGTTTAAAATAATCCTACAGGAGTCACAATAAAATGGCCTGCTGTTGAACGTACCCTTGCATTTGAAATGTGCATAGCCAATATGGAAAGGCAGGGGTAAGCTAAATAAATATGGTATATTACTTTGAAAAGCGTATATTAATGCTTTTTAATATAAACACATTCAGTAAAGACTTGAGATTTCTTGAAGTAGCTAATGATAAACATTTTCATATGGAGACTTATGCTTACAGATATCTTTCCAACTGGTCAAATGATAGCCTCGATTCAGAGACACATTCGTCCGGACTTCCGTAGCTGTCTGTGAAAGTTTTGGTGGGTGTTTGTCATTTTTTTGCTTTTTTCATCCATTTTCTACTCGCACGAACGTTCGGGAATGCGTTTCCGATGAACGGAAGCAAATCGGAACATTTCCGTTAGTTCGGATCATTTTCCAAACAAAATCGGAAATTTTCCGTTCATTCAGAAAACTTCCGTTGCTGGGATGGGTTTCTGTCTGATTCAGAGAGCTGATTTCCGACGGATAACTGCCCTATAAATCCGTTTCATTTCCGATCCACTTACGAGACCTTTGAGGGCTCGGATTGCTATTGTTGGAACATGTTTTGCGGCTATGTGGAGGAGTCTGTGCGCCTTTAGCACCAAGGCATTGCATGTATCAGCATGGCCGAGGCCATAAATTGTATAGCAATGCACCTGAATTAATACATTTCATGTATGCCTTATAGATGCATTTTAATGCTGACCTTAATTAGTCCTTAGCATGTAAACATTTATTTTTCCACACATCCATATAATTGCTATATTTTTTTAGACTTATGTCCTTTGTGAATTATATTTGGATTGTTGAACTTGAATCTTAATTTGTTGTAGGAGTTATTGTTTTAGTTGGTTACCTTTGCTTTGTGTAATCATTTTATATTTGGTTGCAGGAACTGCAAGATGTGACACTCGCCCTTGCTCCTGATGCCCGTTCTTTGCCTGCAGAATGCGGGCCAGGGGTTCTCTAATCGGGTACTATGCAAAACCCGGGCCGTGGTGGCGAGGGCCCTCTGGCTTTTGAAGTCCAGATTTAGGTGTTTGGACCATACGGGGGGGGGGGGGGGGGGGCACTGCAGTATGACCCCAACAAGGTTATACCAAAATTTTAATTTACGTTTTTTAACAGGGACCACACGTGCCAGAGTAGCACAACTGAGTGTCAGGGCCTTCAGTTGGTGGGCGAGATGCAGGAGCTGCGCAACTCGTTGGGGACCACAGATGAAGAATAATGTTCAGTGGCCTGCCATTGCTATAACCAAGAAGTGGTTTGGGTGAGCTTTAAGGGTCGAATAGGGAAGATGGAGGATAGTGCTAAGTGGTTTGGGTGAGCTTTAAGGGTCCAAAAGGGAAGATGGAGGATAGTGCTAAGTGGTTTGGGTGAGCTTTAAGGGTCCAAAAGGGAAGATGGAGGATAGTGCTAAGTGGTTTGGGTGAGCTTTAAGGGTCCAAAAGGGAAGATGGAGGACAGTGCTAAGTGATTTAGCTAAACATTGCAGTAGAAGTGAGGGTGGCAAATATGTAGGCGAGCACTTTAATGAGTTAAGTTTGTAGTGCGCAGGCGCAAGATCGTAAGGATTTCCGTCTGGACGAATATTTATTGAAGGAGGGAAACAGAATCGAACGGGAAACGTAAAGGATTCGTTGGAGGATACGATGGGAAAATGGCAAAAACGAAAGCCTACGTTGTAACATGTGAAAATGAAACGGAAAAGTCTGGATGGAAAATGACACCCTCGTATTCGTAATCTGCCGTACGAACGGACGGAAACTTTACAGAAGGTTTTCAATGCATGCATAGAATCGGTCGTACGCTCATACGAGAACGGAAACATTTCACAAAAAAAAAACAGATCGGAACGAAAACTGAAGTTTTTTTGTCTCTCTGAATCGAGGCTGATATGCTGAAATACAGACGTTGTAAATCATAACTTTCTTCTTTGAATAAAGAAAAGAGGAAGGGCATTCCTAAGACAGAATAACAGACCTACCCATCATCCTCATCCAGGGGATGAAACCATGCAAATCATCTCTTTGTGCCCGTATTTAATCTTTGCTAAGTCATGCCCTAGAACGAGCATATATTATATATGATAGAGCTGGTTTTAAAATTTTAAACAAGCATAATCTGTTTCTTGTGTAGGTGTATTCCAGCTTTTTGGCACAAGGTATTACATTTATGATTTTGTAGGGTGGCGGGTGCTAAGGCCAGAGTAGCAAGATATGAGAATCATTTCATCTCTTAGGCAAAGCAAAGAGAGAATGAAAAGCCCAATACTAACCGGGGAAAAGAACGCTTTCTTAAAAGAGATTAACAAGTAATATGGAGGCTGCCACCCCCAAAAAACATTGCTAATTATTCTTAGTCAGTAATGCAATATTGTTTTATGCCCCAATTTTATCACTGTGAGTGTCCTAGAACCGCTAAGTTATATAATTCTCCGAGCCAGGATTCAACTACTTGTGTAGTGGCTGCTAGTTCTTCATCAACATAAGTTATGTAGTTGATGGTTCTACTGAGTAGGGCTTGGAGAGTGGAAAGGCAAAAGTTGTAAGTCATATTAAAGAGAGACCCTGTAATGAAGTGGGCCTAAAAAGGCAAAAAAGTCCACTATCAAATGAGTTTAGGTGGAAAATAGTGCTTTCCTAAAACCAAAAGTACAAAGCCACCATCCCACATAATCTGCCCTCTAGGGTCAACTATCAATTAAATGGTAAAGGAATGTTCCTCAATCCTTCCCCTCAGTTCTCACCAAAGCAATATGCTGAATAAAGCTGAGCAATAACCTGGCTACCAGAATTTATAGTTTTACCCCCGGATGAATTGTTAATTATAAACAGAAGGATAGGAGCTAGGAAATTGATATTGAACATTTGCCTGCTTTAACGGCAAGCTGGATGCTCACATACGGTAATGATATCGTAAGAGCTAATTAAGAGAGGGAAACACTAAAAGGCTAAAAAACAATTTAAGGCTTTGAAAATAAAAGACTGACTTTTCTGTTAAAGCCACCAGCTGATGATGGGTGGGGTTTATGAATAGGTTATATTCTTGAATTGAATGCTTAGCAAAGGAAAATAATATTGTCTCTCACTAATCACATCTAATCACATCTTTCCCAGTAATCTACAAAGAAAGGATGAAAATAGAGTATTAAGCCAACAGATACAGGAAATCTTAACAACTATAAATAACAGGACATGTCATGCCTCCCAAATGCTGCAGTATTTATACAGTGACTAAACAACAAACAAATGCATATGATCGAATAATTCAAATAAAATTGTGAATCTGTCACCAAGAATACTCAAACATTGTACATTTCCTGCAGCGCTCGGTGCAATTTTAAATAGGGCTCCAAAGTTTGCCCTCCTTTCAATTCCATTCTTCCAGGATCATGCAAAAAGTTTCTCTACTGCAGCTACTTTATCGCTCTATCTCTGCAAATGACCACTGCAAGCCACAGTGGTCCCACAGCTGGCTGTGATCCCACAGAGCATGCTGAAGACTTATACACCCATCCCAGCTCCACCAAGTCCAGAAGGCAACTTCTTATTGTAACATTCACAATCTGTTAATTAATCAATTGTTGATCATATACTCCCTCCCTAATGGTTAGGTTGGCACGTGTGGATTGACAAGTGGTGAGTGGGCACTTATGGGCAATTGAGATGAGGTATTTAATCTTTGAGTGGACACAGGAGCAAATGTAAGTGCTGTCAATGATTCAGTACCATGCATACAGAAGGGGCAAATTAGTTTTGCAGAGTTGGGATGCTGGTCCACCGTGACCATCCTCACATCAGCTGCTGGCTGAGTCATGCCGTGTGTGACGGCACCCACTCTGACAGTTGAGAGCACACGCCCCCCTCCTGCAAGTAAACTGCTGTCCATTTCCAGTGGGTCTCCACAGGGGAATATGCGAAGGCCAGTGCTGGGGGCAGACGAGGCAGTTATAGGCACCAGATACATAAAACAAATGAGGGATGGGGTCCCTTAGACAAACAAAGTGTCTGATGGTATTAGCGGTGACGGGTGGATTGTGCAATGGAACGCATGATACTATCCCAAGTAGAATACTTGCTGGACGATGTCAAGGCCACTAAATCACCAATGAAAAAAAAACACTTTTTAAAAAGGAAAGAAAACAATGCCAGAACAATACACACTCATAATAGATGCCCTAGGCACAGGCCTAGGGTTGCCTTACGGAAAGTACATCCCTATATGTAAGAATTGTTTTATGGTTACCTCAATGACTCAACCAGGGCAATTTTTAGGCAATCGCCCTAGGGCCCAGGGACATTTTACATGCATAGAGGGGAAGGGTTATCCAAGCTCTCCAGATAGGTGAGAAATACTGTTAACAATGTCGTCCATACTCCAGGCTCCTCATTCCCCCATATTGGGCTCAGTGATGGGGAGGAAGGACAGTGCTTACAACTAGACACACACTACTATGGGGGAACATATCTTTTCCTTCCTGCACTGAGAGCTGTTTCACCTAAAAACTGTCCTCATGTCAATGGCCTCGATTCAATAAAGGTAGAAAAAAATTCTCATGGTAGTAAAAAATTAAATTCATGAGAAAAAAGCCTGAGAATGTCACTGTTACTAAATCACTTGATAGAAAGACAATGAAAGTCAATGACAGCTTTTACTACAGTGTAGAAAGGAGTAAACAGTTCTCTACTTTTCTTAGGAGTAAAAAAGTGCCATTGACTTTCATTGTTATCTTATCTGGTGATTCAACAACAGTGACATTTTCAGGCTTTTTTATCATGAACTGAATCTTTTACTACCATGAGAATTTTTTTCTACCTTTATTGAATCGAGGCCAATGCATTTAAGTGAGAGCAGCAAAGAAATGCTGATGCTTGTTTGGGGGTGTCTCATTGATATAACACAATTTTTGAATCTACCTGATATCTGTTCAGAGCTCGTCAAAAACAAATGTCAATTGATGGATCATAGGGAGCAACTAAGTCCAGCAAACAAGACTTGATTTGGATATCAGCTAGGTAATGTGCGCAGAGAGATGAATATTCCAAATTCTGTATATATATATTATATATATATATCATGCAAGAAAAAGGAAATAACAAAAAAAAGTGTGTCTATCATGTGAGTTATCACAGACCTAAACACAGGAAACAGAAATTTGATTGCAGCTGCCACACTGCAAGTTACTAATAAATGATCAAAAGCCTAATTGGCAGCATGTCTATTGTTAAGCGAAGATTTCAGTGACGTTTATAGAATTAAAACCATTACTGGTCAAAATTCAGAACATGACAGGGAGCAAATAAACAAAACTGCAGCCATTTCTTCTTTAATCAGGAAAACAGATTTTCCAGCTGACATCTCTGTTTGCAAGCATATGGGAACGTGATTATATAGCACACAGCTAGGATTAAGTGTAACTTGAGCATATGGAGTTCAAAAAAAGATTACTACTGTTCTTTTTGGGCTGCAGAGGGTTCTGAGGCTTAACCTTGCTGTGTCCAAGAGAAGGGACATTGTTACAAAATTCAATTACAGACGGCTGAGCTAAACATGTGCAGATAAAATGATTTCCCCAAATCTACATAATGGCAGTAGTTAGTGTTGAAGGCATGGGATTCTGAATCATCCTAAACCACTAAATTACACATTCTACTAAATAAGCCCTTCTGTGTCCTTTGGTCTCTGTTTAGCAACAACCAGATGAAATTGGACAATTTCAGCTTTATGTCTGCAAAACTGCATGATTCCAGGGAATAGCTGCCAAATATTTCACATATTACTACATACGGTATGTTGAAATATCCACATCAAAAGGGTATTCATTAGACTATGTCCTGATTTTGCTTTTTGCGTCTTCAGCACACCAAAACAAATAATAATTGCTTAAAAATATTGTGTTTACATCGTAAATGTTGTCACTCATAAAGTTAAACCATCAGGTTTACAGTAGCAAAACTGTGCTCCAGAGAATATAAATGTTTCTCATGAACAGATTTTTATTATTTCATTTTGCAAACTGATAGACTACATGAACAAATATAAAGGTATGTGGAGAAATAGGCACCAGGGAAGTTTCTAGGCAAAATAGCTCTGTGCTGTAAGGAAAAATGCTTCCCCCTCTTCACACATCCTATGGTACTGCTGCTTCCCCATATCGGTATGTGCCATGCTGTGCCTCTACTTCAGCAGCAAGCCTCCCCATGACTGAGCCCAACATGGGGGATGAGGGGCCTGGCATATGGCCACCCCCATTAACAGTGACCTTAAAGTGGTCCAAAACCCAGAAACAACGTTTATGTTGTTACACTCTATCCCCAAGTCCAGTGCCCCACAATAACCTGTGTTTCTTTTTTCTTTTACTAAAGCCTTTGGCCAAAATTTATAACACAAACTGGATGCAGTCGGCCATATTGCTCCCTGGCTGAGAGGCCCCGTCCCCTGGTGCTTTTCCAGCGATTATACATTCAGTTACAGTACACATAGCACAGCATTGTGGAGCACTTCAAACTAACTGCCATTATTTGATAGCAGATAATAAGATGGCTGGGATAAAGGTGCCCCCCAATGGCCTTGGTGCCCAGGGCTATCACCTTGTTCGCCCTCCCCTAGAAACAGCCCTAGTAAGTATCACCTTCATATATGAACGATGGACCTTATACTAAACTAAGACTAAAGACAAAATGATAGTGTTTGCCCACTTTCGCTGCAGTAACTGGCATAGTTGGGACTAAAACAGGGCTCCCCAACCTACTTCCCCATGGGTCATCAGAAGCATGTGTCTTATTTTTGGGATGTACAGAGGATGAAAGTTGAAAACAAAGAACAGTAAGCCAACACGTTTCTTTTTCTGCCCGATTCTGATATTTAACCTTTTTAAAGTTGTAGATCTTCTTGGGTGGGGCAAGTATTTTATATGAGGGAAGGGGAATTGGACTTTGCTTATTCGTGTTATGTGGCTGGGGGAATCGGTAATCACTCTACTTAAATTGTTGGGGGGCATGCACACTGTACTGCTTAACTGGATGCTCCCATGCTTTTCTGAATTGTTATTTAGAGCCTTTTTTGTTATTTGTTTCTATAATGCCTTTTTATTTGGTTCTATAAAGCTCAGATATGCATTGAATGTGGCTCCTGGAAATCTCAGTGCTGAATACTACCCTAATCAAAACAAAGGTGATCTCTAGACTGGAGTATTGGCCCCTATTCCAACATAAATGCAATGGTGAGGTCGAGGACTAATCTTGACTAATGGGGAGTTTTTGATTCAGGTCTGTGTTAATAATGCCGATTCAGTTTAGCTTTACTAAAGCTTCGAGCCCCAGAGCTTCGGGGGGGGGTCCCTAATTCACATTAAATGGAAAGGCCTGCAACTGGTAATAGAGACAAGAAAAATGACGTAGAGATGGCTTAAGCCTAAAATTGAACTTTTGTTCATAGGTTTTCAGCTTGTGAACGTGCTTGTGAATATTTTCCCTAGGCGAGATTGAGCTGCCAATGGTGCGGGAAAAGGGCATATATATTTCCTGAATTACACCAAGAAGCATCTGCCATGTCTCTCCTGGTAATTGATGATTGATTGTTACTTGAATTTATGAAGAATGGTGTTCCAGGGTTATTGCGCAGATACAGGGCATTGAGAAAGCCACTGAGTGGTGGAGAAACATGTCTGCCCGAAAAATAATTGGTCTGTGAAGATGATCCATCTAAATTCATGAAATGTAAAAGGAAAACTATATGTAAACTAAATTGTGATCAATTGCCAATGTTGATGTAATATAATGGTGTAATGTGTAATACAACTTTTGTACAATAAATGTGAAGTAAGACTTCTTTTAAAAACAAAAAATATCGATTAGTGTGGTCATGATCAAATGTAAATGTAAATGATACCGGAAATAGCCTTAGTCCGGACCAAACAGTCTAGTTAATGTGCATGATCATGAACCAACACCTTATTTTGGGGATTCTTTACCTTTAGGATCTAGGGTCACGCATTCTTTTTTTCTGAGAGTGGTAATAGAGACGTTTATACATCAGAGCCCAGCGTCAGACTGGGGTGTCTGAGGACCACCAGAAGTTCTGACATTGGGGGATCTCCCCACATTTAGATGCAAGTATCACTGGGTTATTTTTAGGGCCCATGCACAGAAACACTTGGGATGGGAAGCTATATACATAGTTAAAGTTTTGGTGATGAAGGCCCTCAAAGGGGCCCCTGAATCCAAAGGCTCACCAGGGGATTCCCTGGTAACCCTATGGGATAGTTCAAGCCTGCCAGAGCTGTAGCCTCTGGTAACTCCGCTTTATGCAAAGTACATAACATTCACAAATAAAAGGCTTTTGTCCCAGTGGCAGGGATGCCAGGGTGTAAGGGCTGAACTCAAGATGACAGCCTTTGAACATTTGCTTCCTACAGATGAGGACACCACTGCTGCATAGAGGGTCAACCTTTTTGTAAACTGGTGAGAGGTCTCGAGTACCCTGTCCCTGCAATTCTATAGCTTAAGAATTGGGTGGCACTTGGGTTCAGTGGGGATGTCATGGGCTGGCTAAATTTTGGTTTAGGTTTTTCCTGCTCATACTTTGTAAAACATTTTGGATCTTGAGATCTTATCCCACTACCATCGTGGCAAGCTCTAGGTTAGCAGGAGTGGGCTTTTTCCATCTATTTGTTTGAAAGCACATAAATGCTATGGGATCTGACGTCAGAAACAGATACGCCTGGCAGAGCCTGTTGTGGGGACAAAAAGCTGAGCACTGTCCTTTTTCTTTTATTTTGGATTTTTCTTCCTCTATACAGTCCCTAACACTGGCAGCCCGGGCCCTGCGACACAGCACAATCCAGTAATCCCCGTTTTGGGAATACTAATACTTACAGTACCTCTTTCATATTCCAGAGATAATGTGACCGCTCCTGACCAATCAGGTACACACACCCCCTAGCAAATCTGAGGTGGTCCTTAATTTTGCAGCCATCGAGGGATCACAGAAGCAGTAAGTATCAATTTGCCCAGTATCAGGCTTGTGGGGCTTTGCTGCAAAGTGGGGCATCCCAATTTGCCCCGTGTTGCCAGTGATGGGGAATGTAAAAAGCTTCCTGTGCCCAATGCCTCAACAGAAAGCAAGTTAACAAAATGTTTGCCTGGAGTTTGGCTTTATAGGGCAAGTCCATGTTTGATGGCATTTTTGAAAGTATATCTTTTCATGTGCCAAAATGATGCTCTCAAGTTGCTGAGTGCATCTTATTTTAGCAAATGTGTATTTTATGAAAGCAGTTGCTAGTGGCAACTGTACACCAAGTCTAGACACAAAGATCAAAAGAAGAAAGATGTAACCCTTGTACACACATACACTGTGCTGGGCATGTGTAAATGTGAGTGAACTCCCTCACCTCAGCAGTGGCCATAACAGCAATGTTTTGGGAAAGTTAAGGGAAAAAAATGCTTAGATAAGTTCAGCATCTTGATGACATTCTTTTGGTATAGCAGAATAGATACACTTTCAAAAGTAGTTTTTAAAGTGGACCTTCACTTTAAATGCATTTTAAACAAACACGTTTCACTGGTTGAAAATAAATACGTCTGCTGTTTCGCCAGTGAACAAGGTTTCCCTGTGCCCTGTAATTTTATATCTATTATATGGGGTCCAAAATGTCATAAAAATACAACCCCGCCTCAAATGATCTTGTACTTTCTGACAATACATCACAATTCATCATCTATACCAGAATGGGCACAACTTTTTCATATTTACAACAAGGTGAGTAGGACCTCAAAGCTGCCAGCTTGCTCCCCTCTGACCCTTGGCACACATTTGATCATCCACTGCTGCATGCTTTTCTGGGGTGAATGCTCATGCGACCAAGCAGCACCTGTTCCCTCATGACTGACAGCAGGGATGCACTGAGGCTGGGCAGGGAGAACACTATCAGCAACAAGGCTTATACAAGTGCAAAAGTGTAATCTAGTAGAAATCCATGGGTTTGAGTCTGCAGACTGGCTTAAAGTGGACCATCACCCTCGGGTGATCGGGCCGGGAATCTATAAGATTCCCGGCCCGATCACCTCCCTCCCCGCGGGACATCCGAGATCGGGATGTCCCGCGGGGTGAAACCCCCCCAAAACCCCCAAATCCCCTTACCTTAGTTTCGGCGGCAGCCGGCCGCCGCCGCCTCCCTCGCGCCCCTCTAGGCGTGCGCGCCCCCGCGCCGGCCGTCTGTGAATGGCCGGCGCGGGGGCGCGCGCGTCAAGAGGGACGCGCGGGAGGCGGCGGCGGAGGAGCCACGGACAAGCGGCTGTCAAATCGCTTGTCCGTCGGCGCTGGGAGCGGGGAGAGGTGAGTTTTCCGGGTGTTTGGGGGGGTTTCACACAGCGGGGCACCCCGATCGGGGGTGCCCCACCGAAGTGGACCAAGACCCAGGATAGTCAAAATCCTGGGTGTTGGTCCACTTTAAGACTTATGCTGGCTTTACAAAGACTTTCATTCTAGACACTTAGGCATAATATGGTATAGACTGTATGCTGCTCTTGGTATGGTATGTAAGTCATAGACTCTTACCTTGTGATTCAAAACCCATTTTTATTTTTTTTATAGACTCTTTATTTATTTAGATTTTCAATAGACAAATGAGCAAAAAATTTTTTAACACAAGTCTATTCATCAACTGGTACGGTAAAATGCATGTCAGTCATCTCTATGACAATGTTACAATAAAGTGAAGAATTAGGAATAATGCTCGTTGTTGTTTCTTGTCTCTTGACCGGTTAGATTGGCAAAAGCATATACCCTCCAATTTCTTCTTATACTAATGCACGACAAGTGACAGCCAATATGAAAAGCACTAACAGAGGACTCGAACCAGTAAAACAAAAACAAGAACGGGAAAGGAGGGGGGAATGGAAAGGCAGGGAAAGAAAAAAAGGGGGGGGAGGGGGGGGCAAGGGCATAAAGGGGAGGGCAGGCTCATCACATCGTCAACACACCCCTGCCTTCTGGGGACTCAGTGAAGGCCATCCAACTATACCAGGTAGACATAAATTTCTCGTAAGTACCATCTCTTGAGGACACTACGTTCTCAAATCGCATAATGTCATTTACCCTCTGATACCAACCTTCAATCGATGGGGGCTCCTCCTTTTTCCACATCTGGGGAATGCCGGCTTTGGCTGCATTAAGCAGATGACGGATCACTGATTTGCGATACCGTTTCACAGGCATTGCCGACACGTGGAGAAGGCAGAGAGCCGGGTCGTCTGGGATTGGAATCCCAGACACCTTTTCCGTAATCTGCCTGACCAAGCTCCAATAGTGTTTAAGTTTGCTACAAGACCAAAAGACGTGCAGCAGGTCTCCCCTTCCCTCACCACATCTCCAGCAGTTTGGCGAGACAGCTGGGAACCATCTATGCAGCTCTGTAGGGACCCTGTACCATCTTGTAAGTATTTTGTACCCGCACTCTTGGTACCGAGTACAAATCGAGGTCTTGTGCGGGAGCGTCAAAACTGCTTGGCGCTGCTTGGGGGACCATGATGTACCTAAATCCCTTTCCCACTTTTTGGATCTTCCGCATCTGGGGGGGCAATCAACAGTTTGTAGATCCTCGAGAGCGTATGTCTTTCTGTCGCAGTACTCTGGCACAACTCTTCAAAAATGGTAAACGCCGGCCTGCTCGCTCTGTGTTCCTGCAGTGAGGCCAAGAAGTGTCAGAGTTGCATACATTGCCAGGCCGACCAGCTAGGGATTCCCAACCTTTGCGCCACGTCGCTGGGGTTCACCCAGTTCCCTTCCACAAGAAAATGACCAACCCTGTATATTTTAGAGCTAATCCAGGTCTTTACCTTGTGTCCCCCACACCCTGGGGTGAAACGCGGGTTGCCCAGGACCGGATACATTGGGGAGGGAGATGGAGATATCTCCTGACGCTGAAACATGGACCTGCATGTCCCAAGCGTAGGACCAATGGTGGGATGTTGTCTTCCCAATCTGTCGCCCTCACCCGCCAACCATGGAGCCCCCTGTATCGGGACCTCCAGGAAACTTTGCTCAAGGCCCACCCATTGCTTATGATGCCCGTGGATACACCAATCCACCACCCTGCAGAGGTGTGCTGCAGACTGGTAGAGCAAGGGGTCTGGTAAGCCCATCCCTCCCCGCTCCTTTAGCCTAGTTAAGATCCCGCTTCTAAGTCTCGGTTTCTTCCCTGCCCAGATAAAGTTGGTGAAAATCGCATGGACCCTCTGAAAATAGGAGCGTGGGATAGCCACCGGGAGGGCTTGCAGTAGATAGAGCAGCCGAGGAAGTAAGGTCATTTTGACTGCATTACACCGCCCAAACCAGGAAAGCTTCCCCTTATTCCACCTGGCTGTCTCCGTCTCAAAATCTCTCAATAACGGGGGAAAGTTGAGCGTGTATATCTTAGAGAGATCCCCACTGATATTAGTTCCCAAGTATTTAACGCTCTCTTTGGCCCAGCAAAATGGGAAGGCATTTTTAATCGTCTTAAATCTGTGCTCCGGGATACTTACATTGAGGGCCTCAGATTTCTGGAGATTAATCTTGTAGCCGGAGAGAGTCCCATATTCCCTGAGTTCCTTCATTAGGTTGGGCACCGAAACCTCCGGACCGGTAAGAAAGAAAATCAAATCATCGGCATATGCCGCCACCTTGTACTGTCCCGAAATGTCGCCTAGTCCCTTAATATCCGGATTGCTGCGCACCGCACACAAAAAGGGCTCCAGCACCAGTATAAATATCAGCGGTGACAAGGGACAGCCCTGCCTTGTCCCATTCGAGATCCCGAAGGAACCCGACGAGCAGCCATTGACTCTCACCGAAGCCGAGGGGGAGCCATACAGACTCTCGATCCACTGCAGCATGTTTGGGCCCAGACCAATATGTCTAAGCACCGTCTTCATAAACTGCCAAATAACTCTGTCAAAGGCTTTCTCGGCGTCGGTGGAGAGCAACAGGGTGGGCGCCCGCCGGCTCTGCGCCAGATGGATCAGATTCAAGACTTTGGTGGTATTGTCTCTAGCCTCTCTAAGAGGCATGAAACCCACCTGGTCCGGGGAGACCACCGAGTGCAGATGCGGAGCAATCCGTGATGCCAGAATTTTAGCAAATAACTTAATATCCGTATTAAGTAAAGAGATCGGCCTGTAGCTTGCACACAGGGTGGGATCTTTGCCTTCCTTAGGGATCACCGCTATGTGTGCCCGCAATGTATCGCCTGGGAGGGGGGACCCTTCCAAGATGGAGTTCATCATAGAGAGGAGCTTGGGAGCCAGGAGGGGAAACAATTTTTTGTAGTATTGTATATGCAGCCCGTCCGGACCAGGCGCCTTTCCCGAAGCCGCCCCGGTCACAGTGGTCTGCAGCTCCAACATCGATATTGGGTTTTCCATTTCCAGAACAGCCTCCCCAGGGAGCCTGGGCATGCCCGAGTTTGCAACATATTGAGCACATTTCTGACCTAAGGCCCCTTCCCGGGAAGTCGGAAAGTTAAATAGATCTCCATAGAACTTGCGAAACACCTCTGCAATCTCCTCCACTCGCTGCACCACTCTCCCTCCGGAGTCAACCACCTTGGGAACAAAGGTTTTCGCCCTTTCCGTTCTCAGAGCCCTCGCCAACATCTTGCCACATTTGTCTCCAGATTCATAAAAGGCCTGCCGGCATCTAACCGCCTGGGCCTTTAACTTGTCACAGCATACTGTCTTTAGCTTTTCCTGTAGGGCCGTGAGTGTCGGCAGGAGCGCAGCCGACAGGGACTTTTTATGTGACCTTTCAAGCCTTCCTATCTCTGTAAGGAGTTTCATCATGCATTCCATTTTCTCTTTTTTGACCCGGGCCCCCTGGCTGATGAACGATCCCCTAATGACGCACTTGTGTGCCTCCCAAAGCGTTCCAGGAGAAATCTCTGGACCAGAATTTGTTTCAAAGTAGTGCTTAAGATCCCTTTGAATCACCTCCAAGACACTTTGGTCTTCCAGCAGTGACCCATTTAGCTTCCAAGACCAGGACCTAGGAACAGGAGTGGGATCCGCTACCGTGATAGAGATAGGAGCATGGTCAGATAACGTGATGCTTCCTATCGTGGTGTCAATGACCCTAGCTAGTTGAGAGTGTGGTACTAGGAATAAGTCTATCCTGCAGTAAGAGGTGTGCGGGTGTGAGAAAAAGGTGTAGTCCCTTGTGTTCGGATGTTGGATTCTCCAGGGGTCTACCAGCTGAAATAAAGTCAGGGTCTTCTTAAGGTGTTTTAGTTTGGCATAAGCAAAGTGGGGTCCCCCCTTAGAGGTATCCAGCAGTGGATCCAAGGCTAGATTAAAATCCCCGCCCATTATCAATTCCCCGGCCCGGAAATCTGCAAGAGTCTCTAGGACCCCAGTTATAAAGGGAATTTGTCCCGTGTTTGGTGCGTATATATTGGCCAGGGTGTAGACTTCAGACTTAATTTTCCCCTTCACCAGCAGCCATCTGCCTTCCTCATCTGCTTTGTAGTCCACAAGCTCCCAGGCCAGGGACTTTGAGATCACTATGCTGACCCCACGGGATCTAGAGTCCGGTGAATAACTATGATAGGCCCTAGGGAAGTATTTGTCCCCCAGGGAGGGCGGGTTGGATACTTTAAAATGTGTCTCCTGCAGGAAGCCTATCTGGGCTTTAAGGCCTTTCAAGTTTCTTAGAACCAGTGACCGCTTTTCAGGAGTATTCATACCTTTGGTATTAAGGGAAACAATTGTAGTTCCTGCCATGTCAGAGCGCACACCAGAAAACCCAGCAGCGGCCACTTCGGGGGTTATATAGCCCTTTCACCTGTAAAAGTCTTGCCCTGCCCTTGGGGATTGGGAGAGGGGAGAGGAAAAGGGAAAATGGGGAGGGACACACAGAAAATATCAAACACTAAATCAAGAAAACAAAAAAAGGGGGGAAAAACAAGATTATAACCAATTTAAAAAAATTCCTAACAATCCTACACGGAATGAAGACAAAACTCGTCGGATCCTAAGGAACCTCGAGTTGGCCCTATCGGGGGGAAGAGTGTCTGTCGACACGGAGATGCAACTGGAGTCTCTCCCTCCCGCACCAGGCCTTGTAAATAGGCTAGATTGCCAAAACAACCAGCCCTGCCATTGAAAAGCAGCAAATCCAGCTTGTGGAAGGAATGTAGCCCGAAACATCAAAAAACAGTATGGCATTTAGTTACAACAAGTAAACAGCTACCCACCCCCAGGTAGGACCCCCCAACCCGTGGAGAGCATCCCCAGCGGACAAGGGGCGAGGCATAGGCGACGCAGTGCTCGCCAAGCATCTCACAGGGCCCATCAGTGGGCATTCAGAAAGTGCAGAGGATGCTCCCCCAGGCGGGGGGGACGACAGTTAAGCAACCTAGTGGGGGGAAAACAGCAGGGGGTTCACTAGATCAAATTTCTACATCGTACAGTCTGGTTTGTCGCCGACCACGCCGCTGTCTTCCGCGGCCTCTCGAGCCAGCAGGGCCCCCCCGGGCAGCAGTCCGGGGCATTGGAGAGGGCAACAATTTCACCGCCAACCAATCCGGCACTTCAATCGGTTCGCAGCCAAGGAAAGAGAACACTTCAGGGAGGTCCCTTGGCGTTCTGAGCAGGAAAGTGTCTCTGTCTTTGCGAATGATTAGGTGGAAGGGGTATCCCCACCTATAAGACCCCCCTCTGTTCGTAATGACTTCTAAAAGCGGTCTCAGGGCTCTTCTCATCAGGAGAGTGCGTTTAGAAAGGTCCTGAAGGATCTGAACATTTGCGCCATCAAAGTCCACATTGCCTCTTCTCCAGGCCTTCCGGGTGATCTCCTCCTTCAAAGTGTATCTGTGGATTCTGCAAACCACATCCCGAGGTCTCGCGGGATCCGTGCTAGGCGGACCTAGGGCTCTATGCACTCTGTCCAATTCTATTGGGGTGGTCAGGTCTCTTTCCAGCACGGTGTTTAGGATGATCGTCGTAATACGGGTGAGGTCTTCCCCCGTGGATGCCTCCGGGATGCCCCTCAGACGCAGGTTATTTCTGCGACTTCTATTTTCAATGTCGTCTATATGTAGCATCTGAGATTGCAACAGTGTGTCTTGCATGTCACATCTCGCTTCCAGCATTTGCAGACGACTCGACACAGAGGGCGCTTCCGTCTCAAGACCAGCCACCCTTTCTTCAACTGCCCGTACGTGATTCTTGACCTCGCCCAACTCACGTCTGTGGGCCTCCTCATATTTCGCTATTAAGGCCTCAATGTCCACCTTGGATGGGAGGCCCCGCAATAAGGAGATTGTTTCCATGTGGATGATCGTCTGGCAGGAGGGCGCAGGACCACAGGCACTTAACGAGCTTAGCGTCTCCGGGGGCGAGCTCAGAGTTTTCGTCTCTGAAAGTGGTACCCAAGGGACCAGTGGGACCTCCTCTGGCTCTGGCGAAAAACACGGTTGTGGCGGCGACATCACAGTAGGGCTTGGACCGTTCCCCGACCATGGGATCGTCGGTGAGGGCCACAGCGGGGACGTCGATGGGCTGGGTGGGCCAGTTCCCAGAGAGCTAATAATCACCCTCGGTTCCAGGGGGACTGGTTGGCGGGGTCTCGGGAGCCGCTGCGGCAGGCCTTCCAGGGGGCACAACTCCCTTTTGCTTGGGACATCAATGGAGTGTACATTGCTCTGCCCCCCCTCCTGTCTGGGCAGGTAGGCAAATCGGTCTAGCCCAGCTCTGGGCCTCTCACCCGTCGGGGATCTGCTTTGGGGGTTCCGGGCACTCTCATTGCTCTCCGGCAGGAATCTGGGGGCTCCGGGCTGGGTGTTCATTTGTGACACGGCCATGTGGGCATCCCGGGCGGGGGGGGAAGCGGCCCGTCGCCTCCGTAGGGGGGCCTCATTCTGGGGCCCATCTGGGGACAACCGCTGCGCGGGCGTGGGACCTGGTGTGGCCATTGGTATGTCCCCTGAGTCAGTCCCCGCAGCCACCTGCCGTCCAGCCCAGGCCTCTCTCGTCCCCCTGAGCACTTCTGGGGAGGGTAGATCAGACCCCATATCGTTTCCCCCTGTTTGCGCACCGCGCTCACCTCTGGCCGCCATTTTGCCTCCTCCCGGGCTACTCGTCCTCACGGCCTCTGGGCCCGCAGGTCGCGTCACACAGCCTTGATCGGGTAGTCTGGATGTCCGGGCGCCGTGTGCCAAGCCCGGCAGCCGGCTGTTCTCCTCTGGGGCGCCGGTCTGTGACTGGCGGGCCCAGCTTCTGACACGCCGACAGTCCGGCACGTGTCTCCTCGTCTGCGGCGCGCGGCTCTCCGCCGCTCACCTGCGCCGCTCCTCCGGCATCCGTGACAGCCCCTCCGACCTCACGGCTCCTCTCCTCCAGCCGCCCGGGGGCCGACACCCCCATATCTGCCTCCTTCTCCTCCGAGGACGACCCGCCACTCACCGCCATTTTGTCGCCGCAAGCCGCCTGCGGTAAGTCCAAGAAGTCCTTAATCCAGCGGCAGCGGGAGCCTGGTCTGCCACCCTTACCCCTCCTCAGGGTGGCCTTTCTTCTGCCCATAGTGTCTGGGCTAGCCAATGTTGCTGGATTGCTGCAAAATCCCAGTAAAATCGGGCACAGGTGCGGGAGCTCAGTGGAAGGCAGCCTCACAGCACCATGCCTAGGACACGCCCCCTCCTGTGTCAATACCCATTTTTTACAAAATTAGTGTTAATCGACAACTATCTTGGTGCGGGGGGGCATCCCAAGTGGTGATGCCCACCGTGCATACACCACCGCCACTCCACGCTTACTTGCTCTTTGCTCCACTGCCTAAATTCAGCCTGGTCTGGACTTTGACAGCAGCCGAGAGCAGAAATAAAAGGAATGTGGTGACAAGGAAGAGGAGGTGGGAGAGGGGGCACAGTTCATGGAACTCAGGACACATCTCAGGAGGAAGAGGAGCGGGCTGCCACAGTTCAGGAGGTGCAGGGAGTGGGTGTTTTTCAGTAGGGACACCCATAAAGTCAAGCAAAATATCCTTTGCTGTACCTGCAGCAGTCACAGCCTCAAGTTTATCACTTCGGCAGCTGAGTAATGTAGAAGCCACACCCCATTGATGACACACCTTCTATTAGACTCCCCCCAGATAAAATTCCTAGGTTTTGCACTGGTGACTGTATAAGCAGTGACATCAGGCAGTTATCCTGTTTCGAAGGTGTTGAGTAATTCAATCCTCACAGATTCCCATCAAATGATGCTGGTCATACCTCAAGCAATCATTTTAGCAACCAAGACAAAAGCAAACTACTTAATTTATACTACTTCATTTATATTCAGCAAAAAAGGTCCTCTTATGGCAACGTTTTTCCTAAGTTGCTTTTATTGATGTTTTACAATATTGTGAAAACCTGCATGTCTATTACTATTTCCAGATGACACCTTCCGATCATGAAAAATTTGATGGGTCTCTATGAATTTTTGGGATTTAAGGAGATTTCAAAGAAGTGACCTTTAAACTGACAGTGAAAGCTTTGGGGACTAAAAAATAAGTGTAGGGACCACACTAAACACAGTGCCTTGTCAGGGCGGTGTGGCTTCCACATGTATCTGCAGATATGTGCAACCAAATCTCTGTCTTTCCACATAGCTAGACATGTTTGGTGCTTAATATTTGGATGATGAGAGGGTTAAACCGGGGGCGTTAAATTGGTTCCCAGGCCCTGAATAATAATGATGATAATTTTGTATAAATAATAGTGATGGAGCTACTCCCACCCCCTTTACTCAGTTTGAATTGCCATGAACACACACAGGGAGGGATTCAGTCAATATGGATCTCTCCCTGTGGAGTGTTCTAAAGGGAAGCTGGCAGCTACCCAGGTGAGTAGCTCTTGCTGCATTGCATGTTCCAACTTTGGGGACTCAAAAATAAGAGTAGGGGCCACACTAAGCACAGGAGCTACTCCCATCCCCTTTACTCAGTAAAATTAAGTAAGCAAACAGAAGAAGGTTAGTGCTCTACTGCCCGATTCGGGCGCACGGCCACATTGGGTCTCAAACCCAATACACGTAGGAAACAGTGGGTCCGCAATCCATTAATATAAAACATCCTCTTTAATTCAATTATTGTAAAGCATCTCCACATGATAAGCATCCAAGTCTCTAAAATCAAATGTTGATGTCAGACCGCGTTGGTCACAGTGGGTCCTCTAACGCTCATAAATACCATGCGTGCAAACAATCTTACCATTACAATGCAGGACCTGTCCAGCGCAGCCCCGGGCCCAGGTGGAAGGGGTGTGTGTGCACACGGTACTCGCCATCATCGCCAGCAGCGTAGGCCCCACCCCCGGCTCCCGACTCAGCAAGCCGGAAGCACAGCATAGCAACTACGGGGACGGGAGACACCAACCCAGAGCACCACACCACTTGTTCCTTAGGTCTTGCTTCAACTATATCACATCATCTCCTCTAGAGAGTGCCTCTATCCGTTTTGCTAGCTATATCCCTAGCTCTTGCAAGCATCCATAGGGGATAACTCCTGCATCTACTATATATTTGTTTAGTCTCTTTGGCAAAAACCTCAAATTTAGAGTAATTCCTTCTGCTCCGAGTAATTTCCCCCACAGAAATCGACTTGACCATATGAAAAGGATGACAGCTGGATGCCAACACTATGTTATTGCCAGCTGTTTGTTTCCTGTAGGTAATTGTATGTATGACCTGTTGGTCAATATCCCCCCGAAGGGTGAGATCTAAAAAAATCTGACTTTGGTTCAGATGTGCAGCTGTTAAGGTGTTATTGTCATGAAATGCGATAAACTCCTGCAAAGCTGGTTGTGTGCATTTCCAAACAAGAAATAGATTGTCAATGTATCGATAATACATGATGATCTGTGTATATTGTCACAGCCATGTATATGGAAGTGCTCCCAGCACCCCATATATAGATTAGCCAGCGAGGGTGAAAAGGAACATCCATCGATGCCTCCCTTTTGTTGGAGAAATAAATGTGAGTCAAAAACAAAATAGTTATGAGTCAATAAAAATTATGTGGTCATGATAATAAACAAGCACAAATCCTTATTGAAATTAGAGTAGTATTCGAGGTAAAATTGTAAAGCTATCAGTGCCAAATGTGGGGTATGCTTGTATGAAACATCCATAGTGCATACTTTTACTTCATTATAATTAACTGCTTGTCTATCTTACCAGTAATCACCACACCCATAATGCAAATCATTTCATCATTTCAATTTTGTTATATGTTATTAGACTTACCTTGCCATGCCCAGGCTAGAGAAGTTAGGTGGCACTATGAGGATATCAAGTCTTGAGAATGGATGAGTGCCCAGCACAGAATAAGCAGCTTCAAGGCACAGAGGTAGTAAGGGAATCAGCAACTCTTTACATTTGTCTGAAAGAACTTCTGGAGCAAAAACCCGGTGGGGTATACACATCTGTGTCTGAGCTTCAGGACTGGTATATCGACATGGATATTGCATATGCTTACATTCCTTTGCTGATCTAAATTAACAATGTAATAAAAGTGATATTGTGATATTAGAATGAGAAATTATCCATAGATTTGTATTAAAATGTCCAAAATTTCAAATCTTTAAACAGTTGGGAGATGCTCGCTTCTTAATGAATATCAAAATTATACTTTAAAGCAGGGGTGCACAAGGGCCACATTGTCTTATTATTCCACTTCAATGGGCTGCAGTAACATTTAAGCAGAGAAAATGTAAACAGCTTACTGCAGTAAAGCTGTAACTTTAAAGCATTGTGTATGCTTTTATGTATAGGAGGATGTGAGCAGAGGTGAAGTGAGAAAAATAGAGGCAAAAAAGGTTCGCAGGGTAAGGTGGAAAAAGGTGAGTAGATGTGAGGCAGAAAAAGTGAGGTGAGCAGGAGTGGGGCATAAAAAAGGTGAGCAAGGGTCAGCCAGCAAATGGTGCTGTGCAGTAAGAAGGAGTTACTGTATTTTCCGCCCTATAAGACGCACCTGCCCATAAGACGCACCTAGGATTTGGGGGAGGAAAATAAGAAAAAAATATTTTAAACCAAAAACGCACCATTACAGACAGTATGGCATTCCCCTATCCCATTCCCATAGGCCATGTGGGATTCCCCCATTCCATAGACAGTGTAGCATGCCCCCATCCCATTCCCTGTATACCCAGTGTGGCATTACCCCCTCCCATTCCCCATATAGGCAGTGTGGCATTCCCCCTCCCATTCCCCATATAGGAAGTGTGGCATTCCGCCCTCCCATTCCCCATATAGGCAGTGTGGCATTCCCCCCTCCCATTCCCCATATAGGCAGTGTGGCATTCCGCCCTCCCATTCCCCATATAGGCAGTGTGGCATTCCCCCCTCCCATTCCCCATATAGGCAGTGTGGCATTCCCCCTCCCATTCCCCATATAGGAAGTGTGGCATTCCGCCCTCCCATTCCTCGTATACCCAGTGTGGCATTCCCCCTCCCATTCTCATATAGGCAGTGTACACCCTATTATCATAAGCAGTGTGGCATTCCCCCCCCCTATTCCTCATATAGGCAGTGTGCCCCCCCTTTCCCATAGGCAGTGTGGCATTCTTCTCCCCCCATTATCCTAGGCTGTGTGGCATCCCCCTCCCCCCATTATTATAGGCTGTGTGGCACCCCCCTCCCCCCATTCCCATTGGCAGTGTGGCATCCCCCTCCCCCCATTATCATAGGCTGTGTGGCATCCCTCTCCCCCCATTCCCATTGGCAGTGTGGCATCCCCCTTCCCCCATTAGCATAGGCTGTGTGGCATCCCCCTCCCCTCATTAGTATAGGCAGTGTGGCATCCCCCTCCCCCATTTCCATTGCAGTGTGGCATCCCCCTCTCCCCCCATTTCCATAGGCAGTCGGCTTAAGTAAAAAAAAAAAGCAAAGTGAAACTCACCTGTCCGCTGACACTGCTCCGCTGAGCGGGCAGCTCCGTTAATCATGTGGGCGTGGCCTGCATCACATCAGCATCGGTGCAGGCCACGCCCACCCGATTCATGGAGCTGGCTGGAAGCAGCAACGGCGGGCTCTGTCCCGGCCCCGCAGCTGCTATCGCTGTCTTTTCAGGCAGCAATAGCAGCGGCGGGGCCAGAGACAGCGCCCGCTGCTCCTCCATCTGCTGCCTCTTCCTGGGCACGGACGAACACCCAGGTCAGGGCAGTGGGTGAGCGTGGCCTGCACAGACTCGGTGCAGGCTACTCCCACCCGCTGCACGGACCTGGGTGCTCGCATGTGCCCCAGCCGGAAGAGGCAGTAGATGGAGGAGCGGTGGGCGCTGTCTCTGGCCCCGCAGCTGCTATTGCTGCCTGAAAAGACAGCGATAGCAGCGGCGGGCCGGGACAGAGCCCGTCGCTCCTCTATCTTCTTCTGGCCTCTCGCAGTGTGGCGGGCAATGTGGGAGTGCTGGGAACGGGTGAGTTTTTTGTTGTCTTTTTTTTACAATCGCCCGATAAGGAGCACGGACATTTTCCCCCCACTTTTAGGGAAAAATAAGTGCGTCTTATATGGCGAAAAATATGGTAAGCTGAGATGTGATGGGCAGAAGAGAGGTGAGCAGAGGTGGGTAAAGGCAGAAGTGCTGTGGGCCACAATTGACAGCAGTGTGGGGCCGCATGTGTCTCTCATTGGGCTGCAGGATGTGCCTCACCGTTTTAGGACAATTGTCATTATAAAGCAGCAGGGAGCTCACCTTAGACCTGTTTCAGGTGGCACTCCTTTGTTTTTTGTTTTTCTATATATGTAGATACTTTGTTTTGTTTTTGTTTTTCTATATATGTAGATACTGTAGCAGGTCTCCAAACTTTGTCCCTTTTTGCGTGTTTGCACAGCCACCACTGTCTCGAAGCAATCTAAGTATCAGCGAGCCTAACAAGCCCTGCTAATGTGGCCTGCTGTCCTGGCTCATGTTGGG
Organism: Gastrophryne carolinensis; assembly: GCA_027917425.1. Classification (NCBI taxonomy): domain Eukaryota; kingdom Metazoa; phylum Chordata; class Amphibia; order Anura; family Microhylidae; genus Gastrophryne; species Gastrophryne carolinensis. The sequence goes on along the minus strand of CM051234.1, from coordinate 407,633,347 downwards.
AGTGCTGAGCGACAGGAGCGGCTGTGCTGCCACATTTGAAGGTGGTCATGAAAGCAAGGAACCTTAAGGAGAAGCAAACTTTGTAGCTACAGCATCTACAACACACTGCAGACAATAGAGGAGAGGCACATAACACAGGCTTCAGGCGAGCTTCTTGCATTGCCTGAACTGATCCTTTATTAACACTTATGGGTTGATTCAAAGAAACATGTAACAGCTTGGATTTGGCTCACGATCATCCTATTTTTCACGTCCGCTCGTGCGTTCGTATGAACTTGCGAGTGATTCTATAAGCGAATACGTTTCTATCCTAAAATATACGTCCGTTCGTATGATATCTCCCGAACTTGCCTCAGTCAGTTGGCAATCGTAAAAATCACGTTCATGTGCTCACCTGTTGCGGCGGCAGCCTGTTTTTTCGGCTGCTTCCATCGTCCACCTCTTCCAATTACTTGCGTTTGCCTCTGGTTTTCATTGGTTTTTGGCCTCTTAGATTCGTGCGTTCGTATGTTTATAAGATCTTGCGCATGCGCACCCTCAACCAGAAACTTACCTAAACCTCTTAGCGCTTGCATCCAACTTCATTTCTCGGTCCCTAAAACTTACCTAAACCCCTTAGCGCCTGCATCCAACTTCATTTCTCGGTCCCTCAAACTTACCTAAACCCCTTGGCGCTTGCACCCTTCTTCATGTTGACGACCCTAAAACTTACCTAAACCTCTTAGCGCTTGCATCCAACTTCATTTCTCGGTCCCTAAAACTTACCTAAACCCCTTAGCGCTTGCATCCAACTTCATTTCTCGGTCCCTCAAACTTACCTAAACCCCTTGGCGCTTGCACCCTTCTTCATGTTGACGACCCTAAAACTTACCTAAACCTCTTAGCGCTTGCATCCAACTTCATTTCTCGGTCCCTAAAACTTACCTAAACCCCTTAGCGCTTGCATCCAACTTCATTTCTCGGTCCCTCAAACTTACCTAAACCCCTTGGCGCTTGCATCCTTCTTCATGTTGACGACCCTAAAACTTACCTAAACCCCTTAGCGCTTGCATCCAACTTCATTTCTCGGTCCCTAAAACTTACCTAAACCCCTTAGCGCTTGCATCCAACTTCATTTCTCGGTCCCTAAAACTTACCTAAACCCCTTAGCGGCTGCATCCAACTTCATTTCTCGGTCCCTAAAACTTACCCAAACCCCTTAGCGCTTGCATCCAACTTCATTTCTCGGTCCCTAAAACTTACCTAAACCCCTTAGCGCTTGCATCCAACTTCATTTCTCGGTCCCTAAAACTTACCTAAACCCCTTAGCGGCTGCATCCAACTTCATTTCTCAGTCCCTAAAACTTACCCAAACCCCTTAGCGGCTGCATCCAACTTCATTTCTCGGTCCCTAAAACTTACCCAAACCCCTTAGCGGCTGCATCCAACTTCATTTCTCGGTCCCTAAAACTTACCCAAACCCCTTAGCGGCTGCATCCAACTTCATTTCTCGGTCCCTAAAACTTACCCAAACCCCTTAGCGGCTGCATCCAACTTCATTTCTCGGTCCCTAAAAGTTACCCAAACCCCTTAGCGGCTGCATCCAACTTCATTTCTCGGTCCCTCAAACTTACCTAAACCCCTTAGCGGCTGCATCCAACTTCATTTCTCGGTCCCTAAAACTTACCCAAACCCCTTAGCGGCTGCATCCAACTTCATTTCTCGGTCCCTAAAAGTTACCCAAACCCCTTAGCGGCTGCATCCAACTTCATTTTTCGGTCCCTAAAACTTACCCAAACCCCTTAGCGGCTGCATCCAACTTCATTTCTCGGTCCCTAAAACTTACCTAAACCCCTTAGCGGCTGCATCCAACTTCATTTCTCGGTCCCTAAAACTTACCTAAACCCCTTAGCGGCTGCATCCAACTTCATTTCTCGGTCCCTAAAACTTACCCAAACCCCTTAGCGGCTGCATCCAACTTCATTTCTCGGTCCCTAAAACTTACCCAAACCCCTTAGCGGCTGCATCCAACTTCATTTCTCGGTCCCTAAAACTTACCTAAACCCCTTAGCGGCTGCATCCAACTTCATTTCTCGGTCCCTAAAACTTACCCAAACCCCTTAGCGGCTGCATCCAACTTCATTTTTCGGTCCCTAAAACTTACCTAAACCCCTTAGCGCTTGCATCCAACTTCATTTCTCGGTCCCTAAAACTTACCCAAACCCCTTAGCGGCTGCATCCAACTTCATTTCTCGGTCCCTAAAACTTACCTAAACCCCTTAGCGGCTGCATCCTACTTCATTTTTCGGTCCCTAAAACTTACCTAAACCCCTTGGCGCTTGCATCCTTCTTCATGTTGACGACCCTAAAACTTACCCAAACCACATAATGTACATATGTCTATATGTTTCTAACCGTGTTTTTTCTGGTTTGTGTAATTGTTTGTGTTTGCGCATATTAGAAAAGACACATTTATGAAGTATTAAAAGATAATTTATTTAAAATTTTTGGGGTGATTTGGGATTTTTTTTTTGGGAAATTTTTAGTTTTTATTGGGGTGTTTGTTTGCAAACCCCTTTTTTTTTTTTTTTTTTTTTTTAATAAAATACAAACATTTTTTTTGGCTTAAATACAAACATATTTAGTTTTGTAAAGACAAAATTTTGTGTGGCTTGCCTTAAAAACAGATTAAAATATTTTTTTTTTTTTTAAAAAAGGCTAAACTTTAAAAACTTTTAAAATCCAACAAAGTTGGTAAAACTTTGAACAAAAGTAGCCAGGACCAAGGGCACTAATCCTCCTCGTCTTCTTCATCTGTTGGCCCCAACGTCGCCTGTATGGCCAGCAGCTCGGCCACCAACTCCTTCATTCTTTTTTTTTTCTCCGCCAAAGTTTTGGGGATCATCCCTGTAACCAATAGAGAAAGAAACATAAATAGGAGTCCCAGACCGGTTTGTATGCTGGAAATAGATTTGGGGTTAATCAAATACATGTAAATGCATGACATATGTCATTCTTCCAAGGGATACAGTTAATGCATTTCCCACAGGTAAGTCTTTAAACTCCTTAAACCGGACCTTGAACATTATTTCATGAAAACCACTAACTATTCCCAAATGATTCTGCACCAGATCAAAGTAATTGTATTTGGGTTTTTTTAGGATTACAGCGCCGCCATCTGGACTCTGAAGCATAACACTTAATGAGGAGTGGAGAGTTGGATAAAGTACAGGGGAGTACGTTACAGTGGTGCGTTGGGAATCCAGAGCATAGCTGGGTTGAGGGAAAGGTCATCACTCACACAATGCATGGCAGCACCTTCCTTTTTTCAATCTGTATCCCATGCTGCCTGCAAATATTGCGCATTCCATATTCCGCAATATTGGTTTGGTTCAGTCTAATAACATGCATTAGATGGGTGAAGGGTGTTTTTCCATGTTTCGAATCTGTAGGTACAGTGTGATGGCTAATTCTTTGGTTCTTAATACAAGTTAGGGTCCTCTTTAAGCTAACGAAGTGCCCACATGAAAGTGTGAACTACACATTGGCTACGCCTTTAGTTATGTGTGTGTTATTAGCTAACCAAACATTAATATGAATAATGGCATGGAGACTTACGGAGTTGGTGGCCGACAGATGGCTGGTTGGGGCGAACAGGCTGCCCTTGGTCCTGGCTCTGCTGTGAAGAAGTCCCTGGAGAAACATGTGACATTTGGTTAGTACTTGTAGAGAGTCACTATTCCCAACATATCTGGCTCCCAGTCTGGCTGACATCACTCACCTTCGCCAGGATCGACTTCCAGCATCTCTGCTGCCTCCTCCTCCACTATTTCACCCGCACCAGAAGCTTCTACAAATACATAATAAAGGATAACTTAGTTTTTGGCCTGCCATGTATATCTTTGTGCCTATACATGAAGAGTGACATACCAGAGCCTTCCCCATGCCTGGCCAGGTATGACTCCACGCCCACGCGGTTTGGCCCCTCCTCTGTGGTAAGGTCCAGGGGCTGGTCTGAGGAGGCCACAGAGGAGGGGTAGGTCCGTCGCCCGGGAGATCCACCACCTTCACTCACAGATGCAGACTCATGCAGCACTGGTCGGCCTGTACGCCTCCGGGTGCGGCGAATTCTGAAATCCATTTCCAACACTACCAAAGAAAAGTCATTATAAATAAAGGCATAACTTATACATTTGGAACATATACCATGCAATTGCTTTGTACTTACTTGGGAAATGGATTCCAAAAAACCTCCGCACCCGGGGCATGTGCAGACGTTTCAGGTCCGACCAATGCTGCATTATCTGGGTGTGAGTGAAGGTGGTGCTAGTCACACGGTGGATCTCGGCGATGTCCCTTTTCTCGCACACATTGGGCGCGAAGTCATACCGGCGCTGAAGCATGATCTGAAAAACATAATGGACACAGACATTTTACTTTTTTACACACACACACATATGTGTTGCATCACAAGTTGAGAATTTCATGTCATTAACACACACATTTCTAGTGGCAGCCATTTTTGGGGAGTGCCTTAAAGAGGACGTTGACTGTGAATGAGAGTCTGGTCTTATGTTATATGTATCACACACCATGTACATACAGATAATAGCCAACATCAAGAATCAGCCCACCGGCATCTATGGCATGTTAGGATGGTTTAAACATCCAAGATGTAGGCTAATGCTTATGCTTTTGGACCACGTGTGTGGCTTCCCGTTGTGTTTTTATGGCTTAGTAAAACAGTGTTCCTCAAACATCCGCATCAAGGTCCGAGACAGGCCAGGTTTGCCAGCTCGCCCCGCTACTCCACAGGTTAATTAACTGTTGCTAAGCCGGAGCAATTGGCCGAATTAGGACATCAGCATAGACAGGTGAAAACGTGGCCAGGCTCGGCCCTTGAGGATGAAGTGTGAGGAGCCAGTGATTAAACATTAAGATCCCCAAAACTAGGTCCAAACGCATCATTTACATTTAGGCCATCATTGAATATTAGATTAAAATGCACAGGCAGCCACTTACCAGCATGAGGATCTCTTCCTGTTGACGGGTGAAGATAGTGGGCGCCATCTTTATGCTTCTTCAAGGCAGCAGATAAGTGAAACCCCAGCGGTTTCCTGGTTCCGCTCGAACGTACGTTCGTACGAGCGCGTAGTCGTGCGCATAGGCGTCACACGCTGGGCTCATTATTTAAAGGTCCCTGCACCCAAAGCTCATTCTCTTTGAGCATTTGTGTAAGATGGCACCTAAAAAGCCTATGAGCAAGCGACCCCAGCAAAGCAAGACCGCGGAGGGCCCAACAACAAGGTCCCAGCAAGGTAGGAGAAAGCTGAGAGCCAAGACTACCACCTCGGCCCCACCAAGGGACCCTGGACCCTCAGGAACCCAAAAAAGGGGCCCCAAGCCCCGTGCCCCTGCAGCCAAAAAGCAGCCAACTGCAGCACCCACCACCTCTGCCCCCAGAAGAGGCCGCACAAGGGAGCCCACACCGGCCATGGCTTCAAGTAGGGCAGTTCGGCAACCCAGGCCCCGCAGCAGGGCCCGAACCCCATCCAGGGCCAGAAGCCCATCCAGGGCCCGAAGCCCAGCCAGAGGCCGCCGAACCCCATCCAGGGCCCGAAGCCCAGCCAGAGGCCGCCGAACCCCATCCAGGGCCCGAAGCCCAGCCAGAGGCCGCCGAACCCCATCCAGGGCCAGAAGCCCAGCCAGAGGCCGCCGAACCCCATCCAGGGCCAGAAGCCCAGCCAGAGGCCGCCGAACCCCATCCAGGGCCAGAAGCCCAGCCAGAGGCCGCCGAACCCCATCCAGGGCCAGAAGCCCAGCCAGAGGCCGCCGAACCCCATCCAGGGCCCGAAGCCCAGCCAGAGGCCGCCGAACCCCATCCAGGGCCAGAAGCCCAGCCAGAGGCCGCCGAACCCCATCCAGGGCCCGAAGCCCAGCCAGAGGCCGCCGAACCCCATCCAGGGCCCGAAGCCCAGCCAGAGGCCGCCGAACCCCATCCAGGGCCAGAAGCCCCTACAGGGCCCGCCGAACCCCATCCAGGGCCAGAAGCCCCTACAGGGCCCGCCGAACCCCATCCAGGGCCAGAAGCCCCTACAGGGCCCGCCGAACCCCATCCAGGGCCAGAAGCCCCTACAGGGCCCGAAGAACCCCATCCAGGGCCAGAAGCCCCCAACCTGGCACCAGCCGGGAACAGAGCCCCCGACCTGGCACCAGCCGGGAACAGAGCCCCCCAAGAGGGCCCCGAATTGCAACCATGACCACATCTACACCTGGAAGTTCGGTGGCCAGCCACGCAAGAACACCCAGTCCCTTGGCCAGTCCAGTCCAGTCATTGGGAAGCCACCAATCCGGCCATTCCCCTACCCAGCCCCAGGCCATAATGTCACCACATGTGTCTGCACACATGGAGGAGCAGCCAAGCCAACCATCTGGCCGCACATTGCGCCGCGGCCAGTTGAGTGGGAGATTCTCCCATGACCAAAATATGGCATTGGCTAGTGGCCTTACATTATACTATGACGAGCTATATGGGAGCAAATCCAAACACACCACAAAGCAGCGCAAGATGGAATTGTTTGAAACCATCCTCCGACAAGTAAATGCAGCGGGGGAAGAGAGGAAAGATGTGTCCCAAATTCAGAAGAAAATCTTTGATCTGAAGTATGCTGTACGGCAAAAAGAAATTAAAAGGCATAATTACAGGTAAATAAATGTTTTCGCTAAATATAATGTTTTGGATGTACTGTATGCACCTTTTCTGAGTACCAAACGATTTTCTCTTTTCAGCATGAAAACTGGAGGTGGCTTTCCATCTAAATTGGAGTTTACCCCTGCTGAGGAGATTGTGCTTGGACTTCTCCATCCGGTCGCGGTCGGTGGACATGCTGGTCTAAGGGACACAGACTCACCGACCCGTACCCACGGTGAGTACTCTTAAATCTGCATGTTTGCCTGTTTGCTAAATAATCTACAGTTCACTAGTAACAAGATAACGGGATGCCCCTATGGTTTGCCTTGCTTGGCCTCGCACTACTGTGCCTGTTTGTGTCCTCTTTTGGTCCCTGGGAATCACACATTTAGGCCCACAGCCATTATGGCAAAGATCAAATGTCCAATTGGATTGTTAAAGTCATGAAGTTTCTCAAGAAAAGTGATATATTTGGAATCAATCACAAAACACACATCATTATGTATGGGTTGCCTTTTGGTTGTGTGAGTTGTGTTTGAGTTAACAATTTAATTAGCCACCCCCAAACATATCTGACCTAGAGCAGCAAGACTCAACTGGCGGCCCGGGGTCCCAATGCGGACCTTGGCACCAGATTCCAGGACCCCTGCCCAGACAGCCCTGCACTCAGTTACTTCTGTGTTGACGTGCTCAGAGCTGCCCCCTTGATCGGCGATGTAGTGGTTGTTCTCCTGCCCAATGTGATGGCTCCCTGAAACATAGCATTGCAATATGAAGTACTGCACAGGAAGTGGCATTGCAAGGTACACAGTAACTTGGTAAAACTTTCTCTTGGCACAATCGTGTCCCGCTGCCCCTGCTCTGGCCCATCTGCCACAGTCCCCCCATGCCCCCCCCCCCACATAAGCCCCATACATTTGTAACAGATTTGCTCCATCCATCCCATCACCATCAATACGTTAACTCCCCCCTTTAGCCATCCAATCCCTGTCCCCTCAGCTCTGCCCCATCCAGCCCAGCAAGGGCAAGCAGCCTTTATTAGTTGGCACTTTGAAATCTCCAGCCCCTCCACCAGTGTATTTATTTCTAACTAGACACCCCCTGCGTCAGCACCATGGCCAGACATTCACCTCTCACCACATACCTTGAAATGGGCCTTTCCAACAATTGTTTGAGTACCCCGGACCTAGCGAATGGTAGGCTAAATCCCAAAATGTGCGTTGAAAGTTGTATGCTGACTGGGTACACTTCCTGACTTCGAACTGAGGTCAGTTAGCAGTTTTTGCGAGCCATTGCACCTATGTAAACTTGCGTGTCTTTGAACAAAGGTCCCCATTGCTCTAGAGTTGAATAATATTACAAATAGAGCTATATTTGATTACCTATCCCAAAAATGGTTATGTGTGTGTTTACGTGGTTTGTTTTTCTCTTCTTCAGCCCAGCATGATCCCTCAGCAAGGGTAAACTCACCCCCCAGTTTGGTTATGCCTACCAGGTCCGTACAGCATAGGAGCCCAGATCAGAGATTTCCGGTAAGTTAATTTAGTACCATAAATACTACCAAGTGCTTAAGAATGTGTTAAACTGTTGGAATCCCAAATTTGGACGCCAACTTACACTTTTTTTTTTATATGTCCCTACAGACCCGCACACTCATGGAAGAGATCCAGGACATGGAGGAAGATGATGATGTCTCCATGCAGGGCACGTCGGATGACCTCCCCCTGGGTCCCAATTTGGAACTGCTCCATAATGTTTCTCTGGCCAATCCTCAGCAGCAGAGTGAATCTCCATCCATTGTGCATGCACATGGGGAGACTGACACTACAGTCCCCAGTGTTCACTCTGCTGCTGAGGATTTGCAAAGCAGGCCTGTTGCTGTTGAGGGTACGACACCACGCGGCAGGGCACGCCCAAGAGCCAGGGTAATTGTGCGGCGGACTCCATTACGCCGCCCCACAATTTCCCAGGGGAGGCAGAGTGCCCTGCTTCAATTATGGACCCAACAAAGGGACTCTTATGACGCCCAGCTCGTTACAGAGCGTGAGCAAAGGCATGCCGACATGGTCAACATCCATACCAGTCTACAGGGCATCCTCGCGGAGTTGCGTACCCTCAACAGCAACGTGGCCAATGCAAGTAATGGCATCCAGTCAGCCATGGCTGAGATGACCAATATGCAGAGAAACATTGTGGAGCAGTTTCAAATTCACAATGCTGCCATGGCCCAGGCTAGGTCCCATTCACATGGACCTCCACCTGGACCTCCACCTGGGTATTATGGGCAGCCACCCTATTAAGCCATGGGTGTGTGGGACATCTTTTCTCTTAACCCCCACTGTATTTACTTGTCCTTTGAGGTTTCAAACAATCCATTTTGTGTTGCTCATGCAGGTTGTGTTTTGTATTTGCTCCCATATAGCTCCTTAGAGTAATGCTTAAGGCCACTAGCCAATGCCATAGGTCTATGTGGAGTGTATCTGGCCACTTATGGCTTTAAATATGTATTTGGTTGGTGCTCCTCCTGTTTGCAGACATGTTTGTGTGACATTATGGCCATGCCCAAATATCCCTGGGCACAGGCAATATTAATGACTGGACTAGGCTGGCCTTTGGACTGGGTGTCCTTGTTTGGTTGTGCCACTCACTTCCAGGTGTAGATGTGCTCGATGTTTTTTTGGTAATGTTATCCATTTGTAACCACAGATGTATGTGGAATTTTTTCTGTTAAGCACTATAATTTTTCCTTTTCAAAGTAAAAAAAAAAATTCACTTACAATACTTGTGGCGTTTTTAGTGGGAACACATTTTAAACAGCTTGGGCTAAACCAGATAATTTGGGTTTGAAGAGGTGTAACAATGCAAAGCTAAAGCTAAGGAAACTACATGAAATACATTAGGCAACAATTAAGGTCTAAATGTTTTACTTTGAGGTAATGCCACATTACGGCAAAACAACATATGTAACAAAAAGGATAACACACACACACAGAATGTTGAGACAGGGAAAAAAGTTAAGTAAAATGCTGCCTGATCAGGTTGGCTCTAACAGATTGGCCAGACTCACTGGGGGGCCCCACAAAATTCTCGACTTCATCCTCGACGGCTGAAGAGGGCAGGCTGTCCACATAACGTGGGACACGTTCCAGGATGGCAAAATTGTGCAAAACAGCACATGCCATGATAATGTCGATCACTTTCTTGGGATCATATTGCAGGGCGCCCCCAGTATGGTCAAGGCAACGAAAACGTGTCTTCAGCAGCCCAAAGGCCCTCTCCACAACAGCCCGGGTCTTGCGATGCGCACGGTTGTACGCTTCCTGAGAGGCATCCTGGGGCCGCAGCACAGGCGTCATGAGCCAGGGTAGAAGTGGGTACCCGGAATCACCTTAAACAGAGAATTAAATGTAATCAAAATTAAAAAGGCAACACAACAAACACCAAAAATTTAACATATATCATAATGATGTAAGGTAAAGTGGCCAAAAAACAAAACAGGGCACATTAGGCCAAAAAAAAAATCCACTAATGTATTACCTAATTAAAAATGGCACTTCAATATACCAAATAATTAACAAACATCTGCACGCCCAAGGGTATTTGGATTTTACATATATTTTTAGTTTTCAGACATGTTACAATTAGGATGCTGCTGAGGGCCTATCCACATTTATCTGGAAACTACAATGTATGCAGTTTAAGTCCACTTTGACATTTAAAGACCAATAGTACAAAAGGAGCCAAAGGTCAAAGATCCTTGGGTATAAACTCCAAACCAATATATTTAGGGACAAGGAACTTACAGACATCCTAACTAAAGGGAAAACATTCTGAAGGACAAAGCGAGGCAAGCATTTTTTTGGGAAGTTCATAATATATGACCCAAGAAAAAGGCAGTTGGACGCTTATGTAAAGAATTCAAAAACAAACATATCAACAAATACAAGATTAATGCCACATTTAATAACACACAAATAGGACACACTTACCAAGCAGCCATGCCCCCGAAAATTCACCTGCCTCAAATCTCCGAAACAACCCAGATCGCCTGAGGATATAGGAGTCGTGGGACGATCCTGGGTAGCCGGCAAGGACACTCATAAACCGCATGTCCGGACCAACCACGGCCTGGACATTAAGGGAGTGTCCCATTTTACGATTCCTTAAGGCAAAAACATACAAAAAGGGTAATTGATATTTGACCCAAAATAAAAAATTAACCACAAAACATGTCTGCACTCTATTGGGAAATACTAATGAAAAGCCTAGATAAAGCAGCTACACAAATGAGGGATAAACAAATATGCTGCCGCAAAGGAAAACAGGTTACATGACACGTTGGGCAACATAATAACCAATCTCAATACCTATATATATACTCGTCGGCTGCCCTAGGTACGAGTGCCACATGTGTGCAGTCAATAGCACCAATAACGTTGGGCATGTCGGCCACATTATAAAACCCAAGCTTAATGGCGTTTCTGGCTGCCATATCATCAGGAAAATAAATATATTTTTGAGTTATGGCAGCCATGCCTTCCAAAAATTTAGAGAGTGCGCGGCTCAGCGTAGGCTGTGACATCCCCACGGAGAGGGCACCCAGCCTCTGGAACGAGCCGTTCGCCAAAAATTGCAGGCAGCCAAGCATCTTGGTCATACCTGAAATTGCATGCCCCTTCCTTGTGGTGCGGGCTAACCATGGCCGCAGCTCACTATATAATTTATGGAGGGAAGCGCGATTAAGCCTGGTCAGCTCGAACAGCTCAACATCATTCATGCTATCGATGTTAATGCGACGACGCAGGGGCAATCTGCTCTCAGACATCTCGATCAACTCAATGCCAAAAAGCATAAGCCCTTGATGTGCCACAAACTCGCTCCGCTCCATCCTACTCCCGAGGCCAAATAGCTGCCGGCAAACATTTCGTAAAGCAGCTCTTTAATGGGCTTCCAAACAATTAGCAATCACCTCTCTGAATTGGTCGCAAGCCCATGTGAAGGACGTAAAAAATAGGATCGGACGCAAATAATACGATTTGGACGGGAAAAACACACGAACTAACGCAAATTATACGATTCTCGTACGAAATGCGTATGTTCATATACGTCTATGCGCGAACGATCGTGCGAATACGAAATGGGCAAAAAAACAAGAAAAAATGACAAACACCCACCCAAACTTACGATTCTCGATACGAAATCAATTAACTTTGGCTCTTTGAATCGAGGGGTTAGTGTTAACAGTAGTTAAAAATGTAAAAATACAAAGCTCTCTACAGAAATCCACAGACAGAAAATTGAACATAAGGCCACATCTGACAGTCTAAAGTTATTTTAACCTAGCTTTCCACTGGAGAAATACTGACAGTATCTGCTAGTAATTACAACTATTTAAAGTTAACATCCTGTAGTATGACCTGGAGCTACAGTTGCTGATGTAAAAAGTGAGAATTTCCTGGCTATCTTGCTGCATTTTCTATTGCCAATACTTGGTGTGTCACTGACCTAGTCCAAGGTGTTTAGTCAGCAATGACCATTATTTAAATAATGGCCTTTTTGGAGTAAAAAAGTGCATTTGCCATTTTCAGATTTATGAGATTCAGAAATTTTAAAAAAGGCATTTTTTAAATCAAATTCTGTAAGGGGAAGATACATGAAATCACAAAAAGTGCACGTAAAAAAATGTGCATTTTGTGGTATGGTTCAAATTTGTTACACCTATTTTTGAATTTTACACGAACATTCTTTTTATATCTGTTTTTTTTCAATGCAAAAGACTATGCCTGAATTTAATATATATGTTTTTTTAAATTATTCTTAAAGTCTGAGTTAAATGACTGGCCTCCAGTTCTGCAGGTATGCAGACCCCTAGGCAATACCCATTATTCTTAGTAAGCAGACATGCAAACCATATCTTATTGTCTCTATCTCTGCTGAGCATGCAAAACTTGGGTATAGCTTAATATTACTACTTAATATATATATATAATATATATATATCTTAATATTTACACAGTCAGGCTTGAGAGTGCTGTAACAGAGGAGAAAGCCACCTTGTACCCTTCAATAGGGAGCTTGTTGGTCTCTATAGCCCGCTATATTAAGTTTAAAATTGACTCCCCTAAGGTGGCTTCCTCCACTGTTCATTGCAAAAGAAATCAATGTCATTATGCTTAGTGTTTAAACATTTAAAATAATCCAGTACTGTATGCCAAAAGGGGGGGGGGGGAGAACAAGCAGATACTACCCAAAATGTCACCAGTTTTCCTTTGTGATAATAATCTGGTTCGATTGATGAAGACCTGGACAAGGACATTGACGTGCCTTATCTCAGTATCCACAGAACAGAAAAGATCTGAAATCAGCTTTCCTCTATTCTTATGCTTCCTATGAATAGAGCTGACTTCAGAATGTTTTTGTTTTAATAGTCGTCAGCAGTTGTCAAATAAAAGTTTTAAAATGCTGCCTTTTACTGCCGTTATGTTGCTTCTTGTAGTCTGATCTTTAAATTATTGTTATCTATTCCTCGAGCGTAATTCTTACTGCCTATAGTTTTTCTTGACAGAGCCATTCTTCCACCTGAATCCTGAAATGAGTTCACTCCAGCTGTGTTCAAACACTGTGACAAGAATGACAAGTTTCATTCTGCACCATTCATGGCTAATGAGTGAGCGGTAATCTCACCAGAGACAGCTGGCCTTCTTTTTATTTTCCCTAAAACAAAGAGATGCAGAAAGACTAACCCCCAATAAACAAAAAGAATTATGATATAATAATTATACCCAATAATATATATTTATTTTATTTTAGGGGAGGGGTTCACCCTAATTTGTATTCTTCATGCTGCTTTAAGTTACTAGCCTTGCATCATCATCACACCCAACTACTAACTGAGACTAGACACACACAAACTGCATCTACAGTTTAAAAAAGGGGCTGAGCAAGTAAATTTAACTGGGTTTGTGAAAACCCAAATTGTTAACTGTATATTTGCACTCCCCCATATTCCCTGTTTTCCTGCACTTTCTTTCTCTTACAATTTGCCAGCATGCATGGCATTCCCACATGCTCCACAATATGCTTTAATGTGTGTGGGTCCTACCCCAAAATCTTACCTTTCATCCCCCTCCACCCAGCGTGTCCTATTAAACACACAACAAAAGACAAATACAAATTGTCTGTGCCAGAACTCATTTTCCTGGCCAGAAGCCCCAAACAGTTCTATTGGCAGCTGGAGCCGGGTGTTGCAGAGCCTTTCACCGGGCCCTGCTGCTACTGTGATTGGGTGATGAAGAGGTCAACCATGATATTAGAGTAGTGGGAGCAGCCACTGAATCTAAAGCTCAGAGGTTCCAGACGAGAACTAATGCACCACAGATGAGTATATTTTTGGTACTTTTACATTTCATTTTGTAAAATAGAATTTACCTGGGGGTTCAAATTTTTGAGTGTAGGAAGGTAGTAGATATTTTACCTTAGAACATCACTGGAATTGCCCTAGGACCTGGTTCCATGATCTGTGCCATTTCTTATCTATGCGAGTTTTTAACATGGCAATTATCTCTGAACTGTGATTTATAGTTCTTATATGTGGGCTGTGGGACTGCCTACTGTATTTAAACCCTTACCTTCCTTCTGCAATGCCCAGTGCTACTCTTTCAGATCCATCAAATCAGTGTCTTCTATTGTGCAGCCATGGACCCTTGTTCTCCAGGTGATGCCTAGACAGGCACACATGGCCTGGTTTAGGACAGTGACCATAGCCAAGGTAGCCAATAGAATCTGTCTGATCTAAAGCAGCGACGCCAGGTGGATGAAAGGAGGTGTTTGAAAATTAGCTTAAATGGTTGCAAAACAACAGCCGGTATTAAAAGTGGCCAACATAATGACTTTGGTCTCTTCTTTTTGTTGTCCTCAGCAACCACAGTTTCAGCCCTACCACATTTTAGACATTAATGGGCCCTACTCCCTGCCATTCCTATTGGTTGTTTATTATAAATGTGGGTATCTGCACTTGACAATCCAATTTTTGGAACATGATAAGTGGTTAAGGAAAATTCTTTAATAAAGCTTTCCAATAATCTGTAAATAACATGATATACAAATGAGAATTATTTGGCAAATCATTCCATACACAAACTAATTTCTATTAAATAATAGCAAGATCATTAATATAAAAGTGCTCTCTATTTATGAATCATATCCATGAAGACCATTACACTTCCTTTTAGTAATAATACCCGCCACTTACACTAAGGAATAAAATACATTTGGGCTGTGGGCACATTGGCACCATGATTCACAGATTAAAGCAGTTCTAACTTGTCCCTTTTGACAATGAGCATTTTTTGTTTCCTTAACACATTAATCTTATAATTTGATTAGTCATTTTCTGATGTAGGATCTACACAAATGTTATGGGTTATTGTCAAGATTCTTTAGCGCTACAGCATGTCTAAATGTTAATTTGGCATAACACTGTATCTAAATTATGTAACAGTACCAACCGGCTGTCACTGGCATTTGAAAGTGTAAAAAGAGTTACACGACATGCTTCCCCAGAGGCGTGGGAGTTTTCTCCAACTTCTGTCCAACTTCCAGCGGCAATGGTAAAAGTAGAAGCTGGCATTGGCATTGTTACATAGTAGAACCAACTGTATAACCCTAAAAAAAAAAAAAAAAAAAAAGAGTTGCAGCTATCAATCATATAGATGTTTTTTTAGGAGGATGGGTAGTAGCTGCAAAGTCTGAAAACATTTTTTAGTGCTCTCACCATAACATAAGGATTACTTGTATGTATGTAATGTATATACTTGGTGAAACAATACAATATCTCGAAGGTCTGACACAATGTTATATTGTGTTAATATTTTTCCACAATATGGAAAACTTAAAAAGAAGCGTTGTGTACCCCCAGCCAGGTCCAATTTGAGTGTTCAAATAATAAAACAATTCACCTGAGTGTCAAAGTCCTCCTCTGATCCTGGTGGGGGTAGGGCTTTACATGGCAGTCATAGACCTGAGTGACAGTTGGACTTGTGTAACAGACCAGTACAGTCACACTGCTGCACAGGATTTTGGTGCAACAAAAAATATTGCCATGTCCTCTTTAAAATTCTATCAAATTTTTATTCAAGCAAGGTCATAAAAAATATGGTGCAGACACAAAATCCCCCAGTAAAATACATGTCAAGGACTAAGCGTCAACTTCAGTTTCCATGCCGATTTTTCACCCCCTGTTACTTGTAGGTTATTGCCCAAATTGGGATTAGCACAGGGAGAGGGGGATTAATAAAATGTTACAAAATGCTTGAGATTCCTCATTAAAGGATCCATACCGATCAGACGGCCAAGTGCTCAGAATTTGGGTCTCCCACTGTCCCCCTACGTACATGCTGCCCCTTACATCAGTTACAGACACTGTGCACAACCACTCTATTCACTGCTGCTCTATTACAATGAATAGAGTTGTGTGCGCACAGGCACAGCGAAGCCATACCTAATAGCAAGCAATGGTGGAACTCATTTAATAGGGTAGGTTGGACCTTAGAGAGTGACTACATCTCAGGCTCGACCCCGTGCCTGTATATACTTGCTTATTTGTTTTAGCCTTTTATTTCACTTTTTAAATTAATTGCCCTGACAGGTAGTTTGGAGCTGACCAGTTCTTCCTGGGATAACACGATGGATTTACTCTCCAAGCTGTGAGGGGTACTTCCGATGTCACAGAACTAAGGACCCGCACATATAAAGCATCATTTACATAGAAATAGAATGACGCAGCTGTAGAAAGATCTGGTGTACTGATCAATACAATATTGAAAAGCATAATCTACCTTAAAGCAGCAGCTGCTAAAGGTAAGTTATAGAATGTAAAATGTATTCAAAATGTTTAAAATTGAATGTATACAATTTGGTATTCTCTATTTAAAATCTACACCTTCAGTATGGTCCTGCTTTGTCCCCTAAAGCACAAAGACATAAGGGTCGATTCAAAGAAACATGTAACAGCTTGGATTTTGGTGCCGATCATCCTATTTTTCACGTCCGCTCGTGCGTTCGTATGAACTTGCGAGTGATTCAATAAGCAAATACGTTTCTATCCTAAAATGTACGTCCGTTCGTATGGCAGTTCGGGAATCAGACCTATGTCAGTTTCCATCCTGATTTTTCCGTTTCATTTCTCAGGTTGCAACATTGGTTTTGCCCTTTTTCCTTTTTTGTCTGGACGTAAATCCTTCTGATCTTGCGGCTGCGCACTACAAACTTACCTCATTAAAGTGCATTCTAAATATTTGGTCTTATTTTTCTTTATTTCATTCATTTTGTAGTAACCAACCATTAATGAATGCATTTGCATAAGTAAATCTTACTTTGTTTAATTTTTAGTTAACTTGCATTTTTTACTTGTGGATTTAATTTTAATATTTTGGCTTCAAATGGTACAACTTAAAATTTTGTGTGTGGTTACCCACACCCTCTACATACAGATTGCTCTCAAATATTAAAAAACACCCAGCAACTTCTGCATGTTATGAGCCTAGAAACAGCCAAGATGGCGGCTCAGGTATTATCGGGCAGCCTGCAAACAGAAAGGGCCTTGTGACTGTGTTGCTCTGCATTCTTTGATTTCTGACCTTTCCGTGCCCCCAGCTCTGCTGTGTCTGTGCAAAATACAGCAGTAACCCACATCCTGCACTTTATCCCGCTCTCCTCTCCTCAGTAAGTGTGATGCATCTGACCAAAGATGTGCTTAAATAATTAAACAAAGCAAAGGTAAACAACTACACCAATAAATGCAATCTAAAAATATTATTCTAGTACATCAATTTAAAAATAAATACCAAAGGACATAAGTTTCTTTCATTAACGCAAATAGATTGCCAAATAAAGGTTTACATGCAAAGGACTAATTAAGGTCCACATTAAAATGCTTTTATAAGGCATACATGAATCAGGTATGCATTGCCATACAATTTATGGCCTCGGCCATGCTGATACATGCAGTTCATTGGAGCTCAAGACGCGCAGACTCCTCCACATAGCCAAAAAACCTGTTCAAGAACAGCAATACGACTGCTAAAAGGTGTCGGCAGTGGCTTTCTTTTAAAACGTCTTTAGAGGTTTGAAAACTGTTCTCTGAATCACAACGAAACACATCCAATTATCCTAAGTTTTACGTTTTCATCCTAAGTTTTAGGATTTGATCCTAAGTTTTACGTTTTGATACTAAAATTTAGGAACGAACTTCCGATGATCGTAAGAGCATATACGCATTCGAACGTAGGCTCGTGCGAGTCGGAAATGGCCAAAAAAACAGGAAAAAATGACCAACACCCACCCAAACTTACGATTCTCGATCCGAAATCAATTAACTTTTGCTCTTTGAATCGAGGGGATAGTGCAAAGACACGGCACAAAGTAGTTTTTGTAAAAAGGGTGCCTTAGACAGGATCATAAAGTATATGACAGATTTATATATACAGTATTGAACACATCACCAATTTTGTAATGAAATATATTTATAAAGGTGCTATTGACATGAAAATCTCCCCAGATTTTGGAAACAACCCATCAAAAAAAAAAAAATCCAACCATAGATGTCCATAAATAAATAAGATATGTGTAATACGTGTGTAATGTTTAAGAGTGACACATTGAACATAGAAACATAGAAGGTTGACGGCAGAAGGAGACCATACGGTCCATCTAGTCTGCCCTTATGTGTATACTGTACGTGCTCTTTATCTTAGGATAGATGTGTGCTTATCCCAGGCATGTTTAAATTCAGTGACTGTTGATTTTTCAACTACCTCTGCTGGAAGTTTGTTCCAAGCATCTACTACTCTTTCTGTAAAATAATATTTTCTAACATTGCTCCTGATCTTCCCCCCGACTAGCTTCAGGTTGTGCCCCCTTGTTCTATCATTAAGCTTCTTCTTAAAAACACTTCCCTCCTGAACCTTATTCAATCCTTTCACATATTTAAAGGTCTCAATCATGTCCCCCCTCTCCCTTCTTTCCTCCAGACTGTACAAATTAAGCTCTTTAAGTCTCTTCTGATAAGTTTTAAGTTTAAGTCCTTCCACCATTTTCGTTGCCCGCCTTTGGACCCGTTCTATTTGAATAATGTCTTTTTGCAGGTAAGGTCTCCAGAACTGCACACAGTATTCTAGCTGTGGCCTCACCAGGGCTCTATACAGCGGCATCACAACCTCCCTTTTCCCTCCCTCCCTCTACACATGAAGAAATAGAGGTGAAAAAAGACATAGAAAGACATAGAAAGTCAAGACACCAGCCGAAATCTATCAGTATCTAGAAAGCAATCATGCCACTTAGTGCAAATAACTAGTAGACTAAGAAACATCTCATGATGGGTAAAACCAGTGAGCTCTCTCAAGACGGTCACAACCTTATTGTTGCAAAACATACTGATGGCATTGGTTACAGAACAATTCTAAAGCACTGAAAGTTCCAGTGAACACTGTTGGGACCATAATCCAGCACTGAAGTCCTGGAAGCATGCTCTGCTGTGGTTAGAGATACTGTGGCTTACCGGACTCACTCATGAAGAGAGAGCTCCAAGGGACAGTGGCTGTTTTTTACTTTTATGCATGGTCCTGGAAGAATATAATCGAAAGGAGGGCAAACTTTGGATTGGCCAGCCCTGCAGCAAATGGAAGAGTGGCCCATGGCTGCCTGATTTTTGCCATTGAGCTTACAGTTGTGCATGTATGTAGAAAAGGAATCAAACTTTGTTCTACTACCTTGAATTTCTATGGTTGAAAATAAAGAAATCCTAGTATGTATGTACAAATATAGATTTTATATAAATAGATAGATAGAATCAAATATGAGTGCCCATGGCAGTCAGAAAGGAATGGTTATTCTTTGATTAGCTACTACTGTCTGGAGGGGGTTTGTTTTGTCTTCCCATGAACCAAAATGTAGGGGTGGTTATCAGAGAATGTCTTTTTTTATATTACTATGAAATTAAGCAGTATTCAATAAGCCATTTCTTTATGGAAACATCTATTTAAGCACATGGGTGTTGTAAAGAAAAAGGCCGTTTCCATGCTGTCGGAAGCAGTCAATTGCATGTTGTATATTACATTTTGTATTCATTGGCATTAAGAGGTCTAGTTCAAATTATAAATATCAACCCTAAATTATTATTCCTCAACTACCAACTATACAGTTGGCACTTGAAGTCAGGAAACATTCCGCTGGCATCCAAAAACTCAACTTCATTAGACTGCCAAATTGGGAAGTGTGATTCATCACTTCATCAGAAGGCGTCTCCGTTGTGTTTTTTATACCACTCCAAAGGGTTTTGCTCCTGTTATTACCGAATCCAATAATAATAAAAAGCCAATTCTGCTAGGGGCCACCTGCTTTTTCACATACAGTGCATTTTAGTCTTGTACATTTAGACAACTACTAGTGCTGTAAATATCATAGCTATTATACTTCTCACAATGCCTATATTCATAAGGAGCACTGTACATTTGAATATAAATCTTGAAACTAAATTCTTTGTTCTTGCAGTGAGGAATTTCTTGTATGTATATGTTAGGGAACGGCAGGTCACATGATCCAACTAACAGTCAGAGACCTCCGTCACACAGTCCGCTTTTCCAAAACCCTGTCCGTTGCCCGCCTAGCGGACTACCAGGCCCTGCAAACAGGAAGGGCTGCTGGGATTCCTGTTACTGTGCATTGTCAGTTATATCAGGAAGAGGATACTCCAAAATGGCCGCTACCACTAGAAAATTAGCGAGGAGGCTTTTCAGCTTCGAGTAGGTGCAGGAGCAAATGTAAGTGCTTACAATGCTTCAGTATTATATATGCAGATGTGGCAAGTGAGTTTTGGGGAGTTTTCTTTCCTAGCTGTGTCAGGGTTAAAGGTTTGATTTGTTCACAACTTTTTGCAACTTGAAGGGCAAAACTACAAACCAACTTAATTTGGCAGGCACCTGTACAACATAGTTCTTGATAATGCTGCATGTTTGTACTGTATGTCCAGCACTGAGCATAGTGCATTGTGAACTATAGGTCTTCCTATTAGAAAATACATTAAGTTAGACCATCACCTTCAATAATTTACAAAGTGAGCCAACCTGAGTCTCCTGGTTGGTTAAAACATCTTTGTCTCCAAATCTGACTCTAAAAACTCTTTATTTCTAGATTTCCAGGTGAGCCTCACCCCTTAAATATATATACATAGATAGCAGACTTTTGATAAGTTCTAATAGGAGCCAACCTGCTGCATTATGCACTGATGCCTATAGCTGTCATTCTTAAATATCCTGCTGACATATGCACCTTATGGACCATTTACACAGAGTGATTTTCGAACAATACATCGCTAAAGCATTCACAATTAAACAATAGTCGCTTCACGAAAAAGGCGGCTGTGATCAAACGATGAACGAGCTGTCATATTGTTTTGGTGGACCAAAAATGTCTTGTTCATCAATCAATCATTGATTGACCAACAAATCTTCCTTGTCTGAACGCAAGACGTTGAATCACAGAAGACCATTAACTCTTATTTTTCTTGTTTAATTCTTTTTTTTAGTAAAGATTATAGATGCACGACATCATCATAAATATACATGTTACGAGTTTATGTTCATATGAGTACAATAAAGGCATATCTGGGTTTGTCGGCATCTAACATTTGCATTAAACCAAAATTCCTCAATACTCGACAGCTTTCTAGATGATCAACATACATCAAATGAAGAACATAAAATATATTACATAATTATTAGGATATAAAAAAGAGAAAATGTAAAAAAGGGAAAAAAAGGGGGAGGAGGTCGGGGTTCCATGGGGGGGGGGAACCTTGGAAGAATGAAGAGGGGCTTACGATATAGGAGCATAGCCACCCACTGTTCAAGCCTTTTCTTTCCTTTTCTATTTCATTACTAACCTGAATATTCTTTTTTTTTGTATGGTTCATCCTAATCCAGTGGAGAACACTACCCTTTTGTGATATGTACTGCACCACTTAACATGCTATGAGTCAGGCAATCTTCAAATCTTTCACCCGGAAATCTTAATAAGGGCCATTTAAAAAATAGAGAACAGGCAGGGGCACAAACCTGTTTGCCTGCATATATGTTTTTAAGTTTGGTTGCTATGAACACCATAGAAACAAAACTTTGCAGATGTAACAGTCTGGAATCATCAAGAGACAAGTGGCTGAACACACTCCAAAAATGGAATGTACAATTAGGGAGTAGGAATGATATCACTTTGTCAAGAATAGGTTGGCCCCCACCTCATGAAATTTAAGGCTATGAGATCATAAATAAGTGCCACAAGTACCACATGATTACACAGCAAGTACAATTCTACAAATCAAGGGAACTTCATAGTGAGCTCTGTCCTGGGGTTCTTAGAGCTGCCAGTGTCTGCTGCTAATCCTGGGATAATCACAGTGATGATTAGGTTGCTTGTGCTGAATTGGCTTAGGGGAGAAAAAATGTAAGTAGCAGTTCATTAAGCATGGCGGACCAACACCTATTTTACGTAAAATTTGTGTGGTTCAAAAAAGCAGGATAATGTCATAGATTATGCTGATGTACTGACCTTTACCGGTCCCAATAAATGTGGCCTAAATTATCCCACTAAAAATGTTCTGTGGGAGGCAGTGGAGCATGTGCATGGATTATAAAGGCAAGATTTCCTGACCATAGGAGCTGAACCAGGAGTATGCTATTGGGTAAAAATTCCCTTTAATTTTGCCCACAGTGACTGGCTTGAATAGACTGGCTTGAAAAATGAAGAAAGCATGATAGAATCAATTACTGTAACTAAGTCTACCAATTTTGAAGCTTTAAAGACTTTGAATAATGAAAATAACATTTAAACTTAGGGCCTTATTTATCAAGGGATAGCGCCAGGTAGTGTCTCACTAGCGCCAGGTAGCGCCAGCTATCGGCGGCTACCGACTCCAGAATGCCAGGCTGCGAACACAATCACGCATTTATCACGCTAAATGAGGCTAGCGCCGGCGAGAGCGTCAGCTAGCGCGGGATTCATCATGTAGCGGACTGCAACGAACAGCGCCGCTGCTAATCCCATCACAGCGCCAGGTATGACCTCTCGCTACCTGGCGCTCTCCAATGCATTTCAATGGAGCAATCTTTAAATATTCATAATTAATTGATATGAATGTTTTTTTTTTTTTTTTTTTTTTTTTTAACTGTCAAAAATTCTGTGACCACTACGGCAATGTTAGATAAAAAAAAAAAAAAAAATTTGTGCAGAATTGATATTACAGGTCTGATATTAATGTATTCATATTACAAAATGTTTAGAAAAACTTGTTTAATTTTTTAATCAAAAAATATGGTTGTTTGGGGGTTAAAAACTACTTTTAAGCCATCGCCGCCAGCGCTCTGGGGTTTAAACAAGCATTTCACAGCGCAAGAATTTTTTGAGCGTGATTTGATAATGAATATGCTGGGAGCCGTTTGCTCTGGCCATTCGCTGTCAGGCGCACCCATACAGCGCGGAACCTGTGAAACAGCGACTCCTAACCCCGTATTCAACATTACCGCACACCGACTGAGTCGCTGTCAACAAGCGAACAACGGCCAAGCACAGCGAATACTAGCGGGCGCTGTGAAAATCACGCTACTGGCGCTCATCTGTCGCTACCTGGTGCTATTAATGAATTGGCCTCCCCCTCTCGTGAGTGTCAGAGGTTATAACCTGTAATTAGAGATGAGCAAACTGGTTTGTTAAAACCCAAGTTTGTTCCGAATTTCAGGAAATATTTGATTCGGCACGAAACCAAATTTTTCGGGATTCGTGCTGACCAACTGAAAGTCAATGGCACCTCAGGCGGTGGGTAAAAACCGCCATCCTCATTCCAGTGCCACGCTTGGATCCAGTGTGCGTGGCAGAAGCGGACTTGCACAGGGGAGGGGGGAGCTGGCTGCGCTAACAGTGCGGCCGGCCTCCCCCTCTCCCACCGTGTTGTGTGACATGCCAGCTTTCCCTTCGATCTGGCCCAGTGGCTGGCTGCGGGCGCAAGTTGGCTTGCAAGCCAACTTGCCCCCGCAGCCAGACACTGGACCAGATTGACAGGGATACACACAGCACGGTGGGAGCAGGGGAGGCCTGCCGCACTGTCAGCTGTGCAAGTCGGCTTCCGCTACCTGCTGACAGTGCGGCCGGCCTCCTCCACTCCCACTGTGCTGTGTGACATGCTGGCTCCCCCATCGTTCTGGCCAGCGGCTAGCTGCGGGCACTTACCTACATGCCCAGCCGGCAGAGGGAGCGGAGGAGGCCTGCCGTACTGTCAGCCCGTGGCGGAAGCCAACTTGCGCAACTGACAGTGTGGCCGGCCTCCCCCACTCCCACCGTGCTGTGTGTATTCCACTAGAGACGAGCGATTCTCAAAGGTTCGATTCAGACCAACCCAAATATCTTGGAGAAATTCTATGAATCACCTGAATCTAATTTTTAGGAAGTTCGTTCATTTCTACTTGCAATGTTCTAGCATGCAAAGATAAAAAAAAATATTTGATAGCCAGAGTGATGCAAAATCAAGCACTAAATAATTTACTTAACTGTCCAGGGAAGGGGGTGGTAAACGACATCACATATGGGAGTCTCAGTCATGATCAGTATAAACACTTCAGTTATTGTGTGCATATCTCAAGGCTTGGTAATGTATATGCTTTGACATATATTAATGTAGAAAAGTACTATTTCTTACTCTTTAATGGCCCTTAAGTCTTGTGCAACATGGTTGCTCTACATAAATCAGCTGTCTTGAAATGTTTCCACTCAAGCTAGCAACACAGACCACACTGTCTTTTATCCACCAAGTCCTTTAAGCCTTAAATTAAACTTTTTTTACATTATTAAAAATAAAACCATTCATAACATTCACAAATATTTACTTACAGGCTTTAAGGTACCTGTTAAAAGCAATCTACCTAAGATAGATTTTGCATTCAAAAGAGAGAACCATTGTTTTTCCATTTTTTAGGCTGTATAACTTTACTATAAAATGTGATGTGCGTTCATATTTTCATTTAACAACTCATAAAAACGCCAATTGACTGATCGTAGAAATATGTACTAAACCACAAAATAGGCTACAATGTTTTTTAACATGTCCAAATTGCTGATTTAAAAAAACAAGCCTGTTATGACACTCATCCACTTTACCCGGTCAGCCACAGTGCTGGCAGAAAGTCGTAAAAAACACGGATAATTGTAGGTACTTGGTGTGTAGTTCGCCTTCCTCTACCAAGCAAAATTAAAACTCATGGTGAGTGGTTTACAAAGACCCCCGGGCACAAAATCTGGTGGAGGCCCCAGATAGTATTATTTTAAAGGAAAAAAAAATACTGTAACTGATTGGTGGTTGTCTGGCACCCGCCTACTTACTGAAATGTCAGATCTAGTCCTTTATGTGGAAGTGTGCTGCTCAGGATCTCCTGCTTTGCCATTCTGGGTGGGGGGGTGTAGTCGTCCAGCTGATGCAGCAGAAAATACTTCCCAGCATTGAGCTGCCAGCGGCTGTGCTTGGTGGCTTATGTGCAGTGAGCGGCCGCTGATTGACAGATCTGCACCCATCCATCACTGTAGCATTGCTGATGGCGGCTTTGCTGCTCTAGAGTCTACGTCCAGCCCCGACTATGGCTGCAGGGTTGCAAAAACAAAAAAAAGGCTTGCCCAGGCACATCCCCACTGCTGCCGATGGCTTTGTTGCTGGCCCCGTGGCCTGTCAGACCATAGACTGGAAATCCCCCTAGACCAGACCATAACCAAAAGGTTGGTGGAGGCCCCCTTTGCAGGGCAAGTGGTGGAGGCCCCGGGGCGTGCGCACCACTCATAATCCAGCTCTGACCCTACACAAGAAAGAGGGAAGCTCCTAATACCCACAACAAGTGAAGCATTTGAATCCACTCCAGCGGTCAATCAGCTCCAACATAATCTCATGGAATATAGAAGGACTTCATAATCATATAAAGAGCAGGAAAATATTGCAGGCATCTCAGAACAGACATTATTCTATTACAGGAAACCCATTTCAATGAGGGAGAGGTGTGCACCCTTAGATCAAATTGGATCAACAAGGTAAATTGCCACAAGTTACAAAAAAAAACAAGAGATTTGAAATTCATACTTTTAGAGAAACTCAAAGCTTTTTGTACCCCAGCCAATCCACCCTTCCCCTGCGTTATGCCCAATTTGGGCTTTAAAATAACGCCTCATCTGACCACCATCCTCCCCTGATTCTGGCAGGGGGCAGGACAGCCATCGACCTGAGTGACTGTTGGACTTGGACTGGGTGGACCAGTACAGTCACACTGCTGCAAGAGATTGGGTGACAGGCCTGCCACTCTGTGCATTCTCTCCAAGATGTCTGAGAACCTGAGGTTACCTAGAGACTGGACTTCCCCCTTTAATAAATCTAATTATTATAATATCAAAGTGATAAATAAAGACCAAACAATAAATTCATAATACTAAAAACAAAAATTTCAGCCAAATCTGAATATGAAGGGTAATTCCACCTTCCATGGCACTCCTTGATGATTGAAGTAAGCCACCGCAGTTCGATTGTCCGATCGAACCTGAACCGGTAATTCCGAGATGATGCGTCAGGTGCGACAGCACCAACCGTACCGCCCTCAGCTCCAGGATATCGATGGGGATGTGAGCCTCCTGAGGACCCCACAGACCCTGAAACTGATGTTCCTTCCAGAACCCCCCCCCCCCCCCAGCGCGACAGGCTGGCATCTGTGGTGACCGTCTCCCAGCGGGCGCCAGAAAGGATCTGCCCCCCAGAAGATTCTTCGGGTCCAGCCACCACTGGAGGGACCGCCAGACCAGAGGAGACAGCACAAATGACTGATCCAAGGACAGAGGACATCTGTCCCAAGCCGATAAAAGAAGTAGTTGAAGAGGCCTCATGTAAAACTGAGCAAAAGGAACTGCCTCGAAACAAGCCACCATCAACCCCACCAGTCTCATCCCCTGCCTGATGGACGGATGAGGGTTGGACAAAAGGAGACGAATCAGAGCTTGAACAACCTCCCCCTTTGACTGGGGTAGGAACACCCTGGTCTGAATGGTATCCAGATTCATGCCCAAAAACGAAGCCTCCCTTGACTGGGAGAGAGAAGACTTGGGGTAGTTGATCACCCAGCCGAACCTCTCCAGCGTTGACACCGCCGTCCTGATGTCCAGCTCCGCCTGGCTGAGAGGATGCCGTGATGAGAAGGTCGTCCAGATACGGCACAATGCGAATGCCCTGGGCTCTGAGAAGGGCCATTATGCCCGCCAACACCTTGGTGAGCACCCTTGGTGCCGAGGTCAGCCCGAAGGGAAGAGCCACAAACTGGTAGTGCTGATCGCCTACCGTGAATCTGAGAAACCGTTGACGTCCCGGAAAGACCCGCACATGAAGGTAAGCGTCCTTGATGTCCATTGAAGTCTAAGTCCCCTGGACGAAGGGAGTTGACGGCAGAGCGCAGACGGCAGAGTCTCCATGCGAAATTTCTTGGTTCTGGTGAACCTGCTGAGAATCTTTAAGTCCGAAATGGATCTTATGGAGCCATCCTTTTTGGGCACCGTAAAGAGGTTGGAGTAGAAACCCTGACCTCTCTCTATGGGGGGAACCGGACAACTGACCCCCATGTCCCGAAGGTTTTGCACCGCCATGAAAAATACCTGTACGGCTCGGGGGTCCGCAGGAACCCGAGACCTGAGGAATCTGGGAGGAGGCCTGTATGCGAACTCCAGCTTGTACCCAGACGGGCAGCAGCCTTGGGTTTGGCACCCCAGGCAGTCCCGGGACGGGCGCGTCCTCTGCCCCTACCCCAGGAATCTCCTCTGAACGCAGGATAAGAGCTTCCCCTGCTGGCTCGAGAGGCACGAAAGGAGGGATTGAAAGAGCCTGAACCCCGAAAGGGTTGGCGCTGCTTTGTGCACTGCGGCAACTTACCTCCCTTTGCCACCGAGTCCAATATATCACCAAACAGGCGCATACCCGCAAAGGGTAGCCCTGTGAGCGCCTTCTTTGCAGCGATATCAGCCGCCCATTGGTGCAACCAAACCGATCGGCGTATAGCCACTAGCAATGCCGAGGTCCTACTACACATACATATAGTGTCGTCCAAGGGCGATAAGACAAATGCAATGAACATCTCACAATGCGTCAATGCTGCAAATTACTCACTGGAAGGACTCAGATGGGGACCATCCAACACTCCCCTGATTAAGGTTCTAGAAGCCACGGCCGTGAGAGCAGAGTCACAAACCGGGCGTAAGGCCGAACCTGCACAGGCAAAGGCATGCAAAGCCATTTGGTCGAGACGCCGGTCCTCACTATCCTACAAGGTCGTGGAATCTGGGGAGTGCACAACCGATGCATTGGACAATCCCAGAACCGGAGCGTCGACCTCTGGGGGTGACGACCAACGCTTAACCACATCCACAGGAAAGGGATACTACCTATCCCACCCCTGAGGGATACCAGGAAGCCGGCTGGTCTTTTCCCATTCTTTCAGGATCAGATTGTTAAAGTGTTTTTGATCCGGGAACTCCAAACGAGGTTTGGCGGTCCCAAAAAATTCCCCCCTTTGCAGAGGGGCCTCCGCGGGGGGGGGGGGGGGGGGGGGGAATAGCAAGCACTTCAAAATTTAGGGTAAGGAGTAAGGAGTCTGGGAATATCAACGGTATCCCCACGCTCCTTACCAGCATCAGCATCCAGGAACTGCTGATCATCAGAACCATCAGATTCTGAAAACAATTCCCCTTCTTCAAGCGGGGAATAATCAGACCAATCCAAAGAGTCATAATCGTCATACTCAAAAGCTGGTGTAGCGGGCGCCAAAAGCCGTCTCTTAGCTGGGGCCCTCCTGGCCGCAGAGCTAGCAATCATTTTCTCAATGTTGGCCAGTCTGGCACTGACATCGGATTGCGACTCCCCACTCATGACAACGTCACTTGGGGTCAAAGCCAGGTGTGGGGGTGTAGGTGATGAGGCCAGAAGGGCCGATCCGTCCACCCGGGACCCGGATTGACGCATAATGGCCTGCTGTGCACATGGTACACAAATAAGCACATTATCCCCCACAAGGGATACCCCACAAACCACACATTGCCGGGGTTGCCCCGAAGGGATCCCGAGCCCGGTATCCTGGGAAGCCTCCATATAGTGATTTTTTATGGTAGTCGCAATGACCTATGGGAATTACGCTATGAAGTTACCCAGGATGCCCCTTAACTTCCGTTAGCGGGAGGATTTTTTAATGACAGGAAAAAAAACCCAATTTGAGCAAGGGCCTGAGGACACTCACACAACACACACACGCTGGCAGAGCCAGCAAGTGAAACACAAAACATACACAAGAAAATAAAAAATATATAGTCAAAAATAGAGGGTCAGCCCTCCCCCCTACTATACGGGAACGGGGGGTAATGGAGGGGAACCCAAAGCTACCTCAGTTATGTAGCGAAGGTATAAACGGACAGGGCATCCCACACCAGGATCACCAACCTGGCAGCCGCCTACCCCTTGGAGGGGGTCTCACGGAGGAGCATGGCTCCTAGACAGTACACCTCTAAAGTGTACCCTACCTTCGCCCGGACCCACAGCCAAGGGCAGAAATAGGAAAAAATTGGCTGGGTGTGCACCCGGCATACCTGCAAAGGAAAGAGACAGCCATCTTCTTGACTTGCTTCGTCGTCTGCAGAGACTTATCTGGTGAATGTGTGGGAGGTCCCAGGTATTTATGGACTGAGAGGGGCTTCCTTTTTTTCTAGTCATCTCTGCAGAAGTTCGCCCTCTACTGGACTATAACCCATGTGTTATTAATCATTCCGAAGCAGGGTGTGAGACATACTTGGAATAACCTGCCTGCCAGGGGGATTGTGCACAGGATGTGTCTGCTCACAAAGATTTCAAGCAGAGTCCTGTATCTGTAGACAGTTCTGTGCATACCATTTATAGTGATTTCTGCTGACTCAGGATGCCCCGCTGTGTGAAAGCCCCAGGTCGCCCCATACACTTGCTTTCCGGTCCAACAGCGAATGCGCGAGCCGCGGCCGCATCCCCGCTATCTCTCCAGCAGGGCAGGTGCCTGCGCCAGGCATTTGTGAATGGCTGGCACAGGCACACTCCTTGTTAGAGTGAAGCAGTGGATGCAGCCACCAGCTGGCCTTAAATGAAGCTTAGACGACGTGACGTCAACAGCTCTGAGCATGCTGATTGGGCGAGTGGAAACCCATGCGCCGTAGGACCGGGAAGAGGTGAGTTGTCATTAGCGATCTGGGGGGGGGGTTCACACAGCAGAAAGGACCAAAATCCTGGGTTTTGGTCCACTTTGAAATAAAAGTATTATGGTAAAATGTTCCTTTTCCAAGGTCTACAATATAAGAACATAGAATTTTTGGAGGTTTCTAACAATATTGTCCTTTAAGCAATGGTCCTTTCAAATGTGTGTCCTGCCAGTGTCCCCATAGACTGTCAGCACCCCCAAACCCACATCGTTCCCATGAGGCCTGCAGAGCCCTGCATTACTGAACTCACTCCCCACACATCTGAGTGCTAACCCCTCAGGCCACATGTGCTACACCTGAATTGATAGCCACCTCAGTTTTAGCTACACAGCTACTGATACCTCTAATTTGGAGGTCTCACAAGCGTAAACCAGCAGAAACTGGTGAACAAGCATTGTATTAGGTTTGTGTCAGGCCATAGAGTACTCCTAATGGAACTCTCCACAGCTACTGATACCTCTAATTTGGAGGTCTCGCAAGCGTAAACCAGCAGAAATTGGTGAACAAGCATTGTATTAGGTTTGTGTCAGGCCATAGAGTACTCCTAATGGAACTCTCCACCAGGGAAACAGATTATTTCGTCAGACCAAGATGGGCATTAATGAACTAAAGGAAGTTTTATTAAACAAAGGCAAACAAACCATGAAACGAAGGAACAGAAAAAACTTGGCTTTGGGGTACAGAACACAAAACCAAAACTAACTAAACACAACCATATGCTAAAGGGAACATAAACAAAACAGAGGGACCCCCGGGTGCTGGTGCACTCACCAAGGGCGAATGACAGGGGACTGCAGCCTCCAGACAGTAGGAAGCCTGCAGCATCGAGGACTAGAAACATGAAGTGGCCAAACAGCCTGCTTGCCACAAGATTCAGACAGAGACTGGAATCCAAGAGTACATAAGATTCATTTACACACCAAGGGAACAGACTGAACCCAATCCTGCTGCACTGGGTGAAGGGCAGTTCCCACTTAAAGCGGACCAGAACCCAACAAACTTGTGAAATTATTTTGACCAAAGCTCCTTCTTAGGGTGTAGAACTAGAAATGGATATTTTTGCTTATCAAATCGCCCTGGAACACTTTTTTTTTCTATAGGATTGCAGGTGATTTATGGAGGAGGCAGAGCTTCACAGCTAAAACAGGTGCCATTTTCTGGTATTTAAATGAAGCAAGAGCAGTAAAAATAGGCAAAATAAGCTATTCTGAGGATGCTAAAATGTGGGTTTTGTTCTGCTTTAAATAGGCCTAACACCAGGTGCAGCAGTAGAGGAGGAGACAGAACAGCCAGGGGCTTTGCGGATACCCGCTGGCGGCTGTCCACACTGTGGGCTGGGTTATAAATGCCTGGCACAAGCCACCAGCCGGGCATTAGCTGAACCCCGGGTTCTCACAGTTTGCCTAGGTAGGCTGATTTTAAGCCACCTTTATATCAACAAATGATAACATTTTCTTAGAAAACAAAAAAGGAATGGTGGTAAAAAATGTTTCTGTTCACAAGTCAATAACACAGATAATGGCATGCAACATGATCAGGGTGACAGCAGACACAATTTAAAATACCTTCACAAATGTTTTTTTTTACTAAAAATCAGGCTAATTAAAAACAATCATAGGGAAAAGCCTCTATTGATTTTGATTTATATGGTAGCACCAGCAAAACTAGACTACTTTGCCAGTGTCTGCCAATCTGCTAGGGGCTTCCCTTTTTTTGAAAGGGAGGAAAGGATCACTTTAAAGGTTTATTGATACAAACCTTAGATCACATTATAGATTGTTAAACAAAAAGCATGAAACGTATTTTCCTTATGAACAATAAAAAGAAAAAAACAAAGTAGAATGTGATTTTTTTCACTACTTCCACTGCAATTATTATCTACATACTGCTCATATTTTAGGCCTTTATGCCGAAGCAATATTCCAACTTCCTGTTTAATTAAACAGATCCGTTAACTGTAGCGCTAATATTTAGAATCATGACGTCAATGGCATGTTTTTATGCAATGTATCCATTGTGGTGACAGGGTTAGTCATTTTAGTGCGCAATTCCCAGTTATGATCATTTCCTTGGCAACCACAAACCTTTTTCTTGCTGTTCAAGAAATCCCCTTTGTTCAAGCTGTGAGACCAGTCTCCAACATTCCAACACACCAAAAAACACACCATTCTCCTGAGTTATGTTCGCCCATTTGTGTACAGAATGTGTGTCTGTGGTAAACGAATAAAAAGAGGTGTGCAGGATGGGAGGGGTCCATGGGAACCAGGCTGAAATGACCTAATGTGTTTTAAGTAAATACATTCTTTTTTCTCTTGCTCACTTGGAGGTGGAAAAGGGCTGTGGAAACTCTAAAATTACCTTATAATTGCTAAAGTATTAAATGAGTCATTTAGAAATTATGAAGAGAAAACCAGTGGCCTTTAAACTAGCGGCTCTGCCATTAGGCACAAATGACTAATCCTGGAGTTTGGCACTGCCAACAACTTGGAATATCATTGTCACGCCGACATCCTCCCAGACTGTCAAATGTTCCTTTCACATTTCTTTAGTGATAAATCTTTTCAACAACCACATTTCCTAATTTTACTTTTAACATCTGCATCCTACTGAAACTGTACCCAGGTTAGCAATGTTCTGGGTTTAATACACAGTGACAAACAGTTAAATATTTTAAAACAAATACCAGTAGGGCTTATTTTTCCTTGCACACCACTTAACCCTTTAAACTGGACCAACAGCCCGACACCAATGTAAAAGAAAGGTAGCGGCCATTTTGGAGCTTCCTCTCCCAGCATCTCAGCCATTCTGCTGCCTGGTTTCAACTGACATAACTGACAGTTCACAGTAAAAGCAAGCCCAGCAGCACTTCCTGTTTGCAGGTGGCCTGCAAATGCATGGCAGCCATTTATCTAAATTGCCCCAGGGAGGGATGCATATGAGCACTGTTTGTTGTGTTGGTCCGGTTTAAACTGGACCTTCAGCATCATTTATTGAAAAGCTCAAACCTTAAAAAAAAAAAACAATTTCCCAGCATCTAAAATTAATATATTTAACATTTTTAGTCATTTACTTTTTATTCTTTCCACCACTGGGCTTCAACTCTGTTCAGGACTCTAGGATATGGGCGCCGCCATCTTGCCTCAGAACCATCACATACTGAGGAGAGTAGAGGGAGGCAAAAGTACAGGGGGGTGGGGTTATAGCTGTGCTCTGCACAGACAGAGCAGAGCTGGGGTCAGGGAAAGGACAGCAATCCCAGAATGCAGAGCAGCACAGTCAGAAGACATTTCCTGTTGGCAGACAGCCTGGCACTCCATGTGCTGCCATCTTGGATGTTTAAAGGCTCATGCAGTAGATACAGGTAGGATGCTTTTTAATGTGGGCAATCTGTATGTACAGGGTGGGGGAAACATATATAATAAGCTCTTATTCAGGGTGAAGGTCTGGTTTGTCATTTTTGACTGTTGGTCCTGCATTAAGTGCCAGCTTACCTAGAATTTACCTAATTTTGCCACCCTCGGTTGCCAGGCCATTTTTCGCCATTTTGCGCTATACATGTTCAACTGTGATTATTGAAGGAATGTTCAGGGAAATGATTTTAAAATAAAAAAATGTAATTTTTTCAAGAAAACCATATTACAACTGTACCACACATGTATCAGTAGCCCCCCATTCCTGCCCAAGAGACTCCCCCAAAATGAAGAGTTCTTTATGACATTTTTAATATTTTATTAAAACAGTTATTAAAAAAATATGAAATTAACTAATAAAGAGATGTATTGACTAATAGATCAAGGCAACAGGACTTGCTGTTTTCTTCTGCTTTACGTGTTTTGTTATTTAGCCCAATGGATGTATGTGTGAATTTAACATTGTAATGCCGATCATTATTTACAGCAACTATTTACATATTTACCACTCCACTAAAACTAGGCATCCAAGACATGGACATACTAAGCTAGCAGACAGGGAGGGTCTGATGTCCTCAAGCAGGGCCGGATTATGAGGGGGCGCAAGGGGTGTAAGCCCTGGGGCCTCCACCACTTCCCATGCAAAGGGGGCCTCCACCAACCTTTGGGTTATGATCTGGTCCAGGAGCTTTTTCAGTCTTTGGTCTGATGGGCCGGCTCAATGCAGGGAACTGTTTTCTGCTGGACCAGCTGGGGGCGACTACACTAACCCCCCCCCTGCCCAGAATGGCAAAGCAGGAGTTCCCGAGCAGCACGCACCCACACAACGTAGGCTCGATCTGACATTCCAGTAACTAGGCGTGCACCAGACAACCACCAATCAGTTACTTGGCTGGAATATTATTTTATACTGTATCTGGGGCCTCCACCAGATTTTGTGCCCAGGGGCCTCCACCACATTTAATCCGGCCCTGTCCTCAAGTAATAATGGAAGAGAAATTAATTCTACAGGTGAGTACTCACAGAATTTTCTTTTCTTTTCCATTTTACTTCAGGCCATCAGAAGAATTCAGAGACGAATGGGACCTCCAAAAGCAGTACCCATATTCGGGTGGGATCCCCAAACCTTATTCCTTTCAGGAATAAGACATTCCAAAAACCCTTATTCCTTTCAGGAATAAGACATTTCAAAAACCCTTATTCCTTTCAGAAATAAGACATTCCAAAAACCCTTATTCCTTTCAGGAATAAGACATCCCAAAAACCCTTATTCCTTTCAGGAATAAGACATCCCAAAAACCCTTATTCTTTTCAGGAATAGGACATTCCAAAACCATCTAATTACCACTGTATGTAATTCCTTCCTACCAAAGGCTCTACCTTATAGAATTTGGTAAATGTATGAGCTGAAAACCAAGTAGCGGCTTTGCATACTTGTTCTATTGAAGCTTGATGCTAAAAAGCCCAAGAAGCTCAAATAGCTCTTGTCGAATGAGTAGTAGTCCTAAAAGGAAAATCCTTGCCCTTAGGGAATATAGGCTCTTACCACTGCCTGTCTAATCCATCGCTGATTGTAGACTTAGATGGGGGAAGACCTTTCCGTGGACCCTCAGGTATGACAAATAAGGAGTCCGACCTTGTGTAGCAATGAGATAGTATCTTAGTGCTTTCAATACATCCAGCAATGAAGAATCCTTTCTTTATCGGACACTGGAGTAGGACATAAGGAAGGCAATTCACCTCTTCATTAAGACCGAAACCACCTTAGGAAGAACATCCTGTTTAAAGCAGAAGACGACCTTGTCCTTATGTAACACTAGTGACCAAGCAGAAAGGGGGATGCCCCAGAAACCCCTAAATAGGGGAAGAACCAGAGACTAACAATGGCACTCTATAGTATTTAAAAGATAAGAAAATTTATTATGACATCTGAATCACATACTAAGACACATTAAAACTACGCTTGTTTAAAACACATGTAACATTTATATCCATACTACTAACAAGAGATGGGGGGGGAGGAGGGGAACATACACAGTAGGCTATTTGATAATAAAAATGCTAAAGCCCATACAATTGTGTATCTATAAACTAAAACCTTATTGTTATTATGTACATGAATGTGCAATTATACAGAAAGTGCTAAGTGCTAAGCAAAGTGCATCAGTATCAAACATATAGACTGTGAGAGAATCCAAACCATACAACAAATATACCAAAATACCTGACAATGAAAGTGCTGAGTGCTAATAGCCACTGGAGCCCTCCTCACATGAACAACCCTGGACGCGTAACACTTATGTAACACTAAATAAGGAGACTTAACTGATAAGCTGCTAATTCAGAAACCTTCCTTACTGAGGTTATTGCCACTAAAAAAGAGAACCTTAAGAGTCAATAAACATAATGACGCATCTGCCAGTGGTTTAAAAGGAGGACCCTGATAAAGAGCTGATAAAACCAAGTTCAGGTCCCAAACCAGCAGAAGTGGCTTACGAGGAGGCTGCACATGAGTGACTCCCTATACAAAAAGTTTTGATACATTTATTCACAGCAATGGGTTTCTGAATAAAAAGATAGATAAAGCAGATATTTGTTCCTTTAAAGTACTCAATTGAAAACCTTCATCAAGACCTTTCTGCCAAAAAATCAAATATTCTGGGAACAGAAAATTCTACCAGCGAACCTTCTGGATTCGCACCAAGTGATAATGCTTGCCAGACTCATAACTCATAACATAAATAGTAGATCATTTGATAAATTCTTCTTCCTGGCCTGAATCATAGTCTGGATGACTCTGGTAGAAAACCCCCTTTCTGCCAAGATAAAGTATTCAATAGCCAGGCCGTCCAAGCCAGAACATGTGAATTGGGATGCCTTAGAGGCCCCTGTGTGAGAAGATCTGGATCGTCGGGTAACCTCCACAAGTTGCCCTCAGACATTTTTACTATGTCTGAGAACCAGCTTCTCCTTGGCCACCGAGGAGCCACCAAAATGGTTGGGACTCCCCTGTGAGCTAACCTTTTTTAGTACTTGACCCAGGAGAGGAATCGGAGGGAATGCATAAAGAAGCTTTAAAATGAAGAGTCAGGACATCTGTTGCTGTAGTTAGAGGATCCCTGGACCGAGACACAAACTTTGTAACCTTCCAATTGTGTCGTGATGCACAAACGATCTATAGGGTTGATTCAGAGCCCCTTTCTCATCATTTTTTTGTGTGAAAATTTCTGTTCTCGTCCATTTTTCCATCTCATCTGATTCAGCGAAGCCTTTTTTTCTGCAAGAATTTTTATGTGAAATGTTTTCTTTTTTGTGCGATTTTTTGTTTGGTAGTAATACCTCCAAAAAAATGTTGAGAAAGGGGCTCTGAATCAACCCTTATGTCCGGAATCCCCCAGCACATGCATAGGGATTGAAAAAACCCTCTGACTAAGAGACCATTCCCTCTGATGCACGACCGTTCTGCTGAGTTGATCGGCCTTCAATTGTCCACTCCAGGTATGTGTACAGCCGAAATGCATGAAACCTGTTTCTCGGGCCAAGTAAAATCCAGCTCACTTCAATGAGGGCTTCACTGCTTCAGGTGCCCCCATGGTGCATTCTAGCAAGGAAATACATCCCTTTCTCCCCTCCACAATTGGGACACCTGCGGCCGCGGTGCAAAGAAGGGGTGGTGAGATCCTTGTCTGCTATTAATGCTGATTTTGTTCTTATGAAATGTGAGTGCGCATTTTTTAATATTATACTTTTAAAGGGATAAATTAAAAGCGGTATTACGCTATATTTGTCTACTATTCTTTTTTATGCCCAAACTTGGGCGCATACTCATTGATTGGCAAGGATTCCTTTGAATGATGGGATTTGAAAACATCTTTACTGGCCAAAAATCCTCTGACCGACGAAGATTTAAAGCACTAGGCGAGGAGAAATTGAGGCGTTTATTGAAATGCTTAGCTGATATAGCTATCTGGTAAGAGTAAGCTATCTAGGTGGTGGGCACTTGGTGAAGCAACCTTATCAATACCGAGCACCTCCTCCTTTTGAATCTCCACATACTGGCACTACTATAGTGGGATTTTGTTTTCAATAACTGCAATGGATGATTGAACCACCTGTTTGGACCTTTATGGAAAACTTTGTAGTCCTGTATATGTTATATATATTTTAGGATTTATCTTATTTAAAGGATAATTTGCTCTGTGTTCTCTGGTCTGGTAAATGATATATACCACCGCCGTCCGATTGTCTGTTTGAATCAGGACGGGATTCCCCCTCAGATGGTATGTCCCATGTCTGAAATACAATAGAAACACTCTCAGTTCCAGGATATTTATGGAGAGTCTGCTCCCCTTTGGACTCCACTGTGCCTGTAGTGTTGGTGACTCCATGACACTCCCCCAACCAGATAGACTGGCATCCGTGGTGATGATCTTCCACTGTACTGGAAGGAAGGATTTACCAGTCTGAAGAGGCTGAGGACCAGGCTAGAGACTTGTTGATGGTGTCATGCAAAAAGAGTGATCCCGAGTGTGTGGGTCTCGATCCCAGATTATGAGCAATTCTATCTGCAGGGGTCTTGTGTGAACAG
The DNA here is from genome assembly GCA_027917425.1 of Gastrophryne carolinensis. Classification (NCBI taxonomy): domain Eukaryota; kingdom Metazoa; phylum Chordata; class Amphibia; order Anura; family Microhylidae; genus Gastrophryne; species Gastrophryne carolinensis. The sequence continues at coordinate 407,595,354 of CM051234.1, read as the reverse complement.
TGCAAAAGGTACTAACTCAAGCAAGATACCATCAGGCCCAACAGACATATTCCTTGATGAATCGTCGGGTGAGGGCACGACAAGAGACCCTGTACCCTGGCCTGAAGTAAGAGTCACTTCTGTGTTGAAAAAACACTTTTGCCTGAGTCGTGTCTAATGACATTCCCAGAAAAGAATAACTTTTGAAGCTATGATATGATATTTGATTTAAGAATTCAACTGGATAGTCAGTTATCCAATGTTGATCAGACAGTCTGTGGCACCCTGACATGATGGGGCCCATATCAACAGATAGTCTAAGTAAGGGATTATATGTATACCTGCCAACACCTTGGTAAACACCCTTGGTGCTGAAGCTAGACAGAAGGGTAACGCAACAAACTGAAGATGTGGGCCACCTACAGCAATGTAGGTATGCATCCTTATATATACACTGAGGTTATAAAAAACTCCCGGCTGAAGTAACTTCACTGTGGATCAATAACTCCAATCTCTAAAAAGGCGAGATATAGCAGATCTTAATGCTTCTGCTTTCTGCGGAATTTGGGATACCCCTGACCAAGAGAATCTCCAAGGTCTGGCTCCTGGCTGGTCTGGCTCCTAATCTGATCTTGTAACCTGAGAATACAACTTCCTGTATCCAAATATCTGTTACATGAAGCCTCCAAATCTGAGCAAAATGCAGAAGCGGTCCCCCCACACCTCCAAGAGCGGGGGCGTCCCTTCATGCCTGAGCAGGCTTTGAAGGGGGTCTGGTTTTATTCTGCCAGACACCTGTTGCCTTAATTTGGAACTTTTGTTCTATTCCCCCCAAAAAATCTATTCGGTATCCCGAAGAGGCCGAACCTCTAGCCGGAACCCCGGAGTATTAGAGGCCCTCTGGAAGCAGTATTAGACTTCGGCTTCTGTGGCAGATTAGATGATTTACCACTAGTAGCATGCTTTACCATGTCAACCAAACACCCCACCTTAAAGGGGAGTCCTGTCATTCTTTTTTGGAGGCAATGTCTGCTGGCCATTGCTTAAGCCATAAAGCACGCCTTAAGACGACCACCAGAGCTAGGCCTCTGGCACTTATCCTGCTCAATCCTCCATAGCCCGTATCATATACCTGTTTCACGCGCTTAATCGCGGAGAAGCACTATCCGAGGATGGCATAACCAAAATCTTAAAAAGACCTGGCCCCAGAGCGTCCACCACAGGAGGGTGAGACCATAATTCAATCTGATCTGGAGGAAAGGGATACATAGTATCTAGTACTTTAGGAATGGTTGGAAGACAACCTGCCTTCTGCTATTCCCTACTGATCAGATTAAAATAATGTGTATGCTCCACAACATCCTCCAGAATGGAGGAAATCAAAAACCATCCATCCATCTTAACTGAGCACCCCCTTGTGCAGAGGACTCGACTCGACTTGAATACGAGTCCCTACTGAATGAATCCTCCCCAAAGGAAAACTTCCTGGGAGACTATGGCAGCTACAATATCCTCTTCAAGTTAGAGGATAAATCTTTTATTTAAAAACCTTTTTAGTAGCCAATCCTTCTAAAGGTTTAGGACCACTTGAGGGCTGCCGACAGAGTTTAAAGACTCAGAAGGAGGCTATGGCAGCCACAATATCCTCTACAAAACTCAGAGGATTTTTTCTTTTCAAAACCTTCTTAGTAGCCATATGACTTGCTAAAGGTTTTAGGTCTGCTTGAAGGCTGCCAGGGGGGGTTTTAAGCTCAGAGGGCACTGGCAACAAGGGTCAGAACCCTTGCAGGGAGGAGACAACTGTCTTCCATATCCACTACTACTGTAGCATAACCCTGCACACCGTGCTATCCTCATCCAGTGTCTGTTTGCATACTGGACATGGGGTGAATCCGATTACCCCAGATGCCTCCGTCATGGTGATTAATACTAGATTACCTCCCAGGGGGTCTAAAACCTAGTATATGAACAGTTCCCGATAGTCGCAAGACTATTCTGAGAGCTCAGAGGGTAAACCACATATATTACATATATTGCCAGACTTATCCCACAATCATATATATATATATTTATATATGAATAAAATATAATACACATAATCATTAAAAAAAAATGACCTACCGTCTTAGTAATAAACCGAATACCCCTCTTGCCAGGAGACTTAGGGGGGTCACGCTAAGAGCTAAACCACTACGTGTGCGGACCTTAGACGGCACACTGTCTAGCAATCCAGCGAGAGTAGTGGTGACTTTCGGTAAACACCTTGAGGATCTTTACAAACCAAAGACTACGTTACATGTGCACCTAGCTGAGAACCTGTTTGGACAACTCCAACTACCTTCCCTCTCGGCTAAAAATTTACTGGGCAAGCCAGTCGAGCTCTCCGAAGTCCAGAAAGCCATAAACTCTCTAAAGATAGGGAAACAAATGGGTCCGGATGGATTTACTGCCCTCTATTTTAAAAAATTCTCCCAGGTATTCTCCCCTCGTCTAGTTCAGACGTTCAATTCTCTTAGTAAAGGTGACTCATGGAGCACAGACACACTCATTGCGTCTGTCTCCATGATACCTAAACCTCATGTTGACCCCACTCTCTGGTCCAACCATAGGCCCATCTCTCTATTGAACATAGATGTTAAGCTCCTAGCGAAGGTCCTTGTGACGTGTCTCAACAAATTTGTCGCTTATTTAATTTCTAAAGAGCAAGCAGAATTTATCTCCCAACGCCAAGTGGGGGACAATATCCGCAGGGCAATCAATCTGATCCACCATGCCAGGAAGGAGGGGCGTCAGGCCATGCTATTAACTTTGGATGTCCTTAAAGCCTTTGATACAGTTGCCTGGGATTACCTTCAATTTATACTTAAAAAGTGGGGCCTGGGTTCCTCCTTTATTGCATGGATTGCCTCATTATACTCAAATCCGGGGGCATTCGTTAGATACTCTGGATATTCTTCTAATCGATTTATTCTTGGCAGGGGCACCAGACAGGGCTGTCCCCTTTCCCCTCTATTATTCGCTCTTGCCATAGAGCCCCTTTCCATGCTGCTACAGTCTAATGCCAATATTTCCAGAAAAAGAATAGGGGCCTATGATCACAAGATTTCCTTATTTGCTGATGATATTCTGATACTTGTATCCAATCCTACCACATCCCTCCCTAACCTAATATCTGGCCTACAAATCAACACCTCAAAGTCCCAAGCTCTCAACATCTCTCTTCCAGAAAGGACGCTGGCTCGGCTCAAATCCTCATTTGACTTTTCTTGGCAAGAGCGTCCCATCAAATATTTAGGCGTCCGTTTAACAGCCAACTAGGACTCCCTCTTTGCTGCTAACTACCCTGCTACGGCTAAGGATCTTCGCACCTTGTTATCCTCCTGGGCTAGACTCCACATCCCGTAGCTAGGTAGGATAACGGCTGTGAAGATGACCTGGCTCCCTAAAATGCTCTATTTTTTTCTAGTTTTACCAATACCAATATCAGCCCCTTTTATTAAAGGCCTCCAATCCTCCTTAAATTCTTTCATTTGGGGGAAACAAAAACCACGGGTAAACCGCGCAACACTTTTACAGGCCTAAACATCAAGGAGGACTAGGAGTTCCTAATATTTTGCGCTACTATTCGGCGTGCCAGATCGCTCAAATGTCTGCCGTTCATGCGGGGATGAGTAGGCCGCTGTGGGTGGACATTGAGCAGGTTAGCTGTTCTCCAATAGATATTGCAAACTTGTTGTGGCTGCCCCCAACTGCTTACAAAGCTATTGATAACCCGGTCTTGAGCCACTTTCTCAGAATCTGGAAGGCAAATAGACTGAAAGGAAACCTCTTCTCGCCCCAGTCTCCCCTGCTCTCTATATTGGGTAACCCTGAGTTTCTCCCGGCCTATCGGGAACTGGTAGCCTTCTCCTGGTGGAAGGCGCAAAACTTAATAAGGTTCAAAGACTTTGCCACATATAGGGGCCTACTGGCCTTCTCAGAGCTTCAGTCCCTTAGGGGAATTCTAAAAAGAGAATACCTCCGCTTTTCACAAATTACTCAATATGTAGGCACTAAAATCCCGAAGGGGTTTGTACCAAGGCCCTCATCACCCTTTGAGATCATTTGTGAATTGCAACCTCTTGGAAGAGGGACCGTGGCTGCGGTTTATAGGCTATTGGATGAGGGGGTAGGGGCACCCCTTCCGTCCTACACAGCTAGGTGGGCAGCTGACCTTGGTGTTAATCTCTCGGCCGAGGAATGGCGATCAGCGTGGAAGAATTCATTTACTAAGTTCTTGCACACAGGTGCCCAGGAGGTTAACACTAAGGTTCTTCTCCGTTGGTATCTGGTCCCAGAAAGAATCCATAGATTCTGCCCAGCCTACCCAATGGATTGTTTCAGAGACTGTTGAAACACAGGAACTCCACATCTGGTGGGACTGTAGGGTAGTCAGACAGTTCTGGGCCAAAGTCTTTTACATTATAAAGAAGGCTACGGGCCTGCATCTGACTCCCTCACCCCAACTGTCCCTTCTTAATCTTAAACCCCCTGGCTGCACCAGAACACAATTTGAACTTATTAGGCTTATTCTCACAGCTGCTAAACTGACCATAGCACGATCATGGAAGACCAGGTCCATCTCTAGCGGTAGTCTGATACCCCGTATCAACGAGGTAATGTTCTGAAGAAATAGTTGCCTCAATGCAGGGAGATCTTACCCCCTTCCTGGCTACATGGGAGGGTTGGATTGCCCATTTTCATTCACAAAAATCGGACCGCTACCTCCTTACAGTATAACCTCTCGTCATTTTCACCGCAAGTTGGTCGGAGCTTGGACACCCATCTTTCTTTTTCTCTCTCTCCTCTCCCCCTTTCTAGTCTCTTCCCCTATTCTCCTACTTTTTCTACCCACTTTCTCTCTCCCTTCCCCCCGCCCTGTACTTTCTGTTCTATATATGAAGATAATATGAAGATAATAGCGATGTGTTCAGGTATACATTCAGATGGATGTTTATTTTTGTATCACAAAATCTACAGTATGTCACAAATTGCTGTATCTTCTTTATACTTTCAATAAAAATATTATTGTAAAAAAATGACCTACCTAAAGATTTAGGTCCGCTTGAGGGTGGCCGTGCAGCGGCTCCGAAGCAGCCCCTTTTTGACGGCCAACAACCCCAGTATCAAGCTGCCGGCTTCCAGTGAAGACAGCCAGAGAAGAACCGCAATCTCAGCGGTACTCGGCGCTGCGTCTGGCCGAAAATCTTCCAGTGAGAGCGGCCGGACGAGAACCGCGATGTTAGCGGTACTTGCCACTTAGCCCGGCCGAAAATCTTCCAGCGAGAGGGGGGTAAAAAAGGAGCCGCACACCGTTGCTCGCTGCTATGCTAAGCTGAAAATGTTTCCACAGCGGTGGGTAGATTCAATGCCTTGAGTCGGAGGAGGCGAACACTCCTCATTGATCGCCGGAAAAAAGCCTTTGCTCCCTTCTTGCCACAAATAAAGTAAAAACACATAATTGACACATGGGAAGAGCAATAAAGAGGAAATTAATTCCCCTGGTTCTCCTCAATCAGGCTCACCAGACATAAACCTTATAGCTGCTTTTTCCTGTGGCGGAATTCTCAGCCAAGAGTGTCACTCTTTTTTAAAAAACAAAAAAGTGACACCCCACAGCGCCCCAAGACCCTGGCGCTTACCTTACCATCCTGATCCGAATGCAGCTTAGCTGCGGAGGCAAAGTGGGTCCATTCAGATCAAAGGAGTATAAGGGCCAAGGAACAGTCAGGTTTCTATTACTCCCGCTTCCAAGGCTTAATTCCTTTAAAACAAAAAGTAAATGGAAAGGAGTTCAGATACATCCTTGCAGTTCCACTGCAAGAAAGAAAAACTGAAGTGCATCGAGTCAGCTAGGTGGTTATAGGCCCGGGAGGTGGAGACACACCTTTGTCTTGCAGACCACACCCTTCGGGAAAGGTTAACCCATTCGTCTCTGAATTCTTCAGATGGCCTGAAGTAAAATGGAAGAGAAAACCCATAAGGGAATGTGCTGAAAATTTTTTACACCTGCTCGGGGCAGCTGTAAATAATTAGTTCAAAACTGTAGTAAAAGAAGAGGAGTCAAAACATTGCTGAATCACACTAATTTTTTTACAATTGTAAATTCCAGCTGTATTTTTTTTACTTTAGAATATTTTTTTTACTTTATGAGAGGCGACAAGTGAAAATAATTAGTTTAGAAATCAGGTGTGGAGGCTGATTTATTACTAGCGCCACGTATCGCCATGTGAGCATCTGTATAGCGGCGCTTAGAGCGACCGCTAGTAGAAGCTGTAAGCGGGTGTAGGGCACTGTAACCTAGCATATTGTTTGCTGTATTATCCTGGCATTGATGAATTTGATGTGTGGAGGGCGCTGTAGAAGCGCTGTCCCTGATTCATTGCAGAGCCAATGGAGAAGGTGGTGTCCTAAGGTCAAAGCGCCCAAGACTACACCAAATCTAACAAGACGACAATGCTGCAGCGAGCGATAGGTAGCACCAGCTCACTGAGTCCGGCACTTGGTGCTCCACAACATTTTTAAGGAAAAACTACACACACACAGCATCGGCGCTCTAAAGCTGGGCGCTGTAGCATAGAGCACCAGACGCTGTGTGATCAAAGTCTGTTTCTGAACATATATACACTAGTAACAAAACGAAAACACATGGAATTACATTGTTTTAACACTGGGACACATACAGTTCTGCATAATAATATTAAAAAAATGTATAAAAGTTTGTTTGCAGCCAGGAAAGGTCACACAATGATTTGAGCAAAAAAAATACATTTTAATTGCCCAACACGCTATTTAAACACAACCAAATGAAACCCCATTGAAATGTATGGGAGAGCGACACTGAACCCCTTTGAAGCTGCGGGCGCACAGCGGAGCGCGTGGGGACAGAGTGGTTGCCTCCAGGGTTCCTGTATCTTACAATTGGCGGTATTGTTGTAGCTATTTGTAATGTTTGATTCAATGTATGATTAAGCTTTTTTGCAAGCCCTTGCTTCATATCTGCTCTTTAGAGCACCTTATGTGTGTTATATGCTTATCTATAATTGAATGTTGATAGAACAGCACTAAGCACTTTATTGGTATTGTGTGTTACTTGAATCTAGTTTTATTAGGTTTTATGCTTTAGTTATGGAGTTTTACACTCCCTCCTAGTTTCACTGTCAGTTACTTTGTCACTTATATAGAGCACATTGTCTTGCATGTATTTGCTTATATGTTTCGGTGCTGGATTAGTTATATAAAGGGATACATTGTTATAAAGGGCTTGCTTCACAGCTAATATATATTTATATATACAAAACAATAGATTTTATTTAACTTGTGACATTTACCAATTAAAACAACATCAACACACAAGACACATTAAAAACCACTAGTACATGGCCTCCAGGTCTCTTGTTCCATAAAGAAAAATACATTCAATATATACCAAATTTTCTTTAAATGGACTATCTACACATCAAAAATATATATACTGGTGGAAAGAAAAAAACATATTAGAAAAGCTGATCTAAAAATAGGTATCAAAAATTTATTTTTTACATGACCTGGTGGTGTGCCCCAAAAAATCTTTTGGATTCTATGTTTTCCTTGGTTTTGTTACTGAACCTAGAGCGCCGGCGCTATACACTGAGCCTCCTCTAGTAATACATGTGATGCTATGTGACGCTGTTAGAGGCGCTCACTAGATTTGCTTTCTTAAATGTGGCTTCACATATAGCACCCAACGTTCACAAGACAATACGTGCTGCTAGGTAGCATTATCTGGCGCTAGCCTTTTTTAAATAACGACCATAGTTTTTTTTTTTGTTGAGTCACAAGAATTTGAAAAAACTGAAAATGTATTTTTTCTCAACAAACAGACTAATTTCTTGTTACAATCTTTGTTGAGTCGAGCCCAATGTGTTGGTTGCTTACCTTGTCCGCAGTCAGTTGGAGTGGCAAAGTTTTCACCACTCATAAGCACAGTATATTTGCTGCCAGCACGAATTGTTGCCTGCCATGTGGACATTGCTACTGGGGGCTCCTGACATGGAAAGAGAGCTCTGTTGTTGATTGGAGAGCCAAATGTGTAAACACAGGGCCTTATCGTAAAGAAACAAAAATAATCAGCATAGTTACTATAGAAAAGCGATTATATAAAGAGGCATTGGCCTTGATTCACTAAGAGTTGAAAAAAATTCTCATGGTAGTAAAGAATTCAATTCATGAGAAAAAAGTCTGAAAATGTCACTGTTAGTGAATCACCAGATAGGAAGACAATGAAAGACAATGGCACTTTTTTACTCCTGGAAAAAGTATTTTTACCCCTTTTTACCTGTGGAAAAAAGTGGCATTGACTTTCATTGTCTTCCTATCTTGTGATTCACTAACAGTGGAATTCTCTGGCTTTTTTCTCATGAACTGAATTTTTTATATAAGAGTTTTTTTCAACCCTTTGTGAATCAAGGCCATTGTTTTCATCTGATTTCTCTATGAAATGGTAGATGCATGGCTTTCAACTACCAGTGATTTAGCTGCAAACAAGTGATGCTGTGTTAAGAATAGGTGTCTGGAGGCTCCCTGTGTTCCTGTAGTCATTTCTGCTTTACACATACAGTATTACCAACATTGACATCTACTTTGGAAAACCTCTATGCATAGGTGAAACTCTTATATCTTGAAGATTGGTTAGCAATTGCTACCTCAGCTGCTCAGAGGTCAATAATTGTCTTAGCTATAGAAAATATTTTGCTGATATCTTATGCCTTACAAGTAAGCTAAGTTTAATCCTTCTGTTACATCTAATGGTTTAATGGGTTGTGGAGCCAAAGGGACCTTATTGCATATGTTCTGGGAATGCCCAATAGTAAAATAATTGTTGAACCAGCTTTAGGATTTATCCAAAGACAAAATATTATATAATATCCTTCTAGCACTTCTGGTGAACAAGATACATAACTTGAAGACATTTAAACGTACATTGGTTACTTGCTTATTCACAGCCACAAGGCAAACAATAGCAGGTGCACGACTTAAATCTGAATTCTAATTAAAATAAAAAATTCAAGAACATTTGGGGGCATGCTAAAGATCTGATAAAGTAAGTTTACCTTTGGGTAAGCACAATAGCAACAATTTAACAAAAAATTTTACATAGCACATAGGGTGCAGTTTATTTCAAACTTATTTCCAAAAATATTCTTATACCATTGGAAAAATGATATACCTCACATGTAAAAATAGGGATAGGGATTTTTTTTTTGGGGGGGGGGGGGGATTAGAACAAATACTTTTTGAGTGTGTTTAAAGGGGCTCTGTAGGCAAAGTGCATAAACTATCATTCGGCAGCTCACCTCCTAAAGGTTGCCCAGAAGCAGAAACAAGTTAAACAGTAGGGGCACACCCCCTAAATTCCTTTGTCATAGACCACCAATCAGTGGGCTCTTCTGGTGGTCTATAGTTCCGCCCCGTTTGTCAGCTCAGCAAGATTGAGCACACCAGCAACGTCTATTAGTGCTTCGGTCAGCACCACATTAGCATTTTAATCGTCATTGGCTGTCTGTGTGGTTTTGGTAGGTGACACAATCACAGCTTTGCAATAAGACAATAGAGCCTGCATCCCCTTCTTTCATTAGACTGTGGGCACTGTTGTTTAGAAATGACTCTGTTGGTGTGTCTAAACTGATTCTATCTAATGTATAAGAACACTAGCAATAGGGGATGGGGGGAGCACAGCCAGGGTGTTTGAAGCATAATATGGGGCTCCTACAGACCCAGCCTATTCTGATTAATATGCAGCATCACAGCTCCAAGGGCCATGCTTTATTTTTCAGAAAATAAATCATAAGGTGAAACTGTTGAAATGTTTATCTTGGCCATTTCTTCTTCATTTTAAAAATGGAAATCAATTTAAGACGGTGCTAAACGTAGCCTGACACAATGGTCTAACAATTGCCCTTGCCTGCTGTATTCCTTTAAGTTAAAAAAAACTCATTCAGATGTAAGTTTCAGTTCACACTGGAAAGTACACCCAAAGGTTTACTTGTGTCACCATATCTTTAGAAGGACCCTGAATGTCAAATGAGTAATTGACATCTATCTAACTAGAGAGCAAGTTACTTTCTGTAACATTTAATCCCCTTTTAGGAAATATATGCAAATTGATTATTTAATGGAGCTTATTTAAATGACTGTACTGATGTATAAGCAGTAAAGCAATAATGAATTATATTTTATGCAAACCCCCCTTCTTATTTTTCTTTTTTTTTTCAGCATTTAAGGTAGATATTTATACTGCTGTAAAAGGATGAAGAAGTTTTTAAGCTTTATAGTCATCCCTGAAACTTATGGTTAGGTTTTCTAAAATTTTAGAAAAAAATGTAATAATGTTGTTAGCTATGTATTCGTGCCTAAAATTGTCAGGAAAAAAACAAAATTTTAATTTCTTATATAATTATACTTTGGCATTACTTCTTTTGTTAACCTGTTCCTTATCCTGCGTTTTGTTTTCTCTTTTATTACATATGCATGTATAATGCTGTAATTTCACCACATTAACAGCTCTGTTCTATCTGATAATATATAACAATGATAATTATTAGGGATGAGCGAACCGGTTCGGACGAACCGGAATTCGCTCCGAATTTCAGGGAAAATTCGATTCGACACGAACCCGAATTTTTTTTGGTTCGTGCCGATCGAATTTTCCCTGAAATAAAAAAAAAAAAAAAATGCCGGCATGGTGCGAGCGGGCAGGCCGGCTACGCTGTCAGCGGGCGACGGAAGCCGGACCGCTGACAGCGCAGCCTGCCTGCCCGCTCCCACCATGACGGCGTTTTTTTAAAAAGCAAACACTTACCTGCATGGTCGGAGCGTGGAGGCCGGCGCCGCTCTCAGGCGCCCTCTGATGACGCGTCCTCTGATGACAACTGAGAGCGGCGCCAGCCTCCACGCTCCGACCATGCAGGTAAGTGTTTGCTTTTTAAAAAAATGCCGGCATAGTGGGAGCGGGCAGGCCGGCTGCGCTGTCAGCGGGCCGGCGGTGGCCCGCTGACAGGCGTAGCCGGCCTGCCCGCTCCGCCATGCCAGCATTTTTTTTTTCAGATGAGCGATTCGTGAAAGTTCGATTCGGGCGAACCCGAATTTCTTAGGGAAATTCGGCGAATCGCCCGCATCGAACTTTCAAGAAGTTCGCTCATCTCTAATAATTATTCTCAATTTTATTAATAAGATTGAAAAAAAGTTAAGAAAAGTCAACTATTCCGAGTTCAGACAACACATAAAGACACAACAAAACTTAAACCCATTAAATATTATTAATGGCTTCATAGTTTGGAACAAATGGTTTCCTGAATATGGACATAGATTTAAAGAGTCTAATTTCTTCTAGGATCAGCTAGGTTCTTTGAAGTTGTTTTTCTCTTGATGTTCATGTCGTTTACTAACCTTTACTAGATAGTATCAGAACATATTTTCTTTAAGTGTATTTAACATATATTTCAGTGTAGCTCCCTAGGAAGTCAGAGATTTAGTGATAAAATAGTGAAGGGATGGGCATGGTCTAAAGTGTAGTCTGGATTGAGCTTTGTAACAAAAAGCGACCAGTAGAAAGAAAGTGTTTAACATGTAAAACTCAGATAAACCCGGGGGTTAAAAATAAAAGATTTAAAAAATGTAGTTAATAAGCCCACCCGACTTAATGGAGAGCTGCAGCTACAGTACCTAATCATCTAAAAATGTAAAATTTCTACCGGCAGCTGTATTGTGAGCTGGGCTTCCAATCCCTGTCATTTAAATTATCTCTGAATAGAGAGGGATGGTAAATTGTAGCCTTTGATCCAAGCTTAGGGGATGTAATCCTGTTAGAGGCCAATGTGCTACAAACTTGACCTTTTTTTGCTGTGATCTAGATTTTAAGTAGGCATAAAAGAGATGCCAAGAATTTGTTCTGTGTCTAAATGGCAGCTAAATCCATGTGTATTAGATGGTATAGTTATGTTAGACAGACAGTAGCTGATTGAATACCAACCTTCCACTTTGGTCTTTGGTCCATTTCACTGACCTTCCATTTGCTGTTGTTTTATACCATATTCTTATGACAGATGGAAATTCCTGTGGCACTTTAACTCCAGCTTTTCTGATATGTACACTCCATGGGTCAGTATTAAAAATGAGCTCTTCACATCCAGGTGCCAGGCTGCACAGAGTATAATAGGACAATTGTTCCTTCCATTGGCTAGCTGGTAACGATTCAAGTCCAGGCGGCATTTGGTGGATGGTAGGGCCTTGCTGCTCAGGTCCAAGACTTGATTGGGAAGAGACTATGCTTTTTCCTATACCTGGCACAGCAGTTACATCTATCTCTTCAACCTTTACCACCAATAAGTCACAGCAGTCCAGAACTACAGAAAAATCATCGCTCACTTGATTCGCTCTGTCTAAAGTGTTCTCTGAACTAGTAATCCCAGGATTCTGATGCCTGTTGCCATAGTGATCGCACTTAACAGGCATATCTTCTTCACCTATGGCAGTGTGAGTCTTACTACTAACTGATGTGCATGCGCCTAAATTTAATACAGAAGTTCCAGTTTTTTGGCCTCCACCTGATGAACTAGGACAAGATGGACAAATCTCTTTTATGAAATCTTTACTATTGACAGGCTGAAAGAATAGCACAACATTACCAGATATGATCTCATTGTCAAAGCACACATCTAGGTCCAGAGCAAAATGCTTCACAAGTATGTGACTTGTATTGGCCATCAATGGTAAATCCTCAGTCTCTTGCTCCATCTTCAGTTTTGTTACGAAAGTATAAAAGGGGCTAGAGGAAATCTAGAAGAAGAAAAATGTATATGAACCAAAACAAAAGCATAAACCACACGCAGGGATAAAGCTAACATTTAAAGAAAATGACCCCCACCATCCTGGGTGATACAAACGAGCCCCTAAACTGGTGCATGGCCTTGGTTTCCACAGAGGAGGGGCTTGCTTTTTATATTCTGTAACATTTTATTAAAAAAGTTAAAAATAACATTAAATAACACTCTTGTGTATATTTAGATTGATCAAAACTATACAGGTATGTGTAAAATTGTCTTTCACTAGAAAAAAAAAGCAGCATAACATTTTTGCACATTTTACTTATGCAATCCAAGTAGCACAAAACTTACGCTAAAATAAAAAAGACTTTGATAAATCAAATGAACTTTTTAAATCTTTTTTAATCAGGTTCTTAGTACTAGATTTGTCCCAAGATTTGTTTCATAAGTACCGCTTTCCATTTTTTCTCTAACTCTCCCAAGTACCACCTGGCTGCTACATATGGGTTGTCAGTCACAAGACCAAAACCATTTAAAGTCAATAAAATGAACACAAATGCTCATAAATTGTCTCCGTCACATTTAGATGCAATTCAGGCTCAGGTAAAGTTTAGAAAGAAGCAGATCAGGTTGAGTACAGGTCAGGCCACAGCCTTGTTGCCAGTGACATAACGGGCAGGCTGATTCATTACTAGCGGCAGGTAGCGACAGATGAGCGTCTGTAGCAGGCATTTCTGAGCGCCCGCTAGTATTCGCAGTGCTCGGCCGTGGGTTGCTACTTCATAGCGACTCAGTCGCTGTGCAGTAATGTTGAATACATTGTGAGGAGTCGCTATTTGACCAGTACAGCACTGTATGGGAGCGCATGTTAGCGACTGCTCATAGCGACTGACTCACATCATATTCAGCAAAGAAACAGCCTCACAAACTCTGGCGCAGAAACATGCTTGTTTGAAGCCCAGAGCGCCGGAGGCTGTGTGTTTAAAGTCTGTTTTTCAGCATCTATCCACTAGTAACAAAGCGAAAAAATTTGAAATTACATGACAACATGAACACATTAATGCCAGACCTGTAATGTCATTTCTGAACAAATATATGAAAAATGACAAATTTGTCAAAAAACTGCTTTTTCAATGCCAGAAGAGGTCACAGAATTATTTGATATTTTTGATTTTTTTGAAAAAAAAACAAAAAAACCCCATTTAAAGAGAAGAAAAGTCCATTGAAATGTATGGGAGAGTGACAGGTAGCGAGAGGTCATACCTGGCGCTGTGCAAGGCTGAACGCCGGCGCTGCTGATGAATCAGACGCTACATGGCGCTATCCCAGTCGCTAAACAGATTCTGCTTGATAAATGTGTAATTGCGTGCCGTGTCCGGCGTTCACCAGTCACTACCTCTCATTAACCAGCCACTACCTGACGCTATCCCTTCTTAAATAAGGGCCTAAATATGATGGAGACCTGGTGCAAACATTAAACGGGGCCCATGGCATGGCTCCTTTTTTCTGTTATTTTAACTCAATTGGATGCAAATAGACATTTAAAGCCCATAACAACAGACACAAATGGAGCTTCTTTTTTTGTACATAATGCGATGTGTGCACAAATCTGATACATTAGGCAGAGAAGCATTAATTATTATTATAATTACTATTATTAATAAAGGTTATTCCATGGCGCACTGTGGAATTACAAACAGGGTAAAACAACTAACATACAATTCATGACAGAAAGGCACAAATACAGAGTCATACTGAAATACACTAGGAGAGATAACCCTGCCCTTGTGGGCTTACAATCTAGAGGATAATGGTGGAGACAAAAAGGTAGGTCACAAGTAATACTATGATGGCATCAATAATAGGCCCCCCTGACCTTCTGGGCTCCAGTGCGGTCGCTACATCTGCACCCCCTGGAGTTACGCCCCTGCCTTTCATGTACCACCAGATAGGATCTTGAGTACCACCAGTTCTACTCGTACCACTGGTTGGGAACCTCTATCAAAATCTGGGGGCTCGGCTATTTCAACAAATTTATTTAGCAACACACCAGGATTTACCAGCTGCATGGGAAATAAAATAAGCTAGCTGTGATTTTACACTTAGCCTGCGCTATTTCTTTAAATCGAAATGGTTTCACATGACATAGGAACTGGGATGTCTGGGGCCCACAAGGGAAGCTAAGTTTCAGGGTTCAACTACAGTTACATGCAAATTGTACCAGTTTATTCTTTGCTTCTTATCACTCAATAGAAAAAACATCACTAGAACTAGGGTACTCAGAGCAGGGGGCTCTGAATTCAGATCCCACCAGGGGATTTCCATGTAGGCCAGTCTGTGCACCATCTGTGCAGGATCCACCTAGCATTGAAACTGTACCGAAACCAAAAACAGCTAACCATTTTGTTCCCAAGCTCTCATTGGGTAGTGCTGAGGTTATTAGCACCATAAAACCAGGGCAACCAGGGCAGGGTTTTTTTGTCAATCATAGATCTTTATTGAGGTAGATAAGACAATCGAAAGAGGCAATCGAAAAGAGAACAGTTTCATACAGCAGACAAGTCCAGAACATGTATTACACAAAGCCATAAGAATGATCACTACCTGTATAATCAGCTGGACCGCTGCTATCTCCACCCTCCTGACTATCACCTGGATTGAGCCCCACCGTTCTCATACACCGGCTTTTTTACTTTATGGAAGGAAGGGAAAATGGGGATAGGGAACAAGGTAGTAAGGTTGAGAAGCAGGAGGGGGTGTGGGGAGGGAGAAAGAGGGGGAGGATAAGGAGGGGAGAGAGCAAGGGGAAAGAGAAGGAGGGGTAGGGGGAGCGTCTCTCTGGTCCACCCCCCCAGGGCCACCCCCCACACCAGGCACCTCCCGCCGCTGTACCAGTACCCCGCATGATCATGCTGTACACCACAGTTGCTTGCCTTCAGCAGACTCTGTGAACATGACCCACGGCAACCACAAGTACCTATGCTTTTCCTCCGAGCCCCTGAGAAGGGCCTCGACTGGTCTTCCACTGGGCCGGAATGCACGCCCTAGCTGCGTTCACCAGATGAATAGTTAACGACTTTCTATTTTTCCCAACTGCTCCGCTAACAGAGTGCAGCAGTAGTGCCTCCAGGGAAAGTGGGATGTCACCTCCCGTTACCTTGCGAATCCACTCTACAAGACTCCTCCAGAAGCCCTGTATTTTTTCGCATTCCCAAAATATGTGGAGAATGGTACCTTGCGCCCTCTCACACCTCCAGCAAAGTGGCGAGACTGATGGGTACAACCAATGCAGCGTTTGAGGAGTCCTATACCAGCGGCAGAGGATTTTATACCCCGCCTCCTGATATGAATTGCTAACCGACGCTCGTTGTGTTAGCTCAAGAATTTTCTTCACTTGATTTGGAGAAAAGGTGACTTTAAGGTCCCTTTCCCATGCTCCTATAAAGTTTGGCACGAAGGTCTCCCCTGGATCTACCAGTAATTGGTATACCATGGATAGTGCTCCTCTAATCGGCTCTGATGAAGAGCACAACTGCTCAAATGGCGTTAGCTCCCTCCCAAACTCTTCGGGGGGGCAAGTTGCCAAGAAAATGCGAGATCTGAAGCGCTCTCCAATGCGACAAGTAGGGTTGGTCCCCCCACACCACAAGCTCCTGCTGGGTTTTCCATCTGGAGCTGCTCAGAAAGTCATAAGTGGTGCCTCTACCGGGCGTCCTTCACTTTTTAAATCCCGCATCTAAGCGGCCTGGGATGAAATCCAGAGCCCCTATGACTGGTCTGAGCGGGGAGGGTGAGGGGGCTATGTTTTCCTTAGCTTGTCTGGCCCACACCTGTAGGGTTGGGCCTATTGTTGGGTGTGCACTAAGCACGCTCGGAATCGTGCTGGGAGACCAGGGTAGGCCCGCCAGTGGGACCGGGCACCACGTCTGCTCCAATTGGACCCACCCCTCGTGTTTTCCGTGGAGGTTCCAGTCTACGGCAGGGTTTTTTTTTTTGTTTGAGACGCCCACCATGGAAACCTGGTGGACCAGTTTAAGCCTGCAGGTGTCTAAACTGCCAGGTACAGTACATAGAGTGCAGATAAAAAGAGCTGAATATTACATTGAATCAATTTCTTGCAATGTATGCGTAAACTTTTTTTCAGTCCATAATATGATGTTTTACTCCTTATGATGGCAGTTGGTTGCAGGATTCATCTTTACATTACATCTGTATAAGGAACTTATGATATTACATCGATAATGTGAAAAATCAAATGTTAAACATTGTCAGACAGCATCTTGGCTTTACATCTGCTGTTTAAAAGTAACACCTGGAGGAATGTATGTGCTTACAGCTAAATACAGCCTATAATTGGAATGCGGTATATGGAAAATGCTGAAGAAATTCCAATCTTTCAATGATGTACTACAAAAATACAATATTGTTTGATAAAAGTAGCACTCCAGGCAAACTAAGAAAATGCTTAATCCGGCATAGTTGTAGATATTATGTATGGACGTAAGCAATTCTCCAGGCATTCAGTGTATGTATTAAAGTTACCCTGTGCTGTCAGCTTGCCAGAATAACAACCCGAATAAAATCCATCTGCCTGTGTTTGAACGGCTGGGCTTGATCACATGCAGGCCTTTTATTGGCCATAGAGGTAACAAGGAAGGAGACCCTGAACTCCTTTGTTGACAATGCCTCCAGCCTGGTGCTGAGGTGTATTTGGGCATTTAAAATAACAAAGCTTACCCCTCTCTGGGAGCAACACAGTATACAGCAGCCCTGCTGCCACGTCCAGGACAGGCAGTCTTCCAGCACCTAGGGCATGGGAGCAGGAATCTTGAGCAGGTAAGTTAAGCATGGTTTATTATTTTAATGTCCGAATCCTCTGGGCCAGCATGATGTGAAAAAAAATTATGTGGATGAGTATATTCCTGGACTTCTGGCCTTACCAAGGTTCCTGCAGATGGGCATCCCAGATCAGTATGCCCCCAGTACAAGGATACAATAGCCATGTAGGCACCTAAAGTATGCTTTATGTTATATAAATGTAGTGTATGCTCTCCATTTCTCCTTAAAGGAGCAGTATCGCGAAATTTGCGATAAATTGTATAATTATAATAGCTCAGTCCATTTGCTGAATAGGGGGATCTGCTGGCTTGTATTTAGTGAGCTGCTTCATTTAGCCCACTGGTCTCCTAGCAACACTTTACCTCAGAGGCTGACACTGTAACGGCTGTGTGTGTGTGAGGTGCTGCTTTTGTTATGAGACCAGGTGACTCAAATGTGTAAAATCTATACAAAATAAACTAAACTGACTGAAAACGACTGAAATTCTTCTTTGAATAACTGTGCAGGAAAATCTAAAGGTATTAACGTGGAACAAAACCCTGAGTGGCCGACCCTGAAGTCTATAGGACCCGGCCATTGACCTTCCCCCTTGGGCATTCTAAATCAGGATACCCACTATGTGAAACGACCCCTGGATAACCACAGATCCCCCCATTTTTCTGGCGCGCTTACGCAGATAGTCATTTAGACAGGCCGGGTGGCCAGGAAGGTTACTGCTCAGGCTCCCCATCTGCGTGCAAACAGAACTGATTGGATGAGAGCCCACACATGTGCTGTGGGACAGGGAAAGGTACGTTTTCACAGGCGAACGTGGGGATTTCACATATCAGGGCATCCCAAGTCGGGATGCCCCTATGGGCACAAAACAAAACTCCAGATAGTGAAAATCCTGGGTTGGGCTTTGCTCAAAACACAAAAAGCTGAAAGAAAGATCATATGGAAAAAAAAGAGAAAATGGTAAACTGAACAATTTTGCAGCAGATCCAACATGAAGGGAAAACTGTCAAAATCAGCTAAATGACTTCTAGAGCTTTTCTCTCTGTTTTAGATATATAAGTTCTGGCCAGGCAATGTTGCAATGTTGTTATCTTATGCTGGACGGCTGCCAGCACTGAACAGCTGATACTTTGATACATTCTCCTCAGCGTGGAACTGATACATTGTTGCACCCCTCTCCTCAGCATGGAACAGGCCAGAGTGTCGGCGCCTGACACTGACAAGACATAAACATGAGCTATTAGTCTCCAGCTGCTCAACACACACATCATTTTTTTCTACATTTGTAATTCTTACTCCAACACTTATCTACATTCAAAGTACCATTTAAATATAAGTCACCAAGAAAAATTCGCGATACTGCTCCTTTAATTTAGGGGTCTGGAATTCCCCACACAACAGTTGGGGCCTTCAAGCATGTCCTTCTTACCCCAACTTCTTCTTAAATGAGTATTATACAAATAGTCTAGAACGGAAATCTTCTGCTTTCTGAATGGTCTAACTACTACTCCAGACAAATGCTCCTCAAGAATAGGCAGGCTTCCAGATAGTCTGTTATACTGTATGCAGGATAGTAATCCTCAGGTTGCCCAACACTGACTTTGTAGGGGTAAATGAAGGTTACATTTATATTACACCAGTGGGGCTCAACCTTACTCTTCTTTAAGGGTCACCAACAGGCCAGGTTTTGCAGATTTGACTGAGAACTAATTATATAACCTTTGCATCTGTGTGGATATCTGAAAACAGGTCTGTTGGTGGCCTTAAGGAGGAGGGTTGAGCACATGTGTATTAAATTACCCACGGACCCCCTAGCCCCCCTTCCCTGAAAGGGGAAATAAGGTGTGCCATGATTAGTGATATAGCTGTGCAGCTCCTCTGGATTTGCAATTTAGGGCCTGATTTATCAAGCACTTCTTTCAGAAAGTGGTGCAAATTAGGGTAGTAAAAAATATAATAGAATATCTTTTTTCACACATGTGAATGTTGCTGCACTATAATAAGCACATTTGCTAAAACATTAGCAGTGCAGCAACATGCTGAAAATGTATAAATCATACTTTGCACTACTCAAATTTGTACTGAAATGGCATTGTCTGGCAGAAGTGCTTGATAAATCAGGCCTCCAGTGTTTGGTAGCAAGAGAGAGAGATCGGCTTTAGAGGTTGTTTGCCTCCATGCCCCCTCGTACAGTGTTCTCCAACTCTCTCCTCAAGGCCCACTGGCAGGCCATGTTTTGTGGCTCTCCAGCACTGACTTGTCTGTGTGTCTGTGTTAAGATCGGCAAGAGATGGCCTGTTGGTGGCCCTTGAGGTGAGGGTTGGGGAACATTGCCGTTTTTGAAACATTGTAATGGAGTGCACCTTTAAACCTTAAAGCATAGTGTGACATTGAGAGATACGCACACTTCCCATAATACAACATCACTCAGATAACCACTTCTACTGCATTCAGAGAAAATGAGACAATTTACTAGAAGTGCATTCAGGGTATTCCTTAGAGATTGCTCAAGAAGACTTTTCAAGTTTATGGTTAAATACTTAAGCTATATTATTACATATTAATAGTCAGTGAGACCATTAACATTCTGGATAATGACCCTCTTTTCTTGCTGGCAAAGCAAAAAAAAAAAAACCTTGAAATCAACAAAACATAACATTTAACAGAATAGATCATATCTGCTAATCGAAAGTAAGAAAGCACAACAGCTTTTTTTCACTGCAGTGTGTCAAAGATGCTCTATTTAATTTTGTTAGTCATATTAATTACTAAGGATATTTGCAGACCAGATATACCAGCTAGCCTGTTTTCCTGAAAATAAGACAGGGTCGTATATATTCATTTTTGCTCCAACGTCAAGTTTCTTAGCATTCTAGGTACTCTCTTCTAAGTTCCACTGCACTGTAAGTGCAACTGTAAGCAACTGTAAGCAGCCACAACATTCTAAAATATACGTTTGGGATCGGAGTGATGCCAGTGGGGCTACCCAATCACTTTGTGAGAGTCTGGAACTTGTTTTTTTGGAGGGTGTCTGTTTTTCTTAGTGAAGGGTCTATCTGTCCTGCTGCATTCTATTGCCAATTGATTTGACTTTTTTACATGCATAGCTGCCTGGACACTATTTGAATTAACTTTTTTTTGAGATGTAACGAGGGCTTATTTTTGGAATAGCATTCTCAAAAATCTAGAAATATCATGCTAAGGCTTATTTTCTGGGTAAGTCGTGTTTTAAGGTAAACCGGGTGGTATAATAATTAGGTGCACTGGCTCCTTTAATAAGAGACAAACTCACGATTCCTAGGCTCAGATTTATTAAGACTGGTGTGAGGAAAACTAGAGCAACATTGCGTGAAAGACATCAGTGTAAGTTAGAGAGGGAGACCTTCAAAACATTTGTTTGGAATAAACAATATCTGCTAAAACAATCTGCACAAACATCCTAGATGACAGGAGAAGGGGTTACATTTAAACACTGCATGGAGCGTTGTTAGGACATGGTGGCCATGCAACAACCATCTACTACTCCATCCATTTGGAACATCCAGGGTAAAGAATCCTGTCTGGGCCTTTGGCAACCATATTGCTTGTGAGCACTGTTTAGGTTTGGCAAAATAGTAGGTTCACACACAACTGCAAGCCTCTGGAGGATGCTACGGCTTGCGGTCCACGAGACTCCAGAGCCACCAGCAGCTTTGAATGCCCATTTGCTGCTTTGTAATGACATTTTAGCTGCTGGTCTCTTAATCTGATGAATTTGTCCGGCAGAAATTTTCCTCACAATGTCTTTATCTGCACTAACCTGCCTGTGCTCTGAATCAGCCACAGATCTCTTCACAGAATGATTAACGCGCTAAAGTTTCAATGAAATATGTTTTTATTCCTTGTTCAAGGAGTTGCACTATTAGATGCTTTTCAGCTGAGAGATCCTTTTAGTTCCCATATTGCTTGAAACACGTGGTTTGTTTCATGATGTGGCGCGTCCTTCTTAAATAGTTGTCCTTTTATTGGGCTGACTTGGCAAACTAATTATCACAGATGTTTGAGAAACAGCCCTGAGCCACATACTACCCATAAGTTTAATTGCAAAACAAAAAAAATATTCTATATGACTTAAATCTAATTAAAATAATTATTTGGAACACAGTGTATTCTAAAGTAGAAATTGCAGATATATGTATGAACTACTCTGGAACACACTCATGTTGTTGTTGTGCTCTATTCTTGGTCTAGTTATGTGACCTTGGCAGTCTCATGTAAATTATAATATGTAAAAGTACACTCCTTTATTGGGGGACTGGCTCTATGACACCTCCTGTCACTACTAAAACAGCAATGTCAATTCTATATGGAAGATTTTCAAAAGAGCGAGATCTCTTGATGCTCATCTTAGCTCCCGTTGGACACAGTTTGGGATTGGGGAGTGGTGCACTGGTACCTGTCTAGATTAACTTCTGCTGGTAGAGGTTACCAATCACGAAATTCTTTGGGTAGATACAAGTATTAGTAGCACCTCTCAGTGTATTTCCAAAGTTATATCATGGGGAAAAAGCCTCTCATAACTGGGAGGTGCTAAAAAGGTTCTAAAGATCAGAAATCCCCCATTATTATAGAATATATTGATAGTGTTCTTTAGTAGCTAATATAGCACTTAACTGCAATCTGTTCCCCAAAAGCTAGTAAAACAGTCGAGTTGAACATTTTTCACACATATGTATAAATAACCACTCCTCTTGGTATCTAGCATGTTTCAACAGCTTTTTAATATTATACTATTTTCAAGACAGATCGCCTGTAAGGTCTAAACACACACACATTTTTGTTTAGTCTATCTAAATTCATGTTGATCAAATCAAACATCATTCAAATAGAGATAGAGTACATACGGTCCTCCATTAATGTGGCCAGTCACCAGGAGCAAAAGATAAAGATATGGGATTCTTTTGGGACTACAGTAAGAAGTCCTGTGAAACCAAGCTTGGAAACTGAAACTTCAGGGATTGGGGGGGGGGGGGAATGTGGCGAGGCTACGGGAAAATGTACAATGCGGCCAAACACCACCAGCCAAATAGTAGGTTTAAGGCAATGGGATTCCTTTGGGACCCTGTGAAGCCCTGTGAAACCAGCCTTGGAAACGGACACTTCAGCGATTAAGGGGAAGTGATGTGGCCCGGCTATGGGAAACTGTGTAATGCAAACAGCAAAGCTTTTAAAAACATAAAAATAGTGGGTCAAGCCAATAAAATTCCTTTGGGACTATAGGAAGAAGTCATGTGAGGTGGTGAGCAGAATTTGTTTTTTAAAACATGACAAATACTGGGTCAAGGTAAAATGATTCCTCTATGTAATCTTGTGAATGGGAGGGAATCATGTGATGGCAAATCATTCACCAAAACAGTATTTTCGTTTTGACCTCTCTCTACCGGTCAGTCAATGCATGGCAATGCAGGACCACATTCGCCAGCGAAGCAATACAGCCCATCAACTCTGTCCTATCCAGATAAGGTACATAGAAGAAAGAGTCAGATCAAAGCATTCTGAATGAATCAGTGTATGTTCAGACCCCAACATCTCTATAACAATTCACATATTCAATCTTGCAGGTACACATTTGTTACCTTGCCCTTATTGTTTACATCTATAACTGAAATCTAACATTTTAATTTTCTACTTATCTGAAACATACGTTACACTCCATCACAAAAGATTTTTAGAAATATTCACAGAGCCCCCTATCCCTCCTATTCCCCCATCTCATTTTTATTCTTTCTTCCTACTATGTTCTTTCCCCTTTTGCTTCCTTGTGGGAATTATAGCACTCTCGTATTGTTGGCAGCAATTTGTAACATTTATGAAAGAAATATTGTTCTTCGTGTCAAACACGAATCATTGTTTATCATATGTACATGTGCTGTATGTGCATTGAAAAGAAAATAATATGCACGTCTTTAAAATACCTATAAAACATAAACTAACAATTACACATTTAACCTTACATGTTTAACAGGAAATTCCATCTGATTATACTTCTAAATCATGGCCATAG
This sequence comes from Gastrophryne carolinensis, assembly GCA_027917425.1. Taxonomy (NCBI): domain Eukaryota; kingdom Metazoa; phylum Chordata; class Amphibia; order Anura; family Microhylidae; genus Gastrophryne; species Gastrophryne carolinensis. The sequence continues at coordinate 407,571,654 of CM051234.1, read as the reverse complement.
TCAGCCACTAATATATCAGGTGCAGGAAGTGAAAAGACTATTAGCTTCGGCAAAAGGATAACATTACAACACACATTTTCTCATCATCCTTCTTTTTGAAGTACCTCTAAAAAATGAATTATGAGATGTAGTACTCATCATTAAATCTTTTTTTTTTTTTTACAAGTTACATGGAGCACATGGTGTCTCCCTACTCTAGTGATGGCTTATGTCCGCTTATCTTCAGGATGTAGACTTGGGTAAGCTGTTCTGCCTAAGGGAACACAACCCTGCCTCTACCAGATCTGAATAGTTTGGAGCAAACTGTACCAATTTGGATAGACTGCCTGCCAGATCAACTCCATATTATCCATATATCAACGCCATATTTTATGTCGAATGCTATAGTCACATGAAAGACATAGACTCTTCTAATTCTGTGTGGGACGTACTAAAGAACTTTCTGAAGAACGATGACCAGACTATTTCCTATTTAATTTGGAAGACTGACATTGCTTACCGAAAGAAATCTGATGGCGGAGTGTCTCTCCTGAGAAATCTCTGTGTAGCCAGGCTAGGAGCTACTGCGCGGATAGACAGCGAATACAACAGAGGTGATTGCTACACGATACTATTGCCAGTGGCTCAAGGGGGGTCCCTGTAATGCTCATAAAACCATGTTGAGATATAAAGGCTATCTGAAGAGATTGGTTAATGCAGATGTGGTTAAACATGTTGTATCTGTCTTGGTTAATCAGATTCTTATCAAGCCAGAGTCAGGAAGCTTCTAAAATGTACAGAATACCACTTTGGTGTCGATTGCTAGGGTAAGCACATTGTTGCTAGGGAAAATGGTTTTCTTTTATAATACAGAGTAGCAAACAAATAGAAAAGAAAAACATTAACATATAAGCTCTTTACATTGAGCACCTCATATTGCAGGTGATAATGGAAACTTTTTTAAATGCCACTGAAAGTGGAATTACCCTTTAAAAAAAGAAAAAAAACGGTCATGAGACCATTTTGGGAGCTGCCTTAGTCAACATTCTTCTGAATAAAGTTAAGTGTCTGGCTGACATTTTATCCCAAATGCAATAATTCTAAGTCAGCCACTGATCTCTTTAAAATGTGTCAGTAAAGGGCTGATTTTCCAGGTAGTAAGGTGGCAGAATATAATTAAAGGAAGCTGCTATTATTCCTTCATGACATTTAGGTTTATCATACTAACCCAAAGACTTTAACACACAACCCCTGCACTACAGTGCAATGCTTTTCCAACTTTTGAGTCACAGTTCAAATATATTTGCTGACTGATATTCAGTTACAAAAAAACTGGGCCTCAGGATGAGCATTACCCACCATCTGAAGTGTGATGATTTGTGATCAAGCACATTTAAACCCATTTTCAGTGCTCAAGACAAGGAGAGCACCCACTTTTATGTTCAGGTTAAGCCTGTTAAAGTGGACCAACACCCAGGATTTTGACTATCCTGGGTTTTGGTCCACTTCAGGGGGGCACCCCGATTAGGGGTGTCCCGCTGTGTAAAACCCCCCAGAAAGCCCCCAAAACTCACCTCACCACGCTCCCACGTAGCCACGGACAAGCGGCGGACAAGACAGTGCGCCCGCCACCGTCTCCCGCACGTCGCTCTGACAGGGAGCGCGCCCGCGCCGGCCATTCACAAACGGCCGGCGCGGGCACGTCTAGAGGGCTGCCGCCGCCGCCGATGAGGTACGTTTTTTGGGGGTTTTGGGGGGGTTTCACCCCGCGGGACATCCCGATCTCGGATGTCCCGCGGTGAGGGAGGTGATCGGCCCGGGAATCTTATAGATTCCCGGGCCGATCAGGGGTGGGTGACAGTCCACTTTAATGTGTGAAAACACACATGGAATGTAATAATTTAAACCACGGTCCCTCTGGGCGACAGACCAAAATCCAGGATAGAGAAAAACCTGGGTTTTGTTCCACTTTAACAGGAAGGTAGAAGGAGACTAAATTAATATTTTTAAAGAACCTGCACAGGCAACAAGAGGATAATGTTACATCTCACTAATTTAACTTGGGATAAAGATGAAGGCATGGTGTTCACGGAGTGTCTAATTCTCCTAGTATACACAAACATAGAGACTCAAACAACAAAATGAGGTTCTGAGTCCCAGCAGCCAAAACAAGTCAGCAATAACTGATTGAATTTACTCCCTTTTCTCTATGGCTCAGGTCAGGCCCAAGTCACATACAAAAAATATTGTGTGGAAAAGCAGAGAAAATGTTTGTAGTGAAATTAACAGTTCAAGTGAGATTTTTTGTCCTAGTGGGGTAGGAGAGATGACAAACGTTTCGGTATACATATATACTGTACGGCATACCTCCCAACTGTCCATCAATTGGTGGGACTGCCCCTCTTTTGAATCCATGTACCCTTGTCTCTTGTAGTTCTCATATGTCCGCCGTTGAGGTGTAACATACAGATCTGCATCAATAAATGATTCATTTGCCTATTCAAAGTGTTTATATTGTTGTAACTGTTACATCTCCCATCCATCCCTCAAATGGGGGGGCGTGGCTTAATTTGCAAATTGTCCCTCTTTCCCACCCTGAAAGGTTGGAAGGTATAGTACTGTGGCATGCATGGTTTTGGGACCCCCAGTCAAAGTACTGTTTCTGACTTTACTAGTTGAAGTTAAAGATGATTATGGTCTTAGACCTTCATTTGCCTGTTAGATTGAAGCTTTGCTCACAGTGATTGTTAGGAAAGGCCAGGTGTTGCAAATGTCAAAGCTTTAAATATATGCAGACTCCCCTAACCTTGTCCCACACAGCATTCATGGGTCCCTCTAGGCAGCTGACTACACTCTGGAAATGAAGATGGTTGAGGCCAAAAAAGCAGACTTTAAAAAGACAGCAAAGAGGTTTAAGTTTGGCAATTAAGAAATGGCATTTATCAGGAACAATGGCTGTCAGGAGACGTTTGGACCAAGAAACATTTGAGAGATATATTCTAATAGCATGGCTAGAAAGCAAATCAGATCTCCTACTTGAGTGCAAAAAAACTTATGCCCTTATTCATCAAGCGATAGCGCCAGGTAGTGTCTGACGAGCGCCAGGTAGCGGCAGCTAACGGCGACTACCCACTCAAGTACGCCCGCGGCGGTCACAATGACGCATTTATCAAGCAAAATGAGGCTAGCGCCGGCGAGAGCGACGGCTAGCGCGGCATTCATCATGAAGCCGCCTGGACCGAACAGCGCCGCTGCAAATTCCCTCACAGCGCCAGGTATGAGCTGTCGCTCCCTGGCGATGTCCAATGCATTTCAATGGAGCAAGCTATAATTAATCATAATTAATTGGTATTTTTTTTTTACATATTTTTTTTAATGTCAAAAAATCGGAGAACACTTCTGCAATGTTAGAATTTATTTTTAAGTCAAAAAAAAAAAAAAAAAAAATATGTGCAGAATTGATCTAACAGGTCTGATATTAACGTATTCATATTACAAAATGATTCTAAAAACATGTATAATGTTACATTAAAAAAATATGGTTGTTTAGGGGTTAAAAACTAGTTAATACAGATCGCCGCCAGCGCTCTGGGGTTTAAACAAGGAATGGACAGCGACAGCACATTCGGAGCGTGATTTTTTGATGAATATGAAGCTAGCCGTTCGCTCTGGCCATTCGTTGTCAGGCGCTCACATACAACGCTGGACCTGTGAAACAGCGACCCCCCAGCCCGTATTCAACATTACCGCACACCGACTGAGTCGCTGTCATCAAGCTAATGCCGGCCAAGCACAGCGAATACTGGCTGGCGCTGAAAAAATCACGCTACAGTCGCTCATCTGTCGCTACCTGGCGCTATTGATGAATCGGCCTCCCCAAGAGGAACCACCACTCACTTTGGGGGTTAAAAAAAAACTCATGTATCAACTCCCCTTATTGCCCTGGTAATGAATCGGATAAAAAAATACTCACAAATGTTCTTGGCTTCAAAGAAATAAAGTAAAAAAATTTTGGCTGCCATCTTGTCCAGAGTTCTAGTCCTATCTCTTGGGGAAGCTGAAAGAGCTCCCAGAATGCTCCCTGTTGCTCCAATTTTCATGCATGCCCAGTGTGGCTATCCTATACCCACACCTACACCCGCTGCACATGCTCAGCCAAGAAGTCAGCATCCCTCCTCTTTGCATATTGATAGTCACAATCACTAATTGTATACTAAATAGTATTTGCCAACCTCCCTTATTTGTTTCTAATCCAGTACAGCAGATGTAGGAAACTCTGGAGTTGTGGTACATTGTTCTACTTGTCAGTGACACCTGCACAAAAATGACCTTCATGAAAGAGCTGTCAGAAGAAAACCTCTTCTGCATCCTCAACACAAAATTCAGCATCAGTAGCTTGCAAAAGATCATCTGAACAAGCCTGATGCATTTTGGAAACAAATTCTGTGGACCACTTGGCAGCCATCTTCGGAAGCCAACACGTGGACTCCCACCTCTGATGGCTCCACTGGAGTGTCATTACTTGGCGGCGTGGCGAGAGGGATCCTCCAATACTCGTCCTGGGAAATTTGGGTTCCCCGTCCCAGTCGTCACCTGATACCAGCTTCTTCCCCTTGGACCATCCTACCAATAGTAACTTATTTAAACTTAATACATGTGACATATATTAATTGCATAAAAAATCAATCCAGCCCTTATAACTATAATTAGGGATGAGCGAATCAATCCGGACGAACCCGGATTCGATCCGAATTTCAGGAAAAATTCGATTCGGATCGAATCCGAATTTCCCCGCGATTCGATCGCTCGAAGTTTTCCTTTAATTCATTTACATTACAGGCATTCTAAGATGGCGGACGGGACATGTCCAGACATGTAAGCTGGGGCAGTGTATGCTGGGACAGTCACATGCAGCCTATCAGCAGCCAGCAAGCCTGGTGACGTCACAGCGGTATTTAAGGCCGGCCATCTTGCTTTCCTGCCTCATTTCTCTATTGCATTCGTGAGAGACAGAACGCTGTGTAGCTGAGGGAGAGACAGTTAGACAGGCAGGGACAGACAGGGACAGGCTGGAGACAGGCAGGAGACAGACAGGAGACAGACAGAAAGTCAGCGGAAAACAGGGAAAGGAATGGAAAATCGGAGGCTGTCAGTTTTTTTTTTTTTTTTCATCCAGCCTGACAGGCTTTGTTAGCGTTTTCAGGCTGCTTATACTAACTAACTGTGCATATATACTGAACTGATCTTAAGTCTGCTGTGAGGCATCCCATTCTGTGACTAAAGCAGCCTCTGTTTAAGACCATATAAGCATTTGCTCTTATTATATTTGAAATTAGCCTGATAAAGACACTTTTGCTGGGCATAGCACTACTTGTCCCTGCCAGGGCATCCCATTCTGTGACTAAAGCAGCCTCTGTTTAAGACCATATAAGCATTTGCTCTTATTATATTTGAAATTAGGCCTGATAAAGACACTTTTGCTGGGCATAGCACTACTTGTCCCTGCCAGGGCATCCCAGTCTGTGACTAAAGCAGCCTCTGTTTAAGACCATATAAGCATTTGCTCTTATTATATTTGAAATTAGGCCTGATAAAGACACTTTTGCTGGGCATAGCACTACTTGTCCCTGCCAGGGCATCCCATTCTGTGACTAAAGCAGCCTCTGTTTAAGACCATATAACCATTTGCTCTTATTATATTTGAAATTAGGCCTGATAAAGACACTTTTGCTGGGCATAGCACTACTTGTCCCTGCCAGGGCATCCCATTCTGTGACTAAAGCAGCCTCTGTTTAAGACCATATAACCATTTGCTCTTATTATATTTGAAATTAGCCTGATAAAGACACTTTTGCTGGGCATAGTACTACTGGATCTTTTTTGGGGGCATCCTATTCTGTGACTAAAGCAGCCTCTGTTTAAGACCATATAACCATTTGCTCTTATTATATTTGAAATTAGCCTGATAAAGACACTTTTGCTGGGCATAGCACTACTTGTCCCTGCCAGGGCATCCCATTCTGTGACTAAAGCAGCCTCTGTTTAAGACCATATAAGCATTTGCTCTTATTATATTTGAAATTAGCCTGATAAAGACACTTTTGCTGGGCATAGTACTACTGGATCTCTTTTGGGGGCATCCCATTCTGTGACTAAAGCAGCCTCTGTTTAAGACCATATAACCATTTGCTCTTATTATATTTGAAATTAGGCCTGATAAAGACACTTTTGCTGGGCATAGCACTACTTGTCCCTGCCAGGGCATCCCATTCTGTGACTAAAGCAGCCTCTGTTTAAGACCATATAACCATTTGCTCTTATTATATTTGAAATTAGGCCTGATAAAGACACTTTTGCTGGGCATAGCACTACTTGTCCCTGCCAGGGCATCCCATTCTGTGACTAAAGCAGCCTCTGTTTAAGACCATATAACCATTTGCTCTTATTATATTTGAAATTAGCCTGATAAAGACACTTTTGCTGGGCATAGTACTACTGGATCTTTTTTGGGGGCATCCCATTCTGTGACTAAAGCAGCCTCTGTTTAAGACCATATAACCATTTGCTCTTATTATATTTGAAATTAGCCTGATAAAGACACTTTTGCTGGGCATAGTACTACTGGATCTTTTTTGAGGGCATCCCATTCTGTGACTAAAGCAGCCTCTGTTTAAGACCATATAAGCATTTGCTCTTATTATATTTGAAATTAGGCCTGATAAAGACACTTTTGCTGGGCATAGCACTACTTGTCCCTGCCAGGGCATCCCATTCTGTGACTAAAGCAGCCTCTGTTTAAGACCATATAACCATTTGCTCTTATTATATTTGAAATTAGCCTGATAAAGACACCTTTGCTGGGCATAGCACTACTTGTCCCTGCCAGGGCATCCCATTCTGTGACTAAAGCAGCCTCTGTTTAAGACCATATAACCATTTGCTCTTATTATATTTGAAATTAGGCCTGATAAAGACACTTTTGCTGGGCATAGTACTACTGGATCTTTTTTGGGGGCATCCCATTCTGTGACTAAAGCAGCCTCTGTTTAAGACCATATAAGCATTTGCTCTTATTATATTTGAAATTAGGCCTGATAAAGACACTTTTGCTGGGCATAGCACTACTTGTCCCTGCCAGGGCATCCCAGTCTGTGACTAAAGCAGCCTCTGTTTAAGACCATATAAGCATTTGCTCTTATTATATTTGAAATTAGGCCTGATAAAGACACTTTTGCTGGGCATAGCACTACTTGTCCCTGCCAGGGCATCCCATTCTGTGACTAAAGCAGCCTCTGTTTAAGACCATATAACCATTTGCTCTTATTATATTTGAAATTAGGCCTGATAAAGACACTTTTGCTGGGCATAGCACTACTTGTCCCTGCCAGGGCATCCCATTCTGTGACTAAAGCAGCCTCTGTTTAAGACCATATAACCATTTGCTCTTATTATATTTGAAATTAGCCTGATAAAGACACTTTTGCTGGGCATAGTACTACTGGATCTTTTTTGGGGGCATCCTATTCTGTGACTAAAGCAGCCTCTGTTTAAGACCATATAACCATTTGCTCTTATTATATTTGAAATTAGCCTGATAAAGACACTTTTGCTGGGCATAGCACTACTTGTCCCTGCCAGGGCATCCCATTCTGTGACTAAAGCAGCCTCTGTTTAAGACCATATAAGCATTTGCTCTTATTATATTTGAAATTAGCCTGATAAAGACACTTTTGCTGGGCATAGTACTACTGGATCTCTTTTGGGGGCATCCCATTCTGTGACTAAAGCAGCCTCTGTTTAAGACCATATAACCATTTGCTCTTATTATATTTGAAATTAGGCCTGATAAAGACACTTTTGCTGGGCATAGCACTACTTGTCCCTGCCAGGGCATCCCATTCTGTGACTAAAGCAGCCTCTGTTTAAGACCATATAACCATTTGCTCTTATTATATTTGAAATTAGGCCTGATAAAGACACTTTTGCTGGGCATAGCACTACTTGTCCCTGCCAGGGCATCCCATTCTGTGACTAAAGCAGCCTCTGTTTAAGACCATATAACCATTTGCTCTTATTATATTTGAAATTAGCCTGATAAAGACACTTTTGCTGGGCATAGTACTACTGGATCTTTTTTGGGGGCATCCCATTCTGTGACTAAAGCAGCCTCTGTTTAAGACCATATAACCATTTGCTCTTATTATATTTGAAATTAGCCTGATAAAGACACTTTTGCTGGGCATAGTACTACTGGATCTTTTTTGAGGGCATCCCATTCTGTGACTAAAGCAGCCTCTGTTTAAGACCATATAAGCATTTGCTCTTATTATATTTGAAATTAGGCCTGATAAAGACACTTTTGCTGGGCATAGCACTACTTGTCCCTGCCAGGGCATCCCATTCTGTGACTAAAGCAGCCTCTGTTTAAGACCATATAACCATTTGCTCTTATTATATTTGAAATTAGCCTGATAAAGACACCTTTGCTGGGCATAGCACTACTTGTCCCTGCCAGGGCATCCCATTCTGTGACTAAAGCAGCCTCTGTTTAAGACCATATAACCATTTGCTCTTATTATATTTGAAATTAGGCCTGATAAAGACACTTTTGCTGGGCATAGTACTACTGGATCTTTTTTGGGGGCATCCCATTCTGTGACTAAAGCAGCCTCTGTTTAAGACCATATAAGCATTTGCTCTTATTATATTTGAAATTAGGCCTGATAAAGACACTTTTGCTGGGCATAGCACTACTTGTCCCTGCCAGGGCATCCCATTCTGTGACTAAAGCAGCCTCTGTTTAAGACCATATAAGCATTTGCTCTTATTATATTTGAAATTAGGCCTGATAAAGACACTTTTGCTGGGCATAGTCTTACTGCTGCCTGCCAGGTGCTCTCTGGTTTTTGGGACATCCCATTCTGTAACATACCATTAGCCTCTGCATTTACTGTAAGCTGCACAGTTATTTAAAGAAATTTGGCCTGTATGAGCCTGCTAACACACTGCTGCTGTGTGCATATATACTGATCTCAAGTCAGCTTTGGGGCATCCCATTCTGTAACATACCATTAGCCTCTGCATTAACTGTAAGCTGCACAGTTATTGAAAGAAATTTGGCCTGTATGAGCCTGCTAACACACTGCTGCTGTGTGCATATATACTGATCTCAAGTCTGCTGGGGGCATCCCATTCTGTAACATACCATTAGCCTCTGCATTAACTGTAAGCTGCACAGTTATTTAAAGAAATTTGGCCTGTATGAGCCTGCTAACACACTGCTGCTGTGTGCATATATACTGATCTCAAGTCTGCTTGGGGCATCCCATTCTGTAACATACCATTAGCCTCTGCATTAACTGTAAGCTGCACAGTTATTTAAAGAAATTTGGCCTGTATGAGCCTGCTAACACACTGCTGCTGTGTGCATATATACTGATCTCAAGTCTGCTTGGGGCATCCCATTCTGTAACATACCATTAGCCTCTGCATTTACTGTAAGCTGCACAGTTATTTAAAGAAATTTGGCCTGTATGAGCCTGCTAACACACTGCTGCTGTGTGCATATATACTGATCTCAAGTCTGCTTGGGGCATCCCATTCTGTAACATACCATTAGCCTCTGCATTTACTGTAAGCTGCACAGTTATTTAAAGAAATTTGGCCTGTATGAGCCTGCTAACACACTGCTACTGTGTGCATATATACTGATCTCAAGTCTGCTTGGGGCATCCCATTCTGTAACATACCATTAGCCTCTGCATTAACTGTAAGCTGCACAGTTATTGAAAGAAATTTGGCCTGTATGAGCCTGCTAACACACTGCTGCTGTGTGCATATATACTGATCTCAAGTCTGCTGGGGGCATCCCATTCTGTAACATACCATTAGCCTCTGCATTAACTGTAAGCTGCACAGTTATTTAAAGAAATTTGGCCTGTATGAGCCTGCTAACACACTGCTGCTATGTGCATATATACTGATCTCAAGTCAGCTTTGGGGCATCCCATTCTGTAACATACCATTAGCCTCTGCATTAACTGTAAGCTGCACAGTTATTGAAAGAAATTTGGCCTGTATGAGCCTGCTAACACACTGCTGCTGTGTGCATATATACTGATCTCAAGTCTGCTGGGGGCATCCCATTCTGTAACATACCATTAGCCTCTGCATTAACTGTAAGCTGCACAGTTATTTAAAGAAATTTGGCCTGTATGAGCCTGCTAACACACTGCTGCTGTGTGCATATATACTGATCTCAAGTCAGCTTTGGGGCATCCCATTCTGTAACATACCATTAGCCTCTGCATTAACTGTAAGCTGCACAGTTATTTAAAGAAATTTGGCCTGTATGAGCCTGCTAACACACTGCTGCTGTGTGCATATATACTGATCTCAAGTCTGCTTGGGCCATCCCATTCTGTAACATAACATAACCTACCTACCATACTAAGCAGCTCTCTTATTTAAACTAAGCAGGCCTCTTGGAGGCTGATTGTCCACTTTTGGGTGTGCATTTATATTTGGTTTCATATACAGTGGGGTATCCCAATTTGTAAGATAACCTACCCCAACCATGTAAACTAAATAGGCCTGTTGCAGCCTGAGTTTCTCTGCTTGCGTATGGCCTGCATTACAATCTGTCTCTTTCAATGACACTGCTGCCTGGGGTATCCCAATTTGTAAGATAACCTACCCCAACCATGTAAACTAAAGGTTACGTCCTTCCAGAAGGAAAACTTATGCCGAACACTATTTTTGTTAGGGGCATTGACCTTTGGATTGATCAGCATGAAATTAATTTTTTTTTTTCAAAGTATGGCACTGTAAAGAAGGTCAAAATGATGTCTCATACTTGGATTATTGTTACTTTTTGTTCAGCTTGAAATATAACAGGCCACACGGGCATCCCAAGGCACATGCTATTTTAAACCTATCTGTTATACAACATAAGCGTTGATCAGGCTACTTCAGTTTGCACTTGTTTTTGACTGCTTTTAATAAACCAGGCGCCAGGGCACCCCAAAGCTGCACCTTGCACCCTATCTGGTATACAACATAAGCGTTGATCAGCATCAGCTTCATTAAGCTACTTCAGTTTGCACTTCCTTTTTGACTGCTTTCATTTAACCAGGCCGCAGGGCACCCCAAAGCTGCACCTTGCACCCTACCTGTTTATACTAAATAAGCATCTACAGCCTCAGCTTTATTAAGTTATTGCATTTTGAATTGGTTTTGGTCTGCTTTAAATACACCAGGCCGCAGGGCATCCCAAACCTGCATGTTGCACCCCATCTGTTATACTAAATAAGCGTTGATCAGCATCAGCTTTATTAAGCTATTGCATTTTGCATTGGTTTTTGTACTGCTGCCAAAACACTAGCCCATATGGGCATCCCAAACCAGCACATGTCACCCTATCTGTTATACTAAATAAGCTTCTACAGGCCCTTTTTTTTATTTATTTATTTGTATTTATATAGAGCTGCAATAGCTTATATTGTGAGGTTAATTTGCCATTTTGCAGCATAATATAGAGCAGCCCCTGTGTAAATCTGAGGGGCAATAGCTTATATAGTGAGGTAAATTTGCCATTTTGCTTCGTTATATAGAGCAGCCCAGTTGCCATCTAAATCAACTACTGTCCGGCCAGTACAGCTTTTCCAGGGCAAACTCTGCTAGTTGCGGGCACAAGTCAAGTTTGGCTTCCCAGCAAATCCAGTGGATCTTGAAGGTGTGTTGGCATGGTCATGTCAAGGTATGACATGACCTGCTGTTTGAGGTCCAGCTCCAGGTCTTCCTGCTGCTCATGAGTAGACTCACTATGCGGGTGTAGAAAGCTACTCACTAGCGACTGAAGACTGAGGCTGCTGCTGATGGAGCTGCTGCTGCTGCTCCTTCCACCCCCCCAGCAGCCATGGCAGTGGAAGGTGATCGCAGACTTCCCCCCGAGTCAGACCTGCGGGAGTATGGGCCATGGCGCAGATAGACATCGCCCAACTGACTACGTGGGATGTCTCTGTAGTAGGTCAGTTTGTCCTCCCTCTCAGTGGGCATAAAAAATGCCCCCATTTTGTGCCGGAAGCGAGGGTCCAATAAGTTGGAGAGCCAGAAGTCTTCCCGCTGACAAATGGAGACAATTCTGCGCTCACTAGTACGCATGCATGTGAGCATGCATCGTGCCATTTGTGCTAGTGACTCGGAGGGACTACCTGTCTCCATCTCCACTGTAAACTGCCATGGTGTGTCTGGGTCCTCTGTCTCGCCTTACTCACAACCCTCTAGCTCCTGTGGCTGCTCCTGCTCCTCCTCTCCTGTCAGATGACTAGATAAAATGGTCATTTTGTGAAACCTAAACTGTGGTTTGCTGTGCCCCACCCCCTCCTCCTCCTCCACTTCAGCCCCCACAGGCTTCATGTGGCTGTGAAATGTATGTGCCATGTCTCCAGTGCCCTGACCAGCCATGGTTTCCAACATGTGTTGTAGTACATGAAGCAGTGGAATCTCATCGTTCATCTCATAGTCCTGGCAACTGACTAATAACGTAGCTTCCTCAAAGGGCCTGAGCAAACGGTCGGTGTCACGTATGAGCTGCCAATGGTTTACATTGAATTTACACAGGGGTGTCCCCCTATCCGTTTGGATCATCCAGAAATCCGTGATGGCTTTTCTCTGTTCCTATAGTGCAGTGGTCCTCAACCCTGTCCTCAAGGCCCACCAACATGTCATGTTTTTTGGATCTCCAAATAGCCAGCTCTATTGCTCTGCAGCTGCACTAATTACTCCACCTGTGCATCTTTGTGGAGATCTGCAAAACCTGGCCTGTTGGTGGGCCTTGAGGACAGGGTTGGGGACCACTGCTATAGTGGATCCTGCATATGGAGGGTGGAATTCCAACGGGTGGAAACATCGCAAATCAGACTATGGTGGGGTACACCGTTGTGACGCTGAGGCTCAATAAGGTTGTGCTTGGTGGTGTAGGAGTGCCAGAAGTGCATGCTAACTTTCTTTCCTGTTGTTCGGATGTCTTTCAGATGGGGGCAAGACTTCAGAAAACGCTTGACAACTAGACTGAACACGTGTGCCATGTCAGGACGCATGACTCTGGCTTCCTTGTCGCAGCGCAAACAAGATGTTCTTCCAAGTGTAATGCAGCAGGCTGGACTTATGGTGACGCTGTCTGAGAGGAGAAATCCCTCAGACATCAAGATTAAAAATTCCAAGAATTTTTGAGGGCTAATTATTCAGAGGCAAATGATAGCTAGTTGTTTCTGATTTAATTACAAGGTGGAAACACACCCTCAAACAAAACTTCACTTTGGCAATACCATTGCATTTGTCTATTCATAATTTTATGTATATACACTAACTAACCTACTTTTTCTCCACAGAATGCTGCATGAAACACTGCCACATCGCTGAGTAGCTGATTTTTCCTAACAACAGTCCGCAATAATTCACTGCTGCTGCTGCTGCCGCCGCCAGCGCCGCAGACTCCAGGGACCCTCTTCCACTACCTCGGCTTGCAACACCTCCTCCCACGACACTCTCCTCATCACTAATTGCCGGCTAGTGGAAGAAGAGGCGAGTGTCTCCTCCACTTCTTGGCTGGGCAGTAGCTGCTGAATTTTATGATTATCAGGTCTTCATCAATGGATAGTGGAGCTGAACCCAAAGCATAACAGACAGACAGTTGACTGGGGGTGTCAGATGCCACTTGTGATGCAGTGGACTGCTTTTGCAGCACTTCGAGACAAAGTTGCTTCATTGGCTGACACAATGACTGGTAAAGCTGTGGAACATATGGTTGAAAAGCAAGAATAACCATTTGTTTTTATATGAAAAAGACCCTGGTTTATACAGATTTTTTTTTTTTCCAGAGACTGCCCTGCGTGGAAATGAATGGCGCATGGATCATCCAAGCTTTCCTCCCAACAATGCCTGATGTATTCCAGTAGATTGATGACGGGGCCAGACCTACACTAAAGAAAGATGGATCGTGCAAAACAGATTTAAGGCGCTGCTCTCCAGTTACAGACATTCCTCCGCATCGGACCACAAGTAAGTATTAATAAAAAATCCTTTACGTTACGCTTACTTTTTATTAATATTCTTCGGATAAGACGGATCAGACATGATTCCAGATTAAAAATTCCAAGAATTTTTGAGGGCTAATTAGTCAGAGGCAATGATACCTTCTTGTTTCTGATTTAATTAAAAGGTGGAAACACACCCTCAAACAAAACTTCACTTTGGCAATACTTTTGCATTTGTTTATTCATAATTTTATGTAGATATTACTAACTAAGCTACTTTTTCTCCACATGACTCTCCACAGGGTGTGATTCATCCAATTTTTGGGCTCCTGAAGCCAACTCCAGTGTATATTTGGGCTCCTGCTGCTGCCAACTCCAGGGTGTGATTCATCCAATTTTTGGGCTCCTGAAGCCAACCCCAGGGTCTCTTTAAAGTAATATTTGGGCTCCTGCTGCTGCCAACTCCAGGGTGTGATTCATCCAATTTTTGGGCTCCTGAAGCCAACCCCAGTGTCTCTTTAAAGTAATATTTGGGCTCCTGCTGCTGCCAACTCCAGGGTGTGAATCATGCAATTTTTGGGCTCCTGAAGCCAACCCCAGTGTCTCTTTAAAGTAATATTTGGGCTCCTGCTGTTGCTGCTGCCAACTTCTGCCAACTCCAGGGTGTGAATCATCCAATTTTTGGGCTCCTGAAGCCAACCCCAGGGTCTCTTTAAAGTAATATTTGGGCTCCTGCTGCTGCTGCCAACTCCAGGGTGTGATTCATCCAATTTTTGGGCTCCTGAAGCCAACCCCAGGGTCTCTTTAAAGTAATATTTGGGCTCCTGCTGCTGCTGCCAACTCCAGGGTGTGATTCATCCAATTTTTGGGCTCCTGAAGCCAACCCCAGGGTCTCTTTAAAGTAATATTTGGGCTCCTGCTGCTGCTGCCAACTCCAGGGTGTGATTCATCCAATTTTTGGGCTCCTGAAGCCAACCCCAGTGTCTCTTTAAAGTAATATTTGGGCTCCTGCTGTTGCTGCTGCCAACTTCTGCCAACTCCAGGGTGTGAATCATCCAATTTTTGGGCTCCTGAAGCCAACCCCAGGGTCTCTTTAAAGTAATATTTGGGCTCCTGCTGCTGCCAACTCCAGGGTGTGATTCATGCAATTTTTGGGCTCCTGAAGCCAACCCCAGTGTCTCTTTAAAGTAATATTTGGGCTCCTGCTGTTGCTGCTGCCAACTTCTGCCAACTCCAGGGTGTGAATCATCCAATTTTTGGGCTCCTGAAGCCAACCCCAGGGTCTCTTTAAAGTAATATTTGGGCTCCTGCTGCTGCTGCCAACTCCAGGGTGTGATTCATCCAATTTTTGGGCTCCTGAAGCCAACCCCAGGGTCTCTTTAAAGTAATATTTGGGCTCCTGCTGCTGCTGCCAACTCCAGGGTGTGATTCATCCAATTTTTGGGCTCCTGAAGCCAACCCCAGGGTCTCTTTAAAGTAATATTTGGGCTCCTGCTGTTGCTGCTGCCAACTTCTGCCAACTCCAGGGTGTGAATCATCCAATTTTTGGGCTCCTGAAGCCAACCCCAGGGTCTCTTTAAAGTAATATTTGGGCTCCTGCTGCTGCCAACTCCAGGGTGTGATTCATCCAATTTTTGGGCTCCTGAAGCCAACCCCAGTGTCTCTTTAAAGTAATATTTGGGCTCCTGCTGCTGCCAACTCCAGGGTGTGATTCATCCAATTTTTGGGCTCCTGAAGCCAACTCCAGTGTATATTTGGGCTCCTGCTCCTGCTGCTGCCAACTCCAGGGTGTGAATCATGCAATTTTTGGGCTCCTGAAGCCAACCCCAGTGTCTCTTTAAAGTAATATTTGGGCTCCTGCTGC
Source organism: Gastrophryne carolinensis (assembly GCA_027917425.1). Taxonomy (NCBI): domain Eukaryota; kingdom Metazoa; phylum Chordata; class Amphibia; order Anura; family Microhylidae; genus Gastrophryne; species Gastrophryne carolinensis. Next base: position 407,555,775 of record CM051234.1, on the reverse strand, counting down.
TGCTGCCAACTCCAGGGTGTGATTCATCCAATTTTTGGGCTCCTGAAGCCAACCCCAGTGTCTCTTTTAAGTAATGTTTGGGCTCCTGCTGCTGCTGCCAACTTCTGCCAACTCCAGGGTGTGATTCATCCAATTTTTGGGCTCCTGAGGCCAACCCTAGGGTCTCTTTAAAGTAATATTTGGGCTCCTGCTGCTGCCAACTCCAGGGTGTGATTCATCCAATTTTTGGGCTCCTGAAGCCAACCCCAGTGTATATTTGGGCTCCTGCTCCTGCTGCTGCCAACTCCAGGGTGTGAATCATGCAATTTTTGGGCTCCTGAAGCCAACCCCAGGGTCTCTTTAAAGTAATATTTGGGCTCCTGCTGCTGCTGCCAACTCCAGGGTGTGATTCATCCAATTTTTGGGCTCCTGAAGCCAACCCCAGGGTCTCTTTAAAGTAATGTTTGGGCTCCTGCTGCTGCTGCCAACTCCAGGGTGTGATTCATCCAATTTTTGGGCTCCTGAAGCCAACCCCAGGGTCTCTTTAAAGTAATATTTGGGCTCCTGCTGCTGCCAACTCCAGGGTGTGATTCATCCAATTTTTGGGCTCCTGAAGCCAACCCCAGGGTCTCTTTAAAGTAATATTTGGGCTCCTGCTGCTGCTGCCAACTCCAGGGTGTGATTCATCCAATTTTTGGGCTCCTGAAGCCAACCCCAGGGTCTCTTTAAAGTAATATTTGGGCTCCTGCTGTTGCTGCTGCCAACTTCTGCCAACTCCAGGGTGTGAATCATCCAATTTTTGGGCTCCTGAAGCCAACCCCAGGGTCTCTTTAAAGTAATATTTGGGCTCCTGCTGCTGCCAACTCCAGGGTGTGATTCATCCAATTTTTGGGCTCCTGAAGCCAACCCCAGTGTCTCTTTAAAGTAATATTTGGGCTCCTGCTGCTGCCAACTCCAGGGTGTGATTCATCCAATTTTTGGGCTCCTGAAGCCAACTCCAGTGTATATTTGGGCTCCTGCTCCTGCTGCTGCCAACTCCAGGGTGTGAATCATGCAATTTTTGGGCTCCTGAAGCCAACCCCAGTGTCTCTTTAAAGTAATATTTGGGCTCCTGCTGCTGCTGCCAACTCCAGGGTGTGATTCATCCAATTTTTGGGCTCCTGAAGCCAACCCCAGTGTCTCTTTTAAGTAATGTTTGGGCTCCTGCTGCTGCTGCCAACTTCTGCCAACTCCAGGGTGTGATTCATCCAATTTTTGGGCTCCTGAGGCCAACCCTAGGGTCTCTTTAAAGTAATATTTGGGCTCCTGCTGCTGCCAACTCCAGGGTGTGATTCATCCAATTTTTGGGCTCCTGAAGCCAACCCCAGTGTATATTTGGGCTCCTGCTGCTGCCAACTCCAGGGTGTGAATCATGCAATTTTTGGGCTCCTGAAGCCAACCCCAGGGTCTCTTTAAAGTAATATTTGGGCTCCTGCTGCTGCTGCCAACTCCAGGGTGTGATTCATCCAATTTTTGGGCTCCTGAAGCCAACCCCAGGGTCTCTTTAAAGTAATGTTTGGGCTCCTGCTGCTGCTGCCAACTCCAGGGTGTGATTCATCCAATTTTTGGGCTCCTAAGGCCAACCCCAGGGTCTCTTTAAAGTAATATTTGGGCTCCTGCTGCTGCTGCCAACTCCAGGGTGTGATTCATCCAATTTTTGGGCTCCTGAAGCCAACCCCAGGGTCTCTTTAAAGTAATGTTTGGGCTCCTGCTGCTGCTGCCAACTCCAGGGTGTGATTCATCCAATTTTTGGGCTCCTGCTGCTGCCAACTCCAGTGTCTCTTTAAAGCAATGTTTGGGCTCTTTCTGCCCCTCATAGTGATGCCACTTCAACTCTCTGCAATTGTGCCGCTCTGCGATTCTATTAGCGATGCCTCTGATCTGCATGTGATATTTCTTCAAAGTATTATTTAACTAACCCAGCACGCATCCTGTGCGTGTTACAGCAAGGCAGAATGGTTTACAACCCTATTGAGGCTCTAGGAGGCTCAGAAATAGCCGTTTTTAATAGCAATTTGTCGCGAATTTATTCGGGTCGAAACGATTTTTGTCGGAAAATTCGGCGAATCAGTCGAATCGAATTTTTCAAAAGTTCGCTCATCTCTAGTTCTAATAATAACTCAAAATAGCTGATCACAGATGCTGTGCTATCATATTGGATATCACATCTATAAGGGACTAAAAATCTCCCCCATGTTACAGAACAATCATGTAAGTCATCATGCCATTTCTTTCATAACTTACATAAAAAAACACCTTTCCAACCATAAAGCATGGGGGTGGCTCAAGCATGCTTTGGAGTTGTTTTGCAGCCATTGGCATGGTAAACATTTCATGGATAGAGGGAAGAATAGATTCAGTTAAATTTCAGCTAATTCTGGAAGCAAACATAACAATTGTAAAAAAGTTGAAAAGAGGATGACTTCTACAAATGGATAACGATCCTCAAAACACCTCAAAATCCACAAGAGACTACTTCAAATGGTGCAGTCTGAAGGTTTTACCATGGCCCTCTCAGTCCCTTGATCTGAACATGTCTGCCACCGCAAACAGAAAGAGGATTGGTCAGAGGTGAGTTACAGCAGCTTCCTGTTGCTGCAACCTTAGGTGAAGCTGGTTGATGAGCAGCAGCCCATCAACCAGCTTTTCGGTTTTCGGGCTGGACGCCGAACTCAAACAGGGACTTCGAGTTTGCCCATCTCTAAAGACAACCCACAAATGTCCTAGAACCAGAAGCCTATTTCCAGGAAGAATGCAAATGTCCTAGAACCAGAAGCCTATTTCCAGGAAGAATGGATGATCCCTTAAAGTGAAAGTCCAGTCTAGCAATCACACCCCCACCCTGCTTCCCTCCCGTTACTAAGGCAGTGCAGAGCAGCATTGCTGCAGCAGAGCATGGATGCCACTATTTGCGCTCTTTTTGCACTGTTTGGGGCTACGGTAGCTGCACTGGATACCATCTGAGGCAAGCTATTTTCCTGTAACCACCCCACCCTGGCTCAGCACCAGTGGAGGGTGGAAAAGCAAGGAGTGACTACTTTGGTATTCAGTTGCATAATTATATATATATATCCAGGCTTTGAAGACATTTCTGTGTGCAGTAGGATAGTAGGATCTCCATCTTTAGCTAAAAAGATCTGATAACCCTATAAATGTATGGCAGCAATAGACACTTCCAGTCTACAAACATGAAGAGGAATGCAACATCAATAACCAGCGTACCACAGCAATAGTTCTTCCAGCCAGAAGAGAGTATCTCCCCTAGCTCAGGTCATCCCTACCTAAGCTGGCAATTAGAATCAAGTTAAACTGTCCTTACGTGCCTGTGGCAACATTTAACACCTTCACTGATACCTGTATGGAGGAGCATATTAACAAAAATATAGCCCTGTATAGAGCCCTGGAAGGACACAGCTAGAATTCTGTGTGCAGTTCTGAAACGGGTCCAAAGGCGGGCAACAAAAATGTTAGAAGGACTTAAACTTAAAACTTATCAGGAGAGACTTAAATAACTTAATTTGTACAGTCTGGAGGAAAGAAGGGAGAGGGGGGACATGATTGAGACCTTTAAATATGTGAAAGGATTGAATAAGGTTCAGGAGGGAAATGTTTTTAAGAATAAATTTAATGATAGAACAAGGGGGCACAACCTGAAGCTAGTCGGGGGGAAGATCAGGAGCAATGTTAGAAAATATTATTTTAAAGAAAGAGTAGTAGATGCTTGGAACAAACTTCCAGCAGAGGTAGTTGAAAAATCAACAGTCACTGAATTTAAACATGCCTGGGATAAGCACACATCTATCCTAAGATAAAGAGTACATACAGTATACACATAAGGGCAGACTAGATGGACCATATGGTCTCCTTCTGCCGTCAACCTTCTATGTTTCTATGTTTACGTATGTTATGAAAAAAGTCTTTCACGTTTACTAGCCAGATGGTAAATCAAGTATTCACCTGCCATCTAGTGTTCAGAGTTGTTAACACATGTATGGGGGAAATAAGAGTGTGCTTGGTAAATAGCTTTTATTAGAGATTTTGAACCCTGATAAGATTATAAATGTATGTTTTATAGCACCTATATTTGGGTGCAGTTTTGGACTGGAGCACCACATGCCCACCAGCAAACAATATTCTTGGGGCCACTGGCGGACTGGAGCCAAAAAGCAGCCCAGGATTTTACCAGCACCTGGCCTGCCCATGACCAGCCAGTGGCATCTCTGCTACTTCCTGGCCAGTAAACCAGTGTTTCCAAGGCTGAGGCTAAATCATTAAGGGGGGACATGGGCTGGGGTTACTTGGGTGAGGGGGTAAAGTGGAGGAGGGGATGGGAAGCACGAGGGAATGGATGGGAATGTTAATAAAGGTATCAGCCCAGACTGCCCCAAAGCAGTGAGGGACAGCGGGCATTTGCCTGGGTCTCCCTATGGCCAATAAACCTCTGCTTGGGGCCCATCCTTTAGCTAAAACATAATTAGATTTTAATACTGTAAAATATGATACTTTTTGACCAAATAACAAATGTAAGTTACTAAAGCATTAGCCAGGTCAGATAACATTCCAGGTAAGCCAGAAACACTTTACTAGCCTTGGATTAATGTTCATGTCAGGGGGCAGGATCCACTGGTTCTCTGCATAGTAATGTTTGTGTTAGGTGTCAGGATCTGCGGATGCTCTGCATATTAATGTTTGTGTCAGGGGTCAGGATCTGCTGATGCTCTACATATTAATGTTTGTGTCAGGGAACAGGATCCGCTGGCGCTCTGCACATTAATGTTTGTGTCAGGGGACCAGATCCACTGGCACTCTGTATATTAAGGTTTGTGTCAGGGGACAGAATCTGCTGGCCCTCTATAAAATAATGTTTCATTGAAGCCCATCAAATGACACTGCACATGCGCAAAATCAGGAGGGGCAGTGTGGTGTCTACCAGGGGGATGAAGACTTCTAAGATGGCGCTGCCCTGCAAAAGACGCTGTGGGATCAGAGCTGTGCCATAACTCGATGCTCCCAGGAAAAAGGTAAGTTTTAAAGCACTAAAATTAGAACTGGAGGAAAAGGGGTGCCAGGCAAGCCAAGTTTGGGGAGTTTATAATAACTCCCCAATCCGTCTGACGTTTTTCAGGTGCCACAGCACTTGGTGTCATCCCTGCTCCCTCTGCCCTGCATGCATCCACCAGCAGACATTCAAGTCAGCTGGCATGGTAAGCACACAAAGGGAGGATATTATCCAGGACCTGTGCATTCACCATGGGATCAAGGATTAGGGTACATATACAGGGGATCTTGGGAGTTTCACAGGGGGTTAAAATATAAGGAATTTGCCCCTGCTTAGGACTGACAGCACAGATAGAAAAATTTGGGTGCAGTGGTGGGGAAGTTACTTACTGATCAGGAAGTGAGGTATTTTGTTGTTTTGATGCAGGAATGTGGGGGGGGGGGTATCATTGTAGCTCCTTCTCATTATTTATCCTATTTGTGCTCACTTGGCATCATTTAGAGAAAGGAGGCATCTGCTGCTTCTGATAGAGTTAAAAGACAGGGAAATGTACTGTATGAGCCTTGAATTTAATGTTCACACCAGGGCCCTTTCACATTTAGTTACACCACTGGTTAGATGGAAATTGTGTGGTGGTTATAGTGTTGTTTTTCAAGGATTGGGGCAAGGTGTTACAACTAGACAGTATATCTTATCTACTCATGTAAGAATTGATTGTTCTGGGGAGGATATTCGTTGGTGACATAATGTTAGTGTTACAATGGTAATGTTGATGTTACAGTATTCAGTGAAGTTGAGTGTTACAGTTTTACAGTGAAGGAACACGGCTTAGCAACTCATGGAAAAAAGCCATTTCTAGTACACTAGATCCCACACTAGAGTGGTGGCATCCCTGACCACTGTCATACTGCAGCAATCAGGTATGATATATATATATGTCCCTATATAGCTAGTTGAGGTGGAAGGCTCGGCCGGTCACCTGCCTGCGCTGAGAGAGTGTGTCCCTGGATGGTTCCCCTTGAAAAAGAGATTGGACTGATTCCTGGAATTTCCTATGAGTAGGTCTGAGTGCAGTTTGGTCCCCTTCCAAAAGCACCTCGGAAGACCTAGACTGTTCGGCCCATTTAAGATAACAGTGAGAGCTTTAGAATGATCATTTTGAAATAGGTAAACCTGAGATTTGAGCAATCGTTGGTAGGGATGTTAGCAAGTCTGATTACTTTGCAGCATTTCTGGATTAGCTGTCAGTGCTAGAAGTGGTGTGTATTATTTTTTGTAGCCTGAAGATAGGCTTTGAAGAGTTATGAGATTGGATAGATAAGGATTTATTACTGTATGTCAGCAGATTTGCTGCTGCACGCAGGGAAGAGTCCTGAAAGAGCTGTTTGCTGAGTCATACTGGAGCACCTTGGGCCCACCAGTGGAAATCATTCTTGGGGCCCACCAGTGGAAATCATTCTTGGGGCCCACCAGAGAAAATCATTCTTGGGGCCCACCAGAGAAAATCATTCTTGGGGCCCACCAGAGAAAATCATTCTTAGGGCTCACCAGAGAAATCATTCTTGGGACCCACCAGAGGAAATTATTATTAGAGCACACCAGTGGGAATCATTATTAGGGCCCACCAGGGTAAATTATTTGTAGGGCCCAGCAGAGGAAATGATTATTGGAGCCCACCAGCGGACATTTTTTGGGGGGCTAACCAGAAAATATTCTTAGGGCCCACTAGAGGAAATCATTCTTGGAACCTACCAGAGGAAAAAAAATTTGGAGCCTACCAGAGGAAATCATTCTTGGAGCCTATCAGAAGAAATGACTCTTTGAGCCAACAGCTAAAACACAAACTGTAGTAATATAAAATGTGATCTTCATTGACCAAATAAATAGTATAATAATAAATAAACTCACAGAACACTCCAGGCAAACCTGAAACATTGTTTTAGTCTTGGATCTCTTATAAAGCCCTGATAGTGGCTCCAGGTCAGTGTCTGGGCCCACCAGAGGATCCTCTGGTGTTTTAGTGGGCCAGTCAGACACTGGCTACATGAGATCAGTGAACAGCTGCCACACGTTGGATCTAGTGAAGTTCAGTAATCGTGAGGCCACACAGTGGTAGCGGCTTGATTACGGATTTCAGCGCATGGGAGCTGGAGGAAAGTCTGATCTGGGGTCTGAAGGGTAAACTGCACAAAAATTACATTTTTATTATTTTAATAATAATTTTATATTAGCCCCCTTTCACACCTTTATGATCAGGAAGAAGATTTTATTTATTAAAATCAATGGGCAATTTCATATCTATTGGCCACATTGTGCTGCACTAGTGTAATGCAATCCATATCAGTCTACGAGTAGGGATTGTACCTGGCTATGATTACGCATCACGCCGATCTCAGAGCGCTGTGTAGTAGATAGGGAGAGGTTGCTGCTCATTTTGGGACAGATTAGAGATCTGTGTAAATAGAATTCAAAAACCCAATTGTCCTTTCTGGGACACATAGCAGGGGATCGGAGGCTGGCTGTATCTCAAATTGCTTTTAGGGAACCTAGCTATGGAGAATGGAGAGCATCAGTGAGGGACAGCTAGGGAGAGGGAAATAGCAGCATATCTACCTGTTCTCATTGCACCCTGAGGATGGGCAGCTGCTGGGGCACATTTGGGCTTTGATAAAACTAGTTACTTGTGGGCACACCTTGCATTAGATCCCTTTGGGCTTTAATAAAACTAGTTACTTGTGGGCACACCTTGCATTAGACCCTTTTGGGCTTCGATAAAACGAGTTACTTGTGGTCACATCTTGCATTAGATCCCTTTGGGCTTTAATAAAACGAGTTACTTGTGGGCACATCTTCCATTAGATCCCTTTGGGCTTTGATAAAACTAGTAACTTGTGGGCACACCTTGCATTAGACCCCTTTGGGCTTTGATAAAACTAGTTACTTGTGGGCACACCTTGCATTAGACCCTTTTGGGCTTTGGTAAAACTAGTTACTTGTGGGCACACCTTGCATTAGACCCCTTTGGGCTTTGATAAAACTAGTAACTTGTGCGCACGCCTTGCATTAGACCCCTTTGGGCTTTGATAAAACTAGTTACTTGTGGGCATACCTTGCATTAGACCCCTTTGGCTTTTGATACAACTAGTTATTTGTAGGCACACCTCGCATTAGACCCATTTGGGTTTTGAGAAAACTAGTTTTTTTGTGGGCACACCTTGCATTAGACCCTTTTGGGCTTTGATACAACTAGTTACTTGTGGGTACACCTTTCATTAGACCCCTTTGGCTTTTGATACAACTAGTTACTTGTGGGCACACCTTGCATTAGACCTATTTGGGCTTTGAGAAAACTAGTTACTTGTTGGCACACCTTGCATTAGACCATTTGGGGCTTTGATAAAACTAGTTACTTGTGGGCACATCTTGTATTAGACCCATTAGGGCTCTGAGAAAATTAGATACTTGTGTGCACACTTCGCATTAGACCCCTTTGGGCTTTGCTTGTGGGCACACCTTGCATAAGGCCACTCTGGCTTTTGATACAACTAGTTACTTGTGGGCACACCTTGCATTACTCCCTTCTAGACTTTGATAAAACTAGTTACTTGTGGGTACACCTTGCATTAGACCCTTTTGGGCTTTGATAAAACTACCACTGCCAGAGTGGTGAGGCCAGAACAAGTTGAGGTAGTCGTAGATTATATGGCATGCAGTACTACAAGTTCCATGGGATTATATTCCACCCAATCCACTTGAGAGTGCTAAACCCTCCTTCTCACCCCCCTTCAAATAGCAAGTCATGGGGTCACTAATGCTCTATGATGACACTCCTAGCTGGGATACCGTGAGCCATCCACCTGCCCCTGCCCCAGTTGCAGACCCTGGGATCCCAGATGGCCAGCAACTTGTGTTGGAGGATGAGAACGTGGCCAGCAGACCATCGCCGGACACCTGTGATGACGATGAAACCCTACCCCCACCCTGCTGCTGCTTGCCTCTCTGCACTGCAGAGGAACTTTGGCCTTCCAACCCACCACCTCATATATGATTTGCCGACCAGGTGGAATTCAACTTTGTATATGTTGGAAAGAGTGTGTGAGCAGATGCAGGCAATAGTGGAGTTCCAGCTCCAAAATATATAAAATAAGTGGACTTCCATGAGGAACTTCTTTGCGGTGCTGTAGTGCTTCCAGTATGCCAGCAATATGGTCAGAACTAATGACCCCATCAAAAGTGCTACCATCCCCATGCTTTGCCCGCTGGAAAAAAACCCTTCGGGCCATGATAGAGGATGTGATGGTGCCACAGGAGGAAGCAGAGGAGGAAGAAGGTTAATTTTCCCAGGCAGTGCACATGTGGCTCGCAGGGTGGGTTGCTGCGCTGACAGCAGCCAGGTACTCAACTGTCAAGCCAGCGGAGGAGCCAGTCACCTATGCAGCAGGGGCAACGGCAGTACCTCACAGGGGAGGGTGAGCATGGCCACAATGTGGAACAGGTTATTTCATTGTCTGCCACATCCACCACCATCGGATATGGTCCATAGTACCAGGAGGCATACTTTGACCTTCCTGGTGGATGACTACCAGTCCACGTGTCCCTTGGTACTTATCAATGGGTCCTCACCGTTCAATTTCTGGGTCAGTAGACTGGACACGTGGCCAGAGCTTTCCTTCTATGCCCTGCAGCAAGTGTTCTATCACAATGTGCGTTCAGCACCACAGGAGGTGTCATCATGGACAGTGTATGATTGGCCTTTCCACAGCCAACGTGGACATGCTTCCAAGATGAACCAGTCATAGATCCCATGATACTTGGCTGTGCCAGCACCTAAGTGAGTGGTTAAAGTGCTATCTCCTCCGCCTTTATTTATTTATGTATGTATATATTTGATTATAATATTTATTTATATATATGTATTTTTAATTTTTTTGTTTTCTGTTATTATTTTGAGTACTTTCCCTTCCCCATTTTGCACAGGGCAATAACCCAGGTGTTATCCACCCCCACCCCCCAAATTTGGAATTTAACACCCTTAAAAAAAATAAATTTTACATTTTTTAAATTTATGTATTTATTTATTTAACTTTTTTTGTTTTCTGTTATTTTGTGCAGGCAATCGCCCAGGGGTTACGGCCACGACTGGGCCTCCAACACCCATAAAAAATGAATATTTGGATTTTTAAAAATGTTTTATTTATCTGTGCATTTAGTAAATGGTTTCATTTTTTCTGGATTATTTTGAGCACCTGCCCCATTTTGTGCAGGGCAATCGCCCAGGTATAACCCCCCCCCCCCCCCACACCCAATTTGGCCTCTGACACCAGTAAAAAAAATAATATTTTAATTTATTTAATCAATTAATTAATTACTTTAATTATGTATTTTTTTTTGTTTTCTGTTATTGTTTTAAGTATTTTTCCAAGCCAATTTTTTGCAGGGCAATCACCCTTGATTAGCAGCCCAGAAACCTTTGCTACCCCCATTTTACAGCCATTTTTAGGCTCCCAGGTTCGGGTCCCCATTGAGTTCAAGGGGGTTCAGAGACCTGAACCAAACTTTAGCGGCATGTTCGGCCGAACACGTCAAACCCAAACTTCCATGGGCTCACTCATCACTATCTTTGAGCAATGCAGGTAAAGCTTGCTAAAAGCTCAATACTAGGCAGCGCCACTTACATTCCCTTGCATGTTTATTGCCCAATGTGACCATAAGCAACCAGGGAGGTGTGTAGGGTGGACTTGCGCAGAGCTGTACGTCTGCCCACCAATCAAATTGATGTGGTTACTGGCAGTCAGTAAATCCAAAGAACCCTAAGGGTGCCATCAGAGCAGGATAGCCAGGCAACCAGCATGGGGCCCAACCACCTGACTGAAACTTATGGCAGCCCTGCCTGTGGCCTGCATTCAACTGGCCTAGACACTGGGCCCCGAAACCTAGTTTGGGTCCCTTATGCCACAGCACAGTTGTGTTATTATGCTTTTTAAATCATTGGAGGCCTTTCTTGCCCTAACATGAATGATGAGGCAGTCCCAGCACCACCAAATACTTCAATTAAACCGGACCAACAATCTTACAAGAAACAGTGCTCATTAGTGCCAGACTGGGATGCCTGAGCCCCATCCCACATTTAGATGCAAATATTATTGGCTTATATTCCGGGCCCATGCACAGAAACACTATGCCAACTGGGCCGATTTGGGTGGGTTTTGGTCCCTTTAAGAGTTTTATGAGTCGTTCTGAGTCATTACAGCTGATGGCTTTATACTCCTGGCTAGAAATAAAGCATTATTTCAAAAAGATTTTTTGACTGTAGACTTGCATGGGATGAAGGATGGCGCCGCCCATCAGAAGGTTGACTGGAAACCGATGGACCTAGAAGATGGATCCCTTGGCAAGTTGAGTAAAAAGGTAAAACCAGAGGGGGGCAGCAAATCGGTGAGGCTTGGGGGAGGTTTTAACCTTCCCCGATGTTCCTCTTTAACGGGTGTTGGTCAAGCCAGTGCTGGTAAAGGAGTCCAGCGACTGGCCGCCAACCTACACATAGGCGGGGTGATTCGGGGACACAGTGCCGAGGACGCGACCATGGCCCACGTGACTGCCTGCTAGCCAATCACTGTAGGTTTTGTTGCTTCAGAGAGATTTAAAGCAGGCTAAAACCCAACATTACCCCCATGTTTTTGACCTTTGTATTCCATGACAGGCAGCATTAAATGATTGCCAGGGATCGAGCACAGTCACAGCAAGTGTGCATGCCACTGGGTGCATGGCAACAAGCAGAGGAGGCTTGCTCATGTGCCATAGGATTGTTGAGGTAGTTAGGTGATTATGGGAATTTAGGGAATTTCACACAGTTGGGTATCCTAATTTGGAAATTGCTGGGAAGGGCTTTCACCCAGATCCCAGCCCCTATGCCTGGTACATCAGTTGCTCACCTAGGAGGTGTACCGAATGCGTTTTTACATACATTTGCATTTTGCACAATAGACTTCTGTGTGTCTGGGCCCCATATGCTGCATTCGCGTTGTCCTCAAAAGAGAGGTGTAAAGGGGGCAATAGAGGGCCATTGTAGGACTTTTTATCGGACCTGCAACGTCAGCTACAACCGTATGATCACCCATAGATCCGGACAGTTATGAATGAGGCCCTTATTTAGACTGTCCCTCTTTTGAACGAAAATTCTCTTTCCATGTTTATTTTGTCTGGCCTGATGTAGAGATCTAGTTCTTTCTCCTGCCAATTAATAACTACTTGCAACTCCTGAATTAATACATTTGCATTCTGTTACAGAAGATAAGCAGCTAATAGCAGCCGAGCACCCAGGAATTTTATCTAGAGAGGGGCTGTGGCTTATGCATTTCTCAGCTGCCAAAGTGGGAACATGAGGACGTGACTGCTGACCATGGGCAGACTTGCCATAGGGAGACCCGGGAGGCCTCACTGCTTTGGGCCAGTTGTGCTGCTGCTTCTTACACCCCCAATGATTTTCTGCATCCCTAGTCTCAGCCCAACACCCCTGTACCAGGCCCCACTTTACCCTCCAAGCATTGGAGGATACTCAGATTCAGGCTCATTGGGGATGCTGTGGGCTGATCATAGGCTGACCGGGCCGGTAAAACAGCATTCTTATTTTTTACCCCAGTCTGGCACTGCTGCTCAAGGAACAATGATGGATTTGCATGACTTTCTGGGTGCTCCTGTTGCTGCTGAACACTTTGTTGCCATAAACACACCCTTTGTACTGTGACAGCCCACTTCTACTCCTCCTGAGATGTGTCCTGAGCTCAGAACCCCTCTCCCAACTCCTCTTCTTCATCACTGCTTTCGTTGGAGCACTGCTCTCACTTGTTATATAGTCATTGCCTGGCCACTCTTTTCCGCAAAGCATCCTCTAATGTAAACAGTGGCCATGCTGCGCTCAAGAGTGTCCCAAAGGTCCCTGGACCACCCCCATGGATTTTTTTCTTCTTCATGTGCTGTTAGTCAAAGTGTACAAAAAGAAAATGAGTTTGTGGGTCCCTCATTCCTGGATGATATATTTGTATGTATTTCAATATTAATGTGTATTTGTCGCACATGTGACTCATAACATCCTGCGTATTATAAATATATTATTAGTTATCCTGCCACGGAAGATGATGGTTTATAAATAAACAACAATAATAAAACAAAGTCACTGTGAGATTTTGCACACTTTTTTGCCTACTATAAAAATGTTGTAAGGCCGATTAAAGAAATAAGAAGACATAATAAAATGTGGGGGAAAGTCAATGCAGATGTGAAGCTGCTGAAGACTGGTCAGAATCGGATTGTACGAAGACAAAGGGGTGGGGGACTCACCAGCGAATGTAGATGACAGGCACCGATATCTCAGCAGCACTATGTGCACACCAGCACATTCCACACAAGGCAATCAGGCTGCACATTCACATCAGCAGATTCGACACAGGAAGGTAAACACAGAGCACATGCTCTGGTTTAGCTATCTGGGAGGGGTGAGCACTATTGTCTGGAGGCCAGGCCAGCAGGCAGAAAGCACATTCCTCCCAACTTCCTGAGACAGGAAAGAAACGCCTCAACAGACACACTCTTTCTACACCCATATTCTTATAGACCATAGCAAATAAATGTGGCAAAAGCATTCAACATTAGCTAAATTACCTCTGTAGTGGAAACGACATGTACAATAAATGGATACCGTTGCTTGCTCCTGTCTGTAAAATTCATGACTGAAAACGAGTCATCAAAAAAAAAAAACTATTTCTCATGCAAGCATACTGAGCGGCCAAGTGTGAGATAGAGGAGGCCGCCTAAGACATTCCCAACTGGCTTTACTATGGCACGCAGGCGCAGTGTGTGAGGAGGAGACACCACAGGCTTCCTAATCCATTTACCTCCTGTGATGTTTCACACAGCAAAATCAGGCCCTGTAACTCACACCTTTACTAAAAATGTAAAGGAAACGCAGGCCTCAAGTTTTAGCTCTATGAAGTGGACCGAAAGCTGGCCACTGTTCTGGGGCCCACAGTGCACCTATCGAATGAAGCCTGAGATTGGGTGATAAACTCGCCTTTCTCCCACCATTCTGCTGTATGCCACAAGGAACCACCACCAAAAGAAAGGTGATTTTTTTGCACAATCCCAGGCTTTACCAGACTACTGTACCGTGGGCATCCCAAACCGGGATGTCTCATTAAACATATATATGGAGGGGGTGGGGGGTATTGCTGTATATAAGACAGAATTAATCAGTGTGTGGGGGAATTAATTACCTCTTTATACAATGGAAATTGCTGTATATTGGAGGGGATACATTTCTGTGTACTCGGGACTGCTGTATGAGAGGTTAAAATGCTGATCTGCTGAGCCCTGCAGTGGGGGGCACGTGCATTTGTGAGGCCCCCTGTGCAATCCGAGCAGAAACTCTAATTCCAGGCAGTACTTACTGAATTCTGCAAACCCACCCAACATGACCGACTGCTGGTGACCACTGAGGTACATTGTGCAAGTCTGCCCCATGAACCAGACTGACAACCATATGTAGGGAAACAAACTGGCAAGGAAACATGGAAGCTGGTAAGTGCAGCTGGTATTGTACAGCAGAGCCTCTGAAAGTGGACCACTCACCAGGATTTTCACTATCCTGAAGATTGGTCCTTGTCCCTCATTTGCGATGCCCCATTGTGTGAAACCAACCAGACCCATTCAACTCACCTTTCTGCCGTACACATGGTGCATGCATGGGTTCTGATCCAATAAGTGCTTTATGCAGTGCATACAAATGCACTGCATTAATCAGTTGTTTTGGACTGAGCATTGACAGAGTTTCTTCCTCATTCTTTTTCTTTTTTTTCCTTCCTCGTGTTCTCTTTCTGTCTCTTTTTATTTGATTTTCTTTAATCAAGACGATTACATAGCGGAGGGATGGTATAATAAGGAAGATATCAGACTTTGGACAAGACTGATGCAGGAACGTATTTAGTGTTCATGCTGCCCTAGGCACTTCAAGTGCTGGCACCCCTTTTTGCTAAGTGACGTTGAGCAGGGCCAGATAGAGAAAAATAAAAGAACTGAAGGAGAAAAAAATAGAAGGAAAGAGGAAAGAAAAGGTATGGCATATAACAGACGAAAGAAAAAAAAGAATAGATGGAAAGAAAGAAAAAGACAAGAAGGAAAGAATAGAATGAAAGAAACAAAGAGTAAAAGGACTGAAAGAAATAACAGAAGTAAAGTATAAATGGAAAGAAAAAATAAAAAAATAAAAGGAAAGAAACAAAGGTGAGCCCAGTGCTGACGCTTGCCATGGCGTTGTGGTCCGCCAATGTAAAAAAATAAATGTGTGTAGGGAACAGAGGTTTCAAGGGGAGAAATGCAGAGGAGCATGCATTTTATTATATATATATATATATATATATATATATATATATATATATATATATATATTACAGGCTTCCCAGCTCCCAACACAGGAGTCACATGGCCACAGAAATAAAGGGGAGAGGATGAAGTTGCAGACTGCCATTAAGCCATTGTGCTCTCTCCCCCCTCAATCGCTCGGGAGAATTTGTAAGGAAGCATTAATGTGGAAACAACTTTTTTTTTACTATAGCAGTAATACCCGCACCTCCCCCCCCCCCCCCTTGCAGGTGGCCACCCTAGGCACATGCCTAGGTTTGCCTAATGGTAAATACAGCTCTGGACTGATGGCATATTGCCGTTTTTAGCCCCAGCATCGGTGACCATTATGAAGGCCAAATGGCAAGACAAGATGCTTGAATGACCATCTTTGGTGTTAAAGGCTGTATTTTTTTCATCATAAGAATAAAGCTTGGCCCATGCAAAGACTCATCCTTTAAGTATACAGAAAAGATGCCACTGTAGCCTAGGAAGTAGAAAGCTGAGTAAGCCATCTACAGCAGGACGGCTAGCTGTTGGGCCTGTGAGTCAAAGGGCAGAAAGACACTGTCAGAGCGTATGTTTTGGCCAAAAGTGCAGTCAATGAAAACAGCTTTGTATTGTGATTTGAAGCACATGTGCTGCTGAGTCCTAGCTGCGCAACATTCTACAGGAGCTGTGGCTGGTGTCTAGGATAGTCCTGATGCGGGATGGCACCTGCCAGGCTTGCAACTGCTTGGCAAGGTCAGTGGAGTTGACAAGTGGTCAGCAACAGAAGTCAGGATCTTAGCAGATGCAGGGGCACAGATGTGATCGGAATTAACTGCATTGGGAAATGGGTCAGATACCTAGACATAGCTCGAAGTGCTTAGGTGAGAAACAGCGCTATCACTTAGGCGTGGTCAAATTTGTCAGGGTCAGTAACTGGCTTGGCTCTTGTACAAGATGTCAGACGTGGCAGGGTGGACAACAGGATCCAGAGTAAAGAGTCAAACTAAGGAGCAGGAACTGGCTGCATCAGCATGGCAGCCTGACAATACAAGCAGCACCAGGCTGTTCCTAGAGGCAGCTTCTGATTTGGCCGCCTCCAATCAGCTGCAATTTTGGGCTGCTAATGGTTGCAGTGTCGCTTGCTCCTGCACCACAACATGGGAGCGTCAGACAGATGTGTTTCAGACCATGACACTATATATGCAACATGAACTGTGATATTAAAATTAATGCTTTGATCTAGCGCAGTGTTCCCCAACCCTCTCCTCAAGTGCCACCAATAGGTCATGTTTTGCAAATCCCTGCATAGCTCTGTAGCTCTGCTGCTGCACCAACGCTGGCTTGCAGCAACTTCGCTACCCAAGCGGCAAGATCCACTACTCGGACCAGCAGCAATTTACTGGTAGCAGTACCACTACTTACCTTACCCCAGCAGCACTATTACTTAGCCCAGCAGCTTCACTATTGAGCCAAGCCAGGACCTCTCTCAAACCAGACTGTGCTGCCTGCTGCTACACTGATTACTACACTCCTGAGCCTCAGTTAGGCTCCTCTTGCAACAAACTACCCAAGCCCTGAATGAATGCCCCCCCCCCCCCCGGTCCAAATGATCACCTGGGTCGCTGAGCTAATATAACTCACATACATCTACATGGTGACCAAGACTAAATCTCCTGATGAAGCCCAGAACTAGGGCGAAACTTTTAGAGAGGAAAGCTGATCTGTGCATCCATAAACTTGAACACATCAAGGATTCTACTTAACACTATTGTGTTTCTGTAACTTATCTACAGCTACTGCTGCACAAAATCTTTATTACTGTATCAATATGATGCAATATTGGGGTGTTTTTGTAAATAGATTAAAAACCAGCTTGGTTATTGGTCCAGGCCATCTTTGATCCAAAACTCCTGTAAATACATCACCTGTGCATTTGTGTGGAGATCTGCAAAACCTGACCAGTTGGTTGCTCTCGAGGAGAAGGTTGGGGAACACTGCTCTAGAGGCATTATGTTTAGTTTTGGGGTAGAATATAGAAGAGTGACGGGTTTATTCATCAAGGGATAGCGGAAGGTAGTGCCTTATAAGCGGCAGGCAGCATCTGTTGAACGATGGGCACTGTACGCAATACCAAGTTATCAAAGCGAATCCGTTGAGCAACTCTAACAGCGCCATGTAGCGTCTGATTCATCATCACAGATGGCTCATCGTATACCGCCGGCGCTCTGGCTACCTGTCACTACCTGTCGCTCTCCCATACATTTCAATGGACGTTCCTTTTCTTCTCTTTATACAGGGTTTTCTTTTAATTTTTTTTTTTCAAATCATTGTCTGACCTCTCCTTGCCTATTAAAAGGCATTTTTGAGACGGGAAAAGAACCCTAGAGTCCGCGATTTTACATTCTATTCCAATCCTCACAGCTCGTTTTGTAGGATAGACCACATACTAGTCCCTCACTCAGTGCTACCCGCCACTATAGATTCTAAAATTCACGCTACAGCCTGGTCTGATCACAGTCCTGTAATGGCAGTCTTGGACCTCCTGGTCTCAACCAAGCACTCTTATAGCTGGCGGCTCAATGATTCCCTTCTGTCTAGACAACCTACCTGCTCTAAAATTCAGGAGGCTCTTCAGGAATATTTCTTGCTCAACTCTGACTCGGTCTCCTCCCCGATCTCCTTATGGGAGGCCCATAAGGCCACCATGAGAGGAAACATTACTTCCATAGCCTCTGCTGAGAAGCGCGAAAGACAAAGGAGAATAAGGGAGTTGACCTTGAGTTTTGAGCGAGCCGAAATACAGTGGAAGGGAGCCCCGAACACCAGAAATAAGAAGGTTGTAGACAGACTGCGACTGGAGCTTAACACGCTCCAGGATGACCAGGCCGAGAAAAGACTCAGGTGGTCAAAGCAAAAATTTTATTCAAGAGGTAACAAGCCGGACATGATGTTGGCTCGGAAGCTGAGGGCCGCTGACCTGGATAGACGGCAGCCCATAAAACTGAAGCTCAGCTCGGGGGCTGTCACGGCTGACCCCAACAAAGTTGTGTCGACCTTTGGGGAGTTCCTTTCAGCTCTTTACTCAGCCCCAGCAAACACGTGTGCGGCTATACGGGATGAGTTTTTTGACCAGGTTGACTTACCTCACGTTGAACAGGGGGATGTGGACAGGATGGAGGCGCCCATCTCACAGAGCGAAGTGCTTCTCGCTATTAAATCCCTAAAGACCGACAAGACCCCGGGTCCGGACGGGTTCAGCAGCCTGTACTATAAAAAGTTTGCCCCCATCCTGGCGCCGCACCTCTCGAACCTCTTTAATGCCCTGTGTGCAGACACCTCGCTTAACCCTAGTTCGCTATTGGCGGACATCTGTATGATCCCCAAACCAGATAAAGATGGGTTGCTCACCCAGCACTATAGGCCAATATCTTTGATAAACATTGATGTGAAGCTGCTGGCCAAAGTTTTGGCAGCGAGGTTGAACACATTCGTGGCTGACCTCATACATGGCGACCAAGTGGGGTTTGTCCCAACCCGTCAAGCCGGGGATAACATCAGAAGGGCGGATCACCTGGTCCACCACGCCCACTCCAGGGACATCCCGGCCTTTCTGCTCTCCCTAGACATCCAAAAGGCGTTCGATTCCCTGTCCTGGGACTATGTATTGTGGGTGCTTGGGAAATGGGGCTTAGGGCAGCGGTTCCTGGACTGGGTGGGAGCTCTTTACAAGTCACCTGCAGCCAGAGTGCGCTACCTGGGCTTTACCTCAGGGACATTCAGTATTGGTAGGGGAACTCGGCAGGGATGCCCTTTATCCCTGCTCCTCTTCATCCTGGCCATGGAGCCGTTGGGCATAGCAATACGAAATTCCCCCAGCATCAGGGGCTTGGAGGTAGCGGGCATCCACCATAAGGCCATGTTCTTTGCAGATGATGCATTGCTCGCCATCACCCAGTCGGTTACCTCGCTCCCGAACCTGTACAAGGTCCTTGACCAATTCGCCCAGGTTTCGGGCTTAACAATTAATAATGAAAAATCTTGGGTATTGAATGTGTCTCTGCCAGTGGACGTGGTGGACCAGATTAAGGCCAACTTCCCTTTCTGCTGGACAACAGAGCCGCTTCCATACCTGGGGGTGCGCATCTCGGCCAAGTTTACTGACCTGTATGAAGCCAATTATCCTCCTCTGTTTAAGTCCTTAGCCCGCTTAATGGAGGTCTGAAAGTCATACCCGATCTCTTGGATAGGCCGCATTAATGTGGTTAAAATGACGATCCTCCCAAAGTTACTTTACTTTTTCAGAGCACTGCCAACTAAAATCCCACTGTACATGTTCCGGGTGATGCAGAGGAGAATCCTGGCTTTCATATGGTCTGCGGACCGCCCAAGGGTGTCCAAGCACACTATGCTAGCTCATAGAACACAAGGGGGGCTGGGAGTGCCCGACATAATCAAATACTATAAAGCCTCGCAGATCGCCCAGCTGGTCCCCATGCATTCCCACCTCAAACCCCCATTATGGGTTTTTCTTGAGCTTTCCAATTGCGCACCCATCGACAGTCTACTTTGGACAGACCCCGGACACAGACCCAAAGCGCTCAGCCCCCTAATGAGACATTCTCTCACAGTGTGGGACTCGGTTAGGTACTCCGCCTCCTTGATGTCCCCCCATACTCACCTGGCTCATTTGTGGGACAACCCAAACTTTCCCCCAGGTGAACAAAACAAATTGGCCTTTAAATGGTGGCAGGATCGGGGTATATACAAAATAGCCGACCTACTCATTGGGGAGGGCCTTGGTTCCTTCAGCGCCTTACAGGAGAAATATGGTGCCCCCCACAAGGAATATTTTCGTTACATCCAATTGAGGCACTGGATTTTGCCCTTGACAAAATTGTGTCCTTCCTTCCTGGTGATGACCCCCTTTGAGGTTCTCTGCGCTAATAACCCCTTTCAGAGGGGAATAATCTCCCTAATTTATTCAACACTAAACAAAACTAAGCCGGAGTCTCACGCATATGTGAGCAGCTGGGAAAGGGACCTAGGTCCACCTGTGGGAGAAAGGGGGTGGACAGAGATATGGTCTCGCATCCCAAAATGCTCCATCAACATCCTGACAGTGGAAACAGCCTATAAGGTTATGCTCCGCTGGTACCTGGTGCCGAGCCACCTCAGCAGGATATTTCCGAGGCAGGCTAGGACGTGCTTTAGAGGCTGCAGTGCGGATGGGGACTTTTTGCACACCTGGTGGACCTGCCCGATGCTGACTCGCTTTTGGAGTCAGGTGTTCAGGATGGCCAATGAAATCTTAGGATCTAGCATGAAGAAGGATCCCTGGGTTGCCCTCCTGCACTGTAAGCCCTGGGAGTTGTCCAGTAAGCAACACAGACTTTTTGTCTACCTCCTCCTGGCGGCCAAGCAGGCCATAGCCAAGGCCTGGAAGACGCAGTTTACCCCAATCTCAGAGGTGTCGGCCAGGATGAACGGCTTTCTCATTAATGAGAGGTTGTCTAGTATTCTGACCGACTCCCATGACAAATTTCTCTCTATATAGGAAACCCTGGATAAGATTTGCCTGGCCTGGCGAATCTATGCGGGTGCTATAATTGCCACATGTGGTGTCTGGTGGAGCGCGGGAGCGACAATCCCCCCCCTCCCTCCTTCTTTCCCTTTCCTCCCTCCTCCTTTCCCTTCCCTCTCCTTCTCTCCCTTCCTTCCCTCCTTCTTTTCCTCCCCTCTTTTTCTTCCTCCCCTCTTTACACTTCGCCCATCCTTTTGGGTCACTTTCTTTCTCTTTCCGCAATACAACGGTTTTAATGTTTTCTCTTTTGTAATGATTCTCCTCTGTACAAACGCATGGCAGTGTCTGACTGTCCAGTGGCATGCCCCGGTGGGCCTGGTGCGATGGGCACGAGACAATGTGCGTACAGGCGTCGGTGCTGGTCGCGGACACCGTGAGGTTCCGTGGCCCTCACGGACCCGGAAAAGACCACTGCGTAATATAAATCGTGCTATTGGTGACTAGCGCATGTCTCGTGCCTCATCACACTTGTAATCACACGGTAGACTGTTGAACACTGGCTTGGTCAACTTGCAATACTATGAAAACGAATGTCGCTATTTTTTTCTTTCTTCTTCTTTATACCTCCCCTGCGCGGGATGGTATGATGCTGTATGCTTTGTAGTACTGTTTTGCTGAAAATTTTCAATAAAAATATTGAAACAAAAAAAAAAGGCATTTTTGAAAACTTTTTTGATTTTTTATATTTTTATGCGGAATTGTCATTACAGGTTTGGTATTAAAGTGTTAATGTCACAACGTAATAACAATGTAATTCCATGTGCTTTCGCTTTGTTACTAGTGCACATGTGCTCAAAAACATACTTTAATCACACAGCTTCTGGCGCTCTTTGCTACAGCGACCAATTTTGAGCGCCAGCGCTGTGTGAGGCTGTTTTTTTGATGAATATGGTTTGAGTCGCTCACACTGACCAGTCGCTACCGTTCGCTCCCATATAGCGCTGTACTGATGTTATAGCAACTAACACATCAAATTCATCAATGTCGGCCAGCGACTGAGGTGCTCGGTAACATCGACCCATAGCCGATTATAGCGACCACTAGCAGTCGCTCTGAGCGCTTCGCTACAGACGCTCATCTGCCGGTACCTGGCGCTAGTAATGAATCAGCCTGTTACTTGAAATGTAATTTTTTTATTGGCATCTTGGTTACTGAAGACAGAAACTGGATGAGTCTCACATCCAAGGGTGGGTAGGAGTAACCTGGACTCTGGCTTTAACAACAGAAAGCCTGCCTATATTATTATATTGTTTTCTCCTTAAAATTGAATGAGTATAACAAAATATATAAAGGCCATTTTCTCCTTTATAGTACTTGTGCTCCAGCTTCCATCAAATTGTTCAGCTATCAGCAGCTTCGTATGGCATGCTGTTATACAATTTCCTATAGGTCTCCATCTGTTACTCTTGTGAGAGGTCATGCTGTGCGTCAGTACTGCAGATTTTCTCTGGCGTTGATGCTCCAGAACACACCTCAGCAGGAATCTATTTTTTAAAATATAATACAGGCCGTGTTGCTCTTTCGATGTATGTTGGCCAGGTCTACAATATTATCAGAAGGCTCATTTTGTTCCTGGTACACACAGTCATTTAGCCCAGCTGCAGCTTGTTTAACAATATGGATCACTCACAATGACTGTAAACCTAAACTCGCCAGTAATTCGCAGCGCTGCATGGAGTGGTG
The DNA here is from genome assembly GCA_027917425.1 of Gastrophryne carolinensis. NCBI lineage: Eukaryota > Metazoa > Chordata > Amphibia > Anura > Microhylidae > Gastrophryne > Gastrophryne carolinensis. Next base: position 407,533,111 of record CM051234.1, on the reverse strand, counting down.
TCGTTTTTTTTCCTTTTAAATCAGGGAAGCCCAGGAGATCAGTTCTGCTAGAAAAAAAAAAAGTGGCAACAAGAAGTAAAAACAAAACTTGTATGTGACATGTCTGCAAGAGCTAAATCTAACATCTGAATATAATGTTTCATGTAAGTGACACCCTGGGAAATGTGGATAGCCTGGCTAGCAGAGCCAATGTTCTAAATTTCAGTTTCTTTGACAATTTTGGAAAAATAGAAAATACATACACAAGACACACACAATGTCATCTTGTCTGATTGCTAAAATGTTGCTCAGGCAAACATCATTCAGGTTTATAAAGGGAAAGCAACTAAAGCCTAATGCCTCTAAATTGCCACCCGGGCTGCCAGCGGTTGTCTAGCAGCAGTCCGGCATGCCCTGGCACCACTGCCTCTGTCTCTTAATTGCATAGAAAGACCAGCAAACCTCTGGCCGTAAAAAGTCACCCAATAAACGTATATAAATATGCATTTTTACAATGATAGTCAATTATTCTTTTAAGTAGACTTCACTGCCTTTAGGACTTCTCGGCATTCCCAACCCCATTGGTATTCTCAGACTGAATTCCTATGAAAATGCCTGAAATCAGGAAATATTACTAAGCAATTTGGCCAGCACGTTACTCTAAGCAACACCTTTATTTAACAATGTGCCCCTCCTGTATCACTGTCCTAGCATCCTTCCATCCTCTTTCCATCCCTTTATACATCAGTCTTATCTACTAGTTCTATATCAACATTGAGCAAGTGTGAGCCCAGTCGTTGGAGCCAAAGGGAGACCCAGGAGAATCAGGCACACTGCTTTGTGGTCAGTTTGTCTGCTGCTTATTATTATTATTGTTTATTTATATAGCGCCATCTTCTTACGCAGTGCTGTACAAGGTATGTTTACAGACAAGGTAAAACATACTCTACAGAGACCATTACCAAACTTGATGCTACAAAGTTCAGACCACAGCTTATAAGAACAGGAGACACTATGAAAGAGAACCCTGCCCATGCAAGCTTACAGTCTAAAGTATAAGGGGTGGAGACAAAAGTGGAGGGATCACAAGTGGTACAGTTGGTATTTGGTGACATGTGCCCTGTGAAGGTTATAGGAGTTGCTTAAACCGGGCCAACACCATTAGAAGAAACAGTGCAAGGTATGCCAACACAGTGCAAACCGGGCCAACACCATTAGAAGAAACAGTGCTCATAAACAGCCCTCCCCAGGGCAATTAAGATTGCTGCAACTAAAAATTAATTTGCCTTTTTGTAACTCCTGCTGTGGTAGATTTTACCAACAAAATGGTGTTCCATGGAGCTGCAAAGAGGGAGTGCTGCAGGGTTTCCTGCCACAGTATGTCAGTTGAATCCAGCAGCACGGTGGGATGCTGGGAAAGGAAGCTCCAAAATGGCCACTACCAGGAGAACATTGGTGAGGTTTTGAGTGGATGCAGGAGCAAATGTAAGTGCTGACAATGATTTAGGATAACGCATGCAGAGGGGATTTTACTTTCCAACTGTGCAAGGTCCTGTTTAAGCCAGGTTATATGCTTGTCTGAATAGGTGGATTTTAAGGGTACTTAGAGCATTAGAGAGTGACAGATTGAATGGAGGGGCTGCATTCCAGAGAAGTGTAGAGGTACGGGAGAAGTCCTGAGGGTGGAAGTGCGTGAGGGTGACTAAGGAGGAGGACAGGAGAATTTCAGAGGCAGTAAGGAGGTTGCGCCTGGGTTGGTATTGCTGGATCATCTAATTCCTTCCACCCTATTCTCCCAGCATCTTTAAACCTGGCCCCACTGTTCCGTCCCAGCCAAGAAACCCTAGTCTATGTTCTACCCCCAATGCTATAGTCTCAAAATCATGGCTGTGGAGAGGGGGCATACCCACTCCTTCCACATTATACCACTACAATACTAAAGCTTCAGTACCATAAAGTTGATTTTATTCGCCCCTGCTCATTACCTGTCCTTGCAATGATATATCAGCCCTGGCGGGCACCCACCCTGACACTGGAGAGGGTGATAATTTTTTTCCCAGAGCTTTAAAGGCAATGATATGTACTATAACAGCCCCTGATTAGATGATTTGTACTGTACATGGTGACATGTATTTCTCTGTCTGTACGGTATGCAATAGAGGTAACAGGATTGCAGCAGCTGCATCTCATCTAGCTTCAACATAAGGCAGACTCCACCATTAGGTCTTTTGTTAAAGCAAGGGTTCAATTCCCCCACTGTCATGAGTAATAAAATAAAGATCATTTTTATGGCATCCATTTCATGGGAGAACTGATTTAAGGCGGCATGAGGAAACGTTTCTGTTCCTCCTGGAAATGTAAGTTGTAAATTCTGACACTGTGTATTTTTGTTAGCTGACACAAGGAGGTTACAACTTGACCTTAGAAAAAGGCTTTGATAAACCAACCGCTGATGAATGTTACTTTTATCTGTCCCTAGGTAACATTCATGAATGGATTTGATCAAAATATTAGCATGAGGTTCACATAAAATTAAAGTGTTCTGTGCAGGAAGATCAAAAACATTATTGGACTGTCTGTAAATTTCAGAATTCAGGATTGTTTCATTGTTCTGTTTTGTGACCCTTAAAGAAACAGGTAGAGAGGCAGATTGTAAAGTTTCCTTGTGGTGTATCGTCAGGGCTGGCTCCAGGTTTATGTGGATATTAGTGTCTCAGTTGGTCCGTTTGCAAGCTGAAGGCAAACAAACACCCACACTAAAAATGTACCGTATGCAGGCAGAATGCAAACAGCCGCCCTCTACCCAGTGGGACCAGAAATCAGTCCAGGACCTTATCAGCCCATGGCGGGCCCAAGGCATCCCTGCTGATGCCTCCCCCCCAAATATACTTCCGGTCAGTTAAAATTCCTAAAAAAATTAAAAAATTGGGTGTATGTTTTTTTTTTTACATTCAATCCTTTGTGAACTGGTAAGGGGTCCAGGAGACCCCTATACCAGTTCACAAGGCTTAGGGGCTGGCAAGTGCTGGTTTGTAGCATGCAGGGCTGGGGGGCACAGAGGTTGGCCCTTGCACCTTGTTCTATGCCATGGAATTTATAGACCCCTGACCGTTTAAGGGCATAATAATTGTGAGGTACAAAGGAGTTAAATTGCACTTTGACTTTCAATTTGGAATCAGTGGTCTACAGATTAACTAAGGGAAAAATGGAGGCCTACATCAGGGCACATCAGAACAGTGGGTACTGAGTTTTGCAGTTTTACAGCAGCAGGGCTAGATTAAGTGTGGTGGAGGCCCTTAGGCAAAAAGTCTAGAGGAGACCCCCCCTGAAAGTAACTGTAGATTAAAAGAGCTGTATTGCGAAACCTCTCGATATTAAGGGGAGATCTTTTTCATTCCAATGCCTGTCTCCTGAATCCGCATGTGGGGAGCAGCAGTGCTAACCAGTCTAAATATCTAATGAAAGCCAAATAAAGTGTTTAAGATGAGTTGTAAAAAAAGGCCAATATGAATACAATAATGACTCAATGTAGTGTCCTGGTCTGAATCAACAATAAATGTCTATTATTTATAGAGAAAACAGATGTTATACGCAATGTTAAACTAATCTAAAATAAAATTATTTTTTAAAATTATTAATGGGTAAAAGCATCTACACACATCAGAAGAATTGCAAAAGCAAAGAGCTGTTATCCCAGCACATGCTGGCTCAGAGAAATCCTTTTAGAGTTGCCTGTACAAGCAGAATGGTATGTTTAAAACTAGTAAATGAGTGAACCAGTAGAAGTTTGGGCTCCAGGACTTGACCCAAACTTATTGAAAAGTCCTGAACTTGGTGGCCCAAAAATGTCTGTGAAATGGGGGTAGCAAGGGCTAAAGTGCTGCAAATTGGGAGGGGAAGGGCAATTGCCCTGCACAAAATGTGGTAGGGAAAGTTCTCAAAATAATCACAGAAAGGGCGGAGGGCAAATTGGGGGTAACACCAGTGTGATTGCTCTACACAAAATGGGATTGGGACAGTGCTAATATGTATCCTTTAATAAAAAAAAAGAACCCCCATAACCATATAACAGGATGTGTGAAAGAATCCCCCCATCACCACGTAGCAGACTGTGACAGCGCCCCACATCTTTCCTATAGCAGACTGTTTGGCAGACTGTGACAGAGGCCTCCATCATCCCATCGCAGACTGTGAAAGAGCTCCATGTCATCTTCCATAGCAGACTGTGGCAGAATCCCCAGATAGCAGACTGTGACAGAGCCCCCATCATCTTTCATAGCAGACTGTGACAGAGCCCCCATCATCCTATAGCAGGCTGTGACAGAGCCCCCATCATCTTCCATAGCAGAATGGGACAGAGACCCCCCCCACCCCTTCATCTACCATAGAAGCCAGTGACAGAGCCCCCATCATCCTATAACAGACTGTGACAGAGCCCCCATAATTGTTCATAGCAGACTGTGATAGAGCCCCGCATCATCTTCCATAGCAGACTGTGACAGAGCCCCCCCATCATCCCATAGCAGACTGTGACAGAGACCCCATCATCTTTCATAGCAGACTGTGACAGAGCCCCCCTTCATCTTCCATAGCAGACAGTGACAGAGCCCCCATCATCCTATAGCAGACTGTGACAAAGCCCCCCATCATCTTTCATAGCAGACTGTGACGGAGCCCCGCATCATCTTCCATAGCAGACTGTGACAGAGCCCCCATCATCTTCCATAGCAGACTCTGACAGAGCCCCCCCTTCATCTTCCATAGCAGACAATGACAGAGCCCCGCATCATCCTATACCAGACTGTGATTGAGCTCCACGCCATCTTCCATAGCAGACTGTGACAGAGCACTTCACTATCCCATAGCAGACTGTGGCAGAACTACCTCCATCAACCCCATAGCAGACTGTGGCAGAATCCTCAGATAGCAGAGTGTGACAGAGTCCCCCTTCATCTTCCATAGCAGACAGTGACAGAGCCCCCATCATCCTATAGCAGGCTGTGACAGAGCCCCCATCATCTTCCATAGCAGATTGTGACAGAGCCCCCCTTCATCTTCCATAGCAGACAGTGACAGATCCCCTATCATCCTATAGCAGGCTGTGACAGAGCCCCCCTTCATCTTCCATAGCAGACAGTGACAGAGCCCCCATCATCCTATAGCAGGCTGTGACAGAGCCCCCATCATCTTCCATAGCAGATTGTGACAGAGCCCCCCCCTTCATCTTCCATAGCAGACAATGACAGAGTCCCGCATCATCCTATACCAGACTGTGACTGAGCTCCACGTCATCTTCCATAGCAGACTCTGACAGAGCCCCCATCGCCGTCCAAAGCAGACTGTGACAGAGCCCCCCACTATCCCATCGCAGACTGTGACAGAGCTCTATGTCATCTTCCATAGCAGACTGTGACAGAGCCCCCCTTAATCACATAGCAGACAGTGACAGAGCCCCCCTTAATCACATAGCAGACAGTGACAGAGCCCCCCTTCATCTTCCATAGCAGACAATGACAGAGCCCCGCATCATCCTATAACAGACTGTGACAGAGCCCCTATCATTGTTCATAGCAGACTGTGACAGAGCCCCGCATCATCTTCCATAGCAGACTGTGACAGAGCTCCCCCGTTCATCTTCCATAGCGGACTGTGACAGAGCCCCCCTTCATCACATAGCAGACTGTGACAGAGCCCCCATCATCCTCCACAGCAGACTGTGACAGAGCCCCCCATCATCTTTCATAGTAGACTGTACCAGAGCCCCCCATCATCTTCAATAGCAGACTCTGAAAGAGCCCCCCCCATCATCCCATCCCATGGTTTGGTGGTGCAAACAGATTGTATTGTCACATGTCTCCATGTTTCTAGTTACTTACTCCGCTCTCTGTTACCCAATCTGTGTCGTGACCCCCACACCAGAGAGCTCCATGTCATCTTCCATAGCAGACTGTGACAGAGCCCCCCATCATCTTTCATAGTAGGCAGAGTGCTGTGTGCTCTCGCCTGCTTGCTGCCCGTGCCAGGGGTGGTTGGCAGCTTGCCTTTTTGGTGGTGCAAATGGATTGTATTGTCACATGTCTCCATGTCGTGACCCCCACACCAGAGAATCCTGGAACCTCACGGGATGTCCAGTCCTGGGCATGACCATAGTAATATTTAGGCTTTGTTCCAATTTTATGTTTGAGTTACGTAACTTAATAGTTATTCATTATTATTCTGCTCTTTAATGTCCCTTTATTTATCATAATAATAATATAATAATAGTGGGCTTATATTGCCATTGTATGAATGTATATGTACTGCATTCCAACGGGGTGGGGCAGCATCCTGAAATTTTGCACAGTACACAATTGCAAATAAAGATGAGGCTTCAGTGATGAGGGCAGGCAGACAAACAAATGAATGAGTTTATCTTAATGGTTTTAATTTACAGCAGAAGCAAAACAACAATAAAGTTGTTTTTACTGGTGTCCTTGGCTGGCCTTCTCCACCCAGCTACTAGTAAATCTACTGCAGCAGTGAAATGAATGTGGTAGGCCTGTTGCAATTCCAAATGAGTAAATTAGACATGTTAGGACACACGTCTGGCCAGTGGCGTTGTCGAAAAGAACAGCATGAATGTGTGGAGGTGGGGTAAGGTGTTGAAGGGTTCCTAAGTTAGTTAAAGGATTTTGATTATCCTGGATTTTGGTCTCGGCCTCCGGGGCACACAATAGGGAGTGCCCCGCTGTGTGAAACCACCCAGGTCGCCCAAGGTGACACACCCTTCCCTGGCCTCTCATCCAATCAGTGAGCTCTGATCTGCTCCCACCCCTTCATCTAAGAGCTTATCTAAGGTGAGCAGATCTGAACGTGCTGGTGGGCGCATCACCCTCTAACAGGGAGCGTGCCGCATCGGCCATACACAGAGGTCTGGTGCGGGTGCGCGTCATACTAAATAGATAGCGGGATGCGGGCGTTGCTCGCACAAGCACTGTTGGACCGTAAAAAAAGGTGAGTTTCTGGGCGACCTAGGGCATTTCACACAGCGGAGCATTCTGATTCTGGATGCCCCAGGTGGGGGGCTGGGAGGAAATCTAGTGCCTTTGGGGCAAGAGTTTTCAGCTGCACCAAGTCGCAAACAGGAACATCCACTTCATAACAACAACTTTTTTGAAATAGAATACAACTTGTAGAAGTACAACAGCTTCTGGTCACAGCACAGGTTCTACCATTTCAGATGGTACATTCTTACCCTTAGCAAAAAGCTAATCTGAGCTGATCTTATTCACTCTAGTAACTAACTGTTGGTATTGATTTCAACAAATGCCCTTTGGGCTGTTGCTGGTCTCCCAGTTCCCTGTTCTCTAGTTTTCACTTGAGTTCTCTTTAACAATAATGTCACATGCCGCACATGCTAGAGATATGCCTAAGCCCTATTACTGAGGGTTCTGAGGAACAACCCCATATTAGGCTCAATTCAGTGCTGTTCTAAAAAAATTTGGTTCCATGCAAAAGCTACATGTGAATTTTCAATCACTCGCATGATTAAGGGTACACTTGCGAGATTATCTCGCTTGTGCGGAAGCATGTGAGAGACATGCGAGATCACTTGCCCCAAGCACTACTGAGGTGAAAAATTACTTCCAGCAGATCTATGTTAGTGAGAATTGAAAGCAGCTTTCTCATTACAAAGCATGCTTAAATGCAGCTTCAAAGGTTCAGCTGACTGTTCCTCCTTTCTCTTGCCTACCATACTTTGGAGAATATTTGTCGCCCATACTGATTTGTAATCTAATATTGTTATATATATTTTATGCCTAATATGTATGTTTTGACTTGACTCTAATACCTCTGTAATCTTGTTTAGTATTCCCTTTTCATTTGGAAATCACACAATACCATAACTGTTATTTAAACCTAATATTTAAATATTCAAAGGTATTGTTTCATATTATTTCATTTGAATAATAAAAATATATCACTTTTTCCGAAAAACTGCTTTGGTAATATCTGGAGAATTACAATTCTTTTTAAAACACCCAATATAAGCACTGGAGATTATGAACAGTGAAGATTCATCAATCTCTCACCAAGGTATTCATCAAAAGGCTCAATTTCTCCTAATATAGTAAAAAAACAACCAAAATTACCATTCTCATTTGCAAAAAAATGGATGAAATTATAACACCAATTTGCTGCTGTCCCATACACATGTGCCGTGCTGTGTCTCTTCCTTAGCAGCAGACAGTGCCCCCCCCCCCCATGACTGAGCCCAATATGGGTGGATGAGTGATCTGTCTTATGGCCGGCAACACTATCAGTGGCCCCGACCCATCTCCAGAAAAGAGGATGGGGGGGATAAAGGTGCCCCCAATGGCCATGGCGTGCAAGGCTCTGCCCTTAAAAACAGCCCTGGTTCTCGCCACGCAAACTGTGCGAGTATACGTTGCATGACACTGAAACAAGCCTACCGTATTTACTGTACACACAGATTGGATGGTCAACTTTCTAATACTTTTTTCAGTTTGTTTGCATGTACTGTTGTTCAGTTTTAAATGACTGGGGGGAAATCAGTGGAGTTCTGCTATGAGGATCTGCCCCTTTTATAGTTAAAGGGTCCCAACTGGAGCTAGAATACCAACACAAACAGCTAGAATATAATATGTAAATATAATATAATACACTTAAAAACAATGGGTACTACCTGCATAATCACATAACTGATAAATATACAAAATGCTACTCCAAGCCTACAGCAGACTCTCCAGATTTTGCAACAATAAAAATAAGTATTCAATACCCACAACACAATCATGTCATAACCTAACACCTAAATGGCATCATATGAAATAATAATAGTGATATTGCAATAAAAACCACACAATATTCCTACCAAAAAAATAGCAATGCTGTAAAACATGATCATCAAGATAATAATAATAATAATGTCATGATGCTGAGTTAAAAGGGGGCTCTTGAAAAGTGGTATTGATCCACAGAATGTGTGTGCATGGTCATTGTTGGGGACTCCTCTTTTTAACCCCAACCTTCCACACTTATACAACCGGGTGGCAGCCTAGTGGGTATATTATTTTGGACCAATCTTGGTAGTTGCTGGCCACAGTGGTGCTATGGGTAATAGATTTTTTGAATGGGTTTGGTCTATATTCTGTCATTTCTAATTCGAGACTGTTCAAGTGTACATGACTTACTTGTTAAAAATTTCTATCAGCACCCATGAATTTTGTTAATGTGTTAAAGGGTGATGATGACAATGGCCGTCCGGAAACCATGCTGTCATGATGCATCAGGTAGCAGTGTCATATAAGCTGCAGATAAACAAGGTGACATCCACCTGTTCATACATACTGCACTTAGCTGGGGATGGCTTTATTAAAGTCTGCTGCTTGTTGACTTTAGACCTTCGAGTACATAATATGTAAAATCTGCTTATAAAACTCCATTGTTGGTGGGCCAGTTACTACGTATTTTCTGTTTTTTCTTCAATTACTTCAAATAATCAAAACATAAAAATGTAGTATATCAAAGGGCAGAGCTCAAAAGTAAATGTACTACAAATAATAGAAGCTATGTATAAGTTCACATTGTTTTCATTGCTTAGTCATTAAAGGATGGCCAGTGGCCAGAAAAGCACTCAGTGTTTTCAGTGGGTTATGCATCTGCCCAGCACTTATTTGTGTAATGCTGCCTGTCTCATAAAGAAATCAATGCGTGGTTATCAGACACCAGTGGTCTATTTCTTGTAGACTGCCATAAAAACGTCCTGCTTAAAAGGTGATTTTCAATGATCCAGGGGCACCCAGAGACCTGGTACCCTATCTGATTTTAGAAAACAAGCGATGCAAAAAAATAGATTTTTTCCATCTAATAACAAATCAGAGCTGTTCTATGTAAATGAATATATTAATCAACTATACAAGTGTTTAATAAGAAAAATAATGTGAGTTGATTTTTTTTCTTTTTAAATCATTTACCTTTTTTAAAAAAACATATATTCAAGGGCATAAAAGAGGTTTAAGATACTGAAGGCAGGTAAAGCAAGGAATGTAAACAACATTCAATTCTTCAGTTTTATAGGGTCAGATGCAAACCAGCTTTTGTTTTTCATATTGTGCATTACAAATGCTATAATATAAATAATTATATGGATATATTAATACAATTATTAGAGATGAGCGAGTAGTGAAATATTCGAAATTTCTAATTTCGATTCGAATAGACCGCGTTACTCGACTACTCGACCGATTATCGAATCCCATTATAGTCTATGGGAAAAAAATGCTCGCCACTTGGAAATCTCAATTCGACCACTTGGAGGTCACCAAGTCCACCCTGAAACATCAGAAAATGATGCCAACACTGCTGGAATGCAACTGGGACAGCAGGGGAAGCATGTCTGGGTGCATATAACGCGCCCAAGTCGCACTATTACGCCACTATCACAGCCTCTCAACAATACACTCCAAACACAATATAACTTCTACGTAACGTGAGACAAGACAAGGAAACCTTCTTTCCTCTACATTGCCATGGACCCCAAGCCAAACTGTACAAAAAAGAAGAACAAAATTCTGCACCCCTTAAAATCACGTTGCCTATGACAACCACAGATGGCATAGGCAAGGGGGAAAACAAATAGACCCCACCCCTAATTGTCAGTGTGTGTGTGTGTGTGTGTGTGTGTGTGTGTGTGTGTGTGTGTGTGTGATGTGGTCAGACATGTCTTCTTGTGTCATTGTGTCACCCCAGCAGTAAGGGAAGCTTAAAGGAGGAGGTTTGTTACAGTGTGTCACCCCAGCAGTAAGGGAAGCTTACAGGAGGAGATTTGTTACAGTGTGTCAACCCAGCAGTCAGGGAAGCTTACAGGAGGAGGTTTGTTACAGTGTGTTACCCCAGCAGTAAGGGAAGCTTACAGGAGGAGGTTTGTTACATTGTGTCACCCCAGCAGTAAGGGAAGCTTACAGGAGGAGGTTTGTTACAGTGTGTCACCCCAGCAGTAAGGGAAGCTTACAGAAGGAGGTTTGTTACAGTGTGTCACCCCAGCAGTAAGGGAAGCTTAGAGCTGAGACCTCTTAAAAATTGTGTGGAGTCCCAAGAGCTGAGACCTCTTAGAAATTGTGTGGAGGCCCAAGAGCTGAGACCTCTTAAAAATTGTGTGGAGGCCCAAGAGCTGAGACCTCTTAAAAATTGTGTGGAGGCCCAAGAGCTGAGACCTGTTAACAATTGTGTGGAGGCCCCAGAGCTGAGACCTCTCAAACATTGTGTGGAGTCCCAAGAGCTGAGACCTCTTAACAATTGTATTAAGGCCCAAGAGCTGAGACCTCTTAGAAATTGTGTGGATGCCCAAGAGCTGAGACCTCTTAGAAATTGTGTGGAGGCCCAAGAGCTGAGACCTCTTAAAAATTGTATTAAGGCCCAAGAGCTGAGACCTCTTAAAAATTGTGTGGAGTCCCAAGAGCTGAGACCTCTTAAAAATTGTGTGGAGGCCCAAGAGCTGAGACCTCTTAAAAATTGTAGTAAGGCCCAAGAGCTGAGACCTCTTAAAAATTGTGTGGAGTCCCAAGAGCTGAGACCTCTTAGCAATTGTGTGGAGGCCCAAGAGCTGAGACCTCTTAAAAATTGTGTGGAGGCCCAAGAGCTGAGACCTCTTAAAAATTGTGTGGAGGCCCAAGAGCTGAGACCTCTTAAAAATTGTGTGGAGGCCCAAGAGCTGAGACCTCTTAAAAATTGTGTGGAGGCCCAAGAGCTGAGACCTCTTAAAAATTGTATTAAGGCCCAAGAGCTGAGACCTCTTAAAAATTGTGTGAAGTCCCAAGAGCTGAGACCTCTTAAAAATTGTGTGGAGGCCCAAGAGCTGAGACCTCTTAAAAATTGTGTGAAGTCCCAAGAGCTGAGACCTCTTAAAAATTGTGTGGAGGCCCAAGAGCTGAGACCTCTTAAAAATTGTATTAAGGCCCAAGAGCTGAGACCTCTTAAAAATTGTGTGGAGTCCCAAGAGCTGAGACCTCTTAGAAATTGTGTGGAGGCCCAAGAGCTGAGACCTCTTAAAAATTGTGTGGAGGCCCAAGAGCTGAGACCTCTTAAAACTGTGTGGAGGCCCAAGAGCTGAGACCTCTTAAAAATTGTATTAAGGCCCAAGAGCTGAGACCTCTTAAAAATTGTGTGGAGTCCCAAGAGCTGAGACCTCTTAAAAATTGTATTAAGGCCCAAGAGCTGAGACCTCTTAGAAATTGTGTGGAGTCCCAAGAGCTGAGACCTCTTAAAAATTGATTGTATTAAGCCCAAGAGGTGAGCCATAATTTTTTTTATTAATACAGCAATTCTACGGCGGTTAAGGAGGAGGAGGAGGAGGAAATGGCACTTCATACAGATGGCACTTCACTCTTGGCTGCTTTCCACTGTTGTACAAGCAAAGTCCGGGTCAATCCACTTGCTGTTCATTTTGATTAGCGTCAGCCTGTCGGCACTGTCGGTTGACAGGCGGCTGCGCTTATCGGTTATAATGCCCCCGGCTGCGCTGAACACCCTTTCTGATAGCACGCTGGCGGCAGGGCAGGCAAGCACCTCCAAGGCGTACAGGGACAGTTCCAGCCACGTGTCCAACTTGGAGACCCAGTAAGTGTAGGGCGCCGAGGGATCGGGGAGGACAGGGGTGTGGTCTGCCAGGTAGTCCCGCAACATCCGCCGATACTTGTCCCTTCTGCTGATAGCGGGCCCCGCAGTGATGGAAGTTGCACAAGGGGGTGCCATGAACGTGTCCCACACCTTGGAGAGTGTTCCCCTGGTGGCTGTGGGCCTGATCGATGTTGTCAGACTCTGGGAGACACTCTCCTCTCTGCCGCCAGCGATGGTGGGTGGGAAAATCTGCATCATGTTCTGCACGAGTTCCCTCTGGTATTCCAGTAATCGATTCGTCCTCTTCTCTACCGGAATAAAAGAGAAGTTATCTTTATACCGGGGTTCCAGGAGTGCGAAGACCCAGTATAGTTTGTTCTCCAATATCCGGACAACACGTATGTCCCGGGAAAAGCAGCCCAGCATGAAGTCAGCCATGTGTGCCAGACTCTGAGTAGGCATGACGTCACTGCCCCCACCAGAAGGATCATTTTCCATTTCCTCCTCTTCCTCCTCCTCTCCGCCCCATCCGCGCTGAACCAATGGGACGCACACAGCCTGACTGCTACCCTTGCCGCCAGCATCCTCTTCCACAGCCACCTCCACGTTGTCCTCCTCCTCCTCATCCTCCTCCTCTTGCAACTGCCACCGAGCAGCAGACAAAAGTGTGGTCTGACTGTCTACCTGCGTTGCGTCTCCTCGTACCCCCGTCTCCTCTGTGTGCAATGCGTTCTCCCTTATTGCGATGAGCGATTCTTTAAGGACGCATAGGAGCGGGATGGTTACGCTCACTATAGCGTCCTCGCTGCTGACCTTCTTAGTGGACTCCTCAAAGATACGCAATACATCGCATATGTCTGCCGTCCATGGCCACTCGTGGTTGGCAAACTGAGGGAGCTGAGTTGGATGCACGCGTGGATGCATCATCTGGTACTCCATCTATGCTCTCTGCTGCTCACACACCCTGGCCAACATGCAATAGGTGGAATTCCAGCGAGTGGGCAGGTCGCACAACAGCCGATGTTGAGGCAAATGGAGGCGTTGCTGGAGTTTTTTTAAGCTAGCAGCAGCTACAGTTGACTTCCGAAAGTGAGCGCACAAGCGCCGCACTTTCACCAGTAGCTCTGCCAGGTTGGGGTAAGTCTTTAGAAACTTTTGTACTACCAAATTAAAAACGTGGGCCAGGCATGGTACGTGATTGAGTTCTGCAAGCTCCAGAGCCGCCACCAGGTTACGGCCGTTATCGCACACGACCATGCCTGGTCCTAGCTGCAGCGGCGACAGCCACATCTCTGTCTGCTGCAATATGGCGTGCCTCACCTCTGCGGCGCTGTGCTTCCTGTCGCCCAAGCTGATGAGCTTAAGCACCGCCTGCTGACGTCTCCCCGCGCCAGTGCTGCAATGCTTCCAGCTAGGGGCTGAGGGCGATGTTAAGGCAGAGGAGGAGGAGGAAGAGGAGGGGGGTCTATCAGAACCCGTGCTGGCAATCTTGGGCGGGCGTGGTATGTAGGCCGTCCCTGTTTGCGACCCCGTCCCCGCTTCCACAACATTCACCCAGTGTGCCGTCAAAAAGATGTAGCGTCCTTGGCCGCAAGCGCTTGTCCACGAGTCGGTGGTCAAGTGGACCTTTGCTCTGACTGCGTACCTCAGGGCCCGCCTGATGTTACGCGACACGTGCTGGTGCAGGGCGGGGACGCCACACCGGGGAAAACTAGTGGCGGCTAGGGACGGAATAGCGAGGTGCGGCAGCCGCCATCAGGTCGCGGAAGGCCTGCGTCTCCACAAGCCTAAACGGCAACATCTCCAGGGCCAGCAGTTTGGAGATGAGGCAGGTTAAGGCTTGGGCTTGGGGGTGACTGGAGGCGTACTTCCGCCTGCGGTTGAACGCCTGCGAGATGGACAGTTGATGGGACGAGGAGATGGAAGGTGCAGACGAAGATGCGGGGGAAGGGGGGGCTGAAGGAGAAGGCCCCAAATAGCCGAGGCAGATGTGGAGGTGTCCTGGCTGGAGGTCTGGACCGCAGTGGCAGCACACAACAAAGGGGAAGAGGCAGTGGCAGCAAGACCGGGCGTAGGTTGTATTGCGTTTGCTCTCTCCCACTCAGCCCAGTGCTTGACTTCCAAGTGACGGCGCATGCCTGAGGTGGTCAGATTGCTCTTCTCAGAGCCCCTACTCAGTTTTGAGTGGCAGATTGCGCAAACCGCGCTCAGTTTGTCGTCCGCGCAAACATTAAAAAATCTCCACACCACAGAAGTACGAGGCCTCGATGGGGGAGCTTCGCGCGACTGCCTGCTGCCGGGAAGAGCTTTGGCCCTGCTGGCTGTGGCCTGCCTTCTCTGTCTGGACTGTCCTCTGCCTCTGGACTGTCCTCTGCCTCTTGCTGCCTTATTCGGTGATGCGCAGATCGCATCTCCACTGCTTTCCCCGCTGGACATCACCCCTGTCCAAGTGGGGTTGGTCATTTCGTCGTCCACCACCTCCTCTTCCACTTCCTCTCTCTGCTCCTCCTCCTGCCCACTGGACATTCCAACAGCCTCCCTTGATGGCAACTGCGTCTCATCATCATCGCTCATGATAGCAGATGCTGGTTCCGGGTCCACATCACTAGGAGATGGCGGATACTCAAGTGTTTGGGCATCACTACAAACAAATTCCTCTGCTAGCTCCTGGGATTCTTGCAGCACATCTGGAAAAGGACCCGAAAAGAGGTCCTGGGAGGGGTCAAGGGTGGGCTGACTCTGTTGGCCAGGATGGGAGGAAGGAGGGTCAGAGTGAGACTGTGTGGATGACTGGGTGGTGGACAAGTGACTGGAAGCGTTATCGGCCATCCATTGCACCACCTGTTCACGCTGCTCAGGCCTCAACAGAGGTGTACCCCGCCCCCCCGCTTAACTGTCCCATAAAGGCAGGGAAGCTGGATGAGCGTAATGCTGGCTGCCCCTCACCAGCACGCATTTTATCCCCACTGGCTTCAACGAGGTTTGTGCCCCCACCAGCATTTCCGCGCCCCCGTCCTCGTCCACGTCCCTTTGCGCTAGCCCTCCGCATTTCAGACGTTTTACTTTTTTGGCCACGCGTTATGCCAAATATATATATATTTTTTAGGAGAACACCTGGCTATACAGCCGTATACTGCCAGAAGGTGAAATGGTGCCTATACGCACCGGGTATATAACAGTGTTTTGTTGGCACAGAGGACACAAAACAGTAGTGCCAAATATAGAAGGTTTTTTTTAGGAGAACACCTGGCTATACAGCCGTATACTGCCAGAAGGTGAAATGGTGCCTATACGCACCGGGTATATAACAGGGTTTTGTTGGCACAGAGGACACAAAACAGTAGTGCCAAAGATATATATATTTTTTAGGAGAACACCTGGCTATACAGCCGTATACTGCCAGAAGGTGAAATGGTGCCTATACGCACCGGGTATATAACAGGGTTTTGTTGGCACAGAGGACACAAAACAGTAGTGCCAAATATAGAAGGTTTTTTTTAGGAGAACACCTGGCTATACAGCCGTATACTGCCAGAAGGTGAAATGGTGCCTATACGCACCGGGTATATAACAGGGTTTTGTTGGCACAGAGGACACAAAACAGTAGTGCCAAATATAGTTTTGTATATAGGTGCTAATACACCACTGAAGTCTTTCTGTCCCTATTCCAGCAGCAGCAGCTACCCCTCACTAAAGCAGCCGTTTTGAGCAGAGTGTATATAGTTTTGTATATAGGTGCTAATACACCACTGAAGTCTTTCTGTCCCTATTCCAGCAGCAGCAGCTACCCCTCACTAAAGCAGCCGTTTTGAGCAGAGTGTATATAGTTTTGTATATAGGTGCTAATACACCACTGAAGTCTCTCTGTCCCTACTGCAGCAGCAGCTACCCCTCACTAAAGCAGCCGTTTTGAGCAGAGTGTATATAGTTTTGTATATAGGTGCTAATACACCACTGAAGTCTTTCTGTCCCTATTCCAGCAGCAGCAGCTACCCCTCACTAAAGCAGCCGTTTTGAGCAGAGTGTATATAATTTTGTATATAGGTGCTAATACACCACTGAAGTCTTTCTGTCCCTATTCCAGCAGCAGCAGCTACCCCTCACTAAAGCAGCCGTTTTGAGCAGAGTGTATATAGTTTTGTATATAGGTGCTAATACACCACTGAAGTCTCTCTGTCCCTACTGCAGCAGCAGCTACCCCTCACTAAAGCAGCCGTTTTGAGCAGAGTGTATATAGTTTTGTATATAGGTGCTAATACACCACTGAAGTCTTTCTGTCCCTATTCCAGCAGCAGCAGCTACCCCTCACTAAAGCAGCCGTTTTGAGCAGAGTGTATATAATTTTGTATATAGGTGCTAATACACCACTGAAGTCTTTCTGTCCCTATTCCAGCAGCAGCAGCTACCCCTCACTAGAGCAGCCGTTTTGAGCAGAGTGTATATAGTTTTGTATATAGGTGCTAATACACCACTGAAGTCTTTCTGTCCCTATTCCAGCAGCAGCAGCTACCCCTCACTAAAGCAGCCGTTTTGAGCAGAGTGTATATAGTTTTGTATATAGGTGCTAATACACCACTGAAGTCTTTCTGTCCCTATTCCAGCAGCAGCAGCTACCCCTCACTAAAGCAGCCGTTTTGAGCAGAGTGTATATAGTTTTGTATATAGGTGCTAATACACCACTGAAGTCTCTCTGTCCCTATTGCAGCAGCAGCCGTTTTGAGCAGAGTGTATATAGTTTTGTATATAGGTGCTAATACACCACTGAAGTCTCTCTGTCCCTATTCCAGCAGCAGCAGCTACCCCTCACTAAAGCAGCCGTTTTGAGCAGAGTGTATATAGTTTTGTATATAGGTGCTAATACACCACTGAAGTCTTTCTGTCCCTATTCCAGCAGCAGCAGCTACCCCTCACTAAAGTAGCCGTTTTGAGCAGAGTGTATATAGTTTTGTATATAGGTGCTAATACACCACTGAAGTCTCTCTGTCCCTACTGCAGCAGCAGCTACCCCTCACTAAAGCAGCCGTTTTGAGCAGAGTGTATATAGTTTTGTATATAGGTGCTAATACACCACTGAAGTCTTTCTGTCCCTATTCCAGCAGCAGCAGCTACCCCTCACTAAAGCAGCCGTTTTGAGCAGAGTGTATATAATTTTGTATATAGGTGCTAATACACCACTGAAGTCTTTCTGTCCCTATTCCAGCAGCAGCAGCTACCCCTCACTAAAGCAGCCGTTTTGAGCAGAGTGTATATAGTTTTGTATATAGGTGCTAATACACCACTGAAGTCTCTCTGTCCCTATTGCAGCAGCAGCCGTTTTGAGCAGAGTTTATATAGTTTTGTATATAGGTGCTAATACACCACTGAAGTCTCTCTGTCCCTATTCCAGCAGCAGCAGCTACCCCTCACTAAAGCAGCCGTTTTGAGCAGAGTGTATATAGTTTTGTATATAGGTGCTAATACACCACTGAAGTCTTTCTGTCCCTATTCCAGCAGCAGCAGCTACCCCTCACTAAAGCAGCCGTTTTGAGCAGAGTGTATATAGTTTTGTATATAGGTGCTAATACACCACTGAAGTCTCTCTGTCCCAACTGCAGCAGCAGCTACCCCTCACTAAAGCAGCCGTTTTGAGCAGAGTGTATATAGTTTTGTATATAGGTGCTAATACACCACTGAAGTCTTTCTGTCCCTATTCCAGCAGCAGCAGCTACCCCTCACTAAAGCAGCCGTTTTGAGCAGAGTGTATATAATTTTGTATATAGGTGCTAATACACCACTGAAGTCTTTCTGTCCCTATTCCAGCAGCAGCAGCTACCCCTCACTAAAGCAGCCGTTTTGAGCAGAGTGTATATAGTTTTGTATATAGGTGCTAATACACCACTGAAGTCTTTCTGTCCCTATTCCAGCAGCAGCAGCTACCCCTCACTAAAGCAGCCGTTTTGAGCAGAGTGTATATAGTTTTGTATATAGGTGCTAATACACCACTGAAGTCTTTCTGTCCCTATTCCAGCAGCAGCAGCTACCCCTCACTAAAGCAGCTGTTTTGAGCAGAGTGTATATAGTTTTGTATATAGGTGCTAATACACCACTGAAGTCTCTCTGTCCCTACTGCAGCAGCAGCTACCCCTCACTAAAGCAGCCGTTTTGAGCAGAGTGTATATAGTTTTGTATATAGGTGCTAATACACCACTGAAGTCTTTCTGTCCCTATTCCAGCAGCAGCAGCTACCCCTCACTAAAGCAGCCGTTTTGAGCA
Source organism: Gastrophryne carolinensis (assembly GCA_027917425.1). Classification (NCBI taxonomy): domain Eukaryota; kingdom Metazoa; phylum Chordata; class Amphibia; order Anura; family Microhylidae; genus Gastrophryne; species Gastrophryne carolinensis. The sequence continues at coordinate 407,514,262 of CM051234.1, read as the reverse complement.
GAGTGTATATAGTTTTGTATATAGGTGCTAATACACCACTGAAGTCTTTCTGTCCCTATTCCAGCAGCAGCAGCTACCCCTCACTAAAGCAGCCGTTTTGAGCAGAGTGTATATAATTTTGTATATAGGTGCTAATACACCACTGAAGTCCTTCTGTCCCTATTCCAGCAGCAGCAGCTACCCCTCACTAAAGCAGCCGTTTTGAGCAGAGTGTATATAGTTTTGTATATAGGTGCTAATACACCACTGAAGTCTTTCTGTCCCTATTCCAGCAGCAGCAGCTACCCCTCACTAAAGCAGCCGTTTTGAGCAGAGTGTATAAAGTTTTGTATATAGGTGCTAATACACCACTGAAGTCTTTCTGTCCCTATTCCAGCAGCAGCAGCTACCCCTCACTAAAGCAGCTGTTTTGAGCAGAGTGTATATAGTTTTGTATATAGGTGCTAATACACCACTGAAGTCTCTCTGTCCCTACTGCAGCAGCAGCTACCCCTCACTAAAGCAGCCGTTTTGAGCAGAGTGTATATAGTTTTGTATATAGGTGCTAATACACCACTGAAGTCTTTCTGTCCCTATTCCAGCAGCAGCAGCTACCCCTCACTAAAGCAGCCGTTTTGAGCAGAGTGTATATAGTTTTGTATATAGGTGCTAATACACCACTGAAGTCTTTCTGTCCCTATTCCAGCAGCAGCAGCTACCCCTCACTAAAGCAGCCGTTTTGAGCAGAGTGTATATAGTTTTGTATATAGGTGCTAATACACCACTGAAGTCTTTCTGTCCCTATTCCAGCAGCAGCAGCTACCCCTCACTAAAGCAGCCATTTTGTGCAGAGTGTATATAGTTTTGTATATAGGTGCTAATACACCACTGAAGTCTTTCTGTCCCTATTCCAGCAGCAGCAGCTACCCCTCACTAAAGCAGCCGTTTTGAGCAGAGTGTATATAGTTTTGTATATAGGTGCTAATACACCACTGAAGTCTTTCTGTCCCTATTCCAGCAGCAGCAGCTACCCCTCACTAAAGCAGCCGTTTTGTGCAGAGTGTATATAGTTTTGTATATAGGTGCTAATACACCACTGAAGTATTTCTGTCCCTATTCCAGCAGCAGCAGCTACCCCTCACTAAAGCAGCCGTTGTGTGCAGTGTGTATATAGCTAGAATGAGCTATATACTGTTCAGCATAGTAGCCCTAATAAGGGCTCTCAATGACTCTCCTGTCTTCTGGTAGCTGGTATATATGGTGGTAAATGCGATATTCTGAGCTTCTGGGGCCCTGCCTGCCTACATACAGCTACAGCCTGTCTTTCCCTGCTCTTAGCGTCTATCCCTCACTAAGTTCAAGCTGCTAATGCTGACGAAGAGGAAGTGCTGAGTTTTGTAGATTCGAGGTCACATGGTTTTTCCAGCCAATGCGTTTAGACGCCGTTCTCGCGATGCCAGCGTCCTCCCAGGACCTGTCCCACCCCCCCCCTGCATGGTGATTGGTGTAAAAAACGCGCCAGGGAAGGTGGGAGGGGAAACGAATTGTAAGTGTGCCATCGCCGCTGTACTCGATCGAAATCGAGTATGATGAATAGCGTAGTATTCGATCGAATACGGACTGGGTCGAATACTACTCGCTCATCTCTAACAATTATATAAAGCAAAAATCAGGCATAGAACCATCAGTCCAATACACACAACACTATGGTTAGATGTGAGGCCGGCACTAGGAAAAAGCTAATAGGCACAAGTTGCCGTACAAACTCAAGTAAATTTGCAACTTGTGCCTATCACCCTTTCCTAGTGCTGGCCTCACATCTAACTATTGTGTTTTGTGTGTTTGACCAGTATAGCAGTGGGTTAGTGAAGTGCTGTGGCAGTGCACAAGAAGTGAATTGTGTAGCTGGGATCTCGCAGATTTTTAATTCATTGGTTCCTATAGAACCATCATTACAATAAACTTGCTGTGTTTATTTATACTTTGGATGGTATTCTGCATATAGAATCTACATGGGGGCGTATAAAGGGGTCACGGAGAGATAATAGAGCAAAAGTAAAAAGTAGAAAGCAGTTATGGTCCCATAACTTTAAATATATCTGGCTAGTCCGTATTTGATATGTTTGTTTCCTACAGGTCCTCTAGGATTCATTTTATGTATGGTGGTAGAGCTTATATTGTTATAGGATCTCCACCCTCCAGGGGAAGTTTGTATTGGTGGTGGTACTGATGGTATTTGAGATGCAAATTGGGAAGTGTTACTTAATTACAAAAAGTTGGAAAACCCTGATCTAGACAGTATGTTGGTGGCTTATATTTTTTCATCCAGAAGATCCAGAAAAAATTGATGGAGTCAGGAAGAGAACATATATTGGTCTTAAAGGAGCCACAGCACTCAACCCTGTTAGCTTGCAAACAAAACATATCATCTGTCTCTGAATCTGGTTAAAAACAGAGGACTTGGTCCACACACATCTGCAGAAGCGCCAAAGTGCCTCTGTAAGGTGCAGTCCTAGCACTAATCTCTGAGAGCCTCCTTTGGGACTTACAATGCAATAGATACATTGGGAGCAGGCTTACCTGAGGTTGCCCTATAACCTTGAGTGCAGAGCAGAGAGTACATATATCATTTAGGCCCCTCATGTATTTACATATGCATTAGTGCAATGCATTTTCCATGGAAACTGCAACATGGCAGCTGCCTCAGGCTCTAGGGGAGGACTGTAAACTACAGAGAACGACTGGCATGTACAGAGGAGAAACATCAATGGTCATCTGGGCCATCTGCAATAGCTGTAGTTGGGAGGCTGTCTGGAGGCTCCAGAACCTTTACCTGCAGCAGCGGTACATACGGTGGCGAGGGACATGGAGGCTGGCAGTGAGGAGCAAATAATGGTGGACCGGGCTTCAAAGAGCGGCATAAAAAGCAGCTGAGGCCAGGTGAACGATAAGTGTCAGAGAACGTGGGAGGTGTCAGTAAGTGGCCAACTGCAATACTGTAGAGGTATAGCACAATACACATATGCTTCATCTATGCTGCATAGAGATTTCCATGTTGTGGCCATTCCTGTTTGTGTTCATTGTTATAGTATAGTACTTACTTCTTACCCCCTGTAATTTCTACCTTGTACAGCATCATGGACTATGATGGCATTTTATAAATAAACAATAATAATAAGAAACAATTGATTTCAATATACACAATTCACTTTCCCTTTTGCTGCATTGAAGCTTTCCTAAAAAACAAAATGGCTACTCACCTTTGTCTCCCACAGCTCGATTCTACTGTGGTGCTCACACACTCACTGGATATTAAAGCGGACCAACAGTCAAACATGTCTTAAACCAGACCAACACAACAAACAGTGCTCATATGCATCCCTCCCCAGGACTATTTAGATTGCTGCACATAAAAATTAATTTACCTTTTTCTAACTCCTAATGTCGTAAATTTTAAAAACAAGATGGCGACTCATGCTTTTGCAGGCCACCTACAAACAGGAAATGCTGCTGAGCTTCCTGTTACTGTACATTGTCAGTTATGTTAGTTGCAGGCAGCAGCATGGCTGAGATGCTGAAAGAGGAAGCTCCAAAATGACCACCTTTCTTTTCCAACTGTACCAGGCTGTTGGTCCAGTTTAAGATCAAGTTGATGTCTGGTCGGCATTCAGGACGGTGATCTTCTGTCACTGGCAGCCTACCAAACAAATGGCCGCCTCCCGCTGTCAGTCTCAGTGACACTAGCACAGCTCACTGTAATGGAGGTGGCATGGCGATCAGGTGAGGATCAAGAATAGGGCTGCACATAAATTTGATTTAAACACTGATCACACTTACAAATCAAAAAGATTGCAACATAAGTGGCTAGACTGTATGTAACATTGATGTTTTGCGTCCCAATCGCTTTGTTTTTCTGTGCAGTTATCATATTTTCTAACAAATGTAATTTAATAACTTAACCTAATAATTAGCTCCTAGTAATAATTCCTTGGAAATAAGTCTGTATTTCAGCAGAGGTAATGTCAGGTAACGGAGAGAATATAGCTATGTCCTGCCATCTTGTGGATGCAGAGGAGACCCACATACAGATGAAGCCGATATACAAGTTCCTTTTCAGGAGGTAATAATGCTTTCTTGAAATCCTCAATGCTTTTAGTTATTAGTCCTGAATTCTTTTTCTGTAGCCTCTACAGACTGAAGATCACAAGACCCCCAATGTTTAGAGGCTATAGTAAAAGAAGTTGGAACTAATAATCAAATAATTCATTGCAAAATATTGTGTCAGGCATGAATGAATGCATGTGTTTATTATTCTAAAGCAAAAAAAACCTTATAGAAAACTGATAATAATGACACATTTTTTCTTCAAGTGTTTTCTTTGTACCTATTAAAGTAATAGTCCAGCAGATTGAAAAAACAAAAGGGGCACTCACCTTTTGAGGCTGATTCATTACTAACGGCAGGTATCGGCAGATGAGCGTCTGTATAGCGGCCTCTAGTATACGCTGTAAGCGGGTATCAGGCGCTATAACAGAGCACCTCAGTCGCTGTAGTAACCTGGTCCGCATTGATGAATGTGTTGTGTGTTGGGTGCTCTAACACCAGTACAGCGCTGCAGCAAGCGAAAGGTAGCGCCAGCTCAGTGCGACCAACTCTCGGTGCTCCACACCATGCTTATCAAAAAAGGACACACAGCATCGGCGCTCTAAATCTGGTCACTATAGCATAGAGCGCCAGATGCTGTGTGATTAAAGTCTGTTTCTGAACACATATCCACCAGTAACAAAGCGAAAACACATGGAATTACATTGTTTTAACACCGTGACATTAATAATTTAGTGCCAGACTTGTAATGACAATTCTGCATAAACATATATAAAACGTTTCTAAAAGTGTTTGTTTGCAGCCAGGAGAGGTCACACAATGATTTGAGCAGAAAAAACAAAAAAAATGTTATTTTATGTTATGGTCTTGGTAGTTCTACAATAGAGATTAGGCTGTGTCTTATTTAGCGCAGTTATATTGCGGTGCACACATGCGTTTAACTGTTACATTTATACTGTAACGCATGTCCTTTTGTTTCATGGAAGAGAGTATCCAGAATTTTGATAGGATGACAGTATACACATGTTGGTTATAGAACGGTATTTATATATCTAAAGCCTTTATTCTAATAGCACTCTCAGGTTCATTTAAATATTTGGCTGTTTCAGCTTTGCTTTTATTCATACAGACTGGACCACATGACATAAATAATTAGTCATTTGATGTATTGGGACACTGATCAGACAATATCATATGTAGTTATCATATATGGTTAATATGGAAATTAGCAGCCCTTGGCTGACGTGATTCTCCTAGAGGCTCAGTGTACGACTAAGGACAAATGGCTGAAACGCGTCACATTCCCTGGGGATACACATCCTACTCTGACTTGTGGACATGTATGATTTTAAACAGCTGGATTAAATGTTAAAGTGGACCAACAGTCAAAAATGACTTAACCGGGCCAACATAGCAAACATAGTGCTCAGATGCATCCCTCCCCGGCGCAATTTAGTGCTGCAAATAAAAATGTATTTACCTTTATTTATCTCCTGATGTGGTAAACAAAATGGCGTCTCAGGAATCTGCAGGCTGCCTGCAAACAGGAAGAGCTGCTGGGTTTACTGTTACTGTGCATTGTCAGTTAAATTCAGGCAGCAGGGCAGCTTAGGGAATGGAAGCTCCAAAATGGCTGCTACCACTAGAAACTCGTTGAGGAGGCGTTTCAGCTTTGTGTGGATGCAGGAGCCTTTTCTCCTTGGGTATTGGTGCTGGTTCTACCTTTAATATCCTAGAATATGGGTTATTTCAGCCTCTCTATTGGATAAAGAGGGGCCACATGAACATAAAGATTAGAGGCTGAAGGGCACAGCCATGACATTAAAAGCACTGAACTGGGGGAGAAGATGCAAGGACTCTCAGATTGGGAGAAGTATTTTAAAAAGTACCTTGTGGTGTTTAAACTTGGGGGATAAGTCCACCAGGCAACCTGAATACACCACAGTAGTGCCTTTAGTTGAAAAAAAATATTTTTGATGCAGTTGTAATATTGGTAAACTAAGAAGCTTTCTTTTTAACAATGTTTGGCTTTTTATCAATTTGGTATGTGTGGCTAATGGTTTTTGCTGCATTTGGATGTTGCATAGTTCAGTGTCCTTAGTGGTCGCTACCAAAAATGTATTCTGCCCTGGAATCAAAAAGATTCTAGAGCCAGACACTGGCTTTCCAGAATGGGGGGATATGGCATAGTGCACTCCCCATTGAAGCCAATAAGACTTGTTTGCCAAATTACATCCGATCCCCCCCCCCCCACACAGGCTCTTCTGTCATCAGGAGAGGCCCGACAGGCCCTCTCCCCCTGCTTCCTCCATGAGCGCCGCCATCCCACTCCCGGTGGTACAGCTGTCAGATGCTGCAATCGCTGGACGAGAGGTGGTGGCCCATGAGATACCCTGCCTCCCCCCCTCCAGCAATCACAGCATCTGTCATCGAAATCGGCAAGGGACTCATGAGCTGACGATCAGAGGTGAGGGTATTACTGTTTACCCTTTGTAAACTGGTAAGGGGTCCATGAGACCCCTTTGCCAATTCACAAGGCTCTGGGTCTGGTAAGTCACCAGCGGCTAACGGGTGGCTTGCCATTAACCCTAAGCCCCCCCCATTACCTGTCTACCCAAAGTCCAGGGGGGGCAGTAGGGCCCGGGCCATTAGGCTGTGCGGGCTTGTAGCCTGCAGGGCCAGGGGCCACCAAGACTGGCCCCTGCGCCCTGTTCTACAAGCCCTCATAGTTGGTCCCTGGGCTGGTTATTCTGGGTAGGGGGGACCTTATGCCATTTTTGGGGGGGATTTTTAGGGGTTTTTAACCCTTGATCTTCATCTTGCTTTCCTATACATTATTTGTGGATAGTCCGGAATATAATTCGAGATAATTAGATCAGCTCGTAATATGTGCCAATGTCTACTGATAATTTGTCTGCTTGTTGAGAAAAGGTTAATATCATGGGTACTTTAGTTCTCATGTGTCTGGTTAGACTTCAATTTATTGATTAGGATTGTTCTGTTTTGTTTTTTACCCTTCTTATATGCTGTCTTTTTACTATATCCTTTTAGTTTAAGTCTTTGGTGAACACTTTCCTCCTTTGCCGTAAACTCACTGTCTGTGGAACAATTTCTGCGCGCCCGCAGATATTCACCATATGGAATACTGCCTATTAAATGATGTGGGACACTTGAGGCTTTTAGGATGGTATTGGCAGCCGATGGTTTACGGTAAAGTGTCGTATTAATGCGGGTATTAATGCGGCCATCTTCGTTAAGTATCAATTTTAGATCTAGAAAGGTTATCTCGTTAAGATTAAAATCTAGTGGAAATCAAAAAAAAGTTTCAATAGTTTTTGTTCAAAATCTCAATGAAGTCCCTTAGCAAGAATTCTGGACCCGTCCAGTGGAAAAGAATGTCATCTATGTACCTGTGCCATGATATGATATACAGGGACAAAGATAGGTCCTCGTCCACCATAATGGTTCGTTCCCCCTCCCCCAGATACAGGTTCGTGTACAATGGGGCACATGTCATCCCCATGGCTGTTCCCTGTATCTGGAAATAGTGTCACCGCCCAAAGATGAATATATTGTGTGTAAGAATAAACTGAAGCATTTGCAATAGGAAATCATTGTGATCTTGCTGTTCTTTTGTTAGTGTGTTTAAAAACGATCTAACTGCTTTGAGGGGGATACATGAATAAAGTGTCTCACCGTCCAAGGTCACCATATATGTAACTGAGTGGCCTTGGATGTTGATGGTACTTTTTTGCATCATTAATCGCTGTGGAGGCCTGAACTTTTTTGTACCATTCTTTGTTGTTGATTTTGTTGCACATTTTTACATACAGTATTTATCTGTATCCATGACTACCACATTTCCCCCCTTATCTGCAGCCTTAATAGTAATAACCCTGTCTTTTCATAACCATTGATTGCCTCATATTCACCCTTGCTAAGGTTCCCACAAGAATGTTACACCAGTATTACAGTAAGACACCAGCCAATTCCAGTGTTCACTCAGCAGAGTTCTGGGGGGGGCCCTGATAGGTGGGGGCCCCATGCAATTGCAGTGGCAAAGTACTCCACTGGGCATGTCATGGCACAGCTTTCTCTGGTGCATTCTCTGGAGTGGTCATGGCCAGCTGCTGGACCACTGTGGCTTACCGTGCTCAATAATGCTGAGAGCACCAAGGGACAGAGAAGTCCTGGATGAATTAAAATAAAAGGAAAACCAACTTTGGAGTCCTGCTACGGCTTCTACCCCCCACAACAAGAAATGTAGGAGAGACACATGGAATAGGCATCCGGTGAGCTGCTTGCTGCCTTATTACTCGTATGGTAGGTTTTTTGCCTAACAATGGTGTCGATTCAGAGTGGGGTGAGAAAACTCTTTTTTAGGAGAGAATACTGCCTTTGACTTTCATTGTCTACCAGGCTCTGAATCAGCCCCAAGACAATGAAAGTAAATGGCAATTTTCTCTCCTAAAAAAGAGGTGAGTTTTCTCACCTGGATCTGAATCAACCCCAATATTTAAAAATATGTGGCACATAACAATGTGTTTGTGACTAGCACAAGGCATTCAATGGGATTACACATTCTAAACTAATAACATTTCACATGTGCAAAGTTTTTAGTCTAAAAGTAAAATGCCAAATATTTTATTACATTGAACATTTGCTGGTTGATCCATTTTCTGTACTAGCTGGTGAACTATGACCAGATAAACCTTTGTTCACTGTCCTCAGCCCTGTTTATGATTAACACTGATCGGCATTGTTGTTATAGAGACCAGCACACCTCTGCCTGAGCCCTGAGGGAACACACAGTGACGAATGGCTTGTTTTCAAAGTCCTTGACTGACACAAAACACTCGTCCACTCACTACGAACAACTTTCAGAACGACATTTAAGTCTGGTGAAAGGTTCAGTGAGTGGCTACTGACACCCACTCCCCCCACCGAGGATGAAATAATACCTATAGCCGGCTGCGTACCCTCATGGGCAGTAAGACGGCAATGTTTGATATCACCACTCTTTGCAGGTCTGTCTGCTACCTGGCACAGAGATAGGACCATATTTCCATGGAAGTACATATACATATGAGCACTGTTTGTTGTGTTGGTCCAGTTTAAGTAATTTTTCACTGTTGGTCCACTTTAAATTGAAATAAAGGCAAACTTTGTAGCCCTGCTACGGCATCTACCAGAAGCTGCAGGAAATGTTGGAGAGGCACATGAGACAGGCATCAGGTTAGCTGCTTCCTGGCTCATTATTGCGGTTAGATTCAAAGTGTTACTGTAGCAAATATTTAGTAGATTACAAGAGACAAAGCATTTCTCTGGGTACGGGTAAACCCCAAATTTTTAAGACCTCAGTGTGTGACCACGCCTTAAGAAATTGATGATGATGACATAATTGAAAAAATCTATAAATTCTTTATTGTATGATCGCAAAAAAATAAAATTAAAAAGGAAGGAGATAACAGATGTGTTTCTCCCCTCTTTCATAAATATATAACAGATTAAAAACAATTTCTTTCCATGATTATTTGGAGCATTTGGGCTCATACATTTGATATACAATAATACAAGGGGTGGTTTTACATTTCATGCATAGTATTAGCACCTTGAAATAATCCAAGTTTGATTAAAGGTGGAGGTGAACTAGTTTCGCCCCTTCGGGACCTCTTACATTATGCAGGAAACATCACATCAATGGACTTCAAAGTAAATAAGTAAAGCGATCATCTCAAATAAATTGTCCAATTGTAATTACTCAGTATGGGTTCAGTGGCTTTGTGTATCACAGGAACTCGGTAGGTGCCTCCTCCTAACAGCGTGCTGGCAGGCTGAGGGGAGGCTGGAGTGGCTCCGTACGGGTCACTGCCCTATCCTGTCCCACATAAAGCCCAGGCGTGCAGGGTGGTGGGATGCGCCTTTATAGTAAGGCGCATCAATGTTACCCTGGAGGTACAGAATACTTCCGGGGCAGCTGAGAGGCACCCGTCCGCAGAAAAGGCCGCACCTCAGACAGGGAGGGAGGAGCGCACGTGGGGGAGAGGGTGGGGCGCACAGAATGACCACACTACACAGGCGTACTGAGCGCTCTGCATCTTGCCCGCAAACATGATGACCGGCGCGCCAGCACCCCGCCCAGCTGTCAGCTGAGACCGGCAGCATGGGGCGTCAGACTGCAGCGCCGCCTCGCCCGTCCGACCCCACGCGTAAGCGGAGAGTACAGACGCAGAGTGCGTTCAGCAGGATCCGGCTTCCCTCCCACACCCCAATTGCGTCATCCACCCCGGCACAAACGGCTGACAGAGACTCTGCATCCTCACCCCACCGCGGTCCACTCCCCCCTGTCACGTCCGTTCCCTCCCTCCAGTACTTCTAATAGCCCATTCAGTCTGCATATGTCCACAATGCTGACTTAGTGAAATTCATGCACTATTTTTAGTGAAATTCATGCACTATTTGACTCAAGTCAACATGAGAATAAATAAAGGAATAAGGTCTCCAATAAATCATTACTGTTATTTTTGGACCAACCCAGTGGGAAGGGAAACTGAACCGTAAACTGGAGTACAATGGGACAATTCAAAGATTATTCATACGCCAATGGGCGCAGTCCATGTGCATGTGTGATGTTTCTAGGTTTCCGGAACTGCCTACATATCTATAAATAGGTCGATATACTTTAATTCACTCAGTCACAGCTGCAAGGATTAGCTCAGATTAGGTAATAATATCTGTATAAATTTGGGTGAAATATCTTTGATTCGATTGGATCAGGTTAAATCTAATTCAATCAAACCAGACAATCCAATCATATTAAACTAAATTGTATCAAAACAAATTAAATTAACTCGACACTGGTCGAATCCAATCAAATCCAGTCCAATCAAATTGCACCTAAGAATGCACCCCAAGAATGGGGCAAAGCTAATTGTCTGATTAAGGCTCGGATGTTCATGAGCTTTAGTTCTACTTATCCAGAGAGTTTCTCTCTGCAGGGTCATCTTTTCGATGTTACCACCCCTCGGACGTGGGTGGATACGGTCCAACCCCTGAAATAACAAGCCCTTCGGCTCCTGATTATAAAAACGGGCGAAATTATGTCCTATGGGTGACTTCGAATTAGCAGATCGTATGTCATATTGGTGTTCATAGATCCTCTTTTTTAGAGGTCTTTAGAGGTAGATTACAAGAGACCAAGTATATAATATTTAAAGCGGACCAAAATATAACAGATGAACTCTCTAGCAGCTTTGGCAAAGTCTAAGCAGCCTAATGACCTACCCAGCTGAGCACCCGGCCATTAACTCTTGCTACTGAAAACAAGACTGTGATCCTTCCAAACTGGAGAAGTTGAATTTCAGCAGAATAGGTCAAAGCTGCCACCCATGCCTCAGCCAGATGATTAGCAAGCTAGCGTGAGGAAGTCTATGTTATGTACTCGAAATCACCACTTTAGTGTACATAACTAAGGTTAACACATTGTTGAAAGCTCTTTTCTTTTAAAACACAGAGTTGCAAACAAATAAAAAAAATTACAGATAAGACATCATTTTGCCGCACAATAATGGAAACCTTAAAAATGCAATTGAAAGTGGAATTACAGTCTATAAAAAAAGCATACATTGTTTTTTTAAATGGAACAAAACCCTGATTTGGCCCCATTCCCACTATCCCTTTAGCAGGGTGCGTGCATGTGCCAGGCAATTGTGAATGAGCGGGCATTCTCTCTGTTACAGGGTAGCCGGGGATGCGGCCACCAGCGCACTCCGATCCGCTCGCATTAGACGAGCTCCTGGACGAAGGGGCTTGAGCAGATCCGATGGTGCTGATTGGACGAGCGGGTGACCTAGGGGGTCTCACACAGCGGGGCATCCTTTATCGGAGTGCCCCACGGGCAAGGACCAAAACCCAGGATAGTCAAAATCCTGAGTTTTGATCCACTTTAATGATCACCAATATGGCTCTGTTTAGATGCAGAGCATGGCAATCTGATAGAAAGCAGCCGCATCCCTAGTTCCTTTTAAATTGGGGCAAGCTCCCGCTCCCAGCTTATCTGAATGGCCCAGAGATGCTGGGGATGCTATTGTTTACATTGCAAAGGAGCTGGAAAAGGTGAGTTTTGCGGCGACCTGGGGGGGAGTTAAGAATGTGTGTAAGACCATGGTATGTCATGGACCAAAGACCATGCTCTAAATTTTTTCACAAGATGAAAGCAGCTTCTATGCACAACCTAAATGACAAACCCTTATCCCAAACATGACCTGGATCTGTACCCTCCCCAAATCCCTTCCACTGCCAGATTATTTAGAAGAGGAAAGTATCACAAAATGTTACCATGTAACTTGTCTCATACAACACCTGGACAAGAATGAGTATTTGCAGGTCCAGGACTTTGAACTGTTGCTAAACCAGAAGATACCGTCTCAACCTCAATCTCCCATCTACACCTTTATCCTTTAGATTAGCGGTACTCAACTGGTGGACCGGGGTCCGAATGTGGACCTCGGCACCAGATTTCTGGACTCCTGCCCTGACAGTTCTGCACTCAGCTGCTTCTGTGTTGCCATGCTCAGAGCTGCCTTCTTTATTGGCGATGTAGTGCTTAGTCTCCCTACCACTGTCATGCCTCGCATCTAGCATTACAATATAAACTACTGCATGGGTGGGAAGTGGTATTGCAAGGTACACACAAACTTTGTTTCTCGATCTGTTTGCCCCATCCATTACTGTCCCTCCCAGCTCTGCTCATCCATTCCTGTCCCCTTTTCTGCCTTCTACAGCGTGCAGTAATATTGATGAGCAGAATATGTCCATGTGCTTGCCTAAAATCTTTGTCGGTGTGTCCTTCACCAACATTTACAATCCCTAAATGACCTTGAATGTTCCTCTAAACAAGTAAACTCTCTTTTCAACCAAGAGCAGAAATCACAGACCAGGCCAAGCAAACCTGTCTGACTGAAATGTTTCAAATATCCCCCGCAGCATGTCTCTCTGGACCTTTGTACATATTTTACAAAGCTATAGTGGATGGAGTAGGTAGTGGTACTCATGTAGACACATTTATTATACTACTTTTACTAGTGCATTTCTATGGGGATTATTTAAGAAACGCTAAGGCCACATAGTGCCAAATGAGTGTCAGGTGAATGTCAGGTCCCAGTGCAAAAGGTGTAGTTATAAAGCCATAAATCCACAGCGCCTGTGATAGTGCCAGGTGACTTCCTATCTATCATCAGTGCCGGCAACGGGAGTTCCCTACAGCACCAGAAAGAACCAGGTGCTCACCCTGCACTGTGTGGCCTAATCCCAAAAATACATTTCAATGGACTGGGATGGTTATAATTATTTAGGCATTTTATAAAAAATGCTTTAATTTTTGGGGGTCTGGTGCAGAGGATTCCTGGGTTGGTTGAGATTATTTTTGGGTGCTTTTTTAGCACTTTTGTGTGATGCTGCAAACTTGTGATTTGGGCTGTGAGAAAGCTGTGTCGTGTTTTTCAAGTGTCCCCAATGCAATTCCCATTTAAAAAAATAAATACAAATATTCCATAACCCTAAAAATAAAATTAAAAATTGGGATTCCAACAGGCGTTGTGTGCCTGGAATCCCATTTTTTGGACGCTGTCTCCGAGCACTATGTAATTTTTGTAAATAAAGTTAAAGGGCCCGCCTGCCAGTGAGGACGTCCGGGAAGATGTCAGTGGTTGTTTGGTGCCGCCAGCTGCGGAACCACCGACTTCGTGGGCTGTATTCGGGGTGAAGGTGAGTGTCTTTTTTTTCTTTTGTTACATTAACATCATCGCTATTTGGAGGGGGCAGGGCGGGGGGTATTTTCTGTTGGCATGAAGTGGCTGGAGTGGCCCCTTAACCCTCAGTATGAATGAGTGGAAAAGAGAGAAGGAGTCAATATGTAATGAGAGAGAAAAGAAGGCAATGTAAAAAAAGAGAGGAAGACATAGGGGGTGGATTCAGCATCGTTTGCAGAAAGCAGTGTCCTATATTCACCTGGTGCTGAATCACTCCTAGGTAGACATGTGGGCCTGATTGAGAGCCTGCCCGTGAATGCTCATTTTTTTTGGGACCTGATCTCGTAACCTGGGAAATTGCGAACACTCGTATCATTCACAGCAACATACCGAGAAAAGTTTGTTCATAAGTAAGCATCGTATTTGCTTTGCATACACATACGGTATACCTGAACATTTACATATTTGTAGCTGAAGTAGTCTTGGAAACCAAGTTTTTACCTGTTCTCAGATGTAACTTGCTGTGGATCTCATTATTCACAGTGTGCGATGTCCTTCGGTGGCTTTCCGGTGTAGGTCTTATTTAGTTTTTCCCAGCTGATTTATGTGCTTCCCACTGTTCCCCACCAGTGTACCCATAGTAGTCTGCATGTCCTTGCACATACTTACCTTTATCCCCCGTGCAGGCATCTAGTCTGCATGTTCTTGCATATATACCTTTGTACCTTAGTGCCATGTCGTCTGCTTTTACCCACTGTTACTCACCTCATAGTTGAGGGTCAGATTTTCTTGGCACTGCTGCCTTAGGAGCTGTCACACCATAGGCGCCACCACAGCCCCCAGAGCCAGGAACACAGGCATGGCCAAGGAACCAGCAGCATCTGGCCTGGTACTGCAGCCCCAGCCCAAGGATCCGCCGTTCGCCCTGCAGGCACTCCCCTCCTGATACCCACACTAGCCACTTTGAGCGTGTCACCCCTAGCAGTTTAAGGCATCAGTAGTGGGAGTCAGAAAACCAAGGCTCCCAACACAGCCCACTAAGGACCAACCAACAGGGGCACCGGAGTACACAGTGGAGCCCCATGGGGGGGAGCCAAAGGCTGAGCAGCGTTGCCACAGCCAGGCTTGCTCTTTCCTCGGCCAGTAGCCTAGAATCTATTTGTTCTGGACCTGGGAGTGGGCATAGTGACTCCCACTTCAGCCTTCAGACACCACCCAGCAGACTACAACATTGGCCACTCACCCTGGGGTGCAAACTAACAAGGGGCAAGTTGAGTGGCTGATTTAATGATGCCCAGCTGGAGGTTCTGCTGGATGGTGTTGCCAAAAATTAGGATCGACTGGCTGAGTCCTGTTCGCGCTCAACCCCCAAAGTGTTGTTGGAGCAGTTATGGTTGGAGATTGCCCGAAACATGAAGGGAACGGGGGCAAGAACTAAAGAATGGTGCCTAGGCCAAGAAAAAGTAGTACGACCTGAAGGTGGTGGTTTGGGGAAACTTAGTACCAGACGGGCTCAGGGTTAAGTGCTGAAAAACCAGAGGGCTGCTTGTACACGAAACCTTGGACAACTCACTAAAGCAACCCTTTCCTTTGTTTGAATCTAGCTTACAAACTCCACAATCTACCCATGCTGGGGAGCAGGTGTTGGGGATGCTCCACCACAACACCTATCAGGGGGTGTCGGGCACCATGGACACCGATAGACGGCATGTGACCACCAATGGTAAGACTTGTTCGCAAATTTTAGTTTGGTACAGGGGGTGTAGGCCAACCAAACATGCCACCCACCAACTTTAGTTCCCAAGTGCACCCCCAACTTTGAGGGCTTGCCTGTGCAGTATATGTTGTGCGACAGTACATAACAGGGGTATTAGGCAACCTTTATATGTACTCTAAACATGGGTGTGAGCAGACCAAAATTTGGGGGCCTACGTCGATGTGGGACCCAGTGGGTAGCCCTTGTAGGGATTTTGAAGGGGCACATATACTGTTAATAGGAAACTACCAGTGCATTTACCTTGACTTTGCAGCAACATCCCAGCCAGTAGGACCTCGCCCGCAAGACCCGCCACCTGCAGCCACAGCTGGCCCATCTGGGACAACATCAGGGCCAGGTCCACCCACCATCCAGCCACCAAGGGAACAGAGTCCAGACAGTGATGACGTGCATGAGTAAGCTTAATAGGCAAAGGGTAGGGTGGAGGAGGAGGGTGAACCCGGGGTAAAGTTTGGGGCCCTGTAGGCTGTGTGGTAACATTGTGAAAAACTAACACAAATGTTGACCTTTCTCCACACAGATGCCACCTCTCCTGGATGAAATAAATGAGCTGGAAGAAAGGCACTCTGAACATCTGGATGAGAACCCAAATATCATCTGGACAACCCCACCAGCTGCTGGCACCACGGACACATCACCACTCCTCCCTGCAGCTCCAGCTTCATTTTGCTAGTAGCAGCCCCACTAGCACCAGAGCACACAGGAGGAAAACAGCCCCGGCCTGCAGCCAGACGTCACCTGTCTTTGGCAAGGCGGTGCCAAATCATGGTGGCAAACTGGTGGACCAACAGCACCACTCAGCAAAACACCAATAGATATTTTAAAGTTGTGCGACTGACGGAGCAGTTTGCTCCATGAAGACCTGGCTGCAGTGGTTGTGGAGCAGCAGCGCCACCACTAGCAGATGGAGACGCTGGTTGGGGCTCTGGTGGAGGACAACCAGGTTATGCCTCAAAGGCTGGAGGCCAACCAAGTTGCCCTTCAAATGCTGGAGACCAACCAGGTTGCCCTTTAAAGACTGGAAAGGCTTGAGGCACAGCAAGCTGCAAACACCCAAATCTGGGCAACATCCCCCTAACCTGCCATGCTGAAATTTGGGTTGTGGGGGGTCCCCAAGCTTTAGTTACGCTGAGCAGGCACATTTTTAGTGATCAATTGTCTGTTGACCTGCATCCACAGTTGTGCCATAACCCAACAACAACAAATTAACTAGTAATTATAGAATAAATACAAAAATATGTAACTGTGTTTGGATGTTATTTAATCACACCCAGACAATTCAAGAAAAAGAACTATCCACCAAATGTTGCAGAATGCTTTTGCTGAGGTCCACTCCCATTTATTTTGTTTTGCTGACATTGAGGGAAAGGGGGGGTTCACACAGTGGGACAATCCGATCTGGGAAGCCCCTGGGGAAAGCCAGCGACTGGCCCTGGAAACTTTTAGATTCCAGGCCCGAGACGTGAGTCTGACTGTTCGTATTTGGGCATGAGGAATATAGCGCTATGGTCAGACACTCCAAAAGGCAGACAGGTGCTTTATATACATGATTGAATGGAGAATAGCACTCGTGCAAAGTTCTTTCTCCTCTGGTAAAAAGGAAATGAATTGATGATAAAGTGGCGTTATAAGTTTTAGGTTGATAATGTTAAAGTCACCTGCCATTGATCACAGCTGCTAGGTGATGTCTGATATTGGGTGAGGGTCTTGTGTAGTTCCCCTAAGGCATTGACCTCATTTGCATATGCTGGAATGTATATGACACTCAATATTACAGATGCGGGGGCAGTAGAATGAACGGACACCCCAAAGTATGATTGCGACATACCATGTGACCCTCTTTTACGGGGCCTAAATTAACATCTTAGTTGACAGACATGGGTCAGGCTGATATCACAACAGACATTTACAACCCATCACCCATTGGGAGGTCATGCTAAATATTTGGTGAAGCCGGTGTGACTTTCGGTGTGCAATGCAGTGTGGATTGCAACCTACTTCCTGGTAAGTTTTTAGCGATAACACACAAAAAAGTGCAAAAAATAGTCCCTGTCCTACATTTTCCCCTGAAAAATCACCTGTAGATGTGAGGGCACATATTTATAGATTAGGTACATTAAATTTCCAGTGATGTAAGGATATATTTTTAACATTTGGGAATAACAGCACCCTATTGGCTATGCTAAAGATTTCACCAATTTATTCTGCATAGCCCATAGGGTTCTGTTGTTTCCAAACTTAAAAACAATTATCCTTACCTCATTGGAAAAATTATGTACCTAACCTGGAAAAATGACCAGTCATAGGTACAGGTCATTTTGGGGGGGGGAAACATTTTTTTTGCACCTCTTTGTGTCTAAACACTAAAAAGCCCAGCAAGATGCAGGTTGCTATCCACACCGCAATGAACACTGCAAGTCACACTGGCTGCACCAAATATTTAGCATGACCCCCATTGTGTCAAGAAACAGAACTTGCTGTCTGTTCATGACTGAGGCCAGATTCTGGCTCATAGCTAAAGTAAATAACTTACACAAACAAGGGAGAACCCTGGTAGTAATGAGGACTCATTCACAAAAAATCTAAAAGATAAGAGATTTAAGAGATTTCAACATCGTATGCAGCACTTAACATAGCAAAATACACGTGGCAAAGAAGACCAATAAGCAACAACTTTTTAGTGTCGAAAATCTTGATATGTAATTTAGGAAAAAATCTTGATATGTAATTCACATATGAATATAGGTCTACTGTAGGTCTCTGGATATTTTAAAGTGGACCAAAACCAAGGATTTTGAGTATCCTGGGTTTCGGTCCTTTCCCCCAGGGCACCCTAATCGGTGGAGCCCCACTGCGTGAAACCCCCTAGATTGCCAAAGCCAACTCACCTCTTCTCGGTCCGCTCGTCCAATCAGCGCACTCGGAGCCACTGGCGTCACATCTTCTAAGTGTTGTCTAAGGCCACACCCACACTATATTTAAAATGAACAAAACCCGGAATTGTCACTATATTTGTTCAATGCCCCATTGTGTAACCCCCCCTCCGGCTCACGCGTTTCGGTTACCTTTTCCAAATTCCCACAGCGCATTTGCCGGCTCTCAGCTTTTATGGCTTGCATATTAATGAGCAGCATAGAACTCTGAATCAAAAGAGAGTGACAGGCATCTCTTTGGCCACTCCCCTCTAGCTATGTGTACACAGGCCAGCCATTCAGCCATGGCGCAGGTCCACACATTAGCAGGGGATGCTGCTGCAGCCTGTGCATATACCATGAGATCACCAGAAGAGTATGGGCAAACTGGGGGGTTTCCAAGTCAAGATGGGAGGGAGACCATAGGCCCCAGAGACTTATAGACCCTAGGCTGATGGTTGTTCTTCTTTAATGTTAATAGGAAGCTTGTCCCTCATCCACTGGGTCTCTATACAGTGTGAGACTGACAGCCACTGCCCATAGGTAATGTAGTTTTGTTGGCAGCGGATTGTACACAACACTCTTCTCTTTGCAGGAACAATGGCTGTTTATTCAGCAACAATCAGGAACATAAACGTGAACAGGATACATCAGCAAGATATCTCTATATCGAGCAAAGCAAGACAGTTCCTTTCTGTTAAACACACTATACATACAGTCACATGGTCTGCCTAAGACTTCCTGGTTTTTCTATAAACTAACTTTATCAATAGCATAACAAGCAGACAGTCATATACAGGATGTAGTTGTTGCAGCTATTCTAACAAGTTTTCATAAAGCTACCTGAACTGATCTTTATGACATTCGTGTACCTATCTGTCGTCTGTAGACAGATGACTATAGTCCTCAGAAGTGAATGTAGGTATCAAGCAATTTTTTTCTTAACATTTTGTTCACCAATTTAAACCGGACCTTCACCATGATTTAATGAAAAGCCCAAACTCTTAAAAAACAATTCCTCAGCATCTAAAATTAATACATTTTACATGTTTAGTCACTAATTTATTATACTTTCCCCCACTGGGCTGCAACTCTGTTCGGGAATTTAGGATACGGGCGCCGCCATCTTGACTCAGAAGCATCACACTTACTGAGGAGAGGAGAGTGGGATAAGGTACAGGGGGGCGGGTTATAGCTGTGCTTTGCTCAGACAGAGCAGAGCTGGGGTCAGGGAAAGGTCAGCAGTCCCAGAATGCAGAGCAGCACAGTCACTTCCTGTTTGCAGGCACTTCCTGTTTGCAGGCTGCCTGCAAAAATGGCAGCTTCCATAAGCCGCCATCTTGGATGTTTAAAGGCTTATAAAATGCAGTAGATGCAGGTAGGATGATTTTTAATGTGAGCAATCTGTATGTACAGGGTGTGGGAAACATATAAGATAGACTCTTATTTAGAGTGAAGGTCCGCTTTAATCTGGCAGCTTTAACTCTAAAATACCAAATCTACTCCCTAGTTATCCCACTCATGCACACTCATTCTAGACAGAACCATATTCCAAAGCATGCAGGGGTTTACTGTGCCCCCACCCCTCCAAGATGAATAGCTGCTGGGCTTGTTGAAAGCTATAAACTACAAGGCTCAAGGCTTTTTACTGTGTACAAGTGATAAGGTAATTGCATGGTACAGACAAAAATAAACAAGGGAGTGATAAAACTATTCAATATATAAATGGAGAGGAATAACTAGAAAGTCTTATGCCCAGGCAAGCAGTTAAAGTGGACCAACACCCAGGATTTTCACTATCCTGGGTGTTGGTCCACTTCAGTGGGGCATCCGAGATCAGGATGCCCCGCTGTGTGAAACCCCACAAAAAACGTACCTTTTCGGCGATGGACAAGCGACGGATATGCCCCCGCCGCCGCCTCCCGCGCGTCCCTCTTACAGGGCACGCGCCCGCGCCGGCCATTCACAAACGGCTGGCGCGGGCGCGCGCACTGCTAGAGGGGCGTGCGGGAGGCGGCGGCGGCTGATCCGTCGCCGATAAGGTAAGGTTTTTTGGGGCTTTTGGGGGGGGTTTCACCCCGCGGGACATCCCGATCTCGGATGCCCCGCGGTGAGGGAGGTGATCGGCCCGGGAATCTTATAGATTCCCGGCCCGATCACCCCTGGGTGTTGGTCCACTTTAAGGAAACCTAAAGTCAAAAAAGACACTAGATTCCTTTTAACAGTTATTCCTGGGGAAACCTGATTTGGTAAATCCCTCCAGCTACAGATCCCTAGAAAGACCAAAATCACACAGGAAAGTTGTTGAGCCAAGACCCACATGTGCCATTGAATAGAGGACTGAGGACTGAACATATGCCAGTTCCAGGAGGGTTTCCCACATCCTGAATAAGGCCACTTTAAAATTAATTAAAACCTTATTTAAAATCAGAGCCATTTTATTTGATTTTGGCCTGTTACCAAATCACGGAAGTGACCTGCAGGCTACTTCAAAAGGTTGAGCCCCCCGATCAGCCTACCGTATGCTCATGCTGGAAGCCAGGGTTAAACCACGGCAAGTAATCTCGAGGAGGGCGAGCTGACAGGCTTTTTATGGTCCGAGACCAGAGGATACAATCTCACTTACCCCGGGGGAGTACCCAGAGGCTTCTATTCTCTGGGTGCCCACTGATGGCACAGATAAAGTTCCCTTCTCAGTCGGTACGGGGTCCATCCTCTTCTCACTCTCTGCTCCCGAACTCCCTGGCCTCCTTTTATACATCAAGCTCGGGTCTTATTTTGGTGGACCTCTGGATTTGCTGGGCTGAGTTTTGTACCCATTAGAAAACTTTTCCCTGACAACATTATTTATGGCCCTAATTACAATATCTCCCAAGTTCTGCTCAGCTCAGGCTCTGCCAGATAGATTTTTAGGGGGTAAGTGTGCTTAATTGGAGCATAGACATTGTGTTTTGTCCCAGGAGGGGAGGAAGATTTATTGCTTAAGAGTGGGGGGTCCATTGTAGGTCACACAGTCTGTTTTGTACTGGGGGCGCCATTCTTCAGCCTTGTGGAAGTAGGGATGTCCTGAGTAGCCTTGTCTCGTCCTGCTTACAGTGTGCAGCGGTCTAAAGGGTGAGAGGCCACAGCTGCAGCACCAAGGTTAAGGCGTCAGACTAAGCTTTCTGTAAAGAGTAGTAGATGCTTGGAACAAACTTTAAGCAGAGGTAGACAGAAAAAAGTCTTAAAAATATAATGTGGTAATACCGCGCATAGCGCAACAGAATATATTCAGGGTTAATAAGCTCTACGTGTAACGTGTAACGTGAGTCCCAAACGCCTAATAAAGTCCATAAATCATAAAACACAGAGCTTATTCCAGGGTTTCAGCGTTGTTTTCATAAAGCCGTAATCCCAAGGTGCATGCACCAGCTTGGTAACATGTGCCCACCACCAAAAGAGTTAAACTCTTACCAGACTATAGCATAGATAAGGGCCCGTAAACAGGTCCACCATCCAGAACCTCCTTACTTAAGCAGGATGTTTGTTGTAGATATCGCTTTAATAGCGCAGATCAAGGCTTGCAGCATGAATTAGATTTCAAATCATTTGCTCTGAATTTAGCATGTGGAGTAAAGAATAATATAAAAAATATAGTGCAGCATAGCCATGAACTCGAATAAGTTTAAAAAAAAAAAAAAAAATTCAGCAGAGGTAGTAGAAAAAGCGTCAGTAGACACTTTTTAGATACTTTAGTGTCTCTTTAAAGTGAAACAAAACCCAGGATTTTGACTATCCTGGGTTTTATTCCGAATTGGGATGCCCCGCTATGTGAAACGCTCCAGATCACCCAGTATCTCTTCCCAGTCTAATGGTGCAGGTTCTTTGTTTTTTTCGTTCATTTTCCATTCGTACGAACGTTCGGCCGCTTTCGTATATGCGCTTTCGAAGAACGAAACTTAATCGGCTCATTTGTGTTAGTTCGGATAATTTTCCCATCAAAATCTGATATTTTGCGTTCGTTCAGATAACTTCCGTTGTTGGGATGGGTTTGCATCTGATTCAGAGAGCTGATTGCCGAGGGACCACCACCGTATTAAACCGTTTCATTTGCGATCCACTTACGAGACCTTTGGAGCCTCGGATTGCTATTGTTGAACATGTTTTGCGGCTATGTGGAGGAGTCTGAGTGCCTTTAGCACCAAGGCATTGCATGTATCAGCATGGCCGAGGCCATAAATTGTATAGCAATGCATATCTGAATCAATACATTTCATGTATGCCTTATAGATGCATTTTAATGCTGACCTTAATTAGTCCTTAGCATGTAAAACTTTATTTTCCCACACATCCATATAATTGCTATATTTTTTTAGACTTATGTCTTTTGTGAATTATATTTGGATTGTTGAACTTGAATCTTAATTTGTTGTAGGAGTTATTGTTTTAATTCGTTACCTTTGCTTTGTGTAATTATTTTATATTTGGTTGCAGGGTGTGCCACTCGCACAACATACAAGCAGTGTTTGGTCCAGCTATGTGATTCCTCATTGTTCTTGCAGGGCATCCTGGGTCGTCCCATGATGCTTATATATTGCAGAGCTCCAGCTTATTTCGTCAGTTTGAGTCAGGAGAATTATCTGGTGGATGGCTCCTGGGTAAGTTTGCTCACATTCCATCAATCCATTTTCACTGTATGGCAATGAATATAGTTGATGACTCATGTCTTAACCTATGGCTGTTTTTAGCCCTTGATGACATGTTAAACAATATTGTTGCTTAGAATGTGTATTTTATGTTAGTATTTTTAAATTCTTTCAGGGGATTCTGGATATCCGCTCCTGCCCTTGCTCCTGATGCCCATTCTTTGCCTGCAGAATGCGGGCCAGGAGTTCTATAATCGGGCCCTATGCAAAACCCAGGCTGTGGTGGCGAGGGGCTTCGGGCTTTTGAAGTCCAGATTTAGGTGTTTGGACCATACGGGGGGGGGGGGGGGGGCACTGCAGTATGACCCCAACAAGGTTATACCAATAATTTAATTTACGTTTTTTTAACAGGGACCACACGTGCCAGAGTGGCACAACTGAGTGTCAGGGTCCTTCAGTTGGTGGGCGAGATGCAGGAGCTGCGCGACTCGTTGGGGACCACAGATAAAGAATAATGTTCTGTGGCCTGCAGTTGCTATGTATTTAGTTTTTTATAGTTGCAAAAATGTTACAGTTTGTAAATATTTTAATATTTTATATTTTATGAAGAAAAAAAAAATGTTACATTTAAAAAAAAAAAACATTTTCAAAAAAAGGCAAAAACAAAAACAAAAATGGCATTTGGTATTAAAAAAAAAAAATAATAATAATAAAAGTTTCAGTGTCATTTCATTTACAAAATACATTATCACAAAACTAATGTCCCCAGAAATATTTAGAGATGAATATTCACATGACCGCGAAGTGATTTGGATAAGTTTTAGGGGTGAAAAATGGAAGAAGAACCTAACCGCAAAGTGATTTGGATAAGTTTTAGGGGTGAAAAATGGAAGAAGAACCTAACTGCAAAGTGGTTTGGGTCAGTTTTAGGGGTCTAAAATGGAAGAAGAACCTAACCGCGAAGTGGTTTGGGTCAGTTTTAGGGGTGAAAAATGGAAGAAGAACCTAGCCGCAAAGTGGTTTAGGTCAGTTTTAGGGGTTAAACATGGAAGATGTAGGAAAGCGCAAAGTGATTTAGCTAAGCATTGTAGCAGAAGTGAGTGACCCAAATATGTAGGCGAGCAATTTAATGAGTTAAGTTTGTAGTGCGCAGGCGCAAGATCGTAAGGATTTACGTCCGGACAATTATTTATTGAAAAAGGGAAACAGAATCTAACGGGAAACGTAAAGGATTCGTGGGAGGAGACGATGGAAAAAGGGCAAAAACGAAAGCCTACGTTGTAACATGAGAAAATTAAACGGAAAAGTCACGCTGGAAAATGACATCCTCGTACTCGTACTTACAGAAGGATAGCAATGCATGCATAGAATCGCTTGTACACTCATACGAGAGCAGGAAAATTAAAAAAAAAAAAAAACAGATCGCCACTGAATCAACCCTTATGTCGTTTGGCAAACTGCTCTGATAGGCTTCAGTGGGGAGCAAGAGAACGTCTGCATGCATGCTCCCGTCCCTGCCTGTCTGGGGCCGGAGTACTTGCATAATACACTACCCCATGTGGACTCTCCACCAGCACGCCTGCTGTTTGGTTAAGTAAAATCTGTTGGCATATGAATGATGTATTTGGCTATATATAGTTGTGTGTAACTTTATTACGGTGGTGTTTCTACCACACTTATGTTAGCCTCATAGGACTTGCTGCCACCCAGGTGGAATAACAAGTCATTTCTGCAGTATCATGCCTTTACAGCCTCTTTGACCTGATAAATAGCAGCATGCTGATAGTAGTTACCGGCTCCACAGGATTTCTGCACCTTTCATGGCCGTCAAGTGAAAACAGGCAAACCTGCTGAACAAGCTTTTTTTCTGAGGACCAGCCTCTCACTATTATCTAGGCTGCACTTTATTTTCTCAGAGCAAACAAACAAGTCAGTTTGCACTTTTCCTGCAAGACCTTTTCTCTTTTCAAGAGGTGGCCATGTGCTTAACAAATGTACAAAACACGCAAATCTATCTTTTTGCATGTTCAGCAGATACCACTCAGTTTTGGGGGAAAAGAAACAGAATGAAAAATTGGTGATGTTATTACATTACATTAGTAATTCTTATTATCATTATGTATTTATATAGTGGCATCCTCTTATGTAGCACTGTACAAGGTATAATTACAGACAAGGTAAAACATACAGTACATAGACTATTAACAAACATTATGCTACAAAGTTCAAAGCAAATGCTATAGAAATAGAGTAAGCCCTGCCCTTGGAAGCTTAGAGTCTAAAGCAGTGTTTCCCAATACTCTCCTCAAGAGCCTCCAATAGGCCAGGTTTTGTAGATCCCCACCCAGATGCACAGGTGTGGAATAATTAGTGCAGCAGCAGAGCTATAGAGCCAGAGTATTTGAGATCTAGAAAATGTGACCTGTTGGTGGCTCTCGAGGAGAGGGTTGAGGAACACTGGGTCTAAAGAAAAATGGTATGGAGATGAAGGGGAATTGTCACAAAAAGTAGATATTGAGCTTGGTGTTGTGTGTCCTATGGGGGTTATAGGTCAGATTGGCTGAAGAGTTTTGAGGGCACCTTTATAATCGATTGTCGAGCTGAGTGGAGGAGTACGTTCCAGAGAAGTGGAGAGGTGTGGCAGAACTGCTGAAGATGGAAGTGAGAGAAGGTGACATAGGAGGAGGACAGGAGGCTTGTGTCTGGGTTGGTATACAGAGCCAGCTATTTGAGATCCAGAAAATGTAACCAATTAGTGGCTCTCAAGGAGAGGGTTGGGGAACACTGGTCTAAAGGAAAATGGTGTGGAGATGAAGGGGCAATCTCACAAGAAGTAGGTATTGAGCTCGGTGTTGTGTGTCCTATGGGGGGGTATAGGTCAGATTATAAGTTTGTCTGATGAGTTTTGAGGGCACCTTTATAATCGAGATTGTCGAGCTGGGGGAGTACGTTCCAGCAAAGTGGAGATGTGTGGGAGAAGAGCTGAAGATGGAAGTGAGAGGAGGTGACATAGGAGGAGAACAGGAGGTTCGCGTCTGGGTTGGTATCCCTGGATTAGTAATGAAATGAGAGAGATGGGCCTGGCTGGAGAGAGTTTTGTATGTTAGAGCTAGGTAATTGTTACACCAAATTGAAGAATTGAACCTTATGAGTTTGCTTCTCAAAAAAGTGGGCGTGGCCCTTGGATCTATGGTGCTGCATAATAATCAGCATAAGGAGGGACGGGAGGAGGGAGAGGACAAGCAACTCTGTCCTGCTTCTGCTGAGCTGATTGGGGATGGAGCATAAGGGGGTATGGCATAGCTGAACCTGTAAATCCAGATATCTAGGCCATTTCTTCAATTTAAGAATGGAAAACAGTTTAGGACAGGGCCAAGTGTAACCCGGGATAAGAATTACCTTTGCCTGCAGTAGCACTTTAATTGTCTGAAAAACAGGCAACCAGTTGTGGGACTGACACAGGGGTCAGCACTGGAGTAACGAGAGGTGAGATGGATGAGTTAAGATGCAGGGTTCAGAAAAGATTGGAGAGGTGCCAGGGGTGTTGCAGTAGTACAGTCGGGATATGACCAGGGAATTCACTAACATTTTACCAGTATTAGGTGAAAGAAAGGGAGAGATATAGGAGATGTTTTTAAGTTGGAGTCAACAGGAGGTGGTTAGGGAGTAATTGTGAGTCGTGAATGATGAGAGAGAGGAGTCCAGAATGACGCCCAGGCATCAGGCCTAGGGGAGTTGCAGTTATAGTAAAATTGTTAACTGAGATAGACGTATTCGATAGAGCAGGGGATGGTGGGAATATGACCAGTTCTGTGTTATCCATGTTTAGTCCGTAGAACCTTGACAGATGATTGTAAGCTCTCACACTGATTGCTGGAGTTTGCTCCAGTTGCTTCCAAAAACAGGACAGGTTACCTATCTCTGGACAAAAACGTACAGCACATGCACAGACATGCACCAGCAATATTAGACTGTGAGCTACCTTGAGGGACAAGCAGTCACTAGTAACAGAACTAAGGACAATGACATGAGGAAGTCCAAGTGCTGTCAGGGTGATAGTTTAGTCTTGCTCCAAAAAGGCACTGAATGGCACAGATTAGTTACTGGGGTCATTTTAGAGAAGGCGTATAGAGAGGTGGTGATCAGAATGTTTTCTTGTGAAGATCTTTGGCTCCTCAGACCTGTCTCATTGTGCAGGCCTTTATAAACCCTTATCGCGCCGTGGTAAGGCTGGCACTGTTTAAAGTGAAGAACTCTTAAGTGTTTATGTAGGAAATTAGGGCCGTGGCTGGCCTTTGGGATGTTCAGGCTGTGCAATGTCATGGGGCACCATCCCAATATCTGTAACTGGGGGACACTAGTCATACATCTCTAGAGAGAAACCTCTCAGCTGGACCAGTAGTCTCTCTATTATCCACAATTCTTACGTCTCCTTTTTTCCTTGTCTTGGTCTTTCTCTCTTTCTCTATCCCCCATTTTCATATCATTTACACATTACCTCCTCTTTCTTTTCCACAGTTGTTCCTTTTTTCCACTTTTTCTTCTTTCTCTTTCCTGCACCATTTCTCTTTTCCACATTACCTCCATCTCATCATCCATCTCATTGGTCATTTTTTTATCTGTCTCTTTTCACCATCATGTTTTTCCCTGTTTTTGCATAAGCCCCCTTACCTTTCGTTTCACATATCCTCATTGTCTTTTCCCCCTTACTTAACCTGGACGAACACCCTTACAACATATGCATCCCTCCCCAGAGCAATTCAGATTGCTGCACATAAAAATTCATTTACCTTTTTGTAACTCCTCCTTTAGTCAATTTTACAAGCATAATGGTGTCTCCTGGAGCTGTGGGCCATCTGCAAAGAGAAAGTTTCCTGCTCTTGTGCATTGTGGGGTTATGTCAGTTCAATTCAGGCAGCAGCACGGCTGGGATGCTGGGAAAGAAAGGCTCCAAAATGGCTGCTACCACTAGAAAATTGGTGGTGTTTTAGCTTTGAATGGATGCAGGAGCAGATGTAAGTGCTGACAGTAATTCAGTAACATGCATGCAGATGGGAGCAAGTGAGTTCTGGGGAGTTTTTTTTCCCAACTGTACCAGGTTGTTGGTCCAGTTTACGTTTTTCCCTCTTGTAACTCTCCATTTTCTCTCTTCTCCATCCATCTGTTTCTGTCTCCCTTTTTCATGTTCTCTCTGTCGCTCCCCTACTTTCCTGCATTCCTTCCATCTCTCTCCTCTTCTTTCCTGCATTCCTTCCATCTCTCTCCTCTTCATTCCTGCATTCCTTCCATCTCTCTCCTCTTCTTTCCTGCATTCCTTCCATCTCTCTCCTCTTCTTTCCTGCATTCCTTCCGTCTCTCTCCTCTTCTTTCCTGCATTCCTTCCATCTCTCTCCTCTTCTTTCCTGCATTCCTTCCATCTCTCTCCTCTTCTTTCCTGCATTCCTTCCATCTCTCTCCTCTTCTTTCCTGCATTCCTTCCATCTCTCTCCTCTTCTTTCCTGCATTCATCCCATCTCTCTCCTCTTCTTTCCTGCATTCCTTCCATCTCTCTCCTCCTCTTTCCTGCATTCATCCCATCTCTCTCCTCTTCTTTCCTGCATTCCTTCCATCTCTCTCCTCTTCTTTCCTGCTTTCCTTCCATCTCTCTCCTCTTCTTTCCTGCATTCCTTCCATCTCTCTCCTCTTCTTTCCTGCATTCCTTCCATCTCTCTCCTCTTCTTTCATGCATTCCTTCCATCTCTCTCCTCCTCTTTCCTGCATTCCTTCCATCTCTCCCCTCTTCTTTCCTGCATTCCTTCCATCTCTCTCCTCTTCTTTCATGCATTCCTTCCATCTCTCTCCTCCTCTTTCCTGCATTCCTTCCATCTCTCCCCTCTTCTTTCCTGCATTCCTTCCATCTCTCTCCTCTTCTTTCATGCATTCCTTCCATCTCTCTCCTCCTCTTTCCTGCATTCCTTCCATCTCTCCCCTCTTCTTTCCTGCATTCCTTCCATCTCTCTCCTCTTCTTTCCTGCATTCCTTCCATCTCTCTCCTCCTCTTTCCTGCATTCCTTCCATCTCTCCCCTCTTCTTTCCTGCATTCCTTCCATCTCTCTCCTCTTCTTTCATGCATTCCTTCCATCTCTCTCCTCCTCTTTCCTGCATTCCTTCCATCTCTCCCCTCTTCTTTCCTGCATTCCTTCCATCTCTCTCCTCTTCTTTCCTGCATTCCTTCCATCTCTCTCCTCTTCTTTCATGCATTCCTTCCATCTCTCTCCTCTTCTTTCCTGCATTCCTTCCATCTCTCCCCTCTTCTTTCCTGCATTCCTTCCATCTCTCTCCTCCTCTTTCCTGCATTCCTTCCATCTCTCTCCTCTTCTTTCCTGCATTCCTTCCATCTCTCTCCTCTTCTTTCCTGCATTCCTTCCATCTCTCTCCTCTTCTTTCCTGCATTCCTTCCATCTCTCTCCTCCTCTTTCCTGCATTCCTTCCATCTCTCCCCTCTTCTTTCCTGCATTCCTTCCATCTCTCTCCTCTTCTTTCCTGCATTCCTTCCATCTCTCTCCTCTTCTTTCCTGCATTCCTTCCATCTCTCTCCTCTTCTTTCATGCATTCCTTCCATCTCTCTCCTCCTCTTTCCTGCATTCCTTCCATCTCTCTCCTCTTCTTTCCTGCATTCCTTCCATCTCTCTCCTCTTCTTTCCTGCATTCCTTCCATCTCTCTCCTCTTCTTTCCTGCATTCCTTCCATCTCTCTCCTCTTCTTTCCTGCATTCCTTCCATCTCTCTCCTCTTCTTTCCTGCATTCCTTCCATCTCTCGCCTCTTCTTTCCTGCATTCCTTCCGTCTCTATCCTCTTCTTTCCTGCAATCCTTCCATCTCTCTCCTCTTCTTTCCTGCATTCCTTCCATCTCTCTCCTCTTCTTTTCTGCATTCCTTCCATCTCTCTCCTCTTCTTTCCTGCATTCCTTCCATCTCTCTCCTCTTCTTTCCTGCAATCCTTCCATCTCTCTCCTCTTCTTTCCTGCATTCCTTCCATCTCTCTCCTCTTCTTTCCTGCATTCCTTCCATCTCTCTCCTCTTCTTTCCTGCAATCCTTCCATCTCTCTCCTCTTCTTTCCTGCATTCCTTCCATCTCTCTCCTCTTCTTTCCTGCATTCCTTCCATCTCTCTCCTCTTCTTTCCTGCAATCCTTCCATCTCTCTCCTCTTCTTTCCTGCAATCCTTCCATCTCTCTCCTCTTCTTTCCTGCATTCCTTCCATCTCTCTCCTCTTCTTTCCTGCATTCCTTCCATCTCTCTCCTCTTCTTTTCTGCATTCCTTCCATCTCTCTCCTCTTCTTTCCTGCATTCCTTCCATCTCTCTCCTCTTCTTTCCTGCATTCCTTCCATCTCTCTCCTCTTCTTTCCTGCATTCCTTCCATCTCTCTCCTCTTCTTTCCTGCATTCCCACCGCCTCTCTCCCTCTTTTCCACATTCCTTAGCATTATCTCTCTCTTTCTCTCTCTCTCTCTCTCTCTCTCGGTGTGGATGCATTTTAGTGTGTGCTTGGGGGCACACCCGAATTCTTGCACACAGCAGAATTTAACCTGAGGCCACCCTAAATAGGGCTAATAGCCATCTGCTTGGCTGCTTTGGGCCATATGAGGTGAGAATTTTGCTCTGGAAGGTCACATCACTGGCCCAGGTCAGGTCACTGCTAGTCACTGCAGAGGAAGCTGACTATTTGTACTGTTGCTAACAAGCCGGCATAATCACTCTAAAACAAAGGAACCTTTTGTTTTTCCCGTCATGGGCCATCTACTGACTACTGGGCTATTTCTTTGGCTCACACGTTACACCAGGCTGGAAAACTCAGAAGTAGTGCTGAGTAATGCATTTGGGTTACATTTAGTTTGGCTCGACCAGGCCCCAAAAATAGCCCAAATTTGTTTTTGTTTTTTTAAATATAAAAAATACCTAGCAAGCCCTCTATTCAAGGCTACAAGCTGGTGACAATGCCCTGTGGCCAAGGCCTGCTCCGGGTTTATTTGGCCCCTTGGGTAATAGGTCTTGTTGCTTTGGCAGACTTTCCAGACCAAAAAAAGATATATAGTGTGACCAGCACCCACAGACGACTGGGATGCCTGGGGCCCACCTCTAGAGCTGACCCTGAGGGCCCACCCCACATATAGATACAAGTATTACCGGCTTACATTAAAGTGGACCCAAACTCAGCACGATCAGCTAAGAATCCCAAGCAAATCGATTCCCTCCCCCCGGAAATCGGGATGCCCCGCTGTGTGAAAACCCCAAGGTCGCCCCATTCACATAACTTGCTTCCCGGTCCAGCACATGCACCAGACACATCTCCACTATCCCTCTAGCAGGGTTGCGTGCCTGCACCAGGCATTTGTGAAAGCCCGGTGCGGACACGCTCCCTGTTAGGCGCGTTTGGAGCCACTGGCCTTAGACGAAGGCTTAGATGACGTGATGTCTGCGGCTCCGAGCGCACTGAGTGGACGAGCGGCTGCGCATGCGCCATAGGACCGGGAAGAGGTGAGTTGGCATCTGCGATCTGGGGGGTTTCAGACAGCGGGGCACCTCTGATCAGGATGCGAAACCCAGGAAAATCCTGGGTTTTGGTCCACTTTAAGGGCCCATGCACAGAAAAATTATGCTAGTGTATGTGCACTTGGGATGCAACAAATCAGCTATACATAGATCAGGTTTTGGTGATGAAGGGCCTCAAAGGGCCCCCAGGACCAGGGATCCACTGTTTTTTTTTCTGGTAACTCTGTGGGCTACTCCGAGCCTGAACACAATTCAGGATGCCTAGGAGGGAGGATAAAGTTACTGCAGTTATTTTGGCTAGAGGTCCACTTTTAAGCTGACCGAAACCCTTTACAGCCAGCCCTATAGTCTAAAAGATTCCTAGACCCTGGGGCCTCTTCTGTTTGGGATTCTGTGTGAAATCCCCCGGTTTACTATAAAAATATACTGTACCTATCTGGTGATCCCATGGCACACGTGTGTTCATGGTGGCAACTCTCCAGCTAATACATTCTTCCACCCCGGCCATTCAGATTGATCATGCATGGGAGGGTGCATCAGCAGCCAAAGGGATGCCGGCCCCACCAGCGATCTGTGTGTAAACAGCATTCTATGCCGATCATTCATATGCATGATACATAATACTCTATGGATGGGAGCCTGCACATGTGCTATGGGATCCCCGCAGCCAAAGGGATGCCGGCCCCACCAGTGATCTGTGTGTAAACAGCGTTCTATGCCGATCATTCATATGCATGGTACATAATACTCTATGGATGGGAGCCTGCACATGTGCCATGGGATCACCGCAGCCAAAGGGATGCCGGCCCCACCAGCGATCTGTGTGTAAACAGCATTCTATGCCGATCATTCATATGCATGATACATAATACTCTATGGATGGGAGCCTGCACATGTGCCATGGGATCACCACAGCCAAAGGGATGCCGGCCCCACCAGCGATCTGTGTGTAAACAGCATTCTATGCCGATCATTCATATGCATGATACATAATACTCTATGGATGGGAGCCTGCACATGTGCTATGGGATCACCGCAGCCAAAGGGATGCCGGCCCCACCAGCGATCTGTGTGTAAACAGCGTTCTATGCTGATCATTCATATGCATGATACATAATACTCTATGGATGGGAGCCTGCACATGTGCTATGGGATCACCGCAGCCAAAGGGATGCCGACCCCACCAGCGATCTGTGTGTACACAGCATTCTATGCCGATCATTCATATGCATGGTACATAATACTCTATGGATGGGAGCCTGCACATGTGCTATGGGATCACCGCAGCCAAAGGGATGCCGGCCCCACCAGCGATCTGTGTGTAAACAGCGTTCTATGCCGATCATTCATATGCATGGTACATAATACTCTATGGATGGGAGCCTGCACATGTGCTATGGGATCACCACAGCCAAAGGGATGCCGGCCCCACCAGCGATCTGTGTGTAAACAGCGTTCTATGCCGATCATTCATATGCATGATACATAATACTCTATGGATGGGAGCCTGCACATGTGCTATGGGATCACCGCAGCCAAAGGGATGCCGGTCCCACCAGTGATCTGTGTGTAAACAGCGTTCTATGCCGATCATTCATATGCATGATACATAATACTCTATGGATGGGAGCCTGCACATGTGCTATGGCATCACCACAGCCAAAGGGATGCCGGCCCCACCAGCGATCTGTGTGTAAACAGCATTCTATGCCGATCATTCATATGCATGATACATAATACTCTATGGATGGGAGCCTGCACATGTGCTATGGGATCACCGCAGCCAAAGGGATGCCGGCCCCACCAGCGATCTGTGTGTAAACAGCGTTCTATGCTGATCATTCATATGCATGATACATAATACTCTATGGATGGGAGCCTGCACATGTGCTATGGGATCACCGCAGCCAAAGGGATGCCGACCCCACCAGCGATCTGTGTGTACACAGCATTCTATGCCGATCATTCATATGCATGGTACATAATACTCTATGGATGGGAGCCTGCACATGTGCTATGGGATCACCGCAGCCAAAGGGATGCCGGTCCCACCAGTGATCTGTGTGTAAACAGCGTTCTATGCCGATCATTCATATGCATGATACATAATACTCTATGGATGGGAGCCTGCACATGTGCTATGGGATCACCACAGCCAAAGGGATGCCGGCCCCACCAGTGATCTGTGTGTAAACAGCGTTCTATGCCGATCATTCATATGCATGGTACATAATACTCTATGGATGGGAGCCTGCACATGTGCCATGGGATCACCGCAGCCAAAGGGATGCCGGCCCCACCAGCGATCTGTGTGTAAACAGCATTCTATGCCGATCATTCATATGCATGGTACATAATACTCTATGGATGGGAGCCTGCACATGTGCTATGGGATCACCACAGCCAAAGGGATGCCGGCCCCACCAGCGATCTGTGTGTAAACAGCGTTCTATGCCGATCATTCATATGCATGGTACATAATACTCTATGGATGGGAGCCTGCACATGTGCTATGGGATCACCACAGCCAAAGGGATGCCGGCCCCACCAGCGATCTGTGTGTAAACAGCGTTCTATGCCGATCATTCATATGCATGGTACATAATACTCTATGGATGGGAGCCTGCACATGTGCTATGGGATCACTGCAACCAAAGGGATGCCGGCCCCACCAGCGATCTGTGTGTAAACAGCATTCTATGCCGATCATTCATATGCATGGTACATAATACTCTATGGATGGGGGCCTGCACATGTGCTATGGGATCACCGCAACCAAAGGGATGCCGGCCCCACCAGCGATCTGTGTAAACAGCATTCTATGCCGATCATTCATATGCATGATACATAATACTCTATGGATGGGAGCCTGCACATGTGCTATGGGATCACCGCAACCAAAGGGATGCCGGCCCCACCAGCGATCTGTGTAAACAGCATTCTATGCCGATCATTCATATGCATGGTACATAATACTCTATGGATGGGGGCCTGCACATGTGCTATGGGATCACCACAGCCAAAGGGATGCCGGCCCCACCAGCGATCTGTGTAAACAGCATTCTATGCCGATCATTCATATGCATGATACATAATACTCTATGGATGGGAGCCTGCACATGTGCTATGGCATCACCACAGCCAAAGGGATGCCGGCCCGACCAGCGATCTGTGTGTAAACAGCGTTCTATGCCGATCATTCATATGCATGATACATAATACTCTATGGATGGGAGCCTGCACATGTGCTATGGGATCACCACAGCCAAAGGGATGCCGGCCCCACCAGTGATCTGTGTGTAAACAGCGTTCTATGCCGATCATTCATATGCATGGTACATAATACTCTATGGATGGGAGCCTGCACATGTGCCATGGGATCACCGCAGCCAAAGGGATGCCGGCCCCACCAGCGATCTGTGTGTAAACAGCATTCTATGCCGATCATTCATATGCATGGTACATAATACTCTATGGATGGGAGCCTGCACATGTGCTATGGGATCACCACAGCCAAAGGGATGCCGGCCCCACCAGCGATCTGTGTGTAAACA
This sequence comes from Gastrophryne carolinensis, assembly GCA_027917425.1. Classification (NCBI taxonomy): domain Eukaryota; kingdom Metazoa; phylum Chordata; class Amphibia; order Anura; family Microhylidae; genus Gastrophryne; species Gastrophryne carolinensis. The sequence continues at coordinate 407,479,032 of CM051234.1, read as the reverse complement.
GCGTTCTATGCCGATCATTCATATGCATGGTACATAATACTCTATGGATGGGAGCCTGCACATGTGCTATGGGATCACCACAGCCAAAGGGATGCCGGCCCCACCAGCGATCTGTGTGTAAACAGCGTTCTATGCCGATCATTCATATGCATGGTACATAATACTCTATGGATGGGAGCCTGCACATGTGCTATGGGATCACTGCAACCAAAGGGATGCCGGCCCCACCAGCGATCTGTGTGTAAACAGCATTCTATGCCGATCATTCATATGCATGGTACATAATACTCTATGGATGGGGGCCTGCACATGTGCTCTGGGATCACCGCAACCAAAGGGATGCCGGCCCCACCAGCGATCTGTGTAAACAGCATTCTATGCCGATCATTCATATGCATGATACATAATACTCTATGGATGGGAGCCTGCACATGTGCTATGGCATCACCACAGCCAAAGGGATGCCGGCCCCACCAGCGATCTGTGTAAACAGCATTCTATGCCGATCATTCATATGCATGATACATAATACTCTATGGATGGGAGCCTGCACATGTGCTATGGCATCACCACAGCCAAAGGGATGCCGGCCCCACCAGCGATCTGTGTAAACAGCGTTCTATGCCGATCATTCATATGCATGATACATAATACTCTATGGATGGGAGCCTGCACATGTGCTATGGCATCACCACAGCCAAAGGGATGCCGGCCCCACCAGCGATCTGTGTAAACAGCATTCTATGCCGATCATTCATATGCATGATACATAATACTCTATGGATGGGAGCCTGCACATGTGCTATGGCATCACCACAGCCAAAGGGATGCCGGCCCCACCAGCGATCTGTGTAAACAGCGTTCTATGCCGATCATTCATATGCATGATACATAATACTCTATGGATGGGAGCCTGCACATGTGCTATGGCATCACCACAGCCAAAGGGATGCCGGCCCCACCAGCGATCTGTGTAAACAGCATTCTATGCCGATCATTCATATGCATGATACATAATACTCTATGGATGGGAATCTGCACATGTGCTATGGGATCACCACAGCCAAAGGGATGCCGGCCCCACCAGCGATCTGTGTGTAAACAGCATTCTATGCCGATCATTCATATGCATGGTACATAATACTCTATGGATGGGAGCCTGCACATGTGCTATGGGATCACCACAGCCAAAGGGATGCCGGCCCCACCAGCGATCTGTGTGTAAACAGCGTTCTATGCCGATCATTCATATGCATGGTACATAATACTCTATGGATGGGAGCCTGCACATGTGCTATGGGATCACCACAGCCAAAGGGATGCCGGCCCCACCAGCGATCTGTGTGTAAACAGCGTTCTATGCCGATCATTCATATGCATGGTACATAATACTCTATGGATGGGGGCCTGCACATGTGCTATGGGATCACCGCAGCCAAAGGGATGCCGGCCCCACCAGCGATCTGTGTGTAAACAGCATTCTATGCCGATCATTCATATGCATGGTACATAATACTCTATGGATGGGGGCCTGCACATGTGCTATGGGATCACCGCAGCCAAAGGGATGCCGGCCCCACCAGTGATCTGTGTGTACACAGCATTCTATGCCGATCATTCATATGCATGATACATAATACTCTATGGATGGGAGCCTGCACATGTGCTATGGGATCACCGCAGCCAAAGGGATGCCGGCCTCACCAGCGATCTGTGTGTAAACAGCATTCTATGCCGATCATTCATATGCATGATACATAATACTCTATGGATGGGAGCCTGCACATGTGCTCTGGGATCTCCAGAAAGGTGTTCACACAGTAGGGGCATCTCACATGGGAATGCTCCTAACAAAAGGCTTTACACAGGGAATATGTTATCTTAAAGGTTTTGGTCCCTTTGTGTTTCCTGTGCTATTGGATATTTGCTGATCATCAGGCAGCTTATGATTGGCCAGAGAAAGAAGTGTTTGTATCGCTGACACACGGGAGCCACACGCCCTATTACATAGGCAGACATTGCAGCAATGCTCGGTGTGCCCGGGCGCCGCTTCCTCTCACACCGCCGCTGCGCCCTGCTACACATCACTACACCGAGCAGAGTCCGGAGGAGTAGCGCCGTGCCGAGCTGTGATTGGTGAAGAGTTTGTACAGCGGACACACCCACACCCCATCCCCCCGTGTAATTGGCGGATCCGGGAGCGAGGCGTGGCCGCCCATATAAGATTGGCAGTGTGAGGGCACGGAACTGACTTGGCCACCCCGCAGCACAGCTCCATTCTCCTGCGTGCGCCCCTCGCCTGCCGCCACCATGACCGACCAGGCTCCCTTCGACACCAATGTCATCACCATGACCCGATTCGTCATCGAGGAGGGCATCAAAGCCAAGGGCACCGGGGAGCTCACCCAGCTGCTAAACTCCCTCGGCACCGCCATCAAAGCCATCTCCTCGGCTGTGCGCAAAGCCGGCCTGGCCAACCTGTGAGTACCTTACCTGTCATTGCCAGCTGTGCCCACCGCTGCCAGCCAGACAGATCCAAAGCCTGATTCATGGGGGTGTTAGAGACACTTTAATGGACTTTTAGTGACCAAGCCACTGTCTTCTGCTGTCTGTCTTCTTTCTGCAGTGACCAAGCCACTGTCTTCTGCTCTCTGTCTTCTTTCTGCAGTGACCAAGCCATTGTCTTCTGCTCTCTGTCTTCTTTCTGCAGTGACCAAGCCATTGTCTTCTGCTCTCTGTCTTCTTTCTGCAGTGACCAAGCCATTGTCTTCTGCTCTCTGTCTTCTTTCTGCAGTGACCAAGCCATTGTCTTCTGCTCTCTGTCTTCTTTCTGCAGTGACCAAGCCATTGTCTTCTGCTCTCTGTCTTCTTTCTGCAGTGACCAAGCCACTGTCTTCTGCTGTCTGTCTTCTGTCTGCAGTGACCAAGCCACTGTCTTCTGCTCTCTGTCTTCTGTCTGCAGTGACCAAGCCACTGTCTTCTGCTGTCTGTCTTCTGTCTGCAGTGACCAAGCCACTGTCTTCTTCTGTCTGTCTTCTGTCTGCAATGACCAAGCCACTGTCTTCTGCTGTCTGTCTTCTTTCTGCAGTGACCAAGCCATTGTCTTCTGCCATCGGTCTTCTGTCTGCAGTGACCAAGCCACTGTCTTCTGCTCTCTGTCTTCTGTCTGCAGTGACCAAGCCACTGTCTTCTGCTCTCTTTCTTCTTTCTGCAGTGACCAAGCCATTGTCTTCTGCTCTCTGTCTTCTTTCTGCAGTGACCAAGCCATTGTCTTCTGCTCTCTGTCTTCTTTCTGCAGTGACCAAGCCACTGTCTTCTGCTGTCTGTCTTCTGTCTGCAGTGACCAAGCCACTGTCTTCTGCTCTCTGTCTTCTGTCTGCAGTGACCAAGCCACTGTCTTCTGCTGTCTGTCTTCTGTCTGCAGTGACCAAGCCACTGTCTTCTTCTGTCTGTCTTCTGTCTGCAATGACCAAGCCACTGTCTTCTGCTGTCTGTCTTCTTTCTGCAGTGACCAAGCCATTGTCTTCTGCCATCGGTCTTCTGTCTGCAGTGACCAAGCCACTGTCTTCTGCTCTCTGTCTTCTGTCTGCAGTGACCAAGCCACTGTCTTCTGCTGTCTGTCTTCTTTCTGCAGTGACCAAGCCACTGTCTTCTGCTGTCTGTCTTCTTTCTGCAGTGACCAAGCCATTGTCTTCTGCCATCGTTCTTCTGTCTGCAGTGACCAAGCCACTGTCTTCTGCTGTCTGCCTTCTGTCTGCAGTGACCAAGCCACTGTCTTCTGCTGTCTGTCTTCTTTCTGCAGTGACCAAGCCACTGTCTTCTGCTTTCTCCTGTCTGCAGTGACCAAGCCACTGTCTTATACTGAGTGTCTCCTGTCTGCAGTGACCAAGCCACTGCATGTCTTCCGCTGCCATCTTATGTCTGCAATGACTGAGCCACTATCTGTCTTCTGCTGCCGTCTTCCATCTGCAGAGACCAAGTCACTGTTTGTCTTCTTCTAACATCTTCTCTTTGCCATGACCGGGCCTCTGTCTGTCTTCTGCTACCATGAGTGACCAAGCCACTGTCCTCCAATGCCATCTTATATCTGCCGTGACCAAGCCACTATCTGTCCTCTACTGACGTCTTCTGTCTGCCAATACTGAGCCTCTGTCTTTCTTCTGCTAATATCTTCTGTTCACATTGGCCAAGCCACTGTCCTCTACCTTGTGTCTTCTGTCTGCAGTAGCCAAGCCACTGTCTGTCTTCTGCTGATGTCTTCTGTCTGCCATGACCGAGCCTCTTTCTGTCTTCTGCTACCATCTTCTGCCTGAAGTGACTGAGCCACTGTCTGTCCTCTACTGACGTCTTCTGTCTGCCAAGACTGAGCCTCTGTCTTTCTTCTGCTAATATCTTCTGTTCACATTGGCCAAACCACTGTCCTCTACCTTGTGTCTTCTGTCTGCAGTAGTCAAGCCACAGTCTGTCTTCTGTCTTAGTCATCAATAAAACTTGAACCATGTATAGCTTATTTTTACCAATACAGTTTGGCATAATGTTTCTGTGCATGGCTCTTGAATATAAGCCAGTGATACTTGCATCTATGTGTGGGGTGGGCCCCCAGAGTCAGTTTTACTGGTGGGCCCTAGACACTCCAGTTCCACACTGGTCCCACCCACTATTCTTCGGATGCCAGGCAATCTGCAATTGCAGCTCTTATCTCAGCAGAGAGAAAAGCCTGCTAAATTCCTAGCAGCTTACTGTCCTGTATACAAAGGAAGTATTTGACTCCAGATATACAAAGATGAAGCCAAGCTCCAGGCAGCTATTATTATTATTATTATTTTTTATTTATATAGCGCCACCATTCGTCACATCCCCCCCTCTAGTTTTATACTTGATTACCAAATTGCTGGATTGGTGGGCATGTGCCTTCCCAAATCTAACACATGTTTATTGCATAGTTCTGGCAATCGTAGTTGAATGATATAGGTCCATCTATTTATCATTGTGGAGTAGTGCTTATTTCACCTAAAAATGTAGTGAGAAGGGGAATAATTAGTGGTAGTGTATAAAGCTTTTCTGTCTTACATGGAGTATCTGCGTGATACCCCAATTCAACTTCCTGTCCCCATTGCTTAGTTGCACTCTGCTTAGCTTCTCCATGGGATTGTGGAAAAGGTAAGGCGACAGGCAACCTATAGGGTTTCACACAGGCATGTATCCCAATTGTTAGATGGCTAACTCGTAGTAATAGGTTTTTAAGACTTTAGTAAGCTAAACAACCCCATGACAACCCTATGACAAAAATATTTTGGTCAAATAAATTATTATCAGTCATGTGGGCTATGAATGAAAATTAGGTAAGCAGACTGTTTTTACCACCTTAGAAAAGTAGGAAATATTTGAACAGCATTAACCTGCTTTCACCATGTTGACCAGATGACCCCAGAACAAATAGCAGACGTACATGACTTTATTAAAAGTGGACCAACACCCTCCCGGATCGGCCCGGGAATCTATAAGATTCCTGGGCCGATCCGATCCCTCTCCGCGGGGCATCCAAAATCGGGATTCCCACGCTGTGTGAAACCCCCCAGGACGCCCAGGAACCTTACCTTACTCCCGGTCCAACAGCGCATGCGCGGCCCGCATCTCACGCTTCTCTCTAGCAGGACGCGTGGCCGCGCTGGCCATTCACAAAATGTTAGAGGGAAACGCGAGATGCGGCCGCCAGCGTGCTCGGAGACGCTGTGGTTGTACGTCGCTTGGATGCGCATACCACAGCGGCTCTGAGCGCACTGATTAGACAAGCGCCCGCGCATGCGCCATAGGAGCAGGGTGAGGTGAGTTTTTACGAGCGATCAGGGGGGGGGGGGTTACATAGCGGGGCACCCCCGATTGGGGAGCCCCGGGGAAGTGGACCAGGGCCCAGAATAGTCAAAATCCTGGGTGTTGGTCCACTTTAATGGTGATCAGTGTTCCACCAGGAAGATCTAGATATAAAATAGAAACAGGATTATTATTTACAATATGATGACAGCGGGGACTGTGTGTAATTTCCTTCTTAGTAAGCCTTCTAAGTAAGAAGTAAGTGGCCTGTTATTTCACAACTGACCAAATGGGTTGGGGGGTGCCCCTAAAAGGACAGATTAGCTCACTTCTGATAATAAAATGCATGTTATGTAAATGTGTCAAAATGCTGACTTCCTTTTCCTGGAGGCTCACACAGATATAAAGCATGAGGATGCAAAGTGCTGTTGTGAAATATGTGTCTGTAGCTCAGGATCCCCTGTTGTGTTTCTCACGGAATGTCGGCTAGACCAGAACAATTACTGTTGTGGCTGGAACTGGGGGAGGGGGGGGTGTAACATAGCACTCAGGGTTGGGCATTGTCAACTGTGCATAGGGATAAAGCAGAAATGCCCATATTGCGGACCCCCACATCTGGTGTGAGCTATATACTCATCTCGTTCCTTCAATCCAAGTTTGTGTACTGTGACAAAGAAACATAGAAACATAGAAGGTTGACGGCAGAAGGAGAGCATACGGTCCATCTAGTCTGCCCTTATGTGTATACTGTATGTACTCTTTATCTTAGGATAGATGTGTGCTTATCCCAGGCATGTTTAAGTTGATTTTTCAACTACCTCTGCTGGAAGTTTGTTCCAAGCATCTACTACTCTTTCTGTAAAATAATATTTTCTAACATTGCTCCTGATCTTCCCCCCGACTAGCTTCAGGTTGTGCCCCCTTGTTCTATCATTAAGCTTCTTCTTAAAAACACTTCCCTCCTGAACCTTATTCAATCCTTTCACATATTTAAAGGTCTCAATCATGTCCCCCCTCTCCCTTCTTTCCTCCAGACTGTACAAATTAAGTTCTTTAAGTCTCTCCTGATAAGTTTTAAGTTTAAGTCCTTCCACCATTTTTGTTGCCCGCCTTTGGACACGTTCTATTTGAATAATGTATTTTTGCAGGTAAGGTCTCCAGAACTGCACACAGTATTCTAGCTGTGGCCTCACCAGGGCTCTATACAGCGGCATCACAACCTCCCTCTTCCTACTGGTGATGCCTCGAGCTATGCAGCCGAGCATCCTGCTTGCTTTTCCCACTGCCTGGATACACTGTCCACTCATCTTGCAGCTATCAGTAATCAGTATCTCTAAATCTCTCTCCTCCGAGGTCCTGGCTAACACAGTGCTGCCCATACGGTACTCAGAGCAGGGATTCCTTCTACCCAAGTGCATGATTTTACATTTAGAGACATTAAACTCTAGTTTTCCATGTTGCAGAAACCTCCAGGAATATCCACCCTATTACTAACCTTTGTATCATCACCAAACAGACAAACTTTTCCTACCAAGCCTTCTCCTATGTCACTTACAAAGAACTCAGCATTGCCAGCATTCATACTCCTGCATGCACCCACTGCCCGAGCATAAAGACTGCCGGATCGACAGAGCGTTGGCGCCATGGGATCCTGGAATGAGGTGAGTACACACCAAACTGGGGGAGGCGGTTAACACTGTGAGGCATCTGCCATTTAACCTCTTTGGGGGTGGGAGAAACTCATCATATGGGGCGAGTATAACATTGGGCTGGGGGATCAGTGGTCTTGATTTGTTTCCTAGCCCTCAACTGTTCAATTCACTATGATTTGGAACAGTTTTCAGTTTTCTTATATATATATATATATATATATATATATATATATATATATATATATACCTGTGTGTATATATGTACAAGGATTGAATTGTAAGGAGTACAGACAGCATAAGGTAGGCCTTTACCTAAAAATGAAAGCACCAGACAAAAAAACACCCTACTGCCTTTAAATCACATAATCCCGTGATGCATAGGATTCTCATTTGAGAACTGAAAACCAGGGCACACAGTGGCACCAGGAGGCTTCTCCTCTGTTTGGATGAGTGTTTGTGTCCACTCCACCCCCAGCATGATTTGCCCTCGAGTTAAATAGCAATATAATGCCCTAAATTGGGCCAAATACTCACATGTCTGCAGGCTTTTTAGAGCATATATAGGGCTCTAAAATAAACTAAAAAAGGTTCACTTACCTCAAGTCCTCTGAAGCAGATAGGTCCAGGTCTGCAACTTATAAACTTACTCATTCAGGAGATTCTGATCCAATAAACTGTGTACAGTGGGGGGTCAGTGATTCCCCCTGCTGCTCTCCTTGTATACCAGATCTTCTGAACCAGCAGCAGATGTAGACTGATCATCTGTGGCAGAGGCATGACTGGCCTTTGGGGTGTTCAGATGGAGCCGCCAAACAGGGTGCCATCATCATAGGGGAACTGATGAGGCACCAGCCGTTTTCTTATTCGGCAAGGTTTTTTTAATTGTTTTTGTCAGATTGCTTGTAGGGGGGTAAGAGGGGCTCTTTAGAGGGCAGGCTTTGTTCTGGGAGTTGCCACCCGCTCACCTCTGCCATATTTTTCTTCAGGGGCGGGGGCTGGCGCACAGTCTTTAATTTTTGAAAGCCTATATGATTTGTTGTAGTTGCAAGTGGACAAATAATCGTCTCTCCCCGAAATGAGATGCTCTGCTGTGTGAATTCCCCAGTTTGCCACCAGGGGCATCCCATATTGGGTCCACTTTAACATGAGCAATTTAGATCCTACTTTCCTGATTGAGAGTGATGTGGCTAAACCTTGCCGTCCTGGAAATGTGTCACTGGGACTAGCACAAATTATGGGTTTTGTTCCATGGCTTTTTTCACAGTCCACAAAAAGAATAATAAAGAAGCCTTTTCATTGCATTAAATGTAGGCTTCTTGCATGAAGGTGGCTGTGCCATTACACCATGCAATTCAGAGGAAACTGCTGATGTGGAAGTAGCGTTGCTTCACGCTTTTGTGTAACAGAGGACATTAGGAAATAAAAGCTTAGGTAAACATAACTGCATAATCTTTCAATTAAGTTTAAAGCTCGACTCTAGGCAGACAAATTCTCACCTGACCGTATTTTTAGGCTTGTTTTCTCATAAAGAAACCCTATGGCACAATATACACTGTGAAGGTACAAGCCAGAGGTGCCCACAGCTCCAGGTATCAGATGCTGGAACAAGATGGAGCCCACACCTCATGAAGCCATTTTGTATGGATGACCTACAGGAGTTGCTGCTCTCATGTTTGGCTTGTGGAAGTGGGGGAAGGAGTGTGCAACTCTTTGCCTATTAACCCTTCACCTTTAGGAGTGGAGAATATCACGTTTCATGTGTTTGTGGAGTCAGAAGTATAAGCTGCACACCATTCCCACGTGTATGGAGGGGAATGACAGGAATTTGTTTAACAGCCTCTGTATGTTTGTCTCAAAACAGATAATGAGAGTGTGCTCAGGTAACAATCTGACCCCGCCATAAATCTGTGTGGTATAAAACATAACAATACTTACAAAGTAACTAATGGGATAGAAAACTCCATGAGAGGTGGCCGTCTGCTGTACTGTACAGTTTTATTTAGTCTAAAGTGTTTACAGAAAGCTATGGCTAGACGTTATTCCACGCTACCCGCTTTTCACCTTTTCACCATTTTTATTCATATGTTGTTTTTTCCCACGTGTCACGTGACCCTGAAAACCCAACAGGAGCTGGATGACGACATAAACCTGGTCCACCAGTCAGTGGAAAGTCATAGGTTGTCCTGCTTTTTGTTTACATGCCAGCTAATATATTTAAACAAGACGTTGTGCTGTCACAATGTATTTATGCTTCACTCGATTATTTAAACTGATCTTATGTATTTCAGTACATTGACAAGTTCAGAAGTTAAAATCACAGGCTTGATCCCAGAGAGACCTGCAGATTGAAGCAGTCTTGTTTTGGAGCTTTTACTCAGGGTCTGTTTACACCAAAATGCGAATGTTTAGGGATTTTTGGTAATACCCCCTTACTGCCCTCTTGATTGCCCCGGTTAATAGGTAATGTAATGCTATGGTTTCTTGCCCTCTCAGCATCTGAATAGAGATCATTCTGGCTCAGGCCATACAGGCTGCACCTTTGACCATACAGCTAACACAAAAAGTTTTAAGGGACATCATACACTAAAAAACCTACCCCCCCCCCCCCCACACACACACACACACACATACCAAGCATAGGTCAACTCAAAGCTTACCATCTAAGTGGGGAATCTGATTTCTTTCATCAAATCAGACCCACGGTCAAGCTTCTAAGCTGCCTGTGGTGCCCTCAATCTGATCTGCTGTAATCTGAACAATTACAGTCAGCTGGCATCAATTAAACTGAATGCTTTCTGTCAAGTGAACAGTTTTAGCAGTGAATATTGGTATAAATTGTGTTTTTCATACCCTGTGTTTTGTTTTTAGGTATGGGATTGCTGGGTCCACCAATGTAACAGGAGATCAAGTGAAGAAGCTGGATGTCCTCTCAAATGATCTGGTCATTAACATGTTGAAAGCCTCATACAGTACCTGTGTGCTTGTGTCAGAAGAAGACCCACACGCTCTTATTGTGGAGCCAGAAAGGAGGGTAAGTGCACAGTTAAATATTTATTTGGACTGGTCAGCAATAATTGACTGTTCAAATATTTAGATGATGTTAGCTGACCAAAAGGCAAAATCAAGGTGCCTCCTCACATAATTCTAGAAGGAACCCCTGGACCCAAAGGCCTAGCTAGGCTCTCTGACACTTGGGGCAAAGATTTGAAATGGTCTCTCTGACACTTGGGGCAAAGATTTGAAATGGTGCCCCCCTTTCACATCAGTGCCTATTTTAGAAACTAGGGGTAAAAGACCTTGTTTCTATAAGCCACCAGGAACGGTTGCATGACAGAAGAGAATCGGGGAGGCCGATTCATTAATAGCGGCAGGTAGCCACAGTTGAGCGACTGTAGCGGCATTTTCAGAGCGCCCGTTAGTAGTCGCTGTGCTTGGCCGTTGTTCGGTAGTTGATATCGACTCAGTCGGTTTGCCGTAATGTTGAATATTGGGTGAGGAGTCGCTATTTGACAGGTTCCGCGCTGTATGGGAGCGCATGATAGCGACTGGCCCTAGCGACCGGCTCCCACCATATTCATTAAAAAATCACGCTCAAAAAAATTAAGTAAAATGCATGTTTAAACCCCAGAGCGCTGTCGGCGATGGGTTAAAAGTAGTTTTTTAACCCCCAAACAACCATTTTTTTGGAAACCAAAAAAAACAAGTTTTTTAAATAATTTAGTAATATGAATACATTAATATCAGAGCTGTAATATCAATTCTGCACAATTTTTTTTTCCCTTAAAAAAATGATCTAAAATGGCAGAAGTGGTCACAGAATTTTTCACATTTAAAAAAAAAAAAAAAAATGAATAACAATTAATTATTAATATTTAAAGATTGTTCCATTGAAATGCATTGGAGCGCGCCAGGTAGCGAGAGGTCATACCTGTCGCTGTTCAAGGTCGGATGCTGGTGCTGTGGGCTGAGGCTGGAATAATGATGAATGAGTCGCTATCTGGCGCTATCTCAGTCGCTAAGCAGGATTGGCTTGATAAATGTGTGATTGTGGTGGGGAGCCGGCGTTCTCGTGGCGGAGCTCGTCATTACCGGCTGCTCACCAGTCGCTACCTGTCGCTATTCCTTCATAAATAAGGGCCTAAGTGCTGTCGTGGCCGCTGGCCTGTGACACCATATATAGCTGGAGCTGCACCAGGGCACAACAAGGAGTATTGTGGCAGTAAGGTATTTTTCCCAATTCTCAAAATTGCTCCGGATGGGGAGCCAACAGGGTGGGGAAGGCTGGTTAGGAAGGACTGTAGGCTTCGTTTAAAGCGCGGGGTTTTTCTATTGGACAAAGTGACTTGAAGAAAAGGTAAGTATCTAATAATAATTTTAATAATATTTATTTTTTATAGTACTACCATATTCCGCAGGGATTTATCTCTGCAATGTCTTGGGTGGCATGAGGAGGTGTATAAGGTTTTTATGGGATCCCTGTGAGCTAGGACCCTGCAGGAGGTATGGCCATTGTATGCCAGTGCGCACACATTTGTCGTTTTAACCCACCCTTCTGGCCATTCCATATGGGTTCTGAATGTTCCCTGGGTTCATACCTACGTGGATGCCCACCTTTAGGACTATGAAAAAGCTCCTGAGTTAAAAGATAAGTTGTAAAATGTGTATTGAGAGCTTGTCAGCAGCTCTAATAAGCATGTTTATGTATTCTGGTTGTAGGGTAAATATGTTGTCTGCTTTGACCCACTGGACGGTTCTTCAAACATTGACTGCCTTGCATCAATTGGCACAATCTTTGGCATATACAGAAAGGTAAGGCTCTTAGCTGTAAGTTAATGATGAATGTCTTTTTAGAAGTATACCTAAAACCATACCTACCAACTTTTCAGGGTGGAAAAGGGGGACATTAGTTAAATTAAGCCACACCCCCTCATTGAGGGATGGATAAGAGATAGGATGTAAGAGTTACAACAGTATAAACACTTTGAATAGGCAAATGAATCATTTATTGGTGCAGATCTGTATTTTTTTCTGTACTCAAAGAGGTACAAATGAGAGCAACAAGGGACACAGGGACATGGACTCAAAAGAGGGACAATCCCTTATTGCAAAGCATTATGGATGTAAGTAGTGAAGGCTAAATTATGCAGCTGGCACTACTTAAACCAGAACTCCACCCATTTTAAACATTTGCGTCCCCATTGGTTCCCCCCTGCATCGTAATGGCTACTAAAAGAAATAATCTCCCGGCAACAAGAATTTGGGTAATTGAGTTCTCTGGGGTTTTCCAAAATGGCAGCAGCAGAGAAAAGTAGCAAGCAGCATTTGGGGACATATACAGGTATTTTGGAACATTTAGTTACCATATTTTCCGACCCATAAGACGCCTGCCCATAAGACGCACGTAGGATTTGTAGGAGAAAAATAAGAAAAAAATATTCTAAGCTAAAAGTTGTGCTAAAGCACCCCATTACAGGCAGTGTGACATTCCCCCATCCCATTCCCATATAGGCAGTGTGGCATCCCCCCCCATTCCCACACAGGCAGTCTGGCACCCCCCCATTCCCACATAGGCAGTCTGGCATTCCCCCCATTCCCATATAGGCAGTGTGGCATTCCCCCCCATTCCCATATAGGCAGTGTGGCATCCCACCCTCCCATTCCCACATAGGCATTGCGGAATTCCCCCCTCCCATTCCCACATAGGCATTGCGGAATTCCCCCCTCCCATTCCCACATAGGCAGTGTGGAATTCCCCCCTCCCATTCCCACATAGGCAGTGTGGAATTCCCCCCTCCCATTCCCCATATAGGCAGTGTGGAATTCCCCCCTCCCATTCCCACATAGGCAGTGTGGAATTCCCCCCTCCCATTCCCACATAGGCAGTGTGGCATCCCACCCTCCCATTCCCACATAGGCATTGCGGAATTCCCCCCTCCCATTCCCACATAGGCATTGTGGAATTCCCCCCTCCCATTCCCACATAGGCAGTGTGGCATTCCCCCCTCCCATTCCCACATAGGCAGTGTGGCATCCCACCCTCCCATTCCCACATAGGCATTGCGGAATTCCCCCCTCCCATTCCCACATAGGCATTGTGGAATTCCCCCCTCCCATTCCCACATAGGCAGTGTGGCATTCCCCCCTCCCATTCCCACATAGGCATTGCGGAATTCCCCCCTCCCATTCCCACATAGGCATTGTGGAATTCCCCCCTCCCATTCCCACATAGGCATTGCGGAATTCCCCCCTCCCATTCCCACATAGGCATTGTGGAATTCCCCCCTCCCATTCCCACATAGGCAGTGCGGAATTCCCCCCTCCCATTCCCACATAGGCATTGTGGAATTCCCCCCTCCCATTCCCACATAGGCATTGTGGAATTCCCCCCTCCCATTCCCACATAGGCATTGTGGAATTCCCCCCTCCCATTCCCACATAGGCAGTGTGGCACCCCCCCATTCCCATATGAGCAGTGTGGCACACCACCTACCCCGTCCCCCCCCCCCCCCGCATTCCCATATAGGTAGTGCGGCATTTTCATCACCCCTCCCATTCCACCATAGGCAAAAGTAAAAAAAGAAAAAAAAAAGTAAACTCACCTTTTTATCCTTCCCGCTGTCCTCGCTGTCTTCACAAAGACACACTCGGCTTGGTATAGCGGTGGGCGTGGGTCGTCGCTCGAGCGCCGGTCACACCCACCGCTGTATAGTCCGGGTGTCTCTGCCTGCTGGGGCTGTGGAGAAGTGGCAGAGACAGCTGCCCCCATCGCCTCCTCTCTGCTGCGCCAGCATAGAGTGAATAGCACTGTAACAGGCTGGGTGTCTGGCGCTGCGGAGAAGAGGCTGCCTCCGCCGCTTCCGAGACAGCGCGAGCGATGGAGAGGTGAGTTAACTTTTTGCTTTTTATTTATTTTTTTGCACACCTTCGCCCGAAAAGACGCACTGACATTTTCCCCCCACTTTTTGGGAAAAATAAGTGCGTCTTATAGGGCGAAAACTACGGTGTATTGATTATGTGATGTGTTCTAGATGAACTGTGTAAAAAAACAGCAGGTCATTTATTACAAGAACATTTTCATAGCTTGTAATACATATTTTGGCCACGAGGTGGCACTACATTACAACTTCCTATAAGAGATGAATACATTTTTACACAAGAATCATTCCAGTCTTTCAATATCTGCATCAGGCCGATGGACATAGGCTGCTTTACTTGCCTAGGAGAGACAAGCATGGCGTATCTTTCCTGAATTAGCACTAAGAAGTGTTTGGGCCCAGCCGCCCCGCCATGCTGATAATAGCCCTTATGTAGTACAGTGTGCAACAGTTACTTTGGTAATCCAGTTCCTCCATTAAATAAGTTTGTTGTTATATACTTACAGTAATATAGCACAGAGCAAGGATATATTGGGCTATTATATCAGCCCTTACACAATCAAAAAGTGTCCACAGACTAGATCCAGCATGCACTAGCCCAGGGTGATGACTAGAACCACTTCACTTCAAGCAACAAGCGTGTGCCCTTCACCTCCTGTAGTGCACTCTTACCAGAACGAGGTTTAGATATCAACAGCAATCTACCCCCAATCGGGTCTCACATCTGTGGAACTCGTCAATCTCTTGCAAAACGTGGTGGATATATAGAGCAAATGCCTTATACACAGCTCAGATGCAGATCCATCATATGAATAAGATCAGGAAAAAAAGAAAAAGAATGAAAAAAGGATCTAGCATAATACAGTTTAATAAAAGAATATTTGTAAAAAGGTGCCACATGCACTCACAATTAAAATATGTACATGAGCAATTGATACCAAGAGTGGCTCTCACCCAACCTTTCTGTCACCTCGGCCGATGGTGGATGGAGGGGAGAGGATTCTGCTATGCTCATGGATGTATCCGGGTCGTGGTAAAATGTACAGCCGCCGCCGTCAACGCGTTTCGTTGCCGTGGCAACTTCCTCAAGACTCTGAGACCTTGAGTCTTGAGGAAGTTGCCACGGCAACGAAGCATGCAATTTCGGGACAACATTGGATCTAGTCTGTGCACACTTTGATGATTGATTGTGTAAGGGCTTTCAATAGCCCAATATATCCTTGCTCTGTGCTCATATTACTGTATGTCAATTCTGGACCTATTGGGATATTTGGGTCACAGCACGTTGAGCAGTTCTCCTTTGAAATTTGCACTAAACTTTGATTGTAAACAACATAAGTAATTTTAGCACGGTATCTTTCTCTAATGTTGTTATATACTGCTCTGTTTTTGGTTAATGGGAGTACAGGAATATTTCTAATAGAATAATAATGCCATTTCTGTATGTTTCATGACAGGTGACAGATGACGAGCCCAATGAAAAAGATGCATTGCAGCCAGGACGTAACCTTGTGGCAGCTGGGTATGCGCTGTATGGGAGTGCCACAGTGATTGTCCTTGCCACAGAGTGTGGTGTGAACTGCTTCATGTTAGACCCTGTAAGTTCTGCTATTAGTAAGGTCATATATATATATGAGCTTATTGGGGAAATTGAGATCTTCAGGATTAGGAAATACAGTGTGTAACTGGATTGAAAACTGGCTGAAGTACTGTGTGCAGAGAGTTGTGGTTAATGATACCTACTCTGAATGGTCACCAGTTGTAAGCGGTGTACCCCAGGGTTCAGTGCTGGGCCCACTATTATTCAACTAGTTTATAAATGACATAGAAGATGGAATTAAAAGCACTGTCTGTATTTTTGCAGATGACACAAAGATATGTAGCACAGTGCAGTCTATTGAAGATGTTCACAAGCTTCAGGATGACTTGGACACTTTGAGTGTCTGGGCATCCACTTGGCAAATGAATGAGGAGAAATGTAAAGTCATGCACTTGGGGTCTAACAATCTGAAGGCCACATATGTCCTCAGGGGAGTAAAACTGGGAGAATCCATTGTTGAGAAAGATCTGGGGGTACTGGTAGATCACAGGCTAAATAACAGTATGCTATGTCAAGCAACTGCTTCCAAGCCACCAAGATATTATCATGCATGGAATCATGGGATAGGGATGCCATTTTGCCTCTTTACAAGGCACTGGTGCTCCCTTACCTGGAATATGCCGTCCAGTTCTGGGCACTTATTCCTAAAAAGGACGCTCTGACTATGGAAAGGGTGCAGAGGAGAGCCACCAAACTAATAAGAGAAATGAAAGATCTTAATTATGAGGAAAGATTTCGAGAATTACATCTGTTTAGTCTTGAGAGGGGCCGACTGAGGGGGGCCATGATTACCTTGTAAAAATATATAAAAAGGCTAATACAAAAAATATGGGGAAACACTATTTCGGGTAAAATCCTCTCTAAAGACAAGGAGGCACTGCCTTCGACTGGAATAAAAATAAATTCAGTCTGTGGAGGCAACAACCATTCTTTACCATAAGAACTATAAATCTGTGGAATAGCCTCCCACAGAAGCTCGTTACAGCATCAACTGCTAACAGCTTCAAAGAAAGATTAGATGCTTACTTAGAAGAAAATAACAGTTTCTATTAGCTGTTATCGGTTAAAAAAAAAAATAAAATAACTTCCCCTACCCCAACACCCTTGGTTGAACTTGATGGACAAGTATGTAACTATATCTGTGACTCCATTTCCTTCAATGATACATCATACTGTCAGTCATGTTAGAGGAAAGGTATAATGAGCCTGAAGTGGTCTTAGTATAGGTAAGATGTCCTAGGACCTAGATACGGGATAGGTCAAGAGACAGGATTTGTATGGTTCTGGATATTATTCTATTTGGGACAAATCTCATGCGCCTCATTATTAGAAGGCTGCTGGGATCTTTGTAGTCCCAGCTATGAAGGTAAAACTGGACCTATATTCCCAAAAGAAAGTGTGTCTCTAACGCTTGCCTTTCTTCAGTCGCACAAGCATCACTTCTGTCCACTTCTGTGTGTTGAATAGCAGAAAACGTTCCACATACTGCTAACATCCCCTCCAATAGAAGGGACCAGCTGTGGCAGTCATGTCCCCAGCACATAGAGACCTGCCACTGGATGTGCATGGGAGCTATAATTAGGGGGCATGCCCAGGGAGAAGCCTTGGGACAATCTGAAAGGAAAGATTTATATATGAGGTTGGATACTTGATGAAGTATCCTACAGCAAGGCCATGGTCTGCCCATGGAGGGTTTGGGTTCCCTCCCAGTGTTCAGGAGATGTTTTTCTTTATTTGACTATTTTTAGACATTGTTATAAATGTAATGTAAAGAGGGCAGATTCCCAACAGTGTTGGTTGGTTTCAACAGTGACAGTTAGTTTTATATCTTCATCCAAACTATCACATCTTTAAGTATTATGCTGTCTGCATATCTCGCCAGCCCCTGGTTCCATTCCAGTCGTGCAGGCTCCTATTTCCTTTCTCCTCACCTTGTCAAGGAACCAGAAACACTAGCATGCCCTGACATTCAGAGTTGCAGCCCCTCATAATTTCACAGAAGCCCATCCCTGTTTAGGCCTCGATGCCACTCTCCTGGTGGAAGGGTATGTTCTCCCATGTAGTTCTTGGATAGCTAGGGAACTAGTGAGATTCAGACTGAAACTACAAGACCAGAGACACTTCCAGAGCCCTCACACAAATGTGGAAATAATAAAATGCTATGAGCAATCAGGAAATTGATGCTTCATTTGCTTATTAGGTTGAATTGCACAGCACACAGGCGGGTATCACTTATTTCCTTAGCTAAGCACTGACTCATTTTGCCCCACCTCTTGACTCATACGATGGCAATAAGTCAGGATTTCTGAGTAAACACAAAGTGGTATTTGCAAATCCTCATAACTTTTGAAGGAGTAGTTAGTTTTTATCAAGGTGCTAAGTTTTCACTACTTGTACCAGGTTTAATGCAGTTAGGATCACCAGGGTTTCTAAGCAATTGAAAGAGTGTGCTGGCACATTCGCTGAATTCAAGAGAAGAATGAAGACTATCCCTGATTTAGCGTTGCTTCCTATTCAGTGCCAGGGGTAGCCAGGGTGAAGGAAAGGGCAACCTTACTGGCCAGATACATTGCTTACCTTGTAAGGAAAGTGACATTAGCAGCATAATATTAATATGACCACAAGCTGCTAATCTGTGTAGACCTCATAAGCTGTAATGACAAGCGGCTCATTTCTCATCTCTCTAGGCAATTGGAGAATTCATTCTAACAGATAAAAATGTCAAGATCAAACCAAAGGGGAATATCTACAGTCTTAACGAAGGCTATGCCAAATACTTTGATCCCGCAGTTACAGAATATCTCCAAAAGAAAAAGTTCCCAGAGGTAAGTGTAAAACACCTAGGGGCTGATTCATTACTATCGCCAGGTATTGCCAGATGAGCGTTTGTATAGCGGCGCTTAAAGCGACCACTAGTAGATGCTGTAAGCGGTATCGGGCGCTGTAAGCTAGCATTGCGGTCGCCAGGCATTGATGAATGTGATGTGTGTTGGGCACTGTAACAACAGTATAGCGCTGCAGCGAGCGAGAGGTAGCGCCAGCTCAGTGCGTCCAGCACTCGACGCTCCACACCATATTTACCAAAACACTAGACACACACAGCATCGGCGCTCTAAAGTTGGTCGCTGTAGCATAGAGCGCAATACGCTGTGTGATTTAAGTCTGTTTTTGAACACATATACACCAGTAACAAAGCAAAACACATGGAATGACATTGGTTTAACACTGGGACAATAACTCTTAGTGCCAGACCTGTAATGACAATTCTGCATAAAAATATAAAAAGTCCCAAAAACGTATAAAAGTGTTTTTTGCAGCCAGGAGAGGTCGCATAAAGATTTGAGCAAAACAAAAAAATGTAAATTGCCAAACACGCTAGTTATTCACAACTAATGAAAGCCCATTGAAATGTATGGGAGAGCAACACTGAGCGACAGGTACTACATGGCGCTCCTGAGCCTAGAGCGCCAACGCTTTACACTGAGCCACCTGTATTTATACATGTGATGCTACATGGCGCTGTTAGAGTCGCTCACCAGATTCGCTTTCTTAAATGTGGTTTTGTGTAAAGCGTCTGGCATTCACCAGACGCTGCCTGCCGCTACGAAGCACTACCTGGCGCTATCCCTTCTTAAATAACCCCCTTAGCTTACCATCACATCATTGCAGTGACACTAATCATCTGATTAGTGTGTTTTGTGCCGCATGCACCCAGAAAAACAAGGGCGTATTAATCCTTTTGCTAAAAGCAAAAAATGGGACATTTCGCATAATAGGATACTCAACTGGTGACCACATCAGGTTTCAGGTCCCTCTTGCTCCTCAGACTAAGGATCTATCTGACCTACTGACCTCCATGCTACCAGCTAGTAAAACGGGGAGGCCGATTCATTAATAGCGCCAGGTAGCGACAGATGAGCGACAGTAGCGGTATTTTCACAGCGCCCGCTAGTATTCGCTGTGCTTGGCCGTTGTTCGGTTGTTGACAGCGACTCAGTCGGTGTGCGGTAATGTTGAATACGGGGTTATGAGTCGCTGTTTGACAGGTTCCGCGCTGTATGGGAGAGCATGACAGCGAATGGCCATAGCGAACGGCTCCCAGCATATTCATTAACAAATCACGCTCCAAAAATTCTCGCGCTGTGAAATGCTTGTTCAAACCCCAGAGCGCTGGCGGCGATGGGTTAAAAGTAGTTTTTTAACCCCCAAACAACCATATTTTTTGAAAAAAAAAAAAACATGTTTTTCAAAACATTTTGTAATATGAATACATTAATATCAGACCTGTAATATCAATTCTGCACAATTTTTTTTTTTTTTTTTTTTTTAACCTTAAAAAAAATATCTAACATGGCAGAAGTGGTCACAGAATCTTTGACATTTAAAAAAAACAAACAAAAAAAACCATTAATAACAATTAATTATGAATATTTAAAGATTGTTCCATTGAAATGCATTGGAGGGCGCCAGGTAGCGAGAGGTCATACCTGTCGCTGTTCAAGGTCGCTCGCTGGCGCTGTGGGGTGAGGCTGGAATAATGATGAATGATTCGCTATCTGGCGCTCTGTCAGTCGCTAAGCAGGATCAGCTTCATAAATGTGTGATTGCGGAGGGGAGCCAGCGTTCTCGTGGCGGTGAGCGTCATTACCGTTCGCTCACCATTCGCTACCTGGCGCTATCCCTTGTTAAATAAGGGCCAAAAAGTCCATTTGCCTTTAAGTAAGGCTGCTGGAAGTTAGCCAGATACTTTCATTGGTGAGGGCTTCTAAAGAGGAACAGTTGTCTGTCTGTCTGCCCCGGTCACAGCTAGAGCTTTTACTGTTCCACAAATGGGTAAGATGGGAGTCTGTCTAGTGTTGTGTGCTAAATTTTGATTGTATTTTCTCTTATCAGGATGGCAAGTCACCATATGGTGGAAGATATGTTGGTTCAATGGTGGCTGATGTTCACCGAACACTGGTTTATGGAGGAATATTTTTATACCCTGCTAACACAAAGAGCCCAAAGGGCAAGGTAAGTACTGTTTTCACATTAAAAAGAAGTAGATATAACCCTATGAAACAGTGCTTATATTAACCTTAAATCAAGTCATGTCAATAGGAAACCTTTCTTTTTTTAAGCAATGCATCACCCTCCCTGTATGTTCATAAAAAAGGTGCCAATAGGAGCACATGAACAGGCCTGCAAATGACATCCCGAGCCTTTCCAAGGATAGGTTTTGTTTTGGCTGCTCATCTCGTGTTCATCCAAACTGTTGCAATGACACCTGCAGAAGTTCAATGGTCAACCCCAGGGAATAATGTTATTTTTTACATTTTGTAAAGAATGGGGGATAGGCTAAGGTCACTCAAATAAACAGCATTGTAGAGATTTAGGCTACATTCCCCTTTGTGGTAAAGAGTCTTATCAAAGTCATCAGCCAGATGGGTATTTTTAGCACAGGAACCCAATATTTTGCGCTGGTCACCATCTTTCACACAGGGAGTTAAGCTAGATATCCTGAACAGACATGATAGCAAAAGGAAAAAATGGGACCCTAACCTACGGTAATAATCTAATTCAATATTGGTAATTAGTAATTGGTACTAATTGGTAATTAGGCAGAATTATAGAAGAGAGGTATGTAAAAAAGCCAGGAAGCACTTCCACACTATACTTTAGAACATCATCTAATTTGGCTGGTATTTACTAAATTTAGAGAATGTCACCTCAGCACAGACACATTTTGAATTCCTTGTACCCCATTAGGTTTCATAGTGGAGAGTTTTTCCGGTTCAGGTGCAGATTTTTCCCACACTTCAGAAAATACTCCCTTACACCAACTGCATAGGCATGTAAATGAAACAGGTTTCCTTTGAAAATTTGTGTTGCTGCAATAGTTGTAGTCCACAGGCCTTAATTTAAAGCTAATTATTAGAGTGAATTCTAGAGCCCAGCACTCAAAGTCCAGCAATCCCAAGCTCGCAGGCTCCACATCTTGATTTAACTCCAGAATCATGCATGTCCTCTGTCGTTCGCAATGCATGGGCATTGATAATCAGTAGCTTGAAAGAAATGTATAGTGTATGTGTAGATGGGGCCGGCTCCAGAGTTTTGTGGGCCCCTTGTTTCACATCACATGCCCAGTTCTGTGATAACCATTATACTCACCTCACATTAAAGTTCCCCACAATCCGGGACTTTGACTATCTTGGGTTTTTGTTCTTGCCCCCGGGGCATCCTAATTTGGGATGACCCACTATGTAACCCCCCCCCCCCACACACACAGTGGGCATGTGCACAGTCAGCCAATGCACTTGGCTCCATTTGGCTTCTCTTAGCAGTCGAGAGGTCTCATTAGCTAAGGCCTGAATGAAGTTGAGTACACTGATGGTTGCATGCCCATCAGCCTTGAACTTGGGCGAGCTGTGCTGGCCATTTACAAATACCTGATCAGGATGCCCAGGCCGGCCTTGGAATCTACTGCCCCTTTCCCTGTGTTCTGCCGGCCAAAAGTAAAGAAATAGTCCTGCGCCTGCAGTGCATCTCCTTGCCACTGGAGATCCCGATGGTTGGTGACAGCCCTGCCCTGCAATACGGGAAAAGTATATTAGCTGTGCTGCCTGCCAGTAGGCCCCCAGACTGCCTGGGGCCCCCGGCATGTGAATGAACTTGCCAGGTGCTAGCACTGGCCCTGGATGGGGCACTCACCCTTGTAATACATTGACTTTATTGTCTACTTTGTTTACAGCTGAGGCTTCTCTATGAATGCAATCCAATGGCCTACATCATGGAGAAGGCTGGGGGACTGGCCACCAATGGACTGGAGAATGTACTGGATATTGTTCCAGAGAATATTCACCAGACAATGCCCATAATTCTGGGCTCCCCAGAAGATGTGAAAGAATATGCTGAGATTTTCAAGAAACACGCTCAGAAATAAAATGCTGCTTAAAAGGATTAGCTGGTACGGGGACCAAAGATTGCATCATATATCTGTTTCATGGACTAATGGAAAAACAACTTTCCTAATTTTACATACTGTGTCAGGTCTGCTTGAAAAATGTGAATATCATTTTTTATTCTGTATTTGAGTGTTGTGTTTATCCTCCGCCTGGCTGATTGAATTAGGGAAAACCTAGAAAACTCTTCATCAGAAAAGCAGTGTCAACAGTGTTGGATAACTGCCATCTTAAAAATGACATATCAGCTGCCAGTACTTACAAGCAGGTGTACGAGTATGCCAGCTATCTGTCAATATAGAGGCTGATTTAACACTAACGCCATGTGAGCGTCTGTGTAGCGGCGCTTAGAGCGACCGCTAGTAGACACTGCAAGTAAGTGTCTAGCACTGTGACCTAGCGTAGCAGCCAGACAAGTAAGGCTGTACTATTCTGTCCAGCAGTGATAAATGTGATGTGTTCAGGGCGCTGTAGAAGCGCTCTCCCCGATTCATTGCAGAGCCAATGGAGAACGTCAGGTGGTGTCCCGAGGTCAAAGCGCCCAAGACTACGCTACACCTAACAACAGGACAATGCTGCAGCGAGCAATAAGTAGCGCCAGTTAAGTGCGTCCAGCACTCGGCGCTGAAGCCTGTATTCAAGAAAAACTACACACAACCAGCGTTGCCCTCTAAATTGGGGCGCTCTAGCGCCAGAAGCTAGGAGATAAAAGTCTGTTTCTCAACACATATACACCAGCACCAGAGTGAAAACACATGGAATGACATTGTTTTAACACTCTGTGACAATGACACGTCAATGGTGGATCTGCACATACAATTCTACATAAAAAAAAATATATATATATATAAAAGTGTTTGGTTGCTGGGCAGGAGAGGCCACACAATGATTTGGGCCAAAAATTTAGAACATTACTTTAGGGAAACACTATTTATACCCAACCAAATAAAACACCATTGAAATGTATAGGAGAACGCTACTGAGTGACAGGTGCTACACGGCACTGCTGAACCTCGAGCGCCGACGCTATACCGTGAGCCATCTCTAGTGATACATGGCGCTGTTAGAGGCGCTCACCAGATTGACTTTCATATATATGGTTTTCACATACTGCACCCAGCGTTCACCCGACGCTACATGGCACTACCTGGTGTTAGAATTTCTTAAATAACCCCCATAATGTAGCACCAAAGGCATCAGCATAGCACAAGAAAGAAGACATTCCCAGGCCATCCATGCCTGTATCTGGGGTTACTACATCATGTCACCTCGTTCAGAGAGAGCCCAGGAGAGCTCTCCTCATTAGCATAACATAATGTGAAATAAAAATAGTTGTCTTTTATTGAAATATGAAAATCCCCTGCACATGTGATGGTGCCGCTCTACAGATGAAGTGCCTAATCCTATCAATGGGACAGAGTCACAAAATAACAGCTGCCTATGGGGAATCCAAATGTTTAAGAAATGTGCCTCTCCAAATGTGTTTAGATTCCCCAGAAGCTGCTGTTGTTTTATAACTTCAAATAAAATATCTACTCCATTAGTTTGTCCCTCAAATGTAGAAGTGATTTTGATATTTAAATAAAAAGTAAAGCAGACCAAAACTGAGGATTTCCAACATTCTGGGATTTGATCTGCTTCACAGGGGCATCCCGATTTTCGACGTTCTGGTGTGTGCAACCCCTAGGATTGGCCAAAATCTTACCTCAATCCATATTTCATGGGCATGTTTGGACTCTCCTCCAATCAGCATTGACTATCATTCATATTAACGCCCCGCTAATAAATGCTGAATGAGTAAATGGCTAGGCTTCTCCCTCTGGCCACTCCTTCCAGTTGTGCGCACCAACCGCTAGCCATTCAGGAAGGCCTGGCAGGGGTGTGCGCATCAGATGGAGGGATCCTAGAGATGCCGCTGGAGGCCCATAAGAGCAGTTTCACACAGTGGGGCATACCAAATTGAGATGCCCCTGGGGAGAGCTTTCATCCGGTCCTGGATCTTTAGATTCTGGGGCTGGGTGTTATGGGTTTTGGTCCGCTCTCTCCTAGTGCACTGTTTGTCGAGTTTTGAGAGCTTTTACCACACTGGAAAAATGATGTACCTCACTCATAAAGCTGTCCCAACGCCATGTTTAATAGAAACGTTTCTTAACAGTTGTAAAAATGTAGCCCCTTAAAGCGGACCAAAACCCACATTTTTAACTAGCATCCCCTGAATTGCTACCCACATATAGAGAACCTTTTGCTAATTCTCACTGCTTCTGCTTTTTTATAATCCCAGATAATGGCGTCTGTTTTAGCTAAGAAGCTCCGCCTCCTCCATTCATTGCCACTGTTGTGTGTGGAAATGATGCCACACCTATGCAATGACTGATCGTCTGCTATCTCACATAGAGGGACAGCAATAAAAAAGTGTCCCAGGACAATTCGTAAAGTGGAAATATCCAATTCTAGTTCTACACCCTAAACTGGACCAACAAGGAGGAAGTATCAGCAGGGGCTTTGGCCAAATGTATTTCACAAGTTCAGTGGGTTTTGGTCCGCTTTAAGAGGCTCTAAAAATCATTTGGATAACCCCCAGTCTTATGCCCTTATTCATCAAGCGATAGCGCCAGGTAGTGTCCGACGAGCGCCAGGTAGCGGCAGCTAACGGCGACTACCGACTCAAGTACGCCCGGCGGCGGTCACAATGACGCATTTATCAAGCAAAATGAGGCTAGCGCCGGCGAGAGCGACGGCTAGCGCGGCATTCATCATGAAGCCGCCTGGACCGAACAGCGCCGCTGCAAATTCCCTCACAGCGCCAGGTATGAGCTGTCGCTCCCTGGCGATGTCCAATGCATTTCAATGGAGCAATCTATAATAAATCATGATTAATTGGTAATAATTTTTTTATTAATTTTTTTAATGTCAAAAAATCGGAGAACACTTCTGCAATGTTAGGATTTATTTTTAAGTCAAAAAAAAAAAAATTATGTGCAGAATTGATCTAACAGGTCTGAGATTAATGTATTCATATAACAAAATGATTCTAAATACATGTATAATGTTACATTCCAAAAATATGGTTGTTTAGGGGTTAAAAACTAGTTAATACAGATCGCCGCCAGCGCTCTGGGGTTTAAACAAGGAATGGACAGCGACAGCACATTCGGAGCGTGATTTTTTGATGAATATGAAGCTAGCCGTTCGCTCTGGCCATTCGTTGTCAGGCGCTCACATACAACGCTGGACCTGTGAAACAGCGACCCCCCAGCCCGTATTCAACATTACCGCACACCGACTGAGTCGCTGTCATCAAGCTAATGCCGGCCAAGCACAGCGAATACTGGCTGGCGCTGAAAAAATCACGCTACAGTCGCTCATCTGTCGCTACCTGGCGCTATTGATGAATCGGCCTCTTATAGTCTTATAAAGCACCTTTGAACATTTTAGTATTCTACAAATGGTTACATGCAGGGTACACTGTTTCCCCCGAAAATTAGACCTACCCCCCAAATAAGCCTTAGCATGATTCACACACATATCAAGTAGTCCCACTTCGCTCCTGAACATATGAGAGCATTGTGGTTGTTTCTGGTTACCAGGGGGAGCCAACCGCTACACTTACAATGCAGAGGAACTTGCAAGAGAGTAGCTGAAATGCATATTTTGGAGGTACATTTAATATAGCACCTTCCTTATTTTCGGGGACACAGGGTAGTTACCCTTTGCTGCAACATCCTGGACCCTGCTGCTCTCTAGGTAAAGTGGAAGAAGGCTTTAGCAAACTACTGTCCCTTCCATATCAAGAACCCATTGTATAGTGGATTTACCAATGTGTTTTCATCTAAACAAAACCTTACAGTACATCTGACTGACAGACTCATTCACTACAGTCATCATATTGCCTAATATACCCCATGATAATTAAAATTCCACTAAAATTAAATAGAGTGGGAGTAAAGATGGGAAAACATGAGGAAGAAAGTATAAGGAAGAAGTACAGGAACCTAGAGAGCGGGAACCATGAGTTTCTCATGTATCATCATTCAACATAGGTGGATCATGACTAAGAACATGATGATGGATTTTCTAAATCTTTGCCCAATAGGCAAGTACAGTAAGTCCTTTGATACACATGAGGAAAGAGATCTGAGGCAGTCCCATGTGGTCAGGTCTGCCCTAGAAGCACTCTGGTGGATTTCCATATTATACATATCGTGCAATAATAAATGGCAGGAAGCACCATCTATGCATCTATTGAAGGGACTATAGTCCTGTTCATTTACACATTCGTGTAAAGAAATAAACATACTTGTTGCCAGCCTTTTGCCCACTCCCTCAGTGGAACCAAGGCTTAATGTCGCAGGTTTTGTCAGGTATCCTCCAGCTTCTGCTGCTGCCTAGAAATGATGATCATCATCTCCTCTCTGCACTTCTGCACCTATGATCCCCAGCACAACAAGAATATCAAGTATTGTAACTCTGCCTTTTCTTTCTGTGGCAGCAAAATGATCTCAGTTATTCTCTCACCTCAGAAATACTCAGGCGGCGATGTGTTTGCATTGGAGAATTAAGTGGTCTTAAACCGGACCTTCAGCATAATTTAATAAAAAGCCCAAACCTTTAAAAAACAATCCCCCTGCTAAAACGAATATATTTTATGGTTTTAGTCACTGTTCATTCTGTTCAGGACGCTAGGATACGAGCGCCCCATCTTGCCTCAGAAGCATCACATACTGAGGAGAGGAGTGTGGGGCAAATTTACAGGGGGGTGGGGTTATAGCTATAACAAAGAAGAATGCAGAGCGACACAGTCAGAAGACACTTCCTGTTTGCAGGCAGCCTGAGACTCCATGGGCCCAACATCTTGGATGTTTACAGGCTCATAACATGCAGTAGATGCAGGTAGGATGATTTTTAATGTGGGCAATCTGTACGTACGGGATGGGGGAAACATATAAGATAGACTCTTATTCAGGGTGAAGGTCCGGTTTAATAAGTGACCATATACTATAAAACTGTTGTTTAGAGGTTATAGGGAGGTATGCAGACATTTCACATTATAACTAGACGTGCATGTCCAGGAAGATCTGTAAACGCGTGTGCATCGGCACCTTAAGGTTTGTGTGTAGGGATGAGCGAATCGATCCGGACGAACCCGGATTCGATCCGAATTTCAGGAAAAATTCGATTCGGATCGAATCCGAATTTCCCCGCGATTCGATCACTCGAAGTTTTCCTTTAACATCCATTCATTTACATTTACAGGCATTCTAAGATGGCGGACGGGACATGTCTGGACATGTATCCCGCGCCAGTGCAAGCTGGGGCAGTCACATGCAGCCTATCAGCAGCCAGCAAGCCCGGTGACGTCACACAGCGGTATTTAACGGCGGCCATCTTGCTTTTCCTCATTTCTCTATTGCATTCGTGACAGACAGACAGAACGCTGTGTAGCTGAGGCAGTTAGACAGGCTGGAGACAGGGACAGACAGGGACAGGCAGGAGACAGGCAGGAGACAGACAGGAGACAGACAGAAAGCCAGGGAAAGGTAGGAAAAACGGAGCTGGCTGACAGGGAGATTTTTTTTTTTCATCCAGCCTTTGTTAGCGTTTTCAGGCTGCTTATAGTAACTAACTGTGCATATATACTGAACTGATCTTAAGTCTGCTGTGAGGCATCCCATTCTGTGACTAAAGCAGCCTCTGTTTAAGACCATATAAGCATTTGCTCTTATCATATTTGAAATTAGGCCTGATAAAGACACTTTTGCTGGCCAAAGCACTACTGGACCCTGCCAGGTCCATTCCTGCCCAGGGCATCCCATTCTGTGACTACAGCAGCCTCTGTTTAAGACCATATAAGCATTTGCTCTTATCATATTTGAAATTAGCCTGATAAAGACACTTTTGCTGGCCAAAGCACTACTGGACCCTGCCAGGTCCATTCCTGCCCAGGGCATCCCATTCTGTGACTAAAGCAGCCTCTGTTTAAGACCATATAAGCATTTGCTCTTATCATATTTGAAATTAGGCCTGATAAAGACACTTTTGCTGGCCAAAGCACTACTGGACCCTGCCAGGTCCATTCCTGCCCGGGGCATCCCATTCTGTGACTACAGCAGCCTCTGTTTAAGACCATATAAGCATTTGCTCTTATCATATTTGAAATTAGCCTGATAAAGACACTTTTGCTGGCCAAAGCACTACTGGACCCTGCCAGGTCCATTCCTGCCCAGGGCATCCCATTCTGTGACTAAAGCAGCCTCTGTTTAAGACTATATAAGCATTTGCTCTTATCATATTTGAAATTAGGCCTGATAAAGACACTTTTGCTGGCCAAAGCACTACTGGACCCTGCCAGGTCCATTCCTGCCCAGGGCATCCCATTCTGTGACTACAGCAGCCTCTGTTTAAGACCATATAAGCATTTGCTCTTATCATATTTGAAATTAGGCCTGATAAAGACACTTTTGCTGGCCAAAGCACTACTGGACCCTGCCAGGTCCATTCCTGCCCAGGGCATCCCATTCTGTGACTAAAGCAGCCTCTGTTTAAGACCATATAAGCATTTGCTCTTATCATATTTGAAATTAGGCCTGATAAAGACACTTTTGCTGGCCAAAGCACTACTGGACCCTGCCAGGTCGATTCCTGTTGGGGCATCCCATTCTGTGACTACAGCAGCCTCTGTTTAAGACCATATAAGCATTTGCTCTTATCATATTTGAAATTAGCCTGATAAAGACACTTTTGCTGGCCAAAGCACTACTGGACCCTGCCAGGTCCATTCCTGCCCAGGGCATCCCATTCTGTGACTAAAGCAGCCTCTGTTTAAGACCATATAAGCATTTGCTCTTATCATATTTGAAATTAGGCCTGATAAAGACACTTTTGCTGGCCAAAGCACTACTGGACCCTGCCAGGTCCATTCCTGCCCAGGGCATCCCATTCTGTGACTACAGCAGCCTCTGTTTAAGACCATATAAGCATTTGCTCTTATCACATTTAAAATTAGGCCTGATAAAGACACTTTTGCTGGCCAAAGCACTACTGGACCCTGCCAGGTCCATTCCTGCCCGGGGCATCCCATTCTGTGACTACAGCAGCCTCTGTTTAAGACCATATAAGCATTTGCTCTTATCATATTTGAAATTAGCCTGATAAAGACACTTTTGCTGGCCAAAGCACTACTGGACCCTGCCAGGTCCATTCCTGCCCGGGGCATCCCATTCTGTGACTACAGCAGCCTCTGTTTAAGACCATATAAGCATTTGCTCTTATCATATTTGAAATTAGGCCTGATAAAGACACTTTTGCTGGCCAAAGCACTACTGGACCCTGCCAGGTCCATTCCTGCCCAGGGCATCCCATTCTGTGACTACAGCAGCCTCTGTTTAAGACCATATAAGCATTTGCTCTTATCATATTTGAAATTAGGCCTGATAAAGACACTTTTGCTGGCCAAAGCACTACTGGACCCTGCCAGGTCGATTCCTGTTGGGGCATCCCATTCTGTGACTAAAGCAGCCTCTGTTTAAGACCATATAAGCATTTGCTCTTATCATATTTGAAATTAGGCCTGATAAAGACACTTTTGCTGGCCAAAGCACTACTGGACCCTGCCAGGTCGATTCCTGTTGGGGCATCCCATTCTGTGACTACAGCAGCCTCTGTTTAAGACCATATAAGCATTTGCTCTTATCATATTTGAAATTAGCCTGATAAAGACACTTTTGCTGGCCAAAGCACTACTGGACCCTGCCAGGTCCATTCCTGCCCAGGGCATCCCATTCTGTGACTAAAGCAGCCTCTGTTTAAGACCATATAAGCATTTGCTCTTATCATATTTGAAATTAGGCCTGATAAAGACACTTTTGCTGGCCAAAGCACTACTGGACCCTGCCAGGTCCATTCCTGCCCAGGGCATCCCATTCTGTGACTACAGCAGCCTCTGTTTAAGACCATATAAGCATTTGCTCTTATCATATTTGAAATTAGGCCTGATAAAGACACTTTTGCTGGCCAAAGCACTACTGGACCCTGCCAGGTCCATTCCTGCCCGGGGCATCCCATTCTGTGACTACAGCAGCCTCTGTTTAAGACCATATAAGCATTTGCTCTTATCATATTTGAAATTAGCCTGATAAAGACACTTTTGCTGGCCAAAGCACTACTGGACCCTGCCAGGTCCATTCCTGCCCAGGGCATCCCATTCTGTGACTAAAGCAGCCTCTGTTTAAGACCATATAAGCATTTGCTCTTATCATATTTGAAATTAGGCCTGATAAAGACACTTTTGCTGGCCAAAGCACTACTGGACCCTGCCAGGTCCATTCCTGCCCAGGGCATCCCATTCTGTGACTACAGCAGCCTCTGTTTAAGACCATATAAGCATTTGCTCTTATCATATTTGAAATTAGGCCTGATAAAGACACTTTTGCTGGCCAAAGCACTACTGGACCCTGCCAGGTCCATTCCTGCCCGGGGCATCCCATTCTGTGACTACAGCAGCCTCTGTTTAAGACCATATAAGCATTTGCTCTTATCATATTTGAAATTAGGCCTGATAAAGACACTTTTGCTGGCCAAAGCACTACTGGACCCTGCCAGGTCCATTCCTGCCCAGGGCATCCCATTCTGTGACTACAGCA
This sequence comes from Gastrophryne carolinensis, assembly GCA_027917425.1. Taxonomy (NCBI): domain Eukaryota; kingdom Metazoa; phylum Chordata; class Amphibia; order Anura; family Microhylidae; genus Gastrophryne; species Gastrophryne carolinensis. Next base: position 407,447,514 of record CM051234.1, on the reverse strand, counting down.
GCCTCTGTTTAAGACCATATAAGCATTTGCTCTTATCATATTTGAAATTAGGCCTGATAAAGACACTTTTGCTGGCCAAAGCACTACTGGACCCTGCCAGGTCGATTCCTGTTGGGGCATCCCATTCTGTGACTACAGCAGCCTCTGTTTAAGACCATATAAGCATTTGCTCTTATCATATTTGAAATTAGCCTGATAAAGACACTTTTGCTGGCCAAAGCACTACTGGACCCTGCCAGGTCCATTCCTGCCCAGGGCATCCCATTCTGTGACTAAAGCAGCCTCTGTTTAAGACCATATAAGCATTTGCTCTTATCATATTTGAAATTAGGCCTGATAAAGACACTTTTGCTGGCCAAAGCACTACTGGACCCTGCCAGGTCCATTCCTGCCCAGGGCATCCCATTCTGTGACTACAGCAGCCTCTGTTTAAGACCATATAAGCATTTGCTCTTATCATATTTGAAATTAGCCTGATAAAGACACTTTTGCTGGCCAAAGCACTACTGGACCCTGCCAGGTCCATTCCTGCCCAGGGCATCCCATTCTGTGACTAAAGCAGCCTCTGTTTAAGACCATATAAGCATTTGCTCTTATCATATTTGAAATTAGCCTGATAAAGACACTTTTGCTGGCCAAAGCACTACTGGACCCTGCCAGGTCCATTCCTGCCCAGGGCATCCCATTCTGTGACTAAAGCAGCCTCTGTTTAAGACCATATAAGCATTTGCTCTTATCATATTTGAAATTAGCCTGATAAAGACACTTTTGCTGGCCAAAGCACTACTGGACCCTGCCAGGTCCATTCCTGCCCAGGGCATCCCATTCTGTGACTAAAGCAGCCTCTGTTTAAGACCATATAAGCATTTGCTCTTATCATATTTGAAATTAGGCCTGATAAAGACACTTTTGCTGGCCAAAGCACTACTGGACCCTGCCAGGTCCATTCCTGCCCAGGGCATCCCATTCTGTGACTACAGCAGCCTCTGTTTAAGACCATATAAGCATTTGCTCTTATCATATTTGAAATTAGGCCTGATAAAGACACTTTTGCTGGCCAAAGCACTACTGGACCCTGCCAGGTCGATTCCTGTTGGGGCATCCCATTCTGTGACTACAGCAGCCTCTGTTTAAGACCATATAAGCATTTGCTCTTATCATATTTGAAATTAGCCTGATAAAGACACTTTTGCTGGCCAAAGCACTACTGGACCCTGCCAGGTCCATTCCTGCCCAGGGCATCCCATTCTGTGACTAAAGCAGCCTCTGTTTAAGACCATATAAGCATTTGCTCTTATCATATTTGAAATTAGGCCTGATAAAGACACTTTTGCTGGCCAAAGCACTACTGGACCCTGCCAGGTCCATTCCTGCCCAGGGCATCCCATTCTGTGACTACAGCAGCCTCTGTTTAAGACCATATAAGCATTTGCTCTTATCATATTTGAAATTAGCCTGATAAAGACACTTTTGCTGGCCAAAGCACTACTGGACCCTGCCAGGTCCATTCCTGCCCAGGGCATCCCATTCTGTGACTAAAGCAGCCTCTGTTTAAGACCATATAAGCATTTGCTCTTATCATATTTGAAATTAGGCCTGATAAAGACACTTTTGCTGGCCAAAGCACTACTGGACCCTGCCAGGTCCATTCCTGCCCAGGGCATCCCATTCTGTGACTACAGCAGCCTCTGTTTAAGACCATATAAGCATTTGCTCTTATCATATTTGAAATTAGGCCTGATAAAGACACTTTTGCTGGCCAAAGCACTACTGGACCCTGCCAGGTCGATTCCTGTTGGGGCATCCCATTCTGTGACTACAGCAGCCTCTGTTTAAGACCATATAAGCATTTGCTCTTATCATATTTGAAATTAGCCTGATAAAGACACTTTTGCTGGCCAAAGCACTACTGGACCCTGCCAGGTCCATTCCTGCCCAGGGCATCCCATTCTGTGACTAAAGCAGCCTCTGTTTAAGACCATATAAGCATTTGCTCTTATCATATTTGAAATTAGGCCTGATAAAGACACTTTTGCTGGCCAAAGCACTACTGGACCCTGCCAGGTCCATTCCTGCCCAGGGCATCCCATTCTGTGACTACAGCAGCCTCTGTTTAAGACCATATAAGCATTTGCTCTTATCATATTTGAAATTAGCCTGATAAAGACACTTTTGCTGGCCAAAGCACTACTGGACCCTGCCAGGTCCATTCCTGCCCAGGGCATCCCATTCTGTGACTAAAGCAGCCTCTGTTTAAGACCATATAAGCATTTGCTCTTATCATATTTGAAATTAGCCTGATAAAGACACTTTTGCTGGCCAAAGCACTACTGGACCCTGCCAGGTCCATTCCTGCCCAGGGCATCCCATTCTGTGACTAAAGCAGCCTCTGTTTAAGACCATATAAGCATTTGCTCTTATCATATTTGAAATTAGCCTGATAAAGACACTTTTGCTGGCCAAAGCACTACTGGACCCTGCCAGGTCCATTCCTGCCCAGGGCATCCCATTCTGTGACTAAAGCAGCCTCTGTTTAAGACCATATAAGCATTTGCTCTTATCATATTTGAAATTAGGCCTGATAAAGACACTTTTGCTGGCCAAAGCACTACTGGACCCTGCCAGGTCCATTCCTGCCCAGGGCATCCCATTCTGTGACTACAGCAGCCTCTGTTTAAGACCATATAAGCATTTGCTCTTATCATATTTGAAATTAGGCCTGATAAAGACACTTTTGCTGGCCAAAGCACTACTGGACCCTGCCAGGTCCATTCCTGCCCGGGGCATCCCATTCTGTGACTACAGCAGCCTCTGTTTAAGACCATATAAGCATTTGCTCTTATCATATTTGAAATTAGGCCTGATAAAGACACTTTTGCTGGCCAAAGCACTACTGGACCCTGCCAGGTCCATTCCTGCCCAGGGCATCCCATTCTGTGACTACAGCAGCCTCTGTTTAAGACCATATAAGCATTTGCTCTTATCATATTTGAAATTAGGCCTGATAAAGACACTTTTGCTGGCCAAAGCACTACTGGACCCTGCCAGGTCGATTCCTGTTGGGGCATCCCATTCTGTGACTAAAGCAGCCTCTGTTTAAGACCATATAAGCATTTGCTCTTATCATATTTGAAATTAGCCTGATAAAGACACTTTTGCTGGCCAAAGCACTACTGGACCCTGCCAGGTCGATTCCTGTTGGGGCATCCCATTCTGTGACTACAGCAGCCTCTGTTTAAGACCATATAAGCATTTGCTCTTATCATATTTGAAATTAGCCTGATAAAGACACTTTTGCTGGCCAAAGCACTACTGGACCCTGCCAGGTCCATTCCTGCCCAGGGCATCCCATTCTGTGACTAAAGCAGCCTCTGTTTAAGACCATATAAGCATTTGCTCTTATCATATTTGAAATTAGGCCTGATAAAGACACTTTTGCTGGCCAAAGCACTACTGGACCCTGCCAGGTCCATTCCTGCCCAGGGCATCCCATTCTGTGACTACAGCAGCCTCTGTTTAAGACCATATAAGCATTTGCTCTTATCATATTTGAAATTAGCCTGATAAAGACACTTTTGCTGGCCAAAGCACTACTGGACCCTGCCAGGTCCATTCCTGCCCAGGGCATCCCATTCTGTGACTAAAGCAGCCTCTGTTTAAGACCATATAAGCATTTGCTCTTATTATATTTATATTATAAGACACTTTTGCTGGGCATAGGCTTACTGCTGCCTGCCAGGTGCACTTCTGTTGAGGCATCCCATTCTGTAACATAGCATACCCCTCGTTATTTACACTAAGCAGCTCTCTTATTTACACTAAGCAGGCCTGTTGGAGGCTGAGTGTTACTGCTCACTTTTGGTGTGCATTATATTCTGTTTCATATAGACCCACCGCTGCCTGGGGTTTTTTTAAATATCACCTACTACCACGCCAGTTAGACTATGTCGGGCAGACAAGTGCCTGGAAGTGAAAAGAGGAGTGGCAGAGGCCAAGATTCCGCAGGCAGAGCTCGCATCAGACTGGGGGCCAGTAGCAGCAGGAGTCACGCTGAGAGACCTAATCTGCCAGTATCTGCTAGCGGTCGGGTCTCCACCAGTAACGCATCTGCCGTGGTAGATTGGTTGACGCGCTCATCAACAACATCATCACAACTTACGTCTGAGACCCCCAGTCTAGGGTCGGTAGGTTCCTCTGACACAACCCTGAGTTGGCATGCCCCGAGAGCAGTCCCTGTCCTCCCATTGCCTCTGGCCTACGCCGTTCCCTCCCCCAGCGACGTATCCTATGCTTTGGGTTCAGCTCCACTCTTTAGTGAGGAGGACCATCAGATAGAGGACAGTCAGCAGCTACTGCCCAGCCAAGAAATGGAGGTGGCTTCTTTAGCTAGGCAGACAAATAGTGATGTGGACAGTGTCGTGGGTGCTGCGAGCGTTCCAGCTCCTGCGCCAGACACTGTTGACGAATCCACGAACATCAGTGACGTACAGCCACAACTCGGTGATGATGATGATGATGACGATGAAGCCGATCGCACTTGGGAGCCGGGTGATGAAGGGGCTTCATCGTCATCATCAGGAGAAGAGGGGTGCAGGTTGCCCCGGAGTCAGCAGCTGAGGCAGCAAGGTGGTAGCAGTCAGCATGGGGGCACAATTCCAAAGGCTGGAGCCGGCCGGGGCCGGGGTAGAGCACCTGCTGTGCGGCAGTCTACCTTATCGGGAGGTAGTGGAGCAGGGGTTCCTGGAGTTGGCAACAGCAGCAGTGAATCAGTGAGGCCAGGGGGTGGGAAAAGTAGCTACTCGGCAGTGTGGCAGTTTTTCCTGAGGCATCCGCAGGAGGGTAACATGGCCACATGCAAGATATGTAGGCAAAAGGTGAAGCGTGGCCAGGGTCCAAATGTTGGCACCACGGCCCTGCGTCAACATATGATGCGTCACCATAAAACGACCTGGGAGAACCGAGGCTCCCAAGGGGTGGTCCAGTCTGCTTCCTCACCAAGTGAGCTCCCAATTTCTGCCAGCCAAGGCTCCAGCACCTCAGCCGAAGGCAGCTGTGCGTCATACCCATCCTCTGTCGCTCCTGCTCCTCCTCCTCCAAGTCATGCATCCCGCCAGCAATCCATCAGCGAAGCCATGTCCAAGAGACAGCAGTATACGCCCACTCATCCTACGGCGCAGAAGCTGAATGTGCTCCTGTCCAAGTTGCTGGTGCTGCAGTCGCTCCCTTTTCAGGTGGTGGAATCTGCACCTTTCAGAGAACTGATGGCTTGTGCCGAGCCGAGGTGGAGAGTCCCAAGCCGTCATTTCTTTGCCAAGAAGGCAGTACCAGCGCTGCACACTTTTGTTGAACAGAAGGTGGGCCAGTCCTTGAGCCTGTCGGTGTGTAGCAAAATACATGGCAGCGCCGACATCTGGAGCTGTAACTACGGTCAGGGGCAGTACATGTCGTTTACGGCCCACTGGGTGAATGTGGTCCCTTTGCAGCAGCAACTTGGACAGGTCACGCCGCTTCGGCCTCCGCGCTCTCTGCCCATTGGGCCTGTGACACCGTGCGACTCGGCCTCCTCATCCTCCGCCATCTCCTCACCCTCCACTGTAGGCTCAAGTCTCAGTGCCCCTCCAGTCTACCATGTGTGCAGGGCACGGAGGTGTCACGCAGTGCTTCACATGGTTTGTCTTGGCGAACGGAGTCACACAGGGGAGGAACTGCTTAAATGTATTCATCAGGAAATCCAAACATGGCTTACTCCGAGAAAACTTAAAATGGGAATCATGGTTACCGACAATGGGAAGAACATTTTGTCTGCGCTGCGCCAAGGAAGCCTGACCCATGCCCCCTGCATGGCTCACGTCTTCAATCTGGTTGTCAAGCGGTTTCTGAAGTGTTCCCCCCATCTGCAGGACATCCTAACAACTTCACGGAAACTTTGCATGCACTTCAGCCACTCCTACACCGCCAAACACACCCTTCTTGAGCTACAGCGTCAGAATGGTATCCCCCAACATAGTCTGATTTGCGATGTTTCCACCCGTTGGAATTCCACCCTTCACATGTTGGACCGATTATATGAACAGAGAAAAGCCATCACGGATTTCCTGATGATCCAAGCAGATAGGGGGACTCCCCTGTGTAACTTCAATGTCAACCAGTGGCAGCTCATACGTGACACCTGCCGTTTGCTCAGGCCCTTTGAGGAAGCCACTTTATTTGTCAGTCGGCAGGATTACGGGATGAACGACGTGATTCCACTGCTTCATGTACTACAGCACATGTTGGAAACCATGGCTGGTCAGGGCACTGGAGACATGGCGTTTACATCTTACGGCCACATGAACCCCGTTGGAGCTGAACTGGAGGAGGAGGAGGAGGAGGAAGAGGAGGAGGAGGAGTTGCCCAGCGAAACACAGTTTAGGCTTGGCGAAATGGCTGGTTTATCTAGTCAGCGGACAGGAGAGGAGGAGCAGGAGCAGCCAGAGGAGCTAGAGGTTTTTGAGGAAGGAGAGACAGAGGACCCGGGCACACCGTGGCAGTATGCAGTGGAGATGGAGACAGGTAGTCCATCCGAGTCACTTGCGCAAATGGCACGAAGCATGCTCACATGCTTGCGTAGTGACCCCAGAATTGTTTCCATCTGTCGGCGGGATGACTTCTGGCTGTCCACCTTATTGGACCCTCGCTTCCGGCACAAAATGGGGGCATTTTTTAAACCCACCGAGAGGGAGGACAAACTCAACTACTACAAAGACATTCTACGTAGGCAGTTGGCCGATGCCTATCTGCGCCATGGTCCATACTCTCGCAGGTCTGACTCGAGGGGACCTCTGCGCTCACCTTCCACTGCCATGGCCGCTGGGGGGGTTGGCAGCAGCAGCAGCAGAAGCTCCATCAGCAGCAGCAGCCTCAGTCTTCAGTCGCTAATGAGTAGCTTTCTACACCCGCATAGTGAGGCTACTCATGAGCAGCAGGAAGACCTGGAGCAGGACCTGAACCAGCAGGTCATGTCATACTTTGACATGACCATGCCAACACACCTTGAGGATCCGCTGGACTTCTGGGCAGCCAAACTTGATTTGTGGCCGCAACTAGCAGAGTTTGCCCTGGAAAAGCTGTCCTGCCCGGCAAGTAGCGTGCCATCTGAGCGGGTGTTTAGTGCGGCGGGGGCCATAGTTACGGCGAGGAGAACTCGTCTGTCAACTAAAAATGTGGAGAGACTCACCTTTGTCAAAATGAATCAGGGATGGATCAGCCAGGATTTCCACCCACCAATGCCTGATGCATGCGACTAGATTCAGCATGGTGCCACGTTTTACACTTTCCAAATGGTGCAAAACATATTTATATCTTTAGGCCATTTTTTGGGCTCCTGCTGCTGCTGCTGCCAACTCCTGCCAACTCCAGGGTGTGATTCATCCAATTTTTGGGCTCCTGAGGCCAACTCCAGTGTATATTTGGGCTCCTGCTGCTGCTGCTGCCAACTTCTGCCAACTCCAGGGTGTGATTCATCCAATTTTTGGGCTCCTGAGGCCAACTCCAGTGTATATTTGGGCTCCTGCTGCTGCTACTGTCAACTCCTGCCAACTCCAGGGTGTGATTCATCCAATTTTTGGGCTCCTGAGGCCAACTCCAGTGTATATTTGGGCTCCTGCTGCTGCTGCTGCCAACTTCTGCCAACTCCAGGGTGTGATTCATCCAATTTTTGGGCTCCTGAGGCCAACTCCAGTGTATATTTGGGCTCCTGCTGCTGCTACTGTCAACTCCTGCCAACTCCAGGGTGTGATTCATCCAATTTTTGGGCTCCTGAGGCCAACTCCAGTGTATATTTGGGCTCCTGCTGCTGCTGCTGCCAACTTCTGCCAACTCCAGGGTGTGATTCATCCAATTTTTGGGCTCCTGAGGCCAACTCCAGTGTATATTTGGGCTCCTGCTGCTGCTACTGTCAACTCCTGCCAACTCCAGGGTGTGATTCATCCAATTTTTGGGCTCCTGAGGCCAACTCCAGTGTATATTTGGGCTCCTGCTGCTGCTACTGTCAACTCCTGCCAACTCCAGGGTGTGATTCATCCAATTTTTGGGCTCCTGAGGCCAACTCCAGTGTATATTTGGGCTCCTGCTGCTGCTGCTGCCAACTTCTGCCAACTCCAGGGTGTGATTCATCCAATTTTTGGGCTCCTGAGGCCAACTCCAGTGTATATTTGGGCTCCTGCTGCTGCTGCTGCCAACTTCTGCCAACTCCAGGGTGTGATTCATCCAATTTTTGGGCTCCTGAGGCCAACTCCAGTGTATATTTGGGCTCCTGCTGCTGCTGCTACTGTCAACTCCTGCCAACTCCAGGGTGTGATTCATCCAATTTTTGGGCTCCTGAGGCCAACTCCAGTGTATATTTGGGCTCCTGCTGCTGCTGCTGCCAACTTCTGCCAACTCCAGGGTGTGATTCATCCAATTTTTGGGCTCCTGAGGCCAACTCCAGTGTATATTTGGGCTCCTGCTGCTGCTGCTGCCAACTTCTGCCAACTCCAGGGTGTGATTCATCCAATTTTTGGGCTCCTGAGGCCAACTCCAGTGTATATTTGGGCTCCTGCTGCTGCTGCTGCCAACTTCTGCCAACTCCAGGGTGTGATTCATCCAATTTTTGGGCTCCTGAGGCCAACTCCAGTGTATATTTGGGCTCCTGCTGCTGCTGCTGCCAACTTCTGCCAACTCCAGGGTGTGATTCATCCAATTTTTGGGCTCCTGAGGCCAACTCCAGTGTATATTTGGGCTCCTGCTGCTGCTACTGTCAACTCCTGCCAACTCCAGGGTGTGATTCATCCAATTTTTGGGCCCCTGAGGCCAACTCCAGTGTATATTTGGGCTCCTGCTGCTGCTGCTGCCAACTTCTGCCAACTCCAGGGTGTGATTCATCCAATTTTTGGGCTCCTGAGGCCAACTCCAGTGTATATTTGGGCTCCTGCTGCTGCTGCTGCCAACTTCTGCCAACTCCAGGGTGTGATTCATCCAATTTTTGGGCTCCTGAAGCCAACTCCAGTGTATATTTGGGCTCCTGCTGCTGCTGGTGTCAACTCCTGCCAACTCCAGGGTGTGATTCATCCAATTTTTGGGCTCCTGAGGCCAACTCCAGTGTATATTTGGGCTCCTGCTGCTGCTGCTGCCAACTTCTGCCAACTCCAGGGTGTGATTCATCCAATTTTTGGGCTCCTGAGGCCAACTCCAGTGTATATTTGGGCTCCTGCTGCTGCTGCTGCCAACTTCTGCCAACTCCAGGGTGTGATTCATCCAATTTTTGGGCTCCTGAGGCCAACTCCAGTGTATATTTGGGCTCCTGCTGCTGCTGCTGCCAACTTCTGCCAACTCCAGGGTGTGATTCATCCAATTTTTGGGCTCCTGAGGCCAACTCCAGTGTATATTTGGGCTCCTGCTGCTGCTGCTGCCAACTTCTGCCAACTCCAGGGTGTGATTCATCCAATTTTTGGGCTCCTGAGGCCAACTCCAGTGTATATTTGGGCTCCTGCTGCTGCTGCTGCCAACTTCTGCCAACTCCAGGGTGTGATTCATCCAATTTTTGGGCTCCTGAAGCCAACTCCAGTGTATATTTGGGCTCCTGCTGCTGCTGGTGTCAACTCCTGCCAACTCCAGGGTGTGATTCATCCAATTTTTGGGCTCCTGAAGCCAACTCCAGTGTATATTTGGGCTCCTGCTGCTGCTACTGTCAACTCCTGCCAACTCCAGGGTGTGATTCATCCAATTTTTGGGCTCCTGAGGCCAACTCCAGTGTATATTTGGGCTCCTGCTGCTGCTGCTGCCAACTTCTGCCAACTCCAGGGTGTGATTCATCCAATTTTTGGGCTCCTGAGGCCAACTCCAGTGTATATTTGGGCTCCTGCTGCTGCTGGTGTCAACTCCTGCCAACTCCAGGGTGTGATTCATCCAATTTTTGGGCTCCTGAAGCCAACTCCAGTGTATATTTGGGCTCCTGCTGCTGCTACTGTCAACTCCTGCCAACTCCAGGGTGTGATTCATCCAATTTTTGGGCTCCTGAGGCCAACTCCAGTGTATATTTGGGCTCCTGCTGCTGCTGCTGCCAACTTCTGCCAACTCCAGGGTGTGATTCATCCAATTTTTGGGCTCCTGAGGCCAACTCCAGTGTATATTTGGGCTCCTGCTGCTGCTGCTGCCAACTTCTGCCAACTCCAGGGTGTGATTCATCCAATTTTTGGGCTCCTGAGGCCAACTCCAGTGTATATTTGGGCTCCTGCTGCTGCTACTGTCAACTCCTGCCAACTCCAGGGTGTGATTCATCCAATTTTTGGGCTCCCGAGGCCAACTCCAGTGTATATTTGGGCTCCTGCTGCTGCTGCTGCCAACTTCTGCCAACTCCAGGGTGTGATTCATCCAATTTTTGGGCTCCTGAGGCCAACTCCAGTGTATATTTGGGCTCCTGCTGCTGCTACTGTCAACTCCTGCCAACTCCAGGGTGTGATTCATCCAATTTTTGGGCTCCTGAGGCCAACTCCAGTGTATATTTGGGCTCCTGCTGCTGCTGCTGCCAACTTCTGCCAACTCCAGGGTGTGATTCATCCAATTTTTGGGCTCCTGAGGCCAACTCCAGTGTATATTTGGGCTCCTGCTGCTGCTGCTGCCAACTTCTGCCAACTCCAGGGTGTGATTCATCCAATTTTTGGGCTCCTGAGGCCAACTCCAGTGTATATTTGGGCTCCTGCTGCTGCTACTGTCAACTCCTGCCAACTCCAGGGTGTGATTCATCCAATTTTTGGGCTCCTGAGGCCAACTCCAGTGTATATTTGGGCTCCTGCTGCTGCTGCTGCCAACTTCTGCCAACTCCAGGGTGTGATTCATCCAATTTTTGGGCTCCTGAGGCCAACTCCAGTGTATATTTGGGCTCCTGCTGCTGCTGCTACTGTCAACTCCTGCCAACTCCAGGGTGTGATTCATCCAATTTTTGGGCCCCTGAGGCCAACTCCAGTGTATATTTGGGCTCCTGCTGCTGCTGCTGCCAACTTCTGCCAACTCCAGGGTGTGATTCATCCAATTTTTGGGCTCCTGAGGCCAACTCCAGTGTATATTTGGGCTCCTTCTGCCCCTCATAGTGATGCCACTTCAACTCTCTGCAATTGTGCCGCTCTGCGATTCTATTAGCGATGCCTCTGATCTGCATGTGATATTTCTTCAAAGTATTATTTAACTAACCCAGCACGCATCCTGTGCGTGTTACAGCAAGGCTGAATGGTTTACAACCCTATTGAGGCTGTAGGAGGCTCAGAAATAGCTGTTTTTAATAGCGATTCGTCGCGAATTTATTCGGGTCGAAACGATTTTTGTCGGAAAATTCGGCGAATCAGTCGAATCGAATTTTTCAAAAGTTCGCTCATCTCTATTTGTGTGTATGCATGCTGGTGCATGTGCCGGCAATCGAGGGTTTCCAAGCATGTGGTTCTGTGTGTGGCCTGTGTCATGTCCCTTTTAACACTCTCCCTTAGGGCAACCAATTTTGACTCCACTATGTGAACCCCCCCCTCCCTCGATCACCCCCATCCACTCGCCTGTTCTTGCTTGACCGCATATCCACCATACATTTAGAGGCAAGGGCAGGGATGCAGCCAGTGGCGCTCGCTCCATTTAGTAATCTGAATGGAAAGAGGGCCGCTGTTTGGCTGAGCAACATGAGCATGGTGAGTTCATCAACAAAAGAGAGAGCAACAATAACTAAGAAAGTCAATTTCTTGGGTTTTGTTTCACTTTAGGCCCTTTATGATGCCCTTCACTAAAGCATGTCTCCTATTGGATGAGCTGCAGATTCCCCACGTTTGTAGCTATTAACTGTCCTCCAACAGATGCAACTCTGCTGGGAGAAAGTCAGTATCTCTCTAATGCTGGCCTCTGGTTTTAGTAGGTTAGCTTAGTTTAGTTCCTCTGTGAACCTGACACATAGTTGCAAGTGAGGTTGTAGGTCTGCTTTAATTAGAAGAAGGGGGATTTCAGTTTAGTGCTTTTTTTTTTAAGCACTATAATTACAGTGGGTGATCACAAACATTAGCACTGGCCAAGATCATGCAATGATTAATATTCCTTATTACACAGTAGATATATTTACAACTGGTGCCCCGACCTTTTCATAAATGTCACTAGTGCATGCCACTATTACTCTACTAAAAATAGCCCAGCCAGGAAATGTCAGGTGCTAAATAAATGCAATAAAGTAAAGATCATAAATAACATCACAAATTACAGTTTGGTGTCATACTCCTGTACAATCTAATAGCAGGAGGAATTCCCAAAAGCCAGCTCTGCCAGTTACCAGCCTCTTTACTTTTCAGTGTTGGCCCTGTGCCCTGCCAGCTTGCCTGCTCCCCTAGTGCCCAGGAGGCAATTGAGAAGGGGGCATTGGCAATCTTGTAGCCGGGGCCTTACTAGTTAAAGTGGACCAAAACCCAGGATTTTGACTATCCAGGGTTTTGGTCCTGATCGGGGGTGCCCCACTATGTGTAACCCCCCAGGTTGCCCAAACAAACTCAACTTTTTCCATTCCCATGACGCATACGCAGCCACCCATCCAATCAGCATGCGTGGATCCGTTCAAGCCCCTTTCGTCCAGGAGCCACATCCCCCGCAGCACACAGCAGGGCACCCCCGATCGGGTGCCCCAGGGGGAGCGAGTATGCCTGCCCTGGAGTCTCATAGACTCCAGGGTGGGTTTTGGTCCTCTTTAAGTATGAGTAAACACCCACCCCCAAGCATGACTTTCCAAGATAAATGCACCACTAGCTTGAACTCTGGTGTCCGCCATTTCCATCTGTGTTGCCCTTGGTGACCTTAGTCCTCCATTGTCTGTACTGAGGCCCAGATTCTCCATTGTCTGTACTATGGCCCAGACCATCCATTGTCTGTACTATGGCCCAGACACTTTGGCCCTTATTTATGAAGGAATAGCGACAGGTAGCGACTGGTGAGCGACCGGTAATGACGGGCCCCGCCACGAGAACGCTGGCTCCCCACCACAATCACACATTTATCAAGCCGATCCTGCTTAGCGACTGAGATAGCGCCATATAGCGACTCATTCATCATTATTCCAGCCTCAGCCCACAGCGCCAGTGTCCGACCTTGAACAGCGACAGGTATGAAAAAAAAAAATGTGTGCAGAATTGATATTACAGGTCTGATATTATTGTATTCATATTACTAAATTCTTTAAAATTTTTTTTTTTTTTTGGTTTCCAAAAATGTGGTGGTTTGGGGGTTAAAAAATTACTTTTAACACATCGCCGCCAGCGCTCTGGGGTTTAAACATGCATTTCACAGCGCTTGAATTTTTTGAGTGTGATTTTTTGATGAATATGGTGGGAGCCGGTCGCTCTGACCAGTCGCTATCATGCGCTCCCATACAGCGCGGAACATGTCAAATAGCGACTCGTAACCTTGTATTCAACATTACTGCACACTGACTCAGTCACTATCAACAACCGAACAATGGACAAGCACAGCGACTACTAGCGGGCGCTGTGAAAATACTGCTACAGTCGCTCAACTGTCGCTATTAATGAATCGGCCTCCCCATTGTCTGTACTATGGCCCAGACACTATGTTGTCTGTACTAGTGCACAGAGCCTACATTGAGGCCGATTCATTAATAACGCCAGGTAGCGCCAGATGAGCGACTGTAGCGTGATTTTTTCAGCGCCAGCCAGTATTCGCTGTGCTTGGCCGGCGTTAGCTTGATGACAGTGACTCAGTCGGTGTGCGGTAATGTTGAATACGGGCTGGGGGGTCGCTGTTTCACAGGTTCAGCGTTGTATGTGAGCGCCTGACAACGAATGGCCAGAGCGAACGGCTAGCTTCATATTCATTAACAAATCACGCTCCGAATGTGCTGTCGCTGTCCATTTCTTGTTTAAACCCCAGAGCGCTGGTGGCGATGTGTATTAACTAGTTTTTAACCCCTAAACAACCATATTTTTGGAATGTAACATTATACATGTTTTTAGAATCATTTTGTAATATGAATAAATTAATCTCAGACCTGTTAGATCAATTCTGCACAAATTATTTTTAAAAATTTTTTTGACTTAAAGTGGACCAACACCCAGGATTTTGACTATCCTGGGTTTTGGTCCACTTCGGCGGGGCACCCCGATCGGGGGTGCCCCGCTGTGTGAAACCCCCCAGAAAGCCCCAAAATCTTACCTGTCCCCGCTCCCACGTGACTGGACGGTCCAATCCCCGCCAACGTCCAGGCGGGGATCAGGAACGTCCAAGCGGCTGCCGCCGCCGCCGCCGCCTCCCTCGCGTCACTTTCGGCGCGCGCGCGCCCCCGCCGGCCATTCGCAGACGGCCGGCGCCGGCGCGAGCACGCCTACAGGGGCGCGAGGGAGGCGGCGGCGGCCGGAAGATCAGGTAAGGTGTTTGGGGGTTTTTTGGGGGGTTTCACCCCGCGGGACATCCCGATCTCGGATGTCCCGCGGGGTGGGAGGTGATCGGCCCGGGAATCTTATAGATTTCCGGGCCGATCACCTCTCGGTGTTGGTCCACTTTAAAAATAAATCCTAACATTGCAGAAGTGGTCTCCGAATTTTTGACATTAAAAAAAAAAAAAAATAAATAATACCAATTAATTATGATTAATTATAGATTGCTCCATTGAAATGCATTGGACATCGCCAGGGAGCGACAGCTCATACCTGGCGCTGTGAGGGGATTTGCAGCGGCGCTGTTCGGTCCAGGCGGCTTCATGATGAATGCTGCGCTAGCCGTCGCTCTGGCCGGCGCTAGCCTCATTTTGCTTGATAAATGCGTCATTGTGACCGCCGCCGGGCGTACTTGAGTCGGTAGTCGCCGTTAGCTGCCGCTACCTGGCGCTCGTCAGACACTACCTGGCGCTAGCCCGTGATAAATAAGGGCCATTGTCTGTACAGAGAAGACTCAACCACCTGACTGGCAGATGCTACAATCTCCTGCACTCCTATTCTGAAACCAGAACATTCTCAAACCCTCCTGAAGGTCCAGCAGCTTAGGTCGCCTGGATGTCACACTGACTGTGATATCTAGGGAAATCTTCTCCAATGTTCCTCCATGGTGCAGTATGTCAGTTCCTGGCTAGTAGCCACAGAGAGGAGACAAGGGACCTGTACTCCCCTTTTGAAGGCATTCTGAAGATCCAAAAATAATACCAGGACACCGGGATCAAGCAAGAAGACCCTGGAGATGACCTATATCAACATGGATGGTGGGAAAAGATGCAGAAATCAAGCTTAGACAGTAGATCATGAGTTTATTTTTTATAATTATAATGAGGAACAAGGGGGTAGAATGTGGCTCCTTTATATATTTCTTGTAAACTGTCTCCCATACAAGTTCAGAAAGCATGACATTGTGGGCAGATAGCTTGCCACTGTAACCTGTACAATAACCTTCCTTGGGGCTACACTTGCACTCCATTGCTGCCAAAATGCCACAGACAGGACTTATTAATACCATGACGCAGCACTGCACAGAGGTCTTAAAATGCCTATTAATATTAAAAGCCAGCATTTTGTTTGCATTGTGACTGAACTGCAACATGGACAAAATAGGACCAAAACCCTGTGAACCTAACCTGGGCCTGACGAATCCCCCTGCTAGAGGCTTCCTGATATGGGATTTAAAATTTCAAATAAATCCTAAGCAGAAGTTCCTGACAATAGGCAGTTACCATTGCTTGTCTTACTTCCACAAATACATAGGGTGATGCATTGCTAGCCACTTAAACTGGACCAACAGTCTGACACAGTTGGAAAAGAAAGGTAGCGGCCATTTTGAAATGAAGAATGGTGGATCCGCACTTCCTCTTAAAATCACCTCTTTATTGTATCCAAATAAAATCAATAGGCATGTCTCCCATGCATCATAAGAACTGCCACACCGGATAAAAACATATGTAGACACGGGTCACAAGATCTATATAGAGGGGTCCTGACGCGTTTCGGGTCCTTCACCGACCCTTAATCATAGTTAAGTTTGCCCCAACAAAATATCTATATATATAATATGAATAATAATGAGAAAGAAAGGACTCACCTGTTACCGCAGCGCCGCCCGCCCGCTCCGAGAGCCGAGACCGAAGGGCGGATGTGACGTCGGGGGTGAGAGCGGACGTCACCGCCAATCAGAGGCCGGAGTCTCCAACCAATCAGGGGAGGAGAAAGGCCTCCCGAGCTGTCAGAGACCCGGCCAGTGACAGCGGGAACGCCGCTCGCAGCCCCGCAGCCACAAATAAAAGGATCACATCATAGCCCAGCACGCACGCAGAGGGGAGAAAAACCGGAATGCAGGCATACCGGCAGAACACCCATGGGGGCCAGGCAAGCAACGCTGCAGGAACAAGCGGACCTCACAATCAAAAAGACAAAGGAAAGAAAGATAAACTATCAGTGCATAAATGTCATAGTTGTATGAACTTAAATAAACTGACAAGATACATATCATTATCCATAATAAACATTACAGCTTAATATCGTTGGAACCCTACGCATAGTCTTAAAATACATGTGACATATAAACTCCTAAACATTGGAAATGTAAAACATGATATATAGCCTGTAGAAACATGTTCTTATACCAGGTAAAGTCCGGACAAATGAATACAATACAAACATTATCAGGTATTCAGGCAAATCCAGACCGACAAAAAACCATAATGCTTCAATTTTCATACCACTAAAGGAAAAACAAACTATCACATATCTATATAGAGCCAACCTATAGTGGAAGGAAAAGGAAGAAGTCTGATGTACATGTATAAGTAGAGATGGTGTTGACCATCCATAATATAAAGAAATATACAGGAATCAATCAAGATAAATCAAAAATAAATCAAAGATAATAAATCAAAAAAACGATCCAAAATAAATCAAAAATAAATCAGAACTAGATCAAAAAGAGGGACAACTATCCCCAGTTATCTGTTAGTGATTAAAGAAATATCCCACTTGTGATTCATGCCCTGGGGAACTCTAGTTGCCAGAGTAAAAATCCAAAAAGCCTCTCTTGACACTAACTTTTTATGTAGATCCCCTCCCCTAGGGCCCAACGAAACCTTTTCTATCACACTGATCTTGAATCTAGGTTTCATCTCAAAGTGACATGTGTTATGGTGATGGGCCACATTGGATCTTTTCGGGCAATCCGCTTTCTGTATGCCAGAGAGATGTTCTGTGAGCCGAATTTTTACCTTACGGGTCATGCAGCCAACATACTGTTTACCACAAATCTCACACGTGATCAAATAGATCACGGAAGAGGAGTTACAATTGACCAGGGTTTTGATATTATATTGAAGCCCTGTCACCGTTGACATGAAATATTTACCTTTGTTTACTTTGCTGCACATACCGCATCTCCTGCCACCACAAGGGAAACAACCCACAGTGGACAGCCAGGTAGATGCCTGTGGGGAATTTGACAAGAACAAACTGGGAGACAATAGATTACCCAGACTGGGGGACCGGCGACTAACTATCTTCACCCCCTGTTTCAAAACGTCATGTAGGAGTGGGTCAGCCTGCAATATGGGTAAATTCTTTTTGATAATGTTGGTCACTTTCTTGTATTCCATGGTGTATGGTGTGCTAAACACTACCATCTGTTGTATATTCTGTCTCTCCTTTGGGGATTTACGCATAAGCATAGAGGTTCGATCTCTAGATCGAGCAATTTTCTCTGCTCGATTAAGCATCCATGGGGAATAACCCCTGGACGCCAATCTAGTTTGAATAGTGGAGACCTCTTGGTTGAACATGTCGATTCTGGTACAGTTTCTCCTGCTTCTGATCATTTCACCCACAGGTATTGATTTAATTGTGTGTGGTGGGTGACAACTGGTAGCTAAAAGAATGTTGTTACCAGCGGTCGGTTTCCGATAAGTGGACGTAAACAAGGCCTTAGTTTCTCTATCAATTGATACATTCAAGTCTAAAAACTCAATGGTATCGGGGCTTGAGGACATTGTAAAATGTAAATTTAGACTGTTGTTATTGCAATATTCAACAAACTGTTCTAATTCATCCAAATTGCCTGTCCAAATTAGTATCAAGTCATCAATATACCGATGAAAAAAGGAGATAAATGATCTCCACGGATTCTCACTACTATAGATTCTATGGTACTCCCACCACCCCATGTACAAATTAGCCAATGAGGGTGAAAAAGGGGCACCCATCGAAGCACCACATAATTGTATGAAAAAAATAGAGTCAAACATGAAATAATTATGTGTGAGGAGAAACTCAGTCACCATAATGATGTACTGACTAAGATCCTCATTATAATCTGTGTAGTGAGATAAGTGGAATTGCAAGGCCTGTATCGCCAACTCATGAGGTATACAAGAGTACAACGATGTTACATCCATAGTACACATGATAGATTCGTTCTTCAGCTTGTGGGTCGAGAGAACGGTAATAAGGTGGCCTGAATCACATAAAAAACTAGGTAGTCTAAGGACCAGGGGTTGCAACATTGTGTCTAACCACTGGCCCATTGGTTCATTAAGACCGCCAATGCCAGCCACAATCGGCCTGCCCTTAGGTGGATTGCCACCTTTATGGATTTTCGGTAGGTGGTGGAACAAGGGAATGACTGGGTCCTTGACTTTGAGATGTTCCGCCACTTTCATAGTCAAAACCCCCAAAGCCACTCCCTCGTCCACCAACTTGTGTAATTTCACCTGGAAAATGCCCGTAGGGTCTCCCCTGAGCTCTTTGTAGGTACTAGTATCGCCTAGTTGTCGCATTGCTTCTTCCTTGTAACTGGCCTTATCTAGAACCACTACTTTCCCCCCTTTATCCGCTTGCTTTATCACGAGTTCGGTATTTTTTCTGAGTGATTGGAGGGCTCTATATTCATCTCTTGATAAATTTCTTACTTGTTTGAGACTACTGTGAGATTGTAAATCACGTAGGTCCTTTTCTACAGACTCTTGAAATAACCCCAGAACATCCCCACGTGATTGTACAGGATAAAAATCGGGGTTGGAAATATAGGCCTCCCTTGGAGGATGAATATGGGAGAAAGCAGATTTCTGACCCCATTCAGATTGAAGCGGCCATTTTGAAGCTTCCTCTCCCAGTGACATAACTGAAATGCACTGTAACAGGAAGCCCAGATGACATCCTGTTTGCAGGTGGCCTGCAAGCCCATGAGCGGCCATCTTGTTTTTAAAATTTACCTCAGCAGGTGTTAGAAAAAGGTAAGTTATTTTTAATGTGCAGCAATCTAAATTGCTCTGGAAAGGGATGCATATGAGCAGTGTTTGTTGTGTTGGTCTGATTTCATTCATTTTTGACTGTTGGTCTGCTTTAAGTTGTTCAATTTCAATTCTCCATTTGTTTTTCTTTAATAGGCCTCAATGTGTCACATAGAACAGCTTAAAATGTATTGCAATATATGTGAACTAGTCCTCGTTTCTGACACAGGTCAGCTAATTTGTAAGTGTGCAGAGGATAATAATGACCCTGCTAGCCATCACTGACTATGAAATGTGTTTGGCAGCCGTGTTATGCTCCTGGCCATTTGTCAGCAGCCAGACCTTGGATTCCTGTCTTGATATTTAAGTCGTAGTGGTCACATGACTTGTATTTTATTACGTGCAACTGGACGAGCCTTCAGAGCACTGTGAGCTGCAGAAGCTACCACTCCATATTACTGTCATTTGGGTTTTTTCACTTTTTCTGGAGATAAGGAGACATTATACATCAGCAAAATGTCTGACAGAAGTCCATTTGAGACTGATATGTTTACTCTTACACGATATGTCATGGAAAAGGGCCGACAGGCCAAAGGGACCGGGGAGCTAACCCAGCTGCTCAACTCCATGCTGACCGCCATAAAGGCCATCTCATCGGCTGTGAGGAAGGCTGGAATTGCCCATATGTAAGTTTTCCTACTAATAATGCCTACCTAATGACTCTATGTCTATGTACTAATCTACATTTTGTCATAGAAGAGCTGTTCTGTCTGCTGATCATATGTTTTATTAGAGATGTATGACATGTGTGCAATCATATTGCAATGTGTGGCCTGCATTACATATAGGAGTGGCAAGGCTTCAGAAAATACGGGGAGGCCGATTCATTAATAGCGCCAGGTAGCGACAGATGAGCGCCAGTAGCGTGATTTTCACAGCGCCAGCTAGTATTCGCTGTGCTTGGCCGGGGTTTGCTTGTTGACAGCGACTCAGTCGGTGTGCGGTAATGTTGAATACGGGGTTAGGGGTTGCTGTTTCACAGGTTCCGCGTTGTATGGGTGCGCCTGACAGCGAATGGCCAGAGCGAACGGCTTGCTGCAGATTCATTAACAAATCACGCTCAAAAATTTCTCGCGCTGTGAATTCCTTGTTTAAACCCCAGAGCGCTGGCGGCGATGTGTGTAAAGTAGTTTTTAACCCCCAAACTACCATTTTTTTTTAATGTAAAAATTATACAAGTTTTTCTAAACATTTTGTAATATGAATACATGAATATCAGACCTGTAATATCAATTCTGCACAATTTAAATTTTTTTTTTTTTTTTTAATTAAAAAAAAATCCTAACATTGCAGAAGTGGTCACAGAATTTTTGACATTAAAAAAAAAACATTAATAGCAATTAATTAAGATTATTTAAAGATTGCTCCATTGAAATGCATTGGACCACGCCAGGGAGCGCCAGGTCATACCTGGCGCTGTGATGGGATTAGCAGCGGCGCTGTTCGTTGCAGTCGGCTACATGATGAATCCCGCGCTAGCTGACGCTCTCGCCGGCGCTAGCCTCATTTAGCGTGATAAATGCGTCATTGTGACCGCCGCCGGGCGTACTTGATTCGGTAGCCGCCGTTAGCTGGCGGTACCTGGCGCTCGTCAGACACTACCTGGCGCTAGCCCTTGATAAATAAGGCCGTAAGGTAGCTATCTGCCTGTCATGTTGTTCCTGTAGCGAGAGCAAGGCACATTGAAACACCCAATACCCAATGACAACAAGTCATTCAGATGTGATAAGCTTATATCGATATCTATTCCCAGCCAGTGGCTCAAGTATTTAATTAGGTGGGGCAGACACACATTTCATTTGACAGATAAGCAGTTAAGTACTGATGGAGCACTATGGAAGGCAGGCCTTAAAGTGATACTGCAGGCAAAGGTAATTCTTACACCTTTGTGTTGGGCTACAGTTGACACTGTCCTAAATTGTTTTCCATTTTTAAATTGAAGCAGAAATGGACAAGATATGGGGGTTTACAGGTTCAACCAATGACATTCTCTTTTTATCCCATCCCCCAATCAGCTCTGCGGAGTGGGACAGGATTGCTGGTCCCCCCCTTCTCCCGGCCCTCCTTCTGCCTCGTTCATCACACTGCTGTCAGCGCAGAGAGCTGATTTTTATGCAGCGTCACAGATCCAAGGGTCACACTCACTTTTTTTCAAAAGAAAAATCATGTAAACGTTGATATCTCGGCCATTTTTTCTTCAATTTAAAAAGGAAAGCCAGTGCCAAATGTAGCCAGACCAAATGGTGTAACAATGCCAATGCCTGCAGTAGCGCTTTAAGACATTTCAATATGATGGTACAAAATGTTTTATCATATGTAGTCTGGGGTGGCATGTAATGGCTGGGAGCAGAGATATATATATACTCATAGATATACGCAGGTCCAACAAAAACAGTTCCCCTGCATTGAGCTGCCAGCAGTTGTGTTTGGTGGCTTATGTGCAGTTAGTGGCTGCCAGCACCCTCTCTATAATCCGGCCCTGGGGGGTTCTGTCCCACAGTCTGATATGGGGTGATGGGGGGATTATACATAGCCTTTTATAGGGTTATGGGTGTTTCTTATTATTTTTTTTTATGAAGTATACATGAAATTAGCACTGTCCCTACCCCATTTTGTGCAGGGCCATCACCCTGGTGTTACCTCTAATTTGCAGCCCTCTACCTTTCACTACCCCCATTTTATAATAATATTATAAAAGCCCTAAAGTTCGGGGCCCCACAGACTTCAATAGGGTTTGGGTCAAATTCTGGTACCCGAACCAAACTTTTGTTTAAAGTTCGGGTGAACTTACCAAACTTCTACAGGTTTGCTCATCACTACTCACCTTTCCCCAGCCCTACAGTGCTTGCACATACTCTTGTCTAATTAGAGCCGTTTGCCATGCATATGTCATGTTTAGCAAACAACTCTGTTTATGGCAAACGGGAGTGAAAGTGGCTGTTTCCACAGAAGCCAGGAAGCAGGTGAGTTATGCATTCCGATTTGGGATGTCCCAAGGGGGGGAATGACCGCATTGGGTTTTGTTTGCTTCAACATAAGTTCTGGCTGAGAACCATGGAGTATAGGTAACCACCGCAGGTCAACCATGAACCATGAATGGCTGTTTAACTCATTTTTAATATACATTCTAAACATTGTACTTTTTGTAGCCTTGGTTACCATACTAAATGCATAAAAAATAACAAGGTTAGCCTCACAAAGTCCCCAAGTAGCTGCATACCTTGGATTCTGGATGGAGTCTTCCAAGGATAGTCATTTAAAGGCCATCTTTGGCCAAAACAAATGCCACCACCCCCCACATACTTACTCGATGCCCATGGGATTTCTGCCTGCCAGTATCATCAGACCCAGGCAGAATGCTGCCCTTTTTCAGTGTGAGCGTAGTATGAAAAAGTATAGTTTAGTATAGTATAGTATAAAGGTTTCAGTGTAGGAAAGTGGGTTGAGACATTGCCGAGTGACATTCAAGCCAAATTCTTCCTCAGCAGTTTATTTAGAGAGCATTTCCGGGCACAATGCCCTCTCTGGGAAATGTCAGTGTATGTGATCCCTGTACAGCAGAAAGGTGTAGAAAGAGAATACAGATTATAAAAAATGGTATACAGGATGTTAGCTTAAAGTAAAGCTAAACCCACATGGGTCTAAGGATAAGATTTCCTGGAGAGATTGCAGGCCTGGTTTAAACAGTGGTGGTAGTTTTCTGACTGGGGTTTATTCAAGGCCAAACCTTGTATTGTGCAGTCCAAAGAAAGACCACACAACCTGTAGCCTTCTGCTCTAGTATGTTGCTCCAAAACGTGCATCTCTTAAGCTCAAGTACCTTCGGCAGTATTAATGCTTGTGGTCCTTCCTTGACCAGACTGGAACCAAACATCAGTCTGGGACTTTACTGGCCCCAGGCCCGACACTGAGGGTGCTTCCCTGCTGGTCAACAAGTGCATTCATCAGCTGATTATTTGAATGGGTGGATAAGGTCAACTCAGTTTGGCCTCACTATTACAATTACCAACACAACTCCTATATAGTGTAGATAAATGGTGCTCCCCATCTAGTGATGGGGCAGTCATGACCTAGTGGTTAGGGTAACTATCTTGTGACCAGAGGGTTGTAGGTTTGGTTCCCAGCTGGGGCATGACTGTAATGCGCTTGAGCAAGGCACATATTTGCTCTCACTGCTCCTTAGTGTGTTGACTGGTGTTCTCCACCGCGGTGGTTATGGTGTGGTTATGTTATGTGTTGCACATTTGCACAGATGGTTTAAAGGAGAGCACATATTGCTCATATGAGCACATTATCATTGAGCACTTGGATTGTACACAGAACCGGAAAAATTGGTGTTGTGTTCAAGGGCCCAAAAGAGAGCACAAGGGCCGTACAACTAGACTGGGGCAGAAAATTAGCTCTGTCCTAATGTGCTTCCTTGCTGTCGGCCTAACGGGCCACAAAGCAGTGCGACCCACTGGGAAATCTCCCAGATCTCCCTATGGCCAGTCTGCCCCTGGTACCAAAAGCAGGGCACTCTGTGCGGCTTAAATGTACCCACGTGGCATCAGGGTCTAGAGGTGGGAGGGCAGCTATACCAAGGAGCCACTTGGAGGCGAGATCCTCGAAGTGAGATTATTATTCTACACATACATTTTTGTAATGTTACATTTAATAGGTGAAAAAGTGATGGCCAGGAAGAGCTGATTGGCAGACAAAGGGATCAGCAATATCCATGGCTGCAGTTACAGGAAGAATGACACAGATGTAGTCGGAAGCGAAATAACTGTTATTTATAAGTGTTAGGATTGATGACGTATATAATCTTTTTTACACTAGGTATGGCATAGCGGGAAGTGTCAATGTGACCGGGGATGAGGTGAAGAAACTTGATGTGTTATCCAATGACCTTGTGATTAATATGCTGAAATCTTCTTATTCAACGTGTGCTATGGTGTCTGAAGAGAACAAGGAAGTCATTGTTACACCCAAAGATATGAGGGTCAGTAAAACATATATTGCTGCTTAGGAATACAAAATGTATTGAAAGCGAACCTTCACCCTGAATAAGAGCCTATCTTGTATGTTTCCCCCGCCCTGCACATACAGATTGCCCACATTAAAAATCATCCTATCTGAACCTATTGCGTTTTCTGAGCCTTTAAACATCCAAAATGGCTGCTTGTGGAGTCTCAGGCTACCTGCAGACAGGAAGTGTCTTATTACTGTGCTGTTCTGCATTCTGGGCTTGCTGTTTTCCTGACCCAGCTCTGCTCTGTATGAGCAAAGCACAGCTATAACCCCCCCTCCATGGACTATTCACCCCTCTCCTCTCCTCTCCTCATTATGTGATGCTTCTGGGACAAGATGGCGGCGCCCGTATCCTAGAGTCCTGAGCAGAGTTGAAGCCCAGCGTGGGAAAGAATAATAAGTAAGCGACTAAAATCTTAAAATATATTCATTTTAGATGCTGGGGAATAGTTTTTTAAGGGGCTTTTCATCAAATTATGCTGAAGGTCCGGTTGCAGTGGACGAGGTCTATTAAAGTGAAAAGCTGATTATGTTTTTGTTTCTAGAATTGGGGGACATAAGACATGAATTAGATCAATTAGGTCACTCA
Source organism: Gastrophryne carolinensis (assembly GCA_027917425.1). Lineage (NCBI taxonomy): Eukaryota > Metazoa > Chordata > Amphibia > Anura > Microhylidae > Gastrophryne > Gastrophryne carolinensis. The sequence continues at coordinate 407,422,618 of CM051234.1, read as the reverse complement.
TTTCTCTCCAGAATCTTGTTGCAAATAAGATCTAATTGCCCAGATCTGAGTCAAATCTAACCTCGACCCAGATCTGAAACCCATCATTAGTCACCACTTCCTAATTCACTTGCATGCTAAAACGCCAGCCAGTCATGTGACCATTGATGTGGAAATCCACTCGGCAAACCCACTTGTTTCCCAGCAGTCACATGATTGGCAACCATACATAGAAACAGGTAAGCATTTGCTGACTTGACTTTACCTATTGTCATATTCACAACAAAATGCATGGCATTAGATTTATTTTTAGTACATGGACATGCCCTTTTATCCCTATAGCTGGTTATTTCAGAGTACTATAGGGGCCTGATATATCAATATTCCAACAATGCGCCATTTTTCACATAACTGCTTGCGCCATAGTTAAAACAGTGTGCTCATTTTTGGCGCATGATATGTCGTAAAGTGGCTCAGCATGAAATGAAGTGGCATAGTGTGCCTAACTAGTAACAATGAGACAACCTCTACATAGGTTGCACCAGTGTGTTTCTATACAGTTCATCCATATTTACTGAATGTTTTTGAACTGGCGCAGAGTGGTTCAGACTGGCATACACAATACACACACTTCTGATGATTACTGCAACATCCTTCTTTGTGGCTTACAAACTAACAGACTGGCACCCCTCCAATCTATCCTGAACTCTGCTGCCTGCCTCATCCATCTCTCCTCTCGCTCCTCCAGTTCTGCGCCTCTCTGCCAATCCCTACACTACAGCGAATCCTGTTCAAAACTCTAACTCTCGCCTACAAAGCTCTCTCCAACCAGGCCCCTCCCTACATCTTGGTATCCCCAGGGATAGAGCACTGGGGTGTCCCAGTCCTGATCCCCTCTCTCACCAGCTGAAGGCCCCCAGGGGTGTTCTATGGTCTCCTCGGTGGTTCCGGTTCATAGCCGTCCCTCTTCTGCAAAAGGTAAAGCACAGGTTAATCCAGAGTGGTCCAAGAAACCAAAGTCTGACTTCTCCTTCCCCTCTTAGATCTCACTTACCCAGGTTTAAGGGCTTCCTCGAGTCCTCCTCTCGGCAAGTTCTGCTGGTCTGTAGCTGACCGGGTGTTATTGGGGCCTCCAAGTACTCTGGATGGGCTGCCTTATAAAGGCGCGTCTTTCCTGCCGGCATCCCATGGAGTATGCACCCCATGGGCCGCTGATGAAGCCCCATTGGCCTGAACCAAGAGATGGCCTAGGTGGGGTCCCGCTGGGATAGGGAGGGTCCCCTAGTTCTGACACTTCCTTGTTCAAGTCCAAGGAGCTAGTGGGAATTGGGGAAGGCTCAGGTCAGGCTAGGTGGTGGGGTGGTCATTGGACTCAGGGGCAGTGGCAGGGTCACCGTGGGATGCCATCATTCTGAGAATCATGATACCAGAGCAAAAGTGGCCTGAGTCAGTCCCTTTTAGGGAGAGGGAGGAGTCTAGATGGATGTGTGTGGTCATCATCCCTAGTATAAAAGGGAGCCTCGGTGGAGTGGTGGGAACAGAAATTGTGGCGTAGTTATGGACGAAGGTAGGTGCAACCTGCACAACTCCGAGAAGAGCCATCCTGGGACTGAGCGTGAGCGGAGGCCGGATCCCTGAGTAAGGGGGAGTGCTGGAGGGAAAGACGAAAGCCCATCTGCCCAGTGTAACAAGGTAAAGCAGCTGCTAGGTCTCTGGCCCCCATCCCATACCGCTGTTGCCCCTGTTATACTGGGGTCCTTGCCCACAAGTGATAGAGGATTGTGTTCCTGGGCAGAGTGCTTGGTGGAAACATTTATTTGAACACCCTGAACTCCCCCCACGCTGCTGGGCCCCATGTGTGTTCTGAAAATTTCTACAGAGTGGTGTGCCGCCACTGATTTTCAAGCCCCGCCCCTCGAGTAGACTATCTTGCCAGGGCCTATCTCTGTCCTCGGAGGAAGAGAAGTGCATAGCCCTAGAGATAAGTATCTCCGAGGTGGGGGGGGGGCGTTTTCTTCACCCCACTTTACTGTCTGCTTTGTGTTAATTTGAACCAACACCTTATTTTTCTTTAACAGGTGTTGGTCCCGCAGTCTGTTCATCACAACAAGCTCGGGGGGCATCCAGAATGCTGGAGCCCCCCTCCCAGACCGCTTGTAATACTCACCTTCATGAAGAGCCAGCCTCGGAAAAGGAGTCCCGTGATTGGCCTCCGGGCAGTCACATGGGCCATAGTCGCGTCCTCTGTGCCGCCCACCGGCTACTATCTTTCAGGGACATTTCCTCCCGCCACCCAGCATATTTATATGGATTGTTGTCATTGGGCTAGTTTTCCGCGATAGTGCGCCTTTAAAGGGGCATCCTACACCCACACGTAACCACATATTCTATTACAGTCCTACACGTACATGCACCATCAGTGATGCAAGCCTGCATGGATGCCACTAAATAACTGTGCTTGTGCCCCTTGGGGATTGAGGAACAAGGTGAGGTGAGTTTACCAGCAAACCAGGGGGTTTCCTCAGTGGAGGGGGCACCACAAATCAGGATACCCACTAAAAAAATCTTAAAAGTGGACCAAAAGCCTATAAGACTCCATGACTGAATCAGGGCATACAGGTTCAGGATGCCCCACTGTGTCCCCTGTAAAACTCACCTTCTCCCCGATCCAGCAGCGCATGTACGAGCCACGCCTGCATTCAGCTACATATACCTTTAGCAGGGCGCTCGCCCACGCCAGGCATTTGTGAATTGCCGGTGTGAGCAGGCAGACCGCTGGTATACTCAGCTCTACTTGGGTTTCCATGGCTATACTTGTCCCTTAATCGATTCTTAGCCGGCTTCATCAAGAGCACTGATCGGACGAGAGTCCGCGCACGCGCCGTACAACCGTCGAAAGAAGAGTTTACTGGATGACCTGCGGGGTTTCACACAGCATGGCATACCAAATCCGAGTGCCCCAAGGGCAAGGACCAAAACCCGGGATAGTCAAAATCCTGGGTTTTGGCACAATTTAAAGCTGGGAGGGGGCGCTAATGATGCACATTTCTAGAGGGCAGAAGACCTTATCTCTAATTTTTATTTAAATGTGCCCACAGAAGTAACACGGCCTGACACAGAATAGATTAAAGCGAGTGAGGTATAGGATGAAAGCAAGCTTGTAAATGGGTCAGTCATTAACCCAACATGTGACTGCTTCATGATGTCACCACAGGTAACCAGCCATTGCAGGACAAGGTTTCACAAAAACACAACTGATCCTTTGAGCCAGGTTTCTTTGTACTAGAACGCCCCTGCCTTCACAATTAAAAAAAAAAACCACAGGTTCTGCCTGTGAAGAAAACGCTTTCATTTGTGTGCCAGCTTCTATTAGTGACATAAACCAGTAGGTGGCGCTGTTGCATTGGGCAGATAATTTGTGTACCTTGGTTTGAGGCCTGCTCTTAGCTGACTTTTCTTTGCATACATTTTATTCCAAACATTTTCAAATAGCAGTTTCTGTCTAAATAATCTGTTTATTTGCCTAAATTTTCAACAACTTTCCTCTCCTTACCATCCAAGTTAAGCCTATTCCAGTATTATTATGGCTGTTGTATTTTACATGCCCAGTATAGAAAAATGTAATTGGTAGATCTGGTAGACTGAGATTGGGGTGGATCATGTGATATGACTTGGTGGCCGTTCTGATTAACTGAGGTGCAGAACATGTTGGGATTAAAGCGTAACGAAACCAAGCAGTGGCTGACTTGGAATCTAAAAAACCCTAAGCCTGGCTGCTGGCTTTACCCTGGGACATCCTGAATTGGAATGCCCTGCTGTGTGAAACCCCCCAATGTGCCCCAAAAAATTCACCTTTCCCCACCCCATCAGCACATGTGCGGGCTCTCGTCCAATGAGAGCTGCCCGCTATGACTACATCATTCAGCAGGAGGCTTCCCATTGAACTCAATGAGAGATGTCTGCCTAGTGACGTGGTCACAGTGGGCGTCTCTCATTGGACGAGACCCCACGCATGTGCCGTTGGAGTCTGGAGAGGTGAGTTTTCCTGGGCGAACTGGGGGGTTTCACACAGTGGGGCATTCCGAATCAGGGGCATGGAACAAAACCCAGAAAAAGTCCAATTCCCACTTTTGTTCTGCTTTAAAGGACCACTTTGTTCAAAGTTCTATGGAGCTGACGTGTCATTGTAAGTGAGGACAACAGTGAAATCACCATCTCAGTACACACCTAAGATATTCACATATAACTATACATATAGAGCACCACTAGGTTGCTTAGCTTTGCAGTGTTTTGCTGGAAAAGTAAAGGTTATGCTGTTATGTATCTGTAAAGGTTAATGCATATTGTATATTCATAGTGGGTATTATCAGGGTAAGGGGATTAAAAAAGTATCACGTTTTTATTCTACTGGGGATTAAATTCTAAAAGAGAGGCCGAAAAGGATGTACCAATAAAGTTCTGTTATCACAGAATGTTTACAAAGACTATTAGATATGTTACATCACATATTGCATGGTTAGATTTGAGAACATTGAGGATATAAACAAAAAACAAACAAACCAATTGTACTTGTGTATTACCGTCCTAAGCTAAATATTAATCAACGTGTTTCACCCCCCAAGCCGGGACCTCGTCAGGAGAAGTAATATAGGACTGCATAGTGAAATACTTATTGTGATATAGGTACTTAGTTTGCAGAGGTGTTGTGGGTGCCCCTTTCCTTTAGGAGGAGGGATATTTAGAAAAAGAATGATCCTTGTCTGTAGCAATCCCCAGCAGGGATTTGCAATTTACCTGGCGGTGGCAGTGAGTTTGTACCTGCATCACAATGGAGGGCAGGTAAATTGCAATTCCCTACTGGGTCCTCCATTCCTGCTGGTGCTGCAGGCATCTGTTAAGGCCACCTCTTCAATGCCAGGTCTTTCTATTGGGTCCTGCTGCCACTACAAGGTTGGCCAGATACTGCCACCACTGCCTTCACTTCTTCTGCTGCGCCACTGCCACCAAGTCCTCCAGGTTCTTTTTCTACCTTTTGCCTCCCGGAAGGTATAGTTAAAAAAGCATTGGATATGTTGCATCACAAATTGTATGGTAACACTTTAATTCATTAGGGATATAAACTATAAATGTCAGTGACCAGCAAACTGATGGAACCAAGGCCCCACACCCCAGGAGGATACAGCAAACCTGCAGTGACCCAACAAGTATACAGCAGCCGCAAAATAACTATGTCCACCAGCACTTGCTGCCTTCAGTTCCACGTACTTTATAAGTGATCTCTACCAAGCTGGCTACTAACCCCCCTATTCAGTCAACAACTAGTAAGCTGGCCACCTGGCTACAAACAGGGCCCAGCCTTACTGGGTATCAACCTACCTTGCTACAGACAAGGGTTATTCTTTCTCTAAACAATCCCCCCCCGAAGGACAGGGACAACTGTAACTACACTTCCAATAGACATCTGTGGCCTGTGATGCTCTAGCATTGTGAATGTACACAGCATTTCCCAAAACACACTGCCCTGCGGTGCATAGATGTGAAGGTGCCTGTTGATTTCAATGGGCAGTCTTCCACATTCCACTTTAATTGCTCCATCATATTATAATGCAAAGTGGATGATGTGAAAGGGCCCTTTCACATGAATATACATTTAATCTGTTGCAATGTTTTGGATCAGAGAAATGAATTTGAAAGATCTCTTATATTTTCTTTTTACAGGGGAAATACGTTGTGTGCTTTGATCCCCTTGATGGCTCATCCAACATAGACTGCTTAGCATCGATTGGAACGATATTTGCTATTTACCGAAAGGTAAGACTATGCAGTAAGTCAACATACCTTCCAACTTTTCAGGGTGGGAAAGAGGGGCAATTTTTTAATTAGGCCACGCCCCCTCGTTGAAAGGGTCCCCCGCCCAGGATTCTTCAGCCTTCATGAGAGAGCCCAACAGGCCCTCTCCCCGTGCCTTCCCGACAGGCGCTGCCATCTTCACGAGTAGCCCGGCCCCTTTGGGGGCAGATGACGTCACCCCAGTGGGTGTCATCTTGGCTTGCGGCGGCTCAGCTCTCAGATGCCGGTGATTGCTGGGCAAAGGAGGAGAGAGGCAGGAGAATATCTGATCTCCGAGGCGATCACCGGCATCTGTCATCAGATCCGCGAGGGACACAGGAGCTGACAATCCGACGTATGGAAAGAAACGTTTTTTTAATAATGACATTTTCTCTATGTGTGGTGTTTTTTTTTTTTTACTGTTAACCCTTTGTGAACTGATATGTGTCCCCTGTACCAGTTCACAAGGCTCTGGGTCTGGCAAGTCACTTCCGGCTAGCGGGTGACTTCCCTATAACCCTGAGCCCCCCATTACCTGCCTCCCCAAAGCCCGGGGTGGGGGGCAGAAGAGCCAGTAGCCATAGGCTATGCCAGCTTGCAGCCTGCAGGGCCAGGGGCCAACAAAGCTGGCCCCTGTGCCCTGTTCTACAAGATCCCATAGCTGGTACAGGCTGGTTATGCTGGGTAATGTGGACCTCACAACATTTTGGGGGGGGGGATTTTTAAGGGTTTTTAACCCTTAAAATTCCCAAAAAATAGGGTTCCATCCCCCGGGAAGGAGGAAATACGTTTGTAGTAAAAAACTCCTCTAAATCAAAAACCTTACCAGAACCAGAGGAGTGTCACTGACACCCTAACACCGTATGTGATGTAAAAGCCACAGGTAAAGAGGCACTGGTGCATTCTTTGATGGCTATAGGCTTTTTCTTAGGCTTCCCTTGACTAGCCATCAATCACATCTGACAAGTAGCATTTGTCGAACAAGTTTGTATAAGAACCCCCCTCATCCAAACTTGTTTGACTGCAACCCCCGATCAGCAGATGCAATTTTTAGACCCAAAACTTTACATGTACAGCCTATGGATTGCAGTTTGGTTATTATAGGACACATGAATTTAGATATTATATAATACCTTACAGCCTATAGATTGTAGTTTGGCTATTATAGGACACAGGATTGTGGACATTGTATCATACCTTACAGCCTATAGATTGTAGTTTGGTTATTATAGGACACAGGATTGTGGACATTGAATCATACCTTACAGCCTATAGATTACAGTTTGGTTATTATAGGACACAGGATTGTGGACATTGTATCATACCTTACAGCCTATAGATTACAGTTTGGTTATTATAGGACACAGGATTGTGGACATTGAATCATACCTTACAGCCTATAGATTACAGTTTGGTTATTATAGGACACAGGATTGTGGACATTGTATCATACCTTACAGCCTATAGATTACAGTTTGGTTATTATAGGACACAGGATTGTGGATATTGCATCATACCTTACAGACTATAGATTACAGTTTGGTTATTATAGGACACAGGATTGTGGACATTGTATCATACATTACAGACTATAGATTACAGTTTGGTTATTATAGGACACGGGATTGTGGACATTGTATCATACATTACAGACTATAGATTACAGTTTGGTTATTATAGGACACAGGATTGTAGACATTGTATCATACCTTACAGCCTATAGATTACAGTTTGGTTATTATAGGACACAGGATTGTGGACATTGTATCATACCTTACAGCCTATAGATTACAGTTTGGTTATTATAGGACACAGGATTGTGGACATTGAATCATACCTTACAGCCTATAGATTACAGTTTGGTTATTATAGGACACAGGATTGTAGACATTGTATCATACCTTACAGCCTATAGATTACAGTTTGGTTATTATAGGACACAGGATTGTGGACATTGTATCATACCTTACAGCCTATAGATTACAGTTTGGTTATTATAGGACACAGGATTGTAGACATTGTATCATACCTTACAGCCTATAGATTACAGTTTGGTTATTATAGGACACAGGATTGTGGACATTGCATCATACCTTACAGCCTATAGATTACAGTTTGGTTATTATAGGACACGGGATTGTGGACGTTGTATCATACATTACAGCCTATAGATTACAGTTTGGTTATTATAGGACACAGGATTGTGGACATTGTATCATACCTTACAGACTATAGATTACAGTTTGGTTATTATAGGACACAGGATTGTAGACATTGTATCATACCTTACAGCCTATAGATTACAGTTTGGTTATTATAGGACACAGGATTGTGGACATTGTATCATACCTTACAGCCTATAGATTACAGTTTGGTTATTATAGGACACAGGATTGTAGACATTGTATCATACCTTACAGCCTATAGATTACAGTTTGGTTATTATAGGACACAGGATTGTGGACATTGCATCATACCTTACAGCCTATAGATTACAGTTTGGTTATTATAGGACACGGGATTGTGGACGTTGTATCATACATTACAGCCTATAGATTACAGTTTGGTTATTATAGGACACAGGATTGTGGACATTGTATCATACCTTACAGCCTATAGATTACAGTTTGGTTATTATAGGACACAGGATTGTAGACATTGTATCATACCTTACAGCCTATAGATTACAGTTTGGTTATTATAGGACACAGGATTGTGGACATTGCATCATACCTTACAGCCTATAGATTACAGTTTGGTTATTATAGGACACGGGATTGTGGACGTTGTATCATACATTACAGCCTATAGATTACAGTTTGGTTATTATAGGACACAGGATTGTGGACATTGTATCATACCTTACAGCCTATAGATTACAGTTTGGTTATTATAGGACACAGGATTGTGGACATTGTATCATACCTTACAGCCTATAGATTGTAGTTTGGTTATTATAGGACACAGGATTGTGGACATTGTATCATACCTTACAGCCTATAGATTACAGTTTGGTTATTATAGGACACAGGATTGTGGACATTGTATCATACCTTACAGCCTATAGATTGTAGTTTGGTTATTATAGGACACAGGATTGTGGACATTGTATCATACCTTACAGCCTATAGATTACAGTTTGGTTATTATAGGACACAGGATTGTGGACATTGTATCATACCTTACAGACTATAGATTGCAGTTTGGTTATTATAGGACACAGGATTGTGGACATTGTATCATACCTTACAGCCTATAGATTGCAGTTTGGTTATTATAGGACACAGGATTGTGGACATTGTATCATACCTTACAGCCTATAGATTACAGTTTGGTTCTTATAGGACACAGGATTGTGGACATTGTATCATACCTTACAGCCTATAGATTACAGTTTGGTTATTATAGGACACAGGATTGTGGACATTGTATCACTACCTTACAGCCTATAGATTACAGTTTGGTTATTATAGGACACAGGATTGTGGACATTGTATCATACCTTACAGCCTATAGATTACAGTTTGGTTATTATAGGACACAGGATTGTGGACATTGTATCATACCTTACAGCCTATAGATTGTAGTTTGGTTATTATAGGACACAGGATTGTGGACATTGTATCACTACCTTACAGCCTATAGATTACAGTTTGGTTATTATAGGACACAGGATTGTGGACATTGTATCATACCTTACAGCCTATAGATTACAGTTTGGTTATTATAGGACACAGGATTGTGGACATTGTATCATACCTTACAGCCTATAGATTGTAGTTTGGTTATTATAGGACACAGGATTGTGGACATTGTATCACTACCTTACAGCCTATAGATTACAGTTTGGTTATTATAGGACACAGGATTGTGGACATTGTATCATACCTTACAGCCTATAGATTACAGTTTGGTTATTATAGGACACAGGATTGTGGACATTGTATCATACCTTACAGCCTATAGATTACAGTTTGGTTATTATAGGACACAGGATTGTGGACATTGTATCATACCTTACAGCCTATAGATTACAGTTTGGTTCTTATAGGACACAGGATTGTGGACATTGTATCATACCTTACAGCCTATAGATTACAGTTTGGTTCTTATAGGACACAGGATTGTGGACATTGTATCATACCTTACAGCCTATAGATTACAGTTTGGTTATTATAGGACACAGGATTGTGGACATTGTATCATACCTTACAGCCTATAGATTGTAGTTTGGTTATTATAGGACACAGGGTTGTGGACATTGTATCATACCTTACAGCCTATAGATTACAGTTTGGTTACTATAGGACACAGGATTGTGGACATTGTATCATACCTTACAGCCTATAGATTACAGTTTGGTTCTTATAGGACACAGGATTGTGGACATTGTATCATACCTTACAGCCTATAGATTACAGTTTGGTTATTATAGGACACAGGGTTGTGGACATTGTATCATACCTTACAGCCTATAGATTACAGTTTGGTTCTTATAGGACACAGGATTGTGGACATTGTATCATACCTTACAGCCTATAGATTACAGTTTGGTTATTATAGGACACAGGATTGTGGACATTGTATCATACCTTACAGCCTATAGATTACAGTTTGGTTACTATAGGACACAGGATTGTGGACATTGTATCATACCTTACAGACTATAGATTACAGTTTGGTTCTTATAGGACACAGGATTGTGGACATTGTATCATACCTTACAGCCTATAGATTGTAGTTTGGTTATTATAGGGCACAGGATTGTGGACATTGTATCATACCTTACAGCCTATAGATTACAGTTTGGTTACTATAGGACACAGGATTGTGGACATTGTATCATACCTTACAGCCTATAGATTACAGTTTGGTTATTATAGGACACAGGATTGTGGACATTGTATCATACCTTACAGCCTATAGATTACAGTTTGGTTATTATAGGACACAGGATTGTGGACATTGTATCACTACCTTACTGCCTATAGATTACAGTTTGGTTATTATAGGACACAGGATTGTGGACATTGAATCATACCTTACAGCCTATAGATTACAGTTTGGTTATTATAGGACACAGGATTGTGGACATTGAATCATACCTTACAGCCTATAGATTACAGTTTGGTTATTATAGGACACAGGATTGTGGACATTGTATCATACCTTACAGCCTATAGATTACAGTTTGGTTATTATAGGACACAGGATTGTGGACATTGTATCATACCTTACAGCCTATAGATTACAGTTTGGTTATTATAGGACACAGGATTGTGGACATTGTATCATACCTTACAGCCTATAGATTGCAGTTTGGTTATTATAGGATACAGGATTGTGGACATAGAATCATACCTTACAGCCTATAGATTACAGTTTGGTTACTATAGGACACAGGATTGTGGACATTGTATCATACATTGCAGCCTATAGATTACAGTTTGGTTATTATAGGACACAGGATTGTGGACATTGTATCATACCTTACAGCCTATAGATTACAGTTTGGTTCTTATAGGACACAGGATTGTGGACATTGTATCATACCTTACAGCCTATAGATTACAGTTTGGTTATTATAGGACACAGGATTGTGGACATTGTATCATACCTTACAGCCTATAGATTACAGTTTGGTTCTTATAGGACACAGGATTGTGCACATTGTATCATACATTACAGCCTATAGATTGCAGTTTGGTTATTATAGGACACAGGATTGTGGACATTGTATCATACCTTACAGCCTATGGATTACAGTTTGGTTATTATAGGACACAGGACTGTGGACATTGTATCATACCTTACAGCCTATAGATTACAGTTTGGTTCTTATAGGACACAGGATTGTGGACATTGTATCATACCTTACAGCCTATAGATTACAGTTTGGTTATTATAGGACACAGGGTTGTGGACATTGTATCATACCTTACAGCCTATAGATTACAGTTTGGTTCTTATAGGACACAGGATTGTGGACATTGTATCATACCTTACAGCCTATAGATTACAGTTTGGTTATTATAGGACACAGGATTGTGGACATTGTATCATACATTACAGCCTATAGATTACAGTTTGGTTATTATAGGACACAGGATTGTGGACATTGTATCATACCTTACAGCCTATAGATTACAGTTTGGTTATTATAGGACACAGGATTGTGGACATTGTATCATACCTTACAGCCTATAGATTACAGTTTGGTTATTATAGGACACAGGATTGTGGACATTGTATCATACCTTACAGCCTATAGATTACAGTTTGGTTATTATAGGACACAGGATTGTGGACATTGTATCATACCTTACAGCCTATAGATTGCAGTTTGGTGATTATAGGACACAGGATTGGGGACATTGTATCATACCTTACAGCCTATAGATTACAGTTTGGTTATTATAGGACACAGGATTGTGGACATTGTATCATACCTTACAGCCTATGGATTACAGTTTGGTTATTATAGGACACAGGATTGTGGACATTGTATCATACCTTACAGCCTATAGATTACAGTTTGGTTATTATAGGACACAGGATTGTGGACATTGTATCATACCTTACAGCCTATAGATTGCAGTTTGGTTATTATAGGACACAGGATTGTGGACATTGTATCATACCTTACAGCCTATAGATTGTAGTTTGGTTCTTATAGGACACAGGATTGTGGACATTGTATCATACCTTACAGCCTATAGATTACAGTTTGGTTATTATAGGACACAGGGTTGTGGACATTGTATCATACCTTACAGCCTATAGATTACAGTTTGGTTCTTATAGGACACAGGATTGTGGACATTGTATCATACCTTACAGCCTATAGATTACAGTTTGGTTATTATAGGACACAGGATTGTGGACATTGTATCATACATTACAGCCTATGGATTACAGTTTGGTTATTATAGGACACAGGATTGTGGACATTGTATCATACCTTACAGCCTATAGATTACAGTTTGGTTATTATAGGACACAGGATTGTGGACATTGTATCATACCTTACAGCCTATAGATTACAGTTTGGTTATTATAGGACACAGGATTGTGGACATTGTATCATACATTACAGCCTATAGATTACAGTTTGGTTATTATAGGACACAGGGTTGTGGACATTGTATCATACCTTACAGCCTATAGATTACAGTTTGGTTATTATAGGACACAGGATTGTGGACATTGTATCATACCTTACAGCCTATAGATTGCAGTTTGGTTATTATAGGACACAGGATTGTGGACATTGTATCATACCTTACAGCCTATGGATTACAGTTTGGTTATTATAGGACACAGGATTGTGGACATTGTATCATACATTACAGCCTATAGATTACATTTTGGTTATTATAGGACACAGGATTGTGGACATTGTATCATACATTACAGCCTATAGATTACAGTTTGGTTATTATAGGACACAGGATTGTGGACATTGTATCATACATTACAGCCTATAGATTACAGTTTGGTTATTATAGGACACAGGATTGTGGACATTGTATCATACCTTACAGCCTATAGATTACAGTTTGGTTCTTATAGGACACAGGATTGTGGACATTGTATCATACCTTACAGCCTATAGATTACAGTTTGGTTCTTATAGGACACAGGATTGTGGACATTGTATCATACCTTACAGCCTATGGATTACAGTTTGGTTATTATAGGACACAGGATTGTGGACATTGTATCATACCTTACAGCCTATAGATTACAGTTTGGTTATTATAGGACACAGGATTGTGGACATTGTATCATACATTGCAGCCTATAGATTACAGTTTGGTTATTATAGGACACAGGATTGTGGACATTGTATCATACCTTACAGACTATAGATTACAGTTTGGTTATTATAGGACACAGGATTGTGGACATTGTATCATACCTTACAGCCTATAGATTACAGTTTGGTTATTATAGGACACAGGATTGTGGACATTGTATCATACCTTACAGCCTATAGATTACAGTTTGGTTATTATAGGACACAGGACTGTGGACATTGTATCATACCTTACAGCCTATAGATTACAGTTTGGTTATTATAGGACACAGGATTGTGGACATTGAATCATACCTTACAGCCTAAAGATTACAGTTTGGTTATTATAGGACACAGGATTGTGGACATTGAATCATACCTTACAGCCTATAGATTACAGTTTGGTTATTATAGGACACAGGATTGTGGACATTGTATCATACCTTACAGCCTATAGATTACAGTTTGGTTATTATAGGACACAGGATTGTGGACATTGTATCATACCTTACAGCCTATAGATTACAGTTTGGTTATTATAGGACACAGGATTGTGGACATTGTATCATACCTTACAGCCTATAGATTGCAGTTTGGTTATTATAGGACACAGGATTGGGGACATTGTATCATACCTTACAGCCTATAGATTACAGTTTGGTTATTATAGGACACAGGATTGTGGACATAGAATCATACCTTACAGCCTATAGATTGCAGTTTGGTTATTATAGGACACAGGATTGTGGACATTGTATCATACCTTACAGCCTAAAGATTACAGTTTGGTTATTATAGGACACAGGACTGTGGACATTGAATCATAACTTACAGCCTATAGATTACAGTTTGGTTATTATAGGACACAGGACTGTGGACATTGAATCATAACTTACAGCCTATAGATTACAGTTTGGTTATTATAGGACACAGGATTGTGGACATTGTATCATACCTTACAGCCTATAGATTACAGTTTGGTTATTATAGGACACAGGATTGTGGACATTGTATCATACATTACAGACTATAGATTGCAGTTTGGTTATTATAGGACACAGGATTGTGGACATTGTATCATACCTTACAGCCTATAGATTACAGTTTGGTTATTATAGGACACAGGATTGTGGACATTGTATCATACCTTACAGCCTATAGATTACAGTTTGGTTATTATAGGACACAGGATTGTGGACATTGTATCATACCTTACAGCCTATAGATTGCAGTTTGGTTATTATAGGACACAGGATTGGGGACATTGTATCATACCTTATAGCCTATAGATTACAGTTTGGTTATTATAGGACACAGGACTGTGGACATTGAATCATACCTTACAGCCTAAAGATTACAGTTTGGTTATTATAGGACACAGGACTGTGGACATTGAATCATACCTTACAGCCTATAGATTGCAGTTTGGTTATTATAGGACACAGGATTGTGGACATTGCATCATACCTTACAGCCTATAGATTGCAGTTTGGTTATTATAGGACACAGGATTGTGGACATTGTATCATACCTTACAGCCTATAGATTGCAGTTTGGTTATTATAGGACACAGGATTGGGGACATTGTATCATACCTTACAGCCTATAGATTACAGTTTGGTTATTATAGGACACAGGACTGTGGACATTGAATCATACCTTACAGCCTATAGATTGCAGTTTGGTTATTATAGGACACAGGATTGTGGACATTGTATCATACCTTACAGCCTATAGATTACAGTTTGGTTATTATAGGACACAGGATTGTGGACATTGTATCATACCTTACAGCCTATAGATTACAGTTTGGTTATTATAGGACACAGGATTGTGGACATTGTATCATACCTTACAGCCTATAGATTACAGTTTGGTTATTATAGGACACAGGATTGTGGACATTGTATCATACCTTACAGCCTATAGATTACAGTTTGGTTATTATAGGACACAGGATTGTAGACATTGTATCATACCTTACAGCCTATAGATTACAGTTTGGTTATTATAGGACACAGGATTGTGCACATTGTATCATACATTACAGCCTATAGATTGCAGTTTGGTTATTATAGGACACAGGATTGTGGACATTGTATCATACCTTACAGCCTATGGATTACAGTTTGGTTATTATAGGACACAGGATTGTGGACATTGTATCATACCTTACAGCCTATAGATTACAGTTTGGTTATTATAGGACACAGGATTGTAGACATTGTATCATACCTTACAGCCTATAGATTACAGTTTGGTTATTATAGGACACAGGACTGTGGACATTGTATCATACCTTACAGCCTATAGATTACAGTTTGGTTATTATAGGACACAGGATTGTGGACATTGTATCATACCTTACAGCCTATAGATTGTAGTTTGGTTATTATAGGACACAGGATTGTGCACATAGTATCACTACCTTACAGCCTATAGATTACAGTTTGGTTATTATAGGACACAGGATTGTGGACATTGTATCATACCTTACAGCCTATAGATTGCAGTTTGGTTATTATAGGACACAGGATTGTGGACATTGTATCATACCTTACAGCCTATAGATTACAGTTTGGTTATTATAGGACACAGGATTGTGGACATTGTATCATACCTTACAGCCTATAGATTACAGTTTGGTAATTATAGGACACAGGATTGTGGACATTGAATCATACCTTACAGCCTATAGATTACAGTTTGGTTATTATAGGACACAGGATTGTGGACATTGTATCATACCTTACAGCCTATAGATTGCAGTTTGGTTATTATAGGACACAGGATTGTGGACATTGTATCATACCTTACAGCCTATAGATTACAGTTTGGTTATTATAGGACACAGGATTGTGGACATTGTATCATACCTTACAGCCTATAGATTACAGTTTGGTTATTATAGGACACAGGATTGTGGACATTGAATCATACCTTACAGCCTATAGATTACAGTTTGGTTATTATAGGACACAGGATTGTGGACATTGTATCATACCTTACAGACTATAGATTACAGTTTGGTAATTATAGGACACAGGATTGTGGACATTGAATCATACCTTACAGCCTATAGATTACAGTTTGGTTATTATAGGACACAGGATTGTGGACATTGTATCATACCTTACAGCCTATAGATTACAGTTTGGTTATTATAGGACACAGGATTGTGGACATTGTATCATACCTTACAGCCTATAGATTACAGTTTGGTTATTATAGGACACAGGATTGTGGACATTGTATCATACCTTACAGCCTATAGATTGTAGTTTGGTTATTATAGGACACAGGACTGTGGACATTGTATCATACCTTACAGCCTATGGATTGTAGTTTGGTTATTATAGGACACAGGATTGTGGACATTGTATCATACATTACAGCCTATAGATTACAGTTTGGTTATTATAGGACACAGGATTGTGCACATTGTATCATACATTGCAGCCTATAGATTGCAGTTTGGTTATTATAGGACACAGGACTGTGGACATTGTATCATACCTTACAGCCTATAGATTACAGTTTGGTTATTATAGGACACAGGATTGTGGACATTGTATCATACCTTACAGCCTATAGATTACAGTTTGGTTATTATAGGACACAGGATTGTGGACATAGAATCATACCTTACAGCCTATAGATTACAGTTTGGTTATTATAGGACACAGGATTGTGGACATTGTATCATAACTTACAGCCTATAGATTACAGTTTGGTTATTATAGGACACAGGATTGTGGACATTGTATCATACCTTACAGCCTATAGATTACAGTTTGGTTATTATAGGACACAGGATTGTGGACATTGTATCATACCTTACAGCCTATAGATTACAGTTTGGTTATTATAGGACACAGGATTGGGGACATTGTATCATACCTTACAGCCTATAGATTACAGTTTGGTTATTATAGGACACAGGATTGTAGACATTGCATCATACCTTACAGCCTATAGATTACAGTTTGGTTATTATAGGACACAGGATTGTGGACATTGTATCATACCTTACAGCCTATAGATTACAGTTTGGTTATTATAGGACACAGGATTGTGGACATAGAATCATACCTTACAGCCTATAGATTACAGTTTGGTTATTATAGGACACAGGATTGTGGACATTGTATCATACCTTACAGCCTAAAGATTACAGTTTGGTTATTATAGGACACAGGATTGTGGACATTGTATCATAACTTACAGCCTACAGATTACAGTTTGGTTATTATAGGACACAGGATTGTGGACATTGTATCATACCTTACAGCCTATAGATTACAGTTTGGTTATTATAGGACACAGGATTGTGGACATTGTATCATACCTTACAGCCTATAGATTGCAGTTTGGTTATTATAGGACACAGGATTGTGGACATTGTATCATACCTTACAGCCTATAGATTACAGTTTGGTTATTATAGGACACAGGATTGTGGACATTGTATCATACCTTACAGCCTATAGATTACAGTTTGGTTATTATAGGACACAGGATTGTGGACATTGTATCATACATTACAGCCTATAGATTACAGTTTGGTTCTTATAGGACACAGGATTGTGGACATTGCATCATACCTTACAGCCTATAGATTACAGTTTGGTTATTATAGGACACGGGATTGTGGACGTTGTATCATACATTACAGCCTATAGATTACAGTTTGGTTATTATAGGACACAGGATTGTGGACATTGTATCATACCTTACAGCCTATAGATTACAGTTTGGTTATTATAGGACACAGGATTGTGGACATTGTATCACTACCTTACAGCCTATAGATTACAGTTTGGTTATTATAGGACACAGGATTGTAGACATTGTATCATACCTTACAGCCTATAGATTACAGTTTGGTTATTATAGGACACAGGATTGTGGACATTGAATCATACCTTACAGCCTATAGATTACAGTTTGGTTATTATAGGACACAGGATTGTGGACATTGTATCATACCTTACAGCCTATAGATTACAGTTTGGTTATTATAGGACACAGGATTGTGGACATTGTATCATACCTTACAGCCTATAGATTACAGTTTGGTTATTATAGGACACAGGGTTGTGGACATTGTATCATACCTTACAGCCTATAGATTACAGTTTGGTTATTATAGGACACAGGGTTGTGGACATTGTATCATACCTTACAGCCTATAGATTACAGTTTGGTTATTATAGGACACAGGATTGTGGACATTGTATCATACCTTACAGCCTATAGATTACAGTTTGGTTATTATAGGACACAGGATTGTGGACATTGTATCATACCTTACAGCCTATAGATTACAGTTTGGTTATTATAGGACACAGGATTGTGGACATTGTATCATACCTTACAGCCTATAGATTGTAGTTTGGTTATTATAGGACACAGGATTGTGGACATTGTATCATACCTTACAGCCTATAGATTACAGTTTGGTTATTATAGGACACAGGATTGTAGACATTGTATCATACCTTACAGCCTATAGATTACATTTTGGTTATTATAGGACACAGGATTGTGGACATTGTATCATACCTTACAGCCTATAGATTACAGTTTGGTTATTATAGGACACAGAACTGTGGACATTGTATCATACCTTACAGCCTATAGATTACAGTTTGGTTATTATAGGACACAGGATTGTGGACATTGTATCACTACCTTACAGCCTATAGATTACAGTTTGGTTATTATAGGACACAGGATTGTGGACATTGCATCATACCTTACAGCCTATAGATTACAGTTTGGTTATTATAGGACACAGGATTGTGGACATTGTATCATACCTTACAGCCTATAGATTACAGTTTGGTTATTATAGGACACAGGATTGTGGACATTGTATCATACCTTACAGCCTATAGATTACAGTTTGGTTATTATAGGACACAGGATTGTGGACATTGTATCATACCTTACAGCCTATAGATTACAGTTTGGTTATTATAGGACACAGGATTGTGGACATTGTATCATACCTTACAGACTATAGATTACAGTTTGGTTATTATAGGACACAGGATTGTAGACATTGTATCATACCTTACAGCCTATAGATTACAGTTTGGTTCTTATAGGACACAGGATTGTGGACATAGAATCATACCTTACAGCCTATAGATTACAGTTTGGTTATTATAGGACACAGGATTGTGGACATTGTATCATACCTTACAGCCTATAGATTGCAGTTTGGTTATTATAGGACACAGGATTGTGGACATTGTATCATACCTTACAGCCTATAGATTACAGTTTGGTTATTATAGGACACGGGATTGTGGACATTGTATCATACCTTACAGCCTATAGATTACAGTTTGGTTATTATAGGACACAGGATTGTGGACATTGTATCATACCTTACAGCCTATAGATTGCAGTTTGGTTATTATAGGACACAGGATTGTGGACATTGTATCATACCTTACAGCCTATAGATTACAGTTTGGTTATTATAGGACACAGGATTGTGGACATTGTATCATACCTTACAGCCTATAGATTACAGTTTGGTTATTATAGGACACAGGATTGTGGACATTGTATCATACCTTACAGCCTATAGATTACAGTTTGGTTATTATAGGACACAGGATTGTGGACATTGTATCATACCTTACAGCCTATAGATTACAGTTTGGTTATTATAGGACACAGGATTGTGGACATTGTATCATACCTTACAGCCTATAGATTGCAGTTTGGTTATTATAGGACACAGGATTGTGGACATTGTATCATACCTTACAGCCTATAGATTACAGTTTGGTTATTATAGGACACAGGATTGTGGACATTGTATCATACCTTACAGCCTATAGATTACAGTTTGGTTATTATAGGACACAGGATTGTGGACATTGTATCATACCTTACAGCCTATAGATTACAGTTTGGTTATTATAGGACACAGGATTGTGGACATTGTATCATACCTTACAGCCTATAGATTGCAGTTTGGTTATTATAGGACACAGGATTGTGGACATTGTATCATACCTTACAGCCTATAGATTACAGTTTGGTTATTATAGGACACAGGATTGTGGACATTGTATCATACCTTACAGCCTATAGATTACAGTTTGGTTATTATAGGACACAGGATTGTGGACATTGTATCATACCTTACAGCCTATAGATTACAGTTTGGTTATTATAGGACACAGGATTGTGGACATTGTATCATACCTTACAGCCTATAGATTACAGTTTGGTTATTATAGGACACAGGATTGTGGACATTGTATCATACCTTACAGCCTATAGATTGCAGTTTGGTTATTATAGGACACAGGATTGTGGACATTGTATCATACCTTACAGCCTATAGATTACAGTTTGGTTATTATAGGACACAGGGTTGTGGACATTGTATCACTACCTTACAGCCTATAGATTACAGTTTGGTTATTATAGGACACAGGATTGTAGACATTGTATCATACCTTACAGCCTATAGATTGCAGTTTGGTTATTATAGGACACAGGATTGTGGACATTGTATCATACATTACAGCCTATAGATTACAGTTTGGTTATTATAGGACACAGGATTGTGGACATTGTATCATACATTACAGCCTATGGATATCAGTTTGGTTATTATAGGACACAGGGTTTTGGACACAGGAACTTATTGCCCATAGATTGCTGGTTGACTATAGGTCACATGCCCGTAAACACTATGATCTAAGTGAAAGTGCGAAGCCAACCTTACAGTACAGGGAAATTGTATGGCATCAGTTTCTTTACAAAAGTCCATAAAAACATTACAACTATCAAATAATACATGTATAGTTTCCTTACAAGTTACATTAGTTTTATTTTTTTGCTTTGGCCTTACATAAAAAGCTGTATTCAGACAAGGCAAAACCCCAAAGTTTTTCTGGCAGATGTATGCAGAGTCTGGGGTCGCCTGGTTTAAGTATTTACTAGAGAGACCCCATAGTGTTTACTGATGTCTTACATGCCAGTGCCTATGGCATGCCACAGTTCAGGGTGTGGCTGGAGTTTCTGGACATTTTATTTGAAGTCAGATAGCTTATCAGAGTTTTGGATTCCCTCCTTTACACGCAGCTGCAAAGCTGGAAAAGTATGTGACTGCCAAACAGGTTTCGCTTAACCTTCCCTGAACATGGCCAGTTTCCAAAGGTATCCAGCGGCAGGAGAAGGAGGCGGACAGGCCCAGTGGTGAGGGGGACCCGTCTCCCGTGTGAGGTTGGGACTGTGTTGACCGGAGTAAATACATTTTTTTTTTATAGGAAAAATGAGGACTAGATGGGGAGGCCGATTCATCAATAGCGCCAGGTAGCGACAGATGAGCGACTGTAGCGTGATTTTTTCAGTGCCAGCCAGTATTCGCTGTGCTTGGCCGGCATTAGCTTGATGACAGCGACTCAGTCGGTGTGCGGTAATGTTGAATACGGGCTGGGGGGTCGCTGTTTCACAGGTCCAGCGTTGTATGTGAGCGCCTGACAACGAATGGCCAGAGCGAACGGCTAGCTTCATATTCATTAACAAATCACGCTCCGAATGTGCTGTCGCTGTCCATTCCTTGTTTAACCCTTTTGTTGCCAAGCACGTAACACCTACGTGCTGGCTTGGCTGGGCCTTAAGTGCCAAGCCCGTAGGTGTTACGTGCTTGACTTTGATCGCTTCTAGTTTAAAAAATAAAAATAAAAAATACTCACCTGACCCCTTGTTGGATCCGGCCGGGTCTCCTCTTTAATTTGGTGCCATCCGATCCCCCGTGGGGGGTCGGATGGCTCCAGGAGAGCCCCCGGAATAGGCCGCCCCCCCCCCCCGCTTCTGCAGCAGCAGCTGCTAACTGTAAAAAAAAAAAAAAAAATAAAAATGACATTCACTTACCTCCATGTGCGCTGGCTCCCGCTGTCCCTCCTCTTCACCTGGGGGGCCTCCGATCCCCCCCCAGGACTTACCGATCTTCAGGAGGGAGCCTGGGAGGCTCTCTCCTCTCTTCTTCAAGATGGCGACCGCCATCTTGCCTCTAAGCCCCGCCCCCTTGGGGGCGGGGCTTATGACGTCATCCCGGTCCCGATCACCGGCTTCAGCTTTCTCAGCTTCTCAGATGCCGGTGATCGGTGCCCTGGAAGGAGGTGACAGGAGATCCTCTGATCTCCTGCCTTCTCCTTCTCTGGATGCCGATCACAGGCATCTGTCAGCTGAGCGGCGAGGGACAAGAGCTTGCAATCGAAGGTAAGTACAGTAAAAAAAAATTATTTTTTTTTAATAAAATACTTTTTTTTATTGTGTGGTGTTTTTTTTTTTACAGTTAACCCTTTGTGAGCTGGTAAGGGGTCCATGAGACCCCTTATACCAGTTCACATGGCTGGGGGGGTGGCATTGCCATTAACCCCCGCACCCCCATTACCTGCCTCCCCAAAGGCCAGGGGGGGGCAGAAGAGCCCGGGCCCACATAGGCTATGTGGGCTCGTAGGCTGCAGGGTGGGGGGGCCACCAAAGCTGGCCCCCCCACTCTGTGCCTACAAGCCCCCATAGCTGGTCCCGGGCTGGTTACTTTGGGTAAGGGGGACCCCACGTCATTTTTTTTTTTGGATTTTTAAGGGTTTTTAACCCTTAAAAATCCAAAAAAAAATGGGGTCTCCCTCCCCGGGAAGGGGGACCCTATGTCATTTTTTTTTTTAATTAACCATTTGTCATCCAGCAGCTATAAAAGACTTCTGGGCAGGAAAGGGTGTCTACCTATACATATGTGGTATCGCTGTAAGCGGGAGAAATTGGGGTTTCTCACGCAATAAGATTTTATTGACAAACTTACATTTTTTATTACAAAAAAACTCTACAAATTGTAAAAAAATATATTTTTTTTATTTTTTTTCACACATTTCACCCAAAAATGTTGAGAATACACCTAAAAAACACAAACAAGACATTTCATGTTAAAGCCCAGACTCTGTTGAAAAAAACAATATATAATTTTCCTGGGAAATCCCTGGAAATCCCTTCGAAAATGACAGTTGAACATGTGTAGCGCAAAACAGTCAAACTCAGTCTGGCAACAGGGAGTGGCAAATGCTGCAGGTAGGCTGGCAGCGAAAGGGTTAAACCCCAGAGCGCTGGCGGCGATCTGTATTAACTAGTTTTTAACCCCTAAACAACCATATTTTTTGAATGTAACATTATACATGTTTTTAGAATCATTTTGTTATATGAATACATTAATCTCAGACCTGTTAGATCAATTCTGCACATATTTTTTTTTTTTTTTTTTTTTACTTAAAAATAAATCCTAACATTGCAGAAGTGGTCTCCGATTTTTTGACATTAAAAAAATTAAAAAAAAAATTATTACCAATTAATCATGAATTATTATAGATTGCTCCATTGAAATGCATTGGACATCGCCAGGGAGCGACAGCTCATACCTGGCGCTGTGAGGGAATTTGCAGCGGCGCTGTTCGGTCCAGGCGGCTTCATGATGAATGCCGCGCTAGCCGTCGCTCTCGCCGGCGCTAGCCTCATTTTGCTTGATAAATGCGTCATTGTGACCGCCGCCGGGCGTACTTGAGTCGGTAGTCGCCGTTAGCTGCCGCTACCTGGCGCTCGTCGGACACTACCTGGCGCTATCGCTTGATGAATAAGGGCCTAAGTCTAGCTGATGTGTCCTATGCTTTAATCTCAATGGGCCTTTTACACAGTCTGAACCCTTGTCACACTTTTGTTGCTTGGATGTATATCCCTGTCACTTGCCACTTTTTCTTCTCTAAGACCAAGTTACAAGTGTAAGCATGACTAGAAAGAGTCTTTCATTATATCTTTAAAGTGCCTGGCCTGCTGCTGTGTGCTGCTGACCCTGCACCCCCACCCCCATCCCTTCGTCTCCAGTTTGCTATATTTACAGCTGCTGCTGCAATTTGAGCTATACATTGGGGGGGGGGGACCTTGTGCCACCTCTGCAGTGGGATTAGCCAGTGATTTTTTTCCCGCTGTAGCCACGACCACCCTGCAAATTGGAGATCGCCACTCTCCAATTTTGTGGGTAATATGACAAGCCCACTGTTGACATGCCCCAGGCTCCCTCTAGTCTTAGGCGCACTTCCATCCCCAGCCTATTTGAGCTGTATTCACGAAGGGGGATGCAACCTTGAATATGGCGTGGGAACCCCGGGAAAGGTGAGTTTTGTGGGCAATCCCCAGGGTTTTCACACAGTGGGGCATCCCAAATCGGTTATGGCTGCAGTTATTGGTTGGCCACATGTACAGGTCTGTTTGCATGTAGCAAGAAATCATTTATTAAAATGTAAGTGAATTCTTTCTACACATGTAATACATCAGCAAGTCCTTATTTATCCACTGACCAACAAGCTTACCCTCTCCTGGCACTGAGACAGGACATGGGGGGGGGGGGTTACAAAGAAAAAAAAAACCTTACCCCCCCCTGAGGTCCAGCAACGTTCTTCGGGTGCTCCCAGTCCCGGACGCCGCCATGTTGACAAAGAGAATACACGCACAGAGACGGGGGATGCCGATTTGTGTCTTTCTGTGGGACAGGCGCACAGAAACGAGAGAGCGGCGCTGGACCGTGTGCGAGGTAATGTTTTTCTTTTGTAACCTCCCTCTGATCCAGGAGAGCCAAGAAACAGTGGCAGGGCGGGGGGGTTGACATGGGGAGAGCAGAAAGCAGACTTAAAGTTGGCCAAAATCCATCTCGGAGTCTATGAGGCTCCAGGGCAGGCTTAACCCCCCCCCCCCCCCCGCTATGTGAAACCCCTCAGTGCACCCAGTAAACTCACCTTTCCCCCGAGCCTATGGCACATGCGCGGCCCACATCACTCAACTCCCTTTTTGGCTCTAGAGGGAGAAGCTGATTAGAGGAGTGACCGAGCCGTGGGCTTGAGTAGGTGAGTAAGCTTGACGTTCTGGGGGTTTCACACAGCGGGGTAGCCCAAACCGGGGTGTCCCAAGGGAAGGACTAAAGTCCCAGGTAGTGAAAATCTCGAGTTTTGGTCCACATTAACTTTTGCCTGGCATGCCCTGGGATGGATAAAATTTGAAAGCAGAGCCAATATATACATTTTGAGCTAACTACCTAGCCGGTTAATGAAGAAATATGGGGTATATACTGCTCACATGCAAATGTTTTCCTCTGATATAGACAACAGACACAGAGCCCTGCGAGCAAGATGCCCTGCAACCAGGACGTAATATTGTAGCGGCCGGCTATGCCCTCTATGGAAGCGCAACTCTTGTGGCGCTCTCTACTGGTCAAGGAGTGGATTGCTTCATGCTGGATCCCGTAAGTATGAGACCAGTTTCTGAGCATCACTGGTCAAACCATAGCAGGAATATCTATTTATGAGCACTCCTGGAAGCTAAAATCTGATTGGTTGCTTGACTGCTTTCTGTTTTCATGAGATTATTTTGTATCTTCTGATAATGGATAGGGACTAGTGTTGAAATGAAATCGCAATGGTGATCACAATGCGTGGGTAGTAACATGCGACTTTTATTTTTCAGGCCCTAGGAGAATTCGTCTTAGTTGACAAAAATGTTAAAATAAAAAATAAGGGAAAGATTTACAGTCTAAATGAAGGATATGCCAAATACTTTGATCCAGCAATCACAGAATACCTGCAGAACAAGAAGTTTCCTCCGGTAGGTTTACTCATTCTTGCTGATCCATGTGCCCATGAGGGGACTCATGGGAAGGGAAACAGGGATGCCATTCTGATTCATTTACCCGATTTCTGGCTTTCTATTTAGCTTACCTCAGGTGGCATCTCAAGGCAGGATGTCTATTAGAGAGGCTGATTGTTGGAATTAAAATCTTTTTAGATCCTGCAAAAGACAAGAAAATAATCCACCTACGCTGTCATGTAACCAGTAAGTCTAGACTCTAGGCTGTAAAGTGATCAAAAGAACTGCAGCTAGAGCTGCCAACAGGAAGTACTATGCATGGGAAATCAAAATCTGGATCTGAATCTTTATTGTTCTCAAAAAACAAGGATTTTTTTAGCAGGTAGGCTAATTACATGTGGGTGTAGAAAGGGAAGAGCTTCAAAGGGAAGAACAACAAGTATTGGAATCAGGTGGATTCCTTAGTGGCCCAACTGTTTTACACTAAGTCGGTTATAGGTGAGGGTTCTAGAAATGGGAAGAGGGTCAAGGGCCATTCCTAGAAGTGGGTAGGATGCATTGAAGCAGTGGATCCTGCCAAGGCACCACTTTGAGGAGTCCTGGACCAGGAAAGTAGTAATGAGATAGTCCAGTTGCACCCAGAAGCACCCAGAAGCAGATTCTACCTACAAGGCAGCCATTCCAATGCACCCAGAAGCAGATTCTACCTACAAGGCAGCCATTCCAATGCACCCAGAAGCAGATTCTACCTACAAGGCAGCCATTCCAATGCATCACCGAACTCCTGGTGTATAAAATTGATAGGAAGAGAGTTGAATTGGAAGTCAAGTCACCCCCCACGCGGTGCTCAGCTGGGTTTGACCATCTTTTACCCCGCCATTTAGCAGCAGCAGGACTGGCCAGCTGGACACTCAACCATGGGTTGGGCACAGCTCAGAACATAGAAACGCTGCTCCTGGCGGGGGAGCGGGCATGCAGCCCTGGTAAGTTAAGAGCAATTTTTTTACATTTTTAATACCTAAATCCAAGTGGGAAGCAGCACTAACTGTACTTCTGTCTAAGTAGTTTAGGGAACCAGAAATTCTTGTATTAGGCAAGAGGATAGCGTACACCCTTACACTGATCATATCCTTGGTGACTTAGGATAATTTGACAACAGATGATACCATATAATATAGTAGGCATTTAAAAGCCAATACAGTCACCGGATATAAGAAGTGACAATAAAGATTTCCTTTGAGCTCACAGTCAGCATTTCTTTTTTCCAACCAATGAGGTAGTAGTAGTGCCTACTGTATATGCATTGAGTGGGCTGTGGGTTTGAATGGGCTAGAGGGATGGGTTACAGCAGTGGTTCTCAACCTTTCTAATGCCGTGACCCTGCAATACAGTTCCTCATGTTGCGGTGACCCCAAACCAAAAAATAATTTTGGTGGATACTTCAAAACTGTAATTTTGCTACAGTTATGGTTCGGAATGTAAATACCTGATATGCATTATGTATTCTCATTGCTACAAATCAAACATAATTTAAACATAGTGATTAATCACAAAAGCTATATTTATTTTGTGACTAATAATATTTATTTTATTACTAATTCCAATAAATTACATTTCACCATGACATAGCATGTGTCGGAAACTGTAATTTCTCTGCCTCTTATTGAAATTAATAGGAGGCTGCGGCGGATTGTGTGGTAACTCGAGATTCTCGGGATCTCTCTTCCACAAAATCCGCCGCACTTACAATGAAATCAATAGGAGGCAGATTCAATGCCGGAAACCTCTGATTTCAGCAGTTTCCTCATTCAGAATATGGGAAAATAGTGGGAGATATCGGAGATAATTATAAATTGGGGAACAGTGTGAACTACATCTTATAGTGGTCTCTTATATTATAAGACCAATGTAGTTCACACTGTGTAAATGTATGGTGCTTTGTGTAAGTGTAAGCTGCTTTGTGTACTGTGTAATGATTGCACACAAAGCACCTTACACTTACACAGTATTGTGTGTATGGTGTGTGTACTGTTTTTACATTATTAACCTTTTTTACACCAGCAGGCTGTCTCGCAGGCTCTCTTGCCTCTCCGCCTCCTAGGCTTCTGTCCTCCGGCGCTTGTGCGTCCACCCACTGATGTCAGCAAGCGCCGGACACACGTAATGCGCTGCTATGGACTGTGGAGCGTTCCCCTCGCCCCTTAGGCCCCAGATGGATGATGCAATCACGTCTGCGCATGCGCGCAGGCATTCGGTTTGGAACGCACATCAATAACGGCATGCGTTCCAGCTGAATAGCGCTGCTGCAGAGGGTAACGCGACTTCTCAGAGGCTAAAGCCACCAGAAATATATATTTTCCGATGGCTTTAGGCGACCCCTGTGTTTTGTTCGTTCGACGCCCGCCGGGGTCCCGACCCACAGGTTGAGAACCGCTGGGTTACAGGAAGGTGTAGATGGTGATAAGAGTGGTACATAGTGTTGTATAAGAGGTTCCTAAAAGTATTATATAATGGAGCCCCTTGACAGCATTGGTGTGTTGTGGGTATCTGCCACCATTCATTTGTGTAGGGGCAACACATTGTAGGGAGTGCAATATGTTCGCTAGTTAAACTGCTGAGTGACATGTATGGGCTGCCACTGACTTTTTTGCCCACAAGTCTACTTCCTAATTATTGCATAACATTTCCATATTTATTCCCTGCTACGTGTGTATAAGGGGAACCCCCTAGCACAGTTTATCTGTGTTTAGTCAGGCTCTCTGCCAGACATGCTTCTGTTTGATGATACATTTTGATTGTAGAGCCTGTGTCTACACAAAAATGAAAATGAAAACTTGACTAAGCACTTTTTAATTCTTCACAAATATTTTGTAGCTCTGTATGACCTATTTCCTATCCAAAACAAATAAGGTTCTTCTCATTGGCCTGCTGGATTTTGGGTTCAGTTTTCATTTTTTTTAAAAGTCTAATACAAGTTAGGCAAAACTACTCTTTTAAGCAACTCCTGGAAAATCTGGAAATATAACAACCCTCAAATGCTTCTGCATTATCTCATCCATCTCATTCCCGGGCTCCAGAAACATTTTGAGAGTATTATTGTACCCAGGGGAGGGTCCAGGGGGTGGGGAAGCAGGAGCTGTCAGAACGCTGCAGGCTGGATCTGGATTGAGATATTCTTCAATACTTAGCTTTGTCAAAAGTGTTGGTGGGGGGGTTATTGTCTAACTAGAAAACAGGAGAGAATACTGTTTACAAGATTGTGTGTTTTTGATTGGGTCCTGTGGCTTCTCTTTCAAATAAATTTGGGACCACCATTGAGTTACATTAGAAATGTGTGTTTCTCCCAGCCCAAATAGTTCTCCTTAAAATGAAAGCCTATTGGGAATGGAAGGTCCGCCCCCCGGCCCTTCCCTCAATTTTGAGGCAAAATGAGTCGTTAAAAAAACACATTAACTCCTCCCTGTAGTCTAGTGCTTTCTAGCAGCGTTTCCAGTCATGGGCACAGCCATCTTGAACCGGGAAGCATTCCCCAATCTGCACACACAACCACCCATTAACTGGAATGTGGGCCTGGGCAAGAGCATGGGATGCCGCTCTGTGATGCCTCACTGTAGCCACTGCCTGAATCACTGAGGACAATGCTGGATGCAGAGAGTATAAAAGTTTTTTTTTTTAACAACCCCCCATCCTGCCTAGGTACTGGGGTGGACCTTAAAAAACACTAGAACTCCACTTTAAACCCCCTGCATTGGCCTAGTCTTTTCCTTCCTATGCTGCTTTCATGCTACTTAGACTAGGTCCCTCACTAAGGGTGCCCTGGGATGGAACGATTAGCTCAGTTCAGTGAGATCACCCTCCATTTTTCTTTACTCTGTTTACACCTGTTTCTGTGTTTATTCTTCTCTTAATTTCTCTGGATCAAGAACCCTTCTATGGAACACCCTGAAATGGAAATAGCTCTGGCTGCTGCTAGGAAGCCAATAGTTCAGGGGAATCCACTAGCCATTCTTTCTCCTAACATTCTAGGTCTGCAACCCCCCCCCCCCCCCCCCCCAATGTTCTTCTACAAGTGAGATCTAAGTCAGCCAGTCAGAAATTTATACAAGGGCCTTCCAAGTTGTGTCCAACCTGGTAAAATACTATTTTTTACCAAATGGGTGTTGTTCCTGGCCCAGGGAGGTCCATCTGGCAAATCGAGCGATGTGATTGGTCGCTGTAGTCATGCAGTTGCCAGTGACTGGATACCAGGTTTACAGAGTTCACACTGCAGTGATGCACTTTGGTTGCAGGGCAATCACAAGTAAGCCTTTGCTCCCTGCAGCGATTTTACTTTATTGACAGGCAATTGCGATTTCAAAATGCAATATCAATTTATGTGCAGTGTAGCAAGCTTAGAACAAGGGTTTCTTGAGTATCTGACAAATATAAAACAAAGTATTGTGCGCTTGAGTTTAACAGCCCTATACTCCCCTTCATTCATCCACAACAACTAGCAAGGTGTCTTGGAGATTGTCTACCGCGACAGGGTTGATTCAGAGTCCATTTCTCATCTTTTTTTGGAGGTCTTGCTACCAAACCAAAAATCACGCAAAAATGAAAACATTTAACACAAAAATTCTCGCAGAATAAAAGGCTCTGCTGAATTAGACGAGGGGGAAAAATGGACAAGAGAGGAAATTTTCACACAATAAAATGACGAGAAATGGGCTCTGGATCAACCCTGATGTGCTGGTGCCCCTTTAGCATCTACTATAGAAGCAATGCTGAATCTTTTATTGTGATGATAGCTATATATCTGGGTATCTTCATAGAATGCAAATACAGTGTATCTTGTTAATTTGCCAGGTTAGGGTATATAATCTGATCTTTGTGTTTTTTAGGATGGCAGTGCTCCATACAGTTCCAGATACGTTGGCTCCATGGTTGCAGATGTTCACAGAACCCTCATATATGGTGGAATTTTCATGTATCCAGCCAATGAAAAGAGTCCTAAAGGAAAGGTAACACACCAAGTTTCAGAAAAGCTTGGTAAACTATTTCTACAAATGTCCAATAGTAAATTATAAGGGTCCTTTCCAGGGTGAGATCATTATCTCTTCTTAGCAGCTGCAAGAAAACTATCTCACTTGGTATGAAAGGCGGTCATGGTGGCCCACTAGCTTCTCGAGGCCATGTCTAGCCTCTTTAGCCAACAGAAAGGCTCACAGGAGTGGACGTGGCAGAGCAAAACACTCATCAGCAATTGCAAGACTGGCAGGGTAACAATTTGCAGTACACAATACAAATGAGGTGCCCATCACTTTCTAATAAGCTCATTTCAATGTATGTTTAGGGGTTTCTTTTATGCTCTAGTAATATATTGCAAAAGTTAATATAAGAAAGCTCTATAGCAGTAATCTAACAGTTACACAAGAAGTATGGTAACAAAGGGATTACATTGTAGCTTCTGATGTGTTGGAGTTATTTATTATTGTATAGTTCATGTGAATGACTGTAGCAAATATAAGCATGTTGCGTTTTTCATGAGCTAAACTTTGCCGTGGAAGTAAGTTGCTTATCATCACTGCTGACCATGCACATTCCTGAAAGGTGATGAGCAAGACAGGAACCCACCCTTGATTGTGTCCTGTTTGGGATATCTAAAACAAGATCTCCATTGATGTCCCAACTTGTAGGCATTGGACACTAAGCAAGCATGATCTTGAAAAGGACTCAGTTATGTGCTTTTTATAAATATTGAATTGTATTTGCATACCTGACATTATTTCCCTGCTTAGTTATCAATGTTCTTTAGTACCAATGATGTGATCATCCTTTGGCCACCAGACAAATCCTCGATCGTTGGTCGAGCATCATATCGTTTTGGCTGACATAAAATTTCTTGTTCGTCACATGAACGATATCATGTAAGTACAGAAACTGACCACAAACGGAGTGTGCAATGCACAGCATGAGCAATCTAAAGTACAATTAGCGGACAAATCTGCATCTAAAGGCATATCCTCCGTTCCTTGCCTAGGGCTGGGTTCAATATCTTGGCATCTTATGTATTGTGCTTAGATCACTTAATATTTATAGGAAACTAACATTGATACCTACAGTAAATAAGAATGATTTGTGAAAAGCAACTATTTTCACATCCTTTTACCACATCCTCCTCACATATGACGAGGCCTGGAAAATGTGACTCTCCAATCACAATCCATCTAGAACAGGATTTCCCTACCTTAGAGTAACACTTTGTATGTTCTAGTTAAGGTCTACTTTAAAGGGGACTTATACTGTTTGTACTCCACCTGACGCAACAACAATGTCACCAAGGCCATTTCAAGATGCTGCATGTTGTCTCCTGGTGGCCATGAGGGAAGCTATAGTACCACTGGTTAGAAAGCAGGAACATTTGTAATTCAAAAAGTTGTTTAGCAACAGGAGTATTCAGGTAAAACCAGGCTTTATTCCAATTGGTTGAACGTTCATGAAATACAGTGCCACACACCCCAGTGAACGAGAACGTCCCCCTTAGTCATACCTGATAGCTTCTGCTGGAATGCTGGTACTTGTAGTCCATCTCGCTGCTGGTCACACACAAGGGCGTCTCCACAGCAATATATTCACAGGACGCCATTCCACTTGAATCCATCACCAGCGAATGTAGTGGGGGAGAAAGTGCACTCCATACGACCATCATAGTAAGGCTCCAATAGGAGACCTCAAAACAAACACATATCCCTTTAGGTGTAAATGAACCATCCTGAACGGCGAAACTATAAGCCAATCAGCAGTTACATGGCTTAGGGAGGGCAGGGCCAAGCAGGAACACCTACTTTATAATGTTCTGTTTTTGTAAAAATCAGATATACGTTCTTCCAAAACAGCCCACAATATACAGCCATGATCTAAAAGTACCTACATGCTGACAAAGGCTAATGAATATATCATATAGACATCCAGTACCTCCGTCACCAAATCTGGCCTGACCTGAAGAAACTGCAAAAATGTAAACCAAGTAAGGCTCATTATAACGGATTAACCGGAAGGTAAAGAGGAACTTTTCTGTACCCCCCCCCCCATCCTGCCTAAGCGCAAGTCCCTTCATCCTGTCTAAGCGCAAGTGGGCGGGGGCAGGGTGGTAGGGGGGTCACATAGAGACTTGACTTCCACTTTAATATGCAGCATTCTCCATCAGTTATAAAAATTTGAAATAAGATATTCCCTTTTCGGTACTACCAGCCAAACATATCAAGTAGATGGGAGCTGGGCAGCATTCTCTGGCAATTCCCCCATCTAGCCTGTCTGAGCACTCTGGCTCCTATCCATGGCATTAGCCCTCACCACCATAGGCAGTTTGTACACCTCGTAGGTGGTGCATCCCATAGCAGTGACGTATTGTGTAAATGCAACTGTTTTTTCTATGTAGCTGCAGCTGGTCTTAAAAAATGATAGTTAAAATGTAAACTAAATGTAACAAACAAGTCTCTTGGGTCATTTTGAATGTTATGCCTTATAAATAATGGCAATTATATTTTATTTTATGTGAGTACAAATTGGAAACCTTTTATACTATAATTGTTTCTTGTACAGTATGCACACATAGATATTTTCATACCAAATGTTGCACACATGTGAAGTGGCACATCTGCAAGGAAGTCTTGTGACTACAGATTGCTACTGCTGAAAACCAGCAATTGCTGGAACAGCACCCTGTGCGGGGTGGATTTCTCAATATCCAGAGAGTCAGATGAAAATTTGTCCTAGTTGTCAGTCTGGAATGTGATTATGAGTCAGGGACGTTGGGTGTGATTGTTCAATAGCTGAAAAAACGATATATCCTTCTTATAACAGCTGACAGCAACTGATATGCAGACAACTTGAGAAATGCTGACTGTAGCGCTATCTCTATTGACAGTATGGCAGGCTGCATAAAGTGCCAGCTAGTAACTGTAGATGTCAGGGAAACACTTTTATGCCTACTCTCACTACTATTTTTTTTTTTGCAATTTCTGGTTATGTCTCAGGTATTTAAATAGACTATATAACCTTATCTTTGTAAAAGGCCTTGGATTATGGTGCCACTAAATAAACCGATAACATTTCACATTTGGCTATTTTACAAATAGTTTTTTTGGTAATAAAATTTTTCTGCAACGAAATCTTATTGCATGTAAAATCACAATTTCTGCCAGTTACAATAGTACCACATATGTATTGGTAGGATATCCTTTCCTTCCCAGGAGACTCCCCCAAACTGAAACAGCTGCTATGTGTACCTTGTTGCTTTGGGCACGATTGTATGGAAGTAATTCCTCAATTAATTCTTTGGTTGTACAGGGTTCCCTAAAAAAGTATAAAAAAGAAGAATGAAAGCCACATTTTCAATGCAAACAATAAAAAAACAAGTCAAGGGAAGAGTTGCCAAACACCCCAAAGTAAAGCATGTGCGCAAGTCACCCGCTAGCCTCAGGTGACTTGCCATCCCCCTAAGCCTTGTAAACTGTAAAAAAAACACACACACACACCACTGCATACTTATCAATGATCTCCTGCTTGCCCACAGCTTCCTATTGGTTCATATAGAATACATTTCTGTGCTACACGAACCTGGAAGCTGCTAGGAGAAGGAAGCAGCAGCACAGTCTTCTGGGCTTTTTATTTTATTTTCAGATTTATGGTCCGCTTTAGAGCAGACCAAAAGTTGCTTGTGCTGGCACTGAAGTATAAAAGACACCCGTTCGCTGTCCCCATGGTTAATTGCAGGAGAGAAGGGAGCCTCCACCCACAAGCGTTGCAAACCATGCAAACCCATTAGGTCCTAGGCTGGCCATGTGAGGTAGCGAATCGGTGGCCAGCAACAAGGCAATGCGTGTAGGTATGTGTATTGAAAATTGGGATGCCACCAGGAAGAATTGGTGTTTTGATGCAGAGGTTCTTTTGAGGCAGAGATCCCCTTTAAAAGCTTACATTCAGAATATTTAAATGGAACCTGTACCGTATTACATGCACTTCTGTACCCTAAAACTCCCACATCCCCCAGTGATAAACACTACGGAAGCCACATTTAATACTTTCTAATACTGCTCCAGTGTTCCATGTGACTTCTGCTCTTCCCATGGATAAACTGTATCACTCACTGGGAGCAGTAGAAGAGGGGTTTAGCTGCAGAGATGCACTTAATAAGCTGGAGGTCCCCATTAAAGTGTTCCCACTTTCAAGGTTGGCCTACAACTTTGTCCAAGTTTTAAATTTTAGCCAACTGCCTTTGACACCCTTGGGTTACATTGTTACTATAGGACATAGCATGAACAGTGTTTCTGCTGTAATAGTGATTAATCCCTACCTGCCCCAACTGTGCGAAATACACGTGTATACACACACACACACACACACACACACACACACACACACACCTTTTTTGTTCATTAATAAATGTAATACAGTATTCCTAAAATTTAAGTCAAAGCCAGAAGTATCTGCATTTCCTCGGGGGGGGGGGGGGGGGGGGGGGGGTTAACATTTTAAAAAATAGTCACTTTCTGGGTGTTTCTTATGTTTGGCACTGTATGACACCTTGCACTGAGCCCTATGATAATGAAGTGGTAAAGAAAAAAATGATAAAAATGATAATTTCTGGTTGTTAATTATGAGCACCACATCCGTGGGTCATGATTAGTGCAATGAGAATATAAGAGATTTTTAGGTTGTCTAGAGAAGTGGTTCTCAACCTTTTATATGCAAGTACCCCCTAGCGATAGGATGTTACAACCCAAGGAGATCAATTAGAAAAATTACCAAAATAAGAAGGTCACAGGCATCAAAGCTCTTTCAAAGGAAGAAGAAATGTTTTGATGTTAAAATAATAGACCTGCCAGGCACCCAATGTGGGTGCACCCCTGAACTTCTCAGAGTACCCCCTGGGGTACTTGTACCACAGGTTGAAAAACAGTGTTTTAGTGCCCTTGAATGATGACTTCAGGCCA
This sequence comes from Gastrophryne carolinensis, assembly GCA_027917425.1. Classification (NCBI taxonomy): domain Eukaryota; kingdom Metazoa; phylum Chordata; class Amphibia; order Anura; family Microhylidae; genus Gastrophryne; species Gastrophryne carolinensis. The sequence continues at coordinate 407,386,378 of CM051234.1, read as the reverse complement.
CCTGTAGATTTTTTCATTTAAAAGGTATGGGCACAAATTCCAAGCTTTAAAAAAAACCTTCAGCAAGCAGATAAGTAACTGCTGTCTCTAACAGTGCATAACAGCTACCCAAGCAGCTTTATGACTCAAAAGCTGACCTCTGTACCTTGTTCAAGACGGTTTTGTTTTAACCAGGTGATATTTCTGAGTTTTTTTCTCTATCTGTTGCTATTTGTGAAGCAATCTATTTCGTCACTGCACTCCCTTATCACCCAATGTTCCTGTTTATTGAACTCAGCTGATCAGCACAATAGTGGATTTGCTTTATTTATTCTTTTGCTTGTAGATCCAGATGGGGCACTGCTGTTTGATCAAGCTTTAGAGGACAAGCAGATGACATCAGTTGCGGTATTCATTATAATATACAGAGCTTTTAGCTCCATGTGGGGGTGATCTTCATCAGGTCTGGACCTGTTGGTCATAAAAATGTTTTCCTAGCAATAAAGGCCAAAAGGTGAAACTGAGCCCTTATCCTAAAAACAGCAGGATGTACAACCTTTATGCTCCATATACTGTACATCCATGGCGATCCACAGTCATCCATCCATGGCCTGATTAGCAAAAAGGAAGAGTCAGCATATAGGGAGAAGGCAGGGACCTGTGGTGGGCCAACGCCCTTAGGCAGGGAGACTGGAAGATGGTTAAGCTAGTGCAATGCCCTAACTCCACTTCACCAGTTAGGTTAGGGGGAAACAATGTACAATGTACTCGGGGAGGTAAGACAATCAGCATGTTTATTGGTAGCATTTGGGGATTGTTAGATAAAAAATGTGGCAATGGGGTGGTGTGGTAGAAGGACATATGAGTGTGAAAAATTACTCTGATGAAGTTTGTGGAGGCAGTGAGTATCCTGATTGTTATAGAAAATCTTCATTATGCTATTCGAAATGAAAACATTTTGAACATAGTCACTGTGGCCCGCAACCAGTTTGCAAATTACTGGACCAATCACCCCTAATCACCCCATCTAAATGATTCCAGGACCGGCCACTAGCCTGCCACAGCGCATCCTATATTGGATGCCCCAATATGTGAAACCCCTCGGGGCTCTGGTAATCTTACCCAATCCCGACAGGTCCCGTGATACATTCTCCGCCAGCGCCACATCCCCAGCTTCTCTGCAGCTGTGCGCACTCCCCGCACCCAGCAGTTTAGATAGGCCGGTCGCACAGGAGCCCACACGCCACAGGGGTGCGGGGATCTGGACTATGCCGTTGTGGAGCTCAAATCAGCGGCTTTATGCCGCGCAGTAAGCGCTGATTGGACTAGAGCCCACACATGCGCAGTGGAAACGGGGAAAGGTGAGTGAAAGTATGTGATCTTGGGGGTTTCACACAGGCGGTATCCTACATTCCCCCCTGGGGAAAGGACCAGGATAGTTGAAATCCTGGTGATTGGTCCACTTTAAGCGGCCCTTGTTCTTCAAAAGATTGAGCACCCCTGTTATATTTCCTAATGCAAAAAGACCGGTCTGCATAAGAAGCTTTTGGTGTTCAACAAAAGTATTTGTCAAGCCTGTCCTCAAGTACCCCTAAACAAGCTGTGGTTCTGGATCTCCACACAGACTCATAGGTAAGTATTAGAGCTTCAGCAGAGCTGTCTGTGTGGAGATCCAGTAACATGACCTATTGGGGGTACTTAAACTGCAACAACAGCCTGGCACAGCTGGAAAGAAAGGTAGCGGCCAGTTTGCAGCTTCCAATCCCAACTGACAAAACTGACAATGCACAGTCATAGGAAGCCCAGTAGCACTTCCTGTTTGCAGGTGGCCTGCAAATGCATGAACCACCATTTTATTTATAAAATTGACCCCAGAGTTAGAGAAAGGTAAATTAATGTTTATGTGCTGCACTCTAAATTGCCCTGGGGAGGAATGCATATGAGCACTGATTGTTGTGTTGGTCTGGTTTAAGTCATTTTTGACTGTTGGTCTGGGCAGGGTTGAGAAAACACTGTTCTACAAAACAACAATAACTTCTCTGCTATGCTTCTCCTTCATCCCATGGGTTTTGGCGTGTCCCCCTGATGTGTCCCATCCTGATTTGGGATGCCCAGCTGTGTAAACCCTATCATTCACCTATCATTCTTACCTTTTCACAAGCAGGCATGGCTTTCCTCCATATATTAATGTGCAGCTGGTGAAGTTGAATAGAATTCCAGCCGCACAGACGATCGGCGTGTGGCATCACTTGCATCTTTCGGCCACACCAGCCATTCAGATATGCAGGCGCCCCCTTTGGTGCCCCCCTCCTAACACTTCAGTGTTAGAAAGTGTTCTCTGTTGTTTAACCCCTACCCCTACTAACCACGTCACTCATACTTCCTTTTACGAAAATCTGGAGGAAGATGCAGAGTGCCTCCTTGGAAAGCCTCCTGCTTCATGAACAGTTTATACCCTATTGCCCTATTGTTTTTTATGCATTTTAAGCACTTTTGTGTTGCGCTTCAAACTTGTGCAGGCAGTGAAAAAGCTGTGTCTTGTCTTTCAAGTGTCCGGTTTGCTCTTCTTGTTTAAGGTTTAAAAATTTATATCAGCTGACTCTATAGTGGGAAGTCATATGCCATATGTAAAAAGTGCAGAAATCATCCAGTGTGACAAAACATCAGGAAACTGTTGTTCAAATATGAATCAACATTTACCATAAAACACAGTGCTGAACTAACTTTGATCATGAAAATTCCCACAGCACCTGTGTGTTTCCTTGTATTACTGTATATCCAGCTCCCCTAGTTTAATCTTATTCTACAAAGCTCTAACAAGTAGTACTTTTTTCCCATATTTTTTTATAAAGAGCAGGATAATTAAGCAGCTAAATGTCTTTTGCATTGGGTGATGATTTGTGATAGATGCATTACAAGTATTTAAAAATGCCTGGGATAAGCACACATCTATCCTAAGATAAAGAGCACATACAGTATATACATAAGGGCAGACTAGATGGACCATATGGTCTCCTTCTGCCGGCCACCTTCTATGTTTCTAAGGGGTGCATTTTAACCACAATATAGGCCCTATAATGTCTGGGCCCCATAGCAAATATCTGTTGGCTGAAATCCTATTTTTAATTGCACCCCAGTATTCAGATTATATAGGAAACTGACGTGTCCTTCAGTCATGACATTACAGCTTATGAGAAGGGGGCAGACACAAAACTGTATAGAGTCTGCCCTTATAACCCATATGCTATGCCTAAGGTCCTAATTTGAATTGGGCCCCAAAGTCCGAGATCAGGGTTGACACCAGGACTTGGCTGGGGAAAGTTCTGGCCAGCAATGTATGAATAAAAGTCACAAAGGTGTCCAGATACAGTGCATAGTAAACAGCTGGACAGTATAGCTGACTACTTTGTTGCTATCTGGCTGTGGACCAGCTTTGTGGCGAGGCCCCTTTTGTACCCCAATAGGTATCTTGGCTGTCTGATGGCAGCCCTGCTCCCCCACACCTGCCTCCCCCTCCTGACAAAGTTGGTCTGAAGTGATTCAGCAATGATTCAGCATTACCGGGCTGCTTTCTTGAGCCCCCATGATTGAAGAAAGTAGTGTAGTGTGCGCTGGATCCAACTGGGGGAATCTACCGGGAGCCTGGCTATAAAGGATAGAACCAATGGTTTAAAGAGCAATTGTCAAACTGGATATTCTGTAGGACCACTTCCTGTCTGCAGTGACCACATTGGTTCATGTTATAGGGGCCAAAGTGATCCTGGCATTGGTACTCCATATTTTATACTGGATACCAGCATTCAGCAAACAAATTCATTAAAATACCTTGTGCACCAGATCCCCCCCAATGGGCTCACACTTGTCGAAAACACTATACTGCTCGTGAGCTTTTACGGTAAATGATTTATATCAGCTGACTCTACAGTGGGAAGTCATATGGTATATGTAAAAAATTCATAAATCATCCAGTGTGACAAAACATCAGGAAACTGCCATTCAAATATGAAACAAAAGTTACTAAAAACATCGTGCTGAACTAACTTTGATCATGAAAATTCTCACAGCTCATGTGTTTGTTTCCTTGTATTACAACTACAAGTGCCAAAGAGCAAAAAAAGCTAAACACGTTAAAAACGTACCTTAATTTATCAAAATAGCAAAAAAATGTATCGGGATTTATGGTTTAATTAAACTGGACAAACACCCTTACAAGAAACAGTGCTCATATGCATCCCTCCACAGGGCAATTAGGATTGCTACACAGAAAAATGAATTTACCTTTTTGTAACTCTTGCCTTGGTCAATTTTACCCCCTCAATGGCATCCTATGTAGAGATGAGCGAATCGATTCTGATGAACCCGAATTCGTTACGAATTTCAGGAAAAATTTGATTTGTTACGATTCCGAATATCGCCGCGATTCGATCACTCAAATTGCTTCCTTAAAACTCCATTTACTGCTATACAGCCCATCTAAAATGGTGGATCAACATGTCAGGACATGTCCCATGGGGCAAGGAATCCTGGGTAGGTGTCACATGCTACCTATCAGCAGACAGGCTTACCGATGATGCCACAGCCCCATATAAACGGCCGCAATTTTGCGGAAGATCATTCTGACACTGTATTGCGGCCAGAGCAGATCAGGCAGGGAGAGAGCGAGGGACAGATAGATAGATAGATAGATAGATAGATAGATAGATAGATAGATAGAGCGAGGGAGAGATAGATAGAACAAAGAACAGAAAAAGCAGAGCAAGGGACAGATAGAGAAGGAGAGAGGCTGTGACAGTGACAGAGAAAGACAGGGAAAGTGTTTGCATTAGCTTTCAAGCCGATTTAGTGTTAATAACACACCTGCCCATTTAGCTTTTCCTTTTCCTGGTGTCATTCTTTAAAAAGCATGCTAGCATTAATATTTTAAGAGTACCTGTCTATTAACTGGTTGCATTTTGTAATCAAAGTCACTTTTTAACTATAAAAGCAGCCAACCTGTGTATTTGAAGAGGGGGCATCCCAAACACTAGCATAAATATTTCTAGAGTACCTGTCTACTAACTGGTTGCATTTTGTAATGAAAGTCACTTTTCCACTATAAAAGCAGATAACCTGTGTATTTAAAAAGGGGGCATCCCAAATACTAGCATAAATATTTCAAGAGTACCTGTCTACTAACTGGTTGCATTTTGTAATGAAAGTCATTTTTCCACTGTAAAAGCAGCCAACCTGTGTATCTGAAGAGGGGGCATCCCAAATACTAGCATAAATATTTTAAGAGTACCTGTCTACTAACTGGTTGCATTTTGTAAACAAAGTCACTTTTTCACTATCAAAGCAGCCAACCTGTGTATTTGAAGAGGGGGCATCCCAAATACTAGCATAAATATTTCAAGGCTACCTGTCTACTAACTGGTTGCATTTTGTAAACAAAGTCACTTTTCCACTATAAAAGCAGCCAGCCTGTGTATTTGAAGAGGGTGCATCCCAAACACTAGCATAACTATTTCAAAACTACCTGTCTACTAACTGGTTGCATTTTGTAAACAAACTCACTTTTCCACTATAAAAGCAGCCAACCTGTGTATTTGAAGAGGGGGCATCCCAAATACTAGCATAAATATTTCAAGACTACCTGTCTACTAACTGGTTGCATTTTGTAAACAAAGTCACTTTTCCACTATAATAACAGGCAACCTGTGTATTTGAAGGGGGGGCATCCCAAATACTAGCATAAAAATTTCAAGACTACCTGTCTACTAACTGGTTGCATTTTGTAATGAAAGTCACTTTTCCACTTGAAAAGCAGCCAACCTATGTATTTGAAGAGGGGGCATCCCAAATACTAGCATAAATATTTCAAGACTACCTGTCTACTAACTGGTTGCATTTTGTAAACAAAGTCACTTTTTAAGCAAACTTTGGCTTTTCCCGGGGGGGGGGGGGGGCATCCCAAATACTAGCACGTGTCTTTTAAGAGCACCTGCCTACTTACCTTTTGTATAAAAAAATCTGGTTTACAAGTTTAAAGCACCCATTGCCTTTCACTGGGGGGCATTGTCAGTGCTACCACTTATCTTTTAAGAGTACCGTCCGACTTACCTTTTGCCTTTTGTATAAAAAGTCTGGTTTACAAGTTTAAAGCACCCATTGCCTTTCTACGGGGGCCATTGTCAGTGCTACCACTTATCTTTTAAGAGTACCTGCCTACTAACCCTTTGCCTTTTGTATAAAAAGTCTGGTTTACAACTTTAAAGCACCCATTGCCTTTCACTGGGGGTCATTGTCAGTGGTAGCACTTATCTTTTAAGAGTACCTGCCTACTAACCTTTTGCCTTTTGTATAAAAAAGTCTGGTTTACAAGTTTAAAGCACCCATTGCCTTTCACTGGGGGTCATTGTCAGTGCTACCACTTATCTTTTAAGAGTACCTGCCTACTAACCTTTTGCCTTTTGTATAAAAAAGTCTGGTTTACAACTTTAAAGCACCCATTGCCTTTCACTGGGGGCCATTGTCAGTGCTACCACTTATCTTTTAAGAGTACCGGCCGACTTACCTTTTGCCTTTTGTATAAAAAAGTCTGGTTTTCAAGTTTAAAGCACCCATTGCCTTTCGGGGCATCCCCAATACTAGCACTTAGCTTTTAAGAGTACCTGCATCTTTACCTTTTTTACATTTTGAACAAAGACCATCTGACAGTGTCTTTTTGCATTAGCTTTTAGCTACAGTGTCTGCCTATTTTGATCTGACTTTTCTACACTTTTCTACAAAAATACTGTTCTAGGTGTAGTGTAGTGTATTGTTTTCCCCTCCTAAACGCAGTAAAAATGATAGGCAGAGATGTGCCAGGATGTGCACCGAGGAGAGGCCTAGATTCATCAGGCAGAGGTTGCAGCAGACTAGGGGCAAGTGGCAGCAGGAGTCGCGGTGAGAGGCCTGATCTCCCGGTATCTGCTAGCGGTTGTGTCTCGACCAGCAACGCATCTGCCTTCATCGATTGGTTAACGCGGTCATCGACCTCATCACAAGTCACATCTGACACCCCCAGTCAACAGTAGGTTCCTCGGACACAACCCTGAGTTGGCATGGCCCGGGAGCAGCCCCTGTCCTTCCATTGCCTCTGTCCTACGCCACCCCCCCTCCAGCTGCCGTATCCTATGCTTTGGGTTCAGCTCCACTATTCAGGGAGGACGATGTGTTAGAGGACAGTCAGCAGCCACTGCCCAGCCAAGAAATGGAGGAGACATCCGCCGCTTCTTTCGCTGGGCAGACAAACACTGAGGAGGAGAGTGGCGTGGCGAGCGTTCCGTCTCCTGCAGCACACGCTCTTGTGGAAACCGAGGAGGACATCAGTGACGTGCAGACACAACTCGATGATGATGATGATGAAGCCGATCACACTTGGGAGCCCGGTGCAGAAGGGGCTTCATCTTCATCAGGAGAAGAGGATCCCAGGTTGCCCCAGAGTCAGCAGCTGAGGCAGCAAGGTGGTAGTAGGGTTGGCAGTCAGCATGGTGGCAGAATTGGGATGTCTGGAGCCACACATGGCCGGGGGCGGGGTAGACCACTTGCTGCGCGGCAGGCTGCCTTCCCGGGAGGTAGTGGAACAGGGGTTCCTGGAGTTGGCAGCAGTAGCAGTGAATTAGTGCAGACTGTTGGAGGGAAAATTAGCTACTCAGCAGTGTGGCACTTTTTCATCAAGCATCCGCAGGAGGGTAACCTGGCCACATGCAAGATGTGTAGACAAAAGGTGAAGCGTGGCCAGGGCCCCAATGTTGGTACCACGGCCCTGCGGCAACACATGCAGGGTCACCATAAAGTGGCCTGGGAGAACCGAGGATCCGAAGTGGGGGTCCAGCCTGCTGCGTCAGCCAGTGCCACGCCGCTTCCAATTTCACCGAGCCAAGGCTCCAGCACCTCAGCCGAAGGTAGCTGTGCATATGAAAAACAACAAGTTTGGGGCGTGCACAACCTGATGAAGGGGTGCTGGCAGAAGGGAAAGAGCACAATACATTAAAAATAATGGGACCCTAGACTTGTCCCATGTCCCCTCTGAATCTGCCGCACACACAAAAATGACTACTATAGTATTCACGATAATTTTAAAAATGTATACTTTTTTATAATTATCGTGAATACTATAGTAGTAATTTTTGTGTGTGCGGCAGATTCAGAGGGGACATGGGACAAGTCTAGGGTCCCGTTATTTTTAATGAAGGTAGCTGTGCGTCATGCCCCATCCTCTGCCGCTCCAGATGCTCCTGCTCCTCCTACTAAAAGTCAGTCATCCTGCCAGCAATCCATCAGAGAAGCCATGTCCAAGAGACAACAGTATGCGCCCACTCATCCTACGGCGCAAAAGCTAAATGTGCTCCTGTCCAAGTTGCTGGTGCTGCAGTCCATCCCTTTTATGGTGGTGGACTCTGCACCTTTCAGAGAGCTGATGGCTAGTGCCGAGCCGAGGTGGAGAGTCCCAAGCCGTCATTTATTTGCAAAGAAGGCAGTACCAGCCCTGCACAAATTTGATGAGCAGAAGGTGGGCCAGTCCTTGAGCTGTCGATGTGCACCAAAGTGCACGGCAGCGCCGATATCTGGAGCTGTAATTACGGACAGGGACAATACATGTCCTTTACGGCCCACTGGGTGAATGTGGTTTCTGCACAGAAACTTGGACAGGTCACACTACTTCGTCCTCCATGCTCCCATGCCGTTTTGCCTGTCACAGTGTGCGACTCCGCCTCCTCATCCTCCGCCGTCTCCTCAGCCTCCACTGTACGGTCAATTCTCAATGCCCCTTCAGCCTACCATGTGTGCAGGGCACGGCTGTGTCACGCTGTCCTTCACATGGTTTGTCTTGGCGAACGGAGTCACACAGGGGAGGAGCTCCTGAAATTCATTCATCAAGAAATCAAAACATGGCTTACTCCACGAAAATTGGAAATGGGAACCATGGTGACTAACAATGGGAGTAACACCTTGTCTGCACTGCGACAAGGAAGGCTGAGCCATGCGCCCTGTATGGCACATGTGTTTAACCTAGTTGTCAAGTCTTCCCCCCATCTGCAAGACATCCTAACAATGGGAAGGGAACTTTGTATGCACTTCAGCCACTTCTACACCGCCAAGCACACCCCTCTTGAGCTACAGCGTCCGAACGGTATCCCCCAACATAAGCCTCGATTTAGAGATAGATTCGTCTGGACTTTCGCATGTGTCTGTGTATGTTTCTGTGTCTGTTTGGCCTTTTTTGGGGGGTTTTTACGTTCTTTTTTCCATGCGTATGTTCGTTCTCGCTAATGTGTATATGCGTTTTCAATGGACGGATCGAAATCGAATCATTTGCGTTAATTTTGATAATTTTCACATCAAAATCTGATATTTTGCGTTCGTTCAGATAACTTATGTTATTGGGATGGGCTTGCGTCTGATTCAGAGAGCTGATTGCCGAGGGACCACTGCCCTATAAAACGGTTTCATTTGCGATCCACTTACGGGACCATTTTGCACTCGGCTTGCTTGCTTTTGACCATGTTTTGCGGCTTTGTGGAGGAATATGAGCGCCTTCAGCTCCAGGGCATTGCATGTGTCAGCAGGGCTGAGGCCAGATTGCACCGGCGACGCATGTATATCGATCGCATGCATGACGTTGAGTTGTTCGAGCTGACCCAACTTAACCGCGCTTCCCTCCATAAGTTGTATAGTGAGCTGCGGCCATGGTTAGCCTGCACCACAAGGAAGGGGCAAGCAATTTCAGGTATGTCTACTGATTCCAGGTCAGCGCCACCCCCGGTTCATTCGTCCAGCATTTGATTATGACCACACTAATTGTTGGTTAAAAGAAGTTGTACTTCACATTTATTTCATAATTTCATATTAAAAACAATCTCAAAAACAGTACATATACTTCATTAATTTGTGATCTATGATACTGTATACATCACTCAGAATGCTCCTCAATCACGCGTTTTCTCTTGTGTTCTTTTTAACAAAGTTTCTCCTCGGACTATCTTAATGATGGGCAGACATGTTTCGCCACTATTTTTGGCTTTCTCAATGCCCTTATGAGGAGAAGAAAAAAGACCATTCTTTTATATATGAAATACTTGTGCAGTGCTTGTTTCATTCATCTATGGTCAATATACCTGAGAATAGGGGGGTGAAATCTGGAGCCCCGGTGTATGTCTCTCTTGAAGAGACGCACGCCGGGGCTCCAACTGTGCACCTTCGAGGGGTCACCCAGCCTCATATGCATGATTCCAAGGGAACTGAGACTATGTTAAATCAAACCATAATGCCCTAAGGAAGGAGAATTTTTTCCAAGGAAGCCATATATGATATAGGGAAATGGAAAAGCTTTAAGTGTTTACTAATAGCATACAATATAAAAAGATCAACTTACCTATCTAATATCTGTATTTTCATAATGAAGTTTTAAGCATATAAACACTGGGAAAGATTAATACGAGAATACACACAGAAGAATTTATTGTTAATCTATTTCATACTCACGTCCACAAATATGGTATAAATCTCAAATGGCTATTTAAATCCATTGATGTTGTAATAGAATGTCGCCTTCTGAAGGCGCAAGTAGGACTCCAACAAAATGGAGTCTTGGTACCCCTCAACTACATTGATATGTTGTTATAATTTCACCTCTATTAATGTAACAGTTAAGTGATTTTTACATTGTAATTCTCTGATCCCAATACACCAGTATGATACGCGGAGTGGGAAAAACCATCTGGGGGACCCAGCAAGGGCACAGTGCAATGGCGCTTCCTGTCGGCGTATGATGGACTCCAACAAAATGGAGCCAAAGCTCGGCAGGCCGGTGACGCACAATGCCACATCCGGAGTCATCCGATGGGCGGGGGGTGCGTTCCGGCGCCTGGAGCACACAACATCACTTCCGGCATTGGCCGCGGTAGAGGCGCGCCCCGGGCGCTGGAGCGCACATAACAGAGTCACCAGAGCGGCGCCTTTTCACCCCTAGACCAACGAGCATTAACGTTAGAGCCTGGAGAGCCTGGTGGGGATAGGACGGAGGAGGCACAGTCCTTCGAACGCTGACAACATATGCTGCGCATAAGTTATATTATCCTTAAAGGTACAGTAACTCATATAAATATGACTATTAGGATGGTCACTAGGAAAGCCCTAAGATTGTAAATAACTTACATGCCACCTAAGGTAATGCTATGTCCTGACCTTACAGGATTCCCACTGAGGTAACCTTCTCAGGCACGTGATCTAGTGCAATTATCCAGGATTGGAGAACATAGATTTTGCCCCTGCAAGGTAACTTAAGTAACTTAGCGGCCACATAAATACCTACAGATACATATTTTGTTTCAGTATTGATTACTTGGCAAGCCTTTGATTATGACTGGCAATGGCATACAATTTTTTCATAAGGGCATCATGACCAACAAACTATTATGAGGGTGTCCCTACCGTGTCCTTCTCGGAGACCAAGGTTTAAGGACCATTGGCTTGATGCAGAGCCTCCCCATTCAGCTATCCCGTGCGTTTTCCCGTTGGTTTTGGGCTTTGATCGGGTCAGGAAAGGGTGCTACGTTGATTTTAGTGTGCGTTTATGCGCTCAGGTGTGCGCTCAGTCGCCTTTCCGATTGTCGGCTCGCACGAGGCTGTTTCCCGGGAAAACGGATGCCTCGTTCATTGGTCCGTTTTTTTCAGTGATGCAGAGCCTTGATTTCCGATTGAAATCACCCTAATAAAACGGGGCCACCGAGCCTTCACTTACGGGCAGTCTGACCGGCCGTATTTGAGCTCCGTGTCATCATCATGCATTCATCTGTGGGAGCGCATCAAAGGCGCCAGCTCCGCGGTCTGGTACTTATGAGCATGGCAGAAACAAGGCTGCACCGAACGCCTTTGGACATCGATTGCATGAGTGACGTTGACCTATTCGAGCTCACCCGCCTTAACCGTGTTTCTCTCCATGCCTTGTATAGCGAGCTGCGGCCCTGGTTAGCCTCCACCACAAGCAAGGGGCATGCAATTGCAGGTATGACCAAATTGGTTGGCTGCCTGCAATATTTGGCGAATGGCTCGTTCCAGAGACTGGGTGCCTTCTCCGTGGGGATGTCCCAGTCTACGCTGAGCCGCAGCCTAACCAAGTTTTTGGATGGCATGGGTACCCTGGCACAAAATTATATTTTTTTCCCTCAAACAGGGGAAGCCTGGAATGCGGTTAAGCGGGGCTTTTATAACATAGCCGACATGCCCAACGTCATTGGTGCAATTGATTGTACCCATGTCTCATTGGTCCCCCCTGCTGACCAGGAATTTCTTTTCCGGTATGTGGTTTGGGTCTGCTTTATTTGTCCTTATTTTTTGTTATTGTTTGGTGACCTTTTTTAAGGGTCACACTAATTGATTTTTTGTGTGCTGTGTGCAGGAACAGGAAGATGGGACATTCCATCAATGTCCAGGCAGTGGCGGGACCAGATCTGGGTTTTTTTAGTATCTTTGCTGGATTTCCCGGGTCTACGCATGATGCCCATATATTGAGGAACTCCAGCCTATATGATTGATTTCAATCTGGCGATCTGTCTGGTGGATGGCTACTGGGTATGTGTATTAAACTTGGATTTGTTGGCCAGCAAGTCTGATTTGGGTTTTGCCTTTACAACCCTTTATTTTGGGGTTTTTTTGGTTTTTGGGATGTTTGGAAATTAAAATTAAATGTGTGAAGTGATTGACCCCTATTGCGTCCTGTTCTTGCCCTCTTATGTAAGTACCATCCCACAGACATTTTTAAGGAGTGTCCAGGTTGAATGTGCAGGTAGCCTCATTCCAAATGTCTTTTCCTACAACACTACCCCGCTCACCTATTTGTCCCTCTTTAATAATGTTGCTATGCACCCCTAAACTTTGGGAGTTGTTATAAAATGTTTTTTTTTTTTTTTTGCAGGTGACTCTGGCTATCCTTTGCTCCCCTGGCTGCTGACCCCCATCCTGCACCCATCTTCCCAGGCAGAGGAGCGCTATAATACTGCCCATAGGAGGACTCGCTCGGTGGTTGAGCGAGCATTTGGTTTGCTCAAGATGCGTTTTCGCTGTCTAGATCAGACTGGGGGGGACTCCAATATAAGCCGGCCAAGGTCATACAAATTGTAATCGCTTGCGGGATCCTACACAACCTGGCCATTCGTAGCAGGGTTACCAGATATTCTGACCTGCCTGCCGATCATATTTTTCTTGCTGAAGAGCACACCCCTCCTTTCTCAGGCAGCCAAAGTGGCACCGCACAAACCATACGTGCGCAACTTGTTGAGAATGTATTTGCATAGAACACAAGTGTTTTTTTGGCTTACTTTTTATTGTGCTTAAACAAATTGTTATTTTTCATTTCTTGATTTTTAAAAAAAAGGAAACTTACACGTGGGGACAGATATTGTAACCAAAATCTTTAGTGGTATGTGTGGGAGGATGGTGCAGATGAATGCCGGTGTGGAACAATATTTGCAGCAATGTGTGCCAGGCTTTCCTTAATGTGCTCCCACTGTTGGACTAGGTCACCCATATGGCTGGTAAGGGCAGACACATTTCGGTTTAATACCTGTAATTGGGTACTTATGTTGGTTAATTGTGTGCACACAGTGGCATTGAATTGCTGTGTGCTAGCTGCAAAAGCTATGTTTTCCTGGCGCCACGCTTCCTCCATAATTTGCATTCTTTGGCTAATATGGCGCCTGGTATGGGTTCTAGCAGTGGGCTGGGTGGTTGGTTCGGGTTAAGAATGAGGTTGTGGATGTGGTGGTTGTGGCTGTGTTGACTGCGTTGCGGCCACTGGCTCAGTAGTGGTTGGTAACAGATGTGGGGTGTCCTCCTCAAAATCTCGGATATCTTCTATTATGGGTGTGCTGACTAAATAAATCTAGTTTCATTTTAGTTTTTTTTATGGCACACCAATCGATCCTAGTTCAAAGTTAAAAGTACACACAAAGGACCATTGACTTACCTCCTCCAAATCCTCATTTTGGGTTCGTGCTGTTGAATCCTGGTTTGGCCTTGCCCTCGGGGTTAAGGCAGGGGTTGCTTGGCCTTGTGTGTCCTGTTGCCTTTGGCCTTGGAATTGAGAATGTAAGATTATATTAAACCCAAAGTAGAGTGTGTTGTCTAGCCTAACACTGGCTTTTGTCCCTCATTTTAAAAGCTCATGGAAAATTCAAACTCACCTTGGGACCTTACATTCCGGTCTGTGTCGTGTGCCTCTTGCAGGCCCTGGACGCTGGCAGAGTGTATGTATGTATAGACATGTTCCTCGGCGGGTGTTAGGATTATTTTTGTGGGTAAGGCACCCCCTGTCTGCTGGCTGGGGAAGATTAAATCACACCTAATAAGTGTTACATCCTGTTATCAATGCAACTATAAAGGCATTTAAAATGGGCTTTACCTCTGCTGCTGGCGCATGTCCATTTTTTTTTTCTGTAATATTTAAGTTCCCCAAATTTCCTTTTGATTTGTGGAATATCTCGCCGGACAGACCCCACACTATTTACTTGCCACCAAATATTCGTCAAGATCTCCAGCTTAGCCTGCTTAGTGGTTGATTTGGAGGTCCGGCCAAATAGGGCATCATAATGCTCACAAACTGCATTTGCACCAGCCATGCTTTGAGCATCGCAAAATCGTGCAGTTATTGAGCCACGGCGTAGTTGTCGCCCACATGGGTGTGTTGTGTCCCCTGCATCTGTGGAAATTGATGGTTGACTATCTGGGGAGTTGTGTGTGTTTCTTGGGCTTATGGGGGATGGTGATGTGTTGTGTGTGTGCTGCTGTGGGTTAATGTATGGGTTCCTGTTGAGCTCTCACCTGTTGAGCTGGATGATGTTTCTGAGGTACTTGAATTGGGAGAACCAGAGGGTTGAGGTGGAGGGGTGGGTGACCTTGGTGGGGTGGAGGGTTTGGCACTACGCTTACCCTTGCTGATGTGTTTACTTTTGTGTGTATGCTTGCTGTGTTGCGGTTGAGGATGCTGCAGTGTTTTAATCGATTTGGCACCCTTTGGAGGTCTGGTTTTTTTGGCAGGTGGTGGAGAATGTGTTGTGATATCTTTGCTCCTGCATTTTTTAGAATGTTCCTGTGGCTGTGGAGTACCCACCGTTTTAGTTGGGGCATGTGTCTTGTGTCTGCTCTTTTGTTTTTTTTTTGGATGAGCCATGTGTGCGGCTGCTATGTGGCTCGGGGCTTTGGTGGCTTTTTTGGCTCCCTTTAGGTCTGGCCAGATTGATATGGTATACAACACTGAGCTGAGTGTCTTGCGCTTTAAATATGTGGCCCATGTGGGCGTGTTCCTTGGTGCCTGCGTGCGCGTGTGCGCACGCACGTCACCGCGGGGGCTCGTCACTGATAAACCTTGAAAAGAAAACAAACAGGCTGATTCATTAATAGCGCCAGGTAGTGACAGATGAGCGACAGTAGCGTTATTTTCACAGCTCCCGCTAGTATTCGCTGTGCTTGGCCGTTGTTCGGCTGTTGATGTCGCCCGCCATCTTCACTCAGGAGCAGGACGAAATCATCATGGATGTGAGTAGGCGAGCGTGCGTTTATGTGAGCGCACACATTTCTTGTAATAAAAAAAAACAAAGCGCAAGAATAGTCTGAAACAACTTAGTTTGTCACGTTAAATACAAGCCCACCTTAGTTTAACACATGTACGCAGCTACAAACTAGGCTACATGCAGATAGAAGAACTAGGGCATGTGAGGCAGCAAGAGGTTAATAAAGTGACTTTAGTTAGGGCAGGAAACTTGTTAATGTATTTTGGGGATTAATGGTGGGTCCTTGTATCTTTTTTTAACAGATGATGCTGAGGAATCGCTACGACTTCCTGCCGTCAGATTATGAGAAGCGGACGTTGGCCCTGGCGGTGGTGGACGCGATCGCACGCCGATCACAAACCACCTATACCTTCACCCAGATCGCCCAACACTGGTCTGATTTAACCCTTTAAATGCCAAGCACGTAGTTTCTACGTGGTTGCTTCTCCTACCGTTAAGTGCCAAGCACGTAGAAACTACGTGCCTGGCATTTCCCCCAAACAGTTAAAAAATAGAAAAAAAAAATCACTTACCTCCGGTATCCTTGTGAAGCCTGGGGTCCCCTCTTCCTTGGGGGGGCATCCGATCGCCCCCCCGTCGTCCTCCGTCTTCAGGGGGGGGCCCGAAACCAGCCGCCCCCCCCCCGTTTCCAGCGCTGATCGCCGATCGCCGCTGTAAAAAAAAAAATAAAACTGTCATTTACTCACCTCCGCGCCCGAGCCTTCTGTCCGGGTCTCCTCTTCACCAGGGGGGGGTCCGATCCCCCCCCTGGGCTGCGCAGTCTTCAGGTGAGGACCCTCTTCCGGGTCCTCACCTCTTGTAATGGCGGCGACGGCCGCCGCCGCTTAGCCCCGCCCATTGTGGGAGGAGCGGGATGACGTCATCCCGCTCCTCCTATACCCCCTCCGAGCTCCGGCATCTGTCAGATGCCGGTGGTGATCGGAGCAGAGCGGGTGTCAGGTGAGGAGGCTCCGATCGGAGCCCCCTCGCCTGTCACCCGCCCTGCGCCGATCATCACCGGCATCTGTCAGTGACAGCGGCGAGGGACGTCGGATCGGAGGTGAGTATAGTGTAAAAAAGAAAAATAAAGATTTTTTTTTCTCTGTGTGTGTGTCATTTTTTTACTATTAACCCCTTGTGAACTGGTAAGGGGTCCATGACCCCTATACCAGTTCACAAGGCTGGGGAGATGGCAAGCCACCTGCGCTAGCGGGTGGCTTGCCATTAACCCCTGGCACCCCCATTACCTGCCTCCCCAAAGGCCAGGGGGGGGCAGAAGAGCCCGGGCCCACATGGGCTATGTGGGCTCGTAGGCTGCAGGGTGGGGGGGCCACATAAGCTGGCCCCCCCACTCTGTGCCTACAAGCCCCCATAGCTGGTCCCGGGCTGGTTACTGTGGGTAAGGGGGACCCCACGTCAATTTTTTTTTTTGATTTTTAAGGGTTTTAACCCTTAAAAATCAAAAAAAAATGGGGTCCGCCCCCCCTGGGAGGGGGGACCCTATGTCATTTTTTTTTTTTATTAACCCTTTGTAATCTGTCATCCAGCAGCTATAAAAGGCTTCTAGCAAGTGAGCAGAAGCCAGTGATCGCCGAGGGACAGAGTGCTCCAGGATGGATGGGAGGTGAGTATAGTGTAAAAAAAAAAAAAATTAATAAAATATTTTTTTCTTTATGTGTGTGTGTCATTATTTACTTTTAACCCCTTGTGAACTGGTAAGGGGTCCATGACCCCTATACCAGTTCACAAGGCTGGGGGGATGGCAAGCCACCTGCGCTAGCGGGTGGCTTGCCATTAACCCCCGGCACCCCCATTACCTGCCTCCCCAAAGGCCAGGGGGGGGCAGAAGAGCCCGGGCCCACATGGGCTATGTGGGCTCGTAGGCTGCAGGGTGGGGGGGCCACAAAAGCTGGCCCCCCCACTCTGTGCCTACAAGCCCCCATAGCTGGTCCCGGGCTGGTTACTTTGGGTAAGGGGGACCCCACGTCAATTTTTTTTTTGATTTTTAAGGGTTTTTAACCCTTAAAAATCAAAAAAAAAATGGGGTCTCCCTCCCCTGGGAGGGGGGACCCTATGTCATTTTTTTCCCGATTTAACCCTTTGTAGTGTGGATGGTTTTTGTATTTTTTTTGTGAATGTTATAAAATACTTGTTTCAGTTAGGGGGGTCTCCTGGGCAGGAACGGGGGGCTACCGATAAATATGTGGTACCGTTCTAATCAGTAGAAATGGGGCTTTCACATGCAATATGATTTTCCTTAATAAAATACATTTTTTATTTAAAATAAAGGAGTCAATTTTCTAAAAAAATGTTTTTATTTATTTATTTTTTTTTCACTTAATAATATTGTAAAAAAAAAAAAAAAAAAATACAAACAAGACATTTCATGTTAAAGTCTAAACTCTGCTGCAAAAAATATATATATAATTTTTCTGAAAGTTACAGCAAAAATGGCGCAAAACATGTCGCAAAACATGACGCAAAATGGGGAAAATGGCCTGTCAACAGAGGGTGACAAAATCTCAAGTAGGCTGGCAATTAAAAGGGTTAATAGTACCTATGCATGTTGGGTATTGTTCTGTTCGGGGGACCTTGCGCTTTCAGACTTAGCTTGTTTTTTCTGGTTTGCATATTTATATTTTAGGAAAAGGTGTTTTTTATTCAGCTTTTTTATAAATTTTTTAGGGAAACCCTGCGCAACCAAAGAATTCTTTGAGGAATTAATTCCAGAAAGATGAGCCCACTAGAACAAGCTGGGTACCCTTAAAAAGCTTAACGTGTGTACTTTCAGGGAATATATGGTTTATGGGGGATATTCCAAATGTAAAGGGTTGTTTTGGTTGAAAAATCGCAAGGTGCGCACTTTGTCTGCAGAGCTGAAATTTTCAAGTAAAATTACCGTTATGCGCATGCTTTACTTTGGGGTGTTTGGCAACTCTTCCCTTGACAGAACCTATGCATGTTGGGTGTTGTTCTGTTCGGGGGATGTTGCGTTTTCAGATTAAACTTGTTTTTTCTTGTTTGTATATAGTTTTTTTAGGAAAATGTGGCTTTGATTCTGCTTTTTTATCCTTTTTTTAGGGAAACTCTTTGCAACCAAAGATTACGTTGAGGGATTACTTCCAGAAAACTATGGCCATATCCACAAGCTTGGTACCCCTAGAAAGCCTGAGGTGTGTACTTCCAGAGAATATATAGTTTGTTGGGGGTATTTCAAATGTAAAGGGTTGTTTTTCTGGAAAAACCGCAAGGTGCGCATATTGCATAGCATAGTTGTATTTTATCTGAAAATCTCCTAAAGCGCTGTTTCAGTTTGGGGGAGTCTCCTGGGCAGGAAAGGGTGTCTACCTATACATATGTGGTACCGCTGTAACCAGGAGAAATAGGGATTTCACACGCAATAAGATTTTATTGACAAACTTACATTTTTTAATCCAAAAAAAACTACAATATGTAAAATTTTTTTTTTTTTTTTTTTTTTTGCACATATTTCACCCAAAAATATTAAGAATACACCTAACAAATGACAAACAAGACATTTCATGTTAAAGCCCAGACTCTGCTGAAAAAAACAATATATCATTTTCCTGGGAAATCCCTGGAAATCCCTTCAAAAATCACATTTGAACATGGGGAGCGCAAAATAGTGCAAAATGGTCTGGCAACAGAGTGTGACAAAAACTCCAGGTAGGCTGGCACTTAAAGGGTTAAAGAGAAGGCATAAGCCCCGGGTGAGGCGGTACTTCGCAAAACATTTCCCATGTAAGTGTGGAAAATGTAAATGCACCTATAACCCTGGCCTCGCCTGGGCGTGGTTTTATGATTGTGTTTGTATTTCAGCACATGAATGGAATATGCGGTTCTGCCCCACCCGGACCAGGACACGCAGCCCAGTGTTGGGCGAAACAGGTGAAGGTGTAGGTGGTCCACCGCCAGTGTCAACGGCCACCCCCTCCTCTGCAAGTGAGTATGAGGAGCCTCTGGACCTCAGCATGCAGGGGAGGGGGGGATCTGACGGCAGGGAGTCGAGCCGAACTGAGCCTCAACCTGACTCCGGTAAGGGAAATATAGTTAGATATGTGGTAATACATGCATTAAATACAGATACTCATGTGCACTATTGTTATTTGTAGATTCAGACGTCGCAGGGACATCCCAAGGGATGAGCGAGGAAGGGGGCGACGAGGAAGAGGTGGCTGGGGAAGGTGAGTAGATTGATACCTAGAAGCCTAACTTAATATGATATTCATGATACAACAACAGTCTCTAATATCAGTGTGTTTGTCATCCATACAGATTCACACCAGCAACAGAGGGAGGAAGAAAGGAGACGCCCCCGACGCAATGTGCAGCCAAAACATTGTAAGTTTTTTTTTTATAACAAAAGTAAATGAACTAACAATTCCATTGGCCCCCAAATTGTAGTTTTAAAAAAAAAAAAAAACTAAGACTTTGTTAAAAAAGCCCTTAAAGCAGACCTTTACTCTGAATAAAAGACTATCTTATATATTTCCCACACCCTGTACATACAGATTGCCCACATTAAAATTCATCCTACCTGCACCTAGTGCATGTTATGAGCCTTTAAACATCCAAGATGGCAGATTAGGGAAGCCGCCATCTTATCAGGCAGCCTGCAAACAGGAAGTGCCTTCTTACTGTGCTGCTCTGCATTCTGTGATTGCTGACCTTTTCCAGAGCACAGCTCTGCTCTGTCTGAGCAAAGCACAGCTATAACCCACCCCCTGTACCTTATCCCACTCTCCTCTCCTCAGTAAGTGTGATACTTCTGAGTCAAGATGGCGGCGGCCGTATCCTAAATTCCTGAACAGAGTTGCAGCCCAGTGGGGGAAATTATACTAAGTTAGTGACTAAAAACGTACAAAATATTAATTTTAGATGCTGCCTAATCGTTTGCTAAGAGTTTGCCCTTTTCATTAAATCACGCTGAAGGTCCGGTTTAAAAAGGGCCCCAAAAAAAACACGCACAACCAAACCATAAAAACAATGCTAAACTAATGTTGTTTTTCATTCACAGATCAAAGAAAAACACAGCCACAAGACCCCGAGGCATAAGTTGTTTAATGTTGAAAATCACTTTTAAATGTTTTAGTCTTTGGTTTTACAAAAAAAGTTACACGAAAAAACCAAAACAAAAAAAAAAAGTTGGAATAAAAAAAAACAGATTTGGTGAGTTGTCTTTCCTACAAATGTACAATCACACAACATCATCACACATTTACATGACACAAAAGGTTTAGATATGGGACAATAAATCCAAAAAAAAACAATTACGGTAAGCATTAATGGCAAGGAAGAAGGAACACCAAGGAGATTAAGGTATGCATTAAGGACAAGGAAGAAGGAACAACAAGGAGATTAAGGTATGCATTAAGGACAAGGAAGAAGGAACAACAAGGAGATTAAGGTATGCATTAAGGACAAGGAAGAAGGAACACCAAGGAGATTAAGGTATGCATTAAGGACAAGGAAGAAGGAACACCAAGGAGATTAAGGTATGCATTAAGGACAAGGAAGAAGGAACAAGGAGATTAAGGTATGCATTAAGGACAAGGAAGAAGGAACAAGGAGATTAAGGTATGCATTAAGGACAAGGAAGAAGGAACAACAAGGAGATTAAGGTATGCATTAAGGACAAGGAAGAAGGAACACCAAGGAGATTAAGGTATGCATTAAGGACAAGGAAGAAGGAACACCAAGGAGATTAAGGTATGCATTAAGGACAAGGAAGAAGGAACACCAAGGAGATTAAGGTATGCATTAATGGCAAGGAACAAGGAACACCAAAAAAAAAATGTGACAATATATATATGTGTCAAATTGGCAGTTGGTGCCATATGTAAATTCAAATGGAGGTTTAGGGATGTGCGCTTGCGTGTAGCCAGATTGGCAACTGAAGAGCCATGGAGATGTAAGTATACTTGAAAAAACAACCAAAATGGAAGGTCAAATACGACGGAATGCAAGCAGGTACGTTCAAAAACCAAGGAAAAAGCAGGGAAAAAACGGGCCCCCCGTGTGAACGGGAACGGAAGCCCCGATCAAATTGAAGGCCCCCAAGAGAGCAAAAAAAACTTTCTGAGTGAAGACAAATTGATGGATCAGTTAGGGAGCCATTCCGACGGAGGCTCTGCATCACATTTGAGCCACAATTCAAATGGGAGCCCCGGACAATCGGAAGGTTTTAAGGTCAGTTCAGGGGAGGCTCTGCATCAGGCCACATATTTGTAAACGCATACTGTAGATATTGGATTGTAATAGATGAAGATTTATGTTACATGTGAACACAAGCACTGCACAGGTATTTCATATATAAAAGAAATATACATATTGGGGTCGATTCAAAGAAACATGTTACAGCTTTGATTTTGGTGCCGATCATCCTATTTTTCCCGAACGCTCGTGCACTCGTATGAACTTGCGAGTGATTCTATAAGTTAATCCGTTTCTATCCTAAAATGTCCGTCCGTTCGTATGGCAGTTAGCGAATCAGACCTATGTCAGTTTCCATCCTGAATTTTCCGTTTCATTTCTCAGGTTGCAACATTGGTTTTGCCCTTTTTCCTTTTTTGTCTGGACGTAAATCCTTCTGATCTTGCGCCTGCGCACTACAAACTTACCTCATTAAAGTGCATTCTAAATATTTGGTTTTTTTTTTTCTTTATTTCATTCATTTTGTAGTAACCAACCATTAATGAATGTATTTGCATAAGTAAATTTTTACTTGTGGATTTAATTTTAAAAGTTTGGCTTCAAATGGTACAACTTTTAATTTTTTGTGTGGTTACCCACACCCTCTACATACAGATTGCTCTCAAAAATTAAAAAACACCCAGCAACTTCTGCATGTTATGAGCCTAGAAACAGCCAAGATGGCGGGTCAGGTAATATCGGGCAGCCTGCAAACAGAAAGGGCCTTGTGACTGTGTTGCTCTGCATTCTTTGATTTCTGACCTTTCCGTGCCCCCAGCTCTGCTGTGTCTGTGCAAAATACAGCAGTAACCCACATCCTGCACTTTATCCCGCTCTCCTCTCCTCAGTAAGTGTGATGCATCTGACCAAAGATGAGCTAAAATAATTAAACAAAGCAAAGGTAAACAACTACACCAATAAATCCAAATTAAAAATATGATTCTAGTACATCAATTCCAAAATAAATAACAAAGGACATAAGTTTATTTAAATAACGCAAATATATGGATGTGTTGCAAAATAAAGGTTTACATGCAAAGGACTAATTAAGGTCCACATTAAAATGCTTTTATAAGGCATACATGAAATGTATTGAATCAGGTATGCATTGCCATACAATTTATGGCCTCGGCGCAGACTCCTCCACATAGCTAAAAAACCTGTTCAAGAACAGCAATCCGACTGCTAAAAGGTGTCGGAAGTGGCTTTCTTTTAAAACGGATTTAGAGGTTGGAAAACAGCTCTCTGAATCACACGGAAACACATCCGATAATCCTAAGTTTTAGGTTTTGATCCTACAATTTAGGTTTTGATCCTACAATTTAGGTTTTGATCCTACAATTTAGGAACGAACTTCCGATAATCGTAAGAGCATATACGAAATCGGACGAAGGCTCGTGCGAGTCGGAAAAGGCCAAAATAACAGGAAAAAATGACTAACACCCACCCAAACTTCCGATTCCAGATCCGATATCAATTAACTTTTGCATTTTGAATCGAGGGGATTGTTGAATGTGTTTAGAATGATCATACGATAATGACCAATGGGAGTTTAACACACATATATGATCTTTTTTCTTCTCCTCATAAGGGCATTGAGAAAGCCAAAAATAGTGGCGAAACATGTCTGCCCATCATTAAGATAGTCCAAGGAGAAACTTTGTTAAAAAGAACACAAGAGAAAACGTGTGATTGAGGAGCACTCTGAGTGATGTATACAGTATCATAGATCACGAATTAATGAAGTATATGTACTGTTTTTGAGATTGTTTTTAATATGAAATTATGAAATAAATGTGAAGTACAACTTCTTTTAATCAAAAATTAGTGTGGTCATAATCAAATGCTGGACAAATGAACCAGGTGGGGCCTTGACCCGGAATAATTTGAGATTTATAAGAGCAGGATTATGTACCAACGCCACAGATAGGCACTACGACAAACTAGGGTTAAAGGGTCACGCAAATTTTGGAGGGAACCTTTCTAGGCAACCTCAATCTCAAGAATTTCAGGTATGACCAAGATGCTTGGCTGCCTGCAATTTTTGGCGAATGGCTCGTTCCAGAGGCTGGGTGCCCTCTCCGTGGGGATGTCCCAGCCTACGCTGAGCCGCGTGCTATCCAAGTTTTTGGATAGCATGGCTACCATTAGTCCAAAATATATTTCCTTTCCGGACGACATGGTAGCCTGGAACGCGCTTAAGTTGGGTTTTTTTAATATCGCCGACATGCCCAACGTCATGGGTGCGATTGATTGCACCCACGTTGCATTGGTCCCTCCCGCAGCCGACGAGTACATCTATAGGTAAGTTAATTATGTCATTTTGTTATATAGTTTAGCCAAACTGTATTGTAACTATCTATTAATCCCTCCTTGTAATGTGTCCCTGTAAACCATTTTACAGTGTATACCTTAATCCCTCCTTGTAAAGTGTCCCTGTGAACCATTTTACAGCGTATACCTTAATCCCTTCTTGTAAAGTGTCCCTGTGAACCATTTTACAGTGTATACCTTAACCCCTCCTTCTAAAGTGTCCCTGTGAACCATTTTACAGTGTATACCTTAATCCCTCCTTGTAAAGTGTCCTTGTGAACCATTTTACAGTGTATACCTTAATCCCTCCTTGTAAAGTGTCCCTGTGATTTCACAGTGTATATCTTAATCCCTCCTTGTAAAGTGTCCCTGTGAACCATTTTACAGTGTATACCTTAATCCCTCCTTGTAAAGTGTCCCTGTGAACCATTTCACAGTGTATACCTTAATCCCTCCTTGTAAAGTGTCCCTGTGAACCATTTTACAGTGTATACCTTAATCCCTCCTTGTAAAGTGTCCCTGTGAAGCATTTCACAGTGTATACCTTCATCAATGTTTTTAATGTAGGCCTTAGCAAAACATTTTAATGCAGAGCTTACTTAGTCATTAGAATGTTAATCTTTATTTTCTCGCACATACATATAATTTTTGGTTGTTAAAATACGTATGTACCTAGGTATTGTTATTTGGATTGGCCGACATGTTTTTTGTAGGGTGTTAGGAGTTAGTGTGTGAGTAGTTTACCTTGGATTGCTAATATTTTTTTTATTTTTTTTCTTCCAGGAACCGCAAAATGGGCCACTCACTGAATGTGCAAACAGTGGTGGCCCTGGACATGCGGTTCCTTAGTGTCCTCGCCGGGCATCCAGGCTCATCCCATGACGCGTACATCTTGCGGAGATCAGGATTATTCCGTCGGTTTGAGTCTGGAGAATTATCAGGTGGATAGCTTCTTGGTAAGTTTCCTCAAATTACATCATTCCCTTTTCACTGTATGCCTATGAATATAGTTGATGAGCCATGTCTTAACCTATGGCTGTTTTTTCCCCTTGATCACGTGTTAAACCGGACCTTCAACATGATTTATTGAAACGCACAAACCCTTAACAACTGAATCCCCACCATTTGCACTTACTTATTTACTTACTTACTTACTTACTTATTATTCTTTCCCCCACTGGGCTGCAACTCTGTACATGACTTTAGGATAGGGGCACCGCAATCTTTGGTCAGATGCATCACACTTACTGAGGAGAGGCGAGCGGGATAAAGTGCAGGGTGCGGGTTATAGCTGTTATAGAATGTGTAATTAATGTAAGTATTTTCTTATTCTTTCAGGGGATTCCGGCTATCCGCTTCTTCCCTGGCTCCTGACGCCCGTCCTTCGGCCACAGAATGAGGCACAGGAGGCCTACAATCGCTCACACCGAAAGACCCGGGCCGTAGTCGAGAGGGCATTTGCTCAAAACCCGCTTCCATTGTTTGGACCATACAAGGGGGGCACTCCAGTATGACCCCAACAAGGTCATAGACATAATCCTGGCCTGTTGTGTTCTGCATAACTTTGCCATCATGCAGCGTGTCCCCCAGTATGTGGATCTGCCCCCCTCACCACCCAGCGAGGAGGCAGATGAGCATTACACTGGCACACCTAGTGCCTCTGGCCAAGCAGTGCGGCCTATAACCACCTATTTTGCCTAATATTTGTTTTCTTTGTTTGTTGATGTTATTTTGTTATTTTCAATATGATTTGCATTTGAGAAGGCCTTTGTCTTCAACAAAGTAATGACTTAATTACTAAAAAATTGAAACCTTATTTGAGCTTCATGCAGTTTATCTTCGCATTGTTTGTTGTTAAAAACCTTCATTAATCTCCAAATAACCCAAACATTAATGCATCAACTTAGTCAAGAACAGCTAAAGTCACATTCAATATATTTTATTGAAATATGAAAAATTTTAGTTGAAGGGCACTCGCAGACTCAAAATGTACATACATTGTAAAACAGAAATATACATTGGGGCAGACTCATGGCCCCTAGCAATTGGCCACATCCAGGAGTTGTAAAGTAACTGACTCCAGGCCACATTTGCCACCGGCACAGGTGTAAAGCAGCCATACCTATGCCACATCCACACATGTAAGTTCATGGGCCACCCAGACAATAACCCCCAGTCCTAATGTCAGTCCAGTCCAATCTTTGCCATGGGCAAATGTAGTTGTTGCACACCCAAGAATGTCCCCCAATATTGCCATCAAACAGGATGAGCCAGACACCATTTGATTAGGCCCAAGCTTGCAGCGTGGCAGCTTGAGCGGCCGCTTCAGTGAGGCTTTAGATCAGGCATTGGCTAGTGGGGTATGTCAGCACTCTAATGAGCTATATGGGTGAATTCAAAATCAAACCAGCAAAGCCATAAAAAAGGCAATCTTGGTAGTGCTCACCAGGCAGGTAAATAGAGTGGGGATGTAGAGGAAAGATGTGGAGCAGATACAGGTCAAATAGGTCTTAATATGGATGTTACCCATAAAAACCTTGTGGTGGGTCTTGGAGGTGTCCCAACACCTGGGCATGTGTGACATTCATAATCTGCCACTGTTCCAGCATCTGTCTATTGCTTGTTCTAAATTCCTCGAGCATGGCAGTGAAGTTTGTATTTAAGGTGGCCATTTGTCCTGCCATCTGGCTGTTGCTCGTCCTAAATTCAGTCAGCATGTTGGTGAATGTATTATTGAAAGTCTCAAATTGTGCAGTTATCTGCTCTCTGGTTCGTTGAGTCACCTGCCGAAAGTAACGGCTGTCATGGCGCCATGCTGACTCCAGGATCGGCACGCGCCTCCCCTGGGAAACTGGTCTACGTAGTTGACTACGTCTTCCAATTGCCCGGATTTGAGCGCCTGCAAATGCTGGACCTCTAGGGCGAGCAACAGTCCCAGATGTGCTCGGCAAAACCTCTGCAGCAGAGCCAACACTGGGGACTGTAGGCTCAGTCTCAGCCTGCTGCCCACGATGGGCTGGCAGCATGCGTCCAGCTTCACTCTGCTGCAGAGGATTTGGTGCAGTAGGATGCTGGGACAGTGGTAGATTGGGTTCCAGGGGGGTCATTTCAGAAGGTCCCATCAAGCTGGAATCCTCCTCCATCTCCTGGATTTCATCCATCAGTGTGTGGGTCTGTTGGGACATGTGAAAGAAATGTTTCAGTTTGGGCCCTAAATATATTTGTGAGGCAAATTAGTCATGTGCATTCACATGCATCAGCAGTTTCATTAAAGTACACTTACCCTATATATCTGTTCCTGGGTCCTAGGCAGCAGGGAAGTAGACAGCATGCTCAAACTGGAGGAGGCTTCCACACTTGCAAAGGTTGGATGCTGGGCTGGGTTTAAAAGTAAAAGGCACAGAAACACACAAACATCCATTAATGAGCTGGATTACTACATATGCTTTAAAAAACACGTGGCCAAGCAGGAATGGCAACTCCCCCAATGGTCCAAGTTGACCTTCAGTATGAATGTCAGTATCTCTTATATGTATGCCTCACCCTGTACATACAGATTGGTAACCTTAAATACTACGAACATGCATGTACTGCATGTTATGAGGCTTTACACATCCCAAATGGTGCATTAGGGAACCACAGTCAGCTTGCAAATAGCATTTGGCTTCAGCTTTGGCTATGCTGCTGTGCATTCTTCCTATGTAGACCTTTCCCTGACCCCAGATCAAGTTTGTCTGACCAAACCACAGCTACAACCCAAGTGGTATAAAGACAAAGAAGTAAGTGTTGTCTATTATTGACTATATTCACATAACAGGCAGTGCTTTGGTAAGATAAAGAGTTTAATAGTGAGCTACTACACCCTGGGAGAGTGGCCATCAGGAATGACATTCTTCAGACATTAAACACCCGGCTAAAACAGTAACCTCCCCTCAAAGCCACTCCCTAGGGGCATGTGTTCATATGGGCCTGTGAGCCCCATTTCACATGTTTCCAATAGTTCACATTCCAACAAACATTACTAACCTGCAGGAATGGTATGGATGTCCGTGTCCCATCTGCCAGAGAGGCCCTCTAATGCGATGGGGTGTATTAATGCCAGCACCATCTCCTCAGCTCAGGTATATTGTAATTTGGTGGTAAAGCCTCTGCCAGTTTGTAAGCTGAAAAATAGAGGTTAACAAATTTTGGTCATTGTGGTCAATACAACAAGCAGTAAAATGCACAACTCAAATATGTACCTGTGATTGCGCCGTTTATTCTGTTTCTTAAGAGAATGAGCTGTGTGTCCAGGACTGGGTATGACGCTTACGCGTTCGCGTACGCATGCGTACGGCCGTTCGTCCGGCCGTGCGGAACCCGGAAACCTCTGGGGCATTACTTATCTGCTGCGGACAAGAAACAAGATGGCGCCCACGATCTTCACCCGCCAACAACAAGAGCTGATTATGCTCGGAAGTGTATTGTAAGGACGTTGATTTGCCATCTAAATGCAGGCCTAGGCCTTAAGGAAGCGCAAGAAGAAACAGTTGTTTCCCAAACTTAGTTAAACTCCATGCCAAACAGAAGTTAGTGTGCACAGGTGCCAACCAAGTCACTTGCAT
The DNA here is from genome assembly GCA_027917425.1 of Gastrophryne carolinensis. Lineage (NCBI taxonomy): Eukaryota > Metazoa > Chordata > Amphibia > Anura > Microhylidae > Gastrophryne > Gastrophryne carolinensis. The sequence goes on along the minus strand of CM051234.1, from coordinate 407,357,700 downwards.
CTAGAAGGATAGTTTGAGGCTAGCAATGTGTCTGGGGATGTCATTTACCCAACTGATCTAATTGTGACATATATTTGTATGCAGTTTGATCTAACAACTATGTTTATTTTGTGTTTTTTAGACAATGCTTCAGCGCAGGTACGACTACCCGCCCAACTACCCGCCCTGGAGATCGTTTCCTGGATCCAGCAGGAGACGGACACCACCTTCACCCATACGCAGATCGTGCAGCATTGGTCGAACCTGAAATGGCTCCACGTGCCCTGGGTGCGGCGATTTTTTGGGCTCCATTTCCCAAGTAAGTACATAGCGATTGCATGCTAGATGTAACTAATACAGAAGGTAGGCCTTTATTTATAAATGCTTTTCTTTTCTAGTGGCGCACAGGCTGCATGAATCTGCAGCAGAAAGTGAAGGTGGTGGATCTCCAGGGCCACGTTCCTACCCCTCCTCTGTAGTGGCCTCAGACCAGCCCCTGGACCTTTTTACAGAGGAGGGGCGTCACGGCGTGGGCAGGGAGTCGGCCCAAGCGATGGAGCCATTAGCCTCTGGTATGTGACTCTTAATGTAACCGCACACACATACATGCTATTAAAAGCAAAACGGATTCCCTTAATCTCTTTTTCCAGATGATTCTGTAACGGGTGAAGGATCTGGAGCAGGGACGGCAGCAGATAAGGCCCAGGAGGCACATGGAGAAGGTAGGTGATGTCACACACACATTCAAATTGTCATTTGCTTACTGTTGACTCAGACATTAAAAGTGACCCTATTTTACATGTCTCTACAGCCTCAACTTCCCAGCAGTGGCAGGTCCCAGAGCGGGGGGTGGTCCCCGAAGCAGCGCTCGCCCACCAACAACGTAAGTTGTAATGTAAATATTTGGAGTATGTGGGAAATGACATGATCACCAAGATACCTAAATCCATAGTCAATTCCATTAGCATAATGACATATGGCCTCTTCCTTTTATGAATTCCTTAGCATAATGACATATGGCCTCTTCCTTTTATTAATTCCTTAGCATAATGACACATGGCCACTTCCTTTTATTAATTCCTTAGCATAGTGACATATGGCCTCTTCCTTTTATTAATTCCTTAGCATAATGACATATGGGCCTCATGAGTTAGCTTGCAACCTAATAAACATTCCATCCACAGCTGTTAAACATGTATTTGTCGACAAATAATTTAATTTTCTCTTTTTATACAGGGACCACACGCGCCAGAGTGGCACAACTGAGTGCCAGGGTCCTTCAGTTGGTGGGCGAGATGCAGGAGCTACGCGACTCGTTGGGGACCACAGATGAAGAATAATGTTCTGGGGCCTGCCATTGCTGTGTATATATTTTAGGACATGTTGTCTGTTTTACAAAAACTTTTTAAGATTTTTAAATTTTACATTTTTAGATAAACATTCATACAAAGTTGTAATATTTTATAATTTTTTTTTTTTAAAAAGGCACTTTAAAAATGCCAGTTCAGATAAAAAGAAAACAAAAAAACTTGTTTCTGTGTCATTTACTTTTTGAAATACATTCATTAAGGGTTGGTTACCACAAAACGAATGCAAAAGACAACATTTACATATTGAAGATTCGCAAGCCCGCAAAGTGATTTAGGTAAGTGTTAGGTGCGGGAAATGGAAGAAGAATGAGACCGCGAAGTGATTTAGGTAAGTTTTAGGTGCGGGAAATGGAAGAAAAATGAGACCGTGAAGTGATTTAGGTAAGTTTTAGGTGCGGGAAATGGAAGAACATACTGAACGTGAAATGATTTAGGTAAGTTTTAGATGCGGGAAATGGAAGAAGAATGAGACCGCAAAGTGATTTAGGTAAGTTTTAGGTGCGGGAAATGGAAAAAGAATGAGACCACATAGTGATTTAGGTAAGTTTTGGGTGCGGGAAATGGAAGAAGAATGAGACTGCAAAGTGATTTAGGTAAGTTTTAGGTGTGGGAAATGGAAGAATATACTGAGCGCGCAAAGTGATTTAGGTAAGTTTTAGGTGCGGGAAATGGAAGAAGAATGAGACCGCGAAGTGATTTAGGTATGTTTTAGGTGCGGGAAATGGAAGAAGAATGAGACCGCAAAGTGATTTAGGTAAGTTTTAGGTGCGGGAAATGGAAGAAGAATGAGACCACGAAGTGATTTAGGTAAGTTTTAGGTGCGGGAAATGGAAGAAGAATGAGACCGCAAAGTGATTTAGGTAAGTTTTAGGTGTGGGAAATGGAAGAAAAATGAGACCGCAAAGTGATTTAGGTAAGTTTTAGTTGCGGGAAATGGAAGAAGAATGAGACCGCAAAGTGATTTAGGTATGTTTTAGGTGCGGGAAATGGAAGAAGAATGAGACCGCAAAGTGATTTAGGTAAGTTTTAGGTGCGGGAAATGGAAGAAGAATGAGACCACGAAGTGATTTAGGTAAGTTTTAGGTGCGGGAAATGGAAGAAGAATGAGACCGCAAAGTGATTTAGGTAAGTTTTAGGTGTGGGAAATGGAAGAAGAATGAGACCGCGAAGTGATTTAGGTAAGTTTTAGGTGCGGGAAATGGAAGAATATATTGAGCGTGATGTGATTTAGCTAAGCATTGTAGCAGAAGTGAATGAACCAAATATGTAGGCGAGCACATTAATGAGTTAAGTTTGTAGTGCGCAAGCGTAAGGTCGTAACGATTTTCGTCTGGACGATTATTTATAGAAAAAGGAAATCTGAATCTAACGGGAAACGTAAATGATTTGTTCGAGGAGACGATGGAAAAAGAGTAAAAACGAAAGCCTACGTTGTAACATGAGTAACATAAACGGAAAACGAAAGCTGGCATACGAACGGACGAAGACTTTACTGAAGGCTTGCGATGCATGCTTAGAATCACTCGTACACTCATACGTGAGCGGGAAAATTAAAAAAAAAAAACAGATTGACACAAAAACTAAAGTCTTTTTATGTCTCTCTATATCAAGTCTATGGTCTGATTTGCGATGTTCCAACCCGTTGGAATTCCACCCTACATATGTTAGATCGACTATACGAACAGAGAAAAGCCATCAATGATTTCTTGATGATCCAAGCAGATAGGGGGACTCCCCTGTGTAACTTTAATGTGAACCAGTGGCAGCTCATACGTGACACCTGCCATTTGCTCAGGCCCTTTGAGGAAGACACTTTATTTGTCAGGATTACGGCATGAACAACGTGATTCCGCTGCTTCATGCAATACAACACATGTTGGAAACCATGGCTGGTCAGGGCACTGGAGACATGGAGCATACATTTCACGACCACATAAACCCCGTGGGAGCTGAGGAGGAGGAGGAGCACAGCGAAGCACAGTTTAGTTTTGGCAAAATGGGTGGTTTATCTAGTCATCTGACAGGAGAGAAGGAGCAGGAGCAGCCAGAGGAGCTAGAGGGTTGTGAGGAAGGCGAGACAGAGGACCCAGACACACCGTGGCAGTATGCAGTGGAGATCGAGACAGGTAGTCCCTCCGAGTCACTTGCACAAATGGCACGATGTATGCTCACGTGCTTGCGTAGAGACCGCAGAATTGACTTCTGGCTCTCCACCTTGTTGGACCGTCGCTACCAGCACAAAATGGGGGCATTTTTTACACCCACTGAGAGGGAGGACAAACTGACCTACTACAAAGACATTCTACATAGTCAGTTGGCCGATGCCTATCTGCGCCATGGTCCATACTCTCGCAGGTCTGACTCGGGGGGACCTCTGCACTCACTTTCCACTGCCATGGCTGCTGGGGGGGGTGGCAGGAGCAGCGGTAGCAGCTATATCAGCAACAGCCTCAGTCTTCAATCGCTAATGAGTAGCTTTCTGCACCCGCATAGTGAGGCTACTCATGAGCAGCAGGAAGACCTGGAGCAGGGCCTGAACCAGCAGGTCGTGTCATACCTTGAAATGAGCATGCCAACGCACCTTGAGGATCCGCTGGACTTCTGGGCAGACAAACTTGACTTGTGGTCGCAACTGGCAGAGTTTGCCCTGGGAAAGCTGTCCTGCCCTGCCAGTAGTGTGCCATCTGAGCGGGTCTTTAGTGCTGCGGCGGCCATAGTAACGCCAAGGAGAACTCGTCTGTCCACGTAAAATGTGGAGAGACTCACCTTTGTGAAGATGAATCAGGCATGGATCAGCCAGGATTTCCACCCACCAATAGCTGATGCATGCGAGTAGCTGATGCATGGTAGCTCCTTCTGCTGCTACCAACTCCAGGGTGTGTCTTTCAGTCAATATATGGGCTCCTAATGCTGCTGCCAACTCCCGAGTGTGTCTTTCAGGTAATATATGGGCTCCAAATGCTGCTGCTGCTGCTGCTACCAACTCCAGGGTGTGTCTTTCAGGCAATATATGAGCTCCTTCTGTTGCTGCCAACTCCTGGGTGTGTCTGTTAGGCAATATATGCTGCTGCCAACTCCAATGTGTTTTTCAGGCAATATATGAGCTCTTAATACTGCTGCCAACTCCAATGTGTTTTCCAGGCAATATATGGGCTCCCTATGCTGCTGCTAACTCCACTGTGTGTCTTTCAGGCAATATATGGGCTCCTAATGCTGCTGCCAACTCCAATGTGTTTTTCAGTCAATATATGAGCTCCTAATACTGCTGCCAACGCCAATGTGTTTTTCAGGCAATATATGAGCTCCTCATACTGCTGCCAACTCCAGTGTCTCTTTCAGGCAATATATGGGCTCCCTATGCTGCTGCCAAGTCCAGAGTGTGTCTTTCAGGCAATATATGGGCTACAAATGCTGCCACCTCCAGTGTCTCTTTCAGGCAATATATGGGCTACTAATGCTTCTGCCAACTAATGGGTATGTTTTTCAGGCAGTATATGGGCTCCTAATGCTGCTGCCAACTCCTGGGTGTGTGTTTCAGGCAATATATGAGCTCCTCATACTGCTGCCAACTCCAATGTGTTTTTCAGGCAATATATGGGCTCCCTATGTTGCTGCCAACTCCACTGTGTGTCTTTCAGGCAATATATGGGCTCCTAATGCTGCTGCCAACTCCAATGTGTTTTTCAGTCAATATATGAGCTCCTAATACTGCTGCCAACGCCAATGTGTTTTTCAGGCAATATGTGGGCTCCCTATGCTGCTGCCAACTCCAGTGTCTCTTTCAGGCAATATATGGGCTCCCTATGCTGCTGCCAAGTCCATAGTGTGTCTTTCAGGCAATATATGGGCTCCAAATGCTGCCAACTCCAGTGTCTCTTTCAGGCAATATATGGGCTACTAATGCTTCTGCCAACTACTGGGTTTGTTTTTCAGGCAGTATATGGGCTCCTAATGCTGCTGCCAACTCCTGGGTGTGTGTTTCAGGCAATACATGAGCTCCTCATACTGCTGCCAACTCCAATGTGTTTTTCAGGCAATATATGAGCTCCTAATACTGCTGCCAACTCCAATGTGTTTTTCAGGCAATATATGGGCTCCCTATGTTGCTGCCAACTCTACTGTGTGTCTTTCAGGCAATATATGGGCTCCTAATGCTGCTGCATAATCCAGGGTGTGTCTTTCAGGCAATATATGGGCCCCCTATGCTGCTGCCAAATTCAGGGTGTGTTTTTTTGGCAATATATGGACTCCCTATGCTGCTACCAAATTCAGGGTGTGTTTTTCAGGCAATATATGGGCTCCCTATGCTGCTGCCAAATTCAGGGTGTGTTTTTCTGGCAATATATGGACGCCCTTTGCTGCTGCCAACTCCAGGGTGTGTTTTTCAGGCAATATATGGGGTCCATATGCTGCTGCCAACTCCAGGGTGTGTTTTTCAGGCAATATATGGGTTCCTTATGCTGCTGCCAACTCCAGTGTCTCTTTCCGGCAATATATGGGCTCTCTGCGCTGCTGCCAAGTCCAGAGTGTGTATTTCAGGCAATATATGGGCTCCTAATGCTGCTGTCAACTCTTGGGTGTGTTTTTCAGGCAATATATGGGCTCCTAATGCTGCTGCCAACTCCTGGTTGTGTTGTTCAGGCAATTTCTGGGTTCCTTATGCTGCTGCCAACTCCAATGTGTTTTTCAGGCAATATATGGGCCCCCTATGCTGCTGCCAACTCCAGGGTGTGTTTTTCAGGCAATATATGGGCTCCTAATACTGCTGCCAACTCCAATGTGTCTTTCAGGCAATATATGGCCTCCCTATGCTGCTGCCAAATTCAGGGTGTGTTTTTCAGGCAATATATGGGCTCCTAATGCTGCTGCCAACTCCAATGTGTCAGGCAATGTATGGGCTCATCATGCTGATGCCACCTCAAGGCTCTGTAATTGTGCCGCTCTGCGACAGCGAATCTAATAGCGACGCCTCTGATCTGCATGTCATACTTTTTTACAATTATTTCACTAACCCAGCATGCATCCTATGCATGTTACAGCCAATCAAAACGTTATGCAATCCTATGGAGGCTCTCGGAAGCCCAGAAATAGCCGTTTTTAATAGCGATTTGTCACAAATAAATTTGGACCGAAACAAAACGATTTTTCTAATCCTATGGAGCAGCCAGTAGCCTGCAAAGTGGAAGTCCCAATAGTATTTCTGCCACTTTACATTTCGGTTATGTCTAGTAACTACAGACGGAAGCGTGGCTGGGAAGCTGGAAAAGGAAGAAGCCTCCTGGGTGCTCCAAGATGGCTGTGACCAGGAGAAAAATTTTGAGGTGTCGTTTCAAAGTAGAGCAAATAAAAGTGCTGACAATGGTTCAGTATTATGCATACAGATGGAGCAAGGGAGTTTGGAGTTGTTTTTTATCAACTGTTTAAGGCTGTTGGCCCATTTTAAATCACATAGAGAAAAGTGACTTTTCTAAGATGCTTGAATGGGGGGTTCAAGCATCTTAGAAAAGTCACTTTTCTCTATGTGATTTAGCATAGGGAGCCCCCCCCCTCCGTTAAATTATTAGGTTATTATTAATTGACCAAAAAATGCAAAGTGACCAAGCAATGTCATGTCATTTAAAAAAATTATCTCTTTACTTACCATGGCTTAGGCCAACCTATGTACCTTGTGGAGATGTTCTGGTTGATGTCTGTGTTTAGGAACCTGAAATTTGCGGTTCACCCAACACTACTTACAAGTTTTGAGTACAGAAGATAACAGCGTTATGTTTTCTTCTTCTTTGCAGCTCCGCTTGCTGTATGAGTGTAATCCGATGAGTTTCATTATTGAGCAGGCCGGGGGAATGGCAACCACTGGAACACAGCCAGTGCTGGACGTGCAGCCAGAATCCATCCATCAGAGGGTACCGCTGATTCTCGGCTCTCCAGATGATGTACAAGAGTACTTGGCCTGTGTGAAGAAACACCAGAAGAGCAGCTAATAGCAGTGTGTGTAACATGACTATTGTCCTTCCTGTCCACTTCAGGCATTTAATATGTGTTCATAGCCTGCACTCCTGGCACTGAATATTTTCTCTGTGGAGTGATTATAAAACACCAGAAGAAACAGGGTGTCCCTCTTGCTGTTTTTGATTACTAAAAAGTTTTATTGCAAGATTAAATCAGCCTTTTCTGTTCAGACATTGCATTGGGTTGCTGTGCAGCCATATCCCTCTTTGTAAAAGACAATCTCTCTTCGCAATTTTAGGTGAAGTCTCAGATTCCTGAACCTCCCACTGATCAACTATTTGAAATAAAAAGTCAGGGATGGCTGACCACTAAGGGCACATGAAATGCACAAAATCAGACCATTCATCTCCCTAATGCCTTCAATATCACAGCTCACAAAGCATATTTTCCCTAATTGTAGTGTAGGTTTCATAACACACACAACACTTTTGCAACAGCTGTGATCATACAGAGGAATTTAAGTAACTATAGCAACCCTGTGGCTACTGCACCCCTCACCCCCAGGCATCAAAAATTGGGATACCCATCATCTGGAGGTCATAGGTTGTGTAGTTAAAGCAGACCTCCAGTCCAAAAAAGTTTTGTAAATTGCTCCCCTAAACCCTCTCGCAATCAGTGATGTAAGCTATTTGAGGAGGCTTACCTCCATGCAGAAGTTGTGGAATAGCAGGCAAATTCTATGCTACTGAACTGCATGGGAGTGTCCACCTTGCCACAATTCTAACAGGCCTGCTTAAGAAAAGGCATACAGTCAAAATTACCATAACTCTATTTGAAATAATAGTTTATTTCTAGCCAGCAGAAAAACATTGTATAAACATTGACTTACTTTGATTCATAGTAATATTCATCCTCTCCAGCAGCTGGTGATTCACTGTGTGAGTGTAACCGGACAGACATGCTAACCCTTTTCTAAATCTCTCAGCTTGGTGTGATCTGCTTATAGCAAAACCCCAAGCTCCTGCCAGCCTGCCCTGTGTGGAGGAACATCACACTCTACTGCCATGCGGATCTTCAATACAGCCAGCTAGAGAAGGATTGTATCTCCTTTTACATATAAACTCTCTCTCTGACTGATCATAAGGAATCTCCCAGCTCAACTGCAGTGTGTTCTAGCAAAGGCTGTTTTCTATCCCCCTCTCTCCACTCTGCTTAGAAATTAGAAATGCTGATTTCTAGTTATGTGTAATCAGGACAGGGTTGTCGTCCTGGGCGCCAAGGCCATTGCGCCTTTGTCCCAGCCATCCTGTTTTCTGCAGATAAGTCAGGGGCACTATTAATGGTGCAAGCCATAAGACAGCCCCCTCATCTCTTTCATACTGGGTTCAGTAGAAAGGAGACACTGCTATTGTAGAGGCACATCATGACACTTACCTGTATGGGACAGCAGCATCACCATAGAATGGGTGAGAAGGGGCCGAATGTTTTCCTTCTCACACTGAGCGCTATTTTGCCTAGAAAACCGCCCTGAATCAGAACTCTCAGGTGTGATCCAAGATGGATGTTCCCATGCTATTTCACCACATCTGCATGGGATTAAGCCCTCTCAAACAGTGTATGCCTCTAAAAGTCAAAGGGGGGGGGGGGTTAGGGCAGCTTTAACTCTACAGATCTAGCAGGTAATGATGATTATCAGATGGTTTGCAGTAGTGCATGGCACAGAGCCCGCACGTCGACTCATTGAACGTGTGGATGTGGCAAACATGGAGCATTTTTGGGCTTCCTTTGGGGTTTTAAGTGAATGAAAATTTAAAGAGTGTATTCAGTTTAAGTGGACCTAAAGACAGAATGGTTCAAAGGGCTGTGGGGAACAAAAAGGGCCAAAACAAATGGGCCATATTAAAGGTCCGCTTAAAATGGTTGTCATCATCATTTATTAATTCATTTGTTTGGAAATGTACACTTTATATTACCATTATCAGCACTAATGTTAAAGGAAAAGATAAATATATATTATCTGTAGCACATGCCATTTGGCCATTTCCTGGACCAATGACTTGTCTGCAGCTTCCAATTTTTGGTGTGCAGCAAGCTAAAATGTCCTAATCCTGTAACTATAGGATATGTACTTTTCCTCTTCCTTCCTTCATTGCATTCCAGCTTTACCAGAGCCACTTTTAAAGAATTTAAAGTAGACCAAAACCTGGTATTTTCACGATTTGGGTCTGTACCCCTAGGACATTCCTATTTGAGATGCCCCCCTGCATTAAACCCCACCGATTGACCGATACACATACCTTGCCAGCGTTCATATGGCATGGCTCTGCTCCAATCAGCTTCTTTGGCCACACATAATAATGTGCAGCTAAATAAACTATATGAAACGTATCTGCATTTGCGATTGCCGCACTGCACCCTCTAAATTCCTCTATGTCAGTGCATGACCATGCCAGACATTCAGTTCACAACTGGCACGCAGCACCTCCCGCATCCCTCTATGGCTGTGTGTGGCCGTGCCAACCATTCAGTTACAGTGAGTGCGGCCACACACAGACCTAGAGGAATGCAAGAGATGCCACCACCAGAGGGCAGGTGACTGGCAAGGTTTCACACAACAGGGCAACGCAAACTGGGTGCCCCACATTAATCTTTGATGCTGCAAAACTAAAAGCACATTAGGGCCTCACTTCTCCTTTTGCGATTTAATTTACCCCACTGAATATTTGCATGAAAATTCATCACCAGGACAGGGGCAGGTAAGGGGGAGCGGGGTTTGGTAGTGAAGGGGTAGGCAGCAGCCGTTGATCCACTGAGAACCTATACATCTATATATATATTATATTATATTTATATATTATGTCGTGCCCACACCCAGCAGTAGCCCTATAATTATATCCAGTCGTGCTCCATTTACTGTACTCTTCCTGTTTCAGTGATTTCAGGTTCTTGAGTAACCATGGTGGGGGTATGTTAGGAAACAGTGCCACGTGACATAAAGGGGCATCATGTCTAGGGTGGTAAAAAAAACCTCCTTATGTGAGGAGGAGGTTATTCAAATAAATCAATAAATAAATAAAATAATGGTCTGATAGATAATGAGTTCATAGTGTATCTATTGTAAGGTACATTTTTCATATCTTAGAAAATTGTGCATTGGGTTTTGCATTCATTGTCTATAAAGAAAAACCAAACAAAAAGCAATTGCAGTTAACTGTTGAAGTGGACCAAAACACTTGCAAGTCGACCCTGTTTCCTGATTTAGGATGGTCGTGAAATCCCTCAGTTTGCCAGAACATTTACAGTTCTAGCTATCCCATGCATGCACAGGCCATGGCAAGATCTCCAATACCAGGACTATTTAAATGGGCAGCGCGGGCAAGCACAGGCTCCCAGGGTGCAGCTGGCAGGAGGTGCCTGGCAATCTATTCATTTAGAATACATTTACTGGAAGCTGATGCATGCACCATGGAAGTATGGAGAGAGGTAAGAGATATGGCAATCCCAGGGGTTTCACACACAAATCGGCCCAATTAAGCAGCCCAAAATCCAGGGGGCAAAACCGGGATTTGTTTATTTGAATGTATAACTGTAGGCAAAGTTATCGCTCCTTAGATCTAATATGCCCCTCAGCCTCTCCATCCTTTGGTTAGTAACAAAAAGCCATTTATTTTTCTTTGCTGTATTATTCCTGATAATCCCAGCTTGGCTAGTGCCCACCCCCCCTCTGCTGCACTGTGGCCTAGATTTGCCCCGCTGCTGCCCCGTGGTCTCCACACCATAACAAATTATGGAACTTTGTTTATTATGTTTATTATTATAAGGCATTAGTTTATTACTTATTATTATTTAATAACTTTGCCTACAATAGGATTTTAAAGAGGACTTTCAAGAGGCCACTAAGGGGGGCACTAAAAATCTGAATATAACAGATTAAAAAGGTAAGAAAATGAAAATATTGAGCTATAAGGTGGGATTGAAGGGGGGGATTAAAGTCCTTTAAACATAATACAGTACATTCAAGATTTATAATGTCAAATAAAAAAAAAATACCTTTAGCAGATGTATTTAAAATGTTTTAACAAAATTAGGGACTTAGCAAACTTTGGAACAATTAGGGGCTAGGCCATTATAAAATCTAATGATTGTCTGACGTTTTCTAATCATGCCACTTATGACCTGGTGGATGAAGATCTCCAGGTCAGTAGTGGTCTTTCCAATATGGGGCAGATAGCAGTTTCTGTGGATAGGCCTGACCTAGACTGCCTGTATTTATTAACTTGCCATTACATTAATGCCCAAAAAATTAAATTGTGTTCTTTAGGGTTAAATGTTACAGCCTAAACGCAACACACATACACACACACACACACACACACACACACACACACACACACACACACACACACTCTTCTGCCCAGCTGCTCCTATTTTGATGACAGTGGCAAAACACATCACATTGTTGTGTCACTTCCTATCCTGTCACACTCCTGCTCTAGTGATTCATTGGATACTCGCTGAATGCAGACGAGCCTGGATTTCCAGTGTCCTCTGCCAAAATAGTTCCACTAGAGACAAATTATTCAATAGAGAATACTTCCTAATTAGAACGATGGCTCAATACACCAGCCTGCGGTGTCCAGGACCAAGTGATCAATCAACATCAGCAACTTTTCTATAACTCTATAATATCATTAATATCAGATAAACACTATTATTGTAAGAGCAAATGTTAGAGTAAAGCAGAAAAAAGGAACCCTGGCCTGTGTAAATAAATCATGTATTTATGTCTATACATCAAAGGTGATAGAGGGACAATGAGGATGGAGATAGAGGGAGATGGGTTAAATGGAAGGACAGTTCCTCCAAATGTGGGCCAGTTGGGAAGTATTATGGGATCCCCTAACTACTACTTCATTCTGTTCTCAGACAGGTCATCTCCTCCCTGGGTTACCCAGACAGTATTAGAATGCACTTGTCAGTAGATTATACATAAATAACCTCATGAGTGCCTTCACATAAATTATCTTATGGGCAGTACAAGGGGCGAGCCCGGGGATTCATTCAGTCACTTTAAAAAACTTCTCTTAAAATTCTCTCTCTCCCCAGAGCAGCTATACTTACCAGGAGTATGACACAGAAAATGACTGCACGGATAGGGAAGCATAGCTGCTTTAGATGGAGATGGATTGGGATACCTGTGGGGGGTGCAACCCAGTTCTCAGCAGGTATTTATAATCTTTAAACAAATAGGGAAAATACCAGGTCCACCCCCCTGGGGGCATCGTTGTTCGCTTGTTGGCGAGGTAAGAATATTGGGCAACTGCCACGGTTTGACATAGCAGACCATCCCCCAAATTGCCTCAGAGGAGGATGTCTAACCAGATGTCCTATAGATAATAGGTGCAGTTTTGGTTCATTTTCAGAGATATTTCCTGGCACCCTCTAGCACAATGTTTCCCAACCCACTTCTTGAGAGCCACCAACAGGCGGTGTTTTGAGGATATCCAAATACCTGTCTATTTAGCACTGCTTCACTAATTACTTCACGTGTATATCTGGGTAGAGATCTACAAACATGACTCATTGGTGGCTCTCGAGGAAAGGGTTTGGAAACAATACACTCTATCTTAAGGGGAATCTTGGGGAAGCCACACCTCAGGGTTATGAATACTCCTACTTGCACCGCAGGCTGCCAGAGTGAAGAAGAGAAGAGACACTGCTTTTTAGGCCAAGATTCATAAGAGGACCCTCTGCAACAAAGCTTTCGGAAACATCAGGATTCCAGAAGAGGTCACCATCAAGCAAGAAGACCTCGGGGCCTGGTTTATTTTTGTTCTTATTGTTTGAAGGGTTTTTACTTCTTGGCACTAGGGGTAGAGAAATGCTCTGTGACCATGAGTATGGACCTGGTGTTCTTCCAGACATATCACCAACAATAGGCAATACCGAAAGAGCGCCAGTCCTTGACATAGGGGCTGCTGTGCTGCCTGACCAGAGCCGAGGGTCTTCCAAGTCATGTTTATTTCCATAAGAAATATGCAACGCAAAAACGCCTGTTTAATGGGCATCCATGAGCTTGAAGCTGTGTGGTGTCCCTGTTGCTGTCTGTGTGTCCTGCAGTGTGATCCCTCACACTCCCCAGCCATCTGCTCCCTCCCCCCTACCAGAGCTGCTAAAAGTGGAGTTCTCAGCTCCCTGTCAACTCCAGGGAGGGTCCTAGATCACAAGAATAGAACACTAAATTAACTTGCCCTCTCACACTATCAGTGAACCCTGCCTTAGAGAGATGCTCAACTTTTCCTATCAGAGCTTCATCTGATGGGGGATAGGTAATGCATGCATCTCCTCCAATAGGAAATATGCTATTCAAATTTCACTGTGCTGGGTACACTTTCATTATGTATAAAATGTTGCCCCTGGGGCTGCGATGATAATGTAGGAGACATAGGGGGAATAGAATGCCCCGAAACAGGGTTTACAATATGTCAGGGTAAGAGCAAATCATTAATTATTTTTTCTCCCCCAGGGAGAGACTATTGATGGTTAATTTGGTTTCATGTTTTGTATTATGGGGCAGTTGGGGACTAGAGGCAGCCCGGGATAGAGGCAAACCGGAGGGTTGCAGGGTTGATTCTTGGCCATGGAGCATGACCGAAGTGCTCCTGAGCAATGCACCTAACCCCCCAACTGCACCCCGAGTGCCGTAATTAGGGCAGCCCACCTCTTAACTACAGCCCTTATACACACAGTGGCATGCTTAACCATCATGACTACCATGGATGGACAATGCCAGGATGCCCCTCTGTGCATACCTCCAAACTATCTCTGATTTGGAGGGACTGTCCCTCTTTTGAGTCCATGTCCTCGTGTCCCTCGTTGTTCTTATCTGTCCTTCTTTGAGGTTTAATATGTAGATCTTCACCAATAAATGATTCATTCTCCTATTCAAAGTGTTTATATTGTTGTAACTGTTACACCCTATCTCTTATCCATCCCTCAGTGAAGGGGTGTGGCTTAATTTAACAATTGTCCCTCTTTCCCACTCTGAAAAGTTGGAAGGTATGTCTGTCTGAACACACAGCCCATGAGCAGACCACGGCTACAACCTAGACAGGGTGCATTAATATTGTATTTTGCTATACAAAATGTGTCTTTTGATAAGAGCCTGCAGACACAACCTTGCATGGGGCCCCAGAAATGATATGCTCCCCTGCGTATACAAAATCCTCAGAACCTGCCTGGTGCCTACTCTCAGACCTCTGTCTGCACCCAGGGGAGGAGCTAGGCCTTCTGGCTCCCAGGACAAAGATTCTAAATAGCGCCCCAACCTGTTCCCATTCCCCCCTTTGGCCCCCCCTGACCTGCTACACCCGGGGCAAGTGACCCCCTGCTCCCTCTAGCTACGCCCCTGTCTGCACCTATTCTGGTCTCCTACTCCTTTTTTGTTTGGCATGTGACTGCAATCTGTAAAAGCCCAGAATTGCCGTGTTGCTGTCATCTATTTTTATAGCCAGCCAGGTGAGGGACGATAACACCGCTCGCATGGTCACACGGGGGCCGGGTAACTCCTGGGTTTTTTTAAGCCAGCCACTCTTGGGGCAGGGTGGCAAGGACTGGGCACACAAGAAAAAATGACAGGAACTGAGCATAGGGTAATTGAAAGTATATTACTTTTTATTTAGCTCCCACTTTATCTACAACCGACCCTAAATCTGCAAAGCATTATTGTTAAAGGACTATGCAATCCACCTGTATTTTTAAAGGGAGGTTGGTAATGCATTTTGGTTTCTTTTCATGACATGTTCCTTGATATTATACGAATGCTCCACTTCCAACCTCTCTAATATAAAGTAAATGGCTGCAGTAAAGCCCACTGGCCTAGTCCAGTGGCGGACTGGGGCCAAAAATCAGCACTGGATTTTACCAGCCCATGGCCAGCCCAAGACATCCTTGCTGAGCACCCCACCATGATGCAGGGCTGTAGAATTGGGGACTGGGGTCCCCCAGCTTGTGGGTACAGTGTGGCTGAGAGAGAGACTTAGGGGGCAGGGATTTAATGTGGGTGTTACAAGCAGCAGCCCAACTGGCCCCAAAGCAGTGCAGCCCACAGGGGTTGTCCCAAGTCTCCCTAAGGCCAGTCTGCCCCTGGCCTAGTCACATCCTTTAGGGAATTAATAAAGAGATCCTTAGGGTGAGTTATTATTCTGGGAGCCTATACTCAATTCTAGACATGGTCTCCACATAACAGATAGAACACACACCCTAGTAAGTGATGTCCCTGCTGTCATCATGTTACCACTGCCTAATAAAGTCTATGCTCCTCAGATAATTCCTGTATCAGTTCACAGAAGGAGGGGAGGACATAGATTACACGCCGGCACAGCTCATCAAGTGGGGGTAGGGCATATCAATACTTAGCAGTCTGTCAGTGGTTGGTGGATATTTTCAGGAGGGGGCTGCCAGCGCCCATCAGCATCTTTATATGATACCTGTGGTTTTCTATTATTGTTAAAGGGAAAGTCCACTTTCAAAGTGTATATTTTTTGTGTGCCAAAATTATGTCTTCAAAGTGCTGAGCTTATCTAGTATTTTTTTCTTATATTGGCAAAATTGTTTTATGAAAGCAATTTTCACTACTTGCAGTCTGCTGCTATTGGCAACTGTACACCAAGTCTATACATCAGGATCTACTAGAAAAGTCAGTCCTGTGCACTGAATTCTGTAGATGGTCATGTTTAAAGGGATTGTCCAGGCCAGACATAACAAAAAAAAGGCTATACACACTTTTTTTTGTCCCCTGCAGCTCCTCTGTGCTGATCTGGTGTTTCCGAGCAGCTCCTCCATGCAGCACTGGCAAACTTGGCCTGCAAGACTATGAGCGGCCATCTTGTTTTTAAAATGGATCATATTCCAGTAGGCGTAAATGAATTTTTATGTGCAGCAATCTAAATTGCCCTGGGGGATGGGTACATATGAGCACTATTTGTTGTGTTGGTCTGGTTTAAGTCATTTTTGACTGTTTGCCTGCTTTAACGAGGGCCATTCTGCAATTCTGTCTTCCAACTGTGTGGCCTCTCTCTTGGTGGCACCCCCAAATGCCTACTCCATTCATTAACCTCCTTATTCGCATGAAGCTGGGTACTGCACTTCCAGGCTCCAGCTAGCCAAAGGTTTTGGCCTTGTACACTGCACACACCCACCTATAGGCTGGCTTAAGCCTAAAAGCACACTTCTCTATTAAAGCAGATCTTTACCCATCTCAGCAAGTGGTGCTCTTATTCTTTGCCCACACCATTCTTACTGTGGCTGCCATAGTGAAAAGCTGGCTTGGAAAGCTTACACCGCAGAGGCCAAGGAAAGAAGGAAGGGTAGTGGGTCGAGACTTGTTTGTCAGTAATAAGAATAGTCTTTAGAGAACTGAATACTTTGGGGTCAATGAGTGAACCTCCCAAAGTTTGAGTTCGGGCAAGTTCATTAGAACTTTGAAAAAAAGTTGGGGTTCAGGGACCAAATCAGTGGGGACCTTAACTTTGGGGGGCAATTCTGTCTCTGGGGCGGGGGCACAGAATGTGCAACAGGAAGTGCTGCTGTTCATCTTACCTGAGCCCTGTGATTCCATTGCCACCGTTCAGTTAAAATGGTCCACAGCAGGGGCCATGGAAAGATGCCCACCACTCCATAAGTGAGGAAACTCCTAGCGCTAGCTGGCAGTGCTGGCACTAGGAGTGTCCTCACTCATGGTTTTGGCGACCATCTTTTTGTGGCCCCGCTGGGGACAGGACTGGGATTGTGGGAATCAGGTAAGTTGTTCAGCTTGTTTAGGTGAAGCTGGTTGACGGCCCTTCTGGTCGAGTTTTCTGTGTTTGGGCTGAGCCCCAACTTTGCAGTTCGGGTTCACTCAACACTAATTATAAAAAGATAGAAGCTTTGCCCTTGGGGGGAGGAGAGGATGCTGCAGGAAAGCACTGAAAGCAGAGCAATACAAAAATCAAGATGGAGACCTGCGCTTTCTCAACACACTGATAAATCCAATACAGCAGAACAGGTTGGGGCTGTCCTAGAATGCTGCGTGCAGTGCAAATGATTTTTCTGAAATGTTTATATCTAAAAGTAATGGCAATGAGCTTCTAATGTGTCGCTGCCTCCATGTGTACATCCTGTTTATCTTCTTTTGTATTGCCTAATGGCTAATGTTAGCTGTCATAAGATACTGAACACCTGACGCGATACATGCGCTTCCACGGATGGCTGCTGTGTTTGTGTCACATTTTGTTTTGTGCTTTATTCACATGTACTCCTTGCAAATGGGCTGCTCTCCCGCATGAAGCTAGAAAGAGAAGTTTCCATCCTGTCATTTCACTCACTCATAGACATGGCACGCTTAGGCTGATTTCACACCAACATGTCTGCAGAGCGTTCACGCTTTCGGGGGAGCACCTGTGGAAAGCTGCCCATAGTAATCCATATCTGATATATAGCGCTCCACAGATGCCTGCCAGTAGCGTCCTGAGAGCAAAGCGCTAGTGCTTCGCAATCGCGCTGCTCTGAAACTAGCCTAAATGATATATGTTTACAACAATAGGGGAGACCTCAAGTACTAGAATCATCTACAAGGCTCCTCCTGAATATTAATCAGGCCAGAATATCACCATTAGTGTTTATTGCCCTCAAAGTATTTACTCGATAAGTCTTTCCCAGGGGGGGATTCAGACACAGGGCCGGCTCCAGGCTTATGTGGGCCCTTGGGCGGCATGGTCTCAGTGGTCCCCTTTGTGATACAGAGTGGCATCACATCACCGATCTGGATGCCCCCTAAGGATCATGCTATTTGGACCAAAACTCTAGTTTTGTTCTACTTTGAAGCGCACCAAACCCTCGGAGTCTGAACGAATCTAGATTCTCCTGATTTTGGATGCCCTTGTTTGTGCCTCCCCTCCCCCCTTTGTCCATTACTTTCCTAGAACTGGTGAATGGTGTGGGATCGCTTTGAGTTAATGTCCAAACCAGGGGGGGTTCTTTTACAAACAGGGGCATCCCAAGTAATGCCCCTGTAAAGCGGAGCAAAACTCAGGGGTTCGAATTGCTTTCATAGTGGGCATGCCAGAGATCCCAGGGGGTTTCACACAGTTGAGTATCACAGATCGGGATGCTCCAGGTATCAGCTAGGGTGGGCAATTTAAAAGCAGAACAAAACCCAACAAAACCCGGAGGGTGGAGGCCCCCGGAAGCTGCCCCGCCTTGCCGGGTGCTGACGCCGGCCCTGTTCAGACATATGCCTTTACTTTCTGTAAGAACAATAGGCTCATGCTGATGGTCACAGGGCTCTTCTGTCCATCCTGGCCAATGGGGATGAGGGTATTTGGGCAGGGGTTCCACTTGCTGGCAGGTGACTTGCCAGCCCCTCTACCTTTTTATCTTTCAATCTTTTTATTGAATTTTGTCAATACAATATTTCAAGATCACATTGAAATCAGTATCGTTACATGCATAGTAAAAAAAAGAACTGTGTCAAAGACATCAAGACAGTATACTAACTATTGTCTGGAGCCAGATGCATAATGTGGAAAATGGCTCGTCCGACCCGAGGGGCAGGAGGCACAAAGGGGGGCCTCCCCTTCTCGATCTCCGGAGATACCTCCCACCATCCCGAGTACAGACCAGCCATGTCATGATACGCAATACATAATACAAGAATCATGTCATTCTGGTTCTATCAACAATCAGAGGTATGGTTTCAACAAATAAAGGGGGAGGGAAAGGAAAACCACAAAGGGGAGTGACTGGGGGAGGGGGAAGGAGGTAAGAGGTAAGAGTCCCTGGTCCGCTCCTAATAGCTTCTCTACATATTCATCAATTCAATGCTAGCATCGATATGTTAGGGGTTGCAAATTGGATCCATGGCTCCCAAACCTCTAGGAAGTGCTCATGTTTATCATTCAAGATGCTGGTAAGTTTTTCATTTATCAGGAATCCATTTAGTCTAGCTTTAACCTCCGAAATAGAAACCAACTGCTGTTTCCAGCCCCTCTACCTTTTTGAATTGTAATGGAATCCTAGTGTTGAGCAAACCCATACAACAATGTTTGGGTCCGTGTCAAACTTTCCTAAAACAGAAGTCCATGCCAAATTTGGCGTTCAGCCCAACACTAAAGCTGATTAATAGGCTGTCGAGCAGCCCATCAATCAGATTCTACCCTCCCCACAGCCAATCTCACAAGCAGGGACATAGCATCCAGCCCAGCCAGCAAGCAGGCGAGTTGTCATAGCGCTCTGCCTGCTATAGAAGATAGGGGGCTTTGTCACAGTCTGCTGTGAAAGATGATGGGGGCTTTTTCACGGTCTGCTGTGAAAGATGATGGGGGGCTTTGTCACAGTCTGCTATGAAAGATGATGAGGGGCTTTGTCGCAGTCTGCTATGAAAGATGATGGGAGGCTTTGTCACAGTCTGCTATGAAAGATGATGGGGGACTCTGTTACAGTCTGCTATGAAAGATGATGGGGGGCTTTGTCACAGTCTGCTATAAAAAATGATGGGGGGCTTATTCACAGTCTGTTATGAAAGATGATAGGGGGCTCTGGCACAGTCTGCTATGCAATGATGGGGGGGTTCTCTGACATGGTCTGCTATCCCGTGATGAGGGGATTCTGTCACTGTCTGCTATCCTGTGATGAGGGGATTCTGTCACGGTCTGCTATCCTGTGATGAGGGGATTCTGTCACGGTCTGCTATCCCGTGATGAGGGGATTCTGTCACAGTCTGCTATCCTGTGATGAGGGGCTCTGTCACGGTCTGCTATCCCGTGATGAGGGGCTTTGTCACAGTCTGCTATCCCGTGATGAGGGGATTCTGTCACGGTCTGCTATCCCGTGATGAGGGGATTCTGTCACGGTCTGCTATCCTGTGATGAGGGGATTCTGTCACGGTCTGCTATCCTGTGATGAGGGGATTCTGTCACGGTCTGCTATCCTGTGATGAGGGGATTCTGTCACGGTCTGCTATCCTGTGATGAGGGGATTCTGTCACGGTCTGCTATCCTGTGATGAGGGGCTCTGTCACGGTCTGCTATCCCGTGATGAGGGGCTTTGTCACAGTCTGCTATCCCGTGATGAGGGGATTCTGTCACGGTATGATATCCTCCTGTGATGAGGGGATTCTGTCACGATCTGCTATCCTGTGATGAGGGGCTTTGTCACGGTCTGCTATCCCATGATGAGGGGATTCTGTCACAGTCTGATATCCCGTGATGAGGGGATTCTGTCACGGTCTGCTATCCCGTGATGAGGGGATTCTGTCACTGTCTGGTATCCCGTGATGAGGGGATTCTGTCACGGTCTGCTATCCCGTGATGAGGGGATTCTGTCACGATCTGCTATCCTGTGATGAGGGGATTCTATCACGGTCTGCTATCCTGTGATGAGGGGATTCTGTCACGGTCTGCTATCCCTTGATGAGGGTATTCTGTCACGGTCTGCTATACCGTGATGAGGGGATTCTGTCACGGTCTGATATCCTGTGATGAGGGGATTCTGTCACGGTCTGCTATCCCGGGGGGTGAAGGGATTCTGTCACGGTCTGCTTTCCCGTGATTAGGGGATTCTGTCACAGACTGATATCCCGTGATGAGGGGCTCTGTCACGATCTGCTATCCTGTGATGAGGGGATTCTGTCACGGTCTGCTATGCAATGATGGGGGGGGGCTCTGTCACGGTCTGCTATCCTGTGAAGAGGGGATTCTGTCACGGTCTGCTATCCGGTGATGAGGGGATTCTGTCATGGTCTGCTATCCTGTGGTGAGGGGATTCTGTCACGATCTGCTATCCTGTGATGAGGGGATTCTGTCACGGTCTGATATCCTGTGATGAGGGGATCTGTCACGGTCTGCTATCCTGTGATGAGGGGCTTTGTCACGGTCTGCTATCCCGTGATGAGGGGATTCTGTCACGGTCTGATATCCTGTAATGAGGGGATTCTGTCACGATCTGCGATCCTGTGATGAGGGGCTCTGTCACGGTCTGCTATCCTGTGATGAGGGGCTTTGTCACGTCTGCTATCCCGTGATGAGGGGATTCTGTCACGGTCTGATATCCTGTGATGAGGAGATTCTGTCATGGTCTGCTATCCTGTGATGAGGGGATTCTGTCACGGTCTGCTATCCCTTGATGAGGGGATTCTGTCACGGTCTGCTATCCCGTGATGAGGGGATTCTGTCACGGTCTGATATCCTGTGATGAGGGGATTTTGTCATGTTCTGCTATCCCGTGATGAAGGGATTCTGTCATGGTCTGCTATCCCGTGATTAGGGGGTTCTGTCACGGACTGATATCCCGTGATGAGGGGCTCTGTCACGGTCTGCTATCCTGTAATGAGGGGATTCTGTCACGGTCTGCTATGCAATGATGGGGGGGGAGGGATTCTGTCACGGTCTGCTATCCCGTGATGAGGGGATTCTGTCACGGTCTGATATCCCGTAATGAGGGGATTCTGTCACGGTCTGCTATCCCGTGATGAGGGGATTCTGTCACGGTCTGCTATCCCGTGATGAGGGGATTCTGTCACGGTCTGCTATCCAGTGATGAGGGGCTCTGTCACGGTCTGCTATCCAGCGATGAGGGGATTCTGTCACGGTCTGCTATCCTGTGATGAGGGGATTCTGTCACGGTCTGCTATCCCGTGATGAGGGGATTCTGTCACGGTCTGATATCCCGTGATGAGGGGATTCTGTCACAATCTGCTATCCCGTGATGAGGGGATTCTGTCACAGTCTGCTATCCCGTGATGAGGGGATTCTGTCACGGTCTGCTATCTCGTAATGAGGGGATTCTGTCACGGTCTGATATCCCGTGATGAGGGGATTCTGTCACGGTCTGCTATCCCGAGATGAGGGGATTCTGTCACGGTCTGATATCCCGTAATGAGGGGATTCTGTCACGATCTGCTATCCCGTGATGAGCGGCTCTGTCACGGCCTTCTATCCAGTGATGAGGGGATTCTGTCACTCTCTGATATCCCGTGATGAGGGGATTCTGTCACGGTCTGCTATCCCGTGATGAAGGGATAATTTTTTTAAAATGTTATTATGTATTTATTTATTTCGTTTTCTGTTATTATTTTGAGTACTTTCCCTATCCCATTCTGTGCAGGGCAGGTGCCCCCCCCTCCCAATTTGCAGCCCTCTAGCCCTTGCTGCCCCCATTTTACAGCCATGAACCTGAACTTCTGCTGGTTCGCTCATCATTACTTCAGACCTCTTTTGTGACAAGAGGTTAGACTATAAAGAAAAAATTCTTCTCCATCCACCACTAGACGGTGTCCTTTCTGCTAGTCCAGCAGCTCTAGAGATGGGCTCACCATGGTTCTCTTCTTCTAATGGAACTGGTAGCAGTGGTGGCAGCAAGGTCTGGGACGGATGAGAAGTTATTATAGCAAAGCAGCATTTCAGTGGTGAAATTAACTGTGTCAGGGTCCTTGTGTGAATGGGGCCCTTTCAAGGCTCATACAGTAAACTTTCTGTCTTTTACCTCAATTGGATGCAGCTAGACAACTAAAGACTGAAATAGCAGAGACACACTGTTCTTTATTTCTCTCAATGATGCCAGGTGAGCACAAATATGATAAATAAGAAGGAGGAACAACAGTGGTAGGACCATCATGACCTTCTTGGCCCCAGTGAGGGCGCATCCCCTGCAGACCCAATAGTTTCTTCCCTGGAGCATTTCCTCATACCAGGTTTATATTAAGCTCAGGCTATCAATGACAAACACAAAGTAGAAGTGTTGATTCACCCAAGACATTTTATAACATAAGACTCAGGAGGTTATGGTTCACAATACATTACCCACTTTAACCTATTACGGGCCTGATTTATCAAGCACAAGCTGCCACATCTGTGAAAGCTAGAGTGCTGAAAAATCTCATTTAGAATTTTTCACTACTCTAATTTGGCGAATGCTTGATAAATCAGGTCCTAAATCTAAATGAAATATACTTAACTGCTGGCATCTTCTCCATCCATCGCTGTTTGATGTCCCCTCTGCTTGCACAGCAGCTCTAGCAATGGGTCCCAGGGCACCCTCTGGTCCCCTTCTACTTCTGTGGCTGGCAGTGGCATTGGCACTATTAGCAGGTCCTTTACAGAAGGACACAGGTTCTCCCTCCTTCCACTCTGACAACCCATCAGAGAAATAAAATCTGCAGGGGAGGGGAGAGGCTTTAATCTACCCAGGGGTGGCTGCTGGTGATTTCCCAAATGCCATAGGGTTATGCAGTTTGAATCAATCTGTGACATTTGAGGAATCAGCAGAGAAGACTAGTGCAGAGTGGAAGGAAACCTGTGCCCCCCTGAAGAGGATATGCTGATGCCACTTCACCAATTGCTCTCCACTTCATTTAAGAACTGCAAACCACTGTACCAACCAGGGCCGGATTATGAGGGGGGTGCAAAGGGTGCACGCCCCGGGGCCTTCACCACTTGCCCTGCAAAGGGGGCCTCCACCAAACTTTGGGTTATGGTCTGGTCCAGGAGGGTTTTCAGTCTTTGGTCTAGCGGGCCACAGGGTCAGCACCAAAGCTATCGGTGGCAGTGTGGGCCCTCCGCGGCTGGGCAGCCAAAGCCACCACAGGGCAGGATGGAGAGTGTAGAGCAGCAAAGCCGCCGTCAGCAACTCTACAGAGATGGGTAAGTGCAGAGCTGTCAATCAGCGGCTGCTCACTGCACATTGGCCACCAAGCACAGCCACTAGCAGCTCAATGCTGGAAACTGATTTCTGCTGAACCATCTGGGCGACTGGCAAAGCAGGAGTTCCCGAGCAACACACACCCGCACAAGGGGGGCACAAGGGACCTGCATCACCAGGCCAGTGGCCAGTAGAGTTAAACCAGACCTTCACCATGATTTATTGAAAAGCCCAAACCCTTAAATAACTATTCCCCGGCATCTAAAATTTATATATTTTACGTTTTTAGTCACTTATTATTCTTTCCCCCACTGGGCTGCAACTCTGTTCACGACTTTAGGATACGGGCGCCGCCATCTTGACTCAGATGCATCACACTTACTGAGGAGAGGAGAGTGGGATAATGTACAGGGGGCAGGTAATAGCTGTGCTTTGCTCAGACAGAGCAGAGCTGGGGTCAGGAAAAGGTCAGCAATCCCAGAATGCAGAGCAGCAAAGTCAGAAGGCACTTCCTGTTTGCAGGCTGCCTGATGTTCCATGATCCGCCATCTTGAGTGTTTAAAGGCTCATAACATGCAGTAGATGCAGGTAGGATGATTTTTAATGTGAGCAATCTGTATGTACAGGGTGTGGGAAAAATATAAGATAGACTCATATTCAAAGTGAAGGACCGCTTTAAAAAAAATACGGGTGGCAACCTTATCTGCAAATGGCCCTGCCCCATGCGCATTTGGCTGGCTAAGCTTAAAGTGCACCTATACTCAGAGGGAAGAATATGTTGTCATCTTCTATCCCCAGCCCAGTGCCCTGTTTTTTGCAGCCAGCATGTGTTTTCGGAATAAAATAAGCCTGTTACTTATTGGAATCGGCAGTTTCGTTCACCTATTTGCTGGGGGAAATTCACTCTTCGCCACATTTGCGCACGCTTTTCTGCCCTCTAAACAAACTATAAATCAGGTGCTGGAGACAGCTTGGTGTGCCAAAATGGCGCGAGCAGAAAATTTCAGGTGCAAATTGGCGCATTGGTGAACGCTAGTGCACAAATTGGTGCAAAAACAAATGCGCATCCCATTTTGACGACCATGAATCAGTCAGAAACCCAAGCTAATTCATTTGCGCATGACCAGGAATCGAAGCATATGTCCTTGACTTTTCTATTTTTCGCTTCAAACAACAATCACGTTTTGTATACATCTTTGTTATATCTAATAGCTTTAGGAGTATAACTCATTAAGGCTTTTTTTGTGAGAAAAAAATGTATCTTGATTTTTTTGAGTTGCACCCAGGAAAAAAATCAAGATACATTTTTTTTCTCCCAAAAACACGTGAGAAAAAAATCTCACAGTGCCTAATCAGCCCTATAGTGTTTACATTCAACAACGCTGGGCAGAATACTTGAAACCAACCGAAGCGCAGCAGTGAGGAGATGCTGAAGACTAGGGAGGAGTGCGCAGTTTATGCTCGGCTTCCCTGTCAGCTGCTGTTATGTTTGTCTACTCCCTCTGGAACGGAAAATAGGGCAGCGAGTCCTGCACGAGCCAGACGTATGAAATCCCTGCCTGCAGCAAGGTTTAGGCCTCATGAAGAGTTATAGCAAGGCAGCATTTCCCCACAGGACCCGTTATTATTATTCGGCTCAGCCATTCAGTGATACATACAAAGGAGAAGTGCTGATTCATCCAAGAAATCTTATAACATAAGGCTCACGTGGGTATGGTTCAAAATCCATTCCCCAGTCACGGCTGAACTCTGTGACCGTACTAATCAGGAGCAGCGTGTTTACCTACTTGTAGCTTCAGGCCCGTCACACATAAAATCCTTGGAACTGCACTTTGAATGGCACAAAGAGTTCTGTGCGTTTTGGTGAGGTGTGTTTTCTGTACTATTACCATAGATAAGGTTGCCACCTGGTCGGTATTTTGGTTTTACTGTAGTGGCCACCGGCCTGGTGGTGGCGGTATTTGTTTTTTTATTGGTAATTTTAATTGCAGGTATACTTTTCCCATCATCAATTACCAGTAAAAAAAAAAAAAACAAATACTGCCGCCACCAGACCAGTGGCCACTAAAGTAAAAAAAAAAAAATACTGGCCAGGTGGCAACCTTATCTATGGTAATGGTACAGATCTAAACAAGTTTGAAAACACACCTCACCTTTTTTTTACCGGTAATTGATCATGGGAAAAGTATACCCGCAATTAAAATTGCCATTAAAAAAACAAACCATCACCACCAACCCAGTGGCCAGTAAAGTAAAAACAAAATACTTGCCAATGGTTCATGTTTTGCAGATTCTTTACACAAATTCACAGGTGAGGTGTTCAGACTGCTCCAGAGGTGTCAGCGTGGAGATCCACGAAACATGACCTGTTGGTGACTCTCAAGGTGAGGGGTTGGGAACATTGCCGTAGAGATTAAAGCGACCAACAGTCAAAACCGACGTAAACCAGACCAACACAAGAAGCAGTGCTCATATGCATCCCTCCCCAGGGCAATTTAGATTGCTGCACATAAACATTCATTTACCTTTTTCCATCTCCTGCTGTGGTCAATTTTAAAAACAAGATGGCAGTTCATGCATTTGCAGGCCACCTGCAAACAGGAAGTGCTGCTGGGCTTCCTGTTACTGGGCATTGTCATTTATGTCAGTTGGGAGTGGAAGCTCCAAAATTGCCTCTACCTTGCTTTTCCAGCTGTGCAAAGCTGTTGGTCCAGTTAACAGTACACTGTGGGGAACAAAAGGTAAGTATGGTATTTTTGTTGCCTAGACAGACTTTATGGTTTCTCTTAGGGCATTGAGTGAGGGCTCGGCGTGCCCCCTCCATTGCAATGACTGACGCTGGGCCCCACTGTGACTCCAGTGAATGGTGGGAAAGCCTGTACATCTCCAAACTCGAGAACCTGGTATTTTTAAAGTGCACCTATACTCAGGAAAGTTTATGTCGTGACCTTTCATCCCCAGCCCAGTCCCCCAAAACAGCCCATGTTTCTTTTTTGACTAAAGCATTTGCCCAATATCCATAACAACATGAACTGGGTGGAGTATTATGGTGAATAGGCTGTCATATGCTCATTAGGTCATTTACAATTAAATGGTCACATTAGGGCTGTTTCAACTCCATAAGTATTTTTTTTCATGTTTTTCTGTGAGAAAAAACATTTAATAATATTAATAATATATTAATAATAATAATGCAGCACCATTTGAAAAGCACTAAGGAAAAAAATCATAAAAAAATAATTGCATAAAAATAGTGAGAGAAAAAAGTAACCTTGATTTTTCCATGGTGCAATTCAGCATCTGCTTTAGTTGTGCAAATGTTTTATACATTTACATATACATACAGATAAACATGGTGCTGAATTGCACCAAGGAAAAAAAATCAAGACAAAAAAACGTAAGGAAAACAAATTCTCACTTTGCTGAATCAGCCCTATTGGCAGTTAGGTTGAACTGTTCCCCATTGCTGAGGTGTGTGTGCTGTGACTGAATGCATCATCGCTGGGGGTGAGGCTGCTCAGTCAGGAAGCAATATGGCCGACTACATCCCGTTCGTGTTGATATGAATATTGGGGAAAGGCCAAAAGAACACAGGCTGTGGGGCACTGGGCTGGGGATTGAAGGTGACCACATAAACCTCCTTCTGAGTATAGGTTCACTTACTGCTGAAGCAGGACAGAGGGAAGGGGATTTCAATTGATGGATGCCCTACATGGCCATGAGAAGGTTGATTCCCTCAGCCCCAATACTCACCTCTTCAGGAATTGTTCCTTCCTGCTGCCAGATTGAGTCCCTACATGCACCACACTCCCCTGGTACTGAGGCAGGGTGGGGGATAACAACAAAAAGACACTCCTTACCTTGCCCAGGATCTAGCACGGTCATCTGCACCCTTGTGACTGCCACACAGAGCACACACGGGGGGGTTCTTGCTCTGTGCGTGTGCATACCCATTCAGGCGGTCAGGGCGGGGGAGGCCTCACTGTGTGGAAGATCCAAGATGGCTGCACCCACCACTGGATCCTGGCCAAGGTAAGTTTTTTTTTACTGTTGGTTACCATTAAACTGGATATCCACTTTAAATTCATCTGTAAAAGTGTAATTGGTAAACTTGCACGCTAGCAATTTTTAGTTAGTTCATTAAAAAAGGACTATATATAATATATAATATAGAATAACTACTTTTTATATTTTCTAACACATTGTTCCTCTGTATCACAGTACAATATTGTGTTTGCCTATAACAATCACTCACCAGTTCCCCAATCAATCAGCAAGAGGACAGAGGCTTCTATTACACACATTGGCAATTAGGATGGAGTTCGGTTTTTCAAATGGACCTACAGTCTAAAATGCTGAGCTCCTGCTGTGTGATCAGGTAACTGGTGCCTGCAGCTGTGTGATATTTTTTACAATTATAACCTCCAAATCAGGATCTGTGAGTGGATGGAGGCCAGGACTATACATAGGTCAGCCTTAAAAAAGACCTTCAGCCTCATTGAATGACTCCAGGGCCATCCCAGTCTAAAAGACTCCAGGGCTATCTGAGTTCTGCTCCTTAGGGCATCCCGTATTGGGATGCCCCAAGGGAAATCCCCTGATCGCCAGTTTCACTCACCTTCTCCGGGAGCCCTTGCTACATCTGTGCTCTCTGGCCGTATCCTCTAGCCGTGCACGTGCCTGGCTTTCCTGAATCGTCTCTCTTCAACGCCACTCAGCTGCAGAGCAGAGTGACAACGAGCACGCTGATTGGCTGAGCGATCAGCACACCCGCTCCTGTATGAGTCTGTGCCATGGGATCGGAAGGAAGGTGAGTGAAACGGGACGACCGGGGGAGTACATACAGCGGGGTATCCCAATTCGAGATGCGCCACACAGAGGAACAACACACGGGAAAGTGAAATTCCTGTGTGTTGTTCCTCTTTAAGAGGTAAAATGCTTAGATTTCAATACGTTATGCATACCTTCCAACTTTTCAGAATGGGACAATATATAAATGAAGCCACGCCCCCTCATTGAGGGATGAATTAGAGATAGGGTGTAACTGTTACAGAAATAGAAACACTTTGAATAGACAAATGAATCATTTATTGATGCAGATCTGCATGTTACACCTCAAAGAGGGGCAAAGGTGAACAACGAGGGACAGGGGGACATAGACTCAAAAGAAGGACTATCCCTCCAAATCAGGGACAGTTGGGAGGTATGCATTATGAGGAGAGACACCAGTCTGGTGGAAAGAAGGGAAACAGGAGACTTGATTGATACCTTTAAATATGGCAAGGTTTGAATAAGGATCAGGAGGGAAGTTAAGAGAATTAATGATAGAACAAGGGGCCCAACCTTAAAAAGGGACAAAACCGAGGAATTTGACTGAAAGCCGCCAGGAAGCCCCAAAAAACTCGCTCACCACTCTCCAGAGGTGCATGCACGGGCTCTCGTCCAATGAGAGCCATGCTATGCTGCTATGACAACATCATTCGGCAAGCAGCTTTGATTCTAATCTATGGGGAACATGTGCTGCCGCATCTCCTGGCGTGTGCGCGCTCCTGCCCCAGGCCTACCAGAATGGCTGGGGTGGAAGTGTGCGCACAATGCTGGGGATGCGTCAGCTTGCGCTCCGCATTGTAAGCAATGAGAGCCATCGGCTGAATGACTTTGTCATAGCAGGAGGCTCTCACTGGACGAGAGCCCATGCATGCGCCATTGGAGTGCGGCGATGTCAGGTTTTTGGAGCTTCCTGGTTGGCTTTCACACAGCAGGACACCCCGATTCGGGATGCCCCAAAGAAAATCCAGTGCTCAGCTCTGAAATCTTTTAGATTCCAGGACAGCTGCTGGTGGGTTTTGTTCTGCTTTAAGATAGAGGGAAGAACAGATGCCATGTCAGAATTATTATACTGAAAGTGTAGTAGAAGCAGGTACGGTTGCTGAAAAATCAATAGTAAGTGAATGTAAACATGTCTGCGCTTAAAGTGGACCAAAACCCAGGATTTTGACTATCCTGGGTTTTGGTCCTTTCCCCCGCTGTGTGAGACCCCCTCGCTGACACCAGCTCATCTCTTCCCGGTCCCACGACACGTCTAAGAGCAGCGGCTCTGATGGCCACACCCTCCGCTTCCCTCTAACAGGGAGCATGCGCCCTGCTAGAGGGATATCAGGATGCAGCCGCTACTCTTAGGCCCTTATTTATGAAGGAATAGCGACAGGTAGCGACTGGTGAGTGACCGGTAATGACGGTCACCGCCACGAGAACGCCGGCTCCCCACCACAATCACACATTTATCAAGCCGATCCTGCTTAGCGACTGAGATAGCGCCAGATAGCCACTCATTCATCATTATTCCAGCCTCAGCCCACAGTGCCAGCGTCCGACCTTGAACAGCGACAGGTATGACCTCTCGCTACCTGCCGCTCTCCAATGCATTTCAATGGAACAATCTTTAAATATTAATAATTAATTGTTATTAATGTATTTTTTTTTTTTATGTGAAAAATTCTGTGACCACTTCTGCCATGTAAGAAAATTTTTTTAAGGTAAAAAAAAAAAAAAAAAAAAAATGTGTGCAGAATTGATATTACAGGTCTGATATTATTGTATTCATATTTTTTAAAATCATTTTTTGGGGGGTTTCCAAAAATATGGTTGTTTGGGGGTTAAAAAACTACTTTTAACACATCACCGCCAACGCTCTGGGGTTTAAACATGCATTTCACAGCGCTTGAATTTTTTGAGCGTGATTTTTTGATGAATATGGTGGGAGCCGGTCACTCTGACCAGTCGCTATCATGCGCACCCATACATCGCGGAACCTGTCAAATAGCGACTCGTCACCTTGTATTCAACATTACGCCACACCGACTAAGTCGCTGTCAACAACCGAACAACGGCCAAGCACAGCGACTACTAGCGGGCGCTGTGAAAATACTGCTACAGTCGCTCAACTGTCGCTACCTGCCGCTATTAATGAATCGGCCTCTATGACGCGCCGTGGGACCGGGAAACAAGGTAAGTGAAAGGGGTGACCTGGGGGGTTTCACACAGTGGGGATGCCCCGGGGGGGGGGGGATGGATTGGCCTGGGAATCTTATAGATTCTCAGGCCGATCAGCGTGGGTTTGGGCCCACTTTAACATACATCTATCCTGAGATAAAGAGAACACATTAGGGCAGACTAGACTGACCTATTCTATGTTTCTATATCCTATGATCAGGGGCCTAGCTATGGGGGCACGTGCCTCGGGTGCAGCACATCAGGGGGGCCTGAACACAAGTGGGGGCGCTATTTTGGATCTTTGTCCCGGGTGCCAGAAAGCCTAGCTGTGCCTCTGCCTATGAGGCTAGTGCAGCAGCAAGAAGAAGCATGATCTGTAGCTGATTCAGTACAGGATAGGAGAACAGCATTAGTGAAATCTGAGATACTGTATACAACTGGTCTCTGGAATGGAAAAAGGAATCAGTGGCCAGAGGTGGATCATATGACAGTAACAAGGGTTCGCGTTCCACAACAACATCCAGTGCTGCTTCCTCATTGCTTTGTCAGGAGAAAGGAAATGAACCTGATGTTCCTCACTGATTCCTGGAACGTTTACTGCACACTGTGCACCAGGTTACTTGTAACTAAGCACAGCTCTATATAGATAAAAGGTTACCTGAAATTCAAAACAAAAAACGAAAAAACACATAAGGGTCGATTCATGGTCGTACACACAAATTTACTCATGTTTATCCCCTTCCTCCCGATTCATAAGACACGTTTTTGTGCGCCTGTTTTTGCGTGTAAATTTGAGTAATCCGCATGTGATTTAGGGATTGTTTTGTGGAGTGAAAAGTGTGTACAAATGTGTTTTTTCATGCACCATTTGCACCAGCAAAAAGCAGGAGGAAAATGGCCAATTTATTTAAGAAGCGCTACTGCCATGTAGTGCCAGAGGAACGTCAGCTGAATGGCGGGTCCCAGTGCAAAAGGTGTAGTTATCAAAGCACCTCTAGTGTCCCAACCTTCATCAGCACCGGCGCTGAGTTCTGTTCCGTAAAACCAGGCACTCACCCTGCATTGTGTGGCCTTATCCCATAGATTTTTATGGGCTGGACTGGTTATAATTTATTGGGCTATTTTTTGGGGTGCTGGTGCATGTCCCCCGGTATCCGTGGGCTGTTTGGAATTGTTTTTGTATTTAGTTTTGCACTTTTATGTTACACTGTAAACAGTGGCGGACTGGGGCCAAAAATCATCCTTGGATTTTACCAGCCCCTGACTGCAAATTTGTGACATATATATATATATATATATATATATATACCGTATATATATATATATATATATATATATATATATATATATTGCTTTAAGCTAAAAGAACCAAAAAAAGTTTGACATTTTGCCACAAAGTATCTCAATTAGTGGACCAAAACCACGCCCTGATGGACCTGGAATCTATAAGACCATAATGAACTTCTATGTAGATGACAATTAGGTCCAAATCTCTCATATCCCAACTAGACTACTCCAACACTCTCCCGTGTGGTTTACCAGCAAACAGACAGGCAACCCCCTCCATTCTGATCTGAACTCATCTCATCCATCACTCCTTTTGCTTCTCCAGTGTTGCTCCTCTGTTAGTTGCTCCACTGGCTGCCAATATCTGAAATAATTCAGTTCACTTGAGAGTAAGTGCAAGCTTTCTGTGACCCCCCCCCCCCCCCGTGCTAAGCAAAATCCTCTCCTAATGTAGGTAAGGGGAGGGGCAGCAGAATTCTGCATGGCAGCAATGGACTTGAGTGACAGATCAGTAGAGTCTCATTGATTTGGTCACTCAAGGTTCCAGCTTCAGCTTCCATGCAGATTGCTCTTCAGTAAAAACTGACTTAGCACGGGGGGGGGGGGGGGGGACAGGTGGGGTGTTCCAAAATGCTTGGACTTCCTACTTAACCTGCAGAGCTCTCTTTGGCCAGGCCCCGTTCTTCTTTTCATTGCTATTCCAAAGATACCTCTTGTCCTGAACCCTGATGACCTCTTCCCACTCTCGTATTCAGAGTGTATGTGCCACCCCAGTTCTCTGCATTTCGCATATAATTCACCACTGTCCAACTCTCCAAGCCTTTTCATTATCAAGGTGTATTTGTATTTCCATCACATCTGAATCGTAATGCCCAGTATATTATAAATATATGTGCTGTCTATTATTTCTTGTACTGTGCCACAAAACAAACAATAATAATCTACCAATAAGCTCATATGATATGTATTATATATGTATTATATACATTATATATTAAGTTGAGATTATCTTCAAATTGTTCTCTCTTGCTGTTATTGACTAATCTCATATGTCATATTACAGCAATTCATGAGCCCTAAAACGTTCATACTGGGTGAAATATATAATGCTGACACTTTGTTGACATGGAGTTCCCACCCCCTAGCAAATTTGCATTTGAATAAATGTTTTGACTTTTTCTTTAAAAAAAAAAAATCAGACCAGCTTATTGATTCCAATACAGACCTACCTGCTTCTTCGAGCACCGAAGACCCCAAATGCCCTCCTGAGATTCATTATAAAGCAATTAAAGGAATGCAGAATCTACAGTTTACTATAAGACCCGTCATTTGTACAAAACGACACTTACACTCGTCCAATATCATTAGAATAACTGCTCAGTAAGCAATAGTTTGAAGAGCTCTTATGCATAAAAGCTACTTTACAGAGGATCACAACATAAAATATACAGCAGAAGAGCCCTGGAGTCTAGCTGTTTGCTCAAGCAGCTCCACATCTGCTAGATAATATATATATATATATATATATATATATATATATATTACACATGGGATGCTGAAATGGTATGCAGGTGGATAGGTCGGGGAGGCACAATGTTTTTTCAAGAAAAAGGTGGCCAATACTGAGGGAATAAGGATCAGAACCTACAGTTGTAATGACAGTTAATTGGGTGGTTGTTGGTGCCTATATTATAGGAGGGGGTGCCAGTGGCCTCTAAGGCTTTTGTTAGGAGGAGGTAACATGGACTGTCCTTCAACATGCTTTGTAGGGCTGCTTTAAAGCAATGAGTGACACCTCATCTGAATCCAGGCACTCCCTCTTGCTGCTCAGCCTCCATGCTATAGAGGTTAGTCTACTGTATGTATCAGTGGGCCAGCCACTCAGTGCAGCATTTCAAAAGAAGGGGTGCCACCATCAATTTTAAAGGTTGGTGGCTACCACACTCCTATACTCAATTAAGAAGGATAATAAGTGGGTGCACGATCAGTGGAGACAATGCAAGTCCAGAAGCAACAAAGAACCAACACTCCAAAGTTGATTCAAATAACCAAAATTATGTACCATAATGGTAATCGGTCAATGTTTTGGGAGTACCCACACCCCCTTCATCAGGATCATGTGACATCAAAAAAAAGAAAGAACAAGCGGCCCCTTTAAATGAATGTAAACTAATAATAAATGTCCAGAATTACGCCTGACATCTGTCACGCTCCCGGAACCTCAATTACCACTTGGACAACTCCAGCTCTCTTGGTAAGGGCCTCAACCCCCAATCTCCGCAGCCAGCTTCACCTATAGGAGCCCCCGCTTGCCGAGACGCAGAACACGCCTGCTCGGGATCGGTTGCCCCCAGGACTTTATGGCTCAAAGGATGAGGCCTTACGGTACAGAGTGCTGGAGAGCCCGCGGCTGGAAGTGGAATCGGGTAGCCGGTATGTGAGCGTAAGGATGGCAGTCCAATAGACAGGCAAGGGTCGGCAACTGGAGTGGAGATCGAGGATGGTCAAACTGGCAAGGGTCGGCAACAGGAGTGGAGATCGAGGATGGTCAAACTGGCAAGGGTCGGCAACAGGAGTGGAGATCGAGGATGGTCAAACTGGCAAGGGTCGGCAACAGGAGTGGAGATCGAGGATGGTCAAACAAGCGAGGGTCGGCAACAGGAACGGAGATCAAGGATGGTCAAAAAACAGGCAAGGTCGGCAACAGGAATCAGGATCAAAAACGAGGATAAACAGCTACAAGGGTCTAGGCGCTATAACAGGCAATGACAGACTGACTGGGTTGAGGTTAAATAGGGAACAGACATGATTGGCCAAGGAGAGACAGTGTAGTGATTGGTGCAACAGGAACTTCAAACAGATTGGACATGGGGGGGAACCGCCCAGAACACAAGGGCCTCTGATTGGCCCAGTGTCAGTGGGGGAGGTCCCACTAATGCAGCTGGGGCTTTAATACATCATTTAACCTTCCTCCGGCGGCCGCGCTGAGAGCAGCGCCGCCGGAGGGAATAAACTGAACGTGCTCGCGCACGCGCGCGAGCACGAGAAGCGACGCCGGAGCCGCCGAGTGAGCAGGGAGGCGCGTGCGCGCCAGCCTGCACAGAAGCCGCCGCCCGCCGCGGCCGCCGGACAGGTGGCTGCGCAGCGGGAGCGGGCGGCTGAGGACCCGGGACGACGCTGGAACGGGGAACCGGTAAGGAGGTAATGACATTACCCTCCCCCTCACGAGGGGCCTCCGGACCCTCACCCGGCTTCCCCGGGTTGTCACGGTGAAATTTCCGTACAAGAGCCCTGGCATGGACATCACAAGAAGGCACCCAGCACCTCTCCTCAGGACCGTAACCAACCCAATCAATTAAGTATTGTAACGTATTGCGAACCCTACGCGAATCCAAAATCTTGTTCACTTCATATTCTTGCACATTATCCACTAAAACAGGAGGAGGACCAGCAGGAGAAGAGTTTTTAGCTGGTTTCAACAGAGAAACATGAAATGAGTCGGAAATCTTCATAGTAGAAGGAAGCCGTACTTTATAGGTAACATTATTAAGTTTCCTGATGATAGGGTAAGGACCAATAAATTTAGGACCCAATTTATAAGAAGGCTGACGGAGAGCGATATTCCTAGTGGAAACCCAAACAAGGTCTCCACACTGAAGGATAGGTTCCCGAGACCTGCGACGATCAGCAAACCTTTTATATTTAACGCGCATAGTTTCTAAATTTTCCTTGACGCGTGCCCAAACCTCTTTCCGTTTCTGAAGCCACTCTTCTAAGACCGGAAAATCAGAAGGTGCTGCAGAAATAGAAGAAGCTCTAGGATGCTTTCCATAATTACAAAAGAACGGGGATACTTTGGTACTGTCACTTGGCGCATTATTATACGCGAACTCTGCAAAGTCAATAAATTCCGACCACTGCTCCTGAGTGTCAGAGATGTAACATCTTAAATATTGTTCTAAGCTTTGATTTGTTCTTTCAGTCTGCCCATTAGACTGGGGATGGTACGCGGAAGACAAAGAAACCTGAATCCCCAAATGTGAACAAAAATTTTTCCAAAATTGTGATATAAATTGCACACCCCGATCGGAAACAATATTTACTGGAATACCATGAAGACGAAAAATATGCGAGATGAACAAGCGCGAAAGTTCCGGAGCCGAGGGTAGCTTGGGTAAAGCAATAAAATGAGCCATCTTACTAAATCTATCAACGACTACCCAAATCACAGTGTTCCCATGCGAGAGGGGTAAATCAACAATAAAATCCATCGAGATGTGAGACCACGGTTCTTTAGGGATCTCAAGCGGAATCAGATACCCACTAGGGGCCTTGTGTACCCCTTTACTTCGTGCACAAACAGGACATGCGTCGATAAGGGTAGTGATATCACGTCTCATAGAAGGCCACCATACATGACGTCGAGCTAAAATAAAAGTTTTACGAATTCCCAGATGCCCGGCAGTTTTGGCGTCGTGGAATTCGCGGATTACGTCGGAACGCAAATGCGGTGGCACAAATTGACGTCCTGCTGGTACATTTACAGGGGAATCATCTTGGAACGGCGCAAGAACATTAGAAAGATCGGGGAGTAGGGCCCCGACCACACAACCTGCAGGTAAAATAGGTTCCCCAAAATCTCCTCGATCTTTACACTCACCGAACATACGCGATAGAGCATCGGCTTTAGTATTTCTTACACCCGGTTTAAAAGTAATAATAAAATTGAAACGTGAAAAAAATAATGCCCAACGGGCCTGTCGAGAATTCAACCTCTTGGCGGAGCCTATATACTCAAGATTTTTATGATCGGTATATACAGTGATAGGATGCAGAGAGCCCTCTAACCAGTGACGCCATTCATCAAATGCCAGTTTAATAGCTAATAGTTCCCTATTGCCAACATCATAATTTTGTTCCGCGGTATTAAATTTCCGAGAGAAATAGGCACATGGATGCATACGTTCAGGAGATCCAGAGAATTGCGATAAAACAGCCCCCACTCCCAATTCAGACGCATCAACCTCAACAATAAAGGGTTTGTTGACGTCAGGGTGCACTAAAACTGGCGCCGAAGTAAAAGCCTGTTTTAGGACACGGAAGGCTTCAATAGCTGATGGTGACCAGTTAACAGTGAACGCGGCTTTGCGGGTGAGATTGGTGAGAGGTGCAACGATACTAGAAAAACCCTTGATAAAGCGTCGATAGAAATTGGCAAACCCTAAAAAGCGTTGTAATTCTTTTAAGGATTTGGGTTGCACCCAATCCCGTACTGCCGAAACTTTTCCCCCATCCATCTCCAACCCCTGACTAGAAATAATATATCCCAAGAAGGGAACGGAGGCGACCTCAAACATACACTTAGAAATTTTAGCGTATAAGTTATTCTCTCTCAACTTCTGGAGGACCAGTTTTACATGTTGCCTGTGTTCGGAAAGGTTCTTAGAGTAAATGAGGATGTCATCCAAGTAAACCACAACGAAGTTACCCAAAAAGTCACGAAACACGTCATTAACGAAGTCTTGAAAGACCGCAGGAGCATTACAAAGGCCAAAAGGCATCACTAAATATTCGTAATGGCCATCCTTAACATTGAACGCCGTTTTCCATTCATCCCCTTGCCGAATACGGATCAGGTTGTAGGCCCCCTTTAGATCTAGTTTAGAAAAAATTCGAGCCCCAACTACCTGATTAAATAAATCACCTATTAAGGGGAGAGGATAACGATTTTTAATAGTGATCTTATTCAAGGCTCTATAATCTATGCAAGGCCTTAAACCCCCATCCTTCTTCTCCACAAAAAAGAAGCCGGCACCCGCCGGTGAAGTAGATGGGCGGATAAAGCCTTTACTCAGATTTTCAGAAATATATTCTTTCATGGCCTGCTCTTCAGCTCGATTCAGATTATAGATTTTGCCCCTAGGAGGAATGGTTCCAGGAAGTAGGTCGATGGGACAGTCATAGGGTCTGTGTGGGGGAAGATTGTCAGCGGACCGCTCAGAAAAGACGTCTGCCCAATCTATATAAGGCAGAGGCAGTTCTTGGGGCGAAATCTGCACACTCTTAAGGATGGTGGAGAAGCAATGTGATCTGCAGAAATTACTCCACTTAATCAGATCACCGGACTGCCAATTGAATACGGGGTTATGGAGCTTTAGCCATGGGTATCCCAAAACTACTGGTGTTTCCGGACAATCAAACACCAGAAATTCTATAAGTTCAGTATGAGATGAGCCGGCCACCAATCTGAGAGGGGGGGTCTTGTGACTGACCGGCCCTCCCAGGATGGCCTTCCCGTTGATGGCTAAAACCTGAAGAGACTTTTCTAGAGGTACCAGTGGAACTCCCAGGATGGAGACTATGTTCCGATCCAGGAAGTTACCTGCAGCTCCACTATCTACAAACGCAGATACTGCCTGTTTGGAAGGACCCCAGAAAAGCTCTGTAGGGATTAACATCTTATCATGGTGAGGGTAATGCTTCAATTCACCTAGGTCAGCACCCTCTTCCTGACCTAGGCAAGAAAGTTTCCCGCCGGATATCCCTTATTTGGGCAAGACCTGGCAAAATGCCCCGGGGACCCACAATAGAGACAAAGACCCAAAGACCGTCTTCGTTGTTTCTCGTCCTGAGAAAGACGGGCTCTGCCAACCTGCATTGGCTCCTCTTGAGAGGGAGAGGAGGAGTTTACCCCACCAGAAGTTGAAGGGCTGGGAGTTTGTGAAGGTCTAAAGGGCGTAGTAGCTCTAACCCTTTCCCTGGCTCTCTCCCTAAGACGCCTATCGATCCTGATGGAGACCTGCATAAGCTGGTCCAAATCTTTTGGAGTAGGAAAGTTGACCAGGGCATCTTTAATATTTTCGGACAGCCCCAAACGGTATTGGCTACACAGGGCTGGATTATTCCAGGTAGATTCTACTGCCCAGCGCCGGAACTCAGCGCTGTAGTCCTCGGCGGAATTCCGACCCTGCTTCAAGGCCCGAAGCCTGTTTTCCGCCGTGGACTGACGATCTGGATCCGCATACAACACTCCCATAGCAGAAAAAAAAGATGTCACGGAGTGTAAGGCAGGATCTTCAGGGGGCAAGCTGAAAGCCCATGACTGGGGATCTCCTTGTAACAAAGAAATAATTAAACCCACCCGTTGGGTTTCTGTGCCAGAAGATAAAGGCCGCAGCCTAAAGTAGAGTTCACACGAATTCTTGAAATTTGAGAAGCCGGCCCGGTCTCCAAAGAATTTTTCGGGCAAAGGAACCTTAGGCTCAGGAATATGAGGTGATACAGCGGGTGTTGAAGTCTGGCGGGTTTCTTGGTTGGCCACCCTCTGGGCAAGTTGATTGATAGCGGTGGCCATCGCCTGCACTTGCTGTACCAGGTCTTCCATAATGATATTTTTGGGCCTGTTATAATGTCACGCTCCCGGAACCTCAATTACCACTTGGACAACTCCAGCTCTCTTGGTAAGGGCCTCAACCCCCAATCTCCGCAGCCAGCTTCACCTATAGGAGCCCCCGCTTGCCGAGACGCAGAACACGCCTGCTCGGGATCGGTTGCCCCCAGGACTTTATGGCTCAAAGGATGAGGCCTTACGGTACAGAGTGCTGGAGAGCCCGCGGCTGGAAGTGGAATCGGGTAGCCGGTATGTGAGCGTAAGGATGGCAGTCCAATAGACAGGCAAGGGTCGGCAACTGGAGTGGAGATCGAGGATGGTCAAACTGGCAAGGGTCGGCAACAGGAGTGGAGATCGAGGATGGTCAAACTGGCAAGGGTCGGCAACAGGAGTGGAGATCGAGGATGGTCAAACTGGCAAGGGTCGGCAACAGGAGTGGAGATCGAGGATGGTCAAACAAGCGAGGGTCGGCAACAGGAACGGAGATCAAGGATGGTCAAAAAACAGGCAAGGTCGGCAACAGGAATCAGGATCAAAAACGAGGATAAACAGCTACAAGGGTCTAGGCGCTATAACAGGCAATGACAGACTGACTGGGTTGAGGTTAAATAGGGAACAGACATGATTGGCCAAGGAGAGACAGTGTAGTGATTGGTGCAACAGGAACTTCAAACAGATTGGACATGGGGGGGAACCGCCCAGAACACAAGGGCCTCTGATTGGCCCAGTGTCAGTGGGGGAGGTCCCACTAATGCAGCTGGGGCTTTAATACATCATTTAACCTTCCTCCGGCGGCCGCGCTGAGAGCAGCGCCGCCGGAGGGAATAAACTGAACGTGCTCGCGCACGCGCGCGAGCACGAGAAGCGACGCCGGAGCCGCCGAGTGAGCAGGGAGGCGCGTGCGCGCCAGCCTGCACAGAAGCCGCCGCCCGCCGCGGCCGCCGGACAGGTGGCTGCGCAGCGGGAGCGGGCGGCTGAGGACCCGGGACGACGCTGGAACGGGGAACCGGTAAGGAGGTAATGACAACATCACTGATGACGTCATCGTCGCTGTGTAAAAACAGTAAATACAAAATCTACTATACACAATAATCACATAAAAGGGGTGGTGCCCCCCCCCCCCCCCGCACAAAGAAGCCCCTGGTGAAGAAATCCGGGCCGGTGGGGTGCCACTGAAGCCATTGCATGGCTGGTTGTATAGCCCTCGCAATCTCCAGTACAGGAGAGGGGAGGAAGTGACGTCACCCACCCTAGCTTATTTTCTTTATTGCATGGCACGCCCCGCGGTATTCATAACAGTTGGGTTATTCCGCCACAAGGTGGCGCAGTGGTACTGCAGAAAAGCTGTGGCATGTCCCAGCTCCCTATAAAAAAGGGCTTAACCATAGAGTTCCCCAGTGTTTCCTCTGCAGTGGACTGCGAAGTTAGCAGATGGCACTCTCTCTTGCGCAGGTGAGCGGGGCAACCAAGCCTGCGGCCCTGCAAGTCTATTTCCGTCCGTTTCTGGACCCTCATTGCCTCCCAGCCTTGGCTGACAGATCGGGTGCACTAGGTAGAAGAGCACTAGGGTCAAATGCTCCTGGAGCGCAGCTCCAAGCCGCAGACCCTGTAACACAAAGGGTAGCGGGCCATAGGCTTAATGGTGAGCCTAATAGGGATGCAGAGTTTCTGTCCTGGCTTCTGAGGGGATAAGTACTGTAGTTTGGGGACTGTGTCCCCTTATTTTCCTTTTGAGCCCCCCCCCTCCCTGGCCATGGCTGCTCGCCGCTGCTTTTCTCTCTCTCTCTTCTCCCCCCTCTCTGACTTAGTTGGGGGGGGCGGTGGCGGCGAGTAGTCATATCTGTAGTGAGCGCCGTTTTTCGCGCTCTTCGAAGGGGGCGGAGCCGGGTGATGACGCGTATGGCGTCGTTCACCCCGTGGTCCGCCCCTCGAGGTACCTCTGCCGGCGCCATTTTGGACAAGCTGCGCGTCTGGATTTCTCCCTTCCTGGCTGCAGCGCTGCTTCCTCTGGCGGGTCGCCTTATCCAACGGTCTGTGACTGTGTGACCCCGCGGTGTCTTTGGTCCGTGAGTCCCCCTTGGGGGGGTTTTATTGATTTGGTGTATATTGCTGCGGGATGCTCATGTGTGTTTTTACTAATGTCTTTCAGGTGGGATACCATTGGGTTATGGTTTCTCCCGGCTCCACTCCTTTCTCCCCCTCATTCCCGCTTTATTGACTTCTGGGGGCATCCCGTGGGAGGGCATCCCGGGTGGCTTCTGTATTAAGCCTGTACCCACTGCTGGCCTATTGCGCCTGTGCTAATCACCATATGGAGGTTTCTGGGGATAGCGCACTTGCGGGCCCTTCGGGGCAAGCACGGCAGTTTTCCATGTGTGGGGTATTCCCTGTGAGTAACAGTGTCACGGTGTGCGTGCCGTGCGCTGAAAGTGTCCTTGCGCTTCAAGCTGGTTTGCCTGCTAATCCCAGCTCTGCGCCTCACTCGGCTTCACCCACTCCCCCGCTCCTGCAATTGGGCCCCAGTGAGGGGAATGTTGGCAGGGAGTCACATTCTGATTTGGTCCTGCGGGTGGCTAACATTGAAAAGCAGCTTGCCAGGAAGGCTCCTAGGAAGGCTTCTGGCAAGAAGAGACACCTGGACCCCAGGCCTGCTCCCCTTACTGAGATGTATGTGGGTATATGTGGCAAATATCTGCAAAGAAGTTAATATTTTACCAAGACATGAAAATGTCTTGAGACATATCATAAATAAGATAAACGGATGCCACAGGACCTAGCTCTCAATGAAAAAACTCTGGTGAAAAATTGTGCAGAAAGCCAGTAACGTGTGCAAAAAGAAAAATTATATGTGCGTGTGACAGCAAAGCAAAAGTGAATGTGACAACCAAAAGAAGAAAAAGGGCTAAGACTACAAGAGGGGCAGATGTCCCATAAAGTTATATAAATGCCAGTGAGTGCTATGGTGCTCTTGTGCTATTATGAATGGAGAGAGAGATAGAGTCCTGGGCAACCACTGAAAAAGCTAGTAAACTATGTACATACTTGAGTCAATCACACATATACAAAGTGCTATACAACTTAGCATATAAAATATTAAACAATACACATTACCGTATCTTAGGTCCAAGATGCCAACCCTCACGGCGCCTACACTAGTGAGTGTAGGCGCCGTGAGGGTTGGCATCTTGGACCTAAGATACGGTAATGTGTATTGTTTAATATTTTATATGCTAAGTTGTATAGCACTTTGTATATGTGTGATTGACTCAAGTATGTACATAGTTTACTAGCTTTTTCAGTGGTTGCCCAGGACTCTATCTCTCTCTCCATTCATAATAGCACAAGAGCACCATAGCACTCACTGGCATTTATATAACTTTATGGGACATCTGCCCCTCTTGTAGTCTTAGCCCTTTTTCTTCTTTTGGTTGTCACATTCACTTTTGCTTTGCTGTCACACGCACATATAATTTTTCTTTTTGCACACGTTACTGGCTTTCTGCACAATTTTTCACCAGAGTTTTTTCATTGAGAGCTAGGTCCTGTGGCATCCGTTTATCTTATTTATGATATGTCTCAAGACATTTTCATGTCTTGGTAAAATATTAACTTCTTTGCAGATATTTGCCACATATACGTACATACTTTATTCAACTTAAACAGATTTTGAGATAGTCCTATTGTAATATAGTTGCCATACCCCACGGCGGGGGTTTTAATCATGTGTTTTAAACGTATGTCTTTATAGGCTCAATAAAATGTGATTTTCTAGCAATCTTTTTCTGTTGAGCTGCTCCTCTGTATATATACAGGTGGGGGGGGGGGATTTTTGGTGAGTTTGGGTTGGTTACTCACCATTGTCTTTTCATAGTTGTAATTTGACCCTGAAGGGTCAATCTCCCCTAGCTAGCATCCAGAATCTTACATCCACTATTACTATCTTAATTGCAGTGCGGGTTTTTCTTTTTGGTTAAGAGATGTATGTGGGGATTGATGAGCTTGGTGACTCACCCCCTTGAGATGGGGGAGCTCTCCCAGGATTCTGACTCCTCTGGGAACCAGCAGGAGGGTTGCGATA
The DNA here is from genome assembly GCA_027917425.1 of Gastrophryne carolinensis. Classification (NCBI taxonomy): domain Eukaryota; kingdom Metazoa; phylum Chordata; class Amphibia; order Anura; family Microhylidae; genus Gastrophryne; species Gastrophryne carolinensis. The sequence goes on along the minus strand of CM051234.1, from coordinate 407,313,980 downwards.
GTGACCCTGGGTCTGCGTCCGGAGAGGAATCACGGTACCCTGAGGACACTGATAATCTGCTGTCACATATTTTTGAAATTTTGCACATTGCTGCTCCTGAGGTAGCTAAAAGAAAGCAGGGGGAGCTTTTTCACCTGGTAAACAGCGTCTAGAGTTCCCTGAGCGGGAACATTTTACCACCTTGGTGCTTAAAGAATGGGAGCATCCTAACAAGCTGCCTGCTGTGCCCAAGGGTTTGGATAAAAGGTATCCCTTTCCTGTTGATCTTGTTAAGAGGTGGACATTTCCCCCTGAAGTAGACGCTCCCGTGCTAGGCTTGTCCAATACTTCGGTCATGACTTCCCCTGACACTACCACTCTGAGGGACGGTGAGGACTGGCACATGGATCAATTGGCCTGCCATGCTTTTACCTGTGTGGGGGCTGCCTTGCACCCCGTATGTGCTGCCGCCATTTCTGCTATTGCCCTTAAGAAGCTGCACAGCTGGTAGTGTGGGGGGGGGGAATATAGGACTTTCTTACTTTGCTCTGATTTTGTGGCCTTTATCCTTACTGCTATGGATGATGCTGTGCAGCTGTGTGGAAGAACCTCAACGCTCTTGGTGGCTTATGCGCTGCTCTGTCTGGTTGCGCCAGTGGGCAGCTGACGCTGCGGCTAAGAAAGCCCTCACTGGCCTCCCCTTCGTGGGGATGCGGCTATTTGGGGAACGTCTTGATGTTCTAGCCAAGGATGGGAGGCTGCCTCAGCGTAGGAGGCAGTCTCGGCCCTTTCGGGGGTCCTCTGCCCCCCTCCCTTCCTTTCGCATTCCCAGAGGGGGCCGTGGCTCCCTCCTCTCCAGTGGTCACAGAGATTCTTGGGGACGTGGCAGAACCCGTGGTCGTCCCGGTCTCTCCTGGAATCCTAAGCCCAAACCCTCTCCTAAGCCCCCTCAGGCATGAAGGGGCGCCCTCACCCATCCAGGTGGGGGGACGGCTTCGGCTCTTTGCTCACGTCTGGAGGCTTCATGTTTCAGACCGGTGGATTCAGGAGGTAGTGTCCTCCGGTTCCAGTTCCCTCCCTTGTTATAGTTATTCTTGGTTGCCTCTTTATGATGATTGTTCCAAGTTAATTGGGGTTTTTTACCTTTTTCAAATTTTTTACTTTATTCTCTCCCGGCTTCCTGTCTCACTGCTTGTCTACGCTGGGGAACTCTATGGTTAAGCCCGTTTTTATAGGGAGCCGGGACATGCCACAGCTTTCTGCAGTAACACTGCGCCACCTTGTGGCGGAATAACCCAACTGTTATGAATACCGAAGCGGGCCGTGCCATGCAAGAACAAAAACAATTCTACAGGTGAGTACTCACAGAATTGCTTTATTTACTGGTTTTACACAGTGCCAATGACGTCATCAGTGATGTCAGGCTTGATTCTGGGCATTTCTTAAACATTCATTTAAAGGGGCCAATTGTTCTTTCTTCTTGTTGATTTTACATGGTTTTACATTATTTTACCAATTAATTTTAATTATTACCATTTAAACATCTCAGGATGCCCCTTTTAAATGAAAATGTATTTACAATAAAGCCAAACACCATGTTAATAAGAGGATAACAAAGATGATAGCTGACATTTCAGCATAGTTAGCTTGTTAAGTGTTACAGTGTAACTTGTATGTAGAATTTATTTTTTTTGCTGACTTGGCGGATTGTGGTTCTCTAACGTGTTGTGGTTTTCATATTGTCCCAGTATACAAATCATATAACCACAAAAGCATAATCAGCAAATGAAATTAAGCACATTGCAGAGTAGTAGCATTCGTGGGCTTTGCACAAAAATAACTGAACATCTTTTTAGACGTATTGAAGTTTACCTGCCCTGCTTTTCCTGGTAATCAAGTGGTAGCATTAAATGAAATGCTCTTCATGCGAATCTCCAGCACCAACGGGTGTTGTCTGTGGGTTAGCAGCTTATTACAGCCGCAGGACTGGACTGGATAACATCTAAAAGTTTGAAATCTTTATTGCTCAGTCCCCTATGTTGGTCATGAAGAAATAATATAATGCCGAAAAGTATGGACACCAAAAAGTCCACCCTCTGAACTTTTTGGACCGAGTTTCTGGGTAGAAATGGGATATGCAAGAAAATAGTCATAAAATGGTACACAAGAGTCTTCTGGTAAGACTATGACTATAGGCATATGGCTTCTGGGAGAGGCTTGACGGGAGGGGGGGATTAGTCCCTTGAGAGTCCCCACAGAGAAGCCTGATGCAGGCCAAGAACCCCAAGACCTCTGGGATAGCTGAATGAGGAGAGAACCATGGTCAGGACATGAAGTCATCTGTGTATATGTGCAGGCAACTTCTTGCTCTATGCAAAGTCTGGGTTTTTAGGGAAAGAGACCTCTGTCCCCGTTGACACTCGTTTCAGCCAAGCTAAGCTAGAAACTACAACTGCCTCCAGCAAGTCCTTGCAAAGCACCAGATAAATCACAGGTATAGGACAGGGATTCCAAAACTTTTTCCATCAAATACCACTTTCCATTTACTTATTATCCCTATTACCACTGGTAGGTTCGAAGTGGTTGTCAGCCATCTAAAACTGAACTGTTTAAACACACAAATCAACACAATAGATTTCCTCACCTTCTGGAGCAGTTTTGTACTTATGGAGCAAATCAGACCTTGGTAAAGTATAGACGGTAACAGATTGGGATGGGGCACAGGTCAGTTTGCAGCCTTTCTACTGCCGACCCCCTGGTATAGGATATCCTCCTTTATGATTAATGTACTGTATGCCACAGTTGTGGCTTTGTTTTAATCCAGACCAGCTAGTCACTCAGCTGGCCATGTTCTAATAAGCCTGCAATTTCCCTATCGCACTTCAGCTCCCATGTCCGTCCAAGCTGCTTTCCACTTGCATCCTGTTGTGATATATGCCAGTCTGATTTTGTAACTACTGAGATCAAGCGTCCTTAATGCTGCTTCCCACTTGCATCCTGTTGTGATATATGCCAGTCTGATTTTGTAACTACTGAGATCAAGCGTCCTTAATGCTGCTTTCCACTTGCATCCTGTTGTGATATATGCCAGTCTGATTTTGTAACTACTTAGATCAGGTGTTTTTAGAGCTTCTTCCCACTTGCATCCTGTTGTGATATATGCCAATTTGATTGTTGTCACTACTGAGATCACAGTGTCTCAGCAGCAACAGGAAGCTGTAACTCACCTGAGCCCCACGATCCCCTTCCTGTTTGCAGCGGTGCTTGAAATGGCCCATGGCCGGGGCCACAGAAAAATGGCACTAGGAGAGTCCTCATTCATGGGGAGCGGCAGCCAACTTGCTGGACCTGAACTTTTGGGGGTTTGCTCATCCCTACGACATAAGACTGTGCCATGAGATGTCTTAAGTATCTCCTCCCCCATCCCTCGTTTCTGCACTGGGACCAATTTCTATTTAGCTTTGGGGGACTAAGTGGCAAAATTGTGGCACATGGAGCCCCACTTCTTCTTGGATATGCAACAGCTGCCTCCGGTAAAACTGTCCCAGTGACCTTGATTGACAGTCAGCCTTGCTCAGTGAAGCAGCTTTGAGCTCCTGGGGGAGGGGGTCTTTGGAGATAGGCGACATACGGGTTAATTTTTTTTTAACCCTTACTTTGGGCTAACCTAATGTGGGGGAGTGGGAGGGTAGGTGCAACAGCCACATTAATGTACTGCATATAGCAGCAATTATAGCCTGTACCCCAAGCTATATGATGTGTTTTTGGCATTCTGGTTAAAAAAAAACACACATAAAGTAAATTCATGAGTTGGGCTCCTGTTTTCCTATCATACCGATAAATATGGAATGTATAAAAACTGCCTAGAGCTGATTAATCATGACGGTTTCTATTCAAGACATTTTAGCAAGTCTTTTCCTGATGAACGCATTACTTACAGGAAACCTTTGTAATGCTTACTCTTAGAAGTAATACATTTACATACTTTCCGTCACAGTAGGAAGAGTTTACATAACATGTGATGCACAACCTAAGCAGCACACTTTCAGCTGCCTACATCTGTTTTGTTGGAGGCACAGTACTGAAACTTTAAAGTGGACCAACACCCAGGATTTTGACTATCCTGGGTTTTGGTCCACTTCAGGGGGGCACCCCGATTAGGGGTGCCCCGCTGTGTAAAACCCCCCAGAAACCCCCAAACTCACCTCGCTCCCACGGACAAGGCAGCGCGTCTGCCGCCGCGCTGGCCATTCACAAATGGCCGGTGCGGGCACGGCTAGAGGAGCGCGCGGGAGGCGGCGGCCGCCGCCAATCAGGTGAGTTCTTTTGGGGGGGGGTCCCTCACCGCGGGACATCCCGATCTCGGATGTCCCGCGGTGAGGGGGGTGATCGGCCCGGGAATCTTATAGATTCCCGGGCCGATCACCCATGGGTGACGGTCCACTTTAAGCAGGACTATCAGGTGCATGGCCACCATGCAATTCAAGAGCGAATAATCTTTATGGCATTCCACATTTGCAGAGCAATTAAACCCTTTTACAGCTTATGCCACAGAGCAAAGGGAAGCAATTTACTAGGCTTTTTGACTGGAGGACCACTTTAATCAGGGATTTTGTCCCACTCTTCCATATAGACATGCTTCAGGTCTTTCAATGCTGTCGATAGGCAACATTGATTTTCAGCTCCCCACTAAGGCCAAGCCACTCCAGGACATAAAAGGTTTCTTACAGAGCCATACCTTAATTGCCCTGCCTGTCTATTTTGGGTCCTTAAGCTGGAACACCCAGCCACAACCCATTTCAATGCCCTTACTGGGGGAAGGAGGTTGTGGCCATGAATTGTAATATTTTGCCCATCATCCTCCCTTCAATATGGTAGTCCTGTCCTCCGCAGGAAGTCCCCCCCCACAATGAAAATGCTTGGAGGTTGCTTTTCTGCTAAAACCAGAAGTTGAGCCGATACCAAAAGGTTCTATTTTGGTCTAATCTGTCACCCTCTGGATCAGTCAGATGATCACTGGCAAATTTCACAGCTCTAGACAAGAGACATGAGCACGGGGGGGGCTTGTGTGTCCTGCAAGTTAGTTAAAGTAATCTTTAAAACTCAGGTCCCAGCTCCGTTTAGGCGATTGGCCCAGGGGGATCTGGCAAATTTCTGACCTTTCAGAATCCCACTTGTTACAGGACCTAGGATGATTGTCATCTTGTTTCCTTTATAGTCTATATAAAAAAAAAAAAAAAAAAAAAAAAAACACGGCTTCGTTTCACCAAGCTGCTTGCCTATTGTCCTGTAGCCCATCCCAGTCTTGTGCAGGTCTACTATTTTACAATTCTGTCCCTGGTTTTACACTTTTATCTTGGCTGTGGCCAGACATCTCATGCAAGTAAGGCGTTAAAAGTGCTACAAACAGTAATGAGTGTACATTAGACCGAACTACAGGTCTGAACCAGACTTGCTAGTTGGTAGGGGGATCAAGAGATCAAAAACTGGCAGCGTACTGAATACTCCACCATTTTATATGCAAGCCAATACTAGGCAGCACAGATTGATGAGCATTGCACATAACCCAAAAGCAAAGTTAAGAGTTCCTACAGACCGGCGAGTTTGTCTGGCACAAAAAGCGCAATCCTACCTCGCAAGTTTTCTACTGCTCACCCAGAACCTTGTAGCGTGCCCTACTTGGGTGCTCTACAAAGAGCCAAGAACTCAACCTTGGTTTACATGGCACAGTGTACTGGAGAAAGCTTTGCTTCCTGCCTCATGTATATGAGCAGGAAGGAGGAAATGTCAACTGCCTACCAGTAAGGCCCCTTATATAGTTTAGCTCTGAGCTGTACCACGTTGTTTCCCATCCATTAGGCAGCATCACTATTTTTCCAGTCAAGCCACATAGAAGCTGCCTCCTACTGCAACCCATAAAGACAGCAGATCCTTAAGCCAAAGTTGATCATGAAGCCATTTAGGATGGCGCACCATAAATAGCTGTGTTAGAACATCTATTGGATAATCTGCATGTTCTGCAGTGCCATTAATTGCCCGATGTATGAAGCTCATCTAGAAAAGTACCCATTTAGGTCTCACCGAGGGGGTAGGTTAGTTCTACTTCCTTGTGAAGCAGGAAACACCTGGGCCTAGTTGCATGGGTTTGGTTCCTTTAAACATTGTTGCACAGCAGTTTACTTCATATACATATTCAAAGGCGATGCAGGAATACTGTGTAACAAATTTTATTTTACAATATAAAAAATACATAAAAGACAATAAGACATTAAAAACTAAACCCTGGTCATCATTCCCATGTAGCGGTGATCCTGTAGTTTGATTAAAACCAAGTAAAATCTTCATAGGTCTAAGAGTCTTTGATAAAATGTAATCTATACTAGAGGATAACTGGCAGCTGTAGCTATACCACAATGATTTTTTCTGTCCTTGGCAATATAGATGTATCCTTTGTTGCCCCATTTCTCACTCCAGCTAAAGGATGAAAAAGCAGAGTTAATTATGTACTTCAATAACTTATAATCTACAAATGTAAATTAGACAGTGTATGGGGCGACCAGGGAGCTACAGTGGGGCATCCTAATTTTGGATGCCCTGGGGGAAGGAATCAATCTGCCAGCCAATTGCAGTGGGTTTTGGTCCACTTTAGAAAACTGTAGTAGCAAGTTTCCTGTCCTTAGAGCACCACTTCTGCCACCAGGAAATCCCAATTAGGATGGTCTGCTGTGTGCAATCACATGGGAGGGCCACATCACCAGCAATCCCATGGCACATGTGCAACTCACAGCTGCTCCTATGTGGGAGCCGTTTGGACAAGAGACCATTCAACGGTCAGAGGTGACCATGGTGAGGGGCACCTAGCAGGACATACCAAATCAGGATGGCCCCAAGTATACAGACCAGGATAGTCAAAATTCCAGGTTGATACACTAAAATTCACTTATCATTTGTAGAATAAAGCATACTTGCACTTGCAAATAGTTAAGGGATTATATATCCAGAAATGAAATCCCACATTCTATCCCTAGGACCAAAAACATCCTGATTTTGCAGCTTCCCCCCCCCAATATTCATAACATTAATGGGATGCAGTCAACCATATTGCTCCCTGGCAGAGTGTACAGTAGACAGCTCAGCCTTATCAGTTATAACGTCATACATGCCAAATGCCCAAATCCATGTCCAGAAAAATGTGGAGGGGGAACCATCACAAGCTAAACTCATGTCCCCCATACCAGTACAGGGCAATGACTGGATGAGGCATACCTGTTTTTGACAATCCAGTACTTCTTGCCATCAACATCTTCTCCCTCAAAGCCATACCCAACAACTAGAACACCGTGGTCCAGGTCTTCGCTACTGCATTCAGGCTCATAGTAAATTCCTGTAAGAATTAAACTGGATTTAGGATGTGCTCTATTAACACAAAAACGTTCATAGGAGAAAATACATACCACTTTCATAGAACTGGAATGACTGATGACCAGCATCAATAGCTACAGAAACTGGGCCAACCGATGCCACAGCTTTCATTAGTGCCTTCTCATTTCCAGACTCAACATCTGTGAAGCCAGTGTCATTTGCCGCTTTGTTATCTGGATTGTATTTGCAATCTTGATCATCCTGCAACAAGCCAAAGTTACATTTCAGCGATGAAGTTACAATGCCGTAATTTGACTAAACAAATTTTGACTTTTACAGGGACCATTTTTGATTTTCCCCACTGTACAATACTGCCCCTCAATTTGTCAATTACATGCCTATCACAGCAGCTCCTCAAGAAAGTCCCAATGTTAGTGTTCTACTGGACTCCTATTCCAGCACCAAATTCAGTCACTAGCCACCTCCCAACTCAACACCTCATTCATCCTTTCCTCACCCCTGAAACTACTAATTCTAGTGCATGCCCCGATCATCTCCCAACTAGACTACTGTGACACCTACTGGTCTTCCTACAAACATTCTTAACTCAGCTTGCCTCATAGCTCTCCTCACTTCAGTGCTGTCCCTGTCCATCCCTACACTGGCCAATAACTGCCTAATATCTAGGAATTCAGTTAAAATGCTTAAACCACAGCCAGGCCCCCAATGGCTAGACAATGGCATTTTAGTGAACATTTAGAGAAGGGCAATATTTGATTCATAATTTCAGCATGTTGCTGCACCTCTAATGTTTTAGTAAATGTTTCTTGCAGTGCAGCAACATGCACAAGTGTGGAAACCATTCTAAGTTACAATTTGCATTGATGTGGCACTGTCTAGCAGAAGTGCTAGATAAGTCTGGCTCTGTCCTTGTGATCTCCTGGCATAAACTCCCACCTGTACCCAGGGTGTCACGTGTGCAGATCCACTCTTCTGACTGCCCTTCCCCATACAAGGACACTTTCCGACCCTTAACACCCATTTAGACAAGCTTGCCATCTAGCAAAACCACTTTTACAGTCTTGTTAGCCTTCAGAGCACTTGCTACCATGCTTAGAACATACTGACCCAACCTCATCCTTTAGATTAAAAGCTTACCCCCTCCCCCTTCTACTTTACTCCAGTAGAAGTGTTTTGCATGTCACTCATGATACTGTTTGTATTCTATGCATTCATTATCTGTTATGTACGATTCATCATTGCCGTGTGTATTAGAAGCCTCTTACTGGTCACCCCACCCTCCAGCAACTTATACAGCACCATGGAATACAATGGCACTTTATAAATACAGGGCCATTACCTTGCCAAGGTATGGGTATGAATCTTCAGAATCAATGCCGCTGTTGTCTAGAACATATTGGAAAGCTTGATCCATCAATCCTCCATTACAACCTTGATTGCCTTCTGGCTTGGAGCAGTCAACAAGATTTTGCTCGCTGAGGGACACAAGCTTCCCGGTCTTCCTGAAGTGCTGACCTTCTAGAGCTCCAGTGGCACTGAAAGACCAACATGAACCACACTGGCCCTGAAAGAAAACATGTGTTAGACTCTGCAATTATATACAGATGCTTAAGCACTAAAAGTAAATCCTAGAGAATTTTGCTGTACCTGGTCCTTAACTGGAGTTACATATCCTTCCTGGCGCCAGTCAACCATTTTTGGTGCCTCAAAGTTATTTGGGGGCAAAAATGTGGATCCCCTTAGTTTAGGCTTCTTTTTGTAGCCATTCATAAGCTGCTTGAACTCCTCAGTAGTCTAAAAATGGGCATAACAATATGGTGTCAGCTAGGATCCAGTGTTAAACATTAATGCAAATCAAAGTAGTTCTGCAGTTACCTACTTACCATATCACCAAAATGGTTCATTCCAAGCTTATAAGAGTATTTTCCAGCACTATGACCCATGTTATGAAGAAGAATGTGCCTTGCATTTGCCTCCCATACTGATCGCCGCCATACTGCTTCTCTCTGGGGGAAAGAGTAAACAGAAAACATTACATTTTAATGCCGACATAAGGGAGACCAAAGCACACCTAAAGTGCAGCAACAAATATGGTGCTGCTAATCTCATCTAATGCTAGAGACATGAGCATGCTGGCTGCCACATACAGCGCTACTATCTAACAGGTAGCATGCCAGCCATTCACAAATGCCTGGTGCAGGCACACTCCCTGCTAATCGGAAAGCAGGGATACGGCTTGTCCATGTGAGTATAGGGCAAGTAAAAAGTACACACCGACTTGTATAGAAATGCTGAATATGCATTCAATTCCTACAAATTGAACACAACCAGAATACATACATTAACCCAAATGGCTTGATGAGCATATGCATAGATTAAAGTAGACCCAAGATATGGTAACCACTTGAAGAGGTCAAGTTGCTCAGAATTGCAGTTTGCATATTCACTGCAAATACTGGCATATGTGATTCATACAATAACGCATAAGTATAGACCAAAGAACGCAGCAAAAGCAATCAAACTGGCATAACATTAGAACAGACCAAAACCCACTAAGCTTGGGAAATACATCTGGCCAAAGCCCCTACTGATTCTCCCTTCTCAGGGTGTAGAACTGAGGTCCAGGAGGGGGTATTTAATCATGTCCAGTTTGTGTTTCCTGTTTAAGTGGGAGGAGTTACTTGGATGAGACGACATGAAGGACGTTTTGGGAAATTGATACTTTTCACTTTTGAAAAGTCCTGGAACACCGATTATTTTGATGTCCCTCTGTAGAGATGTCAGGCGGTCATTACATAGGTATGGCAATGAATGGAGGTGGAGCTTTACAGCTAAAACAGGCGACATTATCTGGGATTAGAGTAAGCATGAGCAGTGAAAATTGGCAAAAGGTACTTTTCATGGGGGGCAATTTAAGGGATGCTAGTTAAAAATGTCAGTCCGCTTTACCTAATGCATACCTAATGAAATAGCCACCTATTGGGCATAGGTTTCAGGAGCTATACTGCTCTTTTCCTATGCTCTGGTTTAGAAATTGTGAGGTTAACAAGTGGAACAGGAGGGAAGGCGAGAGCAGGCCTGGCAGCTCATTAAGTACTAAATTGGTTTTAAAGCAGACCAAAACCCACTAAGCTTGTGAAATAAATTTGGCCAAAGCCCCTGCCAATACTTCCTTCTTAGAGTGTAGCCCTAGAAATTGATATTCTTTCCTACAAAATTGTTAGCTGACCCTCCCTGTAAGAGGGCAGGCAGTCATTGCTTTACAGCTAAACAGGTAGAATTAGCAGGAAGCAGAGTACATTTCCAAAGTGTACTTGAGGGAAGCAATTCAGAGAAGGATAGAGGGTTTTGGTCTGCTTTAAGCGTGTCAACTTTCAATGGCACAAGGTGGTTTGATGAAGGAGCAATCCTCTGCAATAAAGAGATTGAAGTTTAGCATTATACTGTCAAGTTAAAAATTCTACCCGAGCAAAGTTTTAACCTACTTTAATCCTACACCCATAACATCAATACCAGAATGTCCAAAGGAGCATTATAGCCAATTTTGGAGATGGGGCAGTCATTCAAAAGTAGTTTTTTCCCAGTCAGCTTTATTTTGTAGAGATTTTCTACATTTGTCACCTGGTGGTCTCACCACATAAGTAGCACTTCACACAGCAGGTAACCTCTGCACGGTGCCTGTCTGAAAAGCTGGAGCAAGTTCACCGTTACTGGGAGACCATTCAGCAAGTGGACCAAGCCATTTTCATCTTAATATTTAGAAGTAAGGAATATACTTATTTTCTATTGCTACATTTTATATACAGGCTAAAAAGCTATTGTGTGGCAATTTAATGCAAATTTTTGCAATAGCGCTCCTTTAAGTGTCGGAGCAAGTACGATAAATTCTGGAAGACCTTAAACAATAATGCAATGCTCTGAAGTATGGTATGCGTTTCATAAACATTTGATTATGCGCTGGTATGTTTCAGGTTTGTGTATCCACCGCTGAGCATTGCACCATCAGCACAGATACGTCACCCAGTTGTAGAGGTGCATCTTCGAATCACTACTCCAGTGTAGATCTAAAGAACATGACCTATTCCAAAGGCCAAACATGTTTATGGAACCCAAATCTGATTACCTAGAACAGTGACTACTTTTGCTTAGATACCCAGTGATTGGCCAACCAGAAGGCCAGGCCCAATAGCCTGCCATTCTCTATCAACAACGTATGATCAATTGCACAACAGCTTACAATACTTACCTCTGAATATTGTTTACTGAAGTAGCTCACAAACAAGTTCCATGCATCATCTAGGCTTGGGTCATGAAGAGGTACGGCCAAGGCTGTAGTTAAACACAAGCCAACGACTACTAACAAGAGCTTCATTTTTCTGATGTAAAAAGAAAAAGGAGGCAGATGTCAATATTACAAGAGACGATACCTGTGACCATTAAATCAAAATACAGACATCTACAGTTAAAGTGGACCAATACCCAGGCTGATTGGCCTGGGACCTATAAGATTCACAGGCCAATCAAATCCGTTGCTGTGGGGCATCTGAAATCAGGATGCCCCGCTGTGTGAAACCCCCTGGATGCCCATTCACCTTACCCCGTTCCAGTGGTGCATGCACAGGCCGCAGCAACATCTCACGCTTCACTCTAGCAGGGCGCATGCCCGCGCCGGCCGTTCGTGAATGGCCGGCACGGGCGTGCTCCCTGTTAGAGGGAAGTGCGAGAAGCATCCGCCTGCGTGCCCGGAGCCGCTGCGGTTGTCAGTCCCTTGTACGTGCATACCCCAGCGGCGCTGAGCACGCTGATTGGATGAGGCCCATGCATGCGCCGTAGGAGCAGGGTGAGGTGAGTTTTTCTGCCATTCTGGGGGGTTCCACGCAGCAGGGTGCCCCACGGAAGTGGACCAAAACCCAGGATAGTGAAAATCCTGGGAGTTGGTCCACTTTAAGCACTAGGAACAAAACAGCGCTGCACAGGCTCTTCACGCCACCAATAGTTCTGCTTAAAGTGGACCAACACCCAGGATTTTGACTATCCTGGGTTTTGGTCCACTTTGGTGGGGCACCCCGACCAGGGGTGCCCTGCTGTGTGAAACCCCCAAAAACTCACCTCTCCCACGTGACTGCTCCAGCCAATCACAGCACGCGTCCAAGGCCGCTTGGACGTGCATAGCAGCTCAGCGGCTCTGAGCGCTGGAGGCCGCGTCTTGCGCTTCCCTCTAACAGGGAGCGCACCTGCCATCCACAAACGGCCGGCACGGGTGCGCGCCCTGCTAGAGGGAAAACGCGAGACACGGCCCGTGCATGCGCCGATGGAACGGGGCTGAGGTAAGGTTTGTGGACCTCCTGGGGGGTTCCCCCCACGGGATATCCCGATTTTGGATGCCCCGCAGGGAGGGATCGGTCCGGGAATCTTATAGATTCTCAGGCCGATCCCCCCTGGGTGTTGGTCCACCTTAATTTTGCCAATCTACTGCTATGCACAGGGATTTGTATAATTTTAAAGTAGTAGCGCCTTTAATCTACCACCCTGAGCTTAAAACCGAACAAAACACAGCAGCAGTCTGGAATATAAAAGATTCCAGAGCTGGCAGCTTTACCCCAGGGCATCCCAATTCGGTCAATGTCACTTAAAGTCAGTGAGAGCCACTTGCCAAAAGAGCTAAACAGAGCACATAGCTCCCACGCTGTTGGAAAGTGGCCGAGGAAAGTTAAAGGTTTTCTTGGGGGTTTCACACAATCAGGAAAGTGAATATCCCATGTTTGTTCCGCTTTAAGTAACTGCTTAGTAACCTAATCAGTGCTGCAACAGCTACACTATATCTGTTCATCCATATGGGACAGCTTTACTGGTGGGAGAAGAGCACTGCAGTGGATCAGGCAAGTGTAGTTCACATCTAAACTGCAATTGGGGGGGGGGCGGGGGGCTATGTTGAGCAAGCACTAGACCGGGTAGTTACCCCAACTACAAATCAACTCACTAGAACCCTGTAAGCTCCCCCATTCTAAGGATGGCAAATCCCCAGCAGATTTAGTTAAAGTGGACCAAAACCCACCCTGAAGTCTATGAGGCTCCACTGCAGACATACCACCTCCAGGGCAGGATGCTCCACCTTCTCCCTAAGCCAACAGCATATGCACAAGCAGTGGCCACTCCCTGCTATACCTTTAGCAGGTCCCATGTCAGACATATGTGGGTGGCTGGTGCAGGCACTGTATCTGCTAGAGGGGAGCAGGGATGCATCCACCAGCTATAATCTAGTCATACAGCCAAGCACACCAACTGGGTGGGCAGCCACACATGCACCATAGGACCAGGGAAAGGTTAGCGTACAACCTGCAGGTTCTAACAGGGAATCCAATATTGGGGTACAAAGATCTAAACGCATTATATGATCAAAATACTAGGCTTCAATCCACTTTAAACTAGACCCTGTGTAGTGGCTAAAGCCTTTGCAGGTCACACATACACAAGCAAAGGGATACAGACGTTCCAATGATATCCGGTACAGGACATGGCTGGCATTGTTATAGAGGAGAGATGCAAGCTGAACAACTGAGGGAGGGGGGGGGGGAAGCTCCGGGAACAGCTGATTCATCGTGTGGAGCAGGGAGGAGGCAGCACGCGGACCTGGAGATTAAAGCCAGCTGGGCGACGGGGGGGGAACACGCTGCCTGATTCTGCTTACATAACATATCCTAGGCTGCCCCAATCCCCCACCACAGGCTGCGCGAGACCACACAAAGACCACAGCGCCGCCATTCTGAGAACAGACACAAACAATGGCCACCTCCTCACCTGCCCCCACAGCGCCATCACTCACCTCACCACAGGATCACCAGTAGGGAATACAGACATAGCTCGCCGCCGCCGAACTTATATGCAGGGAGCGCGGCTCCGCCCACAGACAGATATGCGCTCGCCTATTGGCTACCTTGTTGCAAGCAGGCGTATCCTAGCCTCTGGGCTCATGTGACTGCCGAGCGCGTGACCAGCTGTGTTATTGTGATGGGGGAGGGTCTAGCTGTGCGCTCGGCGCTGCAGCTGGGGGATGTTTACACGTCCAGCGGGCGGGGCTGCTCTGTAATGCTGGGGGGCCAGTACTGGGTCTGCTGATAGGGCAGGAGGAATGAGCCAATAATGACCCTTTATACACATTCCTAGAGGAGCCTACGTGCTGCTGTGCCCCATGTTGGGGACATCTTGCCTCTCTTCCTGGCAGGAAGTACATGTAGGGGAAAAAGTGATCGTTATGGGACATCCTGAATTGGGAGGAGAAACCCCCGTGATTGCCTCCAAAACTCACCTTCCCGGCATGTCCACAGCACATGCGTGGGCCCTCATAAACTCACCTTCCCGGCATGTCCACGGGACATGCGTGGGTCCTCATAAACTCACCTTCCCGCCATGCCCACAGCACATGCGTGGGTCCTCATAAACTCACCTTCCCGCCATGCCCACAGCACATGCGTGGGTCCTCATAAACTCACCTTCCCGCCATGCCCACAGTACATGCATGGGCCCTCATAAACTCGCCTTCCTGGCATGTCCGCGGGACATGCGTGGGTCCTCATAAACTCACCTTCCCGCAATGCCCACAGCACATGAACGGGCCCTCATAAACTCACCTTCCCGCCATGCCCATGGCACATGCGTGGGCCCTCATAAACTCACCTTCCCGCCATGCCCACAGCACATGCATGGGCCCTCATAAACTCACCTTCCCGCCATGCCCACAGCACATGCATGGGCCCTCATAAACTCACCTTCCCGCCATGCCCACAGCACATGAATGGGCCCTCATAAACTCACCTTCCCGCCATGCCCACAGCACATGAATGGGACCTCATAAACTCACCTTCCCGGCATGGCGATGGCACATGCGTGGGCCCTCATAAACTCACCTTCCCGGCATGGCGATGGCACATGCGTGGGCCCTCATAAACTCACCTTCCCCGCATGGCGATGGCACATGCGTGGGCCCTCATAAACTCACCTTTCCGGCATGCCCACGGCACATGCGTGGGCCCTCATAAACTCACCTTCCCGCCATGCCCACAGCACATGCGTGGGCCCTCATAAACTCACCTTCCCGCCATGCCCACAGCACATGCGTGGGCCCTCATAAACTCACCTTCCCGCCATGCCCACAGCACATGCATGGGCCCTCATAAACTCACCTTCCCGCCATGCCCACAGCACATGCATGGGCCCTCATAAACTCACCTTCCCGCCATGCCCACAGCACATGCATGGGCCCTCATAAACTCACCTTCCCGCCATGCCCACAGCACATGCGTGGGCCCTCATAAACTCACCTTCCCGCCATGCCCACAGCACATGCATGGGCCCTCATAAACTCACCTTCCCGCCATGCCCACAGCACATGCATGGGCCCTCATAAACTCACCTTCCCGCCATGCCCACAGCACATGCATGGGCCCTCATAAACTCACCTTCCCGCCATGCCCACAGCACATGAATGGGCCCTCATAAACTCACCTTCCCGCCATGCCCACAGCACATGAATGGGACCTCATAAACTCACCTTCCCGGCATGGCGATGGCACATGCGTGGGCCCTCATAAACTCACCTTCCCGGCATGGCGATGGCACATGCGTGGGCCCTCATAAACTCACCTTCCCCGCATGGCGATGGCACATGCGTGGGCCCTCATAAACTCACCTTTCCGGCATGCCCACGGCACATGCGTGGGCCCTCATAAACTCACCTTCCCGCCATGCCCACAGCACATGCGTGGGCCCTCATAAACTCACCTTCCCGCCATGCCCACAGCACATGCGTGGGCCCTCATAAACTCACCTTCCCGCCATGCCCACAGCACATGCATGGGCCCTCATAAACTCACCTTCCCGCCATGCCCACAGCACATGCATGGGCCCTCATAAACTCACCTTCCCGCCATGCCCACAGCACATGCATGGGCCCTCATAAACTCACCTTCCCGCCATGCCCACAGCACATGCGTGGGCCCTCATAAACTCACCTTCCCGCCATGCCCACAGCACATGCGTGGGCCCTCATAAACTCACCTTCCCGCCATGCCCACAGCACATGCATGGGCCCTCATAAACTCACCTTCCCGCCATGCCCACAGCACATGAATGGGCCCTCATAAACTCACCTTCCCGCCATGCCCACAGCACATGAATGGGACCTCATAAACTCACCTTCCCGGCATGGCGATGGCACATGCGTGGGCCCTCATAAACTCACCTTCCCGGCATGCCGATGGCACATGCGTGGGCCCTCATAAACTCACCTTCCCCGCATGGCGATGGCACATGCGTGGGCCCTCATAAACTCACCTTCCCGGCATGCCACGGCACATGCGTGGGCCCTCATAAACTCACCTTCCCGGCATGCCACGGCACATGCATGGGCTCACAAAAGCTCACCTTTTCGGTATACCTGCAGCACATGTGCAGGCTCTCGGAAACTCACCTTTTTAGTATACCTACAGCACATATGCAGTCTCTCCTAAATTAACAATTACGACATGCCCTCATCACATGGACGGGCTCTCCTAAAGTAACCTTCCCGACATGGCCACAGCACATGCGTGGGCTCTTCTCCAATTAGCACTGTACAGCTTCGTCCGGATCAGAGCGTCAACATAGCAGCCCCGTCCCCATGCTCCCATCCCCAGCCTATCTGAATGGCTGGGCACCAGAGCAAACCTCAACAGTGCCATGGGACCACCCAAAAAGTGAGATTTGCGGGCAATCTCACAGGTTTCACATAGCCAGGCTTCCTAAATTGATATGCCCTGGGAGTATGGAAGTGCACAAGGGTTTTGGCCCACTTGAAGCTGTAGGTGTTGTTAGGTGCAGAGGGACCCCCATATCAAATATGTAGCCCTTATTATTGTTTATTTATATAGAGCCATCTTTTTCTGTAGCACTGTACAGGGTATAATTACAGACAAGGTATAACATACAGTAAAGAGATCATTACAAACTAGATGCTACACAGTTGAAAGCAAATGTTGTGAGCACAGGAAACAATAGGTAGGAAAGCCCTGCTCTTGTGAGCTTACAGTCTAAAGGAATGGCATCCATGGATTATCAATTACAAACACACTGTAGATGTTTTGAGCATAAAGCTGGCCAGAAGTCACAAAAATCCTTTTAGTGTACTTTCACAAAAGATTATGGTCCCTTTTCGATAAGCTTTCACAGCAATTATTGGTGAACTGTTAATACATCTCAAATCACAGATGTTATTACCTTTTGAATAGACTATGTAGCCAAGCAGTAAGTATCCTTTTGTGCCAGGTCCCATAGTATTATTATTATTGTTTATTTATATAGCGCCATCAACTTCCATAGCGCTTTACAAGGTATGAATACAGACAGGGTAAAACATATAGTACAGAGAACAATACAAAATTAGATGCCACAGGTTAAACCCAAGTGTTGTGAGCACAGGAGACAATAGGGAGGAGTGCCCTGCTCTTGCGAGCTTACAGTCTAAATAGTAGAGGCCTTGACGTTTAGGTGAGAATATGTTTGTGGACCAAAACCCCTGTTTTGATGCCCCCCATGTGCCCCATTTTGCAGGAGCCTACCCAAATTGCCCCTGCTATGTAAAACCCCCGATTTGACAGGTATATTGCCACATATGCCATGCATATAAATGGACGCATTGGAACGCTGTTTACAGACAAGCCAGCATAGAGCACTGGAAGTAGCCGGCGTCCCTTCGGCTAGATCTGGCACGGGAGCACGCAGCAGCTGGGGGATGCCACTGTGACTCACTCATGCACTATGGGATCGCCAGATCGCTAAGTGGTATATGAAACACATTTTTTGCTTTTTATCCCCGGGATGAGTTATTGTTTGCTGCTTTTACATTAGATGGGAATTTTATATTGGCGTGCAGACCACCTTGAACTTTTTACAGTTTGTTAAAGCGGACCTTCACCCTGAATTAGAGCCTATCTTGTATGTTTCCTCCAATCTGTATATACAGATTGCCCACATTAAAAATCATCCTACCTGCGCCTAGTGCATTTTCTGAGCCTTTAACCATCCAAGATGGCGGCCCATAGAGTCTCAGGCTGCCTGCAGACAGGAAGTGTATTCTGACTGTGCTGCTCTGTTTTCTGGGATTGCTGTTCTTCTCCTGACCCCTGCTCTTTTCACCCCTCTCTTCTTCTCAATATGTGATGCTTCTGAGGCAAGATGGTGGTGCCCATATCCTAGAGTCCTGAACAGAGTTGCAGCCCAGTGGGGGGGAAGAATAATAAGTAAGTGACTAAAAACGTAAAATATATTAATTTTAGATCCTGGGGAATAGTTTTTTAAGGGTTTGGGCTTTTCATTAAATGATGCTGAAGGTCCGGTTTAAGTGTAGCAGACAAACCGACAGACTTAAAAAAGTAGGTGTCTGTTGGGTGTGAAGCCTAAGGTGCTTGGATAGACCCCGCTCCCCCCTTCCAGTATCAGGAACAATTCACCAAGTCAACTTACATTAAAGGAAAACGCCCTTTCTGTCAGGTTTGTTCTTCTTTATTGTTTTCCTCTTCTGGGATGTAAAATAATCATGTGTGTTAGGATTGTGCCCCCAGACCTGGGATTTACTTATCAGCATGCTGTGTCCATGATTCTCATATTCCTGGGACTCTGTTTTGCTACAGTGGCAGTGATTTTCATGGCCTTGAGTAAAACACATTGACTACAAGTCCCACAATTCTTCCAATGTTACAGGTGAACTCTTTAGCAGCTTTGGCTAAGTCTAAGCAGCCTAATGACCTCTCCAGCTGAGAACCCTGCTATTAACCCTTTGCTACTGGAACACAAGTATTTCAGTAAAATGAGTTAAACCAGTCACCCATGCCCTAGCCAATCAGATAATTAGCAGACTATAGTGAGGAAGTCTATGATAAGTACTCAAAATCACCACTTTGATGTACATAGCTAAGGTAAACACATTGTTGCTATGAAAAACTGTTTTCTTTTAAATCACAGAGTTGCAAACAAATAGAAAATTGAAAAAATAACAGCTACTCTTAGCACATTGAAGCCACATAATAATGGAAACGTTTAAAAATGCCATGAAAAGTGGAATTACCCTTTAAAGTTTATTTGTATCTATTAAACTGGATTATAAAAGTGTAGGCGCGCACCCTTACATTTCCGGCAAATGATATGAAAGTGAGTTTCATGGTGAGGGTTAGCACTGTCCAGAGACTGGTCTTCAGAGCGAGCCCTGCTAGTGTAGAGAAGCCATGTTCTCTTGCTGTTATGTTGTATGCTGCGGCAGGACAGGAAGACTGCCCAGCATCTGTTTTCTGGTCTCTCCACTAAATAACTGAGGCCTTGAACAAATTCTTCCCCGCTTGAGTAATAAAATAGTGAATGACACACAGAAAATGTCTGGGAAGTGGTGCTGCACACTGTGTATACTCTAAAAATAGGTGTGTTATCGTATCCCAGTGGAGATAGCTTCACGACTGGCAAACGCCGCAGTTTCTGTCTGGAGCAGTTGTTTGGAAGGCTTGTTTTTTTTTTAAAGTAGACTATAGGCATAACTTGTCTTACAGGTTTTACCTACACCTGTCTAAAATGGGCCATTGCCACATACAATGAATGCCCCTCACAAGTCTAGGCCGGGGGGAACCAAACAAGGGCCTACTTATCTCTACCCTTCCATGGTACCAGTGGTGGCACAGTGAAAGTGCCTGTGCAGGCCTTTACCAAGTTCTCTTTTCCCATTTGATCCAGAGGACTCCAGCACCCACAGGCCTACTCATTTTTCCAACATCAGAATGTCCAGGCCCTGGACACCCACTTTGCTTTTAATTGCTTCAACCATGACCATAGGTATTATAAGTATGGGACCAGTCAACAATTGGAATTCTGAAATTCAAACTAGCAAGGAGGAGAGAGAGGAAAGGGGGAAAGTGTAAAAGGTGGCCCCCACCACCACTGTTTACCAGAGCAAAGAGTTAAAATATCAGGTGCCTAGAAATAATCAGAAACATTCCCCTCGATTCAAAGAGCAAAAGTTAATTGATTTCGGATCGAGAATCGTACGTTTGGGTGGGTGTTAGTCATTTTTTCCTGTTTTTTTGGCCATTTACGACTCGCACGAGCCTACGTTCGAATGCGTATATGCTCTTACGATCATCGCAAGTTCGTTCCTAAATTTTAGGTTCAAAACGTAAAACTTAGGATCAAATCCTAAAACTTAGGATCAAAACGTAAAACTTAGGATAATCGGATGTGTTTAGGTGTGATTCAGAGAACAGTTTTCAAACCTCTAAATACGTTTTAAAAGAAAGCCACTGCCGACACCTTTTAGCAGTCGGATTGCTGTTCTTGAACAGGTTTTTTGGCTATGTGGAGGAGTCTGCGCGTCTTGTGCTCCAATGAACTGCATGTATCAGCATGGCCGAGGCCATAAATTGTATGGCAATGCATACCTGATTCATGTATGCCTTATAAAAGCATTTTAATGTGGACCTTAATTAGTCCTTTGCATGTAAACCTTTATTTTGCAATACATCCATATATTTGCGTTAATTAAAGAAACTTATGTCCTTTGTTATTTATTTTTAAATTGATGTACTAGAATAATATTTTTAGATTGCATTTATTGGTGTAGTTGTTTACCTTTGCTTTGTTTAATTATTTAAGCTCATCTTTGATCAGATGCATCACACTTACTGAGGAGAGGAGAGCGGGATAAAGTGCAGGATGTGGGTTACTGCTGTATTTTGCACAGACACAGCAGAGCTGGGGGCACGGAAAGGTCAGAAATCAAAGAATGCAGAGCAACACAGTCACAAGGCCCTTTCTGTTTGCAGGCTGCCCGAGAATACCTGAGCCGCCATCTTGGCTGTTTCTAGGCTCATAACATGCTGAAGTTGCTGGGTGTTTTTTTATATTTGAGAGCAATCTGTATGTAGAGGGTGTGGGTAACCACACACAAAATTTTAAGTTGTACCATTTGAAGCCAAAATATTAAAATTAAATCCACAAGTAAAAAATGCAAGTTAACTTAAAATTAAACAAAGTAAGATTTACTTATGCAAATGCATTCATTAATGGTTGGTTACTACAAAATGAATGAAATAAAGAAAAATAAAAGACCAAATATTTAGAATGCACTTTAATGAGGTAAGTTTGTAGTGCGGAGCCGCAAGATCAGAAGGATTTACGTCCAGACAAAAAAGGAAAAAGGGCAAAACCAATGTTGCAACCTGAGAAATGAAACGAAAAATTCAGGATGGAAACTGACATAGGTCTGATTCCCGAACTGCCATACGAACGGACGTATATTTTAGGATAGAAACGTATTTGCTTATAGAATCACTCGCAAGTTCATACGAACGCACGAGCGGACGTGAAAAATAGGATGATCGGCACTAAAATCAAAGCTGTTACATGTTTCTTTGAATCGACCCTATTGCCTTGGATTTGTTAATTGTTTTATTGCTCTCTATGTACAGTAATTTAGATTGGATAGAATCGATTCCACTTTCTTGGTGACTTCCAGAATACTTTACTTTGAACCATTATCTGTAATTGCTACGATGTTAAATAAAGAATATATCATGAAAAATATAGCGTGACAAGAAATAAATACTTACACCTTGTTTGGGATGTAGCCGTGGCCTGCTGTGGGAACACAAATGAACCCAGGGGGTTTCACACAGAGGGGTATCTTGGCAATGTACCTCCCTGGCAATATGGAAATGCCCATATGGCTGTCCAATTTCTACTCCCTGTGGCATCCCAAACTAGGATGGCCCACTGTGTAAAACGCCATTAAATTGCTGCACCCACTCACCAAACCTCACTTCAATGACGCATGCACAGGTCATGCCTCGCTATAGCTTTAGCTAGACACATGCCCGGGGGGGGGGGGGCAGCCATTTGTGATTGGCTGGCCTGAGCACGCCCCCAGCTAGAGGTAAGCAGGGGTGCAACCAGTGGCCCGCTCTGCACCATTCAGCTCTCTAGCTGCTGTAATGTCACTGCATCTTGCATGTACAGTGGCTTCCCCTCTCTGCAGCCCACCCACCTGCCGAGTGCTGGTATTTATTTAAACTAAAAATTGCCAGTGCGGGCCCTGCACATTCGCATGGTATGCATAGTGGTTAAAAGGGAACTGAAGTCAAACTATGACCTCCCCGGCCAGCCATCCTACCCTGGGGGTTACAAAGATAAAAACCCTTACCTTATACACGTGTCAGCGCCGCTCCTCCAAAGCCCGTACGGCGGCCACAGGAAAATACATGAAGCCACAGCTTCCAGCTCCGTATGCACTCCTGACACTCATTCATTTCAATGGGCAGGTGGAAGTGTGCAGGGAGCTGGGAGAAGCAGGTCTTTGCTTTTCGCAGATGGTGGCACCCAGGATAGGTTAAGGGTTTTTTCTTTGTAACCCCCGGTCCTGCCTCAGCACCAGGGTAGGGTGTCAGGGCGGGGGGGTTATAGCTTGACTGAAGTTCCCCTTTAAGCGCGCCATTGCCCATGACAGCCTCCCATTCGTTCCACTGATTTCCTTTGGCAGATATGCAGAAAATGTTTGTTCAGCTTTCTGGCTTGTGATCTAGAAGGAGCATTTATCTGGTAATGGGAGCCAATAAGGGGGGGGGGTGTTGAAGCATGCAGGTCATAGGCTTCACCTTAGGATATAGGTGATCTTTAAAGGAAATCTCAATTTTGTCAGGTTTTTGGTGTTCTGTCTTATTGTTTTCCTCTTCTGGAATGTAAAATAAACCTGTGTGTTAGGATTGTGCCCCCAGAGCTGTGATTTACATATTAGCTTGCTGCTTCCATGTTTCTTATATTCCTGTAGCTCTGTGTTGTTCACATAGGAGTGGCTTTCCTGGCCTTGAATAAAGCCCTTTAGTATAGCTTCTGCCTTCAAATCCCAGAGTCCTTCCATGGAAAAGGATGAGCCCCCCCCCCCCATAACAAAGCATGAAATAACCAGGTTGCATAATAAGACATCCCTCCCCAGGTGAGAACGCTGCCAGTAACTATTTAGCTACTAGTCTATACACTATATAATGAATAGCCCAACACATAGATAATAATAGATGGTGCAGAAATTCCCGGGGAACTAATCAGTAGCTGATTCAGGCTCTTGGTTTATATTTCTCTGATGCCAGATGTTTGTTATTTAATATAGGACATCCCAAATTTAAATGAGTGTATGAGGACAAGTCCCTGTCCTCTGTCATAGAACGCTCTATAAGGAAAAGGTGAGAATCTGCCACAAAGCTGATAGAGAGCACTACTTTAACTCAATGCAACATTGTTGGGTAAACAGCTGGAAGACAACAAAGCTGTAAAGCCGGACGGTTGCCTAATATAAAGGGGGGTTGAAAGGTGTGTTTTAATACATAAATAGCTGGTGTTTGTGTGTGGTATCTTCAGATGGAAGGAAGGCACAGCATGCCATTCAGTCTCCAGACAACATGGCTTTTTGTTTAGGAAACAGACAGGCGGTTACACACATATATATTCATCCACTTTCCTCTTTTTTGAGCCATGTTTTCTATACTTTAGGGCGATATCAGACCTATGCACTATTGGTTGTGTTTTATATATGTGCATTTAAATGACATTTGTGCACTGCATTGTCTTAAAATGAATGGTAGCACATGTATAGCACACGCTACATGTATTTTATATTTGTATCCTCAATTTGGGTCACACTACCATCACAATAATGCAGAGAAATTCATTAAATGTCTCACTTGGGGGACCCCTATACTAGTTCACCGGGGTAGGGAGCCATCATAGTACCTGCCGGCATTGGCGGGTGACATGTTGGTAACCCGCCACATTACCCGCACACCTCATTTGAAGCTATGGGGGTGTGGAAGAGCCCCGTCTTGCAAAACCATACAGAAGGACATAAGGGCTTGGGGGCAACCAGATTTGGCTCCTGTGCCCTGGGTTACTAGTACTTATGCCTGTTGCCCGCTGGTTGCTTTATGAAGGGGGACCCCACACAATTCGAAAAAAAAAAAACTAAAAAATGTAATTGTTTTATTTTATCAAAAAGCATACATAATGCATAAGCTAAAAAAACAAACAAAATGCTTGTTTAAAGTCATTCAGCAGATAATCATAAAGCAAAAGGGTACTTACCTTTAGTCCGCTGCCGCTGATTGGTGCTAGTCCAGCAATCAACAACTGACCTGATCGCTAGATCCGAGTCCGCAGCACCGCCATCTCTTTCCGCATTCCCCAGCCTGAGCTCCATTCACCGTCATCATGAGCGCTTTCTGATCTCTATAATGAAGGGGCATGTGAGGTTTCGGCACACCCCGTCCATTGCAATAAATAGAGAGGGCGTTGCAGCGCTCCTGTGACTGATGGCAGATCGTGAGCCCATGTTTGCCGCAGAAATGTGGGACCGGATACAGCATTCAGGTGAGTAGCTGATTGCCGAACTAGCACCGATCAGTGCAGGGGACAAAGGGTTAGTACCATTTGTTTTTTTTTGTTTGGCTGCTGAATGACTTTAACAAACTGAAATTAATTATTGTGTACTTTTATTGCAGTTTATAAAGATGCATCTTTACATTGACAGCTTATAATTTACCGGTTAGTATCAGCAAGCTTTAGCACCTGTGAAAACACATACAAGCCCTTTCTGTGCCATTGACCTCTAGTCAAAAATGACTTTATGTTCTTAACAATTGCTGCTGAGTGACCCCAATTTGGGATGCTTCTATTGAAGCTATTTCCTATTCCCCGTCATGTGGCATTTTGATAGGAAAAGGTCAGTATTGTTCTAATGTAGGGCTCACCGATGGCATTAGGGGGTAGGTAACAATAGTTTAGTTTCCCTGTGATCAAGGACCCTTTCTGGCAAAGTTGCTAAAGAGCATAGAGGTCTGCTTTAATATTTTAGTGGTCCCTATATGCTAAGTGGATAAGGATAAACCACACAGTGTTTTTAGAAATGTGATACCACCAGTTTATTTTCAAGAACACATAAAAACAAAATAAGATAAAACATAATTACATTTCCAGCAAAATCTATCTCTTGCACACTGCTAATCTGTCTCACATCCCTATTTCTCCCTGGTTAGCTTCTGTGCATGCTCTTGCTTCTAGTCGTGAGGGAGCAGGCTCTGGAAGTACAGCTGGTGTACATCACATGACCATAGCTTTTCGAGATTGGCAGTGGCGGACCCTCAAAAGCACAGGGAGCTGTTGGAAATGTGCTGTCAGCCTCTGAGCTAACAGCATAGAAACAGAGTCAGCTAGGCTCCCATAGTGGGACTAATAATAGCATGTGGAGTCTGCACCTTTTGTTGTGTGTCTCTTCACTTGACTAAAGGCTACATCTCTGTTCAGAGCTTTGTACAGCCAAACACTTCCACAGACACCACCCAGAACTATTCCTTTATTAAGATTTTGTTCTTCTCCTGCTTTCTGTGACTTGTGAGTTACAATAAATCACTTACCTTGCTTGTTGTGGATGAACATTGTCTTGCAAACCAGAAAATAATACAAACATTAAAGTAGACACTGGCAGTCCAATCCTAACTGTGGAAGGGGGGGGTTGAATGAGTGGAAGCCTATTTTCACCAGGCTTAAGGTTTTGGTCTTTGTCCCCAATCCGGGTTGCCCTGCTGTGTGAAACCCCCCAGATCACCGAGTGCAACTCACCTCTTCCCGGTCATACTCGTCCAATCAGCGTGCTCAGAGCCGCTGACGTCACGTCATCTAAACCAGCGTGTCACATGAGTAATGTCTCATGTTAGGCATTTTACTGGGCGATTATCCACCCCCCTGGCCTACTGATTGCAGTAATAACTCATCTTTCTGGCAGGCTGTGTCCTCATCCCCGGCATCCCATAGTTGTGTGCACCCAGCAATTCGGATAGGCTGGGGATGTGGACGTCCCCCTTTTGTTATGCCATGTTCTGTGTGTAAACAGATCTGTATGCAGTGCATTAAACCGGACCTTCACCATGATTTAATGAAAAGCCCAAACTCTTAAAAAACAATTCCTCAGCATCTAAAATTAATATATTTTACATGTTTAGTCACTAATTTATTATACTTTCCCCCACTGGGCTGCA
Organism: Gastrophryne carolinensis; assembly: GCA_027917425.1. Classification (NCBI taxonomy): domain Eukaryota; kingdom Metazoa; phylum Chordata; class Amphibia; order Anura; family Microhylidae; genus Gastrophryne; species Gastrophryne carolinensis. Next base: position 407,287,530 of record CM051234.1, on the reverse strand, counting down.
ACTCTGTTCAGGACTTTAGGATACGGGCGCCGCCATCTTGACTCAGAAGCATCACACTTACTGAGGAGAGGAGAGTGGGATAAGGTACAGGGGGGCGGGTTATAGCTGTGCTTTGCTCAGACAGAGCAGAGCTGGGGTCAGGGAAAGGTCAGCAGTCCCAGAATGCAGAGCAGCACAGTCACTTCCTGTTTGCAGGCACTTCCTGTTTGCAGGCTGCCTGCAAAAATGGCAGCTTCCATAAGCCGCCATCTTGGATGTTTAAAGGCTTATAAAATGCAGTAGATGCAGGTAGGATGATTTTTAATGTGAGCAATCTGTATGTACAGGGTGTGGGAAACATATAAGATAGACTCTTATTTAGAGTGAAGGTCCGCTTTAATATAACTGGAGGAAAGCCCGCACACGCCAGGTGAGAACTCCAGGATGGAGTCCTGCATTGTAAAAAATAAAGGCCAGTGTTAAAGTGGACCAGGATTTTGACTATCCTGGGTTTTGGTCCCTCCCCCGGGGTACCCTGATCAAGGAATTCCTCACTGCGTGAAACCCCAAATCTCCAGAGCCAACTCACCTCTTCCCAGTCGTACAGCGCATGCATGGCTGCTCCTCCAATCAGCGCGCTCAGAGTCACCGACGTCACTTCGTCTTAGCCTTCGTCTAAGGCCAGCGGCTCCAAGTGCGCTGACAGCGGAATCCTCTGCTACCCTCTAACAGGGAGCGTGCCCGCGCCCTCCATTCACAAATGCATGCCACGGGCACGCGCACTGCTAGGGGAATAGTGGGGATGCAGGCACGGCTTGCACATGCGCCGTTGGACCAGGAAAGAAGGTAAATGTATAGGAGGGCCTGGGGGGTTTCATACAGCGGGGCATCCTAATTTTGGATGCCCTGGAGGGAGGGAATCGATCGGCCTGGGAATCTTATAGATTCGCAGGTGGATTGTTTTGAGTTTTGGTTCACTTACAGGCTAAAATACTCACCTACTTCTGAGTCCAGTGACGTGGCTGATGGTTGCAACTTCTACTTGCTCTCTAGCACTGCTCATGCTCCTGTAGTTAAAGGACATCCCTGTCCCTGATTCCCCAGCTCTTGACATGACCAGTGGTGACCCACCAGGTGCTCCCTAGGCATCAGATAGCTTGCGAGAAGCCTGCGCTTTCAGGAAGCTGCTTTCACAGCTATTGAGCCACTAACGAGCAACTCTACAGCACTGACCATAAAGACAGCTTGTTCCAAGTGTTTCACTTTATAAGCAGCGAGTCTAGATGATCAGCACTGCAATGAGCATGCTTTGTTGTTACAGGTTCCCTTTAAGGAAGATTATAGCAACCCTTGATGTTGATGTGCACAGGTGGTTTGGGTTACCTGTTTGGCGGGTGTGTGAGTAACATCCTGATTGGGCGTTGCTCCATTGCAATTAGTCATATGTGTCAGCGTTGTGTGACTGAGTGACTCTTCATGGAACAGTGATGACACTGCTAACAATCCTTGCTGCCTCCATGTAGATTGTGTTTACTGCTTTGGCTAACTGTTTGTTGTCAGCTTTGTCAGCTTTTTGCTCCTCATGTGACCTGAACATTGGACGAAGAGGGTTATTGCTCATTTTCTCAGGTTTTACTATTATAGCATAAGACATATCCGGGATGCCCGCTGTGTGAAACCCCCCAGATAGCCCTTTTCACTTACCTTGCTTCCCGGTCCAACAGCGCATGCGCAAGCCATGGCCGCATCCCCGCGATCCCTCTAGCAGGGCGCATGCCCACGGCAGGCATTTGCGAATGGTTGGGCGGGCACGCTCCCTGGTAGAGGAAAGCTGTGGATGCGGGAGCCAGCGCGCTCGGAGCCGCTGGTCTTAGACGCTGACTGCGCTGATTGGGCGAGCGCCGTAGGACCCGGAAGAGGTGAGTTGCGCTCGGTGATCTGGGGGGTTTCACTAAGCGCCCCCCCCCCCAATCGGGGTGCCCTGGGGCAAGGACCAAAACCCAGGATAGTCTCAAAAAAAGTGAGTAAAAAAAATAACTGATATGCACATATATATGTACATATATATAATCTATACTGTACAGGGAGCTTCTTTTACCACTCAGGGACCACCCTATCTCTGGCTTCTGCTCCTTTGCCATAACTGGATGCCACATAATCATCCAAGGGACAACCTATAGTGCCTAAGCCCATCTTGGCCACCCAACATTACTATACCATGACTGACCACCCAAATAAAAACAAAACAAAAGGGTACTCACCTTTTGTCCTCCGCAGCTGGTCCTATTCCAGCACCTCACCCAATCACTGGATCGTGATCTGCACTGGCTGGGTCAGAACTCCAACCCTTCCACCATCAGTCACAGAGGTTCAGCCACGCCCTTTCCATTCATTACAACGGAGCTGGCATATGAGGACTTGGCCCAATCATCCATTTTAGTGAATGTGTGACTGCGGCTTTGTGACAGATGGTGGAGGGGTGCCATCCCCACACAGAAATGCTGGTAAATGGAGTTCAGGCCTGGCCAGGGTACAATCCTGCAATTGGGTGAGTTGCTGGCCATCGAAGTGGAACTGATTAGCTATAGAGGATGCGTCACTCCTGCAGTGCTTTCAAGGTCATGTGTTAAAATTCGCGCTACATAATTTAATTGTAGACTGTGGATGTTTGGCCAATAACTAGGGTTGCCATCTTTTTTACTTATTGCCTCTGGCAGTGCCGATTTTTTTTTTTTTTTACTGGTAATTGAGGATGGGTAAAGTATACCTGCGATTACAATTACCAGTGAAAAAACAAATGCTGGCACCACTCACGTAAAAAAAAAAAAACAAAAACAAAACAGTGCACAGGGATTTCCACAAAGCACTTGGAAGGATTTTGGGCTTGTAATCCTCCCAGGTGTAGCAACATGGCGGTGGCTGCGGTGGAATCCAGGAGCGGCTGGACAGGTGAGTAAAAGGCATATCATTGATAAATATGCAGCCATTTAACACTTTTATTTTAAATGTGGTTTGAATGTTTTTTTTATATTTTCCATAGTGCTTTGAGCCTGATTTAAAGTGGACCAAAACCCACCGCGAACAGCCCGGGAATCTATAAGATTCCTGGGCCGATTGATTCCCTCCCCCCAAGGATACCCCGCTGTGTGAAACCCCCAAGGTCGCCCCATATGCAGGCATGCTCCCTGTTAGAGGGTAGCTTGGGATGTGTCCGCCAGCGCGCTCAGGTCCCCAGTGGTGATATGTGTGTGAATCATGATAGGGCTTATTTTTGGAGTAGGTCTTATTTTCAGGGAAACAGGTTACACACAGTAACTTTGAGGCTCTGATCTCTTGTGTGACTTATACAAAAATTAAATACAGTTTGGGTTTCCTTTTGTTAACTGCAGCATTTATGCCACAAAATGTAACAGTGCACTTCATTGTCAGCACTTTGTGCCAGAAAACAGAACTAGGTAAGGGGCTGAGTGAGCTATGTAATCATGTGATCTGTTAACTACCTTATGAGTTCCTTATTTTAAGGCCTGACCTGTCTGCACTAAAGACTCAGCACCATTGCCTCACCTCCGGCCTACTCTATCAACTACTGGAAGGACAAGGTCACATTGGTACAGAGGTTATATCTCTACAACAGGGGCACATGCTGAAATGAGGGATTAAGCCTTCTCACATTTTGTTCAAAAAATGTTGGATGGAGTCTGGGGCATTTAACCCATCACATTCCCCATAGGCAGTGTGGCATTCCCCCCTCCCATTCCCCATAGGCAGTGTGGAATTTCCTCCTACCATTACCTATAGGCAGTGAGGTGTTCCCTATTCCCATAGGCAGTGTGCTATTCCCTCTCCCATTCCCCATAGGCAGTGTGGCATTCTCCCCATCACATTCCCCATAGGTAGTGTGGCATTCCCCCTACCATTCCCTATAGGCGGTGTGGCGTTCCCCCTCCCATTCCCCATAGGTAGTGTGGCATTCCCTGCTCCCATTCCCATAGGCAGTGTGGCATTTCCCCCTACCATTCCCTAAAGGCAGTGTGGCATTCCCCATTCCCATAGGCAGTGTGGCGTTCCCCATTCCCATAGGCAGTGTGGCATTCCCTGCTCCCATTCCCATAGGCAGTGTGGCATTCCCCCCTCCCATTCTTATAGGCAATGTGGCATTCCCCCTTCCCATTCCCCATAGGCAGTGTGGCATTCCCCCATCCAAATCCCCTAGGCAGTGTTGCATTTCACCCTCCCATTACCTATAGGGAGTGTGGCATTCCCCCTCCCATTCCCCATAGGCAAAAGAAAAAAAAAGGAAACTCACATTTCCATCTATCCTGCGCTGCTGGCTAGGCTGCCACAGCCACGGGAGACCAGAAGATGGAGGAGCTGCAGGCAGGTGGACAGGGCAACCGATCCCTGGCTGATGTCTCTGCCGTTGATGCTGTCCATGCTGTCTCTGCTGCTTCTTTGTGGTGCCTTCACACACAGAGCAACACCCGGCTCTGTACAGTGGGTGGGCGTGGCTCGATGCTTGACAGCGTGGATGGTGGGGACAGCGCAAGCGGCTGAGACATTGGGCAGGGATAGCTTGCATCCACTATAGTTATGCCCTTGTTTGCCCCCTAAGAGAACAAGGCTAAACCCACTGTCAGAAACCGCTTACCTGGGCCCCGTTCCAGCGCCGTCTCCGGGCGGCCTGCCGCAGCAGCTCCTGCTCGGCGGCCGCGTCGAGCATGGCCGCCCTCCTTCCTCGCCCCCGCGTCTCCTCTTCTGCTCGTGCTCGTGCGCGAGCACGTCCTGCATATGCCCTCCGCCGGCGCTGCTGTCAGCGCGGCCGCCGGAGGAGGAATCAGTAGAGCTCCCCCCTCACAGTTTAGGGCCAATGAGCCCTAGGTTATGTTAGGGCTTGCCCCTTTGTTTGTGCGGGCCAATCAGCCCCACAGGAGTCTCTTGGGCCATACGCCCTTTCCTTGTGTCAGCCAATGAGCTGTAAGTTCCCAGTTGCACCAATCACGCTCTCTCCCAATCATGTTTTGTCCCTATAAAGCCTTTTCCCCATCATTCACTTAGTGCCTGTGATAGCGCCTTGTACCTTGCTTTGACTTGTGATATTACCGTGATTGATCTTCGTTGCCGACCCCTGCCTGAACCGACCATTCTCTATCTGATCTCCGTTGCCGACCCCTGCCTGAACCGACCATTCTCCGTCCGATCTCTGTTGCCAACCTCTGCATTGTACCCCGACCTTGAGCTGCCTCATCCCTCTGTACCGCTGCGATTTCTGACTTCCCGGTATCGACCTCTGGCCTGTCTTGGACTTCCGCTATACTCGCTCTTAGTCATTGGTTCTTCAGACCTCCAACCAGTAAGCTCTCATCCTTTGAGCCATTGAAGTCCTGGGGGTAACCGATCCCGGGCAGGCGTATTCTGCGTCCCGGCAAGCGGGGGCTCCTACAGGTGAAGCTGGCTGTGGAGATTAGGGGTTAAGGGCTTACCTGGAGGGCTGGAGTTACCAGAGCGTGACATTATCACAGGCTCGCAACATGGATGCAAGTGCAGGCTATGGCCACTGCTATAAACCAACTTGCTCAAAGAGTGGTCACTCAAGAATCCAGGCAGACTCCTGCATCCTCTGTACCACCTCACGTATCTGAACCGAAGATTCCGCTACCGGAAAAATTTTTTGGAGACCGTGCCAAGTTTTCTAACTTTAAGAATTCATGTGAACTTTATTTTAAGTTGAGGCCCGTTTCCTCGGGCACCGAGACCCAGCGAGTAGGCTTGATAATTTCTTTGTTACAAGGGGACCCTCAGTCTTGGGCCTTTAGTTTGCCTCCCAATGATGTCGCACTCCATTCAGTTACGGCCTTCTTCATCGCAATGGGAGTATTGTACGCTGACCCAGACCAGCAATCTACAGCCGAGAACAGGCTTCGGGCCTTGAAGCAAGGGCGGAACACGGCGGAGGATTATAGTGCTGAGTTCCGCCGTTGGGCAGTAGAGTCTAGGTGGAATGACCCAGCCTTGTGCAGCCAATATCGAGTGGGCCTGTCAGAGAGCATCAAGGATGCGCTGGTGAATTTTCCTTCACCGTCTGACCTAGACCAATTGATGCAGGTCACCATAAAAATTGACCGACGCCTTAGGGAGAGGGCTAGGGAGAGAGCTAGGGCTCTCACATCAAGGCCTTCCAAAACCCTAACCCACAGGCTTCCCTTAGGGAAGGTATATCTTCCACCTCACAGGAGGAACCCATGCAGCTTGGGAGAACCCGCCTTTCCCAGGATGAGAAGCAGCGAAGACGCATCATGGGGTTATGTCTTTATTGCGGGAACCCGGGACATTTTGCTAGGTCCTGTCCTAACAAGGGGAACTCGGCGGGAAACTTCCACACCTAGATCAGGGGGAGAGTGCTGATCTAGGTGAGTCAGTTTGCTACTCTCGCTTGAATAAAATGCTAATCCCAGTAGACCTTTCCTGGGGCTCCTCCAAGCAGACAGTTTCCGCTTTTATTGACAGTGGAGCTGCGGGCAACTTTCTGGATAGGAGCATGATTTCCATTTTGGGAATTCCTTTGGTACCCCTTGGGAAATCGCTGCAGGTTCTGGCCATTAATGGGAAGGCCATTCAGGGGGGTCCGGTTAATACTAAGACCCCACCTCTAAAACTAGTCGTTGGGTCCTCCCACTCTGAGTTTATAGAATTTTTTGTTTTTGATTGCCCAGAAACTCCAGTGGTTTTGGGATACCCCTGGTTACAACTCCACAACCCCATTTTAGACTGGCAGGCTGGGGAATTGATTAAGTGGAGTAACTACTGTAAGAGTCATTGCTTCTCTACGGCCCTCAGAAGTTTCCAGATGCTGCCCCAGGGGTTACCTCAGCCGTACGCGGATTGGGCTGGCGTTTTTTCGGAATGGTCGGCAGATACTCTTCCCCCACATCGGGCCTACGACTGCCCCATTGACTTGCTCCCTGGGACTATTCCCCCCAGAGGGAAAATTTACAACCTTACCCGGCCTGAAGAGCAAGCAATGAGGGAGTAAATCGCTGAAAACTTGAGTAAGGGATTTATCCGCCCCTCTACTTCGCCTGCAGGGGCCGGGTTCTTTTTTGTAGAAAAAAAGGATGGCGGTCTGAGACCTTGTATTGACTACAGGGCCTTGAACAAAATCACGATATAGAACAGATATCCCTTACCGTTGATTGGGGATTTGTTCAATCAAGTTGTAGGTGCTCAAATCTTTTCCAAATTGGATTTAAGAGGGGCTTACAACTTGATTCGAATTTGGCAGGGGGATGAGTGGAAAACGGCATTTAATGTGAAAGACGGCATTACGAGTATCTGGTCATGCCCTTTGGCCTTTGTAACCCTCCAGCCATCTTCCAAGACTTTGTAAATGATGTGTTCCAAGATTATTTAGGTAGATTCGTAGTCATTTACTTAGATGATATTCTCATTTTTTCTGATTCTTTGTTGGAACATAGACGTCATGTAAAGTTGGTACTACAAAGACTAAGAGAGAATAATTTATATGCTAAAATTTCTAAATGTATGTTCAAGGTCACCACTGTCCCCTTCTTGGGGTATGTAATTTCCAACCAGGGTTTAGAGATGGATGCGGTGAAGGTTTCGGCAGTGCGGAATTGGGTTCAACCCAAGACTTTGAAAGAATGACAGCGTTTTTTAGGATTCGCGAATTGTTACAGACGCTTTATCAAGGGCTTTTCCCATGTTGTGGCACCTCTTACTAACCTTACCCGTAAGGGCGCTTTTACTGAAAACTGGTCCCCATCCGTCTGCGAGGCCTTCCTGACTTTAAAACAGGCCTTTACCTCGGCGCCTGTGTTAGTTCATCCTGTTGTAAATAAGCCTTTCATCATTGAAGTTGATGCTTCTGAGTTGGGTGTGGGGGCAGTTTTGTCACAGTACTTCGGTCATCCTGAGCGTCTACATCCTTGCGCTTACTTTTCATGGAAATTTAGCGCCGCGGAGCAGAACTACGATGTAGGAAACCGAGAATTATTGGCAGTGAAACTGGCCTTTGACGAATGGCGTCACTGGTTGGAGGGTTCATTGCATCCGATCGCGGTCTATACCGACCATAAAAACCTTGAGTACCTCGGCTCAGCTAAAAGACTAACTCTCGTCAGGCGCATTGGGCATTATTTTTCTTGCGGTTCAACTTTATAATCACCTTTAAGCCGGCAGACGCCCTGTCTCGCATGTTCGGTGAATGTAAAGATAGGAGTGATATGGGTGAACCAATCTTGCCAATAGGTTGTGTGGTGGGGGCATTGCTTCCAGATCTATCCAATACTTTGGCGCCATTCCAGAACGTATCTCCTGTGGATGTACCTTTGGGTTGTCAGTTTGTTCCGCCGCACCTGCGTTCCGATGTTATCCACAAATTTCACGATGCTAAAACTGCCGGTCACCTGGGAAATCGGAAAACTCTTACTTTAGCCCGACGTCATGTATGGTGGCCTACTATGCGGCGCGATATTTCTGCCTTTATCGATGCATGTTCTGTGTGTGCGTGAAGTAAAGGAGTACACAAGGCCCCTAGTGGGTGTTTGGTCCCATTAGAGATTCCTAAAGAACCATGGACCCACATCTCCATGGACTTTATAGTTGATTTGCCACAATCACATGGGAACACTGTGGTTTGGGTGGTCGTTGACCATTTTAGTAAGATGGCACATTTTATTCCGTTACCTAAACTCCCGTCGGCTCCTGAACTTTCGCGATTATTTATTTCACATATTTTTCGTATCCATGGCATACCGTCTAATATAATTTCACATCGTGGTGTTCAATTTACTTCGCGTTTCTGGAAGAACTTCTGTTTGCGGTTGGGGATTCAGATTTCTTTGTCGTCGGCGTACCATCCCCAGACCAATGGGCAGACTGAAAGAGCCAATCAAAGTCTGGAGCACAGTACTTAAGGTGTTACATTTCTGACGCTCAAGAGCAATGGTCAGAATTCATTGATTTTGCTGAATTCGCGTACAATAATGTGCCAAGTGAAAGTACTAAGGTGTCCCCATTCTTCTGCAACTTGGGGAAAAATCCCAGAGGTTCTTCCCTCTCGGGGTCACCTTCCGATTTACCGGCATTGGAAGAGTGGCTCCAAGAAAGGAAAGGCATCTGGGCCCGCGTCCAGGAGACTTTGAAAACTACTATTTTAAGATATAAAAAAAATTGCCGATCGCCGCAGGTCTCAGGCACCCGCCCTTCAGATTGGGGACCTCGTATGGGTTTCCACTAAGAACATTGCTCTCCGGTAACCTTCCAGTAAGTTGGGTCCCAAGTTTATTGGACCTTTCCCCATTATTCGGAAGTTGAACAATGTAACCTTTAAGGTCCAACTTCCTCAAACTATGAGAGTCCCAAACTCCTTTCATGTCTCGCTGTTAAAACCAGCTAAGAATATACAACTTTCGTCCCCATCACCAATCCTAGTTGATAACGAACCAGAATATGAGGTTAACAAGATTTTTGACTCGCGTAAGATCCGTAACTCGTTACAATATTTGGTGGACTGGGTTGGTTACGGTCCTGAGCAGAGGTGCTGGGTTGCAGCAAAAGACGTGCACGCTAGGATTCTTGTCGAAAGATTCCATCGGGACAATCCAGGGAAACCTGGTAAGGGTCCGGAGGCCCCTCGTGAAGGGGGGGATAGTGTCAGAAACCGCTTACCTGGGCCCCATTCCAGCGCCGTCTCCGGGCGGCCTGCCGCAGCAGCTCCTGCTTGGTGGCATCGAGCACGGCCGCCCTCCTTCCTCGCCCCCGCGTCTCCTCCTCTGCTCGCGCGTGCGCGAGCACGTCCTGCATATGCCCTCCGCCGGCGCTGCTGTCATTGCGGCCGCCGGAGGAGGAATCAGTAGAGCGTACGGGCTAATTTAGGGGGGAACTCCCCCCTCACAGTTTAGTGCCAATGAGCCCTAGGTTATGTTAGGGCTTGCCCCTTTGTTTGTGCGGGCCAATCAGCCCCACAGGAGTCTCTTGGCCATACGCCCTTTCCTTGTGTCAGCCAATGAGCTGTAAGTTCCCAGTTGCACCAATCACGCTCTCTCCCAATCATGTTTTGTCCCTATAAAGCCTTTTCCCCGTCATTCACTCAGTGCCTGTGATAGCGCCTTGTACCTTGCTTTGACTTGTGATATTACCGTGATTGATCTTCGTTGCCGATCTCCGTTGGCGTCCCCTGCCTGAACCGACCATTCTCCGTCCGATCTCCGTTGCCGACCTCTGCATTGTACCCCGACCTCGAGCTGCCTCATCCCTCTGTACCTCTGCGATTTCTGCCTCCCCGCTATCGACCTCTGGCTTGTCTTGGACTTCTGCTATACTCGCTCTTAGTCATTGGTTCTTCAGACCTCCAACCAGTAAGCTCTCATCCTTTGAGCCATTGAAGTCCTGGGGGCAACCGATCCCGGGAAGGCGTATTCTGCGTCCCGGCAAGCGGGGGCTCCTATAGGTGAAGCTGGCTGCGGAGATTGGGGGTTGAGGGCTTACCTGGAGGGCTGGAGTTACCAGAGCGTGACACCCACCCAACGAAGTCCAAACATAAAACACACACTTAAAACACAAGGACAAAAGAAGGTAATACTGGCCAAATACTGGCCAAATTATTGATACCTCTATAAATAGCATGAAATACTATTGGCCTTGGAAGAGGAATGGCTTGAGAAATGTCCAGCCAGGGAGCATCATAATGATGTGCCTAATATATATAAAGTTGTGTCAGGCAAGTTTCCAGATATAACAGCTCTTAGTGCAGTAATAAATCAATTCTGCCCCCTCCTCACCCGTCCTATGGTGCTACTGCTGTCCTATACAGGTATAGGCCATTCTGTGCCTCTACCTTAGCAGCAGGCAGTGTTCATTAATGAGCCCAATATTATGGGATAAAGGGACCTGATGTATGGCCAACACCTCTAACAGTGATCCTAAACAATGAAAGACAAACAGGATGGCTGGAATAAAGACACCTCCCAATACACAATGGCCTTGACACCCAAGGTGATTGCCCTGCTCGTCTGGCCTTAGAAAATGTCCATGAGTTGTGTATCTGGCTAGCGTCGGTACTTTGAGGAGGAAACTTTAGTAAAGTGTTCATTGAAGCCTCTATCTGTTACTGGCATTGTTTTTTCTTTGAGGTTCAGTCATGAATGGTATGCATGTATTATTTGCTTTATCAAATGTGAGGTGACAACAATAATTTCAAGCACAGTCAATGATTAACCACATCTTTATCTTGCATACTCATTTGAATGTTGGCAACTGGCCCTGGCTCTTGCTTCCAAACTGGTGACCTCATGTCACACTTACTGAGATTAACAAGCCATTGTACATGTGCTTGATTTAAGTATACAGGTCATGTGCTGCAAGAGGTTGTTATTACAGGTAATTCATGGATTTCATGATCAATGGCAGCAGTTTAGGATTGATGCTCTCTACCTCACATAAATAAGGAATTTTATCTATTGTTTTGGATCATGACTAACAATTCTAGACAATTCTCAAACAACATATATTGCTGGTGTATTCTTGAATTAAAAAAAGAAGACGTAAACGTAAACACAAACATGTTGAACTGTATCAATCACAAAATGAAGTGACATCCCACAGCGCCTGCAGGACCCTGGCGCTTACCCTTAATTCACCCTGATCCAATGCTATTGGCCTAGCTCCATGAGGCATAGGTGGGTCCACCGGAACAGCAGGAACATAAGGGTCTGGAAGACAAACAGGGTTACATCCCCTGCTTCCTGAATTAAAACCTAGATAAGGAAAAATAAATGAATTTAGAGGAAAATAAATCCAAGCACAACCTTCACAGTCCAGTCCAACTGCAAGAATTAAACTGGATGGTGGAGAGCAGCCAGAACTCATTCATATCTGATTCAGTGATGCCCTGGAGTGGAATGTGGGAGAAATATATTGGTTCTAATGTACCACTAGGGGCAGTGTCAGGAACTGCTTACCAGGACTTAGGCAGCAGGACCAAGAGTTTACGGACACCAAGACCCAGTGCAACATCAATGTACCACCACTGATGCCAAGTAGTGTGATAAGGTTTCAAAGAGCTGACCTGATAGATCCCACAGAATACACTGACTAGACTACAAGGTCCTGAAATAAACAAAGTTTCCCACTCTTCATTGGAGCCCGCCAATATTGGGGATATACTGGGCCGTGGGAACACCTTGAGTTGTCCACCTGGCAGAACTAGGCAGCACAAAGCTACAGCCAAGATGAGAGTTCAGGACAGGCAGTATAGATTAAAGTGGTGAAGTAAGCCAAGGTCAGAGGAAGGAAGCATAGGTTTGTGAACAGAGACAGGTTGAGGTTGTATCCCCAAGGGATATCCAAAGCCAAGATTCAGGAGAACAAGACAGGTAAAGAAATTTGGACAGGAGAATCCAGAAACAAAGCCGCACTTGCAATTTTCCTCATCTTGAATGCCAGAAGGTGAGAATTGTTACAGGTTTTGCATGCTGTGTGTGACCGTGCTCTGTGTTTCAATGCACTGACATGCTCGCATGATCGCTATTGATCCAATATGCTCATTGGATCCATTACAAGCATCTAATATGAGCATGTGTGTACTCATGCAGACCACTCACAAAGATCCTGCCAGGCAAACTTGCCATAGGGCAAACCCTGATGGGCTGCATTAATTTGCCACTGTTTGGGCTGGATATAGCCTCCAGCATGCAACCCACCTCATCTGGAAGGGTGTGACAGAATACATTCTCTCTAGTCAGCAACACCCACCTTTCACTTTTCCAAGTCTACCCATTGTACCCCTCTCAGCAAAGACCAGGGCCGGATTAAGTGTGGTGGAGGCCCCTGGGCACAAAATCTGGTAGAGGCCCCAGAAATAGTATTTTTTTTAATTTAAATTAATCATCCAGCCAATTAACTGATTGGTGGTTGTCTGGCACCCACCTACTTACTGGAACGTCAGATCGATTCCCTTGTGCCACCCTTGTGCGGGTGGGAACTCCTGCTTTGCCATTCTGGGGGGGGGGGGGGGGGTGAATTGCCCAGCTGTTCCAGCAGAGAACAGTTCCGTGCATTGAGCTGCCACTGGTGGTGCTTGGTGGCTTATGTGCAGTGTGCGGCCACCGATTGACAGCTCTGCACACACCCATCACTGTAGCATTGCTGACTGAGGCTTTACTGCTCTAGACTGTCTGTCCTGCCCTGTGGTGGCTTAGGCTACAGGTTTGCAAAATCAAAAGAAAGGTTTGCCTAGACATGGGGGACCCCACTGCCATCAGTAGCTTTGTTGCTGGCCTAGCAGACCGTCAGACCAAAGACTGAAAAGCCTCCTGGACCAGACCATAGACCAAGGTTGGTGAAGGCCCCCTTTGCAGGGCAAATGCCCCTTGTGCCCTCCTCATAAACCGGCCCTGGCGAAGACAATGATATAGCCTCGGCATTATGACTGTGGGACCATAGTAACCCCTGCCAGAGTATCTGCCCCTTCAATACTAAAGTTTCAGTACCATCACTAGGAGTGGCTGTATAATTTAGAAGAAGAGTGGGCATGGCATGCTAAAAGCAGTTTCCTACCTAGAAAATAGTCATAGGCTTGAAATAGAAGAAAAAGGGTGTGCAGCCATCTTTGCTAGTTTCATAAACGCTTTGTTTGCATAACATTTATACAGGATTAGAGAATACTCCCAATTAATTCACACTCGGTATCCTTATAATTGAGAGCTAATGCTGGCTTGTTTTGCGGGATGCATATTGGAATAACCCCTTGTTCTATAAGTAATAGAAAGGACACGGAAGGGTGAGCTGCTAACATCCTTATATGACTGTATATGTAGCCACCCCCCACCCACCCAACACAAACACTCCCACAAATTCACCTTTCACTATGGGAGCTGTTAATTATTACAGAAATCCAGCCAACTGTGTCTTGGCTGCCCCTCCACCTAAAAATCACCAGAAATGATTGACAAGGCAGCCTTCATCCCACCTTCCTCCTCCTGCCCCCAGCATGGCATTTGCACCACTTCCGATGGCGGGTCTTATATGTTGTAGGACTAGAAGCCCCTATTGGCCCATGTGACAGTTATGGTCAGTGTGTGCAGCAGTTTTATGTCCCCTGCTTACAGACTTATGACTATATCAAAATTGGATGAACGCAGACCACACAGAAATTGTTATGCAAAAAAATATTTTAGTGTGATAAAATATTTTTGGTATATACAGCGTCCAGCAAAATAAATTCAAGAAACGGATACAGTATTTAGACTTTTTGATCAGAACTGATGCATTCTCAGTCAGTGGGCTAGTCATGTACCTCAGAAAAAATTATAAATCATTTAAGGTTAACAGTACCAAGGAACAGAAAAAAATCCATGTCTAAAGTAAAATGATAACATCAGTGCTATGAGGTCAAATTTAGACCATCCTGTGGCATGTAGATGCTGGCCAGTAGTTGCAGAGTCAAGGAACATAAAGTAATCAAGTATACAAGTCAATCAATGCAATTTCTGGTCAAAGAATATACAGTATTAGATGCATCAGCCTTGACAAAGGGACTAGTAACTCTGAAACAGCTATACATTGCGATCAGTTCTGTTCTCCACTGTATGGGTATTATATATTCCAAGTGTGACATACACTCCACTTCAATACTTCTTGACAGTTGGGTTATTCTCCAGTAGAGGGCAAACTTCTGCAGAGATGAATGCAAAAAAGAAGCCCCTCCCGGTCCATAACTACCTGGGACCTCCCACCAATTCCCCAGTTGTCTTCTCTGCAGGGAGCGAGCAAGACAGAAGATGAAGACTTCTCTTACTTGCAGGTAAGCCGGGCTCGCGCCCGGCCATTTTTGTCCCTATTGCTGCCAGGACCCTCCTAAATTGTCCCTGTATTGAGCCTCCCAGCTTAGGCTGCGGGTCCTGGTAAAGGTAGGAGCACCCTATGGGTGCAGTAGGAGCACCGCTCCACCGTGAGACCTCACTATGGGGTAGGCGGTTATCCAGGTTTTGGTGATCCTGGTGTGGGATGCCCCGTCCCGCTAGGCTTAGGGCCGGATTCTGGCAGGGTTCCCCCCCTTCTGGGTCCCTTACTCTCCTCCGGGGGGGGGGGGGGGGCTGGCTGCCTAGTCTTTATAATGTGTGTGTGTGTGTGTGTGTGATTTACTCATCGTGTGTGTGTGTGTGTTTAATGCTCGGCCCGCACGCACGCTCTCGTGCGGCCGGCTCTCTCATGGTCGGCTCCGCGGCCATATTGGCCGGGGAGCGCGACCTTCTGCTTCCCTCAGTGAAGGGGGGCGGGGCCTGGCGCTCTCCCGCGTCGGAAGACCGCGCCGGTGTCGCCCTGCCCCCCTTGGCTTCGTCGGCCGGCTTCCAGCCCTATCAGCTGGAAGCGCAGCTTGGGTGTGTATCCCGCAGCGGAAGGGTGTGGGGCCATGTGCTGGCGCGCTCCACGCTGGCCCGCCTCCTTCACCCTTTCCACCGAGGGGGCGCCATCTTCATACTGCGGCCCGTGAGTGCCCCATACGGGGCTCCTTTATGCTGGATACATCGGCTTATGCACTTTAATATTGTACATGCTGCCGGGCGTTATTGGTGCCCGTGGGCGATATACATCTTGGGGACATATATATATATATATATAAATATAATTATGGGTGTCTATACATAGTATATGCCTTTATGTTCACTGTATGGCTGCTCGGTGGTATATATGTAATATTTATATATATAGATATATACCTGTATATGTTTATTTCTGTTGTGTGACTGTAAGATCAAATGCTAGGGCATTTTTTACTATGCTCTGCTCTTATTTGGCTTATTTTGTGTGTTACAGGTGTCCCTGTATACATGCATTTTAAGGGGTCCCTCCTGGTCCTCGGGTCCCTAGATATAAAAATTGTCCACCAAAAATCCTCCCACCGGGACTTTTAAGGGGCATCCCGGGTTGCTTATGCATAATCCCCTACGGTCTTGCGACTGACCACAAAATTTCACCATATGGAGGCTCTGCAGGATTCCAGGCCCGGGATCTCTTCGGGACAATCTGGGCCATGTGTGGGGTGTGGGGTATACCTTACGGGGGAGAATGTGCTGATCTGTATACCATGTGCACAAAAGGCCATAACGCGGCAGTCGGGTACCCAGCCTTCTGGGTCGGCTCCTCCCGCCTCATCGCCTTCCCCTCCCCACCTGATCCGTACCCCAAGTGACATTGGTACTAGTGGGGAGTCGCTTTCTCATGTTTGGGCTAGGTTGGCCAGCATAGAGAAAATGATTGCTAGCACGGTGGCCAAGAAGCCCCAGGCTAAAAAGAGACAGTTGTTGTCGGCCCAGCCCTTGTGGGACACTGACGATGAGTCCGCTGAATTGTCCGATTATTCCCCGCTAGAGGAGGGGGAATTGTATCAGGATTCAGAGACTGGCTATGGTCAGTCTGGGAATTCCAATGCCGGGCAGGCGCAGGGGGATGCCGTTGATACGGCCACTGTTTTGTCACATTTATTGGAGGTGTTGGATATTGATCCACCTGAGGCGCCCCCTCTTAAGAAGGGGGAATTTTTTGGGGCCTACAAGCCCCGTCTGGAATTCCCTACCCAGGGTAATTTTGATGCGCTGATACTTAGGGAATGGGAGAGGCCCAGTCAGCTTCCTGATGTGCCTCAGGGATGGGATAAGAAGTATCCCTTTCCGGTGGAGGCGGTCAAGCGCTGGTCTTCTCCTCCCGAGGTCGATGCGCCTGTGTTAGGTTTGACCAACTCTTCTGTACTGAACACCCCTGACGCCTCCTCCCTTAAGGATGGCGAGGACAAGCGCCTTGATCAGATGGCGTGCCACGCATTTGCCAACGTGGGCTCGGCCCTGCGGCCGGTTAGTGCATCTGCCCTGGTGTCGCTTGCTACCAGGTCTCTTATCAGGGACTGGCTGAATAACGCTCAGCTGGATCCAGCTTGCGCTGAGTTCGCTATACTTAAGAAGTGCGAATTGTTCATGGATTTTGTCATGGCTGCGATGGAAGACTCCATTGTCGTGTGTAGTAGGACGTCAGTCTTACTGGTGGCCATGCGCAGACTGGTCTGGCTCCGTCAGTGGACAGCGGACGTTGGAGCCAAGAAGTCACTCACAGCTCTCCCCTTCTTGGGTGCACGGCTGTTTGGAGATAAATTGGATGCTGTTGCTAAAGGTGGTAAGTTACCTCAGCGGAGGAAGCAACGCCGTCCCTTTCGGGGGGCGGGCTCGTTAACTCCTTCCTTTCGAGGGAGAGCGTCTAGGGGTCTGGTCTTCTCGGGGGTCAGGAGCTCGTCCTGGAACAGAGGCAGAGGTCGGGCACGTCCCGCGGCTGCCTGGGGTTCCAAGCCCAAGCCTGCCGTTAAACCGGCTCAGCAATGAAGGGGCGCCCTCACCTGTAAGGGTGGGGGGACGGCTGCGGCTCTTCTTCCAGGTCTGGGCCCGGGAGGTCACAGACAATTGGATCTTGCAAGTGGTCTCCTCCGGGTACAAACTGGAGTTCGAGTACTGGCCGCCCCCAAGATTCTTAAGGTCTCGGGTGCCCTCGGACCCTCAGGCTGCACAGGGGCTCCTGTTGGCAGTGAAAAGCCTTCTGGACATGGGGGTTATATGCTCGGTGCCTCCGTTGGAAAGAGGCAGGGGTTACTACTCCAACCTTTTCACGGTTCCCAAAAAGGAGGGTTTGGTGAGACCCATTCTAGATCTCAAGGTTCTCAACAAGTTTATCAGAGCCAAAAAGTTCCACATGGAGACTCTGCGTTCGGCTATCAATTCCCTTCGCCAAGGGGATTTTATGACATCCATAGACATCAAGGATGCGTATCTGCATGTTGCGATTTTTGAGGCACATCAGAGATTCCTCCGGTTTGCGGTGGGGGATCAACATTATCAATTCGTAGCTCTTCCCTTCGGTCTGACCTCGGCACCGAGGGTCTTCACCAAGGTTTTGGCGGGCGTAATGGCTCTGCTCAGATCTCAGGGCATTCTCATTGTGCCTTATCTGGACGACCTGTTGATTTCAGATTCTTCCCTTCAGCAGGCAGAACTGGACACCCACCAGGTGGTGTCGACCCTGGAGAGGTTTGGGTAGGTGATCAACCGCACCAAGTCTTCTCTCTCCCCGTCTCGAGTGATTTCATTTCTGGGCATGAATCTGGATACCAGTCGGGCCAGAGTGTTTCTGCCCCAGACCAAGGTGCAGGGGATTCAGGACCTGATCGGTCTTCTTCTGGCCAGTCCTTGCCCCTCTATCCGACAGGGGATTAAACTGGTGGGTCTGATGGTGTCCTCCTTCGAGGCGGGGCCGTTTGCACAATTTCACATGAGATCTCTTCAACTTCTCCTATTGACTTATTGGGACAGGAGCCCACAGTCATTGGATCAACCTTTCAAGATGTCTCCCAGGGTTCGGCAGTCATTTCGGTGGTGGCTGGACTCGAGCAATCTGGTGCAGGGCAGATCCTTTTTGGTCCCTTGTTGGGAGACGGTTACCACGGATGCCAGCCTGTCGGGCTGGGGAGGTTATTGGAAGAGTCATCAGTTCAGCGGGGTGTGGGGTCCCCAGGAGGCTCACACCCCCATCAATGTATTGGAGCTCAGAGCCATTCGTCTGGTTCTGGCTCGGTTGGCCCCACAGTTATGGGGTCTTCCGGTTCAGGTGCGTTCGGTACAACCGAATGGCAGTGGCCTACATAAATCACCAAGGAGGGACTCGCAGCAGGAGTGCCCTCAGGGAAGTCTCTCTGATCCTGCGCTGGGCGGAGAGCAATGTTGCTTGCCTTTGGGCAGTCTACATTCCGGGGGTGGAGAATATGGAGGCGGATTCCCTGAGCAGGGGGTCCTCTCGCCACGGAGAGTGGTCTCTCAACCCCGAGGTCTTTCTGGATCTTTGCCGCAAGTGGGGGACTCCGGAGGTGGATCTCTTTGCCTCGAGGCACAATCACAAACTTCCAGCCTTTGTGTCTCTTTCTCAGGATCCCCTGGCCTTGGCAGTGGATGCCTTGTCTCTGGCTTGGAAGGACCTGGGTTTTCTGTACCTGTTTCCACCTGTCTCCATGCTGGGCAGGGTAGTTCGCAAACTGGTTCTAGAAGGGGCACCAGCGATTCTGGTGGCTCCAAGGTGGCCAAGAAGGGTTTGGTACGCAGACGTCGTAAGGATGGCCGTAGACCAGTACCGGCTTCCCTTGCTGCCGGATCTGTTATCCCAGGGTCATCTACTTTACCCCAATTTTCAAACGCTGGCTTTGACGGCCTGGCTGCTGAAACCTTCATCTTGAAAGAGGAAGGTTTGTCTGAGGCTGTTGTTCAGACCCTGATTAGGGCTAGGAAGCGGTCCTCTTCTGGCATTTACTATAGGACTTGGAGATCCTATATTGATTGGTGTGAGGCTAGGGCCTTGCCTTGCAGGGTTTTTTCTGTACCCAGGATTTTGGAGTTTCTTCAGCATAATCTGGACCTTGGGTTCCAGCTTAGTACTTTGAAAAGACAGGTTTCTGCTCTGTCGGTTTTCTTCCAGAGGTCTTTTACTTTACACCCGCTGGTTAAGACTTTTTTCCAAGGGGTGGCGCATGTGCGGCCCCCTCGGAAGGCTGTAGTTCCTGTTTGGGATTTGAATTTGGTTCTCTCGGCTCTGCAGGGTCCTCCTTTTGAGCCGCTACATGATATTGCTCTTTCGGTTCTCATTCAGAAGGTTGCCTTCTTGGTGGCGATTACATCGGTTCGGCGTGTCTCTGAGTTGGCGGCTCTGTCGATTCAGGCCCCTTACTTTGAGAGACACCAGGATAACTACTACTGACTACTTCTTCCTTCCGCAAGATGGATGCTTTTTCCGTGGTGCCCTTTTTTGGGTGGTACATCATGGAAAGGTAGTAATTTCACCCATTCGCATTATTATCTAAGTGGCGTGCCAATACCTAGTTGCATTTCTCACCCTGCTCACAGGCAGCCACCACTGGAAGAGGTGATTAGCAGGCTGATTCATCACTAACGCCAGGTAGCAACAGATGAGCGTCTGTAGCAGGCATTTCAGAGCGCCTGCTATTAGTCGCTGTGCTCGGCTGTGATTCGCTAGTTCAGAGCGCCTCAGTCGCTGTGCAGCATTGTTGAATACATTGTGGGGAGTTGCTATATGAGCAGTACAGCACTGTATATTCATCAAAAAAACAGCCTCACACACCGCCAATGCTCAGAAATGCTTCGCTGTAGCCCAGAGCGCCAGAGGCTATGTGATTAAAGGCTGTTTTTGAACATGTATCCACCAGTAACAAAGCGAAAACATATGGAATTACATTGTTATTACATTGTGACATGAACACTTGCCAGACCTGTAATGTCAATTCTGCATAAATATATAAAAATTGGAAAAAAACTGAAAAAATTGCTTTTTTTCAGGGCCAGGAGAGATCACAACATTATTTGAGAATAAAAAAATCAATAATAAAAACCCCCTGTTTAAAGAGAAGTAAAAGAACGGTCATTGAAATGTATGGGAGAGCGAGAGGTAGCGAGAGGTAATACATGGCGCTCTGCAAGGCTGAACGCCGGCTCTGTTCGCTGAGGCTGGGATAATGATGAATCAGACGCTACATGGCGGTATCCCAGTCGCTCAACAGAATCTGCTTGATAAATGTGTAATTGCGTGCCGTGCCCGGCGTTCACCTGCCGCTACCTGTCGTTTACAAGGCACTACCTGACGCTATCCCTTCATGAATAAGGCCCTAGGTCTGCTTCAGTCAGCAATAAGATCCTGATCTAACCAGTACCCACTCTTTCTAAAGAAAATAAAAATGAGCAATGATCTGTTGTTTTACTATTTCCGTCTGGAACATTAAGTGCTGCATCACTTTAACAGATGCTAACTTTTGTCTAATATGATATCCATCTAAATTTTAGATATTTAGTTAGAACTCCCCAGAGCCGTGATACCATTTTGTACATAGCTGCTTGCTCTTAACATAACAATTTGCTTTTAACAATATATTTAATAGTGAATATGAATTTATTTTAGAAACTGAGACATGTGAGACTTCAAAGAGAATAAAATATTGGTGAGGGGGCTGATAGAGTTGACTGTGCGGGGCTCTGGGTCACATGACTCCACCATACATCAGTCCAATGAGAGTGAGAGGAGATTAGGTCTGGTAGCTCAGCTGTGATGCTCCTGAAGGTTTATCAGAACCTGTCTTTTGAAAACTTGCATGCAACATCCAACTAATACATATTTGGTGGGTCTAAAGTTTAGATTTTATGAAAATTAACCTATGGCACAAAGCGGACCAACATCTCTTTGACTCCAGGGCCGGCTGATTCCCTTTCCCAGGGGTATCCCAAACTGGGATGCCCCACTGTGTGAACCTCCCGCCATTCGTCCTGGAATTATCTTTCTGACGAGCCCATGGCACATGCACAGGCGGCGGTGGCATCACTCACATCATCTTCTTTGGCTGTGCACGGCAATGTCTGCCACAGCTGTGTAGCTGACATGGCTGCGCGCCTCTGGTGTGCGCGTCTGGGGATTCTGTTCAGCTTTTGCAGCCACATTAATATGCCTGGCCAAAGAAGATGACCAGATGAGGCTGCGTATCCGCTGCTGGACCAAGGAGAGGGGAGGTTTACTGGGCATACGCTGGGGTTTCGCACAGCGCCCTGGGTTGGGATGCCCTGGGCATGGACCACTATCCCAAGTTTTGGTCCACATTGAAGACAAAAAAATTGTATTTGTAAAATTGTGTGGGATCAAAATGAAGGTGGGGTCATAATGGGGTAATTTGGGGGTATTCTCTGCTGCACTGCTTGTTATGGGGTGATTTGGGGGGATGTTCTGATGCACTGCTTGTTATGGGGTGATTTGGGGGTATTCTCTGCTGCACTGCTTGTTATGGGGTAATTTGGGGGGATTCTCTGCTGCACTGCTTGTTATGGGGTGATTTGGGGGTATTCTCTGCTGCACTGCTTGTTATGGGGTAATTTGGGGAGATTCTCTGCTGCACTGCTTGTTATGAGGTGATTTGGGGGGATTCTCTGCTGCACTGCTTGTTATGGGGTGATTTGGGGGGATGCTCTGCTGCACTGCTTGTTATGCATTGATTTGGGGGATGTTCTGATGCACTGCTTGTTATGGGGTGATTTGGGGGTATTCCCTGCTGCACTGCTTGTTATGGGGTAATTTGGGGGGATTCTCTGCTGCACTGCTTGTTATGGGGTGATTTGGGGGTATTCTCTGCTGCACTGCTTGTTATGGGGTAATTTGGGGAGATTCTCTGCTGCACTGCTTGTTATGAGGTGATTTGGGGGGATTCTCTGCTGCACTGCTTGTTATGGGGTAATTTGGGGGTATTCTCTGCTGCACTGCTTGTTATGGGGTGATTTGGGGGGATTCTCTGCTGCACTGCTTGTTATGGGGTAATTTGGGGAGATTCTCTGCTGCACTGCTTGTTATGTGGTGATTTGGGGGGATTCTCTGCTGCACAGCTTGTTATGGGGTGATTTGGGGGGATGTTCTGATGCACTGCTTGTTATGGGGTGATTTGGGTGGATTCTCTGCTGCACTGCTTGTTATGTGGTAATTTGGGGGTATTCTCTGCCGCACTGCTTGTTATGGGGTAATTTGGGGGGATTCTCTGCTGCACTGCTTGTTATGGGGTAATTTGGGGGGATTCTCTGCTGCACTGCTTGTTATGGGGTAATTTGGGGGGATTCTCTGCTGCACTGCTTATTATGGGGTGATTTGGGGCATTCTCTGCTGCACTGCTTGTTATGGGGTAATTTGGGGGTATTCTCTGCCGCACTGCTTGTTAAGGGGTAATTTGGGGGTATTCTCTGCCGCACTGCTTGTTATGCATTGATTTGGGGGGATGCTCTGCTGCACTGCTTGTTATGGGGTAATTTGGGGGGATGTTCTGATGCACTGCTTGTTATGGGGTAATTTGGGGGGATACTCTGCTGCACTGCTTGTTATGGGGTAATTTGGGGGGATGCTCTGCTGCACTGATTGTTATGCATTGATTTGGGGGGATGTTCTGATGCACTGCTTGTTATGGGGGGCTTTGGGGGGATACTCTGCTGCACTGCTTGTTATGGGGTAATTTGGGGGGATTCTCTGCCGCACTGCTTGTTATGGGGTAATTTGGGGGATGTTCTGATGCACTGCTTGTTATGGGGTAATTTGGGGGGATTCCCTGCTGTGCTGCTTGTTATGGGGTGATTTGGGGGGATACTCTGCTGCACTGCTTGTTATGGGGTAATTTGGGGGGATTCTCTGCTGCACTGCTTGTTATGCATTGATTTGGGGGGATGTTCTGATGCACTGCTTGTTATGGGGTAATTTGGGGGGATTCTCTGCTGCACTGCTTGTTATGCATTGATTTGGGGGGATGTTCTGATGCACTGCTTGTTATGGGGTGATTTGGGGGGATTCTCTGCTGCACTGCTTGTTATGCATTGATTTGGGGGGATGTTCTGATGCACTGCTTGTTATGGGGTGATTTGGGGGGATTCTCTGCTGCACTGCTTGTTATGCATTGATTTGGGGGGATGTTCTGATGCACTGCTTGTTATGGGGTGATTTGGGGGGATTCTCTGCTGCACTGCTTGTTATGGGGTGATTTGGGGCATTCTCTGCTGCACTGCTTGTTATGGGGTGATTTGGGGGGATACTCTGCTGCACTGCTTGTTATGGGGTGATTTGGGGGGATTCTCTGCTGCACTGCTTGTTATGGGGTGATTTGGGGCATTCTCTGCTGCACTGCTTGTTATGGGGTGATTTGGGGGGATACTCTGCTGCACTGCTTGTTATGGGGTGATTTGGGGGTATTCTCTGCCGCACTGCTTGTTATGGGGTGATTTGGGGCATTCTCTGCTGCACTGCTTGTTATGGGGTAATTTGGGGGGATTCTCGGCTGCACTGCTTATTATGGGGTAATTTGGGGGGATTCTCGGCTGCACTGCTTGTTATGGGGTGATTTGGGGGGATACACTGCTGCACTGCTTGTTATGGGGTGATTTGGGGGTATTCTCTGCCGCACTGATTTGGGGGGATGTTCTGATGCACTGCTTGTTATGGGGTTATGGGGTGATTTGGGGGTATTCTCTGCCGCACTGCTTGTTATGGGGTGATTTGGGGCATTCTCTGCTGCACTGCTTGTTATGGGGTAATTTGGGGGGATTCTCGGCTGCACTGCTTGTTATGGGGGGATTTGGGGGCATTCTCTGCCGCACTGCTTGTTATGGGGTGATTTGGGGCATTCTCTGCTGCACTGCTTGTTATGGGGTAATTTGGGGGGATTCTCGGCTGCACTGCTTGTTATGGGGTAATTTGGGGGGATTCTCGGCTGCACTGCTTGTTATGGGGTGATTTGGGGGGATACACTGCTGCACTGCTTGTTATGGGGTGATTTGGGGGTATTCTCTGCCGCACTGATTTGGGGGGATGTTCTGATGCACTGCTTGTTATGGGGTTATGGGGTGATTTAGGGGTATTCTCTGCCGCACTGCTTGTTATGGGGTGATTTGGGGCATTCTCTGCTGCACTGCTTGTTATGGGGTAATTTGGGGGGATTCTCGGCTGCACTGCTTGTTATGGGGGGATTTGGGGGCATTCTCTGCCGCACTGCTTGTTATGGGGTAATTTGGGGGGATTCTCGGCTGCACTGCTTGTTATGGGGTGATTTGGGGGGATTCTCTGCCGCACTGCTTGTTATGCATTGATTTGGGGCATTCTCTGCTGCACTGCTTGTTATGGGGTAATTTGGGGGGATTCTCTGCCGCACTGCTTGTTATGCATTGATTTGGGGCATTCTCTGCTGCACTGCTTGTTATGGGGTAATTTGGGGGGATTCTCTGCCGCACTGCTTGTTATGCATTGATTTGGGGCATTCTCTGCTGCACTGCTTGTTATGGGGTAATTTGGGGCGTTCTCTGCTGCACTGCTTGTTATGGGGTGATTTGGGGCGTTCTCTGCTGCACTGCTTGTTATGGGGTGATTTGGGGCATTCTCTGCTGCACTGCTTGTTATGGGGTAATTTGGGGGGATTCTCGGCTGCACTGCTTGTTATGGGGTGATTTGGGGAGATTCTCTGCTGTACTGCTTGTTATGGGGTGATTTGGGGCATTCTCTGCTGCACTGCTTGTTATGGGGTAATTTGGGGCGATTCTCGGCTGCACTGCTTGTTATGGGGTGATTTGGGGGGATTCTCTGCTGCACTGCTTGTTATGCATTGATTTGGGGGGATGTTCTGATGCACTGCTTGTTATGGGGTAATTTGGGGGGATTCTCTGCTGCACTGCTTGTTATGGGCTGATTTGGGGCATTCTCTGCTGCACTGCTTGTTATGGGGTGATTTGGGGGGATACTCTGCTGCACTGCTTGTTATGGGGTGATTTGGGGCATTCTCTGCTGCACTGCTTGTTATGGGGTGATTTGGGGGGATACTCTGCTGCACTGCTTGTTATGGGGTGATTTGGGGCATTCTCTGCTGCACTGCTTGTTATGGGGTGATTTGGGGGGATTCTCTGCCGCACTGCTTGTTATGGGGTGATTTGGGGCATTCTCTGCTGCACTGCTTGTTATGGGGTGATTTGGGGGGATTCTCGGCTGCACTGCTTGTTATGGGGTAATTTGGGGGGATTCTCGGCTGCACTGCTTGTTATGGGGTGATTTGGGGGGATACAGTGCTGCACTGCTTGTTATGGGGTGATTTGGGGGTATTCTCTGCCGCACTGATTTGGGGGGATGTTCTGATGCACTGCTTGTTATGGGGTTATGGGGTAATTTGGGGGTATTCTCTGCCGCACTGCTTGTTATGGGGTGATTTGGGGCATTCTCTGCTGCACTGCTTGTTATGGGGTAATTTGGGGGGATTCTCGGCCGCACTGCTTGTTATGGGGGGATTTGGGGGCATTCTCTGCCGCACTGCTTGTTATGGGGTGATTTGGGGCATTCTCTGCTGCACTGCTTGTTATGAGGTGATTTGGGGGGATTCTCGGCTGCACTGCTTGTTATGGGGTGATTTGGGGGCATTCTCTGCCGCACTGCTTGTTATGCATTGATTTGGGGCATTCTCTGCTGCACTGCTTGTTATGGGGTAATTTGGGGCGTTCTCTGCTGCACTGCTTGTTATGGGGTGATTTGGGGCGTTCTCTGCTGCACTGCTTGTTATGGGGTGATTTGGGGCATTCTCTGCTGCACTGCTTGTTATGGGGTAATTTGGGGGGATTCTCGGCTGCACTGCTTGTTATGGGGTGATTTGGGGCATTCTCTGCTGCACTGCTTGTTATGGGGTAATTTGGGGCGATTCTCGGCTGCACTGCTTGTTATGGGGTGATTTGGGGGGATTCTCTGCTGCACTGCTTGTTATGGGGTAATTTGGGGGTATTCTCTGCCGCACTGCTTGTTATGCATTGATTTGGGGCATTCTCTGCTGCACTGCTTGTTATGGGGTGATTTGGGGCGTTCTCTGCTGCACTGCTTGTTATGGGGTGATTTGGGGCGTTCTCTGCTGCACTGCTTGTTATGGGGTGATTTGGGGGGATGTTCTGATGCACTGCTTGTTATGGGGTGATTTGGGGGGCTTCTCTGCCCCACTGCTTGTTATGGGGTGATTTGGGGGATACACTGCTGCACTGCTTGTTATGGGGTGATTTGGGGGGCTTCTCTGCCCCACTGCTTGTTATGGGGTGATTTGGGGGGATAAACTGCTGCACTGCTTGCTCTGGGGTGATTTGGGGGGATTTTCTGCTGCACTGCTTGTTATGGGGTGATTTGGGTGGATTCTCTGTTGCACTGCTTGTTATGGGGTGATTTGGGGGGATTCTCTGCTGCACTGCTTGTTATGGGGTGATTTGCGGGGATACTCTGCTGCACTGCTTGTTATCGGGTGATTTGGGGGGATGCTATGCTGCACTGCTTGTTATGGGGTGATTTGGGGGGATACTCTGCCGCACTGCTTGTTATGGGGTGATTTGGGGGGATTCTCGGCTGCACTGTTTGTTATGGGGTGATTTGGGGCATTCTCTGCTGCACTGCTTGTTATGGGGTAATTTGGGGGGATTCTCGGCTGCACTGTTTGTTATGGGGTGATTTGGGGCATTCTCTGCTGCACTGCTTGTTATGGGGTAATTTGGGGGGATTCTCGGCTGCACTGCTTGTTATGGGGTAATTTGGGGGGATTCTCGGCTGCACTGCTTGTTATGGGGTGATTTGGGGGGATACACTGCTGCACTGCTTGTTATGGGGGGATTTGGGGGGATGTTCTGATGCACTGCTTGTTATGGGGTGATTTGGGGGTATTCTCTGCCGCACTGCTTGTTATGGAGTGATTTGGGGCATTCTCTGCTGCACTGCTTGTTATGGAGGGATTTGGGGGGATTCTCTGCTGCACTGCTTGTTATGGGGTAATTTGGGGGGATTCTCTGCCGCACTGCTTGTTATGGGGTGATTTGGGGCATTCTCTGCTGCACTGCTTGTTATGGGGTAATTTGGGGGGATTCTCGGCTGCACTGCTTGTTATGGGGTGATTTGGGGCATTCTCTGCTGCACTGCTTGTTATGGGGTGATTTGGGGGGATGTTCTGATGCACTGCTTGTTATGGGGTGATTTGGGGGGATTCTCTGCTGCACTGCTTGTTATGCATTGATTTGGGGGGATGTTCTGATGCACTGCTTGTTATGGGGTGATTTGGGGCATTCTTTGCTGCACTGCTTGTTATGGGGTAATTTGGGGGGATTCTCTGCTGCACTGCTTGTTATGGGGTGATTTGGGGCGTTCTCTGCTGCACTGCTTGTTATGCATTGATTTGGGGGATGTTCTGATGCACTGCTTGTTATGGGGTGATTTGGGGGTATTCTCTGCCGCACTGCTTGTTATGGGGTAATTTGGGGGGATTCTCTGATGCACTGCTTGTTATGGGGTGATTTGGGGCGTTCTCTGCTGCACTGCTTGTTATGCATTGATTTGGATGATGTTCTGATGCACTGCTTGTTATGGGGTGATTTGGGGGTATTCTCTGCCGCACTGCTTGTTATGGGGTGATTTGGGGGGATTCTCTGCTGCACTGCTTGTTATGGGGTGATTTGGGGGATACTCTGCTGCACTGCTTGTTATGGGGTGATTTGGGGGGATACTCAGCTGCACTGCTTGTTATGCATTGATTTGGGGGATACTCTTCTGCACTGCTTGTTAAGGGGTGATTTGGGGGGCTTCTCTGCCCCACTGCTTGTTATGGGGTGATTTGGGGGGATAAACTGCTGCACTGCTTGCTCTGGGGTGATTTGGGGGGATACTCTGTTGCACTGCTTGTTATGGGGTGATTTGGGGGGATTCTCTGCTGCACTGCTTGTTATGGGGGGATTTGGGGGGATTCTCTGCTGCACTGCTTGTTATGGGGTGATTTGGGGGGGATACTCTGCTGCACTGCTTGTTATGGGGTGATTTGGGGGGATTCTCTGCTGCACTGCTTGTTATGGGGTGATTTGGGGGGATACTCTGCTGCACTGTTTGTTATGGGGTGATTTGGGGGGATACTCTGCTGCACTGCTTGTTATGGGGTGATTTGGGGGGATGCTATGCTGCACTGCTTGTTATGGGGTGATTTGGGGGGATTCTCTACTGCACTGCTTGTTATGGGGTGATTTGGGGGGATACTCTGCTGCACTGCTTGCTATGGGGTGATTTGGGGGGATTCTCTGATGCACTGCTTGTTATGGGGTGATTTGGGGGGCTTCTCTGCCCCACTGCTTGTTATGGGGTGATTTGGGGGGATACACTGCTGCACTGCTTGTTATGGGGTGATTTGGGGGGCTTCTCTGCCCCACTGCTTGTTATGGGGTGATTTGGGGGGATAAACTGCTGCACTGCTTGTTATGGGGTGATTTGGGGGGATACTCTGCCGCACTGCTTGTTATGGGGTGATTTGGGGGGGGTGCTCTGTTGCACTGCTTGTTATGGGGTGATTTGGGGGGATGCTATGCTGCACTGCTTGTTATGGGGTGATTTGGGGGGATACTCTGCTGCACTGCTTGCTATGGAGTGATTTGGGGGGGTGCTCTGCTGCACTGCCTGTTATGGGGTGATTTGGGGGGATGCTATGCTGCACTGCTTATTATAGGGGGATTTGGGGGATACTCTGCTGCACTGCTTGTTATGCATTGATTTGGGGGGATTCTCGGCTGCACTGCTTGTTATGAGGTGATTTGGGGGATACTCTGCTGCGCTGCTTGTTATGGGGTGATTTGGGGGATTCTCTGCTGCACTGCTTGTTATGGGGGGATTTGGGGGGATACTCTGCTGCACTGCCTGTTATGGGGGGATTTGGGGGGATTCTCGGCTGCACTGCTTGTTATGAGGTGATTTGGGGGGATACTCTGCTGCACTGCTTGTTATGCATTGATTTGGGGGATACTCTGCTGCACTGCTTGTTATGGGGTGATTTGGGGGGATACTCTGCCGCACTGCTTGTTATGGGGTGATTTGGGGGGATACTCTGCCGCACTGCTTGTTATGGGGTGATTTGGGGGATACTCTGCTGCGCTGCTTGTTATGGGGTGATTTGGGGGATTCTCTGCTGCACTGCTTGTTATGGGGTGATTTGGGGGGATACTCTGCCGCACTGCTTGTTATGGGGTGATTTGGGGGGATTCTCGGCTGCACTGCTTGTTATGAGGTGATTTGGGGGGATACTCTGCTGCACTGCTTGTTATGCATTGATTTGGGGGATACTCTGCTGCACTGCTTGTTATGGGGTGATTTGGGGGGATACTCTGCCGCACTGCTTGTTATGGGGTGATTTGGGGGGATACTCTGCCGCACTGCTTGTTATGGGGTGATTTGGGGGGATTCTCGGCTGCACTGCTTGTTATGAGGTGATTTTGGGGGGATACTCTGCTGCACTGCTTGTTATGCATTGATTTGGGGGATACTCTGCTGCACTGCTTGTTATGGGGTGATTTGGGGGGATACACTGCTGCACTGCTTGTTATGAGGTGATTTGGGGGATACTCTGCTGCACTGCTTGCTATGGGGTGATTTGGGGTGATTCTCTGCTGCACTGCTTGTTATGGGGTGATTTGGGGGAATGTTCTGCTGGACTGCTTGCTATGGGGTGATTTGGGGGGTGCTCTGCTGCACTGCTTGTTATGGGGTGATTTGGGGGGATACTCTGCTGCACTGCTTGTTATGCATTGATTTGGGGGATACTCTGCTGCACTGCTTGTTATGGGGTGATTTGGGGGGATACACTGCTGCACTGCTTGTTATGAGGTGATTTGGGGGATACTCTGCTGCACTGCTTGCTATGGGGTGATTTGGGGTGATTCTCTGCTGCACTGCTTGTTATGGGGTGATTTGGGGTGATTCTCTGCTGCACTGCTTGCTATGAGGTGATTTGGGGGGATACTCTGCCGCACTGCTTGTTATGGGGTGATTTGGGGGGATTCTCGGCTGCACTGCTTGTTATGAGGTGATTTGGGGGGATACTCTGCTGCACTGCTTGTTATGCATTGATTTGGGGGATACTCTGCTGCACTGCTTGTTATGGGGTGATTTGGGGGGATACACTGCTGCACTGCTTGTTATGAGGTGATTTGGGGGATACTCTGCTGCACTGCTTGCTATGGGGTGATTTGGGGTGATTCTCTGCTGCACTGCTTGTTATGGGGTGATTTGGGGGAATGTTCTGCTGGACTGCTTGCTATGGGGTGATTTGGGGGGTGCTCTGCTGCACTGCTTGTTATGGGGTGATTTGGGGGGATACTCTGCTGCACTGCTTGTTATGCATTGATTTGGGGGATACTCTGCTGCACTGCTTGTTATGGGGTGATTTGGGGGGATACACTGCTGCACTGCTTGTTATGAGGTGATTTGGGGGATACTCTGCTGCACTGCTTGCTATGGGGTGATTTGGGGTGATTCTCTGCTGCACTGCTTGTTATGGGGTGATTTGGGGGAATGTTCTGCTGGACTGCTTGCTATGGGGTGATTTGGGGGGTGCTCTGCTGCACTGCTTGTTATGGGATGATTTGGGGGATACTCTGCTGTACTGCTTGTTATGGGGTGATTTAGGGGGATACTCGGCTGCGCTGCTTGTTATGCATTGATTTGGGGGGATACTCTGCTGCACTGCTTGTTATGGGGTGATTTGGGGGGTGCTCTGCTGCACTGCTTGCTATGGGGTTATTTGGGGGGATTCTCTGCTGCACTGCTTGCTATGGGGTTATTTGGGGGGATTCTCTGCTGCACTGCTTGCTATGGGGTGATTTGGGGGGTGCTCTGCTGCACTGCTTGTTATGGAGGGATTTGGGGGGATACTCTGCTGCACTGCTTGTTATGGGGTGATTTGGGGGGATGCTATGCTGCGCTGCTTGTTATGGGGTGATTTGGGGGGATACTCTGCTGCACTGCTTGTTATGCATTGATTTGGGGGGATACTCTGCTGCGCTGTTTGTTATAGGGTGATTTGGGGGATACACTGCTGCACTGCTTGTTATGAGGTGATTTGGGGGATTCTCTGCTGCACTGCTTGTTATGGGGTAATTTGGGGGGATTCTGTGCTGCACTGCTTGTTATGGGGTGATTTGGGGGGATTCTCTGCTGCACTGCTTGTTATGGGGTAATTTGGGGGGATTCTCTGCTGCACTGCTTGTTATGGGGTGATTTGGGGGCATTCTCTGCTGCACTGCTTGTTATGGGGTGATTTGGGGGGATTCTCTGCTGCACTGCTTGTTATGGGGTGATTTGGGGGGATTCTCTGCCCCACTGCTTGTTATGGGGTGATTTGGGGGGATGCTCTGTTGCACTGCTTGCTATGGGGTGATTTGGGGGGATGCTCCGCTGCACTGTTTTTTATGGGGTGATTTAGGGGGGGTGCTCTGCTGCACTGCTTGTTATGGGGTGATTTGGGGGGATTATCTGCTGGACTGCTTGTTATGGGGTGATTTGGGGGGATTCTCTGCTGCACTGCTTGTTATGGGGTGATTTGGGTGATACTCTGCTGCACTGCTTGTTATGGGGTGATTTGGGGGGCTTCTCTGCCCCACTGCTTGTTATGGGGTGATTTAGGGGGGTGCTCTGCTGCACTGCTTGTTATGGGGTGATTTGGGGGGGATTCTCTGCTGCACTGCTTGTTATGGGGTAATTTGGGGGGGGGGGATACTCTGCTGCACTGCTTGTTATGGGGTGATTTGGGGCATTCTCTGCTGCACTGCTTGTTATGGGGTAAATTGGGGGGGGGGGGGGATTCTCTGCTGCACTGCTTGTTATGGGGTGATTTGGGGGATTCTCTGCTGCACTGCTTGTTATGGGGTGATTTGGGGGGATGTTCTGATGCACTGCTTGTTATAGGGTGATTTGGGGGGATACACTGCTGCACTTCTTGTTATGGGGTGATTTGGGGGGCTTCTCTGCCCCACTGCCTGTTATGGGGTGATTTGGGGGGATACTCTGCTGCACTGCTTGCTATGGGGTGATTTGGGGGATACTCTGCTGCACTGCTTGTTATGGGGTGATTTGGGGGGATTCTCTGCTGCACTGCATGTTATGGGGTGATTTGGGGGGCTTCTCTGCCCCACTGCCTGTTATGGGGTGATTTGGGGGGATACTCTGCTGCACTGCTTGCTATGGGGTGATTTGGGGAGATACTCTGCTGCACTGCTTGCTATGAGGTGATTTGGGGGGATACTCTGCCGCACTGCTTGTTATGTGGTGATTTGGGGGGATACTCTGCTGCACTGCTTGTTATGTGGTGATTTGGGGGGATACTCTGCTGCACTGCTTGTTATGTGGTGATTTGGGGGGATACTCTGCCGCACTGCTTGTTATGTGGTGATTTGGGGGGATACTCTGCTGCACTGCCTGTTATGGGGTGATTTGGGGGGATACTCTGCCGCACTGCTTGTTATGGGGTGTTTTGGGGGGATGCTATGCTGCACTGCTTGTTATGGGGTGATTTAGGGGGGTGCTTTGCTGCACTGCTTGTTATGGGGTGATTTGGGGGGATACTCTGCTGCACTGCTTGTTATGGGGTGATTTGGGGGGATACTCTGCTGCACTGCTTGTTATGGGGGGATTTGGAGGGATACTCTGCTGCACTGCTTGTTATGGGGTGATTTAGGGGGGGATTCTCTGCTGCACTGCTTGTTATGGGGGGATTTGGGGGGATTCTCTGCTGCACTGCTTGTTATGGGGTGATTTGGGGGGATTCTGTGCTGCACTGCTTGCTATGGGGTGATTTGGGGGGGGGGGGTGCTCTGCTGCACTGCTTGTTATGGGGGTGATTTGGGGGAATGCTCTGCTGCATTGCTTGCTATGGGGTGATTTGGGGGAATACTCTGCTGCACTGCTTATTATGGAGGGATTTGGGGGGATACTCTGCTGCACTGCTTGTTATGGGGTGATTTGGGGAGATTCTCTGCTGCACTGCTTGTTATGGGGTGATTTGGGGAATTCTCTGCTGCACTGCTTGTTATGGGGGGATTTGGGGGAATGCTCTGCTGCACTGATTGCTATGGGGTGATTTGGGGGGAATCTCTGCTGCACTGCTTGTTATGGGGGGATTTGGGGGAATGCTCTGCTGCACTGCTTGTTATGGGGTGATTTGGGGGATTCTCTGCTGCACTGCTTGTTATGGGGGGATTTGGGGGGATACTCTGCTGCACTGCTTATTATGGAGGGATTTGGGGGGATACTCTGCTGCACTGCTTGTTATGGGGTGATTTGGGGGAATGCTCTGCTGCACTGCTTGCTATGGGGTGATTTGGGGGGATACTCTGCTGCACTGCTTATTATGGAGGGATTTGGGGGGATACTCTGCTGCACTGCTTGTTATGGGGTGATTTGGGGGGATACTCTGCTGCACTGCTTGTTATGCATTGATTTGGGGGGATACTCTGCTGCGCTGTTTGTTATAGGGTGATTTGGGGGATACACTGCTGCACTGCTTGTTATGAGGTGATTTGGGGGATTCTCTGCTGCACTGCTTGTTATGGGGTAATTTGGGGGGATTCTGTGCTGCACTGCTTGTTATGGGGTGATTTGGGGGGATTCTCTGCTGCACTGCTTGTTATGGGGTAATTTGGGGGGATTCTGTGCTGCACTGCTTGTTATGGGGTGATTTGGGGGCATTCTCTGCTGCACTGCTTGTTATGGGGTGATTTGGGGGGATTCTCTGCCCCACTGCTTGTTATGGGGTGATTCGGGGGGATACTCTGCCGCACTGCTTGTTATGGGGTGATTTGGGGGGATGCTCTGTTGCACTGCTTGCTATGGGGTGATTTGGGGGGATGCTCCGCTGCACTGTTTTTTATGGGGTGATTTAGGGGGGGTGCTCTGCTGCACTGCTTGTTATGGGGTGATTTGGGGGGATTATCTGCTGGACTGCTTGTTATGGGGTGATTTGGGGGGATTCTCTGCTGCACTGCTTGTTATGGGGTGATTTGGGGGATACTCTGCTGCACTGCTTGTTATGGGGTGATTTGGGGGGCTTCTCTGCCCCACTGCTTGTTATGGGGTGATTTAGGGGGGTGCTCTGCTGCACTGCTTGTTATGGGGTGATTTGGGGGGAATATCTGCTGGACTGCTTGTTATGAGGTGATTTGGGGCATTCTCTGCTGCACTGCTTGTTATGGGGTAATTTGGGGGGGGGGATACTCTGCTGCACTGCTTGTTATGGGGTGATTTGGGGCATTCTCTGCTGCACTGCTTGTTATGGGGTAATTTGGGGGGGGGGGGATTCTCTGCTGCACTGCTTGTTATGGGGTGATTTGGGGGGATACTCGGCTGCACTGCTTGTTATAGGGTGATTTGGGGGGATACTCGGCTGCACTGCTTGTTATAGGGTGATTTGGGGGGATACACTGCTGCACTTCTTGTTATGGGGTGATTTGGGGGGCTTCTCTGCCCCACTGCCTGTTATGGGGTGATTTGGGGGGATACTCTGCTGCACTGCTTGCTATGGGGTGATTTGGGGGATACTCTGCTGCACTGCTTGTTATGGGGTGATTTGGGGGGATTCTCTGCTGCACTGCATGTTATGGGGTGATTTGGGGGGCTTCTCTGCCCCACTGCCTGTTATGGGGTGATTTGGGGGGATACTCTGCTGCACTGCTTGCTATGGGGTGATTTGGGGAGATACTCTGCTGCACTGCTTGCTATGAGGTGATTTGGGGGGATTCTCTGCCGCACTGCTTGTTATGGGGTAATTTGGGGGGATTCTGTGCTGCACTGCTTGTTATGGGGTAATTTGGGGGGATTCTGTGCTGCACTGCTTGTTATGGGGTGATTTGGGGGGATTCTGTGCTGCACTGCTTGTTATGGGGTGATTTGGGGGGATTCTCTGCTGCACTGCTTGTTATGGGGTAATTTGGGGGGATTCTGTGCTGCACTGCTTGTTATGGGGTGATTTGGGGGCATTCTCTGCTGCACTGCTTGTTATGGGGTGATTTGGGGGGATTCTCTGCTGCACTGCTTGTTATGGGGTGATTTGGGGGGATTCTCTGCCCCACTGCTTGTTATGGGGTGATTCGGGGGGATACTCTGCCGCACTGCTTGTTATGGGGTGATTTGGGGGGATGCTCTGTTGCACTGCTTGCTATGGGGTGATTTGGGGGGATGCTCCGCTGCACTGTTTTTTATGGGGTGATTTAGGGGGGGTGCTCTGCTGCACTGCTTGTTATGGGGTGATTTGGGGGGATTATCTGCTGGACTGCTTGTTATGGGGTGATTTGGGGGGATTCTCTGCTGCACTGCTTGTTATGGGGTGATTTGGGGGATACTCTGCTGCACTGCTTGTTATGGGGTGATTTGGGGGGCTTCTCTGCCCCACTGCTTGTTATGGGGTGATTTAGGGGGGTGCTCTGCTGCACTGCTTGTTATGGGGTGATTTGGGGGGGATTCTCTGCTGCACTGCTTGTTATGGGGTAATTTGGGGGGGGGGGGGGGATACTCTGCTGCACTGCTTGTTATGGGGTGATTTGGGGCATTCTCTGCTGCACTGCTTGTTATGGGGTAATTTGGGGGGGGGGGATTCTCTGCTGCACTGCTTGTTATGGGGTGATTTGGGGGATTCTCTGCTGCACTGCTTGTTATGGGGTGATTTGGGGGGATGTTCTGATGCACTGCTTGTTATAGGGTGATTTGGGGGGATACACTGCTGCACTTCTTGTTATGGGGTGATTTGGGGGGCTTCTCTGCCCCACTGCCTGTTATGGGGTGATTTGGGGGGATACTCTGCTGCACTGCTTGCTATGGGGTGATTTGGGGGATACTCTGCTGCACTGCTTGTTATGGGGTGATTTGGGGGGATTCTCTGCTGCACTGCATGTTATGGGGTGATTTGGGGGGCTTCTCTGCCCCACTGCCTGTTATGGGGTGATTTGGGGGGATACTCTGCTGCACTGCTTGCTATGGGGTGATTTGGGGAGATACTCTGCTGCACTGCTTGCTATGAGGTGATTTGGGGGGATACTCTGCCGCACTGCTTGTTATGTGGTGATTTGGGGGGATACTCTGCTGCACTGCTTGTTATGTGGTGATTTGGGGGGATACTCTGCTGCACTGCTTGTTATGGGGTGTTTTGGGGGGATGCTATGCTGCACTGCTTGTTATGGGGTGATTTAGGGGGGTGCTTTGCTGCACTGCTTGTTATGGGGTGATTTGGGGGGATACTCTGCTGCACTGCTTGTTATGGGGTGATTTGGGGGGATACTCTGCTGCACTGCTTGTTATGGGGGGATTTGGAGGGATACTCTGCTGCACTGCTTGTTATGGGGTGATTTAGGGGGGGATTCTCTGCTGCACTGCTTGTTATGGGGGGATTTGGGGGGATTCTCTGCTGCACTGCTTGTTATGGGGTGATTTGGGGGGATTCTGTGCTGCACTGCTTGCTATGGGGTGATTTGGGGGGGGGGGTGCTCTGCTGCACTGCTTGTTATGGGGGTGATTTGGGGGAATGCTCTGCTGCATTGCTTGCTATGGGGTGATTTGGGGGGATACTCTGCTGCACTGCTTATTATGGAGGGATTTGGGGGGATACTCTGCTGCACTGCTTGTTATGGGGTGATTTGGGGAGATTCTCTGCTGCACTGCTTGTTATGGGGTGATTTGGGGAATTCTCTGCTGCACTGCTTGTTATGGGGGGATTTGGGGGAATGCTCTGCTGCACTGATTGCTATGGGGTGATTTGGGGGGAATCTCTGCTGCACTGCTTGTTATGGGGGGATTTGGGGGAATGCTCTGCTGCACTGCTTGTTATGGGGTGATTTGGGGGGATTCTCTGCTGCACTGCTTGTTATGGGGGGATTTGGGGGGATACTCTGCTGCACTGCTTATTATGGAGGGATTTGGGGGGATACTCTGCTGCACTGCTTGTTATGGGGTGATTTGGGGGAATGCTCTGCTGCACTGCTTGCTATGGGGTGATTTGGGGGGATACTCTGCTGCACTGCTTATTATGGAGGGATTTGGGGGGATACTCTGCTGCACTGCTTGTTATGGGGTGATTTGGGGGGATACTCTGCTGCACTGCTTGTTATGCATTGATTTGGGGGGATACTCTGCTGCGCTGTTTGTTATAGGGTGATTTGGGGGATACACTGCTGCACTGCTTGTTATGAGGTGATTTGGGGGATTCTCTGCTGCACTGCTTGTTATGGGGTAATTTGGGGGGATTCTGTGCTGCACTGCTTGTTATGGGGTGATTTGGGGGGATTCTCTGCTGCACTGCTTGTTATGGGGTAATTTGGGGGGATTCTGTGCTGCACTGCTTGTTATGGGGTGATTTGGGGGCATTCTCTGCTGCACTGCTTGTTATGGGGTGATTTGGGGGGATTCTCTGCCCCACTGCTTGTTATGGGGTGATTCGGGGGGATACTCTGCCGCACTGCTTGTTATGGGGTGATTTGGGGGGATGCTCTGTTGCACTGCTTGCTATGGGGTGATTTGGGGGGATGCTCCGCTGCACTGTTTTTTATGGGGTGATTTAGGGGGGTGCTCTGCTGCACTGCTTGTTATGGGGTGATTTGGGGGGGATTCTCTGCTGCACTGCTTGTTATGGGGTAATTTGGGGGGGGGGATACTCTGCTGCACTGCTTGTTATGGGGTGATTTGGGGCATTCTCTGCTGCACTGCTTGTTATGGGGTAATTTGGGGGGGGGGATTCTCTGCTGCACTGCTTGTTATGGGGTGATTTGGGGGATTCTCTGCTGCACTGCTTGTTATGGGGTG
Organism: Gastrophryne carolinensis; assembly: GCA_027917425.1. Taxonomy (NCBI): domain Eukaryota; kingdom Metazoa; phylum Chordata; class Amphibia; order Anura; family Microhylidae; genus Gastrophryne; species Gastrophryne carolinensis. The sequence goes on along the minus strand of CM051234.1, from coordinate 407,249,337 downwards.
ATTTGGGGGGATGTTCTGATGCACTGCTTGTTATAGGGTGATTTGGGGGGATACACTGCTGCACTTCTTGTTATGGGGTGATTTGGGGGGCTTCTCTGCCCCACTGCCTGTTATGGGGTGATTTGGGGGGATACTCTGCTGCACTGCTTGCTATGGGGTGATTTGGGGGATACTCTGCTGCACTGCTTGTTATGGGGTGATTTGGGGGGATTCTCTGCTGCACTGCATGTTATGGGGTGATTTGGGGGGCTTCTCTGCCCCACTGCCTGTTATGGGGTGATTTGGGGGGATACTCTGCTGCACTGCTTGCTATGGGGTGATTTGGGGAGATACTCTGCTGCACTGCTTGCTATGAGGTGATTTGGGGGGATACTCTGCCGCACTGCTTGTTATGTGGTGATTTGGGGGGATACTCTGCTGCACTGCTTGTTATGTGGTGATTTGGGGGGATACTCTGCTGCACTGCTTGTTATGTGGTGATTTGGGGGGATACTCTGCCGCACTGCTTGTTATGTGGTGATTTGGGGGGATACTCTGCTGCACTGCCTGTTATGGGGTGATTTGGGGGGATACTCTGCCGCACTGCTTGTTATGGGGTGTTTTGGGGGGATGCTATGCTGCACTGCTTGTTATGGGGTGATTTAGGGGGGTGCTTTGCTGCACTGCTTGTTATGGGGTGATTTGGGGGGATACTCTGCTGCACTGCTTGTTATGGGGTGATTTGGGGGGATACTCTGCTGCACTGCTTGTTATGGGGGGATTTGGAGGGATACTCTGCTGCACTGCTTGTTATGGGGTGATTTAGGGGGGGATTCTCTGCTGCACTGCTTGTTATGGGGGGATTTGGGGGGATTCTCTGCTGCACTGCTTGTTATGGGGTGATTTGGGGGGATTCTGTGCTGCACTGCTTGCTATGGGGTGATTTGGGGGGGGTGCTCTGCTGCACTGCTTGTTATGGGGGTGATTTGGGGGAATGCTCTGCTGCATTGCTTGCTATGGGGTGATTTGGGGGGATACTCTGCTGCACTGCTTATTATGGAGGGATTTGGGGGGATACTCTGCTGCACTGCTTGTTATGGGGTGATTTGGGGAGATTCTCTGCTGCACTGCTTGTTATGGGGTGATTTGGGGAATTCTCTGCTGCACTGCTTGTTATGGGGGGATTTGGGGGAATGCTCTGCTGCACTGATTGCTATGGGGTGATTTGGGGGGAATCTCTGCTGCACTGCTTGTTATGGGGGGATTTGGGGGAATGCTCTGCTGCACTGCTTGTTATGGGGTGATTTGGGGGGATTCTCTGCTGCACTGCTTGTTATGGGGGGATTTGGGGGGATACTCTGCTGCACTGCTTATTATGGAGGGATTTGGGGGGATACTCTGCTGCACTGCTTGTTATGGGGTGATTTGGGGAAATGCTCTGCTGCACTGCTTGCTATGGGGTGATTTGGGGGGATACTCTGCTGCACTGCTTATTATGGAGGGATTTGGGGGGATACTCTGCTGCACTGCTTGTTATGGGGTGATTTGGGGGGATACTCTGCTGCACTGCTTGTTATGCATTGATTTGGGGGGATACTCTGCTGCGCTGTTTGTTATAGGGTGATTTGGGGGATACACTGCTGCACTGCTTGTTATGAGGTGATTTGGGGGATTCTCTGCTGCACTGCTTGTTATGGGGTAATTTGGGGGGATTCTGTGCTGCACTGCTTGTTATGGGGTGATTTGGGGGGATTCTCTGCTGCACTGCTTGTTATGGGGTAATTTGGGGGGATTCTGTGCTGCACTGCTTGTTATGGGGTGATTTGGGGGCATTCTCTGCTGCACTGCTTGTTATGGGGTGATTTGGGGGGATTCTCTGCCCCACTGCTTGTTATGGGGTGATTCGGGGGGATACTCTGCCGCACTGCTTGTTATGGGGTGATTTGGGGGGATGCTCTGTTGCACTGCTTGCTATGGGGTGATTTGGGGGGATGCTCCGCTGCACTGTTTTTTATGGGGTGATTTAGGGGGGGTGCTCTGCTGCACTGCTTGTTATGGGGTGATTTGGGGGGATTATCTGCTTGACTGCTTGTTATGGGGTGATTTGGGGGGATTCTCTGCTGCACTGCTTGTTATGGGGTGATTTGGGGGATACTCTGCTGCACTGCTTGTTATGGGGTGATTTGGGGGGCTTCTCTGCCCCACTGCTTGTTATGGGGTGATTTAGGGGGGTGCTCTGCTGCACTGCTTGTTATGGGGTGATTTGGGGGGATACTCTGCTGCACTGCTTGTTATGAGGTGATTTGGGGCATTCTCTGCTGCACTGCTTGTTATGGGGTAATTTGGGGGGGGGGATACTCTGCTGCACTGCTTGTTATGGGGTGATTTGGGGCATTCTCTGCTGCACTGCTTGTTATGGGGTAATTTGGGGGGGGGGGATTCTCTGCTGCACTGCTTGTTATGGGGTGATTTGGGGGATTCTCTGCTGCACTGCTTGTTATGGGGTGATTTGGGGGGATGTTCTGATGCACTGCTTGTTATAGGGTGATTTGGGGGGATACACTGCTGCACTTCTTGTTATGGGGTGATTTGGGGGGCTTCTCTGCCCCACTGCCTGTTATGGGGTGATTTGGGGGGATACTCTGCTGCACTGCTTGCTATGGGGTGATTTGGGGGATACTCTGCTGCACTGCTTGTTATGGGGTGATTTGGGGGGATTCTCTGCTGCACTGCATGTTATGGGGTGATTTGGGGGGCTTCTCTGCCCCACTGCCTGTTATGGGGTGATTTGGGGGGATACTCTGCTGCACTGCTTGCTATGGGGTGATTTGGGGAGATACTCTGCTGCACTGCTTGCTATGAGGTGATTTGGGGGGATACTCTGCCGCACTGCTTGTTATGTGGTGATTTGGGGGGATACTCTGCTGCACTGCTTGTTATGTGGTGATTTGGGGGGATACTCTGCTGCACTGCTTGTTATGTGGTGATTTGGGGGGATACTCTGCCGCACTGCTTGTTATGTGGTGATTTGGGGGGATACTCTGCTGCACTGCCTGTTATGGGGTGATTTGGGGGGATACTCTGCCGCACTGCTTGTTATGGGGTGTTTTGGGGGGATGCTATGCTGCACTGCTTGTTATGGGGTGATTTAGGGGGGTGCTTTGCTGCACTGCTTGTTATGGGGTGATTTGGGGGGATACTCTGCTGCACTGCTTGTTATGGGGTGATTTGGGGGGATACTCTGCTGCACTGCTTGTTATGGGGGGATTTGGAGGGATACTCTGCTGCACTGCTTGTTATGGGGTGATTTAGGGGGGGATTCTCTGCTGCACTGCTTGTTATGGGGGGATTTGGGGGGATTCTCTGCTGCACTGCTTGTTATGGGGTGATTTGGGGGGATTCTGTGCTGCACTGCTTGCTATGGGGTGATTTGGGGGGGGGGGTGCTCTGCTGCACTGCTTGTTATGGGGGTGATTTGGGGGAATGCTCTGCTGCATTGCTTGCTATGGGGTGATTTGGGGGGATACTCTGCTGCACTGCTTATTATGGAGGGATTTGGGGGGATACTCTGCTGCACTGCTTGTTATGGGGTGATTTGGGGAGATTCTCTGCTGCACTGCTTGTTATGGGGGGATTTGGGGGAATGCTCTGCTGCACTGATTGCTATGGGGTGATTTGGGGGGAATCTCTGCTGCACTGCTTGTTATGGGGGGATTTGGGGGAATGCTCTGCTGCACTGCTTGTTATGGGGTGATTTGGGGGGATTCTCTGCTGCACTGCTTGTTATGGGGGGATTTGGGGGGATACTCTGCTGCACTGCTTATTATGGAGGGATTTGGGGGGATACTCTGCTGCACTGCTTGTTATGGGGTGATTTGGGGGAATGCTCTGCTGCACTGCTTGCTATGGGGTGATTTGGGGGGATACTCTGCTGCACTGCTTATTATGGAGGGATTTGGGGGGATACTCTGCTGCACTGCTTGTTATGGGGTGATTTGGGGGAATGATCTGCTGCACTGCTTGCTATGGGGTGATTTGGGGAATTCTCTGCTGCACTGCTTATTATGGAGGGATTTGGGGGGATACTCTGCTGCACTGCTTGTTATGGGGTGATTTGGGGGGTAATGCTCTGCTGCACTGCTTGCTATGGGGTGATTTGGGGGGATACTCTGCTGCACTGCTCATTATGGAGGGATTTGGGGGGATACTCTGCTGCACTGCTTGTTATGGGGTGATTTGGGGAGATTCTCTGCTGCACTGCTTGTTATGGGGTGATTTGGGGGGATTCTCTGCTGCACTGCTTGTTATGGGGTGATTTGGGGGGATACTCTGATGCACTGCTTGTTATGAGGTGATTTGGGGAGATTCTCTGCTGCACTGCTTGTTATGAGGTGATTTGGGGGGAATGCTCTGCTGCACTGCTTGTTATGGGGTGATTTGGGGGGATACACTGCTGCACTGCTTGTTATGAGGTGATTTGGGGGGATTCTCTGCTGCACTGCTTGTTATGGGGTGATTTGGGGGGATACAATGCTGCGCTGCCTGTTATGGGGTGATTTGGGGGTATTCTCTGCTGCACTGCTTGTTATGAGGTGATTTGGGGGTATTCTCTGCTGCACTGCTTGTTATGAGGTGATTTGGGGGGGTACACTGCTGCACTGCTTGTTATGGGGTGATTTGGGGGGCTTCTCTGCCCCACTGCCTGTTATGGGGTGATTTGGGGGGATACTCTGCTGCACTGCTTGCTATGGGGTGATTTGGGGGATACTCTGCTGCACTGCTTGTTATGGGGTGATTTGGGGGGCTTCTCTGCCCCACTGCCTGTTATGGGGTGATTTGGGGGGATACTCTGCCGCACTGCTTGTTATGGGGTGATTTGGGGGATACTCTGCTGCACTGCTTGTTATGGGGTGATTTGGGGGGATACTCTGCTGCACTGCTTGTTATGTGGTGATTTGGGGGGATACTCTGCTGCACTGCCTATTATGGGGTGATTTGGGGGGATACTCTGCCGCACTGCTTGTTATGGGGTGATTTAGGGGGGTGCTCTGCTGCACTGCTTGTTATGGGGTGATTTGGGGGGATACTCTGCTGCACTGCTTGTTATGGGGGGATTTGGAGGGATACTCTGCTGCACTGCTTGTTATGAGGTGATTTGGGGGGATTCTCTGCTGCACTGCTTGTTATGAGGTGATTTGGGGGGATACTCTGCTGCACTGCTTGTTATGAGGTGATTTGGGGGATACTCTGCTGCACTGCTTGTTATGAGGTGATTTGGGGGATACTCTGCTGCACTGCTTGTTATGGGGGGATTTGGGGGATACTCTGCTGCACTGCTTGCTATGGGGTGATTTGGAGGGATGTTCTGTTGCACTGCTTGTTATGGGGTGATTCGGGGAGATTCTCTGCTGCACTGCTTGTTATGGGGTGATTTGGGGAGATTCTCTGCTGCACTGCTTGTTATGGGGTGATTCTGGGAGATTCTCTGCTGCACTGCTTGTTATGGGGTGCTTTGGGGAGATTCTCTGCTGCACTGCTTGTTATGGGGTGATTTGGGGGGATTCTCTGCTGCACTGCTTGCTATGGGGTAATTTGGGGGGGATTCTCTGCTGCACTGCTTGTTATGGGGTGATTTGGGCGGATACTCTGCTGCACTGCTTGTTATGGGGTGATTTGGGGGATACTCTGCTGCACTGCTTGTTATGGGGTGATTTGGGGGGATGTTGTGCTGCACTGCTTATGAGGTGATTTGGGGGATACTCTGCTGCACTGCTTGTTATGGGGTGATTTGGGGGATACTCTGCTGCACTGCTTGTTATGAGGTGATTTGGGGGATACACTGTTGCACTGCTTGTTATGGGGTGATTTGGGGGGATGTTCTGCTGCACTGTTTGTTATTGGGTGATTTGGGGGGATTATCTGCTGCACTGCTTGTTATGGGGTGATTTGGGGGATACTCTGCTGCACTGCTTGCTATGGGGTGATTTGGGGGGATGTTCTGCTGCACTGCTTGTTATGGGGTGATTTGGGGAATTCTCTGCTGCACTGCTTGTTATGGGGTAATTTGGGGGGATTCTCTGCTGCACTGCTTGTTATGGGGTGATTTGGGGAGATTCTCTGCTGCACTGCTTGTTATGGGGTGATTTGGGGGGATACTCTGCTGCACTGCTTGTTATGCAGTGATTTGGGGGGATACTCTGCTGCACTACTTGTTATGGGGTGATTTGGGGGGATACTCTGCTGCACTGCTTGTTATGGGGTGATTTGAGGGGATGCTCTGCTGCACTGCTTATTATGGGGTGATTTGGGGGGATGCTCTGCTGCACTGCTTGTTATGGGGGGATTTGGGGGGATTCTCTGCTGCACTGCTTGTTATGAGGTGATTTGGGGGGATACTCTGCTGCACTGCTTGTTATGGGGTGATTTGGGGGGATGCTCTGCTGCACTGCTTATTATGGAGGGATTTGGGGGGATGCTCTGCTGCACTGCTTGTTATGAGGTGATTTGGGGGGATTCTCTGCTGCACTGCTTGTTATGAGGTGATTTGGGGGGATACTCTGCTGCACTGCCTGTTATGGGGGGATTTGGGGAATACTCTGCTGCACTGCTTGTTATGAGGTTATTTGGGGCATACTCTGCTGCACTGCTTGTTATGGGGTGATTTGGGGGATACTCTGATGCAATGCTTGTTATGAGGTGATTTGGGGGGATGCTCTGCTGCACTGCTTGTTATGGGGTGATTTGGGGGGATTCCCTGCTGTGCTGCTTGTTATGGGGTGATTTGGGGGGATTCCCTGCTGTGCTGCTTGTTATGGGGTGATTTGGGGGGATTCCCTGCTGTGCTGCTTGTTATGGGGGGATTTTGGGGGATTATCTGCTGCACTGCTTGTTATGGGGGGATTTGGGGGATATTCTGCTGCACTGCTTGCTATGGGGTGATTTGGGGGGATACTCTGCTGCACTGCTTGTTATGGGGGGATTTGGGGGATACTCTGCTGCACTGCTTGCTATGGGGTGATTTGGGGGGATTATCTGCTGCACTGCTTGTTATGGGGGGATTTGGGGGATACTCTGCTGCACTGCTTGTTATGGGGGGATTCTCTGCTGCACTGCTTGTTATGGGGTGATTTGGGTGGATTCTCTGCTGTACTGCTTGTTATGGGGTGATTTGGGGGGATTCTCTGCTGTACTGCTTGTTATGGGGTTATTGGGGGTGATTCTCTGCTGTACTGCTTGTTATGGGGTGATTTGGGGGGATTCTCTGCTGCACTGCTTGTTATGGGGTGATTTGGGTGGATTCTCTGCTGTACTGCTTGTTATGCAGTGATTTGGGGGGATTCTCTGCTGCACTGCTTGTTATGGGGTGATTTAGGGGGATTTTCTGCTGCACTGCTTGTTATGGGGTGATTTGGGGGGATTCTCTGCTGCACTGCTTGTTATGGGGTGATTTGGGGGGATTCTCTGCTGCACTGCTTGTTATGCAGTGATTTGGGGGGATTCTCTGCTGCACTGCTTGTTATGGGGTGATTTGGGGGGATTCTCTGCTGCACTGCTTGTTATGCAGTGATTTGGGGAGATTCTCTGCTGCACTGCTTGTTATGGGTTGATTTGGGGGTTTCTCTGCTGCACTGCTTGTTATGGGGTGATTTGGGGAGATAGTCTGCTGCACTGCTTGTTATGCAGTGATTTGGGGGGATTCTCTGCCGCACTGCTTGTTATGGGTTGATTTGGGGGATTCTCTGCTGCACTGCTTGTTATGAGGTGATTTGGGGGGATTCTCTGCTGCACTGCTTGTTATGGGGGGATTTGGGGGGATACTCTGCTGCACTGCCTGTTATGGGGGGATTTGGGGGATACTCTGCTGCACTGCTTGTTATGAGGTTATTTGGGGCATACTCTGCTGCACTGCTTGTTATGGGGTGATTTGGGGGATACTCTGATGCAATGCTTGTTATGAGGTGATTTGGGGGATACTCTTCTGCACTGCTTGTTATGGGGGGATTTGGGGGGATGCTCTGCTGCACTGCTTGCTATGGGGTGATTTGGGGGGATGTTCTGCTGCACTGCTTGTTATGGGGTGATTTGGGGGGATTCTCTGCTGTGCTGCTTGTTATGGGGTGATTTGGGGGGATGCTCTGCTGCACTGCTTGCTATGGGGTGATTTGGGGGGATGTTCTGCTGCACTGCTTGTTATGGGGTGATTTGGGGGGATTCTCTGCTGTGCTGCTTGTTATGGGGTGATTTGAGGGGATACTCTGCTGCGCTGCTTGTTATGGGGTGATTTGGGGGGATACTCTGCTGCACTGCTTGTTATGGGGGGATTTGGGGGGATACTCTGCTGCACTGCTTGTTATGGGGGGATTTGGGGGGATACTCTGCTGCACTGCTTGTTATGGGGTGATTTGGGGGGCTTCTCTGCCCCACTGCTTGTTATGGGGTGATTTGGGGGGATACTCTGCTGCACTGCTTGTTATGGGGTGATTTGGGGGGATTCCCTGCTGTGCTGCTTGTTATGGGGTGATTTGGGGGGATTCTCTGCTGCACTGCTTGTTATGGGGTGATTTGGGGGGATACTCTGCTGCACTGCTTGCTATGGGGGGATTTGGGGGGATTCTCTGCTGCACTGCTTGTTATGGGGGTATTTGGGGGGATTCTCTGCTGCACTGCCTGTTATGGGGGGATTTGGGGGGATTCTCTGCTGCACTGCTTGTTATGTGGTGATTTGGGGGGATACTCTTCTGCACTGCTTGTTATGGGGTGATTTGGGGGGATGCTCTGCTGCACTGCTTGTTATGGGGTGATTTGGGGGGATTCCCTGCTGTGCTGCTTGTTATGGGGTGATTTGGGGGGATTCCCTGCTGTGCTGCTTGTTATGGGGTGATTTGGGGGGATTCTCTGCTGCACTGCCTGTTATGGGGGGATTTGGGGGGATTCTCTGCTGCACTGCTTGTTATGTGGTGATTTGGGGGGATACTCTTCTGCACTGCTTGTTATGGGGTGATTTGGGGGGATACTCTGCTGCACTGCTTGTTATGGGGGGATTTGGGGGATACTCTGCTGCACTGCTTGTTATGGGGTGATTTGGGGGGATTATCTGCTGCACTGCTTGTTATGGGGGGATTTGGGGGATACTCTGTTGCACTGCTTGTAATGGGGTGATTTGGGGGGATTATCTGCTGCACTGCTTGTTATGGGGGGATTTGGGGGATACTCTGCTGCACTGCTTGCTATGGGGTGATTTGGGGGGATTATCTGCTGCACTGCTTGTTATGGGGGGATTTGGGGGATACTCTGCTGCACTGCTTGCTATGGGGTGATTTGGGGGGATTATCTGCTGCACTGCTTGTTATGGGGGGATTTGGGGGATACTCTGCTGCACTGCTTGTTATGGGGTGATTTGGGTGGATTCTCTGCTGTACTGCTTGTTATGGGGTGATTTGGGGGGATTCTCTGCTGTACTGCTTGTTATGGGGTTATTTGGGGTGATTCTCTGCTGTACTGCTTGTTATGGGGTGATTTGGGGGGATTCTCTGCTGCACTGCTTGTTATGGGGTGATTTGGGTGGATTCTCTGCTGTACTGCTTGTTATGCAGTGATTTGGGGGGATTCTCTGCTGCACTGCTTGTTATGGGGTGATTTAGGGGGATTTTCTGCTGCACTGCTTGTTATGGGGTGATTTGGGGGGATTCTCTGCTGCACTGCTTGTTATGGGGTGATTTGGGGGGATTCTCTGCTGCACTGCTTGTTATGCAGTGATTTGGGGGGATTCTCTGCTGCACTGCTTGTTATGGGGTGATTTGGGGGGATTCTCTGCTGCACTGCTTGTTATGGGGTGATTTGGGGGGATTCTCTGCTGCACTGCTTGTTATGCAGTGATTTGGGGGGATTCTCTGCTGCACTGCTTGTTATGGGGTGATTTGGGGGGATTCTCTGCTGCACTGCTTGTTATGCAGTGATTTGGGGAGATTCTCTGCTGCACTGCTTGTTATGGGGTGATTTGGGGGTTTCTCTGCTGCACTGCTTGTTATGGGGTGATTTGGGGAGATTCTCTGCTGCACTGCTTTTTATGGGTTGATTTGGGGGTTTCTCTGCTGCACTGCTTGGTATGGGTTGATTTGGGGGATTCTCTGCTGCACTGCTTGTTATGGGGTGATTTGGGGGTTTCTCTGCTGCACTGCTTGTTATGGGGTGATTTGGGGAGATTCTCTGCTGCACTGCTTGTTATGGGTTGATTTGGGGGATTCTCTGCTGCACTGCTTGTTATGCAGTGATTTGGGGAGATTCTCTGCTGTGCTGCTTGTTATGGGGTGATTTGAGGGGATACTCTGCTGCGCTGCTTGTTATGGGGTGCTTTGGGGGGATTCTCTGCTGTGCTGCTTGTTATGGGGTGATTTGGGGGGATACTCTGCTGCACTGCTTGTTATGGGGGGATTTGGGGGGATACTCTGCTGCACTGCTTGTTATGGGGTGATTTGGGGGGATTCTCTGCTGCACTGCTTGTTATGGGGTGATTTGGGGGGATTCCCTGCTGTGCTGCTTGTTATGGGGTGATTTGGGGGGATTCTCTGCTGCACTGCTTGTTATGGGGGGATTTGGGGGGATTCTCTGCTGCACTGCTTGTTATGGGGGTATTTGGGGAGATTCTCTGCTGCACTGCTTGTTATGGGGGTATTTGGGGGGATACTCTGCTGCACTGCTTGTTATGGGGGGATTTGGGGGGATTCTCTGCTGCACTGCTTGTTATGTGGTGATTTGGGGGGATGCTCTGCTGCACTGCTTGTTATGGGGTGATTTGGGGGGATTCCCTGCTGTGCTGCTTGTTATGGGGTGATTTGGGGGGATTCCCTGCTGTGCTGCTTGTTATAGGGTGATTTGGGGGGATTCCCTGCTGTGCTGCTTGTTATAGGGTGATTTGGGGGGATTCTCTGCTGCACTGCTTGTTATGCATTGATTTGGGGGGATGTTCTGATGCACTGCTTGTTATGGGGTGATTTGGGGGGATTCTCTGCTGCACTGCTTGTTATGGGGTGATTTGGGGCATTCTCTGCTGCACTGCTTGTTATGGGGTGATTTGGGGGGATACTCTGCTGCACTGCTTTTTATGGGGTGATTTGGGGGTATTCTCTGCCGCACTGCTTGTTATGGGGTGATTTGGGGCATTCTCTGCTGCACTGCTTGTTATGGGGTAATTTGGGGGGATTCTCGGCTGCACTGCTTGTTATGGGGTGATTTGGGGGGATACACTGCTGCACTGCTTGTTATGGGGTGATTTGGGGGTATTCTCTGCCGCACTGATTTGGGGGGATGTTCTGATGCACTGCTTGTTATGGGGTTATGGGGTGATTTGGGGGTATTCTCTGCCGCACTGCTTGTTATGGGGTGATTTGGGGCATTCTCTGCTGCACTGCTTGTTATGGGGTAATTTGGGGGGATTCTCGGCTGCACTGCTTGTTATGGGGGGATTTGGGGGCATTCTCTGCCGCACTGCTTGTTATGGGGTGATTTGGGGCATTCTCTGCTGCACTGCTTGTTATGGGGTAATTTGGGGGGATTCTCGGCTGCACTGCTTGTTATGGGGTAATTTGGGGGGATTCTCGGCTGCACTGCTTGTTATGGGGTGATTTGGGGGGATACACTGCTGCACTGCTTGTTATGGGGTGATTTGGGGGTATTCTCTGCCGCACTGATTTGGGGGGATGTTCTGATGCACTGCTTGTTATGGGGTTATGGGGTGATTTAGGGGTATTCTCTGCCGCACTGCTTGTTATGGGGTGATTTGGGGCATTCTCTGCTGCACTGCTTGTTATGGGGTAATTTGGGGGGATTCTCGGCTGCACTGCTTGTTATGGGGGGATTTGGGGGCATTCTCTGCCGCACTGCTTGTTATGGGGTAATTTGGGGGGATTCTCGGCTGCACTGCTTGTTATGGGGTGATTTGGGGGGATTCTCTGCCGCACTGCTTGTTATGCATTGATTTGGGGCATTCTCTGCTGCACTGCTTGTTATGGGGTAATTTGGGGGGATTCTCTGCCGCACTGCTTGTTATGCATTGATTTGGGGCATTCTCTGCTGCACTGCTTGTTATGGGGTAATTTGGGGGGATTCTCTGCCGCACTGCTTGTTATGCATTGATTTGGGGCATTCTCTGCTGCACTGCTTGTTATGGGGTAATTTGGGGCGTTCTCTGCTGCACTGCTTGTTATGGGGTGATTTGGGGCATTCTCTGCTGCACTGCTTGTTATGGGGTAATTTGGGGGGATTCTCGGCTGCACTGCTTGTTATGGGGTGATTTGGGGCATTCTCTGCTGCACTGCTTGTTATGGGGTAATTTGGGGCGATTCTCGGCTGCACTGCTTGTTATGGGGTGATTTGGGGGGATTCTCTGCTGCACTGCTTGTTATGGGGTGATTTGGGGCATTCTCTGCTGCACTGCTTGTTATGGGGTAATTTGGGGGGATTCTCGGCTGCACTGCTTGTTATGGGGTGATTTGGGGCATTCTCTGCTGCACTGCTTGTTATGGGGTAATTTGGGGCGATTCTCGGCTGCACTGCTTGTTATGGGGTGATTTGGGGGGATTCTCTGCTGCACTGCTTGTTATGGGGTGATTTGGGGGGATTATCTGCTGCACTGCTTGTTATGGGGGGATTTGGGGGATATTCTGCTGCACTGCTTGTTATGGGGTGATTTGGGGGTATTCTCTGCCGCACTGCTTGTTATGCATTGATTTGGGGCATTCTCTGCTGCACTGCTTGTTATGGGGTGATTTGGGGCGTTCTCTGCTGCACTGCTTGTTATGGGGTAATTTGGGGGGATACTCTGCTGCACTGCTTGTTATGGGGGGATTTGGGGGGATGCTCTGCTGCACTGATTGTTATGCATTGATTTGGGGGGATGTTCTGATGCACTGCTTGTTATGGGGGGCTTTGGGGGGATGCTCTGCTGCACTGATTGTTATGCATTGATTTGGGGGGATGTTCTGATGCACTGCTTGTTATGGGGTAATTTGGGGGGATGCTCTGCTGCACTGATTGTTATGCATTGATTTGGGGGGATGTTCTGATGCACTGCTTGTTATGGGGGGCTTTGGGGGGATACTCTGCTGCACTGCTTGTTATGGGGTAATTTGGGGGGATTCTCTGCCGCACTGCTTGTTATGGGGTAATTTGGGGGATGTTCTGATGCACTGCTTGTTATGGGGTAATTTGGGGGGATTCCCTGCTGTGCTGCTTGTTATGGGGTGATTTGGGGGGATTCTCTGCTGCACTGCTTGTTATGGGGTGATTTGGGGGGATTCTCTGCTGCACTGCTTGTTATGCATTGATTTGGGGGGATGTTCTGATGCACTGCTTGTTATGGGGTAATTTGGGGGGATTCTCTGCTGCACTGCTTGTTATGGGGTGATTTGGGGCATTCTCTGCTGCACTGCTTGTTATGGGGTGATTTGGGGGGATACTCTGCTGCACTGCTTGTTATGGGGTGATTTGGGGCATTCTCTGCTGCACTGCTTGTTATGGGGTGATTTGGGGGGATTCTCTGCCGCACTGCTTGTTATGGGGTGATTTGGGGCATTCTCTGCTGCACTGCTTGTTATGGGGTAATTTGGGGGGATTCTCGGCTGCACTGCTTGTTATGGGGTAATTTGGGGGGATTCTCGGCTGCACTGCTTGTTATGGGGTGATTTGGGGGGATACACTGCTGCACTGCTTGTTATGGGGTGATTTGGGGGTATTCTCTGCCGCACTGATTTGGGGGGATGTTCTGATGCACTGCTTGTTATGGGGTTATGGGGTAATTTGGGGGTATTCTCTGCCGCACTGCTTGTTATGGGGTGATTTGGGGCATTCTCTGCTGCACTGCTTGTTATGGGGTAATTTGGGGGGATTCTCGGCCGCACTGCTTGTTATGGGGGGATTTGGGGGCATTCTCTGCTGCACTGCTTGTTATGAGGTGATTTGGGGGGATTCTCGGCTGCACTGCTTGTTATGGGGTGATTTGGGGGCATTCTCTGCCGCACTGCTTGTTATGCATTGATTTGGGGCATTCTCTGCTGCACTGCTTGTTATGGGGTAATTTGGGGCGTTCTCTGCTGCACTGCTTGTTATGGGGTGATTTGGGGCGTTCTCTGCTGCACTGCTTGTTATGGGGTGATTTGGGGCATTCTCTGCTGCACTGCTTGTTATGGGGTAATTTGGGGGGATTCTCGGCTGCACTGCTTGTTATGGGGTGATTTGGGGCATTCTCTGCTGCACTGCTTGTTATGGGGTAATTTGGGGCGATTCTCGGCTGCACTGCTTGTTATGGGGTGATTTGGGGGTATTCTCTGCCGCACTGCTTGTTATGCATTGATTTGGGGCATTCTCTGCTGCACTGCTTGTTATGGGGTGATTTGGGGCGTTCTCTGCTGCACTACTTGTTATGGGGTGATTTGGGGCGTTCTCTGCTGCACTGCTTGTTATGGGGTGATTTGGGGGTATTCTCTGCCGCACTGCTTGTTATGCATTGATTTGGGGCATTCTCTGCTGCACTGCTTGTTATGGGGTGATTTGGGGCGTTCTCTGCTGCACTACTTGTTATGGGGTGATTTGGGGCGTTCTCTGCTGCACTGCTTGTTATGGGGTGATTTGGGGGGATGTTCTGATGCACTGCTTGTTATGGGGTGATTTGGGGGGCTTCTCTGCCCCACTGCTTGTTATGGGGTGATTTGGGGGATACACTGCTGCACTGCTTGTTATGGGGTGATTTGGGGGGCTTCTCTGCCCCACTGCTTGTTATGGGGTGATTTGGGGGGATAAACTGCTGCACTGCTTGCTCTGGGGTGATTTGGGGGGATTTTCTGCTGCACTGCTTGTTATGGGGTGATTTGGGTGGATTCTCTGTTGCACTGCTTGTTATGGGGTGATTTGCGGGGATACTCTGCTGCACTGCTTGTTATCGGGTGATTTGGGGGGATGCTATGCTGCACTGCTTGTTATGGGGTGATTTGGGGGGATACTCTGCTGCACTGCTTGTTATGGGGTGATTTGCGGGGATACTCTGCTGCACTGCTTGTTATCGGGTGATTTGGGGGGATGCTATGCTGCACTGCTTGTTATGGGGTGATTTGGGGGGATACTCTGCCGCACTGCTTGTTATGGGGTGATTTGGGGGGATTCTCGGCTGCACTGTTTGTTATGGGGTGATTTGGGGCATTCTCTGCTGCACTGCTTGTTATGGGGTAATTTGGGGGGATTCTCGGCTGCACTGTTTGTTATGGGGTGATTTGGGGCATTCTCTGCTGCACTGCTTGTTATGGGGTAATTTGGGGGGATTCTCGGCTGCACTGCTTGTTATGGGGTAATTTGGGGGGATTCTCGGCTGCACTGCTTGTTATGGGGTGATTTGGGGGGATATACTGCTGCACTGCTTGTTATGGGGGGATTTGGGGGGATGTTCTGATGCACTGCTTGTTATGGGGTGATTTGGGGGTATTCTCTGCCGCACTGCTTGTTATGGGGTGATTTGGGGCATTCTCTGCTGCACTGCTTGTTATGGAGGGATTTGGGGGGATTCTCTGCTGCACTGCTTGTTATGGGGTAATTTGGGGGGATTCTCTGCCGCACTGCTTGTTATGGGGTGATTTGGGGCATTCTCTGCTGCACTGCTTGTTATGGGGTAATTTGGGGGGATTCTCGGCTGCACTGCTTGTTATGGGGTGATTTGGGGCATTCTCTGCTGCACTGCTTGTTATGGGGTGATTTGGGGGGATTCTCGGCTGCACTGCTTGTTATGGGGTGATTTGGGGGGATGTTCTGATGCACTGCTTGTTATGGGGTGATTTGGGGGGATTCTCTGCTGCACTGCTTGTTATGCATTGATTTGGGGGGATGTTCTGATGCACTGCTTGTTATGGGGTGATTTGGGGCATTCTTTGCTGCACTGCTTGTTATGGGGTAATTTGGGGGGATTCTCTGCTGCACTGCTTGTTATGGGGTGATTTGGGGCGTTCTCTGCTGCACTGCTTGTTATGCATTGATTTGGGGGATGTTCTGATGCACTGCTTGTTATGGGGTGATTTGGGGGTATTCTCTGCCGCACTGCTTGTTATGGGGTAATTTGGGGGGATTCTCTGATGCACTGCTTGTTATGGGGTGATTTGGGGCGTTCTCTGCTGCACTGCTTGTTATGCATTGATTTGGATGATGTTCTGATGCACTGCTTGTTATGGAGGGATTTGGGGGTATTCTCTGCCGCACTGCTTGTTATGGGGTGATTTGGGGGGATTCTCTGCTGCACTGCTTGTTATGGGGTGATTTGGGGGATACTCTGCTGCACTGCTTGTTATGGGGTGATTTGGGGGGATACTCTGCTGCACTGCTTGTTATGCATTGATTTGGGGGATACTCTTCTGCACTGCTTGTTAAGGGGTGATTTGGGGGGCTTCTCTGCCCCACTGCTTGTTATGGGGTGATTTGGGGGGATAAACTGCTGCACTGCTTGCTCTGGGGTGATTTGGGGGGATACTCTGTTGCACTGCTTGTTATGGGGTGATTTGGGGGGATTCTCTGCTGCACTGCTTGTTATGGGGGGATTTGGGGGGATTCTCTGCTGCACTGCTTGTTATGGGGTGATTTGGGGGGGATACTCTGCTGCACTGCTTGTTATGGGGTGATTTGGGGGGATTCTCTGCTGCACTGCTTGTTATGGGGTGATTTGGGGGGATACTCTGCTGCACTGTTTGTTATGGGGTGATTTGGGGGGATACTCTGCTGCACTGCTTGTTATGGGGTGATTTGGGGGGATGCTATGCTGCACTGCTTGTTATGGGGTGATTTGGGGGGATTCTCTACTGCACTGCTTGTTATGGGGTGATTTGGGGGGATACTCTGCTGCACTGCTTTCTATGGGGTGATTTGGGGGGATTCTCTGATGCACTGCTTGTTATGGGGTGATTTGGGGGGCTTCTCTGCCCCACTGCTTGTTATGGGGTGATTTGGGGGGATACACTGCTGCACTGCTTGTTATGGGGTGATTTGGGGGGCTTCTCTGCCCCACTGCTTGTTATGGGGTGATTTGGGGGGATAAACTGCTGCACTGCTTGTTATGGGGTGATTTGGGGGGATACTCTGCCGCACTGCTTGTTATGGGGTGATTTGGGGGGGGTGCTCTGTTGCACTGCTTGTTATGGGGTGATTTGGGGGGATGCTATGCTGCACTGCTTGTTATGGGGTGATTTGGGGGGATACTCTGCTGCACTGCTTGCTATGGAGTGATTTGGGGGGGTGCTCTGCTGCACTGCCTGTTATGGGGTGATTTGGGGGGATGCTATGCTGCACTGCTTATTATAGGGGGATTTGGGGGATACTCTGCTGCACTGCTTGTTATGCATTGATTTGGGGGGATTCTCGGCTGCACTGCTTGTTATGAGGTGATTTGGGGGGATACTCTGCTGCACTGCTTGTTATGCATTGATTTGGGGGATACTCTGCTGCACTGCTTGTTATGGGGTGATTTGGGGGGATACACTGCTGCACTGCTTGTTATGAGGTGATTTGGGGGATAATCTGCTGCACTGCTTGCTATGGGGTGATTTGGGGTGATTCTCTGCTGCACTGCTTGTTATGGGGTGATTTGGGGGAATGTTCTGCTGGACTGCTTGCTATGGGGTGATTTGGGGGGTGCTCTGCTGCACTGCTTGTTATGGGGTGATTTGGGGGGATACTCTGCTGCACTGCTTGTTATGCATTGATTTGGGGGATACTCTGCTGCACTGCTTGTTATGGGGTGATTTGGGGGGATACACTGCTGCACTGCTTGTTATGAGGTGATTTGGGGGATACTCTGCTGCACTGCTTGCTATGGGGTGATTTGGGGGAATGTTCTGCTGGACTGCTTGCTATGGGGTGATTTGGGGGGTGCTCTGCTGCACTGCTTGTTATGGGGTGATTTGGGGGATACTCTGCTGTACTGCTTGTTATGGGGTGATTTGGGGGGATACTCGGCTGCGCTGCTTGTTATGCATTGATTTGGGGGGATACTCTGCTGCACTGCTTGTTATGGGGTGATTTGGGGGGTGCTCTGCTGCACTGCTTGCTATGGGGTTATTTGGGGGGATTCTCTGCTGCACTGCTTGCTATGGGGTTATTTGGGGGGATTCTCTGCTGCACTGCTTGCTATGGGGTGATTTGGGGGGTGCTCTGCTGCACTGCTTGTTATGGAGGGATTTGGGGGGATACTCTGCTGCACTGCTTGTTATGGGGTGATTTGGGGGGATGCTATGCTGCGCTGCTTGTTATGGGGTGATTTGGGGGGATACTCTGCTGCGCTGTTTGTTATAGGGTGATTTGGGGGATACACTGCTGCACTGCTTGTTATGAGGTGATTTGGGGGATTCTCTGCTGCACTGCTTGTTATGGGGTAATTTGGGGGGATTCTGTGCTGCACTGCTTGTTATGGGGTGATTTGGGGGGATTCTCTGCTGCACTGCTTGTTATGGGGTAATTTGGGGGGATTCTGTGCTGCACTGCTTGTTATGGGGTGATTTGGGGGCATTCTCTGCTGCACTGCTTGTTATGGGGTGATTTGGGGGGATTCTCTGCTGCACTGCTTGTTATGGGGTGATTTGGGGGGATTCTCTGCCCCACTGCTTGTTATGGGGTGATTCGGGGGGATACTCTGCCGCACTGCTTGTTATGGGGTGATTTGGGGGGATGCTCTGTTGCACTGCTTGCTATGGGGTGATTTGGGGGGATGCTCCGCTGCACTGTTTTTTATGGGGTGATTTAGGGGGGGTGCTCTGCTGCACTGCTTGTTATGGGGTGATTTGGGGGGATTATCTGCTGGACTGCTTGTTATGGGGTGATTTGGGGGGATTCTCTGCTGCACTGCTTGTTATGGGGTGATTTGGGTGATACTCTGCTGCACTGCTTGTTATGGGGTGATTTGGGGGGCTTCTCTGCCCCACTGCTTGTTATGGGGTGATTTAGGGGGGTGCTCTGCTGCACTGCTTGTTATGGGGTGATTTGGGGGGGATTCTCTGCTGCACTGCTTGTTATGGGGTAATTTGGGGGGGGGGATACTCTGCTGCACTGCTTGTTATGGGGTGATTTGGGGCATTCTCTGCTGCACTGCTTGTTATGGGGTAATTTGGGGGGGGGGGATTCTCTGCTGCACTGCTTGTTATGGGGTGATTTGGGGGATTCTCTGCTGCACTGCTTGTTATGGGGTGATTTGGGGGGATGTTCTGATGCACTGCTTGTTATAGGGTGATTTGGGGGGATACACTGCTGCACTTCTTGTTATGGGGTGATTTGGGGGGCTTCTCTGCCCCACTGCCTGTTATGGGGTGATTTGGGGGGATACTCTGCTGCACTGCTTGCTATGGGGTGATTTGGGGGATACTCTGCTGCACTGCTTGTTATGGGGTGATTTGGGGGGATTCTCTGCTGCACTGCATGTTATGGGGTGATTTGGGGGGCTTCTCTGCCCCACTGCCTGTTATGGGGTGATTTGGGGGGATACTCTGCTGCACTGCTTGCTATGGGGTGATTTGGGGAGATACTCTGCTGCACTGCTTGCTATGAGGTGATTTGGGGGGATACTCTGCCGCACTGCTTGTTATGTGGTGATTTGGGGGGATACTCTGCTGCACTGCTTGTTATGTGGTGATTTGGGGGGATACTCTGCTGCACTGCTTGTTATGTGGTGATTTGGGGGGATACTCTGCCGCACTGCTTGTTATGTGGTGATTTGGGGGGATACTCTGCTGCACTGCCTGTTATGGGGTGATTTGGGGGGATACTCTGCCGCACTGCTTGTTATGGGGTGTTTTGGGGGGATGCTATGCTGCACTGCTTGTTATGGGGTGATTTAGGGGGGTGCTTTGCTGCACTGCTTGTTATGGGGTGATTTGGGGGGATACTCTGCTGCACTGCTTGTTATGGGGTGATTTGGGGGGATACTCTGCTGCACTGCTTGTTATGGGGGGATTTGGAGGGATACTCTGCTGCACTGCTTGTTATGGGGTGATTTAGGGGGGGATTCTCTGCTGCACTGCTTGTTATGGGGGGATTTGGGGGGATTCTCTGCTGCACTGCTTGTTATGGGGTGATTTGGGGGGGATTCTGTGCTGCACTGCTTGCTATGGGGTGATTTGGGGGGGGGGGGGGTGCTCTGCTGCACTGCTTGTTATGGGGGTGATTTGGGGGAATGCTCTGCTGCATTGCTTGCTATGGGGTGATTTGGGGGAATACTCTGCTGCACTGCTTATTATGGAGGGATTTGGGGGGATACTCTGCTGCACTGCTTGTTATGGGGTGATTTGGGGGGAATCTCTGCTGCACTGCTTGTTATGGGGTGATTTGGGGGAATGCTCTGCTGCACTGATTGCTATGGGGTGATTTGGGGGGAATCTCTGCTGCACTGCTTGTTATGGGGGGATTTGGGGGAATGCTCTGCTGCACTGCTTGTTATGGGGGGATTTGGGGGGATTCTCTGCTGCACTGCTTATTATGGAGGGATTTGGGGGGATACTCTGCTGCACTGCTTGTTATGGGGTGATTTGGGGGAATGCTCTGCTGCACTGCTTGCTATGGGGTGATTTGGGGGGATACTCTGCTGCACTGCTTATTATGGAGGGATTTGGGGGGAT
Source organism: Gastrophryne carolinensis (assembly GCA_027917425.1). Taxonomy (NCBI): domain Eukaryota; kingdom Metazoa; phylum Chordata; class Amphibia; order Anura; family Microhylidae; genus Gastrophryne; species Gastrophryne carolinensis. Next base: position 407,228,731 of record CM051234.1, on the reverse strand, counting down.
ACTCTGCTGCACTGCTTGTTATGGGGTGATTTGGGGGGATACTCTGCTGCACTGCTTGTTATGCATTGATTTGGGGGGAAACTCTGCTGCGCTGTTTGTTATAGGGTGATTTGGGGGATACACTGCTGCACTGCTTGTTATGAGGTGATTTGGGGGATTCTCTGCTGCACTGCTTGTTATGGGGTAATTTGGGGGGATTCTGTGCTGCACTGCTTGTTATGGGGTGATTTGGGGGGATTCTCTGCTGCACTGCTTGTTATGGGGTAATTTGGGGGGATTCTGTGCTGCACTGCTTGTTATGGGGTGATTTGGGGGCATTCTCTGCTGCACTGCTTGTTATGGGGTGATTTGGGGGGATTCTCTGCCCCACTGCTTGTTATGGGGTGATTCGGGGGGATACTCTGCCGCACTGCTTGTTATGGGGTGATTTGGGGGGATGCTCTGTTGCACTGCTTGCTATGGGGTGATTTGGGGGGATGCTCCGCTGCACTGTTTTTTATGGGGTGATTTAGGGGGGGTGCTCTGCTGCACTGCTTGTTATGGGGTGATTTGGGGGGATTATCTGCTGGACTGCTTGTTATGGGGTGATTTGGGGGGATTCTCTGCTGCACTGCTTGTTATGGGGTGATTTGGGGGATACTCTGCTGCACTGCTTGTTATGGGGTGATTTGGGGGGCTTCTCTGCCCCACTGCTTGTTATGGGGTGATTTAGGGGGGTGCTCTGCTGCACTGCTTGTTATGGGGTGATTTGGGGGGAATATCTGCTGGACTGCTTGTTATGAGGTGATTTGGGGCATTCTCTGCTGCACTGCTTGTTATGGGGTAATTTGGGGGGGGGGGATACTCTGCTGCACTGCTTGTTATGGGGTGATTTGGGGCATTCTCTGCTGCACTGCTTGTTATGGGGTAATTTGGGGGGGGGGGGATTCTCTGCTGCACTGCTTGTTATGGGGTGATTTGGGGGGATACTCGGCTGCACTGCTTGTTATAGGGTGATTTGGGGGGATACACTGCTGCACTTCTTGTTATGGGGTGATTTGGGGGGCTTCTCTGCCCCACTGCCTGTTATGGGGTGATTTGGGGGGATACTCTGCTGCACTGCTTGCTATGGGGTGATTTGGGGGATACTCTGCTGCACTGCTTGTTATGGGGTGATTTGGGGGGATTCTCTGCTGCACTGCATGTTATGGGGTGATTTGGGGGGCTTCTCTGCCCCACTGCCTGTTATGGGGTGATTTGGGGGGATACTCTGCTGCACTGCTTGCTATGGGGTGATTTGGGGAGATACTCTGCTGCACTGCTTGCTATGAGGTGATTTGGGGGATTCTCTGCTGCACTGCTTGTTATGGGGTAATTTGGGGGGATTCTGTGCTGCACTGCTTGTTATGGGGTGATTTGGGGGGATTCTCTGCTGCACTGCTTGTTATGGGGTAATTTGGGGGGATTCTGTGCTGCACTGCTTGTTATGGGGTGATTTGGGGGCATTCTCTGCTGCACTGCTTGTTATGGGGTGATTTGGGGGGATTCTCTGCTGCACTGCTTGTTATGGGGTGATTTGGGGGGATTCTCTGCCCCACTGCTTGTTATGGGGTGATTCGGGGGGATACTCTGCCGCACTGCTTGTTATGGGGTGATTTGGGGGGATTCTCTGCCCCACTGCTTGTTATGGGGTGATTCGGGGGGATACTCTGCCGCACTGCTTGTTATGGGGTGATTTGGGGGGATGCTCCGCTGCACTGTTTTTTATGGGGTGATTTAGGGGGGGTGCTCTGCTGCACTGCTTGTTATGGGGTGATTTGGGGGGATTATCTGCTGGACTGCTTGTTATGGGGTGATTTGGGGGGATTCTCTGCTGCACTGCTTGTTATGGGGTGATTTGGGGGATACTCTGCTGCACTGCTTGTTATGGGGTGATTTGGGGGGCTTCTCTGCCCCACTGCTTGTTATGGGGTGATTTAGGGGGGTGCTCTGCTGCACTGCTTGTTATGGGGTGATTTGGGGGGGATTCTCTGCTGCACTGCTTGTTATGGGGTAATTTGGGGGGGGGGGATACTCTGCTGCACTGCTTGTTATGGGGTGATTTGGGGCATTCTCTGCTGCACTGCTTGTTATGGGGTAATTTGGGGGGGGGGGGGATTCTCTGCTGCACTGCTTGTTATGGGGTGATTTGGGGGATTCTCTGCTGCACTGCTTGTTATGGGGTGATTTGGGGGGATGTTCTGATGCACTGCTTGTTATGGGGTGATTTGGGGGGATACACTGCTGCACTTCTTGTTATGGGGTGATTTGGGGGGCTTCTCTGCCCCACTGCCTGTTATGGGGTGATTTGGGGGGATACTCTGCTGCACTGCTTGCTATGGGGTGATTTGGGGGATACTCTGCTGCACTGCTTGTTATGGGGTGATTTGGGGGGATTCTCTGCTGCACTGCATGTTATGGGGTGATTTGGGGGGCTTCTCTGCCCCACTGCCTGTTATGGGGTGATTTGGGGGGATACTCTGCTGCACTGCTTGCTATGGGGTGATTTGGGGAGATACTCTGCTGCACTGCTTGCTATGAGGTGATTTGGGGGGATACTCTGCCGCACTGCTTGTTATGTGGTGATTTGGGGGGATACTCTGCTGCACTGCTTGTTATGTGGTGATTTGGGGGGATACTCTGCTGCACTGCTTGTTATGTGGTGATTTGGGGGGATACTCTGCCGCACTGCTTGTTATGTGGTGATTTGGGGGGATACTCTGCTGCACTGCCTGTTATGGGGTGATTTGGGGGGATACTCTGCCGCACTGCTTGTTATGGGGTGTTTTGGGGGGATGCTATGCTGCACTGCTTGTTATGGGGTGATTTAGGGGGGTGCTTTGCTGCACTGCTTGTTATGGGGTGATTTGGGGGGATACTCTGCTGCACTGCTTGTTATGGGGTGATTTGGGGGGATACTCTGCTGCACTGCTTGTTATGGGGGGATTTGGAGGGATACTCTGCTGCACTGCTTGTTATGGGGTGATTTAGGGGGGGATTCTCTGCTGCACTGCTTGTTATGGGGGGATTTGGGGGGATTCTCTGCTGCACTGCTTGTTATGGGGTGATTTGGGGGGATTCTGTGCTGCACTGCTTGCTATGGGGTGATTTGGGGGGGGGGGGGTGCTCTGCTGCACTGCTTGTTATGGGGGTGATTTGGGGGAATGCTCTGCTGCATTGCTTGCTATGGGGTGATTTGGGGGGATACTCTGCTGCACTGCTTATTATGGAGGGATTTGGGGGGATACTCTGCTGCACTGCTTGTTATGGGGTGATTTGGGGAGATTCTCTGCTGCACTGCTTGTTATGGGGTGATTTGGGGAATTCTCTGCTGCACTGCTTGTTATGGGGGGATTTGGGGGAATGCTCTGCTGCACTGATTGCTATGGGGTGATTTGGGGGGAATCTCTGCTGCACTGCTTGTTATGGGGGGATTTGGGGGAATGCTCTGCTGCACTGCTTGTTATGGGGTGATTTGGGGGGATTCTCTGCTGCACTGCTTGTTATGGGGGGATTTGGGGGGATACTCTGCTGCACTGCTTATTATGGAGGGATTTGGGGGGATACTCTGCTGCACTGCTTGTTATGGGGTGATTTGGGGGAATGCTCTGCTGCACTGCTTGCTATGGGGTGATTTGGGGGGATACTCTGCTGCACTGCTTATTATGGGGGTGATTTGGGGGGATACTCTGCTGCACTGCTTGTTATGGGGTGATTTGGGGGGATACTCTGCTGCACTGCTTGTTATGCATTGATTTGGGGGGATACTCTGCTGCGCTGTTTGTTATAGGGTGATTTGGGGGATACACTGCTGCACTGCTTGTTATGAGGTGATTTGGGGGATTCTCTGCTGCACTGCTTGTTATGGGGTAATTTGGGGGGATTCTGTGCTGCACTGCTTGTTATGGGGTGATTTGGGGGGATTCTCTGCTGCACTGCTTGTTATGGGGTAATTTGGGGGGATTCTGTGCTGCACTGCTTGTTATGGGGTGATTTGGGGGCATTCTCTGCTGCACTGCTTGTTATGGGGTGATTTGGGGGGATTCTCTGCCCCACTGCTTGTTATGGGGTGATTCGGGGGGATACTCTGCCGCACTGCTTGTTATGGGGTGATTTGGGGGGATGCTCTGTTGCACTGCTTGCTATGGGGTGATTTGGGGGGATGCTCCGCTGCACTGTTTTTTATGGGGTGATTTAGGGGGGGTGCTCTGCTGCACTGCTTGTTATGGGGTGATTTGGGGGGATTATCTGCTTGACTGCTTGTTATGGGGTGATTTGGGGGGATTCTCTGCTGCACTGCTTGTTATGGGGTGATTTGGGGGATACTCTGCTGCACTGCTTGTTATGGGGTGATTTGGGGGGCTTCTCTGCCCCACTGCTTGTTATGGGGTGATTTAGGGGGGTGCTCTGCTGCACTGCTTGTTATGGGGTGATTTGGGGGGATACTCTGCTGCACTGCTTGTTATGAGGTGATTTGGGGCATTCTCTGCTGCACTGCTTGTTATGGGGTAATTTGGGGGGGGGGATACTCTGCTGCACTGCTTGTTATGGGGTGATTTGGGGCATTCTCTGCTGCACTGCTTGTTATGGGGTAATTTGGGGGGGGGGGATTCTCTGCTGCACTGCTTGTTATGGGGTGATTTGGGGGATTCTCTGCTGCACTGCTTGTTATGGGGTGATTTGGGGGGATGTTCTGATGCACTGCTTGTTATAGGGTGATTTGGGGGGATACACTGCTGCACTTCTTGTTATGGGGTGATTTGGGGGGCTTCTCTGCCCCACTGCCTGTTATGGGGTGATTTGGGGGGATACTCTGCTGCACTGCTTGCTATGGGTTGATTTGGGGGATACTCTGCTGCACTGCTTGTTATGGGGTGATTTGGGGGGATTCTCTGCTGCACTGCATGTTATGGGGTGATTTGGGGGGCTTCTCTGCCCCACTGCCTGTTATGGGGTGATTTGGGGGGATACTCTGCTGCACTGCTTGCTATGGGGTGATTTGGGGAGATACTCTGCTGCACTGCTTGCTATGAGGTGATTTGGGGGGATACTCTGCCGCACTGCTTGTTATGTGGTGATTTGGGGGGATACTCTGCTGCACTGCTTGTTATGTGGTGATTTGGGGGGATACTCTGCTGCACTGCTTGTTATGTGGTGATTTGGGGGGATACTCTGCCGCACTGCTTGTTATGTGGTGATTTGGGGGGATACTCTGCTGCACTGCCTGTTATGGGGTGATTTGGGGGGATACTCTGCCGCACTGCTTGTTATGGGGTGTTTTGGGGGGATGCTATGCTGCACTGCTTGTTATGGGGTGATTTAGGGGGGTGCTTTGCTGCACTGCTTGTTATGGGGTGATTTGGGGGGATACTCTGCTGCACTGCTTGTTATGGGGTGATTTGGGGGGATACTCTGCTGCACTGCTTGTTATGGGGGGATTTGGAGGGATACTCTGCTGCACTGCTTGTTATGGGGTGATTTAGGGGGGGATTCTCTGCTGCACTGCTTGTTATGGGGGGATTTGGGGGGATTCTCTGCTGCACTGCTTGTTATGGGGTGATTTGGGGGGATTCTGTGCTGCACTGCTTGCTATGGGGTGATTTGGGGGGGGGGGGGGTGCTCTGCTGCACTGCTTGTTATGGGGGTGATTTGGGGGAATGCTCTGCTGCATTGCTTGCTATGGGGTGATTTGGGGGGATACTCTGCTGCACTGCTTATTATGGAGGGATTTGGGGGGATACTCTGCTGCACTGCTTGTTATGGGGTGATTTGGGGAGATTCTCTGCTGCACTGCTTGTTATGGGGGGATTTGGGGGAATGCTCTGCTGCACTGATTGCTATGGGGTGATTTGGGGGGAATCTCTGCTGCACTGCTTGTTATGGGGGGATTTGGGGGAATGCTCTGCTGCACTGCTTGTTATGGGGTGATTTGGGGGGATTCTCTGCTGCACTGCTTGTTATGGGGGGATTTGGGGGGATACTCTGCTGCACTGCTTATTATGGAGGGATTTGGGGGGATACTCTGCTGCACTGCTTGTTATGGGGTGATTTGGGGGAATGCTCTGCTGCACTGCTTGCTATGGGGTGATTTGGGGGGATACTCTGCTGCACTGCTTATTATGGAGGGATTTGGGGGGATACTCTGCTGCACTGCTTGTTATGGGGTGATTTGGGGGAATGATCTGCTGCACTGCTTGCTATGGGGTGATTTGGGGAATTCTCTGCTGCACTGCTTATTATGGAGGGATTTGGGGGGATACTCTGCTGCACTGCTTGTTATGGGGTGATTTGGGGGGTAATGCTCTGCTGCACTGCTTGCTATGGGGTGATTTGGGGGGATACTCTGCTGCACTGCTCATTATGGAGGGATTTGGGGGGATACTCTGCTGCACTGCTTGTTATGGGGTGATTTGGGGAGATTCTCTGCTGCACTGCTTGTTATGGGGTGATTTGGGGGGATTCTCTGCTGCACTGCTTGTTATGGGGTGATTTGGGGGGATACTCTGATGCACTGCTTGTTATGAGGTGATTTGGGGAGATTCTCTGCTGCACTGCTTGTTATGAGGTGATTTGGGGGGAATGCTCTGCTGCACTGCTTGTTATGGGGTGATTTGGGGGGATACACTGCTGCACTGCTTGTTATGAGGTGATTTGGGGGGATTCTCTGCTGCACTGCTTGTTATGGGGTGATTTGGGGGGATACAATGCTGCGCTGCCTGTTATGGGGTGATTTGGGGGTATTCTCTGCTGCACTGCTTGTTATGAGGTGATTTGGGGGTATTCTCTGCTGCACTGCTTGTTATGAGGTGATTTGGGGGGGTACACTGCTGCACTGCTTGTTATGGGGTGATTTGGGGGGCTTCTCTGCCCCACTGCCTGTTATGGGGTGATTTGGGGGGATACTCTGCTGCACTGCTTGCTATGGGGTGATTTGGGGGATACTCTGCTGCACTGCTTGTTATGGGGTGATTTGGGGGGCTTCTCTGCCCCACTGCCTGTTATGGGGTGATTTGGGGGGATACTCTGCCGCACTGCTTGTTATGGGGTGATTTGGGGGATACTCTGCTGCACTGCTTGTTATGGGGTGATTTGGGGGGATACTCTGCTGCACTGCTTGTTATGTGGTGATTTGGGGGGATACTCTGCTGCACTGCCTATTATGGGGTGATTTGGGGGGATACTCTGCCGCACTGCTTGTTATGGGGTGATTTAGGGGGGTGCTCTGCTGCACTGCTTGTTATGGGGTGATTTGGGGGGATACTCTGCTGCACTGCTTGTTATGGGGGGATTTGGAGGGATACTCTGCTGCACTGCTTGTTATGAGGTGATTTGGGGGGATTCTCTGCTGCACTGCTTGTTATGAGGTGATTTGGGGGGATACTCTGCTGCACTGCTTGTTATGAGGTGATTTGGGGGATACTCTGCTGCACTGCTTGTTATGAGGTGATTTGGGGGATACTCTGCTGCACTGCTTGTTATGGGGGGATTTGGGGGATACTCTGCTGCACTGCTTGCTATGGGGTGATTTGGAGGGATGTTCTGTTGCACTGCTTGTTATGGGGTGATTCGGGGAGATTCTCTGCTGCACTGCTTGTTATGGGGTGATTTGGGGAGATTCTCTGCTGCACTGCTTGTTATGGGGTGATTCTGGGAGATTCTCTGCTGCACTGCTTGTTATGGGGTGCTTTGGGGAGATTCTCTGCTGCACTGCTTGTTATGGGGTGATTTGGGGGGATTCTCTGCTGCACTGCTTGCTATGGGGTAATTTGGGGGGGATTCTCTGCTGCACTGCTTGTTATGGGGTGATTTGGGGGCGGATACTCTGCTGCACTGCTTGTTATGGGGTGATTTGGGGGATACTCTGCTGCACTGCTTGTTATGGGGTGATTTGGGGGGATGTTGTGCTGCACTGCTTGTTATGAGGTGATTTGGGGGATACTCTGCTGCACTGCTTGTTATGGGGTGATTTGGGGGATACTCTGCTGCACTGCTTGTTATGAGGTGATTTGGGGGATACACTGTTGCACTGCTTGTTATGGGGTGATTTGGGGGGATGTTCTGCTGCACTGTTTGTTATTGGGTGATTTGGGGGGATTATCTGCTGCACTGCTTGTTATGGGGTGATTTGGGGGATACTCTGCTGCACTGCTTGCTATGGGGTGATTTGGGGGGATGTTCTGCTGCACTGCTTGTTATGGGGTGATTTGGGGAATTCTCTGCTGCACTGCTTGTTATGGGGTAATTTGGGGGGATTCTCTGCTGCACTGCTTGTTATGGGGTGATTTGGGGAGATTCTCTGCTGCACTGCTTGTTATGGGGTGATTTGGGGGGATACTCTGCTGCACTGCTTGTTATGCAGTGATTTGGGGGGATACTCTGCTGCACTACTTGTTATGGGGTGATTTGGGGGGATACTCTGCTGCACTGCTTGTTATGGGGTGATTTGAGGGGATGCTCTGCTGCACTGCTTATTATGGGGTGATTTGGGGGGATGCTCTGCTGCACTGCTTGTTATGGGGGGATTTGGGGGGATTCTCTGCTGCACTGCTTGTTATGAGGTGATTTGGGGGGATACTCTGCTGCACTGCTTGTTATGGGGTGATTTGGGGGGATGCTCTGCTGCACTGCTTATTATGGAGGGATTTGGGGGGATGCTCTGCTGCACTGCTTGTTATGAGGTGATTTGGGGGGATTCTCTGCTGCACTGCTTGTTATGAGGTGATTTGGGGGGATACTCTGCTGCACTGCTTGTTATGAGGTGATTTGGGGGGATTCTCTGCTGCACTGCTTGTTATGAGGTTATTTGGGGCATACTCTGCTGCACTGCTTGTTATGGGGTGATTTGGGGGATACTCTGATGCAATGCTTGTTATGAGGTGATTTGGGGGATACTCTTCTGCACTGCTTGTTATGGGGGGATTTGGGGGATACTCTGCTGCACTGCTTGTTATGGGGTGATTTGGGGGGATGCTCTGCTGCACTGCTTGCTATGGGGTGATTTGGGGGGATGTTCTGCTGCACTGCTTGTTATGGGGTGATTTGGGGGGATTCTCTGCTGTGCTGCTTGTTATGGGGTGATTTGAGGGGATACTCTGCTGCGCTGCTTGTTATGGGGTTATTTGGGGGGATTCTCTGCTGTGCTGCTTGTTATGGGGTGATTTGGGGGGATACTCTGCTGCACTGCTTGTTATGGGGGGATTTGGGGGGATACTCTGCTGCACTGCTTGTTATGGGGTGATTTGGGGGGCTTCTCTGCCCCACTGCTTGTTATGGGGTGATTTGGGGGGATACTCTGCTGCACTGCTTGTTATGGGGGGATTTGGGGGGATTCCCTGCTGTGCTGCTTGTTATGGGGTGATTTGGGGGGATTCTCTGCTGCACTGCTTGTTATGGGGTGATTTGGGGGGATACTCTGCTGCACTGCTTGCTATGGGGGGATTTGGGGGGATTCTCTGCTGCACTGCTTGTTATGGGGGTATTTGGGGGGATTCTCTGCTGCACTGCTTGTTATGGGGTGATTTGGGGGGATACTCTTCTGCACTGCTTGTTATGGGGTGATTTGGGGGGATGCTCTGCTGCACTGCTTGTTATGGGGTGATTTGGGGGGATTCCCTGCTGTGCTGCTTGTTATGGGGTGATTTGGGGGGATTCCCTGCTGTGCTGCTTGTTATGGGGTGATTTGGGGGGATTCCCTGCTGTGCTGCTTGTTATGGGGGGATTTTGGGGGATTATCTGCTGCACTGCTTGTTATGGGGGGATTTGGGGGATATTCTGCTGCACTGCTTGTTATGGGGTGATTTGGGGGGATACTCTGCTGCACTGCTTGTTATGGGGGGATTTGGGGGATACTCTGCTGCACTGCTTGCTATGGGGTGATTTGGGGGGATTATCTGCTGCACTGCTTGTTATGGGGTGATTTGGGGGGATTCTCTGCTGTACTGCTTGTTATGCAGTGATTTGGGGGGATTCTCTGCTGCACTGCTTGTTATGGGGTGATTTAGGGGGATTTTCTGCTGCACTGCTTGTTATGGGGTGATTTGGGGGGATTCTCTGCTGCACTGCTTGTTATGGGGTGATTTGGGGGGATTCTCTGCTGCACTGCTTGTTATGCAGTGATTTGGGGGGATTCTCTGCTGCACTGCTTGTTATGGGGTGATTTGGGGGGATTCTCTGCTGCACTGCTTGTTATGCAGTGATTTGGGGAGATTCTCTGCTGCACTGCTTGTTATGGGTTGATTTGGGGGTTTCTCTGCTGCACTGCTTGTTATGGGGTGATTTGGGGAGATAGTCTGCTGCACTGCTTGTTATGCAGTGATTTGGGGGGATTCTCTGCCGCACTGCTTGTTATGGGTTGATTTGGGGGATTCTCTGCTGCACTGATTGTTATGAGGTGATTTGGGGGGGATTCTCTGCTGCACTGCTTGTTATGGGGGGATTTGGGGGGATACTCTGCTGCACTGCCTGTTATGGGGGGATTTGGGGGATACTCTGCTGCACTGCTTGTTATGAGGTTATTTGGGGCATACTCTGCTGCACTGCTTGTTATGGGGTGATTTGGGGGATACTCTGATGCAATGCTTGTTATGAGGTGATTTGGGGGATACTCTTCTGCACTGCTTGTTATGGGGGGATTTGGGGGGATGCTCTGCTGCACTGCTTGCTATGGGGTGATTTGGGGGGATGTTCTGCTGCACTGCTTGTTATGGGGTGATTTGGGGGGATTCTCTGCTGTGCTGCTTGTTATGGGGTGATTTGGGGGGATGCTCTGCTGCACTGCTTGCTATGGGGTGATTTGGGGGGATGTTCTGCTGCACTGCTTGTTATGGGGTGATTTGGGGGGATTCTCTGCTGTGCTGCTTGTTATGGGGTGATTTGAGGGGATACTCTGCTGCGCTGCTTGTTATGGGGTGATTTGGGGGGATACTCTGCTGCACTGCTTGTTATGGGGGGATTTGGGGGGATACTCTGCTGCACTGCTTGTTATGGGGTGATTTGGGGGGCTTCTCTGCCCCACTGCTTGTTATGGGGTGATTTGGGGGGATACTCTGCTGCACTGCTTGTTATGGGGTGATTTGGGGGGATTCCCTGCTGTGCTGCTTGTTATGGGGTGATTTGGGGGGATTCTCTGCTGCACTGCTTGTTATGGGGTGATTTGGGGGGATACTCTGCTGCACTGCTTGCTATGGGGGGATTTGGGGGGATTCTCTGCTGCACTGCTTGTTATGGGGGTATTTGGGGGGATTCTCTGCTGCACTGCCTGTTATGGGGGGATTTGGGGGGATTCTCTGCTGCACTGCTTGTTATGTGGTGATTTGGGGGGATACTCTTCTGCACTGCTTGTTATGGGGTGATTTGGGGGGATGCTCTGCTGCACTGCTTGTTATGGGGTGATTTGGGGGGATTCCCTGCTGTGCTGCTTGTTATGGGGTGATTTGGGGGGATTCCCTGCTGTGCTGCTTGTTATGGGGTGATTTGGGGGGATTCCCTGCTGTGCTGCTTGTTATGGGGGGATTTTGGGGGATTATCTGCTGCACTGCTTGTTATGGGGGGATTTGGGGGATATTCTGCTGCACTGCTTGCTATGGGGTGATTTGGGGGGATTATCTGCTGCACTGCTTGTTATGGGGGGATTTGGGGGATACTCTGCTGCACTGCTTGCTATGGGGTGATTTGGGGGGATTATCTGCTGCACTGCTTGTTATGGGGGGATTTGGGGGATACTCTGCTGCACTGCTTGCTATGGGGTGATTTGGGGGGATTATCTGCTGCACTGCTTGTTATGGGGGGATTTGGGGGATACTCTGCTGCACTGCTTGCTATGGGGTGATTTGGGGGGATTATCTGCTGCACTGCTTGTTATGGGGGGATTTGGGGGATACTCTGCTGCACTGCTTGTTATGGGGTGATTTGGGGGGATTCTCTGCTGTACTGCTTGTTATGGGGTTATTTGGGGTGATTCTCTGCTGTACTGCTTGTTATGGGGTGATTTGGGGGGATTCTCTGCTGCACTGCTTGTTATGGGGTGATTTGGGTGGATTCTCTGCTGTACTGCTTGTTATGCAGTGATTTGGGGGGATTCTCTGCTGCACTGCTTGTTATGGGGTGATTTAGGGGGATTTTCTGCTGCACTGCTTGTTATGGGGTGATTTGGGGGGATTCTCTGCTGCACTGCTTGTTATGGGGTGATTTGGGGGGATTCTCTGCTGCACTGCTTGTTATGCAGTGATTTGGGGGGATTCTCTGCTGCACTGCTTGTTATGGGGTGATTTAGGGGGATTTTCTGCTGCACTGCTTGTTATGGGGTGATTTGGGGGGATTCTCTGCTGCACTGCTTGTTATGGGGTGATTTGGGGGGATTCTCTGCTGCACTGCTTGTTATGCAGTGATTTGGGGGGATTCTCTGCTGCACTGCTTGTTATGGGGTGATTTGGGGGGATTCTCTGCTGCACTGCTTGTTATGCAGTGATTTGGGGAGATTCTCTGCTGCACTGCTTGTTATGGGGTGATTTGGGGGTTTCTCTGCTGCACTGCTTGTTATGGGGTGATTTGGGGAGATTCTCTGCTGCACTGCTTTTTATGGGTTGATTTGGGGGTTTCTCTGCTGCACTGCTTGGTATGGGTTGATTTGGGGGATTCTCTGCTGCACTGCTTGTTATGGGGTGATTTGGGGGTTTCTCTGCTGCACTGCTTGTTATGGGGTGATTTGGGGGATTCTCTGCTGCACTGCTTGTTATGCAGTGATTTGGGGAGATTCTCTGCTGTGCTGCTTGTTATGGGGTGATTTGAGGGGATACTCTGCTGCGCTGCTTGTTATGGGGTGCTTTGGGGGGATTCTCTGCTGTGCTGCTTGTTATGGGGTGATTTGGGGGGATACTCTGCTGCACTGCTTGTTATGGGGGGATTTGGGGGGATACTCTGCTGCACTGCTTGTTATGGGTTGATTTGGGGGATTCTCTGCTGCACTGCTTGTTATGCAGTGATTTGGGGAGATTCTCTGCTGTGCTGCTTGTTATGGGGTGATTTGAGGGGATACTCTGCTGCGCTGCTTGTTATGGGGTGCTTTGGGGGGATTCTCTGCTGTGCTGCTTGTTATGGGGTGATTTGGGGGGATACTCTGCTGCACTGCTTGTTATGGGGGGATTTGGGGGGATACTCTGCTGCACTGCTTGTTATGGGGTGATTTGGGGGGCTTCTCTGCCCCACTGCTTGTTATGGGGTGATTTGGGGGGATTCTCTGCTGCACTGCTTGTTATGGGGTGATTTGGGGGGATTCCCTGCTGTGCTGCTTGTTATGGGGTGATTTGGGGGGATTCTCTGCTGCACTGCTTGTTATGGGGTGATTTGGGGGGATACTCTGCTGCACTGCTTGTTATGGGGGGATTTGGGGGGATTCTCTGCTGCACTGCTTGTTATGGGGGTATTTGGGGAGATTCTCTGCTGCACTGCTTGTTATGGGGGTATTTGGGGGGATACTCTGCTGCACTGCTTGTTATGGGGGGATTTGGGGGGATTCTCTGCTGCACTGCTTGTTATGTGGTGATTTGGGGGGATGCTCTGCTGCACTGCTTGTTATGGGGTGATTTGGGGGGATTCCCTGCTGTGCTGCTTGTTATGGGGTGATTTGGGGGGATTCCCTGCTGTGCTGCTTGTTATAGGGTGATTTGGGGGGATTCCCTGCTGTGCTGCTTGTTATGGGGGGATTTTGGGGGATTATCTGCTGCACTGCTTGTTATGGGGGGATTTGGGGGATACTCTGCTGCACTGCTTGCTATGGGGTGATTTGGGGGGATACTCTGCTGCACTGCTTGTTATGGGGGGATTTGGGGGATACTCTGCTGCACTGCTTGCTATGGGGTGATTTGGGGGGATTATCTGCTGCACTGCTTGTTATGGGGGGATTTGGGGGGATTCTCTGCTGCACTGCTTGTTATGGGGGTATTTGGGGAGATTCTCTGCTGCACTGCTTGTTATGGGGGTATTTGGGGGGATACTCTGCTGCACTGCTTGTTATGGGGGGATTTGGGGGGATTCTCTGCTGCACTGCTTGTTATGTGGTGATTTGGGGGGATGCTCTGCTGCACTGCTTGTTATGGGGTGATTTGGGGGGATTCCCTGCTGTGCTGCTTGTTATGGGGTGATTTGGGGGGATTCCCTGCTGTGCTGCTTGTTATAGGGTGATTTGGGGGGATTCCCTGCTGTGCTGCTTGTTATGGGGGGATTTTGGGGGATTATCTGCTGCACTGCTTGTTATGGGGGGATTTGGGGGATACTCTGCTGCACTGCTTGCTATGGGGTGATTTGGGGGGATACTCTGCTGCACTGCTTGTTATGGGGGGATTTGGGGGATACTCTGCTGCACTGCTTGCTATGGGGTGATTTGGGGGGATTATCTGCTGCACTGCTTGTTATGGGGGGATTTGGGGGATACTCTGCTGCACTGCTTGTTATGGGGGGATTCTCTGCTGCACTGCTTGTTATGGGGTGATTTGGGTGGATTCTCTGCTGTACTGCTTGTTATGGGGTGATTTGGGGGGATTCTCTGCTGTACTGCTTGTTATGGGGTTATTTGGGGTGATTCTCTGCTGTACTGCTTGTTATGGGGGGATTTGGGGGGATTCTCTGCTGCACTGCTTGTTATGCAGTGATTTGGGGGGATTCTCTGCCGCACTGCTTGTTATGGGGGATATTCTGCTGCACTGCTTGTTATGGGGTGATTTGGGGGATACTCTGCTGCACTGCTTGTTATGGGGGGATTTGGGGAGATAGTCTGCTGCACTGCTTGTTATGCAGTGATTTGGGGGGATTCTCTGCCGCACTGCTTGTTATGGGGGGATTTGGGGGATACTCTGCTGCACTGCTTGTTATGGGGGGATTTGGGGGATACTCTGCTGCACTGCTTGTTATGGGGTGATTTAGGGGGATACTCTGCTGCACTGCTTGTTATGCAGTGATTTGGGGGGATTCTCTGCCGCACTGCTTGTTATGGGGGGATTTGGGGGATACTCTGCTGCACTGCTTGTTATGGGGTGATTTAGGGGGATACTCTGCTGCACTGCTTGTTATGCAGTGATTTGGGGGGATTCTCTGCCGCACTGCTTGTTATGGGGGGATTTGGGGGATACTCTGCTGCACTGCTTGCTATGGGGTGATTTAGGGGGAATGCTCTGCTGCACTGCTTGTTATGCAGTGATTTGGGGGGATTCTCTGCTGCACTGCTTGTTATGGGGGGATATTCTGCTGCACTGCTTGTTATCTGGTGATTTGGGGGATACTCTGCTGCACTGCTTGTTATGGGGTGATTTAGGGGGAAACTCTGCTGCACTGCTTGTTATGCAGTGATTTGGGGGGGATTCTCTGCTGCACTGCTTGTTATGGGGGGATATTCTGCTGCACTGCTTGTTATCTGGTGATTTGGGGGATACTCTGCTGCACTGCTTGTTATGGGGTGATTTAGGGGGATTTTCTGCTGCACTGCTTGTTATGGGGTGATTTAGGGGGATTCTCTGCTGCACTGCTTGTTATGGGGTGATTTGGGGGGATTCTGCACACTGCCTATTACCGGTGTGGGGGGGTGCAATATATTGTACCTGGCAAACTGCAGAAGGGCCGATGTGACCAAAAAAGTCCCGGGCTATTTTTTAACCCCTGGTGACAACCATTGTATGATGTTGGAATAACACCACACAACTCTACATACTTACAACATTCTGCTTCCACTGCAGCACTTTGTTCTGCACACACTGTTGCCACCTAGTGACCAAAACATTAAAGTGGACCAACACCGAGAGGTGATCGGCCCGGAAATCTATAAGATTCCCGGGCCGATCACCTCCCACCCCGCGGGACATCCGAGATCGGGATGTCCCGCGGGGTGAAACCCCCCAAAAAACCCCCAAACACCTTACCTGATCTTCGGCGGCGGCCGGCCGCCGCCGCCTCCCTCGCGCCCCTGTAGGCGTGCTCGCGCCCGCGCCGGCCGTCTGCGAATGGCCGGCGGGGGCGCGCGCGCGCCGAAAGTGACGCGAGGGAGGCGGCGGCGGCGGCAGCCGCTTGGACGTTCCTGATCCCCGCCTGGACGTTGGCGGGGATTGGACCGTCCAGTCACGAGGGAGCGGGGACAGGTAAGATTTTGGGGCTTTCTGGGGGGTTTCACACAGCGGGGCACCCCCGATCGGGGTGCCCCGCCGAAGTGGACCAAAACCCAGGATAGTCAAAATCCTGGGTGTTGGTCCACTTTAAGAACACTGTACTGCAAATACATATAATCCAGAATGTTTTACTGGTGCCTCCATTTTTGCTACAATGCTACTGGGTCTAAATTCCCAAAGATCTGCAAGTGTAGCTTTCACTTCTTCAACCTGGACAGTCAATGGAGCTCAGTCGTCTGGGGGCAAGACCGAGCATATTTCACCAGCTATGAGCAGAGAATGTGAAGCTATTGGGTTTAAGCCGCGAGACACAAATTCATATTTTGCTTTGCAACTCAAATCCTTCAAATCAAACTTCTAAAGGAAAGCAGAGAAAAATTACATACCATTTTCCACAACCTTTTTTGCTCCGGCCGCATTTTTTTCAAGGGGCCACAATAAAATGGAAGCAGAGAAAACAGTTTACTGTAGGAAAGCTGCAAGCTTAAAGCATTATATCTAATGTATGTATAGGCAGTATAGGCAGGATGAAGAAGTGGGTGAGGTGTAAAGAAGAAAAAGGTGCGGTGAACAGAGGTGGGTAGAGGTAGGCAGATGTGAGATGGGTATAGGTGAGATGGGTATAGGCGAGATGGGTGGAGGTTAGGAGAGGTGAGCAGAGATGAGGTGAGAATAATTGGGCAGGGATGAGGTGAGGTGGGAAGAGATGAGGCAAAAAGAGTAAAAGTGAAGCAGGCAGAGGTTAGAAAAGATGGCGCAAGCATAGATGAGGTGGGAAGAAGTAGGCAAGGGTGAGGTGTGCCAAGGTGATGTGGTCAGAGGTGTGACAGAGGTGATGTGAGATGTGAAAAGCTAGGCAGAGGTGAGGTAACTAGATTTGCATTTCCAGGAGGAAATACATAGTGCTTGGGATATACATTAAAGCAGGACTGAAGTGACCAGGAGTGTGTTACAGGGAGAGGGACTGTGTCTGTGTGCTGGGTCTGTGAGGCTGTTGTTGGATGAAATCAGTATTTAAATTATAAAGGTTTGTTTGTGCCATTCATTTATATGGGAGTTTTTGTATTTTAAAAAATGTAAATTTTTGAAAAACAGCAAATTAAACGAAAAAAAATACTTAGCACACCATCAACCGTGTCTGTATGTTTTGAATTTCGGGCTGCATTCATTGCAGAAATGTGCAAAAGAAGAATAGGAATACAAAGTGCTTGGGATATAAATTACAGTGGAAGTGAAGAGCCCATGAGTGTGCTAGAGGGACTGTGCATGTGTGCTAAAAACTAATATGGTTGGGGTTAAGGTTGGGATTAAGGCTGGGGTTGGAATCATGACTGGGATTAAGGCTGGTGTTCAGATTTTGGTTTGGGTTCGGGTTGGCATTAAAGTTCCGGTGAGGTTAGGGTTGGGGGTTGAGATTTAAATTATGATACATCGACTTGACTGTGAGGGTGGGTGGTAGTTGGACTTTAATATCATCAATGGCAGTTGAAGTGTGATACATATTCCTAAAGAAAAAAAAGCGCTTATATTTCACCTTAAAGTGGACCTAAAGGGGTGGCTTTAGCAAAGGGTCCGCGCACATGTGCTCTGTATGTGAGGTAGACTCAAATATCATCAACGACAGTTCAAGTTTGATACATATTAATTAAAAAAAAAAGGTTATAATTCAAGTTGACCTAAAGTGACCAGGGTGAGTTCATGAGAGGAGTTGTGCTTGTGGGCGTTGTCTGGGAAATTGGATGGTTGCTAGAATCATCGTAGGAAGACACATTTTGTCCTTTTTAAAAATTCCCCAATTTATCTCGATGAGAGTTTTTTTTTTTAAAAACATAACTTTTTGAAAAACAACAAGTCTAATGGACTCTAATAAGATATAGCACACCTGTGACGTGGTCTTCAAGATACAGTATCAAGTCTGTATGTTTTGTGGTTCGGGCTACAATAGCAGTTTGATTATGATGAAAAACAAATTTCCAGTTTTCCTTAAAGTGGGCCTAAAGTGGCCTGGTGTGAGTTTATGAGAGGAGCTGTGCTTGCAGGCTTTGTGAGACTGGGTGGTTGTTAGACTCTAAAATCATTGTAGGAAGTCAAATTATGACTGGTCGAAAAAATACAATTCTGTGACACTCACTCACTGTTTTTTTCTTTGAATTGTTTTCTCTTCTACATCCATTCCAGGCCGTCAGCTCCAGAAATGAACGGGTTAATTCCTGCCCTGAGGGTGTGGACTACAAGATAGAAAGGTGTGGCTCCTCCCAGACTGATATACTTCCAGCTGCCCCACCACAACTCAGTAGAACTACTGCAGTAGCAGTAGAGCCACCAACCGGGAGGCTAAGGCAGCTATGATCTATAGGAGAAAAAATGTTAATCCACACCCTTCTCCGCTTATTTTATTTCTCAACGTATCCCTTTTTTTTAATGCTGAAACACTATTTACATATATACAGATACACTAGGACTAGGCATCTAAGGAGTAGAACCGTAACCCAGTAGAAGGGAGGGTCTGACGGCCTGGAATGGGTGTAGAAGAGAAAACAATTCTACAGGTGAGTGTCACAGAATTGTATTTTCTCTCCCAATCCATTCAAGGCCGTCAGCTCCAGTAACAAACGGGACCTCCAAAAGCAGTGCCTACATCTGGCCAGGATCCCGAAGAGCGATAAGAGTAGCAGCATAAGCCAAAACAACGTAACTCACTACTGTATGTAAAACCTTTCTACCTGAAGCAGCATCCGCCGAAGCTCTAACATCTACCTTATAGAACTTGGTAAATGTATGAACCGAAGTAGCAGTTTACATACCTGTTCTACCGATGCCTGGTGCTGAAATGCCTAGTAAGCGCCAATAAATTGAGTGGAATGAGCTGTGACCCGAAAGGGAGGTTCCTTTCCTTTGGCAGCATAGGCCCTGACTACTGCCTGCCTTATCCATCGGCTGATGGTAGACCTAGCTGGCGGAAGACCCTTTTGAGGACCCTTGGCTATAACGAATAAGAAGTCCGATTTACGAAAAAAGCTTTGTTGCAGAGATATAATATCTTAAAGCCCTTGGTACATCCAAAGAATGAAGGACCCATTCCTTAGGATTAGATTGTGATTTCAATAGCCAAGCCGTCAAAGACAAACTCGTAAATTGTGTGAGGAGATCTGGATCGTCATTCCTACTATGTCTGAGAACCAGCTCTTCCTTGGCCACTAGAATGATTGGCACCCCTTTGCGAGCTACCTTCTTTAGGACTCGACCTAGGAGTGGAAACGGAGGGAATGCATAAAGAAGGCTGAACGCTGACCAGGGAAGGGTCAGTGCATCCGTTGCTATTGCTAGAGGGTCCCGGGATAGAGACACAAACCTCAGAAGTTTCCGATTGTGCTGAGATGCAAAGAGATCTACATCCGGCCGACCCCAGCATGAGCAAAAGGCCTGAAACACCCTCTAACTGAGAGACCATTTCCCCTCGCGCAGGACTGTTCTGCTTAAACAGTCAGCCTGCGAGTTGTCCACTCCTGGATTGTGAATCAGGGAACATTCTTCAATGTTTGGTTTATCGACCCCCAATCATTATTATATTGCGAAACAAACCTTACCTCCTGGGGTCGATCTTGCCTTTTCTTTCTCTCTAAAAGTGTCTCTCTTGGGGTATCCCTTGCCCTCGATACCACCGGTGGCTCTACATTATTTACAAACCGAAAGTACCGGGATTAGGCCTCCCGGATATATCTACTGGACCCAGTAATCCCACCACACCTTATTGTATCATGTTAAAAGAGTTATTCTTACATCTTAAAAAAGGCCATACATTGAAAGTCTGTATCACAATGCTGTAAAGTATATGTTATGCATCTTGTTGCATCTTACATGAAAATTATCCTAAATACAGTTATAGAGCCAGTTTGTCTGTACAATACTTATTATTGATCACAATATCAACAAGAATTATGATTATATTGTCATTGCCAATTTTTTTCATATTTTTATTAATGTTTATTAAGATGATTAAATATATTTTATCTGAAGAAGCCTTAGTAGGCGAAACATGTCTGTCCCCCCATTTTCAATACAGCAGCAGTAAGAATCATCAAAAATATGAAAAAAATTGCCAATGACAATATAATCATAATTCTATATTGTGATCAATAATAAGTATTGTATAGACAAACTGTCTCTATAACTGTATTTAGGATAATTTTCATGTAAGATGCAACAAGATGCATAACATATACTTTACAGCATTGTAATACAGACTTTCAATGTATGGTCTTTTTTAAGATGTAAGAATAAAAATAACTCTTTTAACATGATACAATTAGGTGTGGTGGGATTACTGGGTCCAGTAGACATTACCGGGAGGGGCCTAATCCCGGTAATTTTTTTTTTCTATTGACTATTTCAGTAGGACCAGTTGATCCATACCCCCTTAAAACAATATATAAACCTATAAGGGGAGGGTCTCTCAAATAACAGGATTGGTACCCAGAATTCGGTCACTGCCATACAAAATTATTTACAAACCCATGATGGGGATCATGCAAGCCTCAGGGTTAATGGCACTGGAGAAGGTTTGTAAGGGCCCTCGAGGTAGGGACCTCAAAAGGTTACTTCAGCAGAAGGAGCTACATTGGATCTATGATTTAGATTCCCATGCTCCCAGAGGACTGAATTAGGACCTCGCAATCACACCTTCTTGTCCACTTTGTCAAAAGGAGGTACAGGGCAAACAAAACAGTGCCTCACCGGTAAGTACTTGGAGGAGAGCTCATTCACATGTATGGGAGGGTGTTTTTTATCCCTTTGTGACTGTGGGCATTATAAAAAAATGTTTGGGTGGTAGAAAGTTTAGGGGGGTTCACTTTATACATTGCACCATTTCTGTTGTAGGGGTGTCACGTTTGCATCGTATTATTTTTCACATCGTTTTTATGGTTTAGATATAAGTAACCTGTGGGTACTTTGTTGTGGTTGAATATAGATCGAGGTTCGAGGTCCAAATATCTTCTTCATAGAGGAGCATCATTGGAGAATCCGTAATCGCCCTTATGAGAAGCCTGTGTAACTTCTGCAGTGGAATTTTAAACCTTTGACTGTGAAGAATTGCCCATTGCATATTATGGGGTGGATAACTATGTCCAATAGTGTGTAAGTGGTGGGGTGGGTATTTGGGGTGTTTTGGTGGTGGTGGGGGGGGGGGGTTCCATAGTATAATTTATTTGTATTAAGTAGTTTGGCTATTCTTTCATGTAATTATAGCAGTAGAAACATAGTGAGCTCAGCCTTTACATTTAATTATAGGAGTAGAAACTTAGTGAGCTCAGCCTTTAAATGTAAATAGCATGCTTAGAGTGAGGTGGTTAGCTCATTTCATCTATTCATAGTGCACTATACAAAAAGAAAACAACCCCTGCACCACCCGAGATTTTACAGAATGGGAATGGTGTGCCAATATGGGATGCCCTAAGAAACTAACCAATTTGAGAAACCAAAGATTGTGGCCCCAGCAACCACAAGAGACAGCCCAAATTGGCACCACCAGCCCAATGAATCACAAACTGATCATTTACATGATAATCACAAATTTATTGTTAAAAAGACTCACAATAAATATCTTAAAATCATTTTTACAGCAGGGACATCCAAGTCCAAAAGTGTCATGCTATATCCAATAATATAATCCAAAAAATACAAGAATCCTTATATAATTGACCCAAAATATGTGGAAAAAGTGCCAGTGTGTACCTAAAGTGCTTACATAAAGTGCCAATGCTGATCAAAATACAGAAGACGCAGATAGATACAACAAAAAAGAAATTCACCATATGTGTTGGCCAACTGGTGTCCCTGCTCATTCCTGGTATCCCTTTTCCCCACGCGTTCCGTGGGGTAAACCCTCTTTCTCAAGGTGGCAGGAATTAGTGCCATGCAATTCGTTTTCTACATTGATTTAAGTAAACTTTTGTTGTCATTATAGAAAATAATTAGTATTAGGTAAGTGATGTAGGTTAAAATGCTTTTTCCTCGATTTCCCCATGTGTGTACTTACCCTTTCGGTCCCGTGTGTGTGCTCGACTGCGTTAGTCTCACAGTGCACCTCCCTATCTACAGGGGGAGGTGTACGGCGGGTGTTTCCCTTTGTGTGGACCTGCGAACTCTCCAAGCTAGAGCGCGAGCTGGCTGCCACAGCAGGGCACTGAACAAAACCTATTATAGTCAAGATCCTGGGTTTTGGTGCACGTTAAGCAACAGCATCTTACTGTTAGCCAAGAATTTCTGGTTCACAAATAGTTAAAGCGCCACACTGGCACCCCACCCACATAAAAATTATGACTGCTCCTCTAGTTGGTGTGTATAGATTCTAAATCTTAAACTAGAAGAGGTGCCATTTGGTTGGATTGTTTGTAGGAGAAAAGGTTGGCTCACCTCCATAACCGGTGGCAACCTGCTGCGATCTTTCTATATCTTTTGGCTAGAGTCAGGCTTTAAATGGAGAAGCTGTAATGAGAGGTTTCAGGTATTTGCCTTTCAAAGTTGTGTCCTGTCACCACTGGCTTCGGATAGGGACATTCTCTATGGACACCATAGTCAGGCTGGTGAGCGATGGTGATGAAAAGGTCTATTGTAAGGCCACTGGTAGCACTAACAACATTACAAACAACTCAAACAATGCCAAGACATGCAAGGTGATAGTGGACTTCACTCCGACTGACGTCCAGCTCCTATCCCTCTACAGGGAACAGATCCATAGGATGAAGGACACAAGGTTTCATTGAACCATTCATTCTAGGGATCTTAAGTGGGAAAGGAAAGTAGCTGACACCTAGAAGAAGGCCCAGCAGAGGCTCTTCATCCTAAGATAGCTAAAATAATGGACTATCTAAGAAGCTGCTGGTTTTATTCCATTACACTGTTATTGGGTCAATGCTATGTTACTTCTTCATTTGCTGAATCATGGGAGCAACTATGAAATACCAGATCCAAAGAACACACAGAACTCCAGATAATTGGCACACCACAACCTACCTAAAGTTAGTGATCATCCAACTAAAAAAAAAAAAAAAAAAAAGCAAAAGAGTACTCACCTTTTGTCCCCCCACAGCAACTCACTAGACAGCATCCCACAATGTCTGTGCCTAAACTCAGCATTGGGATTGCCCCCCTTCACCATTAGTCACAGGGGCGCTGCTATACCCTCTCTATACATTGCAATGGAGGGGATGTGCTGAAGCCTGACCTGCCTGCTCTACTGTATTGAATGGAGAGGGAGTAGCCAGGGTAAACCAGAGCTTTATTTTTTTTGGCTCCACAGGACCTACAGCTCTGGCACACTGCTTTAACACCCCCTCCCCGCATTCTGTGCAGGCCGTGTACAGGGGCGGATTGGTGCCCAAAATTTTACTGGCAATAAGGTCAGGTAACAAGGATGGATAGCTAAGGCTCAGGGGAGAGGGATGAATAGGAGAGAAGCTGTGAGGAAGAGGGATGGATAGACAGAACAGGAAGGGCAAGGAGGGATGGAAAGAGAGCTGGGATGGATGGGCAGAGCTGGAAGAAAGAGTAATAGATTGGCACAGCTGTGAAGTCGGGGGTTGGATGGGCCAAACTGGGAGGACAGGAATAGAGATCAGCGAAAAAAATTTGTTATAAATTTCAGGAAATATTCGATTTGTTACGATACTGAATATCGCCGCGATTCGATTGCTCAAATCGCTTCCTTAAAACTCTATTTACTGCTTTACAGCCTATCTAAAATGGTGGATCCACATGTCAGGACATGTCCCATGGAGCAAGGAATCCTAGGTAGGTGTCACATGCTACCAGCATTACAGGCTTACCGATGATATCACAGCCCCATATAAATGGCTGCCATTTTGCGGAAGATCATTCTGACACTGTATTGCGGCCAGAGCAGATCAGGCAGGGAGAGAGCGAGGGACAGATAGATAGATAGATAGATAGAGCGAGGGAGAGATAGATAGAACAAGGAACAGAAGAAGCCGAGCGAGGGACAGATAGAGAAGGAGAGAGGCTGTGACAGTGACAGAGAGTGTTTGCATTAGGTTTCAAGCCTATTTAGTGTTAATAACACACCTGCCTATTTAGCTTTTCCTTTTCCTGGTGTCATTCTTTAAAAATCGTGCTAGCATTAATATTTCAAGACTACCTGTCTACTGGTTGCATTTTGTAATCAAAGTCACTTTTTAAGCAAACTTTGCCTTTGGCCGGGGGGGCATGCCAAATACTAGCATAAATATTTCAAGAGTACCTGGCTACTAACTGGTTGCATTTTGTAATCAAAGTCACTTTTCCACTATCAAAGCAGGCAACCTGTATATTTGAAGAGGGGGCATCCCAATCACTAGCATAAATATTTCAAGAGTACCTGTCTATTAACTAGTTGCATTTTGTAATCAAAGTCACTTTTCCACTATCAAAGCAGGCAACCTGTATATTTGAAGAGGGGGCATCCCAAACACTAGCATAAATATTTCAAGAGTACCTGTCTACTAACTGGTTGCATTTTGTAATCAAAGTCACTTTTCCACTATCAACCTGTGTATTTAAAGAGGGGGCATCCCAAACACTAGCATAAGTATTTCAAGAGTACCTGTCTATTAACTGGTTGCATTTTGTAATCAAAGTCATGTTGTCAAATTGCCAGCAGCCATTGCCTTTAACCGGGGGCATCCCAAATATGCTAGCATGTGTCTTTTAAGAGTGCACACATTGGAGTTGGCAGGAGCAGCATTAGGAGCCCATATATTGCCTGAAAGACACACATATGAGCTGGCAGCAGCAGTATAGGGAGCCCATATATTGCCTGAAAGACACACCCTGGAGTTGGCAGCAGCATAAGGACCTACCATGCATCAGCTACTACCATGGATCAGCCATTGGTGGCTGAAAATCCTGGCTGATCCATGCCTGATTCATCTTCACAAAGGTGAGTCTCTCCACACTTTTCGTGGACAGACGAGTTCTCCTTGGTATGACTATGGCCCCCGCTGCACTAAAGACCCGCTCAGATGGCTCACTACTCGCCGGGCAGGACAGCTTTCCCAGGGCAAACTTTGCCAGTTGCGGCCACAAGTCAAGTTTGGCTGCCCAGAAGTCCAGCGGGTCCTCAAGGTGCGTTGGCATGGTCATGTCAAGGTATAACACTACCTGCTGGTTCAGGGCCTGCTCCAGGTCTTTCTGCTGCTCATGGTTAGCCTCACTAAGCGGGTGAAGAAAGCTACTCATTAGCGACTGAAGACTCAGGCTGCTGCTGATGGAGCTGCTGCTCCTGCCAACCCCCCCCAGCACAGCCATGGCAGTGGAAGGTGAGCGCAGTGGTCCCCCTGAGTCAGACCTGCGAGAGTATGGGCCATGGTGCAGATAGGCATCGGCCAACTGACTACGTAGAATGTCTTTGTAGTAGGTCAGTTTGTCCTCCCTCTCAGTGGGTGTAAAAAATGCCCCCATTTGGTGCCAGAAGCGAGGGTCCAATAAGGTGGAGAGCCAGAAGTCATCCCGCTGACAAATGGAGACAATTCTGTGGTCACTACGCAAGCACGTGAGCATGCATCGTGCCATTTGTGCAAGTGATGCGGAGGGACTACCTGTCTCCATCTCCACTGCATACTGCCACGGTGTGTCTGTGTCCTCTGTCTCGCCTTCCTCACAACCCTCTAGCTCCTCTGGCTGCTCCTGCTCCTCCTCTCCTGTCAGATGACTAGATAAAATGGCCACTTTGTCAAACCTAAACTGTGCTTCGCTGTGCCCCACCCCCTCCTCCTCCACTTCAGCCCCCACAGGCTTCATGTGGCCGTGAAATGTAGGCGCCATGTCTCCAGTGCCCAGACCAGCCATGGTTTCCAACATGTGTTGTAGTACATGAAGCAGTAGAATCACATTGTTCGTCCCGTAGTCCTGGCGACTGACTAATAATTGGCTTCCTCAAAGGGCTTGAGCAAACGACAGGTGTCACGTATGAGCTGCCACTGGTTTACATTGAAGTTACACAGGGTAGTCCCCCTATGCGCTTGGATCATCAAGAAATCAGTGATGCCTTTTCTCTGTTCGTATAGTCGATCCAACATATGGAGGGTGGAATTCCAATGGGTGGAAACATCGCAAATCAGACTATGTTGGGGGATACCGTTCTGAAGCTGTAGCCCAAGAAGGGTGTGCTTGGCGGTGTAGGAGTGGCTGAAGTGCATGCAAAGTTTCCTTCCCGTTGTCTGGAAGATGGGGGGAAAACTTCAGAAAACGCTTGACAACTAGGTTGAACACGTGTGCCATACAGGGCGCATGGCTCAGGCTTCCTTGTCGCAGCGCAGACAAGATGTTCTTCCCATTGTCAGTCACCATGGTTCCCATTTGCAGTTTTCGTGGAGTAAGCCATGATTTCATTTATTGATTTATGATTTTTAGCAGTTCCTCCCATGTGTGACTCCGTGGCTCAAGGCAAACCATGTGAAGAACAGCGTGAAACCGTTGTGTCATGCACACATGGTAGGCTGGAAGCGTGGACCTAGGAGCGTGGAGGCCACAGCGGAGGGACCTGTCCAAGTTGCTGTTGTGGTTGTGCAGGAACCACAATCACCCAGTGGGCCTTAAAGGATATGTATTGTCACTGACCGTAGTTACAGCTCCAGACGTAGGCACTGCCGTGCACTTTGGTACACACTGACAGGCTAAAGGACTGGCCCACCTTCTGTTCAACAAAATTGTACAGGGTTGGTACTGCCAGGTGGAGAGCCAGAAGTCATCCCGCTGAGAGATGGAGACAATTCTGCGGTCACTACGCAAGCACGTCAGCAGGTGTCACGTATGAGCTGCCACTGGTTTACATTGAAGTTACACAGGGGAGTCCCCCTATGCGCTTGGATCATCAAGAAATCAGTGATGGCTTTTCTCTGTTCGTATAGTCGATCCAACATATGGAGGATGGAATTCCAACGGGTGGAAACATCGCAAATCAGACTATGTTGGGGGATACCGTTCGGAAGCTGTAGCCCAAGAAGGGTGTGTTTGGCGGTGTAGGAGTGGCTGAAGTGCATGCAAAGTTTCCTTCCCATTGTTAGGATGTCTTGCAGATGGGGGAAGACTTCAGAAAACGCTTGACAACTAGGTTGAACATGTGTGCTATACAGGGCGCATGGCTCAGGCTTCCTTGTCGCAGCGTAGACAAGATGTTCTTCCCATTGTCAGTCACCATGGTTCCCATTTGCAGTTTTCGTGGAGTAAGCCATGATTTCATTTATTGATTTATGATTTTTAGCAGTTCCTCCCATGTGTGACTCCGTGGCTCAAGGCAAACCATGTGAAGAACAACGTGAAACCGCTGTGTCCTGCACACATGGTAGGCTGGAAGGGCACTGAAAAAAATAAAAAAATAACTAAAAATACTGAAAAAAAATATTTAGAAAAAACAAAATACAAAAAAAAATGAAAAAAAAATTGTAGAAAAATTAACAAAATATAAAAAAAGACAATGAAAAAAATGAAAAATATTTAATAAAAATACAAAAAAAAGCTAAATGTGCTCCTGTATAAGTTGCTGGTGCTGCAGTCCCTCCCTTTTGAGGTGGTGGACCTTTCAGAGAACTGATGGCTTGTACCGAGCAGAGGTGGAGAGTCCCAAGCTGTCATTTCTTTGCAAAGAAGGCAGTACCAGCCCTGTACAATTTTGTTGAACAGAAGGTGGGCCAGTCCTTTAGGCTGTCAATGTGTACCAAAGTGCACGGCAGTGCCTACGTCTGGAGCTGTAACTACGGTCAGGGACAATACATATCATTTAAGGCCCACTGGGTGATTGTGGTTCCTGCACAACCACAACAGCAACTTGGACAGGTCCCTCCGCTGTAGCTTCCACGCTCCTAGGTCGTTGTGCCTGTGACAGTGCACTTGCACTTAGCAATGGTGTCACAGAAAAATGTGCCTAATTGTCAATTACATATTAATTGTTAACATTTATCTTATTTGAACACATTTATAATAATAATATATAACATTTCTCACATTTTTTTTTGGTTAATTTTGTATATTTTTTTTCTTTTTTTTTTAATATGTTGTATTTTTTACTGCCTTCTTTGCAAACTTGCAAAGAAATGACAGCTTGGGACTCTCCACCTCTGCTCGGTACAAGCCATCAGTTCTCTGAAAAGTCCACTACCTCAAAAGGGAGGGACTGCAGCACCAGCAACTTATACAGGAGCACATTTAGCTTCTGCACGTTGGATGAGTGGGCACATACTGTTGTCTCTTGGACATGGCTTGGCCAATGGATTGCTGGCAGAATGACTGACTTGGATTATGAGGAGGAGGAGCATCTGGAGCAACAGAGGATGGGTAAAACACACAGGAGGTGGTGGAGCCTTGGCTGGCTGGAACAGGGAGCGGCGTGCCACTGGGTAATGCAGCAGGTTGGACCACCACTTTGGAGCCAACTCTCCCAGGCCGCTTTATGTGACGCTGCAAATGTTGACGCAGGGCTGTGGGTCCAACATTGGGACCCTGGCCACACTTCGCCTTCTGCCTACACATCTTTCATATATCCATGTTAACCTCCTGCGGATGCTTGATGACAACTGCCACATCGCAGAGTAGCTGATTTTCCTACCAACAGTCCGCAATAATTCACTGCTGCTGCCGCCGACTCCAGGGACCCTCTTCCACTACCTCCTGGGAAGGTAGCCTGCCGCGCAGCAAGTGGTCTACCCCAAGCACATTTGCCTCCATACTTTCCCTTTCTGCCACCATGCTGACCGCTAAATATGTCACTCTCCATCACTCCAAGCCTTTAAAAGTGCCCTCAAAACTCACTGATGTCCTCCTCAGGTTCCTCAACAGTGTCTGCTTAAGAAGCCAAAACGCTTGCAACACCACCTCCCACGCCACTCTCCTCATCACTACTTGCCCGCCTAGTGGAAGAAGCGGCGAGTGTCTCCTCCACTTCTTGGCTGAGCAGTAGCTGCTGATTTTTCAGATTATCTGATCGTCCTCACTAAATAGTGGAGCTGAACCCAAAGCATAAGATATAACTGACAGTTGACTGGGGGTGTCAGATGTCACTTGTGATGAAGTGGATGATCGTGTTAACCAATGGATGATGGCAGATTGGTTGCTGGTCGAGACACGACCGCTAGCTGTTACCAGGAGATCAGGCCTCTCACTGAGACTCCTGCTGCCACTAACCCCTAGTCTGCTGCAACCTCTGCTTGATGAATTTAGGCCTCTGCAACTTCTCTGTGCCCATCCTGGCGTGCGTAGTGCGTATATGAGGGGAGGACAAAATGCTACACTACACTTAAAACAGGATTTGTTGATAACAGCAGCAGGTGTGTAACTATCTATGGCCTTTCACTAAGTAGTAACTAGGCCCTGAAGACTTTAACAGGAACAAAGTGATGAAACTCTTAGATGTGCGTATGTGATGCTCTGATGAGGGCAATTCAGTGTGCTCCAGTATGCTTCAAAAATGTTTTTTTTTCAGAGACTGGCCTGCGTGGAAATGAATCGGGCATGGATCAGCCAAGATTTACACCCACCAATGTCTGATGCATCATAGTAGATTGATCATGGTGCCAGACCAACACTAAACAGATTTAAGGCGCTGCTCTCCAGTTACAGACATTCCTCCGCATCAGACCACAAGTAATTATTGAGGAAATGCTTTACGTTAATCTTAATTTTTATTAATATTCTTAGGATAAGATATATATGCTCAAAATCTGCATATGTTCTCTTCATGCTGCTGCCAACTCCAGGATGTGTCTTTCAGGCAATATATGGGCTCCCTATGCTGCTGCCAACTCCAAAGTGTGTCTTTTAGGCAATATATGGGCTCCTAATGCTGCTGCCAAGTCCAGAGTGTGTCTTTCAGGCAATATATGGGCTCCCTATGCTGCTGTCAAGTCCAGAGTGTGTCTTTCAGGCAATATATGGGCTCCTAATGCTGCTGCCAACTCCAATGTGGTTTTCAGTCAATATATGGGCTCCCTATGCTGCTGCCAAATTCAGGGTGTATTTTTCTGGCTATATATGGGCTCCCTATGCTGCTGCCAACTCCAGGGTGTGTCTTTCAGGCAATATATGGGCTCCCTATGCTGCTGCCAAGTCCAGAGTGTGTCTTTCAGGCAATATATGGGCTCCTAATGCTGCTGCCAACTTCAATGTGGTTTTCAGTCAATATATGGGCTCCCTATGCTGCTGCCAAATTCAGGGTGTGTTTTTCTGGCAATATATGGGCTCCCTATGCTGCTGCCAACTCCAGGGTATGTCTTTCAGGCAATATATGGGCTCCCTATGCTGCTGCCAAGTCCAATGTGGTTTTCAGTCAATATATGGGCTCCCAATGCTGCTGCCAAATTCAGGGTGTATTTTTCTGGCAATATATGGGCTCCCTATGCTGCTGCCAACTCCAGGGTGTGTCTTTCAGGCAATATATGGGCTCCTAATGCTGCTACCAACTCCTGGGTGTGTTTTTCAGGCAATATATGGGCTCCTAATGCTGCTGCCAACTCCAATGTGTCTTTCAGGCAATATATGGGCTCCCTATGCTGCTGCCAAATTCAGGGTGTGTTTTTCAGGCAATATATGGGCTCATCATGCTGATGCCACTTCAAGGCTCTGTAATTGTGCCGTGAATCTAATAGCGACGCCTCTGATCTGCATGTCATATTTCTTTACAATATTATTTCACTAACCCAGCATGCATCCTATGCATGTTACAGCCAAGCAAAACATTCTGCAACCCCATGGATGCTCTCGGAAGCCCAGAAATAGACATTTTTAATAGCGATTCGTCGCAAATAAATTCGGACCGAAACGATTTTTCCCGGATAATTCGGCGAATCGGCGGAATCGAATTTTCCAAAAGTTCGCTCATCTCTAGACAGGAATGGATGGGAAAGAGCTAAGGGGACAGGCATTGGATGGGCAAAGCTGGGAGGAAAAGGATGGATAAGGAAGAGAGACGCTGGCAGGAGTCACAGGCCACGCCACCCAGAAGTCGGAACTGGCGGGAGCTTGAGGCGGCAGCTACGGGGACAGGGAGGTGGCAGTGGCAATGGACATGAGCGTGTGTGAGCTGGGGAATGGTTTTTTGGGGGGGATGCCCGCACACTACCTGTAATTGGGATGCCCACACACTGCCTGTATTTGGGACGCCCCTCAAAGCCTGTATTTAGGATTCCCCTCACTGCCTGTATTTGGGATGCCTGCACACTGTCTGCATTTGGGATGCCCGTACACTGCCCGTAATTGGGATGCCCGCACACTGCCTGTATTTGGGATGTCCACACACTGCCTGTAATTGGGATGCCTGCACACTGCCTGCAATTGGGATGCCCGTACACTGCCAGCAATTGGGTTGCCCACACACTACCTGTAATTGGGATGCCTGCACACTGTCTGCATTTGGGATGTCCGTACACTGCCTGTAATTGGGATGCCTGCACACTGTCTGCATTTGGGATGCCCGCACACTGCCTGTATTTGGGATGCCTGCTCACTGCCTGTATTTGGGATGCCCGCACACTGCATTTGGGATGCCCGCACACTGCCTGTAATTGGGATGCCCGCACACTGCCTGCAATTGGGATACCGCACACTGCCTGTAATGTGGTGATTGGGGGAACTCTGCATACTGTCTATCATAGGGTGATTTGGGGGTATTTTAGCACACCATTTGGGTCAGAATATTTTTTTTCCAAAACCTGTGTGCGCCTTATAGGGCAAAAAAATGGTCAGAGACCAGTCAGACAACCCTTGTTGGTGTGTCCCTGAACCCTGTTGTGTACCCCCTGGGGTATGTGTACCACAGGTTGAGAAACAGTGATCTAAAGTACTGTTTCTCAACCTGCGGTAAGCATACCCCAAGGGGGTACTTGGCAACAATCAAGGCTTTAACAACGAGGATGGTCTAATTGGTATGGTATATTATTTTAACAGTAAAACATTCTTTCTTGTGTCAAAAAGTGCTACAAGGCATGTAACCTACTTATTTTATAACATTAGTAATTGATCTCCTCCTTGGGGGAACTTGGTGGTAATTGCTTGTCGCTAGGGGGTACTTGATGTAAAAAAGTTGAGCATCCTGAAAGAGGGGCATTACCTCGTAATAATAGAAGTTATAACCAATGGGGATATGTGTGGCCATTTATCCAAACTCCTCCAATGAAGATTTGCTCTTGCATCTTCCGCCTTGCATCTGCCGCCGTATTTACAGTTTGTAGGGATATATATAGCACTGTAAATCAATTCCTAGATCACAAGGTGCAGCACTGTGACAGACTAGAAAAACTGGTCACATCACATACTCTTTAGATATGCAAAGACTTCTTATTGCCTGTTTTTAACTTTATAGAGGTGATTTGATATTAGCCAACCTACATCTTAGAAGCAAAGTCTGTCCACAAGAAGTTATTTTAATATGTCATCCTTCTATAGCTTTTTACAGATATTATCAGCGCCTGGACTGTGAATATAAGGACTTGTTTTCACAGAGCTTGTGCATTTTTTTCATAAATTCTGCCCACCTCCTAAAATTGACCTAAATGGTACTGTTGGTCTCCTTCAGCAGCCACTGAATGTAGGTATCTTGGGTGGGGAGGCAATAGATTTATATATAGGACACTGCTGCTGAGGTGAGGGAGTTCACTCAACCTTACACATGTCTAGCAGCAGTGTTCTGTTTGTAGAGGATTTACACATATCTCTTTGTATATCTTGTATAGATTTGGTGTACAGTTGACAACAGCAACAGGAAGGTAGTTAAACTGCTTCCTGTCGGTCTCCTCGACTTTCTTCCTCTTCTATGAGACGCAGGCGTGCTCCATCGCTGTCTGCACGCAGCCGCAAAAGCGCACGCTTGGGTGTTTGTACTAGATCTGGCTCTTCATCTGTTGCACTGCTCAACTGGTGTTCAGCACACTGCAAGTGCACTAAGCCTAGAGAGTAAGCTCTTGGGCTTGCTTTTTTTTAACTTTCAGGTTTCCTTGGTCTGAATGGACAGGAAGTGACCTCACTCATACTCTGGCAAGTCCCTCCCCACTCTAATTGACAGCCCTATTTAAAAGGACAGCTGACTTCCTGGATTCTGTTTACTGATTTACTCATTGGACTGTGCCTGTTTGCTGGCAGCCCCTGAACTAGGACTTATTCTTTGGACTTCGTCTGTCTGCCGCCATCCCCTGAACTCGGATTAATTCATTGGACTTTGCCTGTCAGCAGCCAGCCCCAACCTCCGATTTGCTCTTTTGGACATATTTTCTTCGCTGCACCCCCACACCTGGAGATCCACTCAGCTCTATCCATGGTTGTAGCCGGGAAGCTTGACACTTCCATAAAACTTTTGCAACATTTCCCAACATAATCAAAAACATAAAAAAAATACTAGAACAGCTCAGCACCTTGGGGACATCCTTTTGGCACAACATTTTTTTAAAAACTATGTTAAAAAATCCATGGAAAGTGGACTTTTCCTTTAAAGATAATACCATTTTGTGAGTACTCACCTGAAAAATGGATATTGTCAGTGTGCCACACACCCCGCTTCCCCTTTAATTCTTACGATCGGGTTACTCCACCAGCAGGTGGCAGCGTTGCAGGGAGAAGTCTTGAAAACGAGCCCCTTCCGGCCTATATATACCTGGGACCTCCCACTTAACACCAGTGATTTAAAAAGCAGAAAGACAAGGTACCAGGAAATCCAACGGTAACCACAAAATAAAGAAACCATATAAAGGATCCAGGATACCAAAAAGGGCGGGTGATGTGGGGTGTGTGGCACACTGACAATATCCATTTTTCAGGTGAGTACTCACAAAATGGTATTATTCTCAGTGTGCCACACACCCCGCTTCCCCTTTAATTCTTACGATCGGGACATCCAAAAGCAGTGTCCACAAGGGATGGGTATCCGAAGGCAAAGTGAAGCATAACTTAAATGACTGCAGTCTGCAGAACTTTGCGGCCAAACACAGCATCCGCTGAGGCCCGTACATCAACCTTGTAAAACTTAGAAAAAGTATGAACAGAAGACCAAGTAGCGGCCTTACAAACTTGTTCAACAGAAGCTTGGTGCTGAAAAGCCCAAGACGCTCCAACGGCGCGAGTAGAATGAGCAGTGATACGAAAAGGGGGAACTTTCCCCTTAGCAGAATAGGCCGCAATAATGGCCTGACGTATCCATTTGCTAATGGAAGATTTGGCCGGAGCCAAACCCTTCCTAGGCCCACAGGGCACAACAAAAAAGGCATCAGTTTTACGAAAAGGAGAAGTAATAATCAAATAGTACTTAACACAGCGTACTACATCCAAACAATGCAAAACCCTCTCCTTGTCATTCTTAGGCTTAAGACACAGGGAGGGAAGAACAATATCCTGATTCAAATGAAAAGCAGAAACAACCTTAGGAGGAAAGTCCGGTTTGAACCGAAAGACCACTTTGTCCTGATGCCTCTCAAAGTAGGGCGCCTGAATAGACAAGGCCGCCAACTCCGAGACACGCCGAACCGAAGTTATAGCTACCAAGAAGACAATCTTCTGAGTCAGGGTAGACAAAGCAATATCTTGCAAAGGCTCAAAGGGAGGAGCCTGAAGAGCAGAAAGAACCAAATTCAAGTCCCAACCACAGGGAGTAATGGTTTCCTGGGAAGCCGCACATGCGTAACCCCCTGGAAAAAAGTTTTAACTAAAGGAAGAAGCGCAAAATGGTTCTGAAAAAAAAAATTGATAAGGCAGAAACCTGCCCTCTCAAAGTACTCAGCTGAAGACCGGAGTCCAGCCCTGATTGTAAAAACTCCAGAATCTTGGAGACCGAAAAGACCCTACAAGGCAAGGACCTAACCTCACACCAAGCGATATAGGCTTTCCAAGTCCTATAGTAGGTGATAGAAGAAGACCTCTTTCGGGCACCGATCAGAGTCTTAATAACCGAGTCAGAAAGACCCTCCTCCTTCAAGATGGAGGCCTCAGCGGCCAAGCCATCAAAACCAGCGTTGGTAAATTGGGGTAAGACAGCCGACCCTGAGTGAGCAGATCTGGCCGAAGAGGCAGAATGAGCTGATTCACTGTCAGCCAAACGATGTCTGCGCACCATACTCATCTTGGCCATCTTGGGGCCACGAGAATGGCGGACACCCTTTCCAGAACCAGCTTCCGTACCACCCAGCCTAGCATGGGTATCGGGGGAAACAGGTACAGAAACCCCAGATCCCCCCAGCTCAGGGATATGGCTTCCGCCGCCAGAGCCAGAGGATCCTGGGAGAGCGACACAAGGATCGGGAGCCTGTAATTGTGACGAAAGGGAAACAGGACCACCTCCGGTGTCCCCCACCGGAGCGGACTGCAGACTGCCGAGAGACAAGGAACATGTGCCTTCGCCCAGGTCAGGATCAGGGACACCCCTCTGAGGGCACCCAGACTGCAAGTCCCTCCCTGATGACTGATATAAGCAACCGCTGTTTGATTGTCCGAGCGAAGCTGAACCAGAAGGCCCAGACCCTGATGAGACAAAAGAGCAAGAACCAGACGGAAGGCTCTCAGCTCCAGAACAGACGGCCGAGGATTGGAAAGAAGGACCCAAGCCAACTCCTGAATCAGACAAATTTTGGACTGAGTGAGAAACACCCTGTGTTGACCGGAATCCGACCGCATTCCCAGAAAGGACATCACCCTGACCGGAGCAGGGGAGGACCTGGGAAGGTTGAAAAACTTCAGATGCAGGACGGGGCAAGCCGACCCGTCCTTCTTGGGAGCTGCGAAGAGAATGGAGCAAAAACAGAGGCCCACCTCTAAGCGCGGCACCGGCCGGATGCCCGCCATTTCCAGGAAAAGCCATGAAGGAGGGCGAGACTCGAACTCCGGTTTGTAACCGGGCGACACCCCCTCCCAGATCTATGTGTCCGGAATCTCGCGGCCTTAAACCAGGGAGAAGTGTCGCAATCGTCCCCCCACCCGCACGGGTGAGGGCAGCCCCTCATTGCTGAGCGGGCTTAGCAGTAGGTTTGGGCTTGGCACCCCAGGACTGACTGGGACGGCCACGACCTCTTCCCCGGGACCAACCTACACCCCCGGTAACGGGAAGGGAAGCCCCTCTGCCCGCTCTGGCTCCTCGAAAGGAGGGACTAAAGGAACTCGCACCCCGAAAGGAGCGACGAAGCTTCTTGAATTGAGGCAACTTACCATCCTTGGTAACAGCATCCAATTTCTCGCCATAAAGGCGTAAACCTAAGAAAGGTAGCGCTGTAAGCGCCCTTTTAGAGTTAAGGTCCGCCGTCCACTGGCGCAGCCATATAGACCGACGAATAGCCACCAGCAATGCCGCTGTCCTGCTACTCGTCGCAAGAGCATCGTCCTGAGCACTCACACTGCTTGAGAGAACTAAACATATCACAAGCGGGATCAAGATCTGCGAGCAGATCCCTAATAATGGATCTAACTGCCAGCAGAAGAAGCGCCGAAGCACAAATTGGCCGTAGTGTCGACCCGGCACTGATAAAACCATGGCGAGCCAATTGATCAACCCGACGATCCTCACCATCCTTAATGGTAGTGGTGTCAGAAAAGTGCAACGCAGCCGAGCCAGTCAGCCCTAACACAGGGGTATCGACGTCGGGGGGCACTGACCAAAGCTTCACCATGTCCTCCGGAAAGGGATAACGCTTATCCCAAGTAGGAGGAATTCCAACCAGGCGCGCGGGTTGTTCCCATTCCTTAAGGACAACCCTCTCAAAGTGCTGTTGCCTGGGAAACACCAAACGCGGCTGGGGTACGTCAAACAACTCACCCTTTGGCAGAGGGACCACCGCAGGCGGATCCAAGGCCAAAACTTTAAACATTTGAGCCAAAATGGAAGGAGTGTCAATGGACACCCCCACAGCCTGATCACCAGCAGTGTCAAACAATAGCTGGTCTGCAGGCTCATCCGACTCCTCAAGGAGTTCCCCCTCCTCATCAGGGGGACAATCGGACCAATCCAAAAATTCAGGTACCTCACCCTCCGAAGCAGGCACTGCCGGAGAAAGGTGCTTCCGCTTTGCCGTAGCCTTCTGAGCCACTGAAGCGGAAATTATTTTCTCGAGGTTGGCCAACTGCGCATGCACCCCGGAATGCGAATCCCCATTTTTGACAATGTCACACAGGGTCCGGAATAGGTTGGGGGGGATAGGAGATGACGGAAGTTGCGAGGAGCCAGAAGCCGGAGCAACGGACTGGCGCACAATGTTCTGCCTTGCACATGGAACGCATAATATGACATCATCGCCTGGGAGCAGAGACCCACAACCCCCACACAGCCTGGATAGCCCCAAAGAGCCATTTCCGGTAACGTTGGAAGCCTCCATATGGTGAATTTGTGGTATTTGCAACAACCCAGGGTTTTACGCATTAAGCAACCCGGGATGCCCCTTTGTAATTAAAGTCCCAGAAGTGGGAGGATTTTTTTTTTTTTTTTTTTAAGCCTATGAAAATCCCAATTTAGAGACTAAGACTAGCCAGGTATAACAGACCGGGAGAGCCACTGTAGTGAGGGGATCCCAGAATCTGTGGGGGAAAAGAGACCACAGTCAGTCCCCCAACCAGTATGCACCACATTCATACATAACCAACAAGGCAAACATATATGAATAGTTTAAACATCATGAATAAAATATACATGACACATGCTATTTCAAGGCAAAGCCAGAGAGTGCATCAATAAAAAATAAGAGTATATACCTGCAAAAAAAAAAAAAAAAAAAAAAAAATTATATATATATATATATATATATATATATATATATATATATATATCCACACATACCCAAATACAGGCATTTGACCCATACATAAGCAGAAGTTCCCCAGGAAAAAACGCTATACATGGCAGGCAATAACAAAGTACACCTCTACAGCTCAAGCTGCACTGGACCTCTTCCCCCACCGGCTTCAGCACACCTGTCTCTAATGAGACAGGGGAAGTGAAGGGCGGGCCCGGACACAGCAAAAAAGGGGGGAAATTTGAAAGTGCAACACAAACAAAGGCCCCAGCAGCCCAAGCCACGCGCCGCCACCGCAGCACTGCCCTGCCAACATAACACTAAGTAAAACACCTCATGCAACACGCACCCCCCCCCCCCCCCATTTAGCGAAGGGAGAAGGGACCGAGCGGGAGAAGGTGACCTAAAGGGAACATCGGGACAGGGGCATCCCAAATCCGGATCGAGCGAAGGAGATAAGCTCCTAGGCACCTAAAGTGCCATCTACCTTTGCCCAGCCAGCAGCCTAGGCTGGGAGGCTTCCGTTTAACTAGGCATAAACAACACAATAGAACTGGGCAGAAATAGACCAAAAGGGGATGCCGGGTTTGACCCCGGCTACCTGCAAGCAGGAGACTTCTTTCTTCTGTCTTGTCGCTTCATGCAGAGAGAAAAAACTGGTGTTAAGTGGGAGGTCCCAGGTATATATAGGCCGGAAGGGGCTCGTTTTCAAGACTTCTCTCTGCAACGTCGCCACCTGCTGGTGGAGTAACCCGATCGCAAGAATTAAAGGGGAAGCGGGGTGTGTGGCACACTGAGAATATACAACCTGCTGTCTACCCTCCTCTCCTACAAGCTGCCTGACATCAACTGTTAAAAACACTGTTTGCAGACACGATCTGGATTGCAGTGGTATTAATATGGCACCAAAAGGGAGACAGCTGGGTCAAGTCCATCACAAGAGCACAGGACTGCAAAGGTTAAATTGGACCAAAACTGAGGACACTGGATTCCTGGAATCTTGATCCCCACTTCTATGGGACATGTGCAGATGTCCAGCAACATACCCAGCACCCAACCAGCCAATGCATCTCCTGCCAGGCAGGTGCACACAGCCGGAGGGAGCACCCTACTAACCATTTCCCTGTTACAATGCTGTGTTGTAGATAAGAGTGGCCTGCACAGCATTTCAATGTGTCTACAGGCACCCAATTGGGTTTACCAGACCCTTGTGTGCAACACAATGCACGTCAGGAACCCAAGTCATTGCTGGCAGCCACATGGAAAGAGAGAGAGCGGTGCATGTACTGCCCTTATCCACTGTGCTGGGCTCTATGCTATTGTCTTCACAACCAGATTAACCTCTGCACTGCTGTGCCCTTGTGCTGGACTTTATCCTGTTATCTCCTTTTGGTGCCATATTAATAATTGAACCACTGTGACATGGATAGATGTAGAGTGCAGCCTCAGCACCATTTGGGTGTATAACTGCTTTAAAATAGGTTACGGTCAGGCAACAACAGTGGATTCTACCCACCCCTGGCCAGCTGGCTAAGGCATGATGATGGGGCTATAGCATCAGGGGCTGGGGTTTCCTTGCTTGCAGGTACAGTGGGGCTGGTCACAAAGGGCTTAGAGGGAAACTAAGGGGGCAGGGATTGAATGAGGGTGTTAAAAGCAGCATTCCAACTGGCCACAAAGCAGTGCGGCCCACCAGGCATTGTCTCCCTATAGCCAGTCCACCCCGGGCAGCAATGAATGAAAACGCTCGTCTTTGCTCTCATATAAAAGCATTTCCTGGCACAACCTCTAGCTTACGCCTTTCAGCCATCCGGGCAGGGTCCCATGAATATGCACTGCCAGTAATCAGGCATTATTATCATTAATAATGTATAGCTTTTTTATGCCTAGAACAAAACCAATATGACTTGCCAGTAAATGTGTTTGCTACGTTTCAAATGCTCCTCTGTCAAATCAGTTTGCCATTGGATCAAAGTAAGACAAGTTCTTTGTTAAAAGATTGTCTGCTTCACTAATCCACTAAAAGGATAACCCAAGCTCATTCTATTTAGAAGAAGTGGCAAAGGTAAAGTGCATGCCCGCTGCTATGGCAAGGATTCTGCACTCAATGGTCTCTATTCTGTGTTGCTCTTGTCCTGCACTTTAGGATTTTCACTTTTGACTTGCTATGACCTTAAGAAGTGGGTCACCTAGATGCCTGCAAGGATCTGCTGCTGTCAGTGGTGTTGCCGCTCCCAAGCAGAAAACCATTGTTTGTAGCTTTACTGTAAATTAAAGAAAATAAAATGCAGCATGGGGCTCTCCTAGAACCACCAGCCTAGTGCACCAAGCAAAGAGAGTGGTGTCCCCATTGCTAAAAAGCATTCACCTGGCCAACTTACAGTATATCCATGTTAGGTTTGTACTGCTTAGGGCACCAGGCTCTTTCCTACTTTCAGTGTCCAAGCAGGGGTGCAGGTTACTCAGGAAGGGCTACTAGCAAGCCACCTGCCCACGCGACTGGTATATAGGTCTTTGGGACCACCCTATGAGGAATAACTGGTAAGAGGGAGGGTGTAGTAAGCCACCTGGTGGAGGACTATACATGCTTTTTGTTTCTTTGTGCAAAACAGTGCAACTCAAGTGTGAAAGGACCCCTAGAACATGAACATCTTTTTTGTATTCTGCATGCAGTGTAGAACTGCAAAACGAAAAACGCCCGGTGTAAATGAGCCATAGTGCTTAAAGTGGACCAAAACCCAGGATTTTGACTATCCTGGGTTTTGGTCCTTTCCCCGCAGGCACCCCGATCAGGCGGCCGCATCCTTCGCTTCTCTCTAGCAGTGCGCATGCCCGCGTCAGGCTTTTGTGAAAGGCCGGCGCGGGCACGCTCCCTGTTAGACGGAGGCGGAGGACGCGGCTGCTCTTAGACGCGCCGTGCGACCAGGAAGAGGTGAGTCCGTTCGGGCGTCCTGGGGGGTTTTACACAGCGGGGCACCCCTGATCGGGGTGCCCCCGGGGAAAGGACCAAAACCCAGGATAGTCAAAACTTTTGACTATCCTGGGTTTTGGTCCACTTTAAAGTTTAAAGTGTGGCAAAATAAGGTCCTCAGGAGCTTTTTTTTTTTTCTCATGTTAGCAAATATGTGACTTGGTGGTGCCAGGTTACTAACAGCAACAGGATTGCAGGTAGTAAAAATTGCTGTCACCGTGTGCATGCACACTCAAAAATAAGCACAGCATCTTGAGGACATCCCTTTTTTTGGCACATACAAATGCCACTGGATTTTTTGACTTGGTTTCCACTTTAAAGCGGACCTTCACCCTGAATAAGAGCATATCTTATATGTTTCCCACACTCTGTACATACAGATTGCTCACATTAAAAATCATCCTACCTGCATCTACTGCATGTTATGAGCCTTTAAACATCCAAGATGGCGGCCCATGGAGCACCAGGCAGCCTGCAAACAGGAAGTGTCTGACTGTGCCACTCTGCATTCTGGGATTGCTGTCCTTTCCCTGACCCCAGCTCTGCTGTGTCTGTGCAAAGCACAGCTATACCACCCCCTGTACTTTATCCGGCTCTCCTCTCCTCAGTATGTGATGCTTCTGAGTCAAGATGGCGGCACCCATATCCTGAACAGAGTAGCAGCTCAGTGGGGGAAAGAAGAATAAGTGACTAAAAACTAAAATTATATTTTAGATGCTGGGGAATAGCTTTTTAAGGGTTTGGGAGTTTCATTAAATTATGCTGAAGGTCCGGTTAAGCACAGTAACATAGTATGTAAGGCTGAATAAAGACTTTAGCCTGTATAAGCATAATACATTTTGCTACTCCCCCCCACCCCCAGGTCCACCAGGGTTTGCTAGATCCAATGCAAACAGCAGGCCACAGCCCATGCCGGCCTTATTTGCTGGAATCTGAGATGCAGGGCATTATGGTCAGCCTACAATTTTCTCCGTACTTTCAGTCCATTCATACTTCTGGTGGTTCCTCCTTTTAGCAAAAAGACGACACTTTGAAATGGAATTTTTGGCAACAGGCAACGTATTTATTCATAGATATGTACGTATATAAAAACAAGTTTTAAAATAGTTCTACAAACCAAAAGATTAAAAATGGAAATGTCATTCCTGTATATATACACATAGAATATTCTATTCATTGCATGCATCCTTAGGAGAAAGCACACAAATAAAACAGACCCCCCTCCCCTATTCGATATTGGCAGCAAGGTAAAATCCTAGCAATAAAACCCTTGTGGCTGTTTTAAGTAGAGAAAATCTATTAAACACCTTTGTCATCGATACAAAAAAAAATAATGCCTGCTGTGCTGAACAGAAAAATATTGCGATGGGTGATTGTTGCAGCTTGTGATACAAGTCTTACAAGGACGGAGGGAATGACTGTAAGAACCTATACCTGAGATGAGATCAGCGAGATTTCACATTATCTGGAAATAAAGGACAACCCTTCCTATAACCTCACAACAAACCGCAAAATAAAGCTTAGCTGAGCATCTGTCAATCATAGGACTGGCTGAGTGGACAAAGCATCTAATACTTGTACTCCTGAAAGATTCCGATATGCACATGACTTGAAAAAATGGTTTCTGTACCTGAGCCTCACAGTCACATTGCTGACTGCACTGAAAAATACCAGGTTCTTCATCAGGACAGGGCGAGTATGAACCTTGGCTTTAAATAAAAACTGCAATTATCATTTCGGCTGTAATTAAAGAGGTAGAGAGGAGATGAAAAGTGAAACCCAGGACATGGCTCATGAAGAAAAACACAATTCTGTGAGTACTCACCTGTAGAATTGATTTTATAGTATACAGCACGTCCTGTTCCAGTAATTCCTTACGTCTGGGATATTCCACCACAAGGTGGCGCAGTGGACTGCAGAAAGACTTGTGGCCACTCCCGGCCCTATAAATAGCCAAGTACCTCCCACCAATTTCCATTGTTGACAAGCAGTTATACAAGAAGCCGGGAGAATCAAAAAATGCATAAGAACCCAAAATAAACTTTGAACAATCACCATACAGAGGTAACCAGGAAAAATGATAACAAGGGAGGGGTGGAACAGGACGTGCTGTACACTACAAAATCAATTCTACAGGTGAGTACTCACAGAATTGTATTTTTCCAAGTATACAGCACGTCCTGTTCCAATAATTCCTTACACTTGGGACATCCAAAAGCATTGTCCGTAAGGTAGGGTGGGATCCCCAAAGAGCAAGGTGTGTAGTTTAAACCACTGCCACCTGCAGAACTTTGCGGCCAAAAGCAGCGTCAGCTGAGGCCCTAACATCAACCTTGTAAAACTTGGAAAAGGTATGAACAGAAGACCAAGTTGCGGCCTTACAAAATTGTTCAACAGAAGCCTGGTGCTGAAAGGCCCAAGAGGCACAAATAGCACGAGTAGAATGAGCAGTAAGGCGGAAGGGAGGTTCCTTCCCCTTAGCAGAATAGGCTTGCACCACCGCCTGACGAATCCACTTGCTGATAGTGGACTTAGCCGGAGGCAAACCCTTCCTAGGTCCAGAAGGGAGAACAAAAAGAGCATCAGACTTCCTGAAAGATTCAGTAGCTACCAAGTAAAATTTCAGAACCCTGACCACATCCAAAGAATGCAGAGTCCTCTCCTTGGAATTAGCAGGATTAGGACACAAGGAAGGCAAGACAATGTCCTGATTGAGATGAAAAGCAGACACAACCTTAGGCAAGAAATCTGGTTTAAAACGAAACACCACCTTGTCCTGGTGTCACTCAAAATAAGGAGGTTTGATGGAAAGCGCCGCCAACTCAGAAACACGCCTGACAGAAGTAATAGCCACCAAAAAGGCTACATTGAGAGTCAAAATGGGCAAAGCAGCCTCACGGAGAGGCTCAAAGGACGACCCTGCAGAGCAGATAACACCAGATTTAAATCCCAAACTGGTAACATAGGTTTACGTGGCGGACGCACATGAGAAACCCCCTGGAAAAAAGTGTTAACCAAATGGTGCCAAAGCTGAAACATGACCTTTGAGGGTACTAAGTTGAAGGCCCAAATCCAAAGAATGTTGCAAGACTTCCAGAATTCTGGGAACAGAAAACATCCGACAGGGAAGAGATTTGGACTCACACCAGGCAATCATGCTAGACCCGGTAGTAAAGGACGAGGACTTCTTCCTACCCCTAATCATGGTATCAACAACAGAGGCAGGCAAACCCTTTTCCCTCAAGATGGAGGTTTCAGCAGCCAAGCCATTAAAGCCAGCGTTTGTAAATTGAGCAGATCTGGATCCTTGGGCGGGACGTACTGATCTACTGCCAATTGCACGATGTCTGCGAACCACGCCCTTCTTGGCCAACAGGGGGCCACCAGAATGGTTGGCACCCCCTCCAGGGCTATCTTGCGCAGCACCCTGCCCAACAGAGGGAATGGAGGGAACACAGAGGAGCCGAAACCCCTTCCAAGGCATTGCTAGCGCATCCGTGGAGAAGGCCAGAGGGTCCTGAGACAGAGAGACAAAGAATGGAAGTTTGTGACAGGACGCAAACAGATCCACATCCGGCAGACCCCAGCGATGGCACAGGGAGCAAAACACCCTGTTGCTGAGGGACCACTCCCCCAGCCGAGACATCCCCCTGCTCTGGGAGTCTGCCTCCAGGTTTTTCACCCCCGGGATGTAAACTGCCGATGTACAGGGGGCATTCACCTCCGCCCAGGCCAATAACAGGGACACTTCCTTGAGGGCTCGCTTGCTCCGAGTCCCTCCCTGATGACTGATGTAGGCAACCGTCGTCTGGTTGTGCGAGTGGATCTGAAAAGCCCGACCCCGAAGGTGTGGGGTCAATTGGGCGAGAACCAACCTTACCGCCCTCAGTTCCAGAATGTTGATAGGAGTATGGGCCTCCTGGGGGCCCCACTGACCCTGGATTTTCAAGGACTTCCAGAAGCCCCCCCCCAACCTGTCAGACTGGCATCTGTGGTGAC
Source organism: Gastrophryne carolinensis (assembly GCA_027917425.1). Lineage (NCBI taxonomy): Eukaryota > Metazoa > Chordata > Amphibia > Anura > Microhylidae > Gastrophryne > Gastrophryne carolinensis. Next base: position 407,183,855 of record CM051234.1, on the reverse strand, counting down.
AGTCTCCCAGCAAGGGGACAGAAAGGTCCTGCCCACCAAGAGGTTCCTTGAGTCCAGCCACCACGAGAGGGACCGTCTGACCAGGGGGGACAGAACAAATACCTGATCCAGGGACACAGGGTCCCGATCCCACACTGATAAGAGGTGTAGCTGAAGAGGTCTCATGTGAAACTGAGCATAGGGTACCGCCTCGAAGCAAGACACCATCAGGCCCACCAGTCGCATCCCCTGCCCGATGGAGGGATGAGGGCAAGAAACAAGAAAGAAGAAACTGGGCCTCCGCTTGAAGACTCTCCACCTTCTGTTGAGGGAGAAAAACCTTGACCTGAGATGTATCCAGAGTCATGCCCAGAAAGGACCTCACCAGTGACGGAGACAGGAAAGACTTGGGATGGTTGATCACCCAGCCGAAGGACTCCAGAGTGGACACCACCATCTGAGTATCCAGTTCTGCCTGATGGAAGGACTGAGACGAGATCAGAACGTCGTCCAAATAAGGAAGAATGCGAATGCTCTGAGATCTCAACAGAGCCATCACACCCACCTTGGTGAATACCCTGGGAGCTGAGGTGATACCGAAAAGGTAAGGCCACAAATTGGTAGCAAACCTGAGAAATTTCTGATGACCTGGGAAGATTGGTACATGAAGGTAAGCGTCCTTGATGTCTACAGATGTCATGAAGTCGCCCGGGTGCAGATTAGCGTCTCCATGCGAAAATGCTTGAATCTGACAAACTTGTTGAGGTGCTTTAAATCCAAGATGGGCCTGAGTGACCCATATTTTTTGGGAACAGTTAATAGATTGGAGTAGAAGTCTCTGCCGCTTTCCCTGAGAGGCACAGGGCAGATGACCCCCAACTCCAAAAGGTTTCGGACCGCAAGCCCTGAGCTGACGGGGTTTTGAGCCATCCGGGATCTGATAAATCTTGGGGGCGGCCAGGCTACAAACTCTATCTTGTATCCAGAGGACACCACCTCCTGAATCCATCTGTCTGCTACACATAGCCTCCAGACGTGAGCAAAGAGCTGAAGCCGTCCCCCCACCCGGATGGGTGAGGGCGCCTCCTCATGCCTGAGGGGGCTTGGGGGAGGATTTGGGCTTGGGACCCAATGAGAGCCCGGGATGGCCTCGTCCTCTACCCCTGCCCCAATAGTCTCCGCGTGCCCCAGCAAAGGAAACTCCTCGACCAGCCCTGGAAGCGTGGAAGGAGGGGAGAGAGGCACCGGTCCCCCGAAAGGGCCGAGACGGCCTCCTACGTTGAGGCAGCCTACCACCCCTGGCAAACAAATCCAAGCATTCACCAAAGAGCCGTAGCCCCTTAAAGGGAAAGCCAGTGAGGGCCTTTTTAGCAGCATTATCAGCCACCCACTGACGTAGCTAGACAGAGCGTCATATAGCCACCAACAGAGCAGAAGTCCTACCACACATTCTAATGGCATCATTCATGGCAGAAAGGATATATGCAATAAATTCATAGCAAAGTAGGAGTGATCTATAATCCTCACCTCCCACGTCAGAGGTCCCATCTATGAGACACTTAAGCAGCCCTTTAATAGCAATAGCCATTATGGCAGAGGCATAAACCGGGCGCAGTGCAGTTCCCACACAGGCAAAGGCATGACAGGACAGCTGGTCCAAGCGCCGGTCCTCACCATCGCGCAGGGAGGTAGTGTCAGGTGAATGCATGACTGATGTGTTAGACAACCCCAGAACGGGCGCGTCCACCTCGTGAGGACATGACCAACGCTTAATCACATCAGCAGGAAAGGGATACCTCCTGTCCCAACTCTTGGGCACACCAGGTAGCTTACTAGGGCGTTTCCACTCTTTGAGCACCAGATTATTAAAGTGATTCTGCTCAGGGAACTCCAAGCGTGGTTTAACAGAATGAAAAAAGCTCACCCTGCTGCTGCGGAGCCACGGCAGGAGGGGAAATACAAAGCACTTCAAAAATGTGAGTCAATAACCTGTCAGTGTCATCTGAGGACCATGGGTTTTCTCCAAAAGGAGACCCGGTACCACCATATAACTTAGACTGTTCCTCAGAGGATTCTGAATCAGAGAATAATTCCCCCTCCTCGAGGGGGTAAAAACCAGACAATGAGTAAAGTCCCTTATCCTCCACAGGAAAGAGGGAAGCAGCGGGAGATAAATGCCGCTTCTTAACAGAAGCCTTACAAGGGGCTGACCCAGCAATATGTTTTTCAATGCTGGCCACCCGTGAAGCCAAGTCATATTGAGACTCCCCGCTAGTGTGCCCCTCACTGGGGGTCAGATGCAAGCGTGGGGGGGTAGGCGAAGCAGAAAGGGGCGCAGCACCGGAACCCGTAGCAGAGGACCCAGACTGCAGCGCAAGTACATGTTGGGCACAGGTCAAACACACCCTGACACCGTCACTAACTGGGGATACCCCACAAGCAACACACAGCTGGGCTTGTCCCGAAGGAACCCCAAGCACATTGTCCCCGGAAGCCTCCATATGGTGATTTAGATACAGGCGTAACGGCCAATACAGGCACACAGCTAGCAATAGCCACCCGATTTGGGATGCCCCCTAAAGCCCACTAGGGAAGGTGGGAGAATGGTAAGGGGCAGGGCCGGGAGACCACAGTCAGAGGTGACCCGCCTGCACGACACAATAAGTACACAATAAACATCCCCAGCGTATACATAGTAAAGCAATATAAAACCCCCCGTAAGGGACTCACGGACCAAGCGGACAAATCGCTCAGAGAACAGACCGCGTCGCAGCACCGCAAGGACGAGGCCACAAAATGGCGCCGGCAGCAGCATCTAGAGGGGCGGAACGTGAGCGCATGACGCAAAACGCGTCAAACCGTGGTTCCCGCCCCCCCGAAGAGCGCAAAACTGTGATCACGTGAGACGCCGGCGCCATGACAGAACAAAAAAATACATAGCGCCAACCACCGCGGAGCGCTGTACAACGGCCTGCACACACACCAAAAATAAAAATAACACACATACAAATCACGGACCCCCCGGGCGCCCCCTGCCAGCCGAGCGGCCACAACAAAGGGGTCGCGCACAACCCTCTAGAAGGGAGGAGAGACAGGGGGAGGCTACAAGGACCCAAGATACGAGGCTGGAGCATCCCAATGAGGCTTACCATAGAAGGCCTGTCGCCGGCTACCCTTTGGTACAGGGTCTTGCGGCCCGGAGCCAAGCTCCTTCAGCACCCGACCCTAGGGCTTTCCTACCTTCACCCGAACCATCAGCCGAGGCTGGAAGGCAGTGGGTCCAGAACGGGTGGAAATAAACCTGCAGGGCCCTAGGCTTAAAAAGCCCCACTCCCTGCGCAATAGAGAGCCATCTTCTATCTTCGCAGTCCAGACTGCAGAGAAACACTGGAAATTGGTGGGAGGTACTTGGCTATTTATGGGGCCGGGAGTGGCCACAAGTCTTTCTGCAGTCCACTGCGCCACCTTGTGGCGGAATAACCCAGACGTAAGGAATTACTGGAACAGGACGTGCTGTATACTTGGAAAATAAGAAGTGGCAGACTATCTAAGCAGATGTAAAAACAAATCTATGCATATGCCTCCCTGCAGCTTGGTCACTCCAAACCTTCACTATTGGAAGGGACAATTCAGGCTTCATCCTATGTAGTGCTGTGGGCTTAGTCTAGTTGCAGCACCACTGGCTATGAAACTAAGACTGCTCCCAACTGGCTTCCAGTGTCCACCAATCATGGCATATCAGCTGTGGACACTTAAGTGAGGTGCTGACTGCTGCCAGTTAATGAGGGAGCCTGCTGACTCATGACTTTCAACATGGATACACACCAAGGCTGGACGGAAAGCAGCTGCAGCTTGACAGACTGACAGGTAAGTGCTTGTTTGGTTTTTTAATTAGCCTGAACAGGGACTTTAACAGTTCAGCAGATACAAGTCCCAATTTCAACAAGCGCCCCATCATCCCTAGGCCCCCTGCCCACCACTACCTGATATGGCCACTACAACACCAACAGGGGGCAGCATAATGGCAATAGTTCTGCTAATAGCAGACTGTCACGAGAGTGGAATTTTAAATCCTGGGCCTTGATCTGCTGATATGTTAAAGTGGACCTGGTCCACTCCATCAGACAGGGGCAGAAAAAAAACTGCATACACATGCGGAAGCTGCACCTCCTTCAATATGGGGCAAGCTTCATGCAGCTTTCTATCAGGAAAAGGTGAGTATCTCTGGCATTTGGAGCTCACAGTAAGCAGGTGGGTAGGGCCCTTAAACAGAGTTGCCAGGGAGGATTTAGGTATTAAAGATCTGGAAAGGCAAAATGTGCGGTAGGGAAGACAGGGATAGCGATTGTTTTTTTGCTTTTGTCTACTGTGTTCCTTTAATCATCTTTCGTAAGGTCCTCCTTCAGCTTCACACAGAAAAAGCAAGCCCAAACCCAACTCTAGAGCTAATTAAAATCAAACATTTGGTTGTCACCCTATGGTGACAAAAGCTCAACTACCACTTGCCCGTTCCTCTTTTCTTTGGGTGGCTCCAAAGCCCGGTTTGCTGGTCATGTGGGGCCTCTCTAGGCAACAGCAAGGCCATTGGGGCCAGGTGTCAGGCCAAGTCAGAGGTACAATGGGGCTAAGGTGGAGAAACCATGTGGCACTGGAGGTAGGCAAGCATTACAGTCATATGAAATTTAGGTTCATCTTCGTAAAAAGGATTGGTGAGATCATCATCATGCTGTACCCTCTAGTCTCAAACCCTCAAACCCTAGAAAGGCTTCTATACCAAATATACTTTCAGGTCTAAGGAGAAAGCAGAATCCTACTTGGGGTAGAGTTTGTACAGCACATCAACCAGCATAACTCATAATAACGTATAATCATAATATGTAAAATAAAAGATGCACCTTCATCATGTACAAAATGACCAAGAACATGGAACGGCTTTTATACATTTAGGTGGCAGTAGTTAGCAGCACATTCATATTGAAAAAGTTGGAGTATGAGCCTTTAAAAAATCTATGGTAAAAGGCAACAAATCTTATTAAAAAGTAGAAAGATCACAAAGTACAAGGTTTATAGGGCATTCATCCCAGGAATGTTTATAAATGAAGGAATTAAAACTCATACCCCAGTAATACATGAAGAGCTAAATGTGTTACACTAGTAGCTGTGGAGCAGAGAGGAGTTCATAATGAAAGCATCAGTCATCGTGACACTACAGAACTAATTGAATTGTAGGATGTGCCGCTGTTGCAGCTCGCAGCATAGGCCTCCTGCCCATGCACATCCAAATTCATTCTAAACACGGAGGAGGACTTCAGCAGAAAATCTGCTGCATCCCGGCGCCCCAGTTCCCTCAGTTTTGCCATTAATATTGCTACGGTACTATCGGGAGCATTGCCCCAGTCCTGTAGAAGTGCACAAACAGGGCTTTGTATGAAGTCTTTTTGTGGAGCACTGCTGGCATTGTATTTGGCAACCAAGTCTGGAAGGCCCAGGTTCATGGCTAGAAGACACCAATCCTTCCCCATGGGATCTGGAACATCTAGTAGTTTACCAAGTTTCCTCCTAACAAGAATACTCAAGTCTGAGATGTGATGATCCATGCCCAGACTTCCTTGGGAGTAGATCTCCAGACATCCAAAGCACAAAATGCTGCTAAAGCTTTCCTTGTATCCAGCCATTGTGTTTGCCAGTGACGTGTCTTTTTGAGCCTGGGCTCGGAAAAAGTCTCTTGGCTGGTAAACCATCACTGGCTCATGGTGTTCCCTTAGCTGTTGAGGGCTTAGGTAATGTTTTACAGTTAAAAGCCCTGGCAGAGTTGCTGCAAATAAGTTATCAATGATACTGCAAATAGATTCCTGAAGTAAACAGCACTTAACCTTCTCAGTTTCAAGTCCACGCACATGCACTTCGATTCCTTGACCATGGTTGACCAGCAACACCAGAACTTCGGCCCCTTTGTTTGCCAACTTGCACCCATTTACCCAGAGACGTATGTCCGCATCCCCTTCCGTGCTCTGCTGGTGTATCCATCTACAGAGGTTGACTTGGACCTTATGGAAAATCCCACATGGGAAAGGAGCAAGGTGTTCCACAGGAACAATTCTAACGCCTCCATATATTAAAATGTCCTCTTCTTCATCAGTCCACGACCTGTGTAGACTGTCGGTTTTTATAAGGGCCGGAATATCTACCATAGTCCCACTGCTCAGATCACGTGCACAAATGTCCATAGCATCTAAAATCTGTACAAGCTCATCCACATCGCAGTCTGAAACTAGGCGTTGGATGTCCTCCATGGTATATCTTCCTCTATAGTGGTGAAGGGCTTTGGGGTTCTCAACAGACAACAGCTTCCCAAGAACACTGGAACACAGCCATCTTGGATCTAGAAGCACCACGTCTTGAACAGTTTCACTCTGCATAATGTTGATCTGTGTGAAATACAAAGTTTTATAGTTAAAATTAGTTATAACATCCATTATAACAGTTCTTATGATTGTATATAAAAGTGCAACTGCCTATCAATGATTTTAAACATTTTCTAATCAATTTACTTTGATCGATTAGCTCAACTCCACTCTAATCTAGAAAAAGTTTTTTTAGGTTCTAATTACCAGAAACAAGCAAATCTGTTAAAAATTGGATTTGAATAATTCACTGAAGTTTCCCAACAAATGCAGGCTGGTCCGAATCAAATTTACAACTAATCACTGCCATTAGAAAAAAAAATACCATTTTGTGAATACTCACCTGTAAAATGGGTATTATAAGTATGTCACACACCCCACTTCATTTATTAATTATTACACTTGGGTTATCTCACCGCTAGGTGGCGCACTTGCAGAGATCTCCAAAAAAGCAGCAAGCCCCTCCCGGTCTATAGATACCTGGTACCTCCCAACAATTCCCCAGTGTTAAAACAGCAGTAAGACAAGGTACCAGGAAGAAACAATTGCAACCCTCAACTGTAAATAACAAAACCTCACCATATAAGGAACCCGGATACCAAAAAAGGGCGGGTGAAGTGGGGTGTGTGACATACTTATAATACCCATTTTACAGGTGAGTATTCACAAAATGGTATTATTCTAAGTATGTCACACACCCCACTTCATTTATTAATTATTACACTTGGGACATCCAACAGCAGTGTCCATAAAAGGGCGGGTATCCAAACCAGGCAATAACGCAGATAAAACTCAAACCACTGCAGCCTGCAGAACCTTACGGCCAAACACAGCATCAGCTGAGGCCCGAACATAAAACTTGTAAAACTTAGAAAAGGTGTGAACCGAAGACCAGGTAGCGGCCTGACAAACTTGTTCAACCGAAGCCTGGTGCTGAAAAGCCCAGGACGCACCAACCGCACGAGTAGAATGAGCAGTAACGCGAAAAGGGGGATCCTACCCCTTGGCAGAATAGGCTCCAACAATCGCCTGACGAATCCATTTGCTAATGGAAGACTGAGCCGGAGCCAAGCCCTTCCTAGGCCCACAGGGCACCACGAAAAAGGCATCAGTCTTACGAAGGAAGATGTAGCACGCAAATAGTACCTAACACAACGTCTAAGCAGTGCAACGCACCCTCCGTGACATTCCTAGACTTAGGACACAAAGAAGGAAGAACAACGTCCTGATTAATATGAAAAGCAGAGAAAATCTAACTTGAAACGAAAGATCACTTTGTCCTGATGCTTCTCAAAACAAGGAGCCTGAATAAATAAAGCCGCCAACTCTGAAAAACGCCGAACCGAAGTGATGGCCACCAAAAAGGCAACCTTCTGAGTCAGAGTGGACAGAGCAATATCCTGCACAGGCTCAAAAGGAGGAACCTGTAACGCAGAGAACACCAAATTCAAATCCCAAACTGGGAACAAAGGCTTCCTAGGAGGCCGCAGATGCGAAACCCCCTGGAAGAAGGTCTTGACCAAAGAATGGCTTGCAAAAGACCTCTGGAAAAAAATTGACAAGGCAGAAACCTGCCCCTTCAATGTACTCAGCTGAAGACCAGAATCCAGCCCTGATTGAAGACACTCCAAAATCCGAGAAATAGCAAAAACCCGGCAGGGCAAAGATGTAGCCTCACACCAATCAATATAAGATCTCCAGACCCTATAATAGATGGAAGAGGAAGACCTCTTCCTAACACTAAAGAGAGTCCGAATGACCGAATCCAAAAGACCCTCCTCCCTCAAAATGGAGGTTTCAGCCGCCAAGCCGTCAAAGCCAGCGTTGGTAAACTGGGGTAACACAGTTGACCCTGAGTGAGAAGATCTTGCCGAAGAGGCAGATCGAACTGAACCACTGCCAGACGAACGATGACTGCGAACCACACCCGCCTTGGCCCCCTAGGAGCCACGAGAATGGCGGGAACTCCGTCCTGAACTAGCTTTCGCAGCACCCTGCCTGACACGGGAATCGGAGGGAACAGATAAAGAAAACCCAGGTCCCTCCAGCTCAAGGCCAGCCCATGGCATCCGCCGCCAGAGCCAGAGGGTCCCGAGAAGGCGACACGAATGTCAGAAGCTTGTAGTTGTGACGAGAGGCAAAACAGATCCACCTCCGGCGTCCCCCACCGAAGACACATCGACCGAAACACCAGGGGATGGAGAGACCATTCCCCCCGGCGGGACGAGCACCAGCTCAGGAAGTCCGCCTCCGTGTTCACCACTCCTGGAATGAACACTGCCGAAATGCAAGGGACATAAGTCTCCGCCCAAACTAGAATCAGAGACACGTCTCTGAGGGCACCCAGACCGCGAGTCCCTCCTTGGTGACTGATGTAAGCAACCGCCGTCTGATTGTCCGAGCGAACCTGAACCGGCAGACCCTGTAAATGATGCGTCAAGTGAGACAAAACCAACCTGATGGCTCGCAACTCCAGAACATTGATGGGCAAGTGGGCTTCCAGAGAGTTCCACTGCCCCTGAAAATGAAAATCCGTCCAGAAACCTCACCATCCTGACAAACTGGCGTCCGTGGTGACAGTTTCCCAAAGCAGGGTCAGAAAGACCTGCCCTTCAAGAGATTGTCCGAGACCAACCACCACAGTAGAGACTGCCGAACCTGGGGGGACATCCGGAAGGACCGATCCAACGACCGCGGTCGCCGATCCCAAGACGCCAAAAGATGAAGCTGAAGCGTCCTCGTGTGGAACTGTGCGAAGGGAACAGCCTCGAACGAGGCCACCATCAACCCCACCAGTCTCATCCCCAGCCGGATGGACGGGCGAGGATTGGAGAGAAGAAGCTGAACCAATTCCTGAATCAAAAGAACCCCGGCCTGAGGGAGAAACACTCTGTGCTGACACGAGTCCAAGGACATTCCCAGAAAGGTCACCACCCTGGCCGGAACCAGGGAAGACTAGGGATAGTTGATCACCCAGCCGAACTTCTCCAGCGTAGACACCACCAAACTGGTGTCCCCCTACGCCTGACTGAGGAAAGGTGCCATGATGAGAAGATCGTCCAGATAAGGAACAATGCGAATCCCCTGAGCTCTGAGCAGGGCCATCACCCCTGCCAACACCCTTGTGAACACTCTCGGAGCCGAGGTGAGCCCGAATGGGAGAGCTACAAACTGAAAATGCCGATCCTCCACCACGAAGCGAAGAAACCGCTGATGTGCCGGAAAGATTGGAATGTGAAGATACGCGTCCTTGATGTCTATGGACAACATAAAGTCCCCCTGCCGAAAAGAACCGATCGCAGACCGCAGGGTCTCCATGCGGAACTTCCGGGGACGAATAAACCTGTTGAGAAACTTCAGATCCAGGATCGGGCGGGACGACCCGTCCTTCTTGAGAACAGTGAAGAGATTGGAATAAAACCCGCGCCCCACCTCCAACGGCGGGACCGGGCAAATGACCGCCAGCTCCAGAAGATTCCTTACAGCCGCCAGAAGCCCCTGCGCGGCTAAAGGATCCGCCGGCACTCGAGACCTGACAAACCTTGGAGGAGGACAGGACTCGAACTCCAGCTTGTAACCGGCCGACACCACCTCCCGGATCCACCTGTCGGAAACCTCCAGGTCCCATACCCGGGAGAATAGTCGCAACCGTCCCCCCACCCGTACGGGTGAGGGCGCCCCCTCATGGCTGAGCGGGCTTGGAAACTGGCTTAGGCTTGGCGCCCCAGACGTGCACGGGACGGCCACGGCCTCTACCCCTATTCCAGCTGGCGCCCCTGGAAGCCGAGAAGCCCGCACCTCTGCTGGCTCTGGTTCCCCGAAAGGGCGGATTGTAGGAAGCCGGTCCCCGAAAGGAACGGCGAAATCTCTTGCGCTGAGGTAACTTACCTCCCTTGGCAACGGAATCCAGCTGCTCACCGAAAAGCCGCACACCCATAAAGGGAAGAGCCGTAAGCGAACTCTTAGAATTAAAATCAGCAGTCCACTGTCTCAGCCATACTGAACGGCGAATAGCCACCAACAGGGCCGTAGCCCTGCCACACATCAACATGACGTCCTCCTGCGCAGCCAGGATAAATGACAAAAAGGATTCACAACGCTTAAGAGCCAGGGACTCATCACAGGCAGGATCAAGATCCGCACCTAAATCCCTGACCACGGACCTAACAGCCAAAGACAAAAAGGCGGAAGCACAAACAGGCCTCAAGACCGAACCCGCACAGACAAAACCGTGACGGGCCAGCTGATCAATCCGGCGATCCTCACCTCCTTGAGAGAAGTAGTGTCAGGAAAATGAACCGCCGCCGAATTTGACAGCCCCAAAACAGGAGCATCCACCTCTGGGGAGGCGGACCACCGCTTCAACAAATCCGCCGGAAAGGGATATTTCTTGTCCCAACTAGGCGGGACCCCGACAAGCCGCGTAGGCTGCTCCCACTGCTTGAGGACGATGTCCTCAAAATGCTGTTGACTGGGAAACTCCAAGCGCTGCTTGGAACCCCCGAAGAGCTGACCCTTAGGCCGAGGAGTAACTTCCGGCGGATCCAAATCCAAAACCTCAAACATCTGAGCCAGAATAGTGGGCATGTCAGGAGGGGGCCCCTCTATCAAGTCCCCCTCAGCGCTAGACAACTGCTGAACCTCTGAATCCTCCGTCTCCTCAATAAGCTCCCCCTCTTCGAGGGGACGATCCGACCAATCCAGTACCTCAACTTCCTCATCGGAATCCTGCGGAGGCGGAGACAGGTGTTTTCGCTTGGCAGAAGCCTTCTGAGCGACCATAGCGGAAAACATTTTCTCGAGGCTGGCCAACCGGGCACCTACCTCAGATTGCGAATCACCCCCAACGACAGCGTCATGCGGGGTCCGGAACAGGCGAGGAGGGGAGGGAGAAGGCGCGGTAGAAGAAGTCCCAGGCACCGAGGTGCCGGACTGGCGCTCAATGTTCCGCTGTGTACATGGAATACAAAAGATTACATCATCCCCTGGGAGCGGAGTCCCACATCCCCCACACAGCCTGGAGTGCCCCGAAGGACTAGTTCCGGCATCTCTGGTAGCCTCCATAATGGTGATTTTATGGTATTCGCAGCCCTCAGGGATTTACGCAGTAAGCGACCCGGGATGCCCCACTAGTACTTTAATAGATTAAATGTGACTATCTGTAGACACATACACAGCCCTAAGCTTAAGGGTATACAAATATATATATACTAGCAAGTGTAGCCCTGCCCAGGGAATTAGCAGAAGGGCAAGGGGGGACAGTAGCCAACCCCAAATACCCGCCAGGTATGTACAAGACCGGGAGAGCCCTGAAAGACGGAATCCCGGGATCTGAAAAACGCAAAGGACAGCAGTCAGTACAGTCACACCTGACACACAAGTACAAGCAGAAACAAAAAAAAACCCCACCCCCCGCCAGCACGCACCAAGGCCTGACCGAATCATCGGGGGAGAGGGGGGTGGGGGGAGGGAGAGAGGGGGGGGAATGGAGGGAGAGAGGAATACCTGGCTCATCCTGCAGCCCGGCCTGCACAACGACCGACCGCTAAGCCGCCCACCCCTCCAGAATTAAACCAACAGCCCATGAAGGAACGAGAGGCGCAGGGGACAATGGCCTACCTGCACACCGCGCGGGACACGCCAGTGACGAGAGGGAGAGAAAGAGCGCGATCCTCACCATCTGGAGACGAAGGGGCGGACCCGCCACACAACGCGGGACCGCTGACCCCGCCCCTCCCTAACCCGCCCGAAACAGCGCGGGCCGCGCCTGACGCGGCCCGCCCACGTCACCCCGATGCCTCGAAGAGGCCGCAGAAGCGCCAAGTAATGGCGCCCACAGTAAAGGCGCCCGCAGCGCCGACGGACGGGCCGGCGGCATCGCCTGCCGCCCGGTCCCGCCCGCAGTGAAACACACGCAGGCCGCACACAGAGCACAGGCGGACCAGCGGCGCACGCACCCACACACACAGGCGGGCCAGCGGCACCGCGCACCGCCCTGGCCGCCTAGTCTGATGTACAAAAGGCACACATGTGAGGGAGCAACAAACTCAGGGCTAGGAGCCCCCCCCCCCAGAATAAACAAGGGACGGACCCATGCTGTCCCCAAACACCACCCCCACGCACACTGCACACACAGAACCTGTGGGGGAAAGGAAACCTAACTGGGACCTAAGGGCTGGGGCATCCCAATTCCGGATCACCAAACAACCGGATCACCGCTATGCCCCATAATATGGGGACGAGCGGAGGAGCTAATCTCCTAGGCACCTAGAGTGCCATCTACCCTTGCCCGGCCTACAGCCTATAGCTGGGAGGCTACCATTAAATCAAGGGGATAAACACGAAAACGGGGACCGGGCAGCAATAGACCATAAGGGGGGGGCCGGGGTGATACCCCGGCTACCTGCAAGCAGGAGACTTCTTTCTTCTGTCTTGTCGCCATCTTGCAGAGACCAACACTGGGGAATTGTTGGGAGGTACCAGGTATCTATAGACCGGGAGGGGCTTGCTGCTTTTTTGGAGATCTCTGCAAGTGCGCCACCTAGCGGTGAGATAACCCAAGTGTAATAATTAATAAATGAAGTGGGGTGTGTGACATACTTAGAATAAAAGCGTCCCAGCATTGTTCAGTGTTATCATTGTCCAGCTGCTCACTCCTCGCCTATAAATGGCCCCTACCTGCAGCTTGGAGCGAGGTGGTGGGTGACCAGGGTGGGGTGGAGGATCTGTGTCCTCCACCCGACTGCAGATCAGCAAGGGACACCGGCACGGAGGTTCGTGAGGGAGGAGGTGAGAATAAGTCAGTTATCTGTACGCTGGCTCTCTAGTCACTCGGCGGTCTGGAGGCAGGTCCTGGGCGCTGTTTGAGCAACATAGCAAGCCAGCTTGCACAGCGGACATCGCACGCAGCTTCCACCATCCGCTTCCTGTGATGGGCAGGCTGTACAGAAGCGCGTGTGCACCCGCAAAGCAGGAGGGGGAGCTGGCATGCAAGTGACAGTGAGTTTGTTTAAGTATTTCAGGGAAAAAACATGAATCCCAAGAAGTTCAGATTCACATAGAATCAAATTATCCATGTAAATCGCAGTAAATTCCGATTACTTAGAATCGGTTCGCTAATCACTATAAAACTATAAAAAAAAATGATTATTTGTATTTAGCTATTTATTGAAATGCATCTATAAGTATATCTTTAAGTATACACTCTAGCGACTACTTTGTCCTCCCCCCCCCCCGCATCCTTATTTAACAGTTAGTTCAGAATAGGGTAAGCATAATCACCCCTCTGCACGCTCTACTTGGGAACCCGCCTGGGTGCTGGCAGGTCACATAGCGAATGTGGGGGGCAGAGAGCAAAGTGCAGTATATTAAGCTGGCCACTGCAACTTAACTAGAGCATCTACTTTCATGATAATACCTTTTCATACTACGAGTAGTGTATTATAAGAATGGTAAGCTAAAGTAGTTATAGACATAATACAATAAAAATGTCACTGACAAGACCCAATATTCCCAAATGCATAAATGAATGATGGGTCTGGTCAAGAGAAGAACTGCCCACATATGGGAAAGTTTGTCCTAGCCGTGTCCTCCTGCGTACACCACAGAGTCTGTGATTAGTCACAGGCTCCCCAGGATCACTAGATATTTGGTATCTACATACACTGCCTGTGGATTTTTAGGTGAAACGGGTAAGAACCAACTCCTGTTTATGGATATATATATATATATATCTATATATTGATTTATTTAGTTCTCTAAGAAGCTGAACTGTTTACCAAAAGACCAATGTTTTTATTGTGGTAGAACATGCATACTTAAAGTACCTAAGGGGGAAATGGAGTGTATCTACTCCACTATGTATGGATCCTGGATCTTACGGTTATGTTGGGTGCCTCTACTCCTTTATAAGTCTAATTGGTTTGGGGGGGTTTTATGGTTAGTGCACTAACCATAAACCCCCCCCAAAACATACTTAAAGTACCCCTATTGCACAGGCTTAAACTCTTGATGATCGGGCAGCCATCCAAAGGTAATGGCTTGATTATGCTGTACAACAGTGCTCCTCCAACAGGATAATGGCAGCCAACACACCCTACAGGAGCAGCACTGGCATTCAACATGACAACTAGCCAGCATAATATCCTTTACAGTTTGGTGTGTGTGTGTGTGTGTGTGTGTATATATGGGGGGTAGGTAAGCTCAGAGCATCATCTCCCAGACATGACCAAGCGCTGGTCTTTGCAGACAGGTGAGGTAACACTAGCTTTGGGTGGTAAGAAAGCAGCCTAAAATCAAGTCCGACAGGTCTGTCCTATTACATTGGCCGTTTACAGCTTTAAATGTGTATGCCTGTGTATGGTCAGCTTTATTCAGACATGGCCATTAATAGGGGTGCGTTGTCAGTTATCAGCTACCCAGTTAGTCCACTTAATGTCTGCAGCTTTACAGGTATTGAGCCATTTATAGCAGTCATAAATCTGTACACAGACACACACAAAGAAAGCAACAGGCCAAACTGGTTTGTACCTAGTAGTTGGACATGAGTGGCAGACCAGTACCAGAAAGCTTCAGGTGTCATGTAAATTTCCTGCCCAAGACCCATCCACCAACCCCCCCTCAAGTTTATTTTTTATGTTATTGCCCAAATTGGCTGGGGTGGGTAAAGCATTACAAAATGCTTGGGCTTCGTTTTTTTAAGAAGAGGCAGGGGATATACTTACTTCTCCCATACTATGTAGCTGTTGAGCCAGATTGCGGACATCATCTTCAGTCGCCAGTGGATTTATCTGTTCTTGCACATCAAAAACAAATTGCTGAAATGAAAGCAACTGGTTGGGGCCATTCTGCTTTCTCCATGATGGAAGAGCTGAAAGAACCTTCTCACATAGAGGCGTCATTGAAGGACAATCCTATAGTAATAGGGGAAAATAGACATTTCAGAAGTTAAACTTGCGGGAATATTTCCAGCAAATGCCAACCACTAGCTGTGTGGTCCACACGTTGACCTTCCAGTTATAATAGTTCCTGGCAGGGGACTCAAAACTGCCAAGCTGCTATGTTAAAAGAGATAATATTATATCAAATTGTGCTAAAGGATACACTAAACACAGGTACAACTTTGTTGCCCATCCTTTCCATTTCGTTCCTCCATGACCACGTATATACTCACCTTTCCTTTCTTGAAGCAGCGTCAGCTACGATGCATCAGTCTTTGAGAACTTTTTCTGCAACATTTATGTCATGATTATTCTTTGGTCACTTGTCCATTTTTTGTA
Organism: Gastrophryne carolinensis; assembly: GCA_027917425.1. NCBI lineage: Eukaryota > Metazoa > Chordata > Amphibia > Anura > Microhylidae > Gastrophryne > Gastrophryne carolinensis. The sequence continues at coordinate 407,168,194 of CM051234.1, read as the reverse complement.
AAATCCAGTCACTTTGATGCAGTTTCTAGGCAAATAGCACTTAGTGCATGAAGGAAAAGGATTTGCCCCCAACCTATGTTGCTGCTGCTGTTCTTATACTAGTATGTACCATACAGTGCCTTTTCTTAGAAGCAGACAGTGCCCCCTACCATGTGTTAGCCCAATATGGGGCGATATTTTATGGCCTGCACCACTAACAGTGGCCTGACACATCTTCAGAAAACAGGATGGCCGAACTGATGGCTTAGCTCCCAGGGCAATTGCCCTGCTCGCCTTTCCCTAGTAACAGCTCTGTATCCAGTAACTCAAAACAACATTTATGCAACTGGCTTCAGGCTGGGGCAGGGGGAAACAGAAGTTTATATGGAAAACCCATAATCAAATGCAACCTATTGGATTGGTAAGTCTGACTTACAGAAATAAGCTGGCTCCTCAATTCCTGTAGGTGATTGCGCAATAACTTCATGTCCTTGGATCCAGATGCACCAGAGTCCAGTACGAAAAGCTTATCAGAAATCTCAAGGTCATTGCCAAACCTGTGACATTAAAGGAAAAGCATTATCTTACAAGCAAAACTAAAGACATAACAAATTATTGCAGAGCCTGTGTATTATAGTGTGGCAGTGCACTGGTTTAAAGTGGACCAAAACCCACATTTTTAACTAGCGTCCCCTGAATTGCTCTTCCCATAAGGAACACCTTTTGCCATTTTTTAGTGCTCCTGCTTCATTCTAATCCCCGATCATGGCCCTTGTTTTAGCTGTAAAGCTCCGCCTGCTCCATTCACTGCTATTGTTGTGTTGATGTGATGTGATGTCATTGCCACTCCGATGTAATGTTCTAGGACGATTTGATAAGTGAAAATATCCATTTTTAGTTCTACACCCTAAGAAGGGAGTATTGGCAGGGGCTTTGGCTAAATGTATTTCACAAGTTCAGTGGGTTTTGGTCCACTTTAAGTGATATTTCAGACAAAGGAAATAGACCATTGCCTAGGGCTACTTTTGGCATTGCCTCAAATGATTTTTTATTTAAATTGAAAAATAAATGGCAGACACATTAACGTTTACAGTTATACCTAATGATTTTTCTTCTGAATTATGTGGGTGCGGCCTTTGGAGCTGTGATGCTGCATAATAATCAGCATGGTGTGGTGGCACTGGGAGCGAGAGCGCTTGCTAGTAGGAGGCTGGTGCAGAAGGAGGGGATTAGCTGGGCTTGGCAGCTCTGAGAGTGTCATTCAAGCCATCAATACAAGGGGGCGTGGCCTGGACTAGCTCCTTGAGCTAGTATTGGGGGCCCACATGGGCAGGGTGGCAGTGGAAGCACAAATGTGGAAGTATAGTTCTTCATTCAGGGCGCCTAGCTGAGAAGAGGCACAGCACTGGTAGGTAAGGTGCCGTTTATAATTTTTAACCTTTTGCCTGAAAAACCCCTTTAATGAGATTCATGCTGGATCTGTCTTTCAGGAGAGGTACAAATGTGCTATTCTGTACTGTGCAACGGTGTTCGCACCAGCATCGCGCTGTGTGTATTGGATGTGATGTACACGTACATCAAAAACATTACATTCCTTCTTTCTCATTATAGCCTAGATTTGGAAATAAATACTTAGCTGGATTGGGCTCAAATTCCCATTGATATATATTTGAGTACACAATATGCAAACGTTTCGGTTGTAAACCAAATCTAAATTAATATGAATAATTCTAATTTACTGACATTGTTGCATTTATTTTTATGTACAGGAGATTACCTATTTTATTTACATTCAATCATTCTTTATAAGATTACCTATTTTTTATTTCTTTCAGCAGTGACATATCCTTGTCATATCCAAACTCTCCACCAGCAGGACGGGGAAGGTTCACAATGTCCGCATGGGTGGCAACCAGCACCACCCGCAGCAGATTCTTCAGCCTTCCTCCATAAGCTATATACGACAATATGAACAAAAAACAAACATTACCATCAGATAACGACACACTTTAAAGCATTAACTTTACGTTTTCATTTTAGATAGGATGGCAAAGCGTATAACCACTGTAATAGGCCTGTAATCTGTAATGACCTTTTTGGGGTATCGTCTGGGTGGATTCACTGGTGCCGGAGTAACCAGTAAGGTATCACTGGTACAAAAAAAAAAAAGTAAACAGATTTTGTGCCAGTCATCACTTCATGTTCCAGACACCCATGTAATTTCTTTCAAATTCATTTCCAGTCTTAGGCAAAAGGCTATATCTTCACAATGGGTTCAATGTCAACAAGCGCATGACTGTAAGCATCTGACACCTTAGTCTTGTCTAAGTTGTTACCTATATATTTTTTTAGGAATCGCCCCAACCCAGTGCACAAACCTGATACTCTGATATACCCTCTATACACACTTTCCATTCAGAGAAGGTCCACTCTTGCTCTTGGGTAAATGTCTGGAATGGGTGACTTTCAACAACAGAGCCACCTCTGCTGATAAAGGGGGCTACAGGTACATATGTAGAGTGAATAAGGAATGTATTACAAATAGTATGGGGGCATAGATGCTCTTTAAAACAGGACAAAACCTGATGGGACCGGCCCTGAAATCTAAAAGAGGGGGGGGGTTCACACAGAGGGGCACCGCAAAACTCACCTTCTTCCTGGCCAATGTAAACACCCGCTGTATTTGCACATAACTGATCAGAATACATATAGTACATATGTCTTATAATCAAAGGACAATAGAAATCTCTAATAGTAACTTGTGATACTCAAATTGAATTGGCATTTGCAGAAAAAAAATGCTTATCACAGGGTTCAAGGAATTCTCCTCCCACGCGTGTGAAACATAACTTGAGATCTCACACAGATGTCTCCGGGTTCAGGATTGGGCTCCATCTCATGTCTTTGGGCTCCTTGCAAATACTGCTGTCTCTATGTTTAGCTCCTGTGAGAACTGTTAGTGCTTACAGACAAGTCAAAAGCTAAAATACATGTTGGTGAATAGATCATGCCACCACGTCTAATTGGCCTTAGAGGTCTACAGGTCGCTATAGACACTTATAGCATTCTAAAAAGCGTGACAACGTGAAAAGGTGTGACAATATATTTTAAATGTTAAAATTCAGGTTATGTTACTTTTGAATGCAGAAAATATTAATGCATGAAACATAATGCAGGTCAACACTTTAGAAGTACATGACTGGGCGCCCTTTTCCATTTACTTTGACTTTTCCCAAAAAGCAGCAGAAAAGCTTCTTGAGTAGAGAGGTTTATGGGATATACACAGCTAAGCCAGCTCAGTAAACATTACACTTACGCTTTCTAAGCTCGTAATGAGATCTTACGCCACAGAAAATCTGGATTAGTGCAGCAACTGTTCAGCACTAGCAGCCTCGTGTGGCAGATTAAGGGAAGAGCATTTCAACATGGTGGTTGCAATCTTTAATGTTATCATTTGTTCTAAGAAAGCTTACAAGGCTATGGGCAATTACGTAGCAGAAGATAAAAAGTCCCTCGCTTTTTCATATCCAGAATCAGGATATGAAGCATGTTTGAAAAGCTTGGCTTACAGTAGCCTTTGTGACCTGCCTTTAATTTCAGAACGGAGATAAACTTTGTTAGCTGGGGTCAGTCTGGAAGCTGCAGAACGTTCTTTTAGGCTGGTTTCACACCATCACGGGCACAACGTAAAACATTCGCCTGTGAAAAGCTGCCCAAAGTAATCTATGGGCGCTCTTACATATGCTTTGGGCATTTGTGGAGCGCTCCGATAAAAGCCTTGCCTGCAGTGTCTTGAGACCGCAGCGCTTGCGACTCCACTCCATCGAGTGGAGAACACAAATGCCAATGCACTTCAGATGCTGAACACAGTGATTGCAGGACACTCGCCCAAAACCAGTCTTATTGAATTCTTAAAAGAACAGATTAACATATAATATCAATTAGTGTTTAGACGTTAGAGGATTTCACCTCAGGCGCTATTTTGCTATCAATGGGAATCAAGACACAAATGTCTGACAGTCCGCAAAGAACAGATAAAAAAAACAATAGAAGTCACAATGACATACCAATAGGTTCCTCCACAGGAACAAGAGACTTCAGAAAGTTCAGCCAGAATATTACTTGATTTAACTGAACTTCATACGGCTCTTCCAGACTAAAAACAACCATGTGTATAGAAGATGGGTCATTGGCGGCAAAATAGTCATAGCTGCAGTAGTAAGTAGGGTTTCCAGAGAATTCCCAGACGCTGAAATCCCCAACACCTACAAAAGCATTTGATAAAAAAAAATAAAAATCAGACAATGGAAAGAGGAAGGTTGGATAATCACCATCATCCTAATTGTACAATTTATGAGCTAACAAAATTGCTTTTCTTTACTACTGGAAATATACGTGTAGCCTACAGTGGTTTATCCTGGGTTTATTGGAGTCAAACTGCTTGGGTGTACCTCATCTCCATGGCTACAGCATACAGTGGAATGCTAACACTGAATATCATCTTATATCACTGAGTGTACTAGCTTATTTGAGTGTCTCTTTGTCCAGACAACTTCTAGCGCAAGAGCTAGAACCACCTTTTCTTTATTTTACTAACCTGAAAATGTTTTCCTAGCTGATACACTTCAAACAACATGTATAACTTAAATAGTTTTCTTAAGATTTTCCAGAGTGTATGTGGGAATTTTTGACTTTCCATCTAAGAGCATTTGTGAGGTCAGACACCAAAATTGAATGAGAGGATAAGACTTATAATCCCTGTTCTAGGTGAGGCGATGGTAAGTAGGCATTCAATGACATGGAGGCCAGGGCTCTGTGTTCCTCTATACCAAACTTTCCGTAGGCACAGTCACGCTGGTACGGAAAAGTGTTCCCTAAATTAGTGTGTACAATTGTGTAGAAAATATTTCCCTTCATTTGACCTTAGGGGCATAAGCCAACATCTAAAAAAACAAGCCCCGCATCTTTTCACCACCACACTGTACAATGTAGCAGGGCATTAAACCAAATTCCCATTTTAGATCAACACTAGTTTTACACCTAATTGATGTTAGTCTGGCCTGTACTCTGTACTCCGCAAGTTGTGTGTGTGTGTGTGTGTGTATCCAGGTTGGTGGGGCCGGTTGTCATTGGCTATCTGTGGTAAACATGGATAAACTCGTTTGCATGGTCAGCTTCACGTTAAAAAAAAATTTATATATATATAATATTACCCATACCATTGAGATTAGCATTCTGGATATCAATAGCTCTGGTGGACTGGTCATCAATGGAGCAGTAGGAATGGCTGGATGGGGATACAAACACCTCTAGGACTCCTTTTGTCAGGCCTGGTTCAAACATCATACTCCGACTCCTCACGCTGACATTCTCACAGCCCGGATATAAATCACAGATGCTCACTGAAACTAGAAAAACAAGAAGACCAGAATAAGTATTGTAGGGTACTGTATTGTTGCACCACTCTCAAGAGAATTATTGTAACAAGCTATTCCTTCTGATTCAGCAGACCATTTGAATAGTCACTCTCGCTCAGTCTTTTCGGGAGGGTTTCAGCCATAGCATTGCATCCAGCTTTAACTACAGGCCAGGTCCTAATATCTGAGGCAAAACTAATAGAAACTCTCTTGGGGATAATGGACCACCCAAAAAAAAACAAATTATAGCATACCAAACGACATGTCTTTTTAACCAGATCTTTTTAGACTAAGCCTATTGATTTCTTGGACAATGTCACTAAAGTGTTGGATGAGGGTGGTGCTGTGGATATTGCCTATCTGGATTTTAGCAAAGCTAATTGATAAGTTATTTATAATTGTATTTAATCTCTGGGTAGTTCAGTGAATTTACAGCTGGCAGAAAGATAGCTATCAGAAACCTCACAACCTTACACATACCCAGCAGCAGTGTTCAGGGCTCACTTCGCTCTCCTTGTAAATCTTAGTGTAAAGGCGTGGTGTTCAGTTGCCAATAACAACTGTTTGCAGCTACTCAAAACTGCTTCCACATAACACACATAAGCATAAAACTTAAGAGAAAATACTAGATTAACTCAGCACCTTGAGATCAATTTGCCACACAAAAAAAAAAAAAACAACAAAAATACACATTCAAAACTCCATCGAAATTTGACCTGACAAACGATTAAAACAATGGAAACTGGAGTGTGTCTAAGTGTAAAATCATGCACTTGGATAAAGGGAATCCCCTCTCTGAGCATTGGTGCCGCATCCCCGCTGAGCTCTAGCCATGCACGCACCTGGGGACGGCCGGCAGTGCACTCAAGCCCCGTTTATGGCTAAGCTGCCTGGAAAGCTGAGAAAAATTGAGCATGCTAATTGGTGAGTTAATCGGGGCAACCCGGGGGGGGGGGGGGGGTTAGGGGATACACATAGCGGGGCATCCCAATTGGAAATGTTCCCACTGAGCGGACCAACACATGGGAAAGTGAAATTTCTGTGTGTTGTTCCTCTAAGATGAGTGGACCCAGCCCATTATGCTGATTATTATGCAGTATCACAGAGCCAAGGGCCACTCCCATTTGCTCTACATTAATCATAAGGTAAATCTGTAAACATCAATATCTCAGCCATTTCTCCTTCAATTTAAAAACTGAAAACAGTTTAGGACTAAGCCAAACATATCCTAATACAATGGGATATTGGCTTTGCCATAAACAGGACCAGGACCCTAGCACAGTTGGAAAAGTAAACTCCCTTGCCCCATCTGCATGTATGATACAGAATCATTGTCAGCACTTACATCTGCTCCTGCATCCACTCAAAGCTGAAATGCCACCTCAGATTTTCTCCTGGTAGAGGCCCAGGATCTCAGCCATGCTGCTGCCTGCATTCAACTGACATAACTGACAATGCACAGTAACAGGAAGCCCAGCAGCACTTCCTATTTGCAGGCGGCCTGCATATCCAGGAGACACCATTTTGTTTTTAAAATTTAGGAGTTAGAAAAAGGTAAATTAATATTTATGTACAACAATCTGAATTACCTGGGGAGTGATGCATATGAGCACTGTTTGTTGTGTTGGTCCAGTTTAAGTCATTTTTGACTGTTGGTCCACGTTAAGTATGAATTTAATATCCATTATATTTTACAACGTACTGGGTATTTTCTGTTACAACCATAGGCCCACTTTTTACCTCATGTTTTAAATTGGTCCTCCACCCTACAATAACCCTGAGGACTACCATTTCCTCCTGGACATCACAAATAGAGTGGATGGGCATCCCTAAGTGACTTTGACATGGACCTCGAACTCGTGCAAACTGCTGCATGCTTATTAATGTCCTTCTCAACTTACCAGGCCGCTGGTTCCCAGACCTCTTGCTCCCGCGCCGCCATCTTGCTACACCCGAGATTATGTATCCCAGAGTCATATCGGGTGTGGCCTTTCACCTGTCGCCCAGGCACTGGCCTCTCACAGAGAGCGGCGATGGTGAAAGAGCTTCTGTGGGTGGGGGAGCTCTGAGAAAGAATCTGCGGAATGCTGGCCGGTAACTCATGTCACTGGCCAGTGATCTGCAGCTTCATACGGGTTCATGTGATTTATCGAACTATATGACCCCAGAAGTGGCTAGAAACAGCAGCGGCCCAGTCCACAGTAGTCGGCTTTGTGCTGCGGGAGCATCCAGACCTCTGTCCGGAAGGTAAATCCTCTGGGCTTTTTTTTTTTATTGTCTGCCTTTTGGTCCGCTTTAAAGGGTCAGACAGAGCACGGATTGGACAAGTCAAGCAAGTACAGTATGCCCAATATTCTACGTGATGATTAATCCATCTGCTGCCCAGGTTACCTTCTTCCCCCGTCACCCTTTGCTCTAAACCTGGCACATTTGTACAATATATCTAATGAAAACACTGCTTGGTAAAGTAGCAGCAGATTCTTTTCAAATGATGGATTGAAAAGATGGGGCATTTGTCACCTAAAAACATTTGTTTAAATAAGGAGCAATAAATAATAAAAAGCTCATTATGACATCTTCGCTATTTTACATTTTCTTTTTGACTTCCATATAAGGGTCTTCCCCTTATTCACTGGAACAATACCAACATATTTAGCATGATGAATAGACTCTTGTGCAGCTTTCTACGCTAAGAAGTCTCTGGATTAAAAGCATTTTTATGTGTAACTAGAGCACTTAGTGCGACTCGGCTGTCAGTCATTACATTATGTACTATTATTACTACACACGGTGCTAGAAGACAAATCCCTCCACTGGTAGATATCCTATTTATCAGCATGTATAAACGGCAGCCCTTCTGTTTATGGTCCTACTTACCATTTAGGTAGCACCACCCCTGCAGTCATAGCACTGTAATATGTCGTATGTGAAAGATTTGCCAACATGCCCTTTCCTGATGGTTCATGTTATTTCCTTTGTGTGCTTGTGCAAATTTTAACTGCTGCAAATGCCCTGAGGGTACAGTACTAAAATAATTTACTTTTTATTTAATCAATTGCACAACTGTTAAAAAATGATAAGTATTCCCAACATTCTCAAGTTCAGTGTTCGATCTAGTTTCACGTCTGGTTGGAGGTACCAGAAGGGAAAAATCCCTGAATTTGCACATTAAATAAATATCCTTTAAAAACTGCGCAATACGCTCTAAGATCACAGATCACAGCTGTATTAAATGTATAATAATGTGTAATGTGTCATTTGATGTAGGATTGTGGTAATATAATATTCTAAAATGTTTGATTTTATGTGGGGTTTTACCATAGGTGTTGGTATATTAAGCATGTCTGTAAAGGATCTAGCTTGTAGGTAAAACATAGTTAACTCAGCACATTACATTGTTGGGAAGCAGAATTATACAAAATCTAAAAACACTTACCTGAGGTTTTGGAAGACAGTGGTGAAGGAGGAAAACGGGAAGAGTTAGTGGAAGAAAGACGGGGCCGACGTCTTCTGAAAAAGCTGCGAATAAGCCCACATTTCAGAGACTCCACCAGTGTAGTTTTCCCACAGCCAACATAGCCAAACAATTTAAGTTTTATCCTTGGCTGTGGGCTTTGGATAGGTCTCAGCTGCTGGATAAATTGTGTTCGGTACGTGTCCTGAAAAAATATATATATATATATCATGTATGCAGCTAAAACTATACTGACCTTTTTGCTTTTGCGTGATTCTCAAAAAAATCCGTTACTGTGCCCACAAATAAAAAAAAAAATGATACAATGAAATGTTTATTTCAGAAGAACATTAAATCTCTCATGAATTATAGTGCCCTGAAATGTAGTAGCAGGTCATTCTGACATAACTTGATGAAATGCTTCAAGACACTTGACTGCACAATAAGGCTCTGGAGGGATTCTATTATGAAGTGCAGAGACAGGATAGGGTGACATTTCAGAATTTCTAAGTCATCACAATAGTGCATGTGCCTCTAAATCTTTATTGTGCTTAAGATTTAACACAGTCCTCAGTATTTCATATTATTAGAACAACAAGATCGTAAGATCAAGTCTTCATTAAAAAGTTAAAATAGTTCCTATAGAAACAAATTATATAGCACAGCCTGAATAGTTAATAAGCTGGGGTGCAAACCTCCTAATTTACAACCATAACTGCTTAGAACTTAAATAGTTCCACGGCATACCTGTGTCAAAAATTGTATCATGTTTATATTTTTTAAAAAGCACCGATTGGTCATTGTATAGATTTGTCAAAGTAAGGCCTCTCTTTACTACTGGGTATGGTGTAGTTATGCGGTTTGAATTGTATATATTTACATAATAGGCAGTATTATTCTTTATAAAATATACTTGGTAAGTAGTCATGAAAACTAATAATAGCATATATATCTAGAAAACCCCCAGTTAGCTTACTGGTAATGGTATTTCCATTAGAACTCCAGGATGGCTTAGCCACCTCCTCCTCTCCTGTACAGAAAACACAAAACTGAAAGCGCTACCTCTTCCCTCTGGCCCGCAGTGTTTTTTTTAAAGCTGGCCATCTGCAGTCTGGCAAAAAGGGAAGATCTGTCCACGGCAAACAAGAATAGATCGTCTAGATAAGCAATGCTGTTTATCTGCTTCAATCTGAGATAAGCCATTGCGTCTGCCAGAAGATCCAAGGAGCCGAAAAGAGCCCGAAGGGCATTGCCCAGAACTGCTAATGAGAAATCTGCCCCTCCAGCTGAAAGGCGAATCTTAGGACTCCGGTGGGAAAGATGGATAGACACATAGGAAGGTACGCACCCTCAAGGTCTATAGAGACCATCAGATCACCCCTCAAATGAATGTCTCTGATAGTGTAGATCAAATTTTGTTTAATTTAATACTGCCATTTAAGGTTTTTAGGTTTAAAATCATGTAGAATTTCCCTGAAGGCTTCTACACTAAGAATACATGGGAGTAAACTCTTCTTTGAAAAGCCCAGGAACCGGCTCTATCACTGCCTTCCGATAGAGTTCAGGAATGGCTCCTGGGAAGGCTTCTCTTTTGACCCTGTCTCTGGGAGGCTGGGTCAATAGAAAAGGATTGTGCGGCCATTGGGCAAATTCCAACTTGTACCCTTCCTGTACTATCCAAAGCACAAAAGGGACTCTTGGAGATTTCCTTCCAAGAAAATTAAGACGTCTCCCTCCCACTTGACTGTTAGGAATGGGCCTTGGACAGGAGTAGTGGGTTGAAAAGTAAGGTTCCTCTGCCCCTACCACTTTCTGTGCCTGACAGGGGCACTCTGAATGAATCTGGGGGGTTTCACACAGCGGGCACACCCAATTGGGGTGCCCCAGGGGCAAGAACCAAAACCCAGGATAGTCAAAATCCTGGGTTTTGGTCCACTTAAATCAAATTACTCTTAAGGTTGTCCACCCACATTTCAAGCACTTGCCCCACACAAACCATGGATATTAGAAGCTTTAACAAGAAGGCATCGGTATCCCATGCTCTACGTAGGATAAGAGGGATATCCGTCATCTTATTCATGGGTTCCCATGTCCTTGAAAGAGAGGCCTGATTTCCTGGACATTTGGGCTAAAGACGTGCCCACCCCAGGGCATTTTTGTCCAGCTTGCTACATCAGCCTCCTCAAATGGAAACCTTCTAGAAACTTCCATTCTCTTGCTATGATGTCCTTGATTGTGTCATGGACAAAGAAACACAGGGACTTGGGTTCTTGCAACCTCTCATACAGGGCATTCTTAAAAGACAGGGGCTTGAAAACTGAATCAAACGTAAGCGTGGTATAGATGGCCTGAAGAAGATACTTCTACCAAAAATCTGAAACAGGATATTTCCTCCTCAACAGGTATACTGGAGGTCCCAGAATGAACAAACTCATCTGAGGAGGCCAAGGCCTCCCCTTCCTCATCTGAGGATCTGTCTCCAGGGATTGAACTTTCCCCCTGACTGACCTGAACCACATTAGCTGAGACACTACCCTGGGCCCCCTGTAAATTTCCCCACACCCTACTCTGTGGATTGGGGCTGAGGGTTGCTAGAGTCACTAGAAAAGCTGGTAGGTACTGATCTAGCTTGGACTAATAAGCAGCAAAGGTATTATCTGGGCTGCTAAAAAAGTTGTTCATAAAACCAGTAATTATATAGAGTTAAGATTGAAATTAGGGACTGCAAGGTCCTCCAGACAGTAGGCGCAGAGATCTTTATTCCAGCTATCTGGAAAGGGCATGCGGAAATTAGGACAAGCTCTAGTCTAGTCTAGTCTAGAGGCCTGGAGAACCTTGGCATTCGAAAAGGGACAACTCCCCCCAGGTAACCAAGTCCGAAATCCTGCCATGGTCCTGGTCTTCCACCGTCCAGTTCCCGAATTCAGGTGGAAGACTTCTGGGGAGGAAGGGGATCCAGACTCGTCATTAATCCCTGAGGAAAGGACGTTGGGATTCTGCTTCAGTTCCCAATCTTCTAAACCTGTCCTCCACTTTTGACATCATTGACCACATCCTGTCCTCTGCCTTGGCTGTTCACCTCTCTCTCGAACATTTAGTGTATGCTACTTAAACATTTTTTCCTTTCCTTGTCCACTGTCTGCTGCTCCATCCCAGGACTCCTAACCTTTTCAGTCTTTACTTTATATTTCAACTAGACTGCTGCAACACCATTCTATACACTTCAAAATGTATCCAACAAAATCACCCATATGCAAATTGTGCTTTAGATAATCTGGGCTGTTCTCGCAACGCATTTAGCATCCAGGATTCACAAATCTAAAGAGCTAGGGGAAACTGGAACTGGGGAACACCTTTTGTCATAGTGCCTTTCTTCTAAATTGTTGGTTGGCTTTCATTTAGACTTTTAAATAAGTTAACTTTGGTAATCTATGTAGAATTCCTCTTACTTTTAACAAGGCTAAACATTTAAGACCTGCATATGCTCCTGCTCACCATTAATCCCTTACTGGCCTGGATCTTCCATATTCGCTTGTTCTAGAACACAGGATGCCATCCTTATTCTGGCTTCTATCTATAGTTTGCAAAAATACGTTTCGGGACAGAATGCCAACCCCAATGACATCATATTAAGTGCCCTCAAAACTCACCTCTTCAGACAAGCAACCTTCACCAGGCACATGCCGCCAAACTCAGGTTCTACTACTTGTAATCCCGCCCCCTTTTGTCTCCACCCCCGATCCTCTAGAATGTAAGCTCGCAAGGGCAGGGCTCTCCTTCATATTGTCTCTTGTTATGACATTTTGTTTGAACTTTGTAACCTCTAGATCAGGGGTACTCAAGAACTTTTTGTAGAGGTCCGCTTGTAGCAGTATGCCACAAGCTGAAGGTCCGGAACCGGGGGGGTAGGTTAAAATCAGCGCACCAGGGAGCTATATATTCCAGAAGCATAATTAAATAAAGGCTGCTTGTCCCCCCTCTGGCATTATATCTATTGGACATTGGGGAGGAAACAAACAGCAACTTTTTTTTTGTTTGACCATGTCAAGCCTACAGCTCTTACCCTTGGTGCACTGATTTTAAATAAACAGAGAGAGATGGGATGGGACAGAGCTGGGAATAGAGAGAAGGGATGGGACAGAGCTGGGAATAGAGAGACGGGATGGGACAGAGCTGGGAATAGAGAGACGGGATGGGACAGAGCTGGGAAAAGAGAGACGGGATGGGACAGAGCTGGGAAAAGAGAGAAGGGATGGGACAGAGCTGGGAATAGAGAGATGGGATGGGACAGAGCTGGGAATAGAGAGACGGGATGGGACAGAGCTGGGAATAGAGAGACGGGATGGGACAGAGCTGGGAACAGGGAGAGCTGGGAATAGAGAGATGGGACAGAGCTGGGAATAGAGAGATGGGATGGGGCAGAGCTGGGAATAGAGAGATGGGATGGGGCAGAGCTGGGAAAAGAGAGATGGGACGGGGCAGAGCTGGGAACAGGCAGAGCTGGGAACAGGCAGAGCTGGGATGAGGCAGAGCTGGGATGAGGCAGAGCTGGGATGAGGCAGAGCTGGGATGAGGCAGAGCTGGGATGAGGGAGAGCTGGGATGAGGCAGAGCTGGGATGAGGCAGAGCTGGGATGAGGCAGAGCTGGGATGAGGCAGAGCTGGGATGAGGCAGAGCTGGGATGAGGCAGAGCTGGGATGAGGCAGAGCTGGGATGAGGCAGAGCTGGGATGAGGCAGAGCTGGGAACAGGGAGAGCTGGGAACAGGGAGAGCTGGGAACAGGGAGAGCTGGGAACAGGGAGAGCTGGGAACAGGGAGAGCTGGGAACAGGGAGAGCTGGGAACAGGGAGAGCTGGGAACAGGGAGAGCTGGGAACAGGGAGAGCTGGGAACAGGGAGAGCTGGGAACAGGGAGAGCTGGGATGAGGCAGAGCTGAGAACAGGGAGAGCTGGGATGAGGCAGAGCTGGGAACAGGGAGAGCTGGGAACAGGGAGAGCTGGGAACAGGGAGAGCTGGGAACAGGGAGAGATGGGATGAGGCAGAGCTGGGAACAGGGAGAGATGGGATGGGATAACTCACCCTGCTGTCTTTCCTCCTGCCTTCCCACACGCTGTTTTTCCTCCTATTCGCCGGCTCCGCTCCCTGTCTCCTCTCGTCAGCCGGCCCCGCCCCCGTCTCTGCACCAGTCCGCCGTCCCCTGGGTTTCCGCCCTCCGGCCCCACCCCCTGTCTTTGCTCCCGCCCACCGGCCCCGCTCGCTGTCTCTCCTCCCGGCTTGACGCCTGCCCGCCCGCTGTCTCTCCTCCGGCCCGCCTACCCCGCCCACTGTCTCTTCTCACTCCCCCGCTGTCTCTCCTCCCGGCCGCCTGCCCCGCCCACTGTGCCTCGGCCTCTCATTTCTCCCGGCCGGCCATGGGGTCCGGAGACCAAGCGGCCGCGGTCCAGAAACGGACCGCGGTCCGCGGGTTGAATACCCCTGCTCTAGATTATGATGTGGGTACAGTGGGTTTTACCTTTTCTATAACTATACTTGTACAGGGCTACAGGAAAATATATAAAGAAAATAATAATAATAAAAAGTGGAGCACACAGCCAGACAAGAGAGGTAAGAATGAAAGTTCCAGACCAGATACTACTGCTATTGTGGGGTATCAAAACTGAGATACCCTGGAAGGGGCTCTAATTGCTGCATCTGCTAAAATAGAGTTCAACAATATTTTATTAAAGCACCCAGAGCAATCACGTTCTCAATTTTTCTTTGCAGCAATCTACATAAATCTATTGGAAAATTTCACACGGTAGAGCAATTAAAGAAAATCCCTTTTGTGTTTACTTCATGTCATCTTTGCAGCAGAGAGAAACGTTAATCACAAAGCTGACAGTAATATAGGCTGTTCAATCCTGTTAGTGTTATGCCTGAAATATAGGCTCTGGGTATAAATGGAAGAAGCACATCTTGACAGACATTCCCCGCAGTGCAAATCTCAGCAGCAGCGTGCTGTGCTACTTATATGCAGGGAACTCATCTTTGCAGAACAGTTGATCTATCAAAATAATAAAAAAGGAGGAACAGGAGCTGTAATTTCAGCAGCCTGCAAGAGAACCATTTCATTGCCCTCTGTATTTCACTGCAAACACGATTTGTAATTGATAACCTTAGTTTGAGCAAAACAATAACTCTTTGTGCTAGCATAGTAAATTGTGATGCTAGTGTTACAGTTTAACCTTTTTTTTGTTTGCAAGCTGATTTGTGTGCCTTAACCTTAAACCCAAGGTGAAAATAGGGAGCTGATTAATCACAAAGTCTCGAAACACACAATCAGGGCCATTTCCAGGAGTGTGTGTGTGTGTGTGTGTGTGTGTGTGTGTGTGTAGGGGGCTTTATCTAAGCCATCCAATTTTATGCAGATGGGTCAGGGTTCTGTTAGTGGTGCCAGCCATTTGTCATGCCACTTATTCCCCATACTGGTCTCAGTCATGGGGTGGTGGCACTGCCTGCTGCTAAGTTAAAGGCACCTTATGGTACATAACGGTATGAGACAGCAGCACCATGGGATGGATAGGGGGCAGAAAGGTTTTCCTTCTTGTCCTGAGAACTATTTCAGCCAGAAACTGCCCTGCACACAATACTAGCTATACTGGAACGGGATCTGGAAAAGGAACATCACAGTCCTCATGGAGTACCTGAATACACCCTATTTAAAGACATGGCCCAGGCTATGGATAAAGATAATTCATTGTTTGATAATCTACCATGCAGAGGATTAATCCTGGTGTACTGCTGAATTAAACTGCTGTTGTTAATATTTAGCCTTTTTTATGTACCAGCCCCTGGGTTTTATATATTCTTGACCACATTTTTAAGCCCTGAAAGGTGGACCTATACGAAGAAGCAGGGGAAAGACAGACAAGCAAAGGAAGGGGCAGGTCCCATTTACACACAAGCACATAGGTTGACTTCTCAATGCTAAAAAGATGGTCATGAATAATACAATTCTGTGAGTACTCATCTGTAGAATTGGTATTATGAGTTTACAGCACGTCCTGTTCCAGAATATTCCTTACACATGGGTTATACATCCACAAGATGGCGCAGGACTGCAGAAAAAAAGACTTGTGGCCACTCCCGGCCCCTTAAATAGCCAGGAACCTCCCACTAATTCCCAGTATTGACAAGCACCTAAAAAGAAGCCGGGAGAATCAAAAATGAATAAGAATCCAAAATGAACAATCGCCATTCAGCGGTAACCAAGAACAATGATAACAAAAGGCGGGGTGGAACAGGACGTGCTGTATACTCATAATACCCATTCTACAGGTGAGTATTATTCTAAGTATACAGCACATCCTGTTCCAGAATATTCCTTACACATGGGACATCCAATAGCAGTGTCCGTAAGATAGGGTGGGATCCCCAAAAGTAACGGCGGGCAGTTTAAACCACTGCCACCTGCAGAACTTTGCGACCAAAAGTAGCATCCGCTGAGGCCCTAACATCAACCTTGTAAAACTTAGAAAAGGTATGAAAAGAAGACCAAGTAGCGGCCTTGCAAACTTGTTCAACAGAAGCTTGGTGCTGAAAAGCCCAAGAGGCACCAATAGCACGAGTAGAATGAGCAGTAAGGCGGAAGGGAGGCTCCTTCCCCTTAGCAGAATAGGCTTGTATCACCGCCTGACAAATCCACTTACTGATGGTGGATTTAGCCGGAGGCAAACCCTTCCTAGGTCCAGAAGGAAGAACAAAAAGAGCAGCAGTCTTCCTGAAGGATTCAGTAGCTACCAAATAAAATTTCAAAGTCCTAACCACGTCCAGGGAATGCAATACCCTCTCCTTAAGGTTACTAGGATTAGGACACAAGGAAGGCAAGACAATGTCCTGATTGAGATGAAATGCAGACACAACCTTGGGCAGAAAATCTGGCTTAAACCGAAACACCACCTTGTCCTGGTGTCTCTCAAAGTAAGGAGGTTTGATAGAAAGAGCCGCCAACTCAGAAACACGCCTAACAGAAGTGATAGCCACCAAAAATGCTACCTTAAGAGTCAAAATGGACAAAGGAGCCGCACGCAGAGGCTCAAAAGGAGACCCCTGCAAGGCAGATAAAACCAAATTCAAATCCCAGACTGGTAACATAGGCTTACCTGGGGGGCGCACGTGAGTAACCCCCTGGAAGAAAGTCTTAACCAAACGATTAGCAAATTATCTTTGGAAGAAAATGGCCAAAGCTGAAACATGTCCCTTGAGGGTACTGAGTTGAAGACCCAAGTCCAAACCATGTTGCAGGAACTCCAGGATCCTGGGAACAGAAAACACCCGACAGTGAAAAGATTTAGACTCACACCAGGAAATGTAAGCATGCCATACCCTATAGTAGATAAAGGACGAGGACTTCTTCCTTGCCCTAATCATGGTATTAACTACAGAGGCAGACAGCCCCTTGTCCATCAAGATGGAGCTTTCAGCAGCCAGGCCGTTAAAGCCAGCGTTTGTAAATTGGGGTGGTGTAGCTGCCCCTGAGTGAGCAGGTCTGGATCCTTGGGCAGGGCGTATTGATCTACTGCCAGCTGCACGACGTCTGCGAACCACACTCTTCTTGGCCAGCAGGGTGCCACCAGGATGGTTGGTACCCCTTCCTGGGCTATCTTGCGCAGCACCCTGCCCAGCAGAGGAAACGGAGGGAACACAGAGAAGCCGAAAGCTCTTTCAAGACATTGCTAGGGCATCCATGGCTAAGGCCAGTGTGTCCTGGGACAGAGACAAAGACTGGAAGCTTGTGATTGTGAGGGGACGCAAACAGATCCACATCTGGCTGACCCCAACGGTGGCACAGGGAGCGAAACACCCTGCTGCTGAGGGACCATTCTCCCAGACGAGACGTCCCCCTGCTCAGGGAATCCGCCTCCAGATTTTCCACCCCCGGGATGTACACTGCCGAGATGCAGGGAACATTCTCCTCTGCACAAAACAGTATCAGGGACACTTCCTTGAGGGCCCTCTTGCTCCGGGTCCCTCCCTGATGATTGATGTAGGCCACAGCCGTCTGGTTGTCCGAGCCGATCTGAACAGCCCGACCCCGAAGGTGTGGAGTCAAATGGGCGAGAACCAACCTTATCGCCCTCAGTTCCAGAATGTTGATAGGGGTATGGGCCTCCTGAGGGCCCCACTGACCATGGAATTTTAAGGACTTCCAGAAGCCCCCCCCAACCCGTCAGACTGGCATCCGTGTTGACAGTCTCCCAGCAAGGGGGCAGAAAGGTTCTGCCCACTAACCGGTTCATTGAGTCCAGCCACCACGAGAGGGACCATCTGGCCAGGGGGGACAGAGCAAACACCTGATCCAGGGACACCAGGTCCCGATCCCATACTGATAAGAGGCGAAGCTGAAGAGGTCTCATGTGAAACGGAGCATAGGGTACCGCTTCGAAGCAAGACACCATCAGGCCCACCAGCTGCATCCCCTGCCGGATGGAGGGATGAGGACAAGACAGAAGAGACTGGGCCTGAGCTAGAAGACTCTCCACCTTCTGTTGAGGGAGAAAAACCTTGACCTGAGATGTATCCAGAATCATGCCCAGAAAGGACCTCACCCGAGACGGTGACAGGGAAGACTTGGGATGGTTAATAACCCAGCCGAAGGACTCTAGTGTGGACACCACCAACTGGGTATCCAGCTTGGCCCGATGGAAGGACTGAGACATGATGAGAATGTCGTCCAGATAAGGAAGGATGCGAATGCCCTGAGATCTCAGCCATCACGCCCGCCAGCACCTTGGTGAATACCCTGGGAGCCGAAGTGATACCGAAAGGCAAGGCCAGGCCACAAATTGGTAGTGCTGATCCTCCAGAGCAAACCTGAGAAATTTCTGATGACCTGGAAAGATTGGTACATGAAGGTAAGCATCCTTGATGTCTACAGAAATCATGAAGTCGCCCGGGCGCAGTGAATTGACCACTAAGCGCAGGGTTTCCATGCGAAAATGCTTGAACCTGACAAACTTGTTAAGACGCTTTAAATCCAAGATGGGCTTGAGGGACCCGTCCTTTTTGGGGACCATGAAGAGATTGGAATAGAAGCCTCTGCCCCTTTCCCTGAAAGGCACTAGGCAGATGACCCCCAGCTCCAGAAGGTTTTGGACAGCAAGACACAAGCCCTGAGCTGACAGAGGATTTTGAGCCATCTGGGATCTGATGAATCTTGGGGGAGGCCAGGCTGCAAACTATCTTGTAACCGGAGGAAACCACCCCCTGGATGTGGATCCACCTGTCTGCTACACGTCGCCTCTAGACATGAGCAAAGAGCCAAAGCCGTCCCCCCACCCGGATGGATGAGGGCGCCTTCTCATGCCTGAGGGGGCTTGAGGGAGGATTTGGGTTTGGGACCCCAGGAGAGGCCGGGGCAGCCACGTCCCCTGCCCCAATAGTCTCCGCGTGCTCCAGTAAAAGAGACCCCTCGTCCAGCCCTGGGAGCCGAAAGGAGGGGAGAGAGGCACCAGACCCCCGAAAGGGCCGAGACGGACTCCGTTGGGGTAACCTACCGCCCCTGGCAAACAGGTCCAAGCGTTCACCAAAGAGGCGCAACCCCTTAAAGGGGAACCCAGTGAGAGCCTTCTTAGCAGCATTATCAGCTACCCACTGACGCAGCCAGATACAGCGGCGTATAGCCACCAAAAGGGCAGATGTCCTTCCACACATTCTAATGACAGCATCCATGGCAGAGGGGATATAAGCAACAAAATCATAGCAAAGCAGGAGAGATCTATAGTCTTCTCCTCCCGCGTCATCAGAGGCCCCATCTAAGACACTTAAGCAGCCTTTTAATAGCAACAGCCGTTATGGCAGAGGCACAAACCGGACGCAGCACAGTCCCCACATAGGCAAAAGCATGACAGGACAACTGGTCCATGCGCCGGTCCTCACCATCCCGCAAGGTAGTAGTGTCAGGAGAATGCATGACAGAGGTATTTGACAACCCTAGAATGGGCGCGTCCACCTCGGGAGGACAAGACCAATGCTTAATCACATCAGCAGCAAAGGGATACCTCTTGTCCCAACGCTTTGGCACCCTAGGCAACTTACTAGGCTGTTCCCATTCCTTGAGCACCAGATTATTAAAATGAGACTGCTCAGGGAACTCCAAGCGTGGTTTAACTGTATGAAAAAGCTCACCCTGCTGCTGCAGAGCCACTGCAGGAGGGGAAATACAAAGCACTTCAAAAATGTGAGACAACAACCTGTCAGTGTCATCTAAGGACCATGGGTCTTCTCCAAAGGGAGACCCGGTACCACCATAAATCTTAGGCTGTTCCTCAGATTATTCTGAATCAGAGAATAATTTCCCCTCCTCAAGGGGACAATAACCAGAAATGTCAAAAAAATTCTCAGCCTCAACAGGGAAGAGGGAAACAGCGGGGGATAAATGCCGCTTTTTGACAGAAGCCTTACGCGGGGCTGACCCAGCAATATGCTTTTCAATGCTGGCCACCCGTGCAGCCAAATCAGATTGAGACTCCCCGCTAGTATGCCCCTCGCTTGGGGTCAAAAGTAAGCAGGGGGGGTAGGCGAAGCCAGAGGGGGCGCAGCCCCAGGGCCAGTAACAGACGACCCCGACAGCAGCGCAATCACCTGCTGGGGCAGGGTACACACACCCTGACATCATCACTTATAGGGGATACCCCACACGCCACACATAGCCGGGCTTGTCCCGAAGGAACCCCAAGCACATTATCCCCAGAAGCCTCCATAGGATGATTTGAGTGGCACAACAGGCCAGTATAGGGTTAACGCTAATAGCTACCCGGGATGTCCCAAAAGCCCACTAGGGAGGTGGGAGATTGCCAAGGGGAGAGGGCCGGGAGAAACCACAGTACTGAAGTTCACCCCGCCTGAAAAACATAAGAAACAACCCCATAAGTATATACACGAGAAAAAATACACAGAAAAAAAAAAAACACCCCGCAGGGGTACTCACAGACCGCACAGGGAGCCAGCAGCCCACGCAGCACCAGAAAGGGGAAAATGGCGCCCGCATAGACCTCGTGGGGCGGGCCGTGGAGACGTGATGCAAAAGGCGTCATCCACAGAGCCCGCCTCCCCCGAAGAGCGCGAATCGCGCCCCACGTAATCCAGCCAGCCAATCACAGCACCGCAGCATCTGAGAAAATGCCGCCGCCGTTCGCGGAGCGCTGTACAAGCGCGCGGCGCACAAAATGAAAAATATAATTCTGTCAAATACTCACCTGTAGAATTGGTATTATACATATACAGTACGTCCTGCTCCAGATATAATACTTACACTTGGGTTATCCTCCGCCAGAGGGCGCTGTGCACTGCAGACATGCAAAAACAGGCTCCTCCCGGCCCTTCATATACCCAGGGACCTCCCACAAATCCCCAGCATTGAAAAGCAGTGAACCAGAAGCCGGGAGAATTCAACCACCAAAAACGACTGGTAATGATAACAACAATCACCATACAGGGGATCCAGAATAATGCAAAAACCAGGGTGGGGTGCAGCAGGACGTACTGTATACGTATAATACCAATTCTACAGGTGAGTATTTCACAGAATTGTATTATTCTAAGTATACAGTACGTCCTGCTCCAGATATAATACTTACACTTGGGACATCCAATAGCAGTGTCCATAGAATAGGGTGGGATCCCCAACAAAAAAGGCAACAGCAGACAGTTGAAAGCACTGTCACCTGCAAACCTCGCTACCCAGAGCAACACGAGCAAAGGCTCTAACTTCAAACATCAAAACAACCTTTGAAAGGGTACGAACAAGAAAACAAGTAGCGTTCAAGCAAACCTGTTCAACAAAACCTGGTGCTGAAAGGCCCAAAGATACCCCTTAAGGAATAGGCTTGAGTAACAGGCTAACAAGAGCAAAAGCGAATAGCCCAGGAAGAAGCCAAAACTTCCCCAGGACCAGAAGGGACGTCTATCCCAGTAAAGGCTAGGCCCAAGGCCGATTAACCCCTGACAGACAAAATCAGGCACAACCAGATGTAGGTGCCCTCAACCCCAAGGAGTACCAGTCCCCCTAAGGGACAAGAGACAATCCAGGAAAAAAAATCCAGCACCTATTGAGGGAAAATAGATTCCCTTGCCTCAGCATTACAAGGAATGAATCCCAGAAGAAGGACAAAGTCTTAATACCTGAGCCTAAGACACCACCTTAGGCAAAAATCCGGCGTAAGGCGGAACACCACCTCATCTAGGTGAATATACATCAAAGAACGAGGGCTAGCTAAACAGAGCCGCCCGCTCAGGCACACGGCCGACTGAAGTAACATCCCCAGAAGGACAACCTTATGGATAAGAACAGTCAGACAGCATCCGGAATAGAGCCAAAGGGGAACACCCTGCAAGGCAAACAGAATAGAAATCAAATCCCAACAGGGACCCTAGAACTACATGGAGGATGCCGCTGAGCAATCTCTGAAAGAAAGTCAAGGAACTGAGTAAAGACTTCAGCAGAAGACGGACAGGGCAGAGCCTGAACCACCAGGGCACTGAGCAGGAGAGCCAACTCCAACCCATGCTGTAATCACTATATAACCCTGGGAACAGAGCGCACCCACAGGGGAGAGACCAAAACTCACACCAATCAATATGGGTAAACAATACCCCACAATAGAAAGAAGAAGAGGAAGAAGGAGCCAACTCCTAGGCTTCCAGAAGTCACAGACACCCAGAAGGTACGCCCATCTCCATCAAGGTGGATGAATCAACCGTCAGACCATCCAGACCAGAGTCTGTAGATTGGGGTGAAATAGAAAAGGGGGGCCTGAGTGAGCAGGTCAGCACTCCTGAAAGGACGTACAGGTCCGCTGTCCACAGAACCACATCTGCAAACCATACTCCACTAGGCCACCCAAGGGCCGCCAGTATCACTGGTTCCCCCTTCCAGAGCAAACTTGCACAGAACCCTGTCAAGCGGGGTGAATGAAGATAAGACATATAGAACAGAATGTCCAGCATAAAGTTACAAAGCCTCATGACCAAGGTCAGAACAATCTGAGACAGGGAAACAAGGGCCTAGAACCCATGATAGTGACAGGCCCAGAAAGATCCACACTAGACAGATCACATGGAGACATAAAAATTAGCACATCCTGTTGCAGAAGGACATCCACCAGAGCGAATATCGCAGATATGCAGGGAACGCTGTCCTCCACCCAGATCAGGGTCAGATACCTTCCTGGGGGATCATCCTGCTTCCGAGTCCACACAGATAATTAATACAGGCCACTGTCGTCAGACAGACCAAGGGGGCCCCCAAATAGCCAGATCCCACAAGGGAGAAGTCCAGCGAGATAGAGCCAACCTGAAAGCCTACCGCTTCAAAAATAGAAAGGTGAATGGACCCCTAAAAGGTCCCACCTCCCCCGGAACCACAGGGGAATGTAGAAGAAAAAAGTCCCCCCTGCGTCAACCTGATAGATTTGGTATGCAACTACAGGAAGATGCAAGGAAGGGGGCGCCCCCTGACTGGTACCTCTAGCACAACAGTCTCAGGGGTAACCACCGTACCAAGGTGGAAGGGTACACAGACCCAGCTCCAGGGAAGCTGGAACCCAGTCCAGCATTTACAATATGAGTTGCAGAAGAGCCCAAGGGCACTGAGCATAAGGGACAACCTTTGAACAGCCACCAACAGGCCCACCAGCTGCAATCCAGCCTGGTGAAGAGACGGGAACAGCAAAGAGGGACCGAGCCCATGTAACCAGATTGCCTACTTTATAGTCAAGGAAGCAGGTTCCCGCCTGAACCGAATCCAAGTTCAACCCAAGGAATGGAGATACCAAAAAAGGGGAAAAAGAGGAATTGAGGTGATTGAGCACCCATCCAAAGACCCCCAAAGGACACCACCAGCCGAGTAACAAACTCGGCCTGACGTAGAGATTGGGAAGCAAAAAGGGATGACCAGGCAGTTCCTCACGCGGACGCCCCCTTGGTCTCAGTAGAGACATCACCCCCGTCATCGCCTAGGCGATCACTCTGGGAGCAGAAAAGAGGCCAGATAACAAGGCCACAATCAGCAGTGTTGGAGCACCAACACTATCCTGTAAGATCCTTGGTGCCCAGAAGGCACAATGGCAATGAAATAAGCATCTTAGATCCCCACAGGCGGCAAGAGGTCCCTGGACACAGGGCACTGATGGCCCAACTCAGAGAAACCATGCAGAAAAAACCGCCTGTGAATGTAAATTGCCTCACTTATGGAAAGCCATAATGGGCAGAGTGTCTCATCCTTGTGGAGGAATATGGAAAGGTTGGTGTAGAGGCCCCTGCCTCTGTCTGTTAAGGGCAACCTGCAGGTGACCCCAGACCTTGCAGGCCGTGCGGGGCCTGCGCCAACACCAGAAGAGAGGCAGGGACCAGAAGCATCCTGACAATCTCGGGAAGGGGCCGCCCAGCAGACACTATCCTGCATCCAGAGGAAACTTCCTCCTGACTCCATCAGAACGAGGCATGACGCCTCCTGATAGTGGCAAGGTGCTGCGGCCATCCCCTCGCCCAGGGCGCCCCATCATGCTTGGGGGGTTTTGGTAAAAGATTTGGACTTAGTCCTGCCGGAGGGACCAGGGCGTTGTCTGCCACTCCTGGGGCAGGGATCTATACCAAAAAGCTGGAAGGACACCCCTGGTTTGGGTTTGACACTAACATAGGGGGGTGGGGGTGCCCCTGCCCTGAGAAGGCCGAGACCGCCTTCTGTAAAGGGGCGTTTTGCCCTTTTTTCCCCAAACAGGTCCATACGGGCCCCGAATAGGCGTCGCCCTCTAAAGGGAAGCCCAGTAAGAATCTTTTTTGTAGCATCGTCAACACCCCACTGTTGCAGCCAGACCAATCGGCGTATAGCTACCGCAAGGGCGGGAGTTCTTGCGCACATACTGATGGCGACATCCAGCGCCAAAAGGATAAATCTTACAAATACATCGCAACTGGAGAGTGCATTAAACACCTCCCAGGGGAAATCCTCAGGTTGATGATCAATCATCTTTCTGATGAGGGTCCTGGCGGCCACTGCAGCGATGGCCGTGGCACAGACCGGGCGCAGAGTCGTCCCTGCACAAGAAAAGGCGTGGGAAGCCAGCGTATCAATGCGCCGGTCCTCAGCATCCCGAAGGGTACGATAAGTAGGGGCTGCAATAAAGGGGGGGTTAAGAACCTCAATGATCGGTGCATCCACCACGGGAGGTGATGACCAGCAGTTAACCACATCAGGGGCCCCTAGGAGTTTACTAGGGCATTGCCATTCTTTGAGTACAAGAGCCTGGAAGTGATCCTGCTCCAGAAATTCCAAACGCGGCGGCGCTGTATGGAAACTCTCCCTTCTAGGCCTGGAAGCCTCACCAGGGAGAGAGATAGACAAGACCTCAAAGATCTTTATCAGTAATTCGTCGGTGTCACACAGGCCACAAGAACCGGGGCCCGGATCATCATGACTCCTCAGCCCCTCGTCAGATGAGCCCGAGTCAGAGAATAGCCGACCTTCATCAGAAAGAGCAAAACCCTGCTCAGCAGTGAACTCTTCAGATTCAGAAGGAATGGGCGAAACCGGAGGCGTCAGGGACCGCTTCTTACCAGGGCCCAAGAGCTGTGCCAACCTCAAAATCACCTGATCGGCCGTAGGCAGTCTGCGCGGCAGGACTTGCTGTTCATTCCCGCTCGAGTGCGACTCATCAGGAGTGAGATTTAAGCACGGGGAGAGAGGTGTATTGAAACGAGGCGCAGCCACTGGCAACCCTGACTGCAGGGCCAGTACTTGTTCGGCACAGGGTCCGCAGACCCGTGCTCTGTCCGCATCAGCATGGGGCAGTCCACACGCTGTACACAGCCGGTCTTGTCCCGGAGGGACCCCGGTCACAAATTCGGAGATGCCTCCATATGGTGATTATTAATGTAATTTATATACCAGTAGGGATTTACGCAATAGGCAACCCTGGATGTCCCAAAGACCCGCTAGGAATGTGGGAGAATTTTGTAAGCCCGCTACAATATATGTTAGGCCGGGAGAAGCCACCGGACTCTTCGACGTCTGAAAGACAGAAGGGGAATAAGGGGTGTCAGGGCCATGCACAACCGAAAGAATACTAATGATGAAAACGCCCGCGAGGGCACTCACCGACCAGGGGAGGAGACGGACCGCAAACACGCGCGCGAAGAGCAGCAAAATGGCGCCAACCGCACCTCGAAGGGCGGGGTCAATCTGGGTGTGACGCGGAGCGCGCCACGCCGGGTCCCCGGCCCCCCCAAAGAGCGTGAAGCTCTGAGTTAGCCGTCCGGGCCTGACAAGCAAGCATAGAATATGCCAGTTAAAGGCATCTGCTAGGGGATACTAGTAGTCTGATAACGCTGCCACCCAGCCAGTAATTTTTTTAAGGAAAAAGTGGGAAGGCGAGACGGTGGCGGCCAAATAAAAGGCAAGCAGCACGGCTCTGACACCCGGTTGCCGCCCAGGGCAAAACTACGGCCATAAGCGTGACAATACAGTACAATACAGTACACTGAGACCGCCACTACACACCCCCCCCCCTTCTTTTCCCCCGAATACAGGGGGAAACAAGGGAGGATGGCGACCCTTTACACAGGGCCCACCGCTACACGGGGCGTGGGGCAAGGAATGCGGGAGGGACATCCACTAGAGGCTCACCATCAGGCTAAACCGCCTACCCTTTGGTGGGGGACTGCGGTGGAGCATGGCTCCGTTAAGCACACATGGTGCTGCCTACCTTCACCCGACCAGTGCAGCCCAGGCTGGGAGGCACATCACAAGAAGGACGGGTGGGAATAGTCCAACAGGGCCGCAGGCTGTAATAGCCCCTCTCACCTGCGAGAGAGCATTTGTGGGAGGTCCCTGGGTATATGAAGGGCCGGGAGGAGCCTGTTTTTGCATGTCTGCAGTGCACAGCGCCCTCTGGCGGAGGATAACCCAAGTGTAAGTATCATATCTGGAGCAGGACGTACTGTATACTTAGAATAATAAAAGGCAAAACATACTCAAAGTAATTACCGCAACAACCCCCCCCCCCTCCTCCGGAGATCTCCCCGGGGGAGAGCGAAGCAAGGGAGAGCCGTAGCGGCCCAAGTAAAAACAGGAGAAGGGAGGGGGGCACCTAGAGAGATATGGGTTAAAGCAAAACCCAGAGTGCAGGGGGGGGCATCCCACAAGGCTCACCATAAGCCTAACCGCCTACCCTGTCAGAGCAGGGACTGCGCTCCTCAGCACCTGACCCTGGTACTAAACCTACCTTCACCCGAACCGGTCAGCCGAAGCTGGGAGGCAGTGGGTTCGGAACGGGTGGGAACAGTCCTGCAGGGCCGCAGGCTAATAAGCCCCGCTCACCTGCGCACAGTAGAGAGCCATCTTCTATCTTCGCAGTCCAGACTGCAGATAAGAACTGGGAATTACTGGGAGGTTCCTGGCTATTTAAGGGGCCGGGAGTGGCCACAAGTCTTTTTCCTGCAGTCCAGTGCCATCTTGTGGATGTATAACCATGTGTAAGGAATATTCTGGAACAGGACGTGCTGTATACTTGGAATAAATAAAATCCAGGGGCTGGGCTGCAACAAAGGGGGTAAATCTCGACAAAAACGTTATTGAGCAGCACACCAGGATGAATTATCTGCATGGCAGGTAAGCAAGCAGTTCTTTTTAAAACTTTGCCTGGACAAATTATTTTACTGGTTAGTTTGGTCTCATCTATAATATATTACATTTCTTGTACTACTTATAATCTGACTAATCCAATCTCCTTATTTAGATTTATTACTTTTAGAGTATATTTTTGGATTATGTAGTTGTGCAAAAGGTAATAACCGATAACCCTGGCTGTTTTTTTAGTGGTGATCCCTGGGATGTATTGGGGGTATTTAGAACTATGACATGGTTAATGATGTATGTACAGCCTATGAAGAGTAACATAAGGGAATCTCAGGTGATGGAAGTAGATTTTTCTACTGACGTGTACTTTGTGTCATAGAAAGGGTACATGTTGTGCAACTTTAAATGCAGAACATGTAGAATTTTCTCTTATCAGGCATGAAATAGAGTTTATGTCAGTAATGACGTGACCCCAGTGATTTTAAATCTCAAAATATGTGCAAGAGGATTACATATTAACTCCCTGCAGAAGGTCTTACCTTACGAAGCCTTGAGAGCAAACTGACAACAGACTCATGTTGCTCAGCCTTGGCCAGGTCTTCTGCAGTTTTTCCATCCTACCAAAAGAAAATGAAAATAATCAGGAATAACTTCTATAGTACCTTGCTAGACAGCATTCATCACATGAAAAGTTGGCCAGACTTCATACTTGAATTATTTATCCCCTTCACTTTCAGTCTTTCATTACACTTTTTAAATATGCATGAGGCACGGGGGCATTTCAGAAGACACAGACCACCACAACCAGATTCTCAATCTATAGTAAAAATAATGTATATCCAACAAGTGTCTGTTATTAAAGGAGCATTATCACAAAAAGATGGTCCAATAACAAAAACAAAAATAGTAAGTGTAGGGATCTTCCCGGGGGATGGTGTGTTTGGACACAGTTCGCGGCAGACTCAGATGTTGTAAAAGCAAATCTTGGCGTTTATTCATGGCATAAACAGTCCAGCAAACAAAACACACAGCAACCACGTGCTTCTTTTGTGTACAAATAAAATAAAAGACCTAGCCCGTCTGGGCGCTTACTAACAGGTTCTTCTCACCTATCTGGCAGTTTCAAAACACAGCGTTAGCCTGGATATCGCAGGGGGAGTTTTTAGCTCCAGCAGTGGCTGCGTTCGCAGCTTCCTTCAAACACACAGACAGGCTGTTCATTCCTGGCTCAGAGCAATAGCCTGCAGCTCTGCAGAGCTTTTACCTCCCAGGCTAATTAGGATCAGAGCTCACCTGATTCAAAACCCAAACTGGATCGGGGAGGTGTGGAATGACAGGTCCCTCTACCAAACCTACCTGCCATTCCATATAAATCCAGGCCCGGCAAAATTAAACAACACCTCAGCAGCATATCACTGCTGGGAAACAAATCAATCCTGGACTTACCATCTCACCCAGCGTAGTAACCTAGGTGAAATGTACACCCCCTCGATCACTTCTCCAGTGACATGTCTACATATCCCCCCCCTCTTCTTCAGACCGGAGGGCTGAGCATTTTGTCCCCACAGACAATGTACCCTCGACAATGCGTCAGCATTTGCCTGTAATTTCCCTGGCCTGTGTTCCACAGTGAAATTAAAGTTTTGTAGGGACAGAAACCATCTAGTCACTCTTGCGTTTCTCTCCTTGTTTAACTTCATCCATGTTAGGGGGGCATGGTCTGTCACTAACTTGAATTTCCTGCCTAGCAAGTAATATTTTAGGGATTCGAGGGCCCACTTCACCGCCAAACATTCTCGCTCCACAATGGCATAATTTTTTTCGGCCGGGGTTAGCTTCCTACTCAAGTACATCACCGGATGCTCCTCACCATTTACTACTTGTGAGAGTACTGCACCTAAGCCTGTGTTAGAAGCATCTGTCTGGACCAGAAATTCTCGCCTGAAATCGGGGGTAACTAACACAGGTTGTTGGCACAAGGCAGATTTAAGGCTTTGGAAAGCCTTCTCGGCCTCTGGAGTCCACGTGATCATTGCTCTCTTTTCGCCCTTTGTCAAGTCAGTTAGGGGAGCAGCAACTGAGGCAAAGTTCGGCACAAATCTACGGTAATAGCCCGTAATACCAAGGAAAGCTCTGACCTGTTTCTTTGTCAGGGGTCTAGGCCAATTCTGTATTGCCTCAATTTTATTTAGCTGTGGCTTAATCAACCCTCTTCCAATAATGTACCCCAGATACTTGGCCTCTTCTAGGGCTACTGCACACTTCTCGGCATTTATGGTCAATCCTGCATCACTTATGGTATCCAAGACGGCCTGTACCTTACAGAGGTGACTTTCCCAATCAGGGCTAAAAATGACCACATCATCGAGGTAGGCAGCTGAGTAATCACAATGTGGTCGCAAAATCAAGTCCATCAACCTCTGGAAAGTCGCAGGTGCTCCATGTAACCCGAACGGCATCACTACATACTGGAATAGCCCATCAGGGGTGGAGAATGCAGTTTTCTCTTTAGCCTCATCAGTAAGTGGAATCTGCCAGTAGCCCTTTGTGAGATCGAGGGTGGTTATGTACCTGGCATTACCCAACTTCTCAATCAACTCATCTACCCTGGGCATAGGATAGGCATCGAATTTTGAGATCTCATTCAACTTTCTGAAATCGTTACAGAACCTCCAAGTTCCGTTAGGCTTTGGGATTAATACAATCGGGCTGGACCATTCACTCTGTGACACCTCAATTACTCCCAGATCAAGCATACGTTTTACCTCGGCAGATACGGCTTCCCTAAGGGCTTCCGGGATCCTATAGGGCTTGAGGTTTACTCTGCTTCTGGGCTCAGTTTCAATGTGATGATAGATGAGGTGTGTACGCCCTGGAAGGTCAGAAAACTTGTCTTTGTTTTTCTGTAAAAATTCCTGAGCCTCCTGTTTCTGTGACACTGATAGGGTATCACCAACCTTGACTGGAGGGATTGGTTGTGACAAATTATTAACAGTATTTGTCGCCCCCAAGGATTCCCTGTCTTTCCAGGGCTTAATCAAGTTTACGTGGTAAACTTGGAAAGGCTTCCTTCTACCTGGTTGGTGCACCTTGTAGTTCACCTCACTGACCTTTTCAACAATTTCATAGGGACCTTGCCACTTCGCCAGGAATTTACTCTCAACAGTGGGAACTAGAATAAGGACCCTATCGCCTGGGTTAAATGTCCGGATTCTTGCAGACCGGTTGTAAATTCTACTTTGGGCCTCTTGCGCCCTCTGGAGGTGTTCCCTTACTAGGGGCATTACAGCGGCTATACGGTCCTGCATTTGTGCTACATGCTCAATAACACTCTTGTATGGGGTGGACTCGCTCTCCCATGTCTCTTTTGCAATGTCCAGTAGACCCCTAGGGTGACGACCATAGACCAACTCGAATGGTGAGAACCCTGTGGACGCTTGGGGCACTTCCCTAATAGCAAACATGAGGTAGGGTAACAAATGATCCCAGTCACGGCCATCTTTTTCCACCACTTTTTTCAACATATGTTTCAAAGTTTTGTTAAATCTCTCCACCAATCCGTCCGTCTGGGGGTGGTATACAGAGGTACGGATGGGTGAGATTTTAAATAGTTTGCATAACTCCTTCATCACCTTTGACATAAAGGGTGTACCTTGGTCAGTCAGGATTTCTTTGGGGATTCCAGTCCTAGAGAACATATAAAACAACTCACGTGCAATTGTTTTAGATGCGGTGTTTCTTAAGGGCACAGCTTCAGGATAGCGGGTCGCATAATCCATGACCACCAGAATATACTGGTGTCCTCTAGCGGATTTTACAATGGGACCCACTAAATCCATGGCTATACGCTCAAAAGGCACCTCTATAATAGGGAGCGAAACCAAAGGACTGCGAAAATGTGACACTGGGGCACTAAGCTGACATGTGGGGCACGACTCGCAGTGCTTTTTAATATCACCATATATCGCCGGCCAGTAGAACCTCTGGAGAACCCTCTCCTGCGTTTTGTCAGTCCCCAAGTGTCCCCCAAGAACATGGTTATGTGCCATGTCAAGCACCTGACGCCGGTACGGCACCAGAAGCTGTTCCACAATCTCATCCTTAATCTTAGTGACTCTATAGAAAAGATCATTAGTCACAGAAAAATGTGGAAATCTTTTCTCAGCATCTGGTTCCTGAGGTACCCCATTCATGACAGCAACCTGCTCTCTCGCATTTTTGAGAGTGGGGTCCTGTAACTGTGCAGTCCCAAAATTATCCCTAGACACCTCTAAGTCTGGTATATTTTGCTCAGTGGGAGGAGCCTCCTCCTCTCCAGCCAGGACCTGCAAAGGAAAACAATCATTTTCATCCTGCACACTTTTATCACTTAGAGGGGGTAATGCAACAACCTTAGGAGTATCCTCACTCCTTTCGGGGGATTTTCTTTTTCCCCAGAGAGCCCAGAATAATGGAAAATCGCGCCCCAATATTACGTTATGCATGAGGTTTTTAACCACACCCACTTCATATTGTACGGTGCCTTGTTCAGTCCCGACTTCAGCCAGCACTATAGGGTACACTTTTGTATCCCCATGTATACAAACAACACTCATATGCTTTTTACACTCAAAGTCGCCAGCCACCAGGCTGGCATGCACCAAGGTTACGAGGCTTCCTGAGTCCAGCAACGCCTTAACAGGAAAATCATTAATTGTAACGTTGCAGATTTGCGGTTCAGTCTCTAGTCCAGGAACTGCAACACAAGATGGTTCCGCAAATAGCGACTGACGTCGATTAGCCTCACATTCCATGGGCTCAGTGGTAAGAGGGCAACGGGCAGACACGTGTCCCATCTCATGGCATCTCCAGCACTGGATAGAGCCTGGTCTCCTTGGCAAGGAGTCCTTTTTAGGGCCACTTAGCCACCCGGGACCATCCCCAGTCTTTTGCCCCTGAGACACCACTTGAGCCCTTTTTCCTCCCTCAGCACCCCTCCACACTCCCCCAATAGATGGAAGTCTCTTACCAGCTGATGGTACAGATCTGGCACTCCGGGGAGGTGAGGAGGCTGCAGAAACATCACGGAGGTAGTCCTCAGTCGCCTGGAACCTCTCCACAAGGTTGACAAGTTCGTTTGCATTCTTAGGGTCACCTTGTCCCACCCAGCGTTGCAGGTCAGCAGGAAGTGCTCGGTGGTAGCGATCCATCACAACCCTCTCTAGGATCTGTGCAGGAGTAGAAGTGTCTGGCTCCAACCACTTTCTCGCCAAATGGATCAGGTCATACATCTGGGACCTCGCCGATTTGTCCAAACTGTAGCTCCAGTTGCGTACCCTCCTGGCACGGACCGCAGTAGTAACGCCTAGTCGGGCAAGTATCTCCGCTTTTAGCCGAGTATAGTCCTTAACCTCTTGCTCACTGAGGTCATAGTAGGCCTTTTGAGGTTCCCCTGTTAAATAGGGCGCAATTACCTCTGCCCACTCAGCGACTGGTAACTTCTCTCGCTCAGCCGCACGCTCAAACCCAGTTAGGAAGGCCTCAACATCGTCCTCAGCAGTCATCTTTTGCAGCGCTCGCTGCACAGCTCTTCTCACATCAAAAGTCTCTGGAGCGGCTCGCACCACTGTGTGGGGGTTAGCAACCACAGGCGCCTCTTGTTTTGCAATCAGGTGTTCAATAAGTTGTCTATTGGCCTCTATCTGAGCCTGTTGCAGTTGTTGTTGGGCAGCCATGGTCTGTTCATGTCGTCTATTGGCCTCTATCTGAGCCTGTTGCTGTTGCAAACTCACTTGCATAAACTGCTTCAGCATCTCCTCCATGTTGCCCGACTGTTCTTGGAGTGTAGTTGCAGCTTTCACCCAAGACATAAGCAGCTGTAGCCAAGTCTGTCCACACCGTTGCCCCTAGCAACCGTAATGCCCGCATCCGCAGCACCAATTGTAGGGATCTTCCCGGGGGATGGTGTGTTTGGACACAGTTCGCGGCAGACTCAGATGTTGTAAAAGCAAATCTTGGCGTTTATTCATGGCATAAACAGTCCAGCAAACAAAACACACAGCAACCACGTGCTTCTTTTGTGTACAAATAAAATAAAAGACCTAGCCCGTCTGGGCGCTTACTAACAGGTTCTTCTCACCTATCTGGCAGTTTCAAAACACAGCGTTAGCCTGGATATCGCAGGGGGAGTTTTTAGCTCCAGCAGTGGCTGCGTTCGCAGCTTCCTTCAAACACACAGACAGGCTGTTCATTCCTGGCTCAGAGCAATAGCCTGCAGCTCTGCAGAGCTTTTACCTCCCAGGCTAATTAGGATCAGAGCTCACCTGATTCAAAACCCAAACTGGATCGGGGAGGTGTGGAATGACAGGTCCCTCTACCAAACCTACCTGCCATTCCATATAAATCCAGGCCCGGCAAAATTAAACAACACCTCAGCAGCATATCACTGCTGGGAAACAAATCAATCCTGGACTTACCATCTCACCCAGCGTAGTAACCTAGGTGAAATGTACACCCCCTCGATCACTTCTCCAGTGACATGTCTACATAAGATAGGGGTTTAGTTATATACCCTACATAAAAAAAAGTATTAACAAGCAGTTAACAAGAAGCCGGGAGAACAACAATAACCAGAATTCAACAATGAACATAACAATCACCATACAGAGGTAACTAAGAATAATGATAACAAAGGTGGGGTGGAACAGGACGTGCTGTATACGTAAAAATACCAATTCTACAGGTGAGTAATCACAGAATTGTATTATTGTATACAGCACGTCCTGTTCCAGAATATTCCTTACACTTGGGACATCCAATAGCAGTGTCCGTTAGGTAGGGTGGGATCCCAAAAGGCAACAGCGGGCAGTTTAAACCACTACCGCCTGCAGAACTTTGCGACCAAAAGCTGAGGCCCTAACATCAACCTTGTAAAAAGGTATGAACAGAAGACCAAGTAGCGGCCTTGCAAACTTGTTCAACAGAAGCTTGGTGCTGAAAGGCCCAAGAGGCACCAATAGCACCTCCTTCCCCTTAGCAGAATAGGCCTGTACCACAGCCTGGCGGATCCACTTGCTGATAGTGGACTTAGTTGGAGCCAGACCCTTCCTAGGTCCAGACGGAAGCACAAATAAAGCATCAGTCTTCCTGAAAGATTCAGTAGCCACCAAATAGAACTTCAGTCCTGACCACATCCAGATAGTGTAAAACCCGCTCCTTAGGGTTACTAGGATTAGGGCATAGAGAAGGCAAAACAATGTCCTGATTGAGATGAAAGGCAGACAAAGCCTTAGGCAGAAAAACAAAACACCACCTTGTCCTGGTGTCTCTGAAATAAGGGGGTTTGATAGAAAGCGCTGCCAACTCAGAAACACGCCTAACAGAAGTGATAGTCACCAAAAAGACTACTTTAAGAGTCAAAATGGACAAAGGGGCCTCACGCAAAGGCTCAAAGGGAGACCCCTGCAAGGCAGATAAGACTAAGTTCAAGTCCCATACTGGTAACATAGGCCTACGTGGAGGACGCACGTGAGTAACCCCCTGGAAGAAAGTCTTGACCAAATGATGGTGAGCAAAGGATCTTTGGAACAAAATGGCCAGAGCAGAAACATGACCTTTGAGTGTACTAAGCTGAAGACCCAAATCCAATCCATGTTGCAGGAATTCCAGAATCCTAGGGATAGAAAACACCCTACATGGAAGAGACTTAGACTCACACCAGTCAATGTAAGCATGCCAGACCCTATAGTAGATGGATGACGAGGACTTCTTCCTAGCCTGAATCATGGTATTAACAACAGAGGCAGACAGCCCCTTCTCCATCAAGATGGAGGTTTCAGCAGCCAGGCCGTTAAAGCCAGCGTTTATAAATTGGATGGCGTAGCAAAGCAATCGCCGTCTGGTTTTCCGAGCGGACCTGAACTGCCCGTCCCCGAAGGTGTGGAGTCAATTGGGCGAGAACCAACCATATCGCCCTCAATTCCAAAATGTTGATAGGGGTCTGGGCCTCCTGAGGGCCCCACTGACCCTGGAATTTCAGGGGACTTCCAGAAGCCCCCCCAACCTGTCAGACTGGCATCTGTGGTGACTGTCTCAGAGCACGGGGCCAGAAAGGATCTGCCCACCAACAGGTTTCTTGAGTCCAGCCACTACGAGAGAGACCGTCTGGCCAGAGAGGACAGAACCAACACCTGATCCAGGGACCGAGGGTCCCAAACTGATAAGAGGTGAAGTTGAAGAGGTCTCATGTGAAACAGAGTGTATGGAACCACCTGGAAGCAAGACACCATCAGGCCCACCAGCTGCATCCCCTGCCGGATGGAGGGATGAGGGCAAGACATAAGGAACCTGGCTTGGGCCTGAAGACTCGCCACCTTCTGCTGAGGGAGAAAAATCTTGACTCGAGATGTATCCAGAGTCATGCCCAGAAAGGACCTCACCATTGACGGTGACAGGAAAGACTTGGGGTGGTTGATCACCCAGCCGAAGGACTCCAGTGTGGACACCACCAGCTGAGTATCCAGCTCGGCCTGCTGGAGAGATTGAGACATGATTAGAATGTCATCCAGATAAGGAAGGATGCGAATGCCCTGAGATCTCAGCAGACCAGTACGCTCGCCAGTACCTTGGTGAATTCCCAGGGAGCTGAGGTGATACCGAAAGGTAGAGCCACAAACTGATAGTGCTGATCCTCCAGAGCGAACCTGAGGAATCTCTGATGACCTGGAAAGACTGGTACATGAAGATAAGCGTCCTTGATGTCTACAGAGGTCAAGAAGTCCCCTGGGGATAAGCGTCCTTGATGTCTACAGAGGTCAAGAAGTCTCCATTCGAAAGTGATTGAATCTGACAAATTTGTTGAGGCACTTTAAATCCAGAATAGGTCTGATTGCCCCCGTCTTTTTTGGGAACAGTGAAAAGATTGGAATAGTATCCTCTGCCCCTTTCCCTCCAAGGCACCTGGCAGATAACCCCCAACTCCAGAAGGTTTTGGACAGCAAGGCACAGACCCTAAGCTGACAGGGGGTTTTGAGCCATCCGGGATTTGATGAATCTTGGGGGCGGCCAGGCTGCAAACTCTATCTTGTAACCGGAGGACACTACCTCCTGAATCCACCGGTCTGAGACGTGAAGCCTCCAGACGTGAGCAAAGAGCCGAAGCTGTCCCCCCCACCCGGATGGGTGAGGGCGCCCCTTCATGGCTGAGGGGGCTTCGGTGAGGATTTTGGCTTGGGACCCCAGGAGAGGTCAGGACGGCCACGTCCTCTGCCCCTCCCCCAGTGATCTCCGCAGGCCCCAGTAAAGGAGACTCCTCGGCCAGGTCTAGAACCACGGAAGGATGGGAGAAGGGCACCCATCCCCCGAAAGGACCGAGACGGCCTCCTACGTTGAGGTAACCTACCCCCCTTGGCAAACAAATCCAAGCGTTCACCAAAAAGGCGCAGGCCCTTGAAAGGGAAACCAGTGAGAGCCTTCGTAGCAGCATTATCAGCTACCCACTGACGTAGCCAGACAGAGCGGCGTATAGCCACCAACAGTGCAGAAGTTCTACCACACATTTCTAATGGCATCATCCATAGCAGACAGGACATATGCAACAAATTCATAGCAAAGCAGGAGAGACTTATACTCTTCTCCTCCCGCGTCAGAGGCTCCTTCTAAGAGGCTCTTAAGCAAACCCTTAATAGCAATAGCTGTAATGGCGGAGGCGCAAACCGGGCGTAGCGCGGTCCCCACACAGGCAAGGGCATGGCAAGCCAGTTGGTCCATACGCCGGTCCCCACCATCCCTCAGGGTAGTAGTGTCAGGAGAATGCATGACAGATGTATTGGACAGCCCCAGAACGGCCGCAACCACCTCAGGAGGACATGACCAATGCTTAATTACATCAGCAGGAAAGGGATACCTTTTGTCCCAACTCTTGGGCACCCCTGGCAGCTTGCTAGGCCGCTCCCATTCTTTGAGCACCAGATTATTAAAGTGCGACTGCTCAGGGAATTCCAAATGTGGTTTAACCGTATGAAAGAGCTCACCCTGCTACTGCAGAGCCACGGCAGGAGGGGAGATACAGAGCACGTCAAAAGTCAAAAGAGTCAAAAGCCTGTCAGTGTCATCTGAGGACCATAGATCTTCCCCAAAGGGAGACCCTGTACCACCATAAACCCTGGGTTGCTCCTCAGATGATTCTGAATCAGAGAACAATTCCCCCTCCTCCAGGGAGGAATAACCAGTAGTGTCAAAAACTTCCCCAGTTTCCACAGGAAAGAGGGAGACGGTGGGAGACAAATGCCGCTTCTTAGCAGAAGCCTTACGCGAGGCAGAACCAGCAATATGTTTCTCAATGCTGGCTACCCCTGCAGCCAAATCAGGCTGAGACTCCCCGCTGGT
The DNA here is from genome assembly GCA_027917425.1 of Gastrophryne carolinensis. Classification (NCBI taxonomy): domain Eukaryota; kingdom Metazoa; phylum Chordata; class Amphibia; order Anura; family Microhylidae; genus Gastrophryne; species Gastrophryne carolinensis. The sequence continues at coordinate 407,130,366 of CM051234.1, read as the reverse complement.
ATGCTCCTCATAGGGGGTCAGATGCAGGCGTGGGGGGGTAGGCGAATCCCGAGGGGGCGCAGGCCCAGCAACAGGTAACCTAGACTGCAGTGCAAGTACCTGCTGGGCGCAGGATACACATACCCTGACATCATCACCGATTGGGGATACCCCACACGCAACACATAGCCGGGCTTGTCCCGAAGGAACCCCAGGCTCATTATTACCAGAAGCCTCCATATGGTGATTTGAACAGGCACAGTAGGCCAGTAAGGGTTAATGCTAAAGAGCTACCCAGGATGCCCCAATAGACCGCTAGGAAAGTGGGAGATAATGAGGGGAGAGGGCCGGGAGAAACCACAGGACCGAAGCTTTATCCCGCCTGAAAGACACAACAATATATTCTTATAAGAATAATGCATAAGAACAAATAGAGAAAAATTCACCTCACCAGGGTTACTCACAGACCGCAAGGAGCCAGCAACGACAGGAAGAAGACAAAATGGCGTCCGCAACCTCGAGGGGCGGGCCGTGGAGATATGAGGTAAATTGCATCATCCACAGAGCCCCCCCCCCCTTGAAGAGCGCGCCCGCATGATCTGGCCGGCCAGTAGCGGCCCGGCAGCTCTGAGGTGAATGGGGCTGCCAGGCGCGGAGCGCAGTACAAACACGCTGTGGTGCATTTTAATAAAGTGAAAAGCACAAATATGTCTAAAGTCTAGACAACCCCCCCCCCCCAGATCTCCCGAAGGGAGAGTGAGGGAGGAGAACGACGGAATACCCTGGGGGAAACGGCGCCTGGGGGCCAATATGAGGAGTGAAGGTGGAGGGGGAATGGGAATAGGGTTTAACCGCACAGGATAACCTGGCCAAACCCATGAGGCAGTGGGGGCATCCCAAAAGGCTCACCATTAGCCTAAACCGCCTACCCTGTTAGAGCAGGGACTGCGGTAGGAGCCTAGCTCCTCAGCACCAAGGTGCTTCTATCGCCTACCTTCACCCGAACCTTATCAGCCGATGCTGGGAGGCAGTCAATGGGATGGAACGGGTGGGAATAGTCCTGCAGGGCCACAGGCAATAAGCCCCGCTCACCTGCGCCACAAGAGAGCTAACTTCTATCTTCTCAGCGCAGACTGCAGAAATAAGCTGGGGAATTTGTGGGAGGTCCCTGGCCGGGAGAGGCCACAAGCTATCTTCTGCAGTCCAGCACCATCTTGTGGATGCATTACCCAAGTGTAAGGAATATTCTGGAACAGGACGTGCTGTATACTTAGAATATGACAGCAATCCCAGAATGCAAAGCAGCATAGTCAGAAGACACCTCCTGTCTGCAGGCAGCCTGAGACTCCAAAAGCTCAGAAAAGGCAGTAGATGCAAGTAGAATGATGTAAAGTGAGTAATCTATGTACAGCGTGGGGGAAACATACAAGATAGACTCTTATTTAAAGTGAAGGTCCAGTTTAAACTCCAATGATGGATGCTTTTTTTCCATTGCAATCTTTCAAACGTGTGCAGATGCTTTTACTCATCATGCAATGGTTTAGAAAAATTAGCGTGGTTAATGCTGCTGCTCCCCACAGGCTGGCTCAGGAGAGCCACTGGAATGGAGCAAACCACACTTCTAAAAGTGGAATGACTGGTGCGCTCAAAAACCTGTCACCCCTGGATGTTAATTCTACCAGGAGTAGAAAAGGACACGCTTGGTGGCAATATCCAGCATGGATATCTAATATTAAACTTCACAATAAACATACAAATGAGGAATATAATATATATATATATATATATATATACATACAGTATATATATACAGTATATATATATATATATATATATATATTTATATATATATATTAAGTGCTACGACTTGCCCCCTGATAATCATTAGATGCAAGATAAGTCACAGATTTATTGAACACATGATCATTAGCAAATGAAATGCTGACTCCTCTGTTCCCTTATAAGCGGCCATTTAAGATATCTAATCTGCTGTCTTGTTCTGGCTAAAGCACCTTCATCCACAGATAAATCATACTTTGTAATTACGTTATAGAGTGTGACGTCTAAAAATTAAACTCTCAGTTCAGGAACAAAGCTATATCTCTGGCAGCACTCCTTTATAGGAAAACAAGTAGGCAGATTTTGTGGCTATATTCACTGTATCTATATTAGCCAAATTATGCCCAGTTGAGGTCAATGCCTTCCTCTATGACTATTGGTGTATAAAACGAAATCATTTACAAATGGACCAGTTGTATTAGACAATCTGTTATTGTAATAGGATAGTCCCCTGGCTAGGGGTGCACTTGGGTTGGGAGGAATGCCCTGGGTGGGTTAAGTGGAGATGGAAGAGAGGTCTATTGCAAGTTGTGTAGATGTAATTACTTAAAGAGGCCACTAGATGTCCCTATAGGCTAAGAAATATAGTAAGTAGTTTAAGAGAAAAACCTCCATGCTTCATGAGGGACCCAAGGGGGTGGGGATAGAAGGTTCTAGTCAGTCTGGGTGCAGAGCTGTGAGAATGATACATAGGTAGTGGGCCCTGGTGAGGCAACCTGATGTGATGCGCAGACAAACTCCCTAGCCCAGTTTGGAGGACCATAGCCCTGTTTAGAGGTGGCATACCCAAGTGCATGCACAACAATCCACATGTGCATGTGTTACAGTATGTGTAACAAATTCACATGCACAGCATTGCATCTGATTAAATACAATTACACATCAGTGAATGGTGAAGCATCTAACGAGTTAAAGCAGGAAAGAAATGTCTGTGTGATTAATCCTGGAGACCAGAATAACTAATGCTCAGATATTTCAGTCAGCCCCATTTCTGCTAAACTCAATTTATTATGCAAATCGGCTGTTCAGCTATAGTTAAAGTAACCCCCTTACCCCCAATCCTCGGTGTTATCAAATAATACTTGTTAGCTAACCCATATAAGACTATGTAATACCAGGTACTATATAATACATTTATTCAATTAACGGTATAACCTATTGGTAATAAATATATTCAATTAACGGTATAACCTATTGGTCCCCATACTGCACAGATGTTGGTAGCTACCAAATCCTATTATTTGACAACTCTAACGATGTAACAACCGTCACATATTAATCCTTCAAGATCTGAAAACATTTTTAATTTTAGCCCTAAAGCTTTCATTGCATGGTACACAGCAAACATTTGATTCCACTACACTCTTATCCCAGTTAGAGGGTTCAGGGAGATAAACTCATCAGCCATTTCCAAGATGTCAAACTGCAAACTAGTTTTGTAAACATACTGTGTTTCTTTTTTTCTGAAAATGTATGTATTTTGGGGGCAAACACTCAAAAGCTTGGATGTGAAAACATGGGACTGCTGATGAGATGGTCAAACAAGAGAATTGTTGTAACACCCCCCCCCCCCCCAAGATAGCAAAGTAGTAAAAAATCCCTGTTAGTCTTAACAGCATTTCTACGAGTCCTTTGGGCTGGCCACAGAGAGAAAGACTCCTACCCCAGACAGGAAACACAACTGGGACAAATTTAAAAGCTTCAACCTTTCCCCCAATCCTCAGTATTAAACAAGTAAAAAAACTGAACCGAAGGGCTTAGACTATCAGGGGGGTCGTAAGGGCAATCCTGAAGGACTCATAGAAATACCGTTACTGTTGAGACCAACTCCCATCAATCTTCAGGAAAGTCACGGAGGATAGGATAATCAAGGAAGAAAAACACTGTCGGAGATAGCTTGTAAAACACTTCTACCAAAAAGACTGCTGTTGCTCGGATAGAAGGTCTAATCTATAGTGTCTAAGGAAGGTATGGGGAGAGGTCCAGGTAGCAGCTTTATATATGTCGTCTAAGGAGATGCCTGACCTCTCTGTCCAGAATGTGGAGCCCAAGTGGAATGTGCTCTAATGTAAGATGGGGGGAGTATCTATACATTTATAGGCTAATGCAGTGGTTTGTCTAACCCACCTTGGTAGTGTGGCTTTAGAGGTTGCTAGGCCTTTATTCCTTCCAGAAAAGGAAACCAATTTTTCTACTGTCTAAGTGTCTGCTGCTCTTTGAGATAGACCTTTGTCTTTTAGTCTTTACCATTCAGGATCCATGCAGAGAGTCTTAGATACTGGAGATCTAGATGACGAATCAAGCCCTTGGTCAGGAGTTCTGGAATTAGCGGGCTACCCCAGAGCTCTGTCCTCCCAACATAGGGAGAAAAATAGCTGACAATTTGAGTTGGCTGCGGTGGAGAGATCTATGCTTGGTGTGCCCCACTTGGCTACCATCAGAGACAAAATCCCTTCTGACTGGCGGACAGGAATTCTGCTCAGGAAGACTGCTACCTGGTTTAAGGACCCCTTTAGATGTACCGCTGAGAGAGACCTGATCCAAAGTTGACGGGGAAACAAGAAGGATAAAGCCAGCTTTTGCAAGTTCACCAATCTGGTACCTCCTTGAAGATTTAGATAAGCTACCGTAGTCACGTTGTCTGACCGAATCTGAATGTCTCTGTTTGAGAAGTACATCAGGGCCTCCTGGACAGCCCTGAGTTCTCTGTAGTTTTAGGATCTGGCTCTCAATTCTTGGGACCAGGTCCTCTGGACATGATGGGTATTTAGGTGGGCTCCCCTTCCCTTCACTGGAGACGGGTAAATCACTGGATTTACCCGTCTTCAGTGACCGCCTGTTTGTAGAACCTGAGGGTCCGTCCACCATCACAGAGTGTTCCTTACACTCTCTGGGATTACTGTGGGACTGTTTAGGGACTCTAGGAAGTGATTCCAGACCTGAAGGAGGAAGGACTGCAGAGAATGCAACACCGCCCAGGTGATGGCGGGGATGGTTGAGGTCATTAGTCCTAGGATCATCAGAATCCTTCTTAGAAAGTCTTCCAAGATGAAACTCCGAATATCCCTGCTGAGCTTTTCCTGTTTCTCTACTGGTAGAAAATAATTCTGTGAGTACTCACCTGTAGAATTGCTTTTGCCATGCATGGCACGGCCTGCTTCACGAAGTCATTGCATCTGGGTATTCCGCCACAAGGTGGCGCAGTGCACTGCAGTAGAGTTGTGGCTCCTCCCGGTACCATATAAAAACGGAATCACCATAGACTTATTCAGTGTTGACAAGCAGTTATTCAAGAAACCGGGAGATAATAAAGAGGTAACAAGAAAACCCCAACTAACTTGGAACAATCACCATACAGAGGCAACCAAGAACAACGATAAGGGTGGGGTGAAGCAGGCTGTGCCATGCATGGCAAAAGCAATTCTACAGGTGAGTATACTCACAGAATTGTCTTTTTCCCATTGCATGGCACGGCCTGCTTCACAAAGTCATTACATCTGGGACATCCAAAAGCAGTGTCCATAAAGTAGGGTGGGATCCCCAAAGAGTAACAACAGGCAATTTAAACCACTACCACCTGAAGTACCTTGCGAACAAAAGCAGCCTGTTGAGCCTTAACATCAACCTTGTAAAACTTGGAAAAAGTATGAACAGAAGACCAAGTTGCAGCCTTACAAACTTGTTCAGCAGAAGCTTGGTGCTGAAAGGCCCAAGACGGACCAATAGTACGAGTAGAATGAGCAGTAATCCTAAAAGGGGTTCCTTCTCTTTAGCAGAATAGGCTTGCACCACCGCCTGACGAATCCACTTGCTGATAGGAAGGGTTTGCCTCCTGCTAAATCCAAGTCCAGCAGGAAGAACAAAAAAAGCGTCAGACTTCCTGAAAGACTCAGTAGCAACCAAATAAAACTTCAGAGCCCTGACAACATCCAAAGAGTGAAGGACCCGCTCCTTAGAATTAGCAGGGTTAGGACACAAAGGCGGCAAAACAATGTCCTGATTGAGATGAAAAGCAGACACTACCTTAGGCAAGAAGTCCGGCTTAAGCCGAAACACCACCTTATCCTGATGCCTTTCAAAATAAGGAGGTTTGATGGAAAGCGCCGCCAGCTCAGAAACTCGCCTGACAGAAGTAATGGTCACCAAAAAGGCCATCTTAAGAGTCAGAATGGGCAAGGCAGCCCCACAGATAGGCACAAAGGGAGGACCCTGCAGAGCAGACAACAACAGATTCAAGTCCCAAACTGGAAGCATAGGTTTACGCAGCGAACGCTGGAAAAAAGTCTTAACCAACCGGTGATTGGCAAAGGATCTTTGGAAAAAAAAAATTGCCAGAGCCGACACCTGACCCTTGAGGGTACTAAGTTGAAAGCCCGGATCCAAACCATGTTGCAAAAATTCCAGAATCCTGGGGATAGAAAACACCCGACAAGGAAAACACTTGGACTCACACCAGGCAATGTAAGCATGCCAGATCCTGTAGTAGATAAAAGACGGGGACTTCTTCCTAGCCCTAATCGTGGTATCAACAACAGAAGCCGGCAAACCCTTATCCATCAAGACGGAGGTTTCAGCAGCCAAGCTGTTAAAGCCAGCGTTTGTAAATTGGGATGGCACAGTTGTCCCTGAGTGAGCAGATCTGGATCCTTGGGCAGAGCGTACTGATCTACTGCCAACTGCACGATGTCTGAGAACCACACCCTCCTTGGCCAACAGGGGGCCACCAGAATGGCTGGTACCCCTTCCTGGGCTATCTTGCGCAGCACCCTGCCCAGCAGAGGAAACGGAGGGAACACAGAGGAGCCGAAACTCCGTCCAAGGCATTGCTAGCGCATCCGTGGCAAAGGCCAGAGGGTCCTGTGGCAAAGGCCAGAGGGTCCTGTGGCAAAGGCCAGAGGGTCCTGTGGCAAAGGCCAGAGGGTCCTGTGACAGGGAGACAAACCTGGGAAAGCTTGTGATTGTGGCGGGACGCAAACAGGTCCACATCCAGCTGACCCCAGCGGTGGCACAGGGAGTGAAATACCCCGTTGATGAGGGACCATTCCCCCAGCCAAGACGTCCCCCTGCTCAGGGAGTCTGCCTCCAGGTTCTCCACCCCCGGAATGTAAACCGCCGAGATGCAGGGGACATTCTCTTCCGCCCAAGACAGTATCAGGGACACTTCCTTGAGGGCTCGCTTGCTCCGAGTCCCTCCCTGATGATTGATGTAGGCAACTGCCGTCTGGTTGTCCGAGCGGATCTGAACAGCCCGACCCCGAAGGTGTGTGGTCAGCTGAGACAGAACCAACCTGATCGCCCTCAGTTCCAGTACATTGATGGGAGCGTGGGCCTCCTGGGAGCCCCACCGACCCTGGAACTTCAGAAACCTCCGAAAGCCCCCCCAACCGGTCAGACTGGCATCTGTGGTGACAGTCTCCCAGCACGGAGGCAGAAAGGTCCTGCCCACTAGAAGGTTCCGAGTCCAGCCACTACGAAAGTGACTTTCTGGCCAGGGGGGACAGAGCAAATTCCTGATCCAGGGACACAGGGTCCCGATCCCAAACTGACAAGAGGTGCAACTGAAGAGGTCTCATGTGAAACTGAGCAAAAGGGACCGCCTCGAAGCAGGACACCATCAGACCCACTAACTGCATCCCCTGCCGGATGGAGGGATGGAGACACAAGAGCAGAGTAACATAGTAACATAGTATGTAAGGCTGAATAAAGACTTTAGTCCATCCAGTTCAGAATGTTTAACTCCTTCCAGTGGTCTAGCAGCCATAGCAGGAAATGTTATTACATGCCAGGAAGGCATCAAGGCCATTTTGAACGTTTTTACTGTATCCATCATTACTACCTCCTCTGGCAGCGAGTTCTATATTCTCACTGCTCTTACAGAGAGGAATCCCCTCCTATGTCGGTGGAGAAAGCACCTTTCCTCTAACCTTAGTGGATGCCCTCGGGTTATGGTTACACTCCGGAGTATAAATAGATTGTGGGACAGATCTTTGTATTGACCTCGAATATATTTATACATAGTTATTAGATCACCCCTCAATCGTCTTTTTTCTAAACTAAATAAACCTAACTTGGACAATCTTTCAGGGTACTCTAGTCCCCGCACTCCTTTTATTAACTTTGTTGCCCTTCTTTAAACGCGCTCCGGTTCTGATATGTCCCTCTTAAGCACAGGTGCCCAGAACTGTACACAGTACTCCATATGGGATCTGACCAGTGACTTGTACAGGGGTAAAATGATGCTCTGGTCATGAGCACCTATGCCCCTCCTGATGCACCCCATGATCCTATTTGCTTTGGCAGCAGCTGCCTGGCATTGATTACTACAGTTGAGATTATTGTCAACTAAAACCCCTAGGTCCTTTTCCATTGTTGTTTTACCAAGTGTTTCTTTAATAAGTGTGTAATCATGACACAGATTTCTCCTTCCCATGTGCATAACCTTACATTTATCTGTGTTAAACTTAATTTGCCATTTAACTGCCCATGCTTCCAATTTATCTAAATCTGTTTGTAGCTGCCTGCTGTCCTCTTTTGTTTTAATTACTTTACACAGCTTAGTATCATCTGCAAAGATTGAGACTTTACTGTTTAATCCATACCCAATGTCATATATATATATATATATATATATATATATATATATGAGAATTGGTCCCAGAACTGACCCTTGTGGTACTCCACTAGTAACAGTGACCCAATCTGAGTGTGTACCATTGATAACCACCCTCTGCTTCCGATCATTAAGCCAATTTCCCACCCATCTGCACACGTTTTCCCCCAGTCCAAGCATTCTCATCTTTTGTACCAGCCTTTTATGTGGCACAGTATCAAATGCTTTAGAAAAGTCAAGATATATGATATCCAATGACTCCCCCTGATCCAATCTCCTGTGCTCCTTAAGCACTTGACCCTAGTGTTCCTCTACTTTCACCCGATCCATCAGCAGAGGCTGGGAGGCACAGAGGGCTCGAAAACGGGTGGAAATAGCCATGCAGGGCCGCAGGCTTGTTTGCCCCGCTCACCGGCGCAATATAGAGATCCATCTTCTATCGTCGCAGAATCACTGCAGAGAAAAACTGGATAAGTCTATGGTGATTCCGTTTTTATATGGTACCGAGAGGATCCACAACTCTTCTGCAGTGCACTGCGCCACCTTATGGCGGAATACCCAGATGTAATGACTTTGTGAAGCAGGCCGTGCCATGCAATGGGAAAAAATCATCTGTAGATTTGAGTCTAGTATGTAGCCCAAAAATCTGCAGACCCTGGATGAATTCAAGTTGGATTTTTTCCTGTTTATAATCCATCCTACGGCCTGCAGAAGCAACAATGTTTGCGACAGGTTCTGCAAGACTAATTCCTGTCACCAGGAGGTCATCCAGGTAAGGGAAAATTGAGACTCGCCTTGTGGACCTCAGGTAATCCATGACCTCTGCTAGGACTTTTGTGAAAATTCTGGGCAAAGAGGAGATGCCAAAAGTAAGGGCCCTGTACTGGAAATGTGGGGCTTCCCTGTCTAGCTGAATCACGAATCTTAAAAACCTGCGGAAAAATGGGGATGTGCATATAAGAGTCTTGGAGGTCTATGCTCACCATCAAATCTCCAGGTGACAGGAGATTCCTTATCGTGAAAATAGACTTTATTAAATTGAGTAAAGGCTGAGGTTGAGTGGGGGCTGGGGGGCAAACCTTGGTTTATGTTTGTATCTATTCCTAGATTTTTTTGTCTTGACCGGAAATCTTTTGGTGCTTTCAGGGGATCTGGTTTAAATATTTTCCAACTCGGGTCCGAATATGAATCACCCTCAAAGGGGATCCCACTATGCTTGGCCTTTGAGGCAAAGTCCCCCTGCCATGTTTTGAGCCAGACGGCTCTCCTGTTTATATGGATTTTTAATATTACACAATTTCGCGATACACCTCCTTTTATATCTAAACAGGGCTTAGCAGTGTCCCTTTTTTCTCCTTATCTTTAAAATTAGGAGGAGGCTTCAGAATAAAAGAGACAGACAAAAGAGACAGACAAAAGGATTTCCCAGTCAGTTAACCCTTTAACCGCCAGCCTACCTTGAGATTTTGTCACCCTTTGTTGCCAGACCATTTTGCACTATTTTGCGCTCCCCTTGTTCAACTGTGATTTTTGAGGGGATTTCCAGGGATTTCCCAGGAAAATGATATATTGTTTTTTTCAGCAGAGTCTGGGCTTTAACATGAAATGTCTTGTTTGTCATTTGTTAGGTGTATTCTTAATATTTTTGGGTGAAATATGTGCAAAAAAAAAAAAAAAAAAAAAAAAAAAAATTTTACATATTGTAGTTTTTTTTGGAATAAAAAATGTAAGTTTGTCAATAAAATCTTATTGCGTGTGAAATCCCAATTTCTCCCGGTTACAGCGGTACCACATATGTATAGGTAGACACCCTTTCCTGCCCAGGAGACTCCCCCAAACTGAAACAGCGCTTTAGGAGATTTTCAGATAAAATACAACTATGCTATGCAATATGCGCACCTTGCGGTTTTTCCAGAAAAACAACCCTTTACATTTAAAATACCCCCAACAAACTATATATTCTCTGGAAGTACACACCTCAGGCTTTCTAGGCGTACCAGGCTTGTGGATGTGGCCATAGTTTTCTGGAAGTAATCCCTCAACGTAATCTTTGGTTGCAAAGAGTTTCCCTAAAAAAAGGATAAAAAAGCAGAATCAAAGCCACATTTTCCTAAAAAAACTATATACAAACAAGAAAAATCAAGTTTAATCTGAAAAAGCAACATCTCCCGAACAGAACGATACCCAACATGCATAGGTTCTGTCAAGGGAAGAGTTGCCAAACACCCCAAAGTAAAGCATGCGCATAACGGTAATTTTACTTGAAAATTTCAGCTCTGCAGACAAAGTGCGCACCTTGCGATTTTTCAACCAAAACAACCCTTTACATTTGGAATATCCCCCATAAACCATATATTCCCTGAAAGTACACACGTTAAGCTTTCTAAGGGTACCCAGCTTGTTGTAGTGGGCTCATCTTTCTGGAATTAATTCCTCAAAGAATTCTTTGGTTGCGCAGGGTTTCCCTAAAAAATTTATAAAAAAGCTGAATAAAAAACACCTTTTCCTAAAATATAAATATGCAAACCAGAAAAAACAAGCTAAGTCTGAAAGCGCAAGGTCCCCCGAACAGAACAATACCCAACATGCATAGGTACTATTAACCCTTTTAATTGCCAGCCTACTTGAGATTTTGTCACCCTCTGTTGACAGGCCATTTTTCCCCATTTTGCGACATGTTTTGCGACATGTTTTGCGCCATTTTTGCTGGAACTTTCAGAAAAATTATATATTTTTTTTTTTGCAGCAGAGTTTAGACTTTAACATGAAATGTCTTGTTTGTAATTTTTTTTTTTTTTTTACAATATTATTAAGTGAAAAAAAAAATAAATAAATAAAATTTTTTTTTAAGAAAATTGACTCCTTTATTTTAAATAAAAAATGTATTTTATTAAGGAAAATCATATTGCATGTGAAAGCCCCATTTCTACCGATTAGAACGGTATATTTATCGGTAGCCCCCCGTTCCTGCCCAGGAGACCCCCCTAACTGAAACAAGTATTTTATAACATTCACAAAAAAAACACAAAAACCATCCACACTACAAAGGGTTAAATCGAGAAAAAAAATGACATAGGGTCCCCCCTCCCAGGGGAGGGAGACCTCATTTTTTTTTTTGATTTTTAAGGGTTAAAAACCCTTAAAAATCAAAAAAAAATTGACGTGGGGTCCCCCTTACCCGAAGTAACCAGCCCGGGACCAGCTATGGGGGCTTGTAGGCACAGAGTGGGGGGGCCAGCTTTTGTGGCCCCCCCACCCTGCAGCCTACGAGCCCACATAGCCCATGTGGGCCCGGGCTCTTCTGCCCCCCCCTGGCCTTTGGGGAGGCAGGTAATGGGGGTGTCAGGGGTTAATGGCAAGCCACCCGCTAGCGCAGGTGACTTGCCAGACCCCCGAGCCCTGTGAACTGGTATAGGGGTCACATGGACCCCTTACCAGTTCACAAAGGGTTAAAAGGTAAAAAAAAGACACACACGTTTTTTTAAAAAAGTTTATTAAAAAAAAAAAAAAAAAAAAACTTTTACTTTACTCACCTCCGATCTTCATCTTCTGTGTCCCGCGGCGATCTGCTGTCAGTGACGGCTGGGCAGAGAAGGGGGGAGGCAGGCGATCGGAGGATCGCCTACCTCCCTCCTTCCCCTCCCAGCCGTCACCGGCATCTGAGAGACGAACTACCGGGTGCCCCGATGACACCCGGCGGTGACGTCATCTGGCCCCGCCCCGTGACGTCACCAAGATGGCGGCCGCCATCGGAAGGAAGCAAGGGAGGAGGGCTGTTATGCCCCCTCCAGAAGACAGAAGAGCGGGGGGGGGGGGATCGGAGCCCCCCCCCGTGAAGAGGAGAGCCTGCGGGAGCCGGCGGGGACAAAGGTAGGTGACTGTTTTTTTTTTTTTTGTTTTTTTTTTATAGGAAACCGGGCGGCTGCTGAAACGGGGGGGGGGGGGGGCACCTTGTTCCGGGCCCTCCCCTGCAGCCGGAGGAGCCCCGATGGGCGATCGGAGCCCCTCTGGCTGAAGAGGAGACCCGACCGGATCGAACGAGGGGTCAGGTAAGTGTCTTTTATTTTTACTTTTTTTTTATTTCTGGGGAAAGTCAGGCACGTAAATTTTACGTGGCTGGCGTTTAACTGTTGGAGAGGCAGCCACGTAAAATTTACGTGGCTGGCGTTTAAAGGGTTAAAACTCTAAAGGGTGCAAAGATAACTAGTGATATAGCCTATATAACCCCATAGACAGCAGAAAGGATACATCTCACCATTTTATCCAGGTAAGGCATGATACAGGCTGTTTGTGAACCATCTGCTGTCTCTTAAACCTGACACCCTCGGAGAGGAAGCACAATATTGAGTATTGGGGGAAGGGGTGGAGCTTTTAAATTTGGCCCAGTTGCGTTTCCTCTCTAGGGGGAGGAGCCTTTCGCTTTGTGGTCATTCTGAATGACGCTGGGAGAAGAAAGCCAAATCAGATATGGAAATGTATTTGTTGCCAGTGGTGCCACGTGCAGTTACTGAAGGTGACACCTTGCAGTGCTTAGGATCTTTTGGGGACAACTACAAACAATTCTTTATCAGTGCCTCTTAATAGAAGTGTTGTAGGTAATATGCCTGATCTACTGTCAGCCATCATCATCTGCAGGGCTTTGCCAACTTGCTAAATTTTTACAACAGTGCTGTGGATAGCTGTGGCAGCCAGTGAGGGAAAATAGGTCAGCTATCTTGAATTAGAAAGGTAATAACATCCAAAAAAAACAAATGAGAAATAGTTATTTCCATACCAGAGTCAAAGCTTCCACATTGGCACCAGAGAGGCAAAGATAGCGAACCACTTCAAGAATACCATTATTTGCTGCAAGGTGTAAGGGCGTGCGTCCATACTGGAATGAAGAGAGCAAAATAATAAATACTGGTAAACTGCATTTGCATTTCATGTGTTTCACATCAGTAATTTCACAGGAAGTAAAGTCGCAAAGTCTAAAGCAATGCCTAATCATCACAAATTTTTCCATGTACATGCAATATAAGACAAAAACATATCATATGCACAATGCCTGCCACAGCAGCTCACAGCTTGTTGATATACTGAACATGCAGTGGCAGTACGCAAAAAAAACTTATGCGTCATGTAAGTAGAACATAGAAAAACCGTCACTTCATGTATAGAGATAAATCCATAGACTTGTATTAGTCTTAGTAATATATACAATCACATTCCAAAAAGTCAGTGTAACACTTTTTGGAACGCGATTGTATATATTACAAAGACTAATACAAGTCTATGGATTTATCTCTATACATGGAGTGCCGTTTTTTCTATGTTCTACTGATATGAAGCGTCGCCACTGCAGACCAGGCACCCACACGATTTGGAACTCGTGTGCACCAACTGTTGTGGTATCTTATGTGTCATGTAGCTGCCCATTTTAAAAAAGCTCAGTATTCCTGGGAGAATTCATGTTACCATCAGTTCCTCCTAGGGTTAGTTTGCTTGGCTGTATGTTGGTTAACAGCAAGACCATTCAATTCTCTGGCAAAGACAGGTTTCATGATACTGCTCGCAGCTTCATTTATGTGGTATAGATTCTGTAGCAGGTCTTGATAAAATGGTCCAGTAATAAAAATCCAAGTAAATAAACTAGATAGAACTTATATACTCTGCATATAAAAATCATAACTTTTGTTTAAGTGCCAGCCTACCTGGAGTTTTTGTTACGCTTTGTTGCCAGACCATTTTCACTATTTTGCACTATGCATGTTCAGGGATTTCCCAGGAAAATTATATATTGTTTTTTTCAGCAGAATCTGGGCTAAAATGTCTTGTTTGTCATTTGTCAAGTGTATTATTAATATTTTGGGGTGAAATATGTGAAATTTTTTTTTTAAAAAATCTATTTTTTTACAATTTGTAGTGTTTTTTTGTAATAAAAAGTTTGTCAATAAAATCTTATTGCGTGTGAAATCCCAATTTCTCCCAGTTACAACGGTACCACATATGTATTGGTAGACACCCTTTCCTGCCCAGGAGACTCCCCCAAACTGAAACAGCACTTTAAGAGATTTTTAGATCAAATACAACTATGCTAAGCGCTATGTGCACCTTGCAGTTTTTTAATAAAAACAACCCTTTACATTTGAAATACCCCCATTTGATATTGCCACAGTTTTCTGGAAGTTCTCCCTCAATGTATTCTTTGGTTACACAGAGCTTCCCTAAAATAGGATAAAAAAAAAAGCAGGATCAAAGCCACATTTTCCTAAAAAAAACTATATGCAAACAAGAAAAAACAAGTTAATCTGAAAAAGCAACATCCCCCGAACCGAACGATACCCAACATGCATAGCTACTGTCAAAAGAAGAGTTGCCAAACACCAAAAAGTAAAGCATGTGCACAATGGTAATTTTGATTGAAAATTTCAGCTCTGCAGACAAAGTGCGCACCTTGCGCTTTTTCTACCAAAACAACCCTTTACATTTGGAATACCCCCCACAAACCATACATTCCTTGAAAGTACACATGATAAGCTTTCTAAGTGTACCCAGCATGTTATAGTGGGCCCATCTTTCTGAAAGTAATCCCTCAAAGAATTCTTTGGTCGCACAGGGTTCCCTTAAAAAATGTATAATAAAGCAGAATAAAAAATGAGTTTTCCTAAAATATCAATAGGCAAACAAGAAAAAACAAGCTAAATCTAAAAGCGCAAGGTCCCCCGAGCAGAAAGATACCCAACATGCATAGGTACCCTTTTAACTGCTAGCCTACTTGAGATTTTGTCACCCTCTCTTGACAGGTCATTTTTAACCATTTTGCGCTATGCTTAACTGTGATTTTTGCAGGTATTCCCAGGAAAATGATATATTTTATTTTTGCGGAAGAGTTTAGGCTTTAACATGAAATGTCTTGTTTGTAATATTTTTAACTGTTTTTTAAAATATTTTTGAGTAAATTAAACAAAAAAAATATTTTTTTAGAAAATTGTCTCCTTTATTTCAAATAAAACCTTTTTTTTTTTTTTTTTTTTTTTAAAGAAAACCATATTGCATGTGAAAGCCCCATTTCTCCCGATTGCAACGGTACCACATATGTATCGGTAGCCCCCCGTTACTATTTTTTTTTTATTTTAAGGGTTAAAAACCCTTAAAAATTCCCATAAAAATGACATGGGGTCCCCCCTACCCAGCATAACCAGCCCAGGGATCAGCTATGCAGAGCTTGTAGAACAGGGCGCAGTGGCCAGCTTTGGTGGCCCCCCCGCCCTGCCAAGTACAAGCCCGCACCGCCTAAATCAGCCCAGGCCCTTCTGCCCCACCTGGGCTTCAGGGAGGCAGGTAATAGGGGGGCCGGGGTTAATGGCAAGTCACCCGCTAGCCGCAGGTGACTTGACAGCCCCCCAGCCTTGTGAACTGGTATAGGGGTTTCATGGACTCCTTACAAGTTCACAATGGGTTAAAGTGACCAACACCCAGGGCTGATCGGCCTTACCTGAATCCCAGTCCTATGGCGCATGCGCAGGCCACATCCCCGCTATCCCAAAATGCTGGAAACATTTTATACCTGCTGTGTAACAGGACATAAGCGGTTAATTTAAAAAAAAATGACATAGGGTCCCCCCTCCCGGGGGGGGGGACCCCGTTTTTTGGGGAATTTTAAGGGTTAAAAACCCTTAAAAATCCCCCCAAAAAATGAAGTAGGGTCCCCCCTACCCAGCATTACCGACCCAGGCCAGCTATGGGGGCTTGTAGAACAGGGCGCAGGGGCCAGCCCCTGGCCCTGCAGGCTACTAGCCCACATAGCCACTAAGTGGCCCGGGCCCTTCTGCCCCCCCTGGCCGTTGGGGAGGCAGGTAATGGGGGGGCTGGGGGGTAATGGCAAGTCACCTGCTAGCCGCAGGTGACTTTTCAGACCCAGAGCCTTGTGAACTGGTATAAGGGGTCTCATGGACCCCTTACCAGTTCACAAAGGGTTAACTGTGAAAAAAAAAAAAAGACACCAGCTGACAGATGCCGGTGATCGGCATCCAGAGAAGGGGGAGGCAGGAGATCAGAGGATCTCCTGCCACCTCCTTCCCCTGCACCGATCACCGGCATCTGACAGCTGAGAAGGCTGAAGACTGAGATTGGGGCCGGGATGACGTCATTAGCTTAGCGGCAAGATGGCAGCAGCCATCGAGGCGGAAATGGGAGAGAGCCTTCTGGGCTCTCTCCTGAAGATCTGTAAGTCCTGGGGGGGGGGGGGGGGGGATCGGAGGCCCCCCAGATGAAGAGGAGGGACAGCGGGAGCCAGCGCACACGCAGGTAAGTGAATGTCATTTTTATATATATATATATATATATATATATATATATTTTTTTTACAGTTAGCAGCTCCTGCTGCTGAAGTGTGGGGGGGGGGGGGGGCGGCCTATTCCGGGGGCTCTCCTGGAGCCATTCGACCCCCCCCGTTGCCCATTATGTAGATTATTATGCTGCATCACATCTTCAATGGACACACCCACATGCTTTTTAAGAGAAAATACAAGGTAAAACTATACTTGATACCCCCGCCATTTCTTTAATTTAAAAATGGAAAACGATTTAGGACAGTGCCAAATGTATCTGGTCTAACAATTGGCTTTGCATGTTCTATTCCACTAATTCTTCTGATATGTGTAGATGAGTTTATCCATTATGCAATGCTTTTGGCAGATATTTAGAGTGGTTAATGCTGCTGTTCCCCACAAGCTGGCTCAGTAAGTAGGCTTTGGAATAGAACAGATCACCCCTATAAAAGTAAAAATGAATGCTCAAAAACCCAGCCACAAGCTTGCCTTTTTCAGTTGGGGTGAATAAGTGATCCCTCCTCTCACTATTAGCATGTTTATATTGATTTTTAACATTTGGTGATTCAGTGATACAGTCCCTTTAAAGTATGCCCCTCTTTTCTATTTGATTCCTCAATGACCACACTCCAAATGTGGTCGTACATCCCCGTTGGTGTGATCTCATCATGAGAGAGCCCAGCAAATGTGACTACGTTGGTTTGACAGGCTCCCTCACACTGCGAGTGTTGAGGAAAAGGGGCAGCTTTGCGACCACATTTGGAACATGGTCATGGAAAAAAGGAACGGTAAAGAGGGGCATATTTTGAGACCAGTTACAACAATCTACGCAATACTGCAAGGAATAGAGAAGAGGCACATGGGACAGGCTTCCAAGAGGGCCCCTTGCTGCCTTATTATAGCCATTTCGTGGACTGTCTGTTTAAGAAGCCTTTCAGATTTTTACTACATTTTACCCATATTCATCATCACTGTCAATTCACCTTTTAACGGTTTTGCAATAAACATGCATTCCAGCAACAAGATGGTGCCTGTGCCTTAAAATGACCCTAATCATCCCCCCACACTGTCTGCTCCAGAGCATTTAATAAGCATCACATTTAAATATACGGTAGTCACCGTGGGAGAGAAATTTCAGCAAACATAACTGATCTGTCTATACAGGCAACTGGGCAGCTGGATACACAGACGGGAACCTTGGACATAAGCAAAAATGCAGATGGGGACTATGTGAAAGCCACGCTTTGATTCTACCTTAGCATAACTAATAAGTAACTCAGTAAAAGGAAAACATTAGCCAGCATGAGAATGTCAAAAAATATAATGAAAACCACATAATGCCACTCATATTAAAAAGAGCACTATCGCAAAATTGTGTAATATTAAAAATCTATATAAACACATTGGCTAAAGAGAGGAGGGGTCACTAATACACGTGAACTGAACAAAACTCCCGCCAAGCTTGTGGTTTTCCTCTCCTGGCTGGAATAAAATCCAGGGGTGACAGGTTTAGTCTATGAGGGGTGACAGGTTTAGTCTATGAGGGGTGACAGGTTTAGTCTATGAGGGGTGACAGGTTTAGTCTATGAGGGGTGACAGGTTTAGTCTATGAGGGGTGACAGGTTTAGTCTATGAGGGGTGACAGGTTTAGTCTATGAGGGGTGACAGGTTTAGTCTATGAGGGGTGACAGGTTTAGTCTATGAGGGGTGACAGAGCATCTTCTATTAAAATTAAAAAAAACTAGCCTGGCAAGATATTTCTTGATGCCAGGTTTTTAAGTGACCCCTCCACTCGCCATCCAGCATATTTATATGGATATTGGGCCATTTTTGCGATAGTGCTCATTTAAGTAATATTGAGTAAAGGTACTGAGGTTATCAATTATGGAAGTATTGCCTTCATGAACGAAACAGTTCAGCAATAACGTGGGGCTGCCCTGGCCTGTTTCTACAAATAAATTGCGACCATATGCATATAGTGGACTGCAAATAGTTATTATATTTAGCAACCCATTGCTAAACCAGGAGGACTCAGGGTGACAGAATCAGGCTTTTCTGCATGCATGCATGCATCATGACTGTGCCAGTGAGGGACCTAGTCCTCATGGTTCTTAATAAACCTGACCATTCAGCTTTTGTTTCCTTGTTTCCTGTTTATATGAATTTGCACAGATTGTATTGATGGGTGTGTGATTGCACTAGTTGCTAAGTATTTAACATACTTTATTTATTTATACTAAGAATCCAGATTCTAGGAAGAACATCTAATCATTCAATTATATTTGGATTGTCTTCCCCCCCCCATCTGGTCGTGTTTGTCATTGTTGTTTGCGTCATGTGATTTATGTATTTTAGTGCTTTTTATTATTGTGATGTGTTTTTCAGGTTTATTTTGTGGCATTCAGTAAAGATGTAATTTGGATATATTGGCTGTGCCTCCCGTGATACAATGTATTGGTCTTTCCCGTTGGCAGTGGTGCTAACATAACAGAACTTTCTCTGGCATTACTTCTCTACTGCCCACACATTAAAGGGACTGTAAACCTAATGGCAATAATAGAGCAGCAAGAACTTCCCCTGAGGCCTGTTACATATGCCTCTCCATTTCCTGCAGCGCTGGCTAGAAGTCGTACCAGGGTTCCAAAGTTTGCCCGCCTTTTAATTTCATTTCTCGCAAATTTCGATCACGCAAATAAGAGGTCCAACAACCACCATGTCCCTTGGTGCTCTCAGCATAAGTCAGAATGGCAAGTCCCACAGCTACACCGTGATCCACCACCAAATAATTGAGGCAAATTAAGCTGCATTGGTTAGAATTCGTCCGGTTTTTACATATACTGGAGATTTTTGATGCTTTAAAATAGCTTATTTTATCCTCTTCCAAGAGGAAAAAGGTGGGAGGAAGTGGATGTGTGTCTGGACAGGGGCATTAAACTCAACCTTAGTTAAAAAAAATTATAATTTAGAGCAAATGTGAATCCTTTCTGCAGTCTAATGTGGAAAATCGACGCAACTACATAAGGATATGTGGACAGGCAAGTCCAGCTTAATTCGGAAGTTGCTGTGCCCTCTGGTCAATCTGACACTAATGGAGCTACAGCTGGTAACCATAAACATGAAAAGGCGGCTAAATCTACATAAGGGGCCATAAACATAAAAAAGAACTCCATATTAGCCTAAATTCAAAAACTAAGCCAAAGGTCTTGGTTACAGTTAGGCTTAAAGCATGTAATACACTTTTTTCATATTTCAACATAGTTAACCATGCTATAGCTCGTATAAGTAGCTTACCTTGTTAGAAATATCCAAATTACACTTTGCTTCACACAATGCCATTACAATAGGAATGTTGCCATCCTTGCAGGCGACATGTAGTGGTGTGTTACCATGACGATCCTGGAAGTCTACATAGCACCCCTTGCTGATCAGAGTTTTAACTACTTCCATTTGGCATCTTCTCACGGCAAGGTGTAGCGCAATGTGCTTGTCCTGAAAGAGGGGCACATGAAAAACAATCAGCTACAGTCAGAATTAAATGTGTCTGACTCAATATGGTCTTGCAGTCTGTGTCCTGGATCTTGCAGCAGGCCATAGATTTCTATAGGTCACTGTATTCCTCATCTCCATGACATACAAAAATTGGAAGCCCAGCAGCTGAATAGTGAAAACAATGTCTACTTTCCTGTGCCGCTCCCACGTGACCACCCACCCTGTAGTTGCTGCTGGCATGTGCACTGCTCCCCGTTGCAGCTGCCACAGATGGACCAGAATTTGCACACTTTCAGGTGTTATGAGGCTCTGCATATCCAAAACCACAAAAAAAAAAAAGGGTAGGGAGGATGCTCTGCTCCTAAACATTTAAATACCTTATACTGTACACAATTTGAAACTAAATCCTGGTTTCCTCAATTCCCTTGTCAATTGCCAATATTTTATTTAGAATGTAATTGACGAGTAGCCTGAGAAAGCTGGTTCAACATGTTTCATCATTAATAAAATACACACACATATGTCAACAAACCACCATAAGAGAACAATCAAGGAATAGAAACACAAACCACACACAATGTTCATAATCTCCTATTAAACATCTTGGATAATGTGGGAAACAAAATATGGAAACTTTACTACTTTAAGGAGCAGGTGGGGAAGCGTGAACTGATACTTTACCATGTTACATCGTAAAATGGAGGTCTGCCCATGCACAGCCCCCTGGTGAAGAGAAGCACCAAAGCTATATCTGGTAATTCCAGGAAAACAGGGGAGGGAGTTCAAGGGGAAACAGACAGGGCGAGCTTTGAAAGGCTTTGGGTACAACATATATGCATTGTTTGACACAAGGGTGTGGGTCCATTTAAAGGGAGCATTTGCTCAACTTTGATAAATTGGTGTGAAGGGTATGGAGATTCATTGAATGATTGACAGCCATCCATCCAGCCATCCAGGTTTGTGGTATCTACGGATAAAAACTGCTTCATCTGTGGACAAAGCAGTACAGCCAATAGATGTTAATTACATTATGTATGACATGGTACGGCAGCACAATAGTGCTAAATAAGTCCTTGTCCAACCAATTAGAAATCCAGTCTAAACTGATGCAACATTGGGGGTCTTCTAATTTAGGCTGCACATCAGCACCCGAAAAGATCGGAGACCAGGGAGCCGATACTTCTCAACGTCAGTTGTTCGAGTGACTGCTGGAAGCTTTACCAGGCACACATTGATGTGCTCCCTGGTCTTCTCAAGCATGAAAGCTGAATCAGGATGCCACCATGCTGCAACAATCAGAAAAGGAAGTCCAGGCAGATGGCTGCAGTGTTTTTACCATGGACAACCCAAGTAAACTTCACAAAATTAACAGGAATGTTTGTGATGGTTGGGGATCACAGGGGTATATGTGTGCGGATCCTGATGATTAACAATGCGGCTCCAAACCCATGATGTAAGACATTTGTGTGGGACCAGTTAAAAAAAAATTAGCAGAAAAAAATGTATTAAATAATCATTCCAGCGATCTCTCTACCAGCAGTTTTTAGGTTCTAGGCCACCTGATAAAGCTTCAGCTAAGGTAAACATATATAGAAACCAACAATCTAATTACAGGAGCTAATAGCTGTATTCAACATACCAGTGAACGAAGGGTCCTGCATGCAGAACCCAAGAAGGTGGGAAGACTCCATGAAGTAGGGTGCAAACTAGGTTATCAATTGGTTATTAGCAATAAACACCCACATTTACAGAATATAATGTTGAAATTCCTCTACAATACTATACTTGTAGTTATGGTGGACACAGCTAGATCAGGAGGGGGCAGATTTCTGAAGTGCTAATGCTTACTTCAGCTGTACTCTCATTCAACACCCGGTTGTGCAGAGAGCTGTAAAGCTTGTCATTTTATCTGATTAGTTATCCAGTAACATGGTATAAAATGCTATACTAAACTGGCTGGGTCCAAACTACACATAAGGCTCAGCACGAACACTTTACTGAGAGTTCGGCTGATGTACTGCAATATTTCATAAGCAGAACTTAAACCGGACCTTCAGCGTGATTTAATGAAAAGCCAAAACTCTTAAAAAACGGTTCCCCAGCATCTAAAATTAATATATTTTACGTTTTTAGTCACTAACTTATTATTCTTTCCCCCACTGGGCTGCAACTCTGTTCAGGAATTTAGGATACGGGCGCCACCATCTTGACTCAGAAGCATCACACTTACTGAGGAGAGGAGAGTGGGATAAGGTACAGGGGGGCGGGTTATAGCTGTGCTTTGCTCAGACAGAGCGGAGCTGGGGTCAGGTAACAGTCAGCAGTCCCAGAATGCAGAGCAGCACAGTCAGGAGGCACTTCCTGTTTGCAGGCTGCCTGATAAGATGGCGGCTTTCATAAGCCGCCATCTTGGATGTTTAAAGGCTCATAACATGCAGTAGATGCAGGTAGGATGATTTTTAATGTGGACAATCGGTATGTACAGGGTGTGGGAAACATATAAGATAGACTCTTATTCAGAGTGAAGGTCCGCTTTAACAAGAAGAAATTGCAGGTTACTGCTGATTAGATATTGAAGGAGATGTAATTTACACAAATAAATGTCTCTTGAGTGCCGCTGTGTGTAATTTGCGACAACAGGAATTACTCACCTTGTCAGTTGCATCAAGGTCAGCACCATGTTCGGTCAGGCATTCCACGATATCATGATATCCTCGCGCTGCGGCTGTCAGGAGCGGCGTCTCACCTTCCCGGTTACAAATGTTAACATTGCAACCGGCCTGGCATAACGCTTTAGCCACAGGATAATACCCGTGCCAGGCTGCACAATGGAGTGGCGTTTCTTCTTCCTGAAAAGGCATGAGAATAGCCATATTGTCAACTGCCACACCAGAAAAATAACATTCTGAATAAGTCATATATAGTTCTATATTCCCATTACCCATTTTACTTCTTGTGTTACAAAATATGTAGCTTATTACTTTTTGTAGATTTATTACTGAATCAATCACTCATTTCGCCGTTGCTCGCATTCATAAAAATGTAAAATCTCAGCACAGGTCTAGGGGCTGAATGCTCTGCAAGAAGGGAAACTACATATATACCATATTCTTTGCACTGTAAGCCACACTTGTCTATAAGACTTACCTAGGGTTTAGAAGGAGTAAAGCAAGGAAAAAAAATATTCTGACCCAAATGGATGAATGACAGCTGGTAGGATGTCTGCAGGCTCCCACAATGCACCCAATCGCTGCCGTCGCGGGCGGTGATGTCATCTAACGGGGACCCGGAAGTCGCCCGCCGCACCGTCGGGAGGAGGTAAGTCTGTTGCTGGACCATATGTGTATATATAACTTTTAAGAACATTAACAATTTATCTATGATTAAGGGGCGGTATGGTGCCCGAAACGCGTTAGAGGGCTGCTGGTATTGTTCGTATGTTTTTATGTCTTTCACCAATTTTGCATCATTTTAAGAGGACTGGATTAAAAGTTATTTTTTAGGAGTGCTGACCATCCATTGTTATTTTTTGTCTATTGGGGCTTGGAAAAACCCCGGTCATTGCACCCGCGGACATATTTTCCTACCAGAGTGCATCCTATTGCCTTCATTTCCAATCTCTGCCATGCCTACCACTGAACCCCCAATCCTGCCCTGCACCTTCGTCTGCACCCTGCTGCACCCCCATCTCTGCGCCACTTGCTGTTCCCCTGCGGCACCCCATTTCTACCCTGCTCTATGCTGAATTTCACCATCAAGGTGTGCAGCGCAGAGATAGAGGTTCAGCTGCTGGAAGGTGGAAACCACCTTAGGAAGAAAGTCCTGTTTAAAATGGAAGACAGCCTTGTGTAGGACTAAATAAGGAGACTTGACCGATAAGGCTGTTAATTCAGAAACCTACTGAACAGGGTAATTGCCACACGGAAGATGACCTTAAGTGTCATCAACCCCAGTGGACCGATAAGACTAAATTTAGGTCACAAACAGGCAAAAGAGGGTTTCAGAGGTCTGCAACCTACAGAACCTGCAAAAATGTCCTTATAAATTTATTTTCAGCATTGGGCTTCTGAAAAAACATGGATAAGGCAGACACCGGTCCCTTGAGGGTATTTAACTGAAGTCCCTCATCAAGACCAAACATTTTAGGATTCTAGAGACAGAAAATGTTCTACATGCGAAACCCCTGGATTGGCACCAAGCGATAAAGACCCCCCATACTCTGTAAAAAATCTTTGATGAAGTCTGCTTTTGGGCTCAAATCATTGTCCGGATGATCCTGGTAGATAAGCCTCTTTCTTGCCAGGATGGAGGTTTCAATAACCCTGCCGTCAAAGCCAAAACTCCAAGACTTGGATCATTGAGCAGCCAGCAGTGGTCACCTTCTGACATTTTTACTGTTTGAAAAACAATTTCTCCTTGGCCAATGGGGTGCTACCAGGATGGTTGGGATCCCCTCACGAGCTACCTTCTTTAGTACTTGACCCAGGAGTGGAAATGCATAGAGAAGCCTGAATACTGACCAAGGGCCTGATGCCTTAGAAGAGCCATGAGGCCTGACAGAACATTGGTAAAAACTGTTGGAGCCAAAGACAGGCCAAAAGGCAGAGCCACAAACTGAAAATGTAGACCATCTACTGTGAAACATAGAAATCTCTGATGGCCCAAGAACATAGGATATGCAGGTAGGTGTCCTTTATATCCACTGCAGTCATAAAATTCCCAGGCTGAAGGGCAGTTGTTGTGGATCTTAATGACTCCATGCAAAATCTGAGGAGTCGGACGAAACGGTTGAGGCCCTTGAGGTCCAGAATTGGTGGCATTCTTGGGAATTACAAACAAATTGGAGTAAAAATGTAACCTCTGAAAGAGGACTATTTTGATAGGCTGAATATAATGTTGCATGAAAGAACTCCCTGGGGTGCTGCGACACATTTGCAATATGGGCCCTAGCATTTCTGGAAATTGTTTTAGCATAAAAAGAGTTTACCTTTGATTCTCAGTGTTCCTTTGTGCTAAACAATGTGACAAAATAAAACCCTATTGCTCCCACTTAAAACACCATGCCTGCACACATGCTATGGTAGCGAGGCGCTCACATTTCACAGTCGTACTCTCCCTAGAACATCCAGTGGAAAAAAAAACCTTGACAATGTGAAGCAGAAGGCATAATGACAGACACACTATACAAGACAAGCAGGTGTAGGAGGAAAATTATTCACGTATATTATGCAAGTTAACTGCACAGAAAGCAGCCACTCTAATATAAAATCAATAGAGAAGATGGCCTTAGGAGGGAAACGTAAATTAACATATATGAAAGCAGTATACACATTTCTGAAAAGTTTTTGTACTTTGATGCTTATACAAAGCTAAAAAAAAGCCCAACTGTAATTGTCTTGCTGTGTCATAAGAGCATAATATCAAAATCGTGCTAGGTTATCAAATGAGATAAGGCAGTAAGTGAGGTTAGCTGTTAAGTGACAAAGACACTCAAAGCAGGAAGTAACATTTACATGCCATTTAAAAAAAAAAAAAAAAAAAAAAAAAAAAAGGAATCTGCAAGTTCACTTGAACTTTCCCACCAAACCAAACTAAGAAAAAAGCAATTATGTGAGTACTCACCTGTAGAATGGTTTTTGTTCTTGCATGGCACGGCCCGCTTCGGTATTCATAACAGATGGGTTATTACACCACTAGGTGGCGCAGTAGCACTGCAGAAAGCTGTGGCACCTCCCGGATCCCTATAAAAATGGGATTAACCAACAAGTTCCCAGCGTAGACGAGCAGTGAGACAAGAAGCCGGGAGAGAATAAAGGTAAGACTGTAGAAAAGGTAAAAAACCCCAATTTAACTTGGAACAATCACCATAAAGAGGCAACCAAGAACAACAATATCAAGGGTGGGGCGAAGCGGGCCGTGCCATGCAAGAACAAAAACAATTCTACAGGTGAGTATTCACAGAATTGCTTTTTTCTTTAATGCATGGCACAGCCCGCTTCGGTATTCATAACAGATGGAACAAAAAGCAGTGTCCAAAAGTAGGGTGGGATCCCCAAAGAGTAACGGCCAGTAGTTCAAGTCACTACCGCCTGAAGTACCTTGCGGCAAATAAACAGCATCCGCTGAGACCTAAACAACTTGTAGAACTTTGAAAAAGTATGAACAGAAGACCAAATAGCTGTTCAACAGAAGCTAGGTGCTGAAAAACCTAAGAGGCACCAATAGCCCAAATGGAATGAGTAGTCACCCTAAAGGGAGGATTCTTCCCCTTAGCAGAGCAGTTTTGAACCACCTCCTGACGGATCCACTTGCTGATCAGACTTCCTAAAAGTCTTAGTAGCAATCAAATAGAACTTCAGAGCTCAGACCATATCCAGAGAATGTAGAGTTCGGTCCTAGGAATTAGTAGGATTGGGACACAATGAAGGCAAGACAATGTCCTGATTGAGATGAAGAGCAAACGCAGCCTTAGGTCGGAAATCTGGCTTAAGCCTAAACACCGCCCTATCCGGATGCCACTCAAAAGGAGGAGGTTTAATGGAAAGCGCCGCTAGCTTAGAACTCGCCTTACAGAAGTGATAGCCACCAAAAAAGGCTACCTTAAGAGTCAAACCAGGCAAGGCAGCCTTCCTGATAGAATCAAAGGGAGGCCCCTGCATAGCAGACCACACCAGATTTAGATCCCAGACTGGTAGCAAGGATTGCGGTTTGGACGCAGGCGAGAAACACCCTGTAAAAAACCTGAACCAGCCAGTAAGTGGCAAAAGCACATTGGAAGAAAATTGCCAGAGAAGAAACATGACCTTTAAGTGTACTAAGTTGAAGGTCCAAATCCAACCAGGTTGCAAGAATTCCAGAGTCCTGGGAATAGCAAAAAACCCTAAAGGGAAGAGACTTAGAGTCCTACTGGGCAATGTAAACATGCCAGACCCTGTAATAGACGAAGTACAAGGACTTCCTTCTAGGCCTAATCATGGAATCAACAACAGAAGCAGGCAACCCCTTTATCACCAAGATGGAGGTCTCAACAGCCAAAAAGAGGCCACCAGGATGGCTGGTACCCACTCCTGGGCTATGTTGCATATAACACTGCCCAGAAGAGGAAACAGAGTGAACTCAGAGAAGCCGAACTCAGTCGAAGGGAATGCCAAGGCACCCATAGCAAAGACAGGATGATCCTAAAACAGGGACAAAATCTGAAAAATTTGTGATTGTGGCGGGACACAGGTCCCAAACAGGTCCATGTCCGGATGACCCCAGCGGTGAAACAGGGAGAGAAGCACCTGGTTGTTGAGGGACCATTCCCCCAGACAAGACAACCCCCTACGCAGGGAGTCCGCCACCTGGTTCTCCACCCCTGGAATGCAAACCGCTGGGATGTAGGAAACATGCTGTTCCGCCCAAGACAGAATCAGGGACACTACCTGGAAGGCTCACTTGCCCCGAGTACCTCCCTGATGGATGATGTAGACAACCACCGTATGGTTGTCTGAGCGGATCTAAACAGTCCAACCATGAAGGCGAGTGGTCAGGTAAGAAGAACCAACCCGATCGCCCGCAGTTCCAGGACGTTGATGGAAGCATGGTCCTCATGTGGGCCCCACCTTCCCTGGAACCTCAGGGATCTCCCGAAGTCCCCCCCAACCGGTCAGACTGGCCCCTGCGGCGACCGTTTCCCAGCACAGGGGCAGGAAGGACCTGTCCCCCAGAAGGTTCCTGGAGTTCAGCCTCCACAAGAAGGACCGTCTGACCAGAGGAGACAGATCAACTCCTGATCCAAGGACTCAGGGCCCCGATCCCAAATTGACAAGAGGTTCTACTGAAGATGTCTCATGTGAAACGAGCAAAGGGGACTACCCTAAGCAGAACACCATCAGGCCAACCAACTACATCCCCTGACAGATGTAGGAATGAGGACACGGTAGCAGAGCTCAAGCCTGCATCTGAAGACCCTTCACCTTCTACTGAGGAAGGAACAATTGACCTAAGATATCCAGGGTCATAACCAGAAATAACTTCACCAAGAACGGGAACAGAGAAGACTTGGTATGGTAGATCACCCAGCCAAGGGATTCTAGAGCGGAGGTCACCGTATGAGTGACCTGCACGACCTGAGGAAAGGACTTGGCCCCAATCAGGATGACATCCAGGTCAGGAAAGAGGCAGATGCCCTGGTTCCTAGCAGAGCCATCACCCCTACCACTACCTTGGTGAACAGCCGAGGTGCCAAGGTGACACCAAAGGATAGAACCACTAACTGATAATGCCGATTCTCCAGCGCGAACCTAGAAACCTATGATGACCCGGAAAGAAAGGCACAGGACAATAGGCATCCTTGATGCCCACAATGGCCATGAAGTCGCCCAGGCAAAGGGTACTGATAGCAGCATAATGTCTTTAAGCAAAAAAAAAAAAAAGTTGGAATCAAGACAATTTTGTTGAGGCCCTTCAGGGCCAGAATGGGCCTCAGAAAGCCTTCGTGTTGGGGGACTTATGAAAAGACTCCTGACTAACAGTCAAGGAACCACCAGAAACACCCCTTGAGCAGACAGGGGGTTCAAAGACATCCGGGGTCTGATGAATCCTGGAGGCAGCCAGGCTAGAAACTATCATGCAACCAGAGGATACTAGCTCCTGAATCCACCGGTCTAAGACGTGAAGCCTCCAGAGATGAGTAAAAAGCCAAGGCCATCCCCCCACCCGGATGGGTGAGGGCGCCCCTTCATGCCTGAAGGCCTTGGGAGAGGGTTTGGGCTTAGCAATCCAGGAAAAACCGGGACGACCACGGGATCTCCCATGGCCCCAAGATTCTCTGCGGCCACTAGAAAAGAGGGAGCCACGACCGCCTCTGGGAGTATGAAAGGAAGGGAGGGGGACAGAGGACCCCTGAAAGGGCCGAGACTGCCTCCTAAGCTGAGGCAGCCTGCCATCCTTGGCCAAAACAAGACGCTCCCCAAAAAGCCGCAGCCCTGCAAAGGGGAGACCAGTGAGAGCTTTCTTAGCCGCAATGTCAGCTGCCCATTGGCGCAACCAGACAGAGCGGCGCATAGCCACCAAGAGGGCGAAGCAGGCAAACCAGCAAGGAAACTTTCAGCACACGGCACGCACACCGTGACACTGTTACTCACAGGGGATACCCCACACATGGCCCCAAAGGGCCCCCCAAGCACGCCATCCCCAGAAGCCTCCATATGGTGATTGATACAGGCACAATAGGCCAGTGGTGGGTAAAGGCTAAGGCAGAAGCCACCCGGGATGCCCTCCCACGGGATGCCCCCAGAAGTAGTGAAGGGGAAGATAAGGGGGAGGAAGGAGTGGAGCCGGGAGAAACCACAACCCAATGGTATCCCGCCTGAAAGACATAAGTAAAAAGACACATGAGCATCCCGCAACAAATACCCCATGCAATAAAAAACACCCTAAGGGGGACTCACGGACCAAAGACACCGTAGGGTCGCTCAGGCACAGACCACAGGATAAGTCGAGACACCGGAGAAAACAGTGCTGCAGTCAGGAAGGGAGAAAACCAGACATGCAGCTTGTCCAAAATGGCGCCGGCAGAGGTACCTCGAGGGGCGGGCCGCGGGGGGACGACACAATACGCGTCATCACCAGGCCCCGCCCCCCCCGAAGGGCGTGAAAAACGGCGCTCACGTGACCTGGCCGGCGCCATGACTAAGCAAAATCACCTCAGGATATAATGCCCACAGCCGCAGAACGCAGTACAAAGTGGCGCGGCCGCTAAAAACACCACAAAATAAACAAAAAACATCAAATAACACCACAGAACTCACCGCTCGCCAGCCACCAACCGCCCCCCCCCCCCCCCGAACAAAGTCAGAGAGGGGGGGGAAGAGAGAGAGAGACGAGAAGGCAGCGGCGAGCAGCCATGGCCGGGGGGGGGGGGACAAATGTGAAAATAAGGGGACACAGTCCCCGAGCAACTCACCCCATCAGAAGCATGGACAGAAACTCTGCATCCCTATTAGGCTCACCATAAAGCCTATGGCCGACAATCCTTTGTGGTACAGGGTGTGCGGCTTGGAGCAGCGCTCCTGGAGCACTTGACCCTAGTGGCTGAGGAGGGAGGCTGGGAGGCAGCGAGGGTCCAGAAACGGATGGAAATAGACATGCAGGGCCGCAGGCTTAGTTGCCCCGCTCACCTTCGCAAGAGAGAGAGCCATCTTCTAACGTCGCAGTGTCACTGCAGAGGAAACTCTGGGAACTTGTTGGTTAAGCCCGTTTTTATAGGGATCCGGGAGGTGCCACAGCTTTCTGCAGTGCTACGGCGCCACCCAGTGGCGGAATAACCCATCTGTGATGAATACCGAAGCGGGCGTGTCATGCATTAAAGAAAAGCCGGCTGTTGCACCACAGGTTTTCCCATATTACTGCCAGCAACTTCTGCAGGACCAGTGTTTTGGTGATTTGCACAGCAGGTCCCACAGTCCTGGTTTCTGGCCTCAAGCTGGAATTGTGTGGAGTATGATCCTAGGCCAAGGTGCCTATTTTAATCCTGATTAAAGGGTGTCTTGACCAGGTCCCATATTCCACCATACACATCTGGTAAAACCAGAGCTGGTGTGTGGATAAATCTAGACACCACAGGAGGGGCTGCAGGTAAGCTCTGGGGACCGATGGGAAAGACCACCAGAGATACTTTTCCTTTTAATGGTTCAATTCCACAAATATATACATCACACACGTACGTCTCCAGTAAAGACTAAAGATTACCCAGGAAAACCCAAGAAGTCATAAAGGAGTTGAGCCTCATATAGCAGGAGTCCAATTTTTATCAGCATAGGTTCGGTGATGATGTAAGTACATATAATGTGATTCATCGTTCTGATTTTAGCAAGGTAGAACTGCCCCTTAGATGTTGAAATAAAATACTTTATAGCACTTTGGCAAAAATATGTATTCTGTGTTATAGATTCATACCTTATCTTGAATATCTGGATTCGAATTAATGCTGCACAAATACTGTATGACATCTACATGGCCATAGCGAGCTGCCACATGCAGGGCGGTTTCTCCCGACTAAAAGAAAAAAAATAAAGGTTTTTTTTTTTCATATATCATCCAGTGCAGAATGTACCTTCTTTTCCACTGAGCTGTGCTTCTTTGCATGAGTAAAGACAGAGGCTATCATTTTATAGGCACAGTGGCTCAGTTTGCCGGTATACAGTGGCGGACTGACCATAGGGAGACCTGGGAGCATTCCAGGGGCTGGGCTGGTGCTTTTAAAGCGGAGTGAAAGTCCCAATGGTCAGGACTTTCATTTCCGGGATTGTGCATTGTGAAATGAGCATTCTGCAGAGCCTAATCAGCAGCTGTGGACGTCACCCATTCTGCAGATGTTGCTCTCACACTGCCTTCCCACTGCTTTGTTTTATGACTGAATAGATGTGGCCAGTGTGCAGACGGGCACAAACATAAGCACCCCTGCCTCATTATCCGCCTCTACAATACTAGCACTTTAGTACCATTCATTTAGGAGCGTCTATATCCACTGCTGCCCATGGTCTTTTCCTGCCACGCTATAGCCTCAGCCATGAAATGTACTTGTTGACTGTCCGGGAAGCATGGACTGGGCTGGTCATGGGTTGACAGATGGGCCTGTAAAATTCTAGGCTGGTTTTTGATCCCAGTATACCACTACCAGATAGCCATAAACAACAAAAAGAAATACAATCCTAAAATTACTGTTGTGTACTTGTTAATCAGACCTTACCTTATCTTTAACATCCAAAGGACATTTGTTTTGATGTAGGAATTTCAGTGTCTCTACATGACCGTGCCGTGAGGCCCAGTAAAGTGCATTAGATCCAGCCTAAGAAAACACAGTGCAAAAACGTATTACTGGACAGACTCCCCTCTAACTAGAATATCCAGTATTCAAATATAACTAATATTGTAAGATCCCCTCCACACACACATAGACAGCCAGTACAGACCTTATCCTGCACCTCAATGTGTGCACCACGTTTCATAAGTAAATCCAGCATCTGAACATTTCCACAGCCTGCAGCTATTAATAATGGAGGGGTACCATGCTAAAAAAAAAATGATTATGAGACGATCAACATGATATATATGTTTATTGCTTAACTCTTCCTATATTCAACAGAAAAAATACCATTTTGTGATTACTCACCTGTAAAAATACCATTTTGTGAATACTCACCTGTAAAATGGGTATTACGAGTATGTCCCACACGACCGCTTCCAACATTCATGACACTTGGGATACCGGCCTGTAGAGGGCGATCTTGCAGAGATGACATGAGAAAAAGGAGCCCCTCCTGGTCCATAAATACCCGGGACCTCCCACTATTCCTCTGTCTTTTAAAAAAAAGCAGTGAAGAACCAGGAAGAGCAAATTATATAGTGAAAAATAATAAAAAACACCATATAAAGGATCCCAGAACAAAAAAGGGAGGGGGAAGCGGGGTGTGTGACATACTCCTAATACCCATTTTACAGGTGAGTACTCACAAAATGGTATTATTCCTAGTATGTCACACACCGCGCTTCCAACATTCATGACACTTGGGACATCCAATAGCAGGGTCTATAATGGGCGGGGATCCCACAAGGAAAATAAGGCATAACTTAAATTACTGCAGCTTGCAGAACCTTGCGACCAAAAGCAGCAACCGCTGAGGCCCGCACATCAACCTTGTAAAACTTAGAAAAAGTGTGAACCGAAAACCAAGTAGCAGCCTTGCAAACTTGTTCAACAGAAGCCTGGTGCTGAAAAGCCCAGGACGCACCAACAGCACGAGTAGAATGAGTAGTAACACGAAAAGGGGGAACCTTCCCCTTAGCAGAATAGGCCCCAACAATGGCCTGACGAATCCCATTTACTAATGGAAGGTTTGGCGGGTGCCAAACCCTTTCTAGGCCCAGAAGGCACAACACAACGAACAACATCAAAAGAATGTAAAACCCTTTCCTTGTTATTACTAGGATTAGGGCACAATGAAGGAAGAACTATATCCTGATTTATGTGGAAGGCAGACACCACTTTAGGAAGAAAATCTGGTTTAAAACGGAAAACCACCTTATCCTGATGCCTCTCATAGTAAGGAGCCTGTATTGACAGGGCCGCCAATTCAGAAACCCGACGGACAGAGGTAATAGCAACCAAAAAGGCAACTTTCTGAGTGAGAATATGAAGAGGAACCTCCTGTAAAGGTTCAAAAGGAGCCGCCTGCATAGCAGAGAGCACCAGACTAAGATCCCAAACTGGAAGTAGGAGCTTTCTAGGAGGCCGCACATGCGTGACACCCTGGAAAAAAACCAAAAGGTGAAGAGCAAATGACCTTTGAAAGAAAATAGCCAAAGCAGAAACCTGCCCTTTCAAAGTACTAATCTGGAAGCCCAAATCCAGACCCCGTTGCAGAAACTCCAAAATCCTAGGGATAGAAAATACCCTGCAAGGCAGGGACCTAGACTCACACAAGTCAATTTAGGACCTCCAAGTCCTGTAATAAACCACAGAGAAAGAGAGAAAGAGCTCTAACAAGAGTCAGAATGACCGCATCAGAAAGGCCTTCCTTCTTTAAGATGGAGATTTCAGCAGCCACGCTGTCAAAGCCAGCGTTGGTAAATTGGGGTAACAAAGTTGACCCCGAGTTTAAGAGATCTGGAAGAAGAGGCAGAGGCAACAGATCCTCTGCCAGCCTTGTGACCTCTGCGAACCACAGGCGTCTTGGCCACTTTGGAGCCACCAGAATTGCTGGTGCCCCTTCCAGAACCAACCTGCGCACCACCTTGCTTATCATGGAGAATGGGGGAAAAGGATACAGGAACCCCAGATCCTTTCCAGGCGAGAGACATGGCATCCACTGCCACTGCCAGAGGATCCTGGGATAGAGACACAAAGGCTGGAAGCTTGTGGTTGTGGCGAGACGCAAACAGGTCTAACCGCGGTGTCCCCCACTTGTGACAAAGGAACTGAAAGAGACCATTCTCCCTGGCGAGCGCATGCTCTGCTCAGGGAGTCTGCCTCCACCTTCTCTATCCCCGGAATGTAAACTGCCGCTATGCAGGGAACATTGATCTCTGCCCACTGAAGGATCAGAGACGCTTCCCGGAGGGCACCCCAACTGCGAGTCCCTCCCTGGTGATTGATGTATGCAACTGCTGTTCGTTTGTCTGACCGAATCTGAACCGGCAAACCCCGCAAGAGATGAGTCAGTCGGAGCAGCACAAGACGAATGGCCCGAAGTTCCAATAAATTGATTGGGGAATGAGCCTCCAGAGGCCCCCACAACCCCTGAAACCGGTGTCTCCTCCAGATGCCCCCTCCAGCCCGTAAGGCTGGCATCTGTGGTGACCAACTCCCAACAAGGGGTCAGAAATGATTTGCCGTCCCTGAGATTGCTCGAAATCAGCCACCACTGGAGGGACTGCAGGACGAGGGGAGACAACAGACAAGTCCGATTCAAAGCCAACGGGCGCTTGTTCCACTTCGCCAGGAGAAAGAGCTGAAGCGTCCTCATGTGGAACTGAGCAAAAGGAACCGCTTCGAGCGTGGCCACCATCAACCCCACTAATCTCATCCCCAAGCGGATAGGCTGATGAGGATTGGACAGGAACAGATGAATTAAATCCTGAATCAGAACAATCTTGGACTGAGGAAGAAATACCCAGGGTATCCAGAATCAAGCCCAGAAAGGGAATCTCCCTTACAGGACAAAGAGAGGATTTGGCATGGTTTATCACCCAACCAAACCTCTCTAGTGTAGTCACCACTGTTCTGGTGTCCAGTTCCGTCTGTTTGAAAGATGACGCTGTGATGAGCAAGTCGTCCAGCAATGGCACGATGCTAATGCCCTGGACCCTGAGAATAGCCATTACTCCTGCCAGGACCCTGGTAAACACTCTTGGGAATGGAGTGAGACCGAATGGAAGAGCCGCAAACTGAAAATGGTGGTCTTCTACTGTGAATCTGAGAAACCTTTGGCGAGTGGCAAAAATAGGAATGTGCAGATAAGCATCCTTGATGTCTATGGACGTCATAAAGTCCCCCTGGCGGAGAGTGATCGTAACGCAACGACTCCATGTGGAACCTTCGGAAACGTATAAACTGATTGAGTCGTCTCAGATCTAGACTAGGCCGAACAGAGCCGTCCTTTTTTGGGAACCGTAAATAGGTTGGAGTAAGACCCCAGACCTCTTTCCGCTGGAGGAACCTGGCGGATAACATCCATGTTTAAAAAGTTCGCCACAGCTGCCCGGAGCCCCTGTGCGATCACCGGATCTGCAGGCATCCGAGACCTGAAAAATCTGGGAGGAGGCCGAACCTCGAATTCCAGCTTGTAACCGGAGGACACAACTTCCAGAATCCATCTGTCTGATACCTCTTGACCCAAGCCTGGAAAAAAGAATCGCAGCAGTCCCCCCACCCGTAAGGGTAGGGCGCCTCCTCATTGCTGGGCAGGCTTGGAAGTGGGCTTAGATCCCCAACTCTGACCTGGACGGCCACGTCCTCTTCCTCTGTTCCATGCAGTCCCCCTTGGGGCTGAAAAGGGCCGATCCTCTGCCCGTTCTGGAACCACGAAAGGAAGGGTTAAAAGGAAACCGATCCCCGCAAGGAACGACGTCGCTTCTTACGCTGAGGCAATTTGTCTCCTTTAATGACAGAATCCAACTTCTCACCAAAGAGGCGTAATCCCCCAAAGGGAAGCGCTGTAAGCGACTTCTTTGCCACCGTGTCAGCCGCCCACTGGCGTAGCCAAATAGAAGTTCTGCTACACAAGACCATGGAGTCGTTTAAAGCAGAAAGTACAAAAGACACAAATAAATCACATCGCTTGAGAGCAGAAAACTCATCAGAGGCTGGATCAAGCCCTGAGGTATTCAATAGGTCTCTAATAACAGACCTACTAGCGACTGCCATAAGTGCCGAGGCACCCACAGGCCGCAAGGCCGAGCCAACGCTAGCAAGCGCATGGCAAGCCATTTATTCAATTTTGTCCTCCCCATCCTTTAAGGGAAGTAGATTCCGGAGAATGCAAAACAGAGGAATTGGACAAACTGAGCACAGGTGAATCCACCACAGGGGGGATGACCAACGCTTACAGTGTCTGCAGGAAAGGGATATATATATATTTTTTTTTATATCCCAGCCCAAAGGAATGCCAGGAAGCTGCGCAGGCTTTTCCCATTCCTTAAGAATGATATCTTCAAAATATTTCTGATTAGGAAATTCAAAACGAGGCTTGGAGGCTCCAAAGAACTCCCCTTTCTGAGGAGGGACTGCTTCTGGAAAATCGATAGCCAAGACCTCATATAATTGAGCAAGAGCTTTAGGGGTGTCAAAATTCTCCCCTTCACCTTGTTCAGCGTCAATACCCACAATTGCTGAACATCTGAAACATCAGATTCTTCAAAGAATTCTCCTTCTTCAAACGGAGATCAAAAATGCTCGCTACAATCAAGCTCATTTGCCTCAACGGCCAGAGTTAAATGTTCTTTAGCTGAGGCCCTCTTGGCCACAGAGCTAGACATTTATTTTTTCAATGTGAGCCAATCAGGCACAAACATCAGAAAGCGACTCTCTACCCATGACAATATCACTGGGGGTATGAACAAGACAAGGCGGTGTGGGGGAAGAGGCAGGAGCCACCTACCCTGAAGCTTGGGCCCCTTACTGCTGCATTATAACCAACTGAACACAAGATACACAAAAAAAAAAAATGCGTTATCCCCAACAAGGGATGCCCCACATCGCAAACACTGCCGAGTCTGTCCCGCAGGTACTGAAAAGCCAGTATCCTGAGATGCCTCCATATGGTGTTTATAAAATACTTAATTTTTTTATAGTCGCCAAGTATATGGGATTTTTACAGCCGAAGCTACCCGGGATGCCCCTTAATAGTCCCTAGGTGGGAGGATTTTAAACAAGGACCAGGAGAAACCCCTATTAAGAGAGTTTCCCCCTGGAAGATAGAGAAAACACAATGAGCCTTATGCATATGCAAGAAAGAAATGACAGTAAATAAAAAAGATTTCCCTTTAGTATAACTAAAGGGTACTCACAGTAACCACAACGGCCCAGCGACAGCCCTGCGACCAATCGATATAAGAAAAGCCCAGCAGCGGCACCAACACAGCAGCCAGGACCAGTGGAGGCAGCACCAGAACAGGAACCAGCAAACCATATGTCAAACAGGAAGAGGAAGCAGAAATGCGACGCCGACTCGAAG
The DNA here is from genome assembly GCA_027917425.1 of Gastrophryne carolinensis. NCBI lineage: Eukaryota > Metazoa > Chordata > Amphibia > Anura > Microhylidae > Gastrophryne > Gastrophryne carolinensis. The sequence goes on along the minus strand of CM051234.1, from coordinate 407,092,918 downwards.
CCCCGCCCACCACCTAGCACTGCTCAGAGAGCAGAGGGCGGGTCAGCCAAAGACAATAGCATGACATCATAGAACGGGGCCGAACGAAAAAAAGAGAGGGAAATTTAAAAAACCCAAAACAGGTATGTCACTTTCTTATCCTTTCCATTTTTTTTTTTTTTAAACAAATGCATAGGCCAAAAGATACTCCCTAAAAAAAGACCCCCCCCCCCTTTGACCCCAGCAGGGTCCAGGAGGGCCAAAAGGGGGGAAAACAATAAGCACCCAATAGGCACAAGGAGATTTAAAGGGACGCCAACCCGGATTCAGCCTACCCCTTATTTGAGGTCTCACGGAGGGAGCAAGCTCCCATATACACCCAAGGGTGTATCTACCTTTGCCCGAGCCCATCAGCCAAGGCTGGGAGGCATAACATACATATCACAATACAAAAATGTGGCTTCAGGCAGAAATAGAAAAAGTCCGGGCGTAACCCGGCTACCTGCAGGAAGGAGAGTCATCTTCTGAATGCTTCGCCGACTGCAGAGACGAAAAGACTGAGGAATAATGGGAGGTCCCGGGTATTTATGGACCAGGAGGGGCTCCTTTTTCTCATGTCATCTCTGCAAGATCGCCCTCTACAGGCCGGTATCCCAAGTGTCATGAATGTTGGAAGCAGGATGTGTGACATACTAGGAATATGGGTATTATAAGTATGTCACACACCCCGCTTCCAATATTCATGACATATGGGTTATAACCAGTAGAGGGCGAACTTCTGCAGAGATGACAGGAAAAAAAGGAGCCCCTCACGGTCCATAAATACCTGGGACCTCCCACACATTACCCAGTATAGGAAAGCAGTAAGGGGACCAGGAAGAGCCAAATACAAAAATATTAACAATAAAAGGTTCACCATGTAAAGGATCCAGAATACAATAAGGGCGGGATGAAGCGGGGTGTGTGACATACTTATAATACCCATTTTACAGGTGAGTAATCACAAAATGGTATTATTCCAAGCATGTCACACACCACGCTTCCAATATTCATGACATATGGGACATCCAATAGCAGTGTCCAACAAGGGTGGGGATCCCAAAAAGGCAATAACGCACAAATTTAAACCACTGCAGCTTGCAGAACCTTGCGGCCAAAAACAGCATCCGCTGAGGCCCGCACATCAACCTTATAAAACTTGGAAAAAGTATGAACAGAAGACCAGGTAGCAGCCTTACAAACTTGTTCAACAGAGGCCTAGTGCTGAAAAGCCCCAACAGCACGAGTAGAATGAGCAGTGATCTGAAAGGGAGGAACCTTCCCCTTGGCAGTATAGGCCCCAACAATGGCCCGACGTATCCATTTACTAATGGCACCGCGAACAAGGCGTCCGTCTTACGAAAGGGAGAAGTAGCCACCAAATAGTACTTCACACAACGAACCACATCCAAAGAGTGCAAAGACACAAGGAAGGAAGAACCACATCCTGATTGAGATGGAAGGCAGAAACCACCTTAGGAAGGAAATCTGGCTTAAAGCGAAAGACCACCTTGCCCTGGTGTCTGAAGGAGCCTGAATCGACAGAGCCACCAACTCAGACACACGTCTAACAGAGGTAATAGCCACCAGAAAGGCAACCTTTTGAGTGAGAATAGAAAGTGCAACATCCTGCACCGGCTCAAAGGGAGGCCCCTGGAGGGCCGACAGAACCAAATGCAAATCCCAAACAGGCAACAAAGGCTTTCGAGGGGGCTGCACATGAGTGACCCCCTGGAAAAAGGTCTTAACCAAAGGATGAAGAGCAAAGGACCTTTGAAAGAAGACCGCCAGGGCAGAGACCTGCCCTTTCAAGGTACTAAGCTGGAACCCCAAGTCCAAACCGTGTTGAAGAAAATCCAAAATCCTAGGAATCGAAAACACCCTGCAAGGCAAAGCCCTAGCCTCACACCAATCAATATAGGACCTCCAAGTCCTGTAGTAGATGTTAGAGGAAGATCTCTTCCTAGCTCTAACAAGTGTCTGAATCACAGCATCAGACAAACCTTCCTCCTTTAAGATGGAGGTTTCAGCAGCCACGCCGTCAAAGCCAGCGTTTGTAAATTGGGGTAACGTAGTGGACCTTGAGTGATCAGATCCGGAAACAGAGGCAATCTGTACTGATCTACTGCCAGCCATACGACGTCTGCGAACCAAAACTGTCTTGGCCACCTTGGGGCCACCAGAATTGCTGGCGCACCCTCTTGGGACAGCTTGCGCACCACCCTGCCTACCATGGAGAAGGGGGGAAACAGGTACAGGAACCCCAGATCTTTCCAGGCAAGAGACATGGCGTCCGCTGCCAGGGCCAGAGGATCCTGAGACAGAGACACAGATGCAGGAAGCTTGTGATTGTGACGCGAGGCAAAGAGATCCACCTACAGAATCCCCCACTTGTGACAAAGGGACCGGAATACCTTGTGGTCGAGAGACCATTCCCCTCGGCAAGAGGATCCCCTGCTCAGGGAGTCAGCCTCCATGTTTTCCACTCGCAGAATGTACACTGCTGAGGTGCATGGGACATTGCTCTCCGCTCATGCAAGAATCAGAGAAACTTCCTTGAAGGCACTCCTGCTGCAAGTCCCTCCTTGGTGATTGATGTAAGCGACTGCAGTCTGATTGTCCGATCGAACCTGAACCGGTAAACCCTGGAGGTGATGTGTCAAGCGTGACAGTACCCACCAAATAGCTCTCAGCTCCAAGACATTGATGGGGGTGTGAGCCTCCCGAGGACCCCACAGCCCCTGGAACTGATGTTCCTTCCTGAAACCCCCCCAGCCCGACAGGCTGGCATCCATGGTTACCGTCTCCCAACAAGGAGTCAGAAAAGACCTGCCCCTCAGAAGATGCCTTGGTTCCAGCCACCACTGAAGAGACTGCCGAACCAGGGGAGACATCAGAAATGACTGATCCAATGACAGCGGACATCTGTCCCAAGCCAACAGTAGATGGAGCTGGAGTGATCTCGTGAAACTGAGCAAAGGGAACAGCCTCGAAGGAGGCCATCATCAACCCCACCAGCCTCATCCCTAGCCGATAGACAGCCGCGGGTTGGACAGAAGACGACGGATCAGGTCCAGAATCACCTGCACCTTCGACAGAGGCAAGAACACCCTGGTCTGAATGGTATCCAGATTCATGCCCAGAAATGAAATCTCCCTTGATGGGGAGAGAGAAGACTTGGGGTGGTTGATCACCCAGCTGAACCTCTCCAGCGTTGTCACCACTGTCCTGGTGTCTAACTCCGCCTGTGTGAGAGAGGATGCCGTAATGAGAAGGTCGTCCAGATACGGCACAATGCGAATGCCCTGGGCTCTGAGAAGGGCCATTATACCCGCCAGCAGCTTGGTGAACACCCGTGGTACCGAGGTCAGTCCGAACGGAAGAGCCACAAACTGAAAATGCCGATCTCCCACCACAAACCTGAGAAATCTCTGGTGTGCTGGGAAGATCAGTACATGGAGATAAGCATCCTTGATGTCTATGGACGTCATGAAGCCCCCCTGACGAAGAGAATTGATGGCTGAGCACAGAGTCTCCATGCGGAACTTCTTGGTTCTGATGAACCTGTTGAGAAGCTTCAGATCCAGAATGGGTCTTATGGAGCCATCCTTTTTGGGCACCGTGAAAAGGTTGGAATAGTAGCCCTGGCCTCTCTCTGAGAAAGGCACCGGGCAGATGACTTCCATGTCCAGAAGATTTTGCACTGCCAACAGGAGCCCCTGCGCAGCCCGGGGGTCCGAGGGAACCAGAGATCTGATGAATCTGGGAGGAGGCCTGTACCCGAACTCCAGTTTGTACCCGGAAGAGACCACTTCCAAGATCCATTTGTCTGTGACCTCCCGGGACCAGACCTGGATGAAGTGCCGTAGCCGTCCCCCCACCCGCAAGGGTTGGGGCGCCCCCTCAATGCTGAGCTGGCTTGGCAGCGGGCTTGGGCCCCCAGGCAGGTTCTGGACGGGCACGTCCTCTGCCTCTGCCCCAGGAGTCACCTCTGAAGGTAGAGTGGGAAGCTCCTCTGCCTGCTCTGGCACCGCGAAAGGAAGGATTAAAGGAGCCTGCCCCCCGAAAGGAGCGACGCTGCTTACGTTGTGGTAGCTTTCCTCCTTTCGCTACCGAATCCAATTTATCTCCAAAAAGCCTCATACCCAAGAGAGGTAGCCCTGTAAGTGACTTCTTAGCCGCAGTGTCAGCTGCCCACTGGTGCAACCAGACGTTGGCGTATAGCCACAAGCAACGCTGAGGTTCTGCTACACATGCATATTGTGTCATCCAAGGCTGATAAGACAAAGGTCATGAACAATTCACATCGCGAAAGTGCTGCAAATTCATCACTGGCCGAGTCAAGCTGGGAACCACTCAACAGGCCCCTAATCACAGACCTGGTTGCCACAGCCGTGAGCGCTGAGCCACAAACAGGCCAAGGCCGAACCTATGCTGGCAAAGGCATGACATGCCATTTGATCAATATGCCGGTCTTCACCATCCTTTAGTGTGGTGGCGTCTGGAGAGTGCACAACAGATGTGTTGGACAATCCCAGAAGGGGCGCATCGACTTCGGGAGGGGACGACCAGCGCTTCACCGCGTCCACCGGAAAAGGATACTTCCTATCCCATCCCTGAGGAACACCGGGAAGCCGGCTAGGCCTTTCCCATTCTTTAAGAATCAGATTGTCAAAATGCTTCTGATTTGGGAACTCCAAACGAGGCTTAGAGATCCCCAAAAAATCCCCCTTCAGCGGAGGAGACTCCGCCGGAGGAGAAATAGCCAGCACCTCAAATAAATGGGCCAGAATCCTGGGGGTATCCACAGCATCCCCATGCTCCTGCCCAGCATCAGCATCCAAAAACTGCTGATCCTCAGAGCCAGCAGACTCAGCAAACAATTCCCCCTCCTCAAGTGGGGAATAATCAGACCAGTCAAGGGTATCATAATCATCCAAATCCAGAACCGGTGCGGCCGGTGATAAATGTCTCTTCTTAGCTGGGGCCTTTCTGGCCGCAGAGCTAGAAATCAGTCTCTCGATGTTGGCCAATCTAGCACATACATCAGATTGCGACTCCCCACTACTGACAGTGTCACCACGGGTACGGATCAGACGGGGTGGAGTAGGGGATGAGGCCGGCGGCACTGACCCAGACGCCTGGGACCCCGACTGCCGCGTTATGGCCTGCTGAGCACATGGTATGCAAATCAGTACATTACCCCCGTAAGGGATACCCCACAACCCACACACAGTCGGGATTGCCCCGAAGGGAGCCCGAGCCCGGTATCCTGGGGAGCCTCCATATGGTGATTTCAATGGTAGTCGCAAGGACCAGAGGGAATTACGCCAATTAAGCTACTCGGGATGCCCCTTTAAGTCCCGAGTGGGAGGATTTGTAAGACCCCAATTTATCCAAGGGACCCTAGGCCCAGGAGAACCCCCTTTTTTATGCGGATAGGGAGTCCTCCTGAAAGACACAATAAGAAGGGACCCATAAGAAAGGCACACAGCAGGCAGGGCCATACATACAGAACTACAAAAAATAAATATACAATATATAAAATATATATATAAATGCATATGTGGACAATAAGCTGTCCCACCGCAAGGAATGGGGCACACAGACAGCATAATACAATGAAAGGGGCCCCGCAGGGCACTCACAGCTCCAAAAAATGGCGTCCAACCCAGCATCAGCAGAGGACAAGAGGGAGAAGGAGGGCGGGCCAGCGCGGATCGCGCGCCACGCCTGGCCCCGCCTCCTTCCCCAAGCAGACAAGGACGCGGATCCCAGCAAATGGCTGGGCTCCGCGATGGTGCCAGAAATAGGGGGGGGCGGCCGCGCCGAGCACCCGGCCCCGCCCCCTGCCTTAGCAAACATGAGGGGGAGAAGCTCTCCCCACAGCAATGGGCCCTGAATGCGGCTGAGCGAAAAAAAAAAAAACGTCCATGCAGACAGTACACAAGGGGCACACACAGAATTTTGGAGCAATAAACAAAATGTGAAAGGGCCGGTCCCCTACCCCCCCGCTGAGGGAAACAGGGAGAAATGGAAAGGCGGGATCCCATGCTACATGGTAGATAAGGGATTACGGGGACGGGGCATCCCACACCAGGATCACCAAACCCGGAAACCGCCTACCCCTTAATATGGGGTCTCACGGGGGAGCATGGCTCCCGTAATTACACTTGCTAAGGTGTACCCTACTCTCGCCTGGACCTACAGCCAAGGCATAGGGGTTTAATTTAAATCAGGTCCGGGCATAAATAGGGACAAAATTGGCCGGGTGTCCTGCAGAGACGATTACTGGGTAATGTGTGGGAGGTCCCAGGTATTTATGGACCGGGAGGGGCTCCTTTTTTTCCTGTCATCTCTACTGGTTATAACCCATATGTCATGAATATTGGAAGCGGGGTGTGTGACATACTTGGAATATTCTCCATGTCAATGAAATATTTTTATTTTATGAACTCACAGGGAACAAATGCTTGAAATAACATCTCTCTTAGAAACCATAGAAACAGAGAAGGTTAACGGCAGAAGGAGACCATACGGTCCACCTAGTCTGCCCTTATGTAACTGTATGTACTCTTTATCTTAGGATAGATGTGTTCTTATCCCAGGCATGTTTAAATTCAGTGACAGTTGATTTTTCAACTACCTCTGCTGGAAGTTTGTTCCAAGCATCTACTAATCTTTCTGTAAAATAATATTTTCTAAAATTGCTCCTGATCTTCCCCCCGACTAGCTTCAGGTTGTGCCCCCTTGTTCTATCATTAAATTTATTCTTAAAAACATTTCCCTCCTGAACCTTATTCAATCCTTTCACATATTTAAAGGTCTCAATCATGTCCCCTTTCTCCCGTCTTTCCTCCAGACTGTACAAATTATGTTCTTTAAGTCTCTCCTGATAAACCATCTACCTTACTTTTAGTCTTTGCTTGTGTATACAAAATAAAATACCCCCTCCCCCTCAAATTTGTGAATTGCACAGTTTAAAGTGGATCAACACCCAGGGGTGATCGGCCCGGAAATCTATAAGATTCCCGGGCCGATCACCTCCCACCCCCCAGAAACCCCAAAAAGATCTTACCTGATCCGCCGCCGCTTCCGCCGCCTCCCGCGCGCCCCTCCAGACGTGCGCGCGCCCGTGCCGGCCCTCTGTGAATGGCCGGCGGGGGGCGCGTGCGCGCCGAGAGTGATGCGCGGGAGGCGGCGGAAGCGGCTTGGACGTTCCTGTCCCCCGCCTGGACGTTGGCGGGGATTGGCTGCGGCGTTCACGTGGGAGCGGGGAGAGGTGAGTTTTTGGGGGTTTCTGGGGGGTTTCACACAGCGGGGCACCCCCGATCGGGGTGCCCCGCCGAAGTGGACCAAAACCCAGGATAGTCAAAATCCTGGGTGTTGGTCCACTTTAAAAACATCTACCTAATAAATAGGTAAACTTGCATGCCTAGCAATTGACTAGTTTCAAAACAACCTATACACACTGCACTTACTTGCCATGCCACAGGCTTGATCCTATGAAGCCTTGTGGGCCCTCATCCCCCAGTTTAAAATGCTGTGTGCTCCTATGTTTGGCAGCAGGGGGCACGTTGTGAGGCTGCTCAAGAGCATCCCACACTTAATTCAAGCTGGGAGAGAACAAAGGGCTGCAACCTTTTTGTTTTACTGTCTGGACAGAGCCTTTAAATGTTCCTTAGTAATTACCAATGCTTTAAGATTTGTGGGCAGGGTTTTTCTATGACTCACTATAGGTTGTAGGCAATACTGACTTAAAACCTCTGAAAATGGACAACATTATGACTTATTTGGGTTAATCATTAAAATAGCAAGCCACGAAGAGGCAGTATAAGGCAAGACAGAAGGCCAAGATGCTTTCTACAAGGCACTAAGTGGAGCTTAATAATTCATTTTAACAATATTGCTTACAGTTGCGTTTAAAGGTTGGGAAAGTGGAACTCTATGGGCCCAACCGTTCTGCTCTACCTGACTGATACACAGCCAACCATTTGAAACCCACTGGTCCAAGTTTATGGCATATTGTTAACAAGGTTTAAATGAAACAAAACATCTGCTAAAGTTATTACAACCCTTTTGTCTACCTATGAAGTATGAAGAGTACATTCTACCTTATTTGGTTGGTTTACATCGTAGTTTGCTAGGGATCCTAGAAGGTGCTGTAAACCAGGGACGTTGTCATCATTTATAGCATGAACGATAGCCTTCATAACAAAGGAATCTTCTTCATCCTGTAATAAATAAAATACATTATTTAACACTGTATTAAAGAAATTAGCTGGTAAATGAATTTCAGCAGTGACAAATATTTTTACTAACCGTGAGGTTAAATATCCTCCTACGTTGTTAAAGGTCGAAGGAAATAGCAATCTATGGAGACTACGGACAGTGGGAACAGGAAACTTGCACCACAAAATGCCTGATGAGATGATCACCTTGGCAGACAGTCTTTCACGGCTGTGCAGGCTTTAAAGGAGCACCATCGCAAAAAATGGATGGTGGGAGGGGTCACTTATACACCTGGCATCAAGAAATATCTGACCTGGCTTGTTTTATTTTAATGGAAGGAAGAGGACATCAGTGGTGACAATCCCCCCCCCCCCCCCGTAGACTAAACCTGCCACCTCTGGATTTTATTACTACAATTAAAGATTAAACCACAAGCTTGGCAGAAGTTTTATTCAGTTCAGGTGTTAAGTGAACCCTCTTCTCATTAGCCAACATGTTTAGATGGATTTTTAATGTAATATTACACAATTTCGCGATAGTGTTCCTATTAGTGTTCCAAATTTGCATACAAGGAAGAATTGAAGATGCCTTTGCCTGCTGAGCACCAAACTTTCCCCACAAAAAAATACAGTTTTGTGATTACTCACCTTTAAAACGGATATTATAAGTGTGACATACACTCCGCTTCAATTCTTCATGACATTAGGGTTATTCTCCAGTAGAGGGCGAACTTCTGCAGAGATGAATGCAAAAAAGGAGCTCCTCCCAGTCCATAAATACCTGTGACCTCCCACCAATTCCCCAGTGTAAGATAGCAGTAAGGGGACCAGGAAGAACCAAATATAACAATACTAACAACCAAGAAACAATGGTTCACCATATAAAGGATCAAGAATACCAAAAAGGGTGGGTGAAGCGGAGTGTATGTCACATTTATAATATCTGTTTTAAAGGTGAGTAATCACAAAACGGTATTATTCCAAGTGTGACATACACTCCGCTTCAATTCTTCATGACATTAGGGACATCCAATAGCAGTGCCCGTCATGGGTGGGAACCATAAACAGTAAAGAACGCACCAACTTAAACCACTGCAGCTTGCAGAACCTTGCGGCCAAAAACAGCATCCGCTGAATCCCGCACATCAACCTTGTAAAACTTGGAAAAAGTATGAATGGAAGACCAAGTAGCAGCCTTACAAACTTGTTCAACAGAAGCCTGGTGCTGAAAAGCCCAGGACGCATGAGTAGAATGCGCAGTGAGCCTAAAAGGGGGAGTCCTCCCCTTAGCAGAATAGGCCCCAACAATGGCCTGACGAATCAATTTGCTAATGGTAGACTTGGCGGGCGCCAAACCTTTCCTGAGCCCACAGGGCACCACGAAAAAGGCATCCATCTTGCGGAAAGAAAAAGTAGTCACCAAATAGTACTTAACACAGCGAACCACATCCAAATTGTGCAAAACCCTCTCCTTGTCATTGCTAGGCTTAGGACACAAGGAAGGGAGAACAATATCCTGTTTGAGATGGAAAGCAGAAACCACCTTAGGAAGGAAATCTGGCTTAAAGCGAAAGACAACCTTGTCCTGGTGTCTTTCAAAGTAAGGGGCCTGAATCGACAGAGCCGCCAATTCAGAGACACGCCGAACAGAGGCAATAGCCACCAAGAAGGCAACCTTTTGAGTGAAAACAGAAAGAGCAATATCCTTTAACTCCTCAAAAGGAGGACCCTGGAGAGCCGAAAGAACCAAATTCAAATCCCAAACAGGAACCATAGCCTTCCGAGGGGGTCAAACATGAGTGACCCCTTGGAAAAAAGTCCTAAGCAGCGGGTGTAAGGCAAAAGATCTTTGGAAGAAAACAGACAGAGCAGAGACCTGCCCTTTCAAGGTACTAAGCTGGAGCCCAAGATCCAGACCGTGCTGAAGAAACTCCAAAATCCTAGGGATCGAAAACACCCTGCAAGGCAAGGCCCTAGCCTCACACCAGTCAATATAGGACCGCCAAGCCCTATAGTAAATGCCAGAAGAGGACCGCTTCCTAGCTCTAATCAAGGTCTGAACCACAGCTTCAGACAAACATTCCTCCTTCAAAATTAAGGTTTCAGCAGCCAAGCCGTCAAAGCCAGCGTTTGTAAATTGGGGTAACGTAGTTGACCCTGAGATAACAGATCCGGAAACATGGGAAGCCGGTACTGATCTACCGCCAGCCTTACAACATCTGCGTACCAAACCCTTCTTGGCCACCTTGGAGCCACCAGAATTGCTGGTGCCCCCTCCAGAGCCAGTTTGCAAACTATCTTGCCCAGCATGGAGAAGGGAGGAAACAGGTACATAAACCCCAGATCCTTCCAAGCAAGGGACAAGGCATCCACTGCCGGAGCTAGAGGATCCTGAGATAGAGACACAAAGGTCGGAAGTTTGTGATTGTGCCGTGAGGCAAAGAGATCCACCTCCGGAGTCCCCCCCCCCCTTGCGGCAAAGATCCAGAAAGACCTCGGGGTTGAGAGACCACTCTCCATGGCGAGAGAACCCCCTGCTCAGGGAGTCCACCTCTGTGTTTTCCACTCCCGGAATGTAGATTGCCAAAATGCAAGAAACATTGCTCTCCGCCCATCGCAGGATCAGAGACTTCCCTGAGGGCACTCCTGCTGCGAGTCCCCCCTTGGTGATTGATGTAGGCTACCGCCGTCCCATTGTCTGAACGAATCTGAACCGGAAGACCCTGTAAGTGCGACGTCAGTCGTGACAGGACAAGCCGGATGGCTCTAAGCTCCAAGACATTGATGGGGTTGTGAGCCTCCTGAGGACCCCACACCCCGCTGAACTGACTTTTCCAGAAACCTCCCCAGCCCGACAGGCTGGCATCCGTGGTAACCGTCTCCCAGCGAGGAACCAGAAAGGATCTGCCCCTCAACAGATTGCTCGACTCCAGCCACCACCGAAGAGACTGCCGAACCCCGGGAGACATCCTGAACGGTTGATCCAATGACAGCAGACACCTGTCCCAATGCATAAATAGATGAAGTTGAAGAGATCTCATGTGAAACTGCGCAAACGGGACTGCCTCGAAGGAGGCCACCATCAAACCCACCAGTTTCATCCCCTGTCGGATAGAGGGGCAAGGATTGGCCAGAAGAAGGCGGATCAGATCCTGAATTCCCTGCACCTTGGTCTGGGGTAGAAACACTCTGGCCTGAATGGTATCCAGATTCATGCCCAGGAATGAAATCACCCGAGATGGCGCAAGAGAGAGGACTTGGGGCAGTTGATCACCCACCCGAACCTCTCCAGGGTCGACACCACCTGGTGGGTGTCCAGCTCCGCCTGACAGAGGGAAGATGCTGAAATCAATAGGTCGTCCAGATACGGCACAATGCGAATTCCCTGAGCTCTGAATAGCGCCATTATGCCCGCCAGAATCTTGGTGAAGACCCTCGCCGCTGAGGTCAACCCGAAGGGAAGGGCTACAAACTGAAAATGTTGATCGTCCACCTTGAACCTGAGGAATCTCTGATGCGCTGGAAAAATTGGAACATGCAAATATGCATCCTTGATGTCTATGGATGTCATGAAATCCCCTTGACGAAGGGAACTGATGGCCGAGCGCAGAGTCTCCATACGGAACTTCTTGAATCTGATTAATCTGTTGAGGACCTTGAGGTCCAGAATGGGTCTTACAGAACCTTCCTTCTTGGGAACCGTGAAAAGATTGGAGTAGAAACCCCTGCCTCTCTCCGACGGAGGCACCGGGCATACAACTCCCATGTCCAGAAGGTTTTTTACTGCTAACAGGAGCCCCTGTGCCGCCTGAGGGTCCAAGGGCACCCGAGACCTTAAATATCTTGGAGGAGGCCAGTACTCGAACTCCAGTTTGTACCCGGAGGAGACCACTTCCAAGATCCAATTGTCTGTGACCTCCCGAGCCCAGACCTGGAAGAAGAGCCGCAGCCGTCCCCCCACCCGAGTGGGTGAGGGCGCCCCTTCATTGCTGAGCTGGTTTACCCACAGGCTTGGGTTTGGAACCCCAGGCAGAAGCGGGACGGACCCTGTTCGGGAGAACCTCTGACACCCGAGAAGGCCAAACCTCTACCAGCTCTGGCACCTCGAAAGGAAGGATTGAAAGAGCCTGCCCCCCGAAAGGGACGGAGCTGTTTCTTCCGCTGAGGTAACTTACCTCCCTTTGCCACAGCATCCAACTTATCTACAAACAGCCACGTACCCAAGAAGGGAAGAGCTGTGAGCGATTTCTTGGCCGCTAAGTCCGCCGTCCACTGACGGAGCCATACCGAGCGGCGCATGGCCACCAATAAGGCTGAAGTCCTACTACACATAACAATAGTGTCTTCCATAGCGGCCAAGACCAAATCTATTAACAATTCAAATCTTTTAAGCGTAGTGAACTCAGCGCTGGCCGGATCAAGGTGAGCGTCATTTAACCAGTCCCTAATCAGAGACCTAGCACCCACCGCCACTAGCACAGATGCACAAACAGGCCGCAAAGCCGAACCAACACTGGCAAAGGCATGGCATGCCATGCCATCTGATCAAGGCGCCTATCCTCACCATCCTTTAGGGAAGTGGTGTCTGGGGTGTGAAGCACGGAGGAGTTGGTCAACCCCAAAACTGGCGCATCGACCTCGGGAGGAGAAGCCCAGCGCTTAACCGCTTCCACCGGAAAGGATACTTCTTATCCCATCCCTGAGGAACACCCGGAAGCCGACTAGGTTTCTCCCATTCCCTAAGGATCAGTGCATCAAAATGTCCCTGGGTAGGCAACTCCAAACGAGGCTTGTGGGCCCCAAAAAATTCCCCCTTCTTGAGAGGAGGCGCCTCAGGCGGCGCAATATCCAAAACCTCCAAGAGATGTGACAAAACCGTGTCCGTGTCAACAGCATCCCCCAGCGTCTGCCCAACATCAGCCTCGCCAAACCGTACATCTTCAGCCTCTGACTTCTCATACAATTCCCCCTCCTCCAACGGGGAATAATCTGACAAATCAAATGAAACATCATCAAAATCCCAAGTCGCCTGGACCGACGACAAATGTCTCTTTTTAGCCTGGGCCTTGTTGCCCACCGCGCTAACCATAAATTTCTCGATGCTGGCCAACCTAGCCCAAACATCGGAATGCGACTCCCCGCTAGCACCAATGTCACTTAGGGTAAGGATAAGGCGGGGAGGGGAAGGCGATGAAGCGGGGGGCGCCGACCCAGAAGGCTGGGCACCCGACTGCCGTGATATGGCCTTTTGTGCACATGGTATACAAATAAGCACATTCTCACCCGTAAGGGATGCCCCACAACCCACACATGGCCGGGATTGTCCCAGAGGGAGCCCGTGCAGAGCCTCCATATGGTGATTTTTGTGGTCAGTCGCAAGACCGCAGGGAATTTAAGCAATAAGCAACCCGGGATGCCCCTTAAAAGTCCCAGTGGGAGGATTTGTGGTGATCTATATTAAGGCTAGGGACCCCAGGACTAGGAGGAACCCCTTATGCACATAAACGATGCAATCTGAAACACACAATGAAGCATCTAAGTCAAAATTGCCTATATATATATATATATATATATATATATATATATATATATATATATATCCATACACACACATGCGAGAAAACAGGAGGCCCCCCTGCTAAAGAGGGGCCCCCGCATAAGCCAAGTAAGTGGCCAACAGGCCCTTACCGGCCAGGAGCACACAGGATCAGCCGCAGCAGCACCAAGATGGCCCCGGAGAAGAGCCTCATGAGAAGAGGAGGAAGAGGAGGGGGGTGGGCCAGCGCAGAACACGCGTCGCCAGGCCACGCCCCCCTCCCAGCAACGCGGATCCCAGCCATAGGCTGGCCTGCAGCATCGTGCCAAACGAGGGTCGCGGTAGCCCCGCCTCCTCCCCGAACAAAGCCTGAGGGGGAGAAGCTCCCCAGGCTGAATGAAGGAGGCCAGTACCGCTATGGCCCTAAGTACGAGCAAACACCTGCCAGCACCAACACAAGTAAAAACACTCACACACACAGTGTCATACACACATAAAACATAAAAACCAACAGGGTATAAAGGCCAACCAGCCCCCCCCCCAGAGGGAAGGGGCCCGGAAGGGGGGAATCCCAGCCAGAATCTGGCCATAGGAATGAAAGGGACAGGGCATCCCACACCGGGATCACCAAACCCGGGAAACCGCCTACCCCTTGTAATGGGGTCTCATGGTGGAGCAATGCTCCTTGCACACCCATAAGGTGCTACCTAGCCTCACCAGGACCCGCAGCCAAGGCTGGGAGGCTCGAATAGGGATAATTTAGGAAAGGTCCTGGCAGCAATAGGGGCAAAAAATGCTTACCTGCAAGTAAGAGAAGTCTTCATCTTCTGTCTTGCTCGCCTTCCTGCAGAGAAGAAACTGGGGAATTGGTGGGAGGTCCCAGGTATTTATGGACTGGGAGGAGCTCCTTTTTTGCATTCATCTCTGCAGAAGTTCGCCCTCTACTGGAAAATAACCCTAATGTCATGAAGAATTGAAGCGGAGTGTATGTCACACTTGGAATAAAAAAGCATTGTTTGGTATAAAAGTTAAACTCTGGAATCTGGTATAGCAGGAAGTGAGAAAACTGTTTTTAGCAAATGTGTGAATATTTTTAGCAGATGCATTTATAAAGCAGAATGGGACTCTTGACGTGCATACCAGACAGAACAAAATTCCATAACTTAGCACATAATAGCTGACAAACTAGAGGCCCAGGGGAAGGAGAAACATTGCTCTTCTTTGATAATGATGCCAAGCAAAGCAGTTTCTACCCTCTGATGACTTAGTGGTGTCTTAATGAACTTCAAAAACCAAAAAGACAGCAAAACAACAAAGCCCAATATGTCCCATGTAGTGTACAATCTCTAGGCAGAAAACAAGCAGGACAATAACAAAAAATGTATATAATGCAGCATTTTCTCAAAATGCTGCATTACAAAAAGGCTCCTTGATTGTTGCTTCTAAATCCTTATTATAAACACTGTTAAGATAGTGATAGATGGACCAATCAAAATTCAGGGCTGCCAGAACAGTCAGCCCTCTAGGAAGCCTGAAAATCGGGCAGATAACTCACTGATTTCACATTCCAGACCCGGATGATTGCAAGGCAAATAACAAAGGCTGATGCCCCAGTTTTGTTACCATCTCCTTGATTTCCCAGTGAGGCTGGGTCCCCATTTGGGTGCTGGTGTTGACATGTCAGAGTTCTTTCAGCAGCTGGAAACCTGGAAGAGAACTCCAGACCAAGGGATCACCAGTAGCCAATTGGGGGGCCTGGCTTTGCCAGGGGAGCAAAGAGAAGGTAACAAAGTAAGAGTAATTACACTGGACAAAATTGCTGTACAGAGGAACCGTTTATCTGAGTGTAATGACAGAATAACCCTATTATTGTCATGGGCCTAAACAAAGTTACAGCAGACATACAAAGTCAATTTAAAGTGAAGTGAGGGCCTAAGTGGTTAGTGTAGATAGTGGAGATGTGACTATATAATTATCTTCAACGAATACCTGGGTCTGATGGAGGTACAGTAGATTTTCTGTATTAAAAGTGCAAAGATAAGGAAAAATGGAAAACAAGAGTAATATACAGGAAGAGACCATAAAATAAGGTGCATTTTAACCCCCAAAAGTTATGTTAGTGCATCTTATGAAGCGAGAAAAACGTACGTAACCTGGGCTCCCACAGCCACTGGACAATGGAGGTATGGCAGGCGACCGGGGGGATGGCTGGATAACTGATGCCAGTAAGCTCCCAAACCCCTCCCCACAACAGCTGCCACTGCTCCCTCAACTCCGGTCCAGGTGGTGGGTCGGCATGGCAGACATTCCTTGTTTTCAATGGAGGCTTGTGTGTGTTTACAACAAATTGAGGGAGCATTGGCGGCCAGGGGAACTGGTGGGCAGGGATAAGTTACCCTGCTCATTGGCTGTGGGGGGGGGGGGCGAGTTAGGGGAATTCTGCCACACTGCCTATAATGGGAAGATTTGGGGGGTCTTCTACCACATTGCTTGTAATGGGGGGTGGGGATATTCTGCAGCACTGCTTATAATGGGGGGGGGGGGATATCCTGTCATGGTGCCTATAATGGGGCCACTGCCTATGTTGCTCTAGCTCAACAACTGGAAAAGTATTTTTTAGTCTCCATCACTTTGAGCATCTGGGCATCTACTTGGCAAATGAAGTTCACTGTGGAGAAATGTACTTTATATAATAATCTGAAGGCCATATATGTCCTTGGGGAGTAAAATTGGGAGAATCCATTGTTGAGAAGGATCTGGGGGTACTGGTAGATCACAGGCTAAATAACAGCATGCAATGTCAAGCAGCTGCTTCCAAGGCCAACAAGATATTATCATGCATTAAAAGAGGTATGGAATCATGGGATAGGGATTTAATTTTCCCCCTTTACAAGGCACTGGGTGCACCCGCATCTGGAATATGCCGTCCAGTTCTGGGCACCCATTCATAAAAAGGACGTTCTGACTATGGAAAGGGTGCAGAGGAGAGCCACCAAACTAATAAGATGACTGGGGGGAACATGATGAACTTGTATAAATATATAAATGGGCAATACAAAAAATATGGGGAAACACTATTTCAGGTAAAATCCTCTATAAAGACAAAGGGGCACTCCTTTCAACTGGAAAAACAAGAAATTCAGTCTCAGGTGGCGACATTTATTTTTACCATAAGAACTATGAATCTGTGGAATAACCTCCCACAGAGGCTTGCTACAACGTCGACTGTGGACAGCTTCAAAAAAGTATTAGATGCTTATTTAGAATAAAATAAAATTTGAAAAATAAAAAATAACTTCCCCTACCCCAAAACCCTTGATGGGATATGTCTTTCTTCAACCGTATTAACTATGTAACTATATCACTTTCATTGAAAGGAATCTGAATAGATAATTAAATACGCTGTTAGGACAAAGCGGTACAGGGATGTATTTAATGTGGATATTTCATTTACACACAAAAAATACAATTCTGTGAAATACTCACCTGTAGAATTGGTATTATACGCATACAGCACGTCCTGCTCTATCTATAATACTTACACATGGGTAATACTCCGCCAGAGGGCGCTGTGCACTGCAGACATGCAAAAACAGGCTCCTCCCGGCCCTCCACATACCCAGGGACCTCCCACAACTGGTAACAATAGTAATGATAACAATCACCATACAGGGGATCCAGAAAAATGTAAAACCAGGGTGGGGTGGAGCAGGACGTGAGTATTTCACAGAATTGTATTATTCTAAGCATACAGCACGTCCTGCTCCATCTATAATACTTACACATGGGACATCCAATAGCAGTGTGTAAGGTGGTGCCGGACACCCTTCTCTCTTAAGCCAGGTAATCCCCAATCTCCACCGCCTCTTCTGCCTTTAGACAAGTCCCCGCTCGCTGGAGACGCGGATTATGCCTCTCCAGACTCGGTTACCCCCAGGTCTTAATTGGCGCAAAGATTACCGGCTTAAGGTGGAGACGGATGAACAGCAGGGTATCCTGAAGATGGATGCCGGGATGAAAATTGGTTCGAAGGTGGGAAACCAAACAGGAAGTCCAAAACAAGCCGAGGTCAAGCCGGGTGGTCACAGAGCGCGGTATCCAAGGGGTCAAACGTAGAAGTGTCAAAACTAGCCGAGGTCAAAACCAGAAGAGCTCCGAAACGCGGTATCAAAAGGATCAGGCAGGGACGTAGTCAGACAGGCGAATGGTCAGGGCAGGCAGCAGACAAGGATGGTCAGAGACAAGGCCGGGTAATAACTATCAGAAAGGACTAAAGAAGCACACCCTATCAACCAGAGGCTATAACGGGCACTGGAGGATGGGGCAGAATAGTATTAAAGGGAACACTGGCCAATGGGAAGGGGAACCTGGTGATTGGGGGGGGGAAGTGTGCTGATTGGTGCCACTGTGATCAATTACCAATAGGAGCAGTCCCAGGGACTGGACCGCCCAGGCCAGACGAACTGTCCAGTCCCTGGGCCTATCTCCCACCCAGGACAGGGTGATTGGTCACTTTAAACTTGCCCCCGGCGGATGCGCTGGGAGCAGCGCCGCCGAGGGGCATAAACTGAGCGTGCTCGCGCGTGCGAGCACGTGGCTGGCCGGGCGCGCTCCCTGCCGGGAGGGAAGCGCCCGCGCCAGCTGAGGAGACCGAGGGGCCGCCTGCCCCCACCGCGAGACCCCCAGAGAGGCCGCCGCACCCAGCGCCTCAGAGCGGCGCACGGGGACAGCCGGCCGACGGGGCCGCCGGATGACTGGCGGCTGCAATTCCCTGGAGGACGCGCCGCGGGACAGAGGACGGGGAGCAGGTAAGATTCTCACACAGTGTCCATAAAATAGGGTGGGATCCCCCCCCCCCCCCCCAAAAAAAAAAAAAAGGCACAGCAGTCAGTAAAGGCGCTGTCACCTGCAAAACTTTGCTACCAAGTACGACATGAGCAAAGGCTCTAACGTCAATCTCATAACAAAACCTTTGAAAAAGGTATGAACAGAGACAAGCAACGGTCTAGCAACTCATTCAACAGAAAACCAGGTGCTGAAGGGCCAAAGGTACCCAAACACCAATATAACGGAATAAAACGAGAGAGGGAGGTTCTTCCCCTTTAAAGGAATAGGCCAGTGTGACGGCCCAACCAGCCCACAGGCAACAGAAGCCTCGGCAAAACTTATAACTCTCCCCAACGGGGAAACGACAACTGGTCTCCCACCAGACAGGCGGGGATACTGACCCCTTCACTAACAAGGATCAGCAAGAAGCCGAAACCTTAACTCAGGACTAGGAAGGCAAATCATATGAGAAAGATCAGGCCAAAGGGCGCATAGGCCCTGGAAGCAAACGATATCAGACGCATAAATATGGAGGCGCTCGCAGACCCCAAAGTGCATCAGTCCCCCCAAGGGACAAGAACAACCAGGAAAGGTTCCACACATGTTGAGGGAATGTAGACCCCTTACATCAGCATTACTAAGAATAAGGCCCATAGACAGCCCAAAAGGACTTAAACAATGATCATAATACACCAGCTTGGACAATAGGGTCCGTCGTAGGGCGGAATACCACCACATCATGGTGTGTGTGTATATATATATATATATATATATATAACGAGCGAAGGCTAAGTAATCAGACCCACCTTCTCAGGCACACGTCTGACTGAAGCAAGAGCCCCCGGAGAAGCGACTTGGACTACAAAACAGCTCAGACAGCATCCAGAATAAGTCCCAAGGGAACAAACCGCAGGGCAAACAGAATGAAAATTGATCCCCACAGGGACCATAGAACTACTTGGGAGATGCCCCTGAGCAATCCCCAAGAGAACTCCCCACAAGGAAGACTGAACCAGACTTCTACAGGAAGACAGACAGGACAGAAACTGAACCTTCAGAGTACCTAGATGGGGAGCCAACCCCAACCTATGCTGTAATGACTCTAGAACCCTGGTAACCGAGAACGTCCAACAGGGAAGAGACCAAGACTCACGCCAATCAATATGGGTACACCATAACCCACAATAGACGGAGGAAGAGGAAGCCAAGGAAGCTTGCTCCTAGCCCCCCATATACCAAGTCACCCAGAAGATAAGCCCGTCTCCAAGGGGTGAATGAATCAGCTGTCAAGCCCCAGACTAGAGTCTGTAGATTGGGACGACAAAAGAAGGGGCCTGACAAGGGCAGAACCGCACTCTTGGGAGAGCGTACAGGTCAGCTGACCTCCGCAGAAGCATCTGCGAACCACAGTTCACTAGGCCCCCAGGGGCCATCAACCTCACGGGTCTCTTTATCAGCACAACCGTGCGCAGAACCCCACATAGTAGGGTGAATGAAGAGAAGGCATATAAAATAGAAGGTCTATGCATAATTTTACTAAGCCCCCATGACCAGAGTCAGAATATTCTGGGACAGTAAAAACAAGGGCAGAGCCCCTGTGGTATAAGCGAGACCCAACAGAGCCACCCTAGTTGGCTCTCAGAGCGACACCAGGATAGCATAACTTGCCACTGAAGGGCATCTATTGGAGCGAATACCGCTGAGGAGCAGGGGGCGTAGACCCCCGCCCAGATCAGGATCAGGAACCCTCCAGAGGGATCATCCTGCTTCAAGCTCCAGACCAATAATAAAACAGGCCATTGTCTTCCAACAGGCCAAGATTCCCCGAATAGACAGATCCTAAAAGAGGAGAAGTCCAGCCGTATAGAGTCAACGGAAGGTTCATTGTTTTAACAAATCAGTAGGCAAGATGGACCCTCTAAGGAACCCTACCCAGGAACCACAGGGGATTTTGGAAGAAATTCCCCCCCCCCCCGCCAACCTGCGAGACTTGGTACCCAAGGTGACCATTCGCAGGAGGATGCAAGCAAGGAAGGGGGTGCCCCCTGACAGGGTCCTTGAATATAATCAGCTCAAGAGGAACCACCGTACCAAGGGGGAATGAGCACAGACCTAGCTCCAGGGGTGCTGGAACCCCATGTAGGATCAATAACCTACTGTGCCGAAGAGCCCAAGGGCTCGGTATATAAGGGACATCATCTGATACGCCACCAACGGCCCACCAGCTGCAATCCTGCCTGGTGAAAGTAAGATGTCAGCAAAGGGGGACAGAGCCCCCGTAACCAGGAGTCTGCTTGTTGCCAAGGAAGAAGGCTCAAGCCTGAACCGAAACCAAGGAATGGAGATAGCGGATAAGGGACCATGAGGGATTGAGGTGACAGAGCACCCATCCAGTAACTCCCAGGGGACACCGCCGGCCGACTAATCCACTCAGCCTGACGTAGAGATTGGGGAGTAAGGAAAGACGACCCGGTAGGTCCTAATGCGGACGCCCCACAGGCATGTCCGAGACATCACCCCCATTCGCGCCATGGCGAGTAGCCTGGGAGTGAAAGAGAGGCCAAAGACAATGCCTCAATCCGCAGGGTTGGTCCTGCAACACCGACTAGTAACGATCTTGGTGTCCAGAAGACACAAGGGGAACTAATGAGATCTAGAACTCCACAGGAGGCCGGAAGCCCCCCTTGCACAGGGCGCCTGTGTCCCAAGACAGAGATGTCATATAGGGACTACCTGTGAGAGTAGAATTGCCAGGCCTACTATAGGCCAGCATGGCCCAGACTGCCTCATACTGTTGAGGGAAGGAGGAAGGTTAGTATAGAGGCCATAGCCCCATTCTGTTAAGGGCAGCCTGCAAGTAAGCCCAAACTCTGTAGGCCTAGTATGGTCTGCACCAATTCCTGAGGGGAAAACAGGGGCTAGAAGCACCCTGACAAACTCTGACAGTGACTGCCCAGCAAATGCTAACCTGTGTCCAGGGGAACTACCTCCTGGAAGCACCAGAAGGAGAAGAGACATTCCTAGATAGGAGTCAGCTGCTGTAGCAGTCCCCTCGCCCAGAAGGGGCTGAGAGGATGAACCTCACAAACACATCACAGTCTGAGAGCGCATTAAACACCCCCCAGGGGAGGTCCTCAGGTCGGTGGTCAAGTACTTTTCTAATGAGAGTCCTGGCGGCAACCGCAGTGATAGCCGCGGCACAGACCGGGCGCAGAGCCGTCCCTGCACACGAAAAGGCGTGGGAAGCCAGTCTGTCAATGCGCCGGTCCTCAGCATCCCGAAGGGTACGGTAATAAGGAGCCGTCATGAAGGGGGGGTTAGTAACCCCTATAATCGGTGCATCCACCACAAGAGGTGCTGACCAAAAGTTAACAACATCAGGAGGGAAAGGGTACTTCAAATCCCAGACCCCTGGGACCCCTTTAAGTTTACAAGGCGATTCCCATTCTTGGGATATAAGATTCTGGAAATGCTCCTGTTCCAGGAATTCCAAGCGCGGCGGCGCTGTGTGGAAACTCTCCTTCTTAGGCTTGGAAGCCTCTCCAGGAGGGGAGATAGACAAAACCTCAAAGATCTTAATAAGTAGTTCATCTGTGTCACACAGGCCCTAAGAACCGGGCCCAGAATCATCACAGCTCCCGGGCATCTCATCCGAGGAGCCCGAATCGGAGAATAGCTCACCTTCCCAGAAGGATCAAGGTCCTGCATAGCAGCAGAGTCATCAGTATCGTTAGGAACCGGAGAGCCAGGAGGCATCAGGGACCGCTTCTTTCCTGGGCCCAAGCGCTCCGCCAAACTAGACAGCACCTGCTCAGCCGTGGGCAACCTGCGCGGCCCGACTTGCTGGTCATCCCTGCTCGAGTGAGACTCATCAGGAGTGAGATTTAGGTCCGGGGAGACAGGTGCATTAACCCTTTAAATGCCAAGCACGTAGTTTCTACGTGGTTGCTTCTCCTACCGTTAAGTGCCAAGCACGTAGAAACTACGTGCCTGGCATTTCCCCCAAACAGTTAAAAAATAGAAAAAAAAAAATCACTTACCTCCGGTATCCCTGTGAAGCCTGGGGTCCCCTCTTCCTTGGGGGGGCATCCGATCGCCCCCCCGTCGTCCTCCGTCTTCAGGGGGGGGCCCGAAACCAGCCGCCCCCCCCGTTTCCAGCGCTGATCGCCGCTGTAAAAAAAAAAAAAAAATAAAACTGTCATTTACTCACCTCCGCGCCCGAGCCTTCTGTCCAGGTCTCCTCTTCACCAGGGGGGGGGTCCGATCCCCCCCCTGGGCTGCGCAGTCTTCAGGTGAGGACCCTCTTCCGGGTCCTCACCTCTTGTAATGGCGGCGATGGCCGCCGCCGCTTAGCCCCGCCCATTGTGGGAGGAGCGGGATGACGTCATCCCGCTCCTCCTATACCCCCTCCGAGCTCCGGCATCTGTCAGATGCCGGTGGTGATCGGAGCAGGGCGGGTGTCAGGTGAGGAGGCTCCGATCGGAGCCCCCTCGCCTGTCACCCGCCCTGCGCCGATCACCACCGGCATCTGTCAGTGAGGTGATCGGCGCGGGACAGCGGCGAGGGACGTCGGATCGGAGGTGAGTATGGTGTAAAAAAAGAAAAATAAAGATTTTTTTTTCTCTGTGTGTGTGTCATTTTTTTTACTATTAACCCCTTGTGAACTGGTAAGGGGTCCATGACCCCTATACCAGTTCACAAGGCTGGGGAGATGGCAAGCCACCTGCGCTAGCAGGTGGCTTGCCATTAACCCCTGGCACCCCCATTACCTGCCTCCCCAAAGGCCAGGGGGGGGGCAGAAGAGCCTGGGCCCACATGGGCTATGTGGGCTCGTAGGCTGCAGGGTGGGGGGGCCACATAAGCTGGCCCCCCCACTCTGTGCCTACAAGCCCCCATAGCTGGTCCCGGGCTGGTTACTGTGGGTAAGGGGGACCCCACGTCAATTTTTTTTTTATTTTTAAGGGTTTTTAACCCTTAAAAATAAAAAAAAATGGGGTCCGCCCCCCCCTGGGAGGGGGGACCCTATGTCATTTTTTTTTTGATTAACCCTTTGTAATCTGTCATCCAGCAGCTATAAAAGGCTTCTAGCAAGTGAGCAGAAGCCAGTGATCGCCGAGGGACAGAGTGCTCCAGGATGGATGGGAGGTGAGTACAGTGTAAAAAAAAAAAAAAAATTAATAAAATATTTTTTTCTTTATGTGTGTCTGTGTCATTATTTACTTTTAACCCCTTGTGAACTGGTAAGGGGTCCATGACCCCTATACCAGTTCACAAGGCTGGGGGGATGGCAAGCCACCTGCGCTAGCGGGTGGCTTGCCATTAACCCCCGGCACCCCCATTACCTGCCTCCCCAAAGGCCAGGGGGGGGCAGAAGAGCCCGGGCCCACATGGGCTATGTGGGCTCGTAGGCTGCAGGGTGGGGGGGCCACAAAAGCTGGCCCCCCCACTCTGTGCCTACAAGCCCCCATAGCTGGTCCCGGGCTGGTTACTTTGGGTAAGGGGGACCCCACGTCAATTTTTTTTTTGATTTTTAAGGGTTTTTAACCCTTAAAAATCAAAAAAAAAATGGGGTCTCCCTCCCCTGGGAGGGGGGACCCTATGTCATTTTTTTTCCCGATTTAACCCTTTGTAGTGTGGATGGTTTTTGTATTTTTTTTGTGAATGTTATAAAATACTTGTTTCAGTTAGGGGGGTCTCCTGGGCAGGAACGGGGGGCTACCGATAAATATGTGGTACCGTTCTAATCGGTAGAAATGGGGCTTTCACATGCAATATGATTTTCCTTAATAAAATACATTTTTTATTTAAAATAAAGGAGTCAATTTTCTAAAAAAAAATTTTTATTTATTTATTTTTTTTTTCACTTAATAATATTGTAAAAAAAAAAAAAAAAATTACAAACAACACATTTCATGTTAAAGTCTAAACTCTGCTGCAAAAAATATATATATAATTTTTCTGATAGTTACAGCAAAAATGGCGCAAAACATGTCGCAAAACATGACGCAAAATGGGGAAAATGGCCTGTCAACAGAGGGTGACAAAATCTCAAGTAGGCTGGCAATTAAAAGGGTTAATAGTACCTCTGCATGTTGGGTATTGTTCTGTTCGGGGGACCTTGCGCTTTCAGACTTAGCTTGTTTTTTCTGGTTTGCATATTTATATTTTAGGAAAAGGTGTTTTTTATTCAGCTTTTTTATAATTTTTTTAGGGAAACCCTGCGCAACCAAAGAATTCTTTGAGGAATTAATTCCAGAAAGATGAGCCCACTACAACAAGCTGGGTACCCTTAAAAAGCTTAACGTGTGTACTTTCAGGGAATATATGGTTTATGGGGGATATTCCAAATGTAAAGGGTTGTTTTGGTTGAAAAATCGCAAGGTGCGCACTTTGTCTGCAGAGCTGAAATTTTCAAGTAAAATTACCGTTATGCGCATGCTTTACTTTGGGGTGTTTGGCAACTCTTCCCTTGACAGAACCTATGCATGTTGGGTGTTGTTCTGTTCGGGGGATGTTGCGTTTTCAGATTAAACTTGTTTTTTCTTGTTTGTATATAGTTTTTTTAGGAAAATGTGGCTTTTATTCTGCTTTTTTATCCTTTTTTTAGGGAAACTCTTTGCAACCAAAGATTACGTTGAGGGATTACTTCCAGAAAACTATGGCCACATCCACAAGCTTGGTACGCCTAGAAAGCCTGAGGTGTGTACTTCCAGAGAATATATAGTTTGTTGGGGGTATTTTAAATGTAAAGGGTTGTTTTTCTGGAAAAACAGCAAGGTGCGCATATTGCATAGCATAGTTGTATTTTATCTGAAAATCTCCTAAAGCGCTGTTTCAGTTTGGGGGAGTCTCCTGGGCAGGAAAGGGTGTCTACCAATACATATGTGGTACCGCTGTAACCGGGAGAAATTGGGATTTCACATGCAATAAGATTTTATTGACAAACTTACATTTTTTATTCCAAAAAAAACTACAATATGTAAAAATTGTGTTTTTTTTTTTTTTTTTGCACATATTTCACCCAAAAATATTAAGAATACACCTAACAAATGACAAACAAGACATTTCATGTTAAAGCCCAGACTCTGCTGAAAAAAACAATATATCATTTTCCTGGGAAATCCCTGGAAATCCCTTCAAAAATCACATTTGAACATGGGGAGCGCAAAATAGTGCAAAATGGTCTGGCAACAGAGTGTGACAAAAACTCCAGGTAGGCTGGCACTTAAAGGGTTAAAGGGAGGTGCAGCCACTGGCAAACCTGATTGCAGGGTCAGTGCCTGTTCAGCACACGGTCCGCAGACCTGTGCTCTGTCAGCATCAGCATGGGGCTGACCACACACAGTACACAGCCGGTCATGTCCCCGAGGGACCCCGGGTACATAATTCTGAGCAGTATGCCCGCAGGGATTTACGCAATAGGCAACCCTGGATGCCCCAAGACCCATTAGGAAGTGGGAGAATTTATGTGGACCCGCTATAATATATGTCAGGCCAGGAGAAGCCACCGAAATCCTGGCGTCTGAAAGACATAATGGGATAAGAAGGGGGGGGGGGTGTCCGTGCCATGCGCTGCTCGAATAAAAGAATCATAGGAACAAAAACCGCCTAGGAGGGCACTTACATGACTAAGGGAGGAGGCGGATCGCAACCACACGCGCGAAGATAGTCAAAATGGCGCCAAGCAAACCTCGAGGGGCGGGCCTGATCTGGCTGTGATGCGGGCCGCGTCATGCCGAGTCCCCGCCTCCCCCAAAGAGCGCGAAGCTCTAACCAGCGCAACGTGAATAACAGTAGTGAAATACACACATCCATAATGTAATAAAGGAGATTGCTCTCACACTAAAGAATGATGCTGCCGCCCGGGCTGCACACTAATGTATGAAGGACAAACACGCGCGAAACCTTATGCGGAGCGAGGAGCGCTGCACTGACACCCAAAGTCAAATTAATGGCCTTAAGCGTGTTATGATACACTAGGACTGCCACACATACCCCCCCTTTCTTTTCCCCCGAGCTACGGGAGGAAGCGAGGGAGAAGCGGACCTGCACCCAGGAAATATCGCTATGAGGGGCACGGGCAAGAATGCGGGAGGGGCATCTAATGGAGGCTCACCATCGGCCTAAACCGCCTACCCTATGGTGGGGGATTGCGGTGGAGCGTAGCTCCGTGAGCACACGAGGTGCTGCCTACCTTCACCCGACCAGCGCAGCCCAGGCTGGGAGGCACATTGTATCGAAGAGGACGGGTGGTAATAGTCCTGCAGGGCCGCAGGCTGTGATAGCCCCGCTCACCTGCGAGAGAGTTGATACCTTCATGTCTTCGCAGTCAGCACTGCAGAGAAATCTGGGGATTTGTGGGAGATCCCTGGGTATATGAAGGGCCGGGAGGAGCCTGTTTTTGCATGTCTGCAGTGAACAGCGCCCTCTGGCGGAGTATTACCCGTGTGTAAGTATTATAGATGGAGCAGGACGTGCTGTATGCTTAGAATAAGGTATGTTTGGGACAACAACATTTTTATATTTAAACCAGGGTGCAGACAGGCAATATAGATGGTTCGTCACGGTTATCCACGTGTCTGTAAACTAAAGAGTGACTGTCTATTCCAAAGGCGGACATATTCGATTTTAGCTGTCTGCACCTCCACAATAGAGATTACCTTGTCCAAAACCTGTGTGTGCACTGTGATGACTGACATGACCGTTCTTTCCCAGCCAAATTCTCCACAAATACTAACTGGAACATATAATCCTCTGAATAATCCAACCTGGCAGACCCGCTTTATGACCAGTATCACCGAGGTGTCAGGAATAGCAAATGACTATTTAGTACATTATATTTAACAACTGAGATCCCATCAGACTTTTTAGTTTTAGATGACTTATTACATGCCTGCACCCAACTTTAGTGTGCTGCAACCTTGCTCAAGGGTATTTACTGTATGTGCTAGTGCTGTGTGTATTTATACATTCCATAAAACCACAGTATTCAATAAGGCATTTTATATATAATATATATACACATTTTATATATAATATATATACACACATATACACACACACAGTGTTCCAAATGATTATGCAAATTGTATTTAAAGCCCCTGTCCAGGCACACAGTAACTTTTGTCCCACTTTATCCCCCATGGGAAGATTATAAAATCAGCCCAGTTTGGCCTGGGCCCAGCATATCATGGTGCAGCTTTATGAGTCTTGATTATGCTATGCTGTGGTCAGCAACAGACCTGGGACCACTGTGGCTTGCTGTGCTCACTTGCACTGAGAGCAGCAAGGGAGAGAGTAGCTGTAGACCATATATAAGCCTTTTTAACGTTCTGGGGAAGAAAAGAGTAGTGTCTGCAACTGTTCTGTCTCTCCGTGCAAACCGCTCTCACCAAAAAAGGGGGTCCACCTAACCCATCCAAAATTACTGCCACAGCATAAGGTGCTAAATCTGTTGCATGGAGTTATTGATGGCTATTGCCAGGTTGGGTAGACCCTAGGCAAAATAATTTTGCATCCCCATCTGTCCCGGGCAAAATAAATAATTCTGCACCTGTCCCGGGCAAAATAAATAATTCTGCACCTGTCCCGGGCAAAATAAATAATTCTGCACCTGTCCCGGGCAAAATAAATAATTCTGCACCTGTCCCGGGCAAAATAAATAATTCTGCACCTGTCCCGGGCAAAATAAATAATTCTGCACCTGTCCCGGGCAAAATAAATAATTCTGCACCTGTCCCGGGCAAAATAAATAATTCTGCACCTGTCCCGGGCAAAATAAATAATTCTGCACCTGTCCCGGGCAAAATAAATAATTCTGCACCTGTCCCGGGCAAAATAAATAATTCTGCACCTGTCCCGGGCAAAATAAATAATTCTGCACCTGTCCCGGGCAAAATAAATAATTCTGCACCTGTCCCGGGCAAAATAAATAATTCTGCACCTGTCCCGGGCAAAATAAATAATTCTGCACCTGTCCCGGGCAAAATAAATAATTCTGCACCTGTCCCGGGCAAAATAAATAATTCTGCACCTGTCCCGGGCAAAATAAATAATTCTGCACCTGTCCCGGGCAAAATAAATAATTCTGCACCTGTCCCGGGCAAAATAAATAATTCTGCACCTGTCCCGGGCAAAATAAATAATTCTGCACCTGTCCCGGGCAAAATAAATAATTCTGCACCTGTCCCGGGCAAAATAAATAATTCTGCACCTGTCCCGGGCAAAATAAATAATTCTGCACCTGTCCCGGGCAAAATAAATAATTCTGCACCTGTCCCGGGCAAAATAAATAATTCTGCACCTGTCCCGGGCAAAATAAATAATTCTGCACCTGTCCCGGGCAAAATAAATAATTCTGCACCTGTCCCGGGCAAAATAAATAACTCTGCACCTGTCCCGGGCAAAATAAATAACTCTGCACCTGTCCCGGGCAAAATAAATAACTCTGCACCTGTCCCGGGCAAAATAAATAACTCTGCACCTGTCCCGGGCAAAATAAATAACTCTGCACCTGTCCCGGGCAAAATAAATAACTCTGCACCTGTCCCGGGCAAAATAAATAACTCTGCACCTGTCCCGGGCAAAATAAATAACTCTGCACCTGTCCCGGGCAAAATAAATAACTCTGCACCTGTCCCGGGCAAAATAAATAACTCTGCACCTGTCCCGGGCAAAATAAATAACTCTGCACCTGTCCCGGGCAAAATAAATAACTCTGCACCTGTCCCGGGCAAAATAAATAACTCTGCACCTGTCCCGGGCAAAATAAATAACTCTGCACCTGTCCCGGGCAAAATAAATAACTCTGCACCTGTCCCGGGCAAAATAAATAACTCTGCACCTGTCCCGGGCAAAATAAATAACTCTGCACCTGTCCCGGGCAAAATAAATAACTCTGCACCTGTCCCGGGCAAAATAAATAACTCTGCACCTGTCCCGGGCAAAATAAATAACTCTGCACCTGTCCCGGGCAGAATAACTCTGCACCTGTCCCGGGCAGAATAACTCTGCACCTGTCCCGGGCAGAATAACTCTGCACCTGTCCTGGGCAGAATAACTCTGCACCTGTCCTGGGCAGAATAACTCTGCACCTGTCCTGGGCAGAATAACTCTGCACCTGTCCTGGGCAGAATAACTCTGCACCTGTCCTGGGCAGAATAACTCTGCACCTGTCCTGGGCAGAATAACTCTGCACCTGTCCTGGGCAGAATAACTCTGCACCTGTCCTGGGCAGAATAACTCTGCACCTGTCCTGGGCAGAATAACTCTGCACCTGTCCTGGGCAGAATAACTCTGCACCTGTCCTGGGCAGAATAACTCTGCACCTGTCCTGGGCAGAATAACTCTGCACCTGTCCTGGGCAGAATAACTCTGCACCTGTCCTGGGCAGAATAACTCTGCACCTGTCCTGGGCAGAATAACTCTGCACCTGTCCTGGGCAGAATAACTCTGCACCTGTCCTGGGCAGAATAACTCTGCACCTGTCCTGGGCAGAATAACTCTGCACCTGTCCTGGGCAGAATAACTCTGCACCTGTCCTGGGCAGAATAACGCTGCACCTGTCCTGGGCAGAATAACGCTGCACCTGTCCTGGGCAGAATAACGCTGCACCTGTCCTGGGCAGAATAACGCTGCACCTGTCCTGGGCAGAATAACGCTGCACCTGTCCTGGGCAGAATAGCGCTGCACCTGTCCTGGGCAGAATAGCGCTGCACCTGTCCTGGGCAGAATAACGCTGCACCTGTCCTGGGCAAAATAACGCTGCACCTGTCCTGGGCAAAATAACGCTGTACCTGTCCTGGGCAAAATAACGCTGCACCTGTCCTGGGCAAAATAACGCTGCACCTGTCCTGGGCAAAATAAATAATTCTGCACCTGTCCTGGGCAAAATAAATAATTCTGCACCTGTCCTGGGCAAAATAAATAATTCTCCACCTGTCCTGGGCAAAATAAATAATTCTGCACCTGTCCTGGGCAAAATAAATAATTCTGCACCTGTCCTGGGCAAAATAAATAATTCTGCACCTGCCCTGGGCAAAATAAATAATTCTTCACCTGCCCTGGGCAAAATAAATAATTCTGCACCTGTCCTGGGCAAAATAAATAATTCTGCACCTGTCCTGGGCAAAATAAATAATTCTGCACCTGTCCTGGGCAAAATAAATAATTCTGCACCTGTCCTGGGCAAAATAAATAATTCTGCACCTGTCCTGGGCAAAATAAATAATTCTGCACCTGTCCTGGGCAAAATAAATAATTCTGCACCTGTCCTGGGCAAAATAAATAATTCTGCACCTGTCCTGGGCAAAATAAATAATTCTGCACCTGTCCTGGGCAAAATAAATAATTCTGCACCTGTCCTGGGCAAAATAAATAATTCTGCACCTGTCCTGGGCAACATAAATAATTCTGCACCTGTCCTGGGCAACATAAATAATTCTGCACCTGTCCTGGGCAAAATAAATAATTCTGCACCTGTCCTGGGCAAAATAAATAATTCTGCACCTGTCCTGGGCAAAATAAATAATTCTTCACCTGTCCTGGGCAAAATAAATAATTCTGCACCTGTCCTGGGCAAAATAAATAATTCTGCACCTGTCCTGGGCAAAATAAATAATTCTGCACCTGTCCTGGGCAAAATAAATAATTCTGCACCTGTCCTGGGCAAAATAAATAATTCTGCACCTGTCCTGGGCAAAATGAATAACTCTGCACCTGTCCTGGGCAGAATAACTCTGCACCTGTCCTGGGCAGAATAACTCTGCACCTGTCCTGGGCAGAATAACTCTGCACCTGTCCTGGGCAGAATAACTCTGCACCTGTCCTGGGCAGAATAACTCTGCACCTGTCCTGGGCAGAATAACTCTGCACCTGTCCTGGGCAGAATAACGCTGCACCTGTCCTGGGCAGAATAACGCTGCACCTGTCCTGGGCAAAATCACGCTGCACCTGTCCTGGGCAAAATCACGCTGCACCTGTCCTGGGCAAAATCACGCTGCACCTGTCCTGGGCAAAATCACGCTGCACCTGTCCTGGGCAAAATCACGCTGCACCTGCCCTGGGCAAAATCACGCTGCACCTGTCCTGGGCAAAATCACGGTGCACCTGCCCTGGGCAAAATCCCGCTGCACCTGTCCTGGGCAAAATCACGCTGCACCTGTCCTGGGCAAAATCACGCTGCACCTGTCCTGGGCAAAAATCACGCTGCACCTGTCCTGGGCAAAAATCACGCTGCACCTGTCCTGGGCAAAATCACGCTGCACCTGTCCTGGGCAAAATCACGCTGCACCTGTCCTGGGCAAAAATACCATTTTGTGAGTACTCACCTGTAAAATGGATATTGTCAGTGTGTCACACACCCCGCTTCCCCTTTAATTCGGACGATAGGGTTATCCTCCAGCAGGAGGCGACGTTGCAGAGAGAAGTCTTGAAAAACGAGCCCCTCCCGGCCTACATATACCTGGGACCTCCCACTTAACACCCAGTGAATTCAAACAGCAGTAAGACAAGGTACCAGGAAATCCAACGGTAACCTCAAAATAAAATAAAGGCTTCACCATATAGAGGATCCAGGATACCAAAAAAGGGCGGGTGAAGCGGGGTGTGTGACACACTGACAATATCCATTTTACAGGTGAGTACTCACAAAATGGTATTATTCTCAGTGTGTCACACACCCCGCTTCCCCTTTAATTCTGACGATAGGGACATCCAAAAGCAGTGTCCACAAGGGGTGGGTATCCGACAGCAAAATGAAGCATAACCCAAACGACTGCAGTCTGCAGAACCTTGCGGCCAAACACAGCATCCGCTGAAGCCCGCACATCAACCTTGTAAAACTTAGAAAAAGTATGAACGGAAGACCAAGTAGCAGCCTTACAAACTTGTTCAACAGAAGCCTGGTGCTGAAAAGCCCTGGACGCACCAACAGCACGAGTAGAATGAGCGGTGATACGAAAAGGGGGAACCTTCCCCTTGGCCGAATAGGCCCCAACAACCGCCTGACGAATCCATTTGCTAATGGAAGACTTAGCCGGAGCCAAACCTTTCCTAGGCCCACAGGGCCCAACAAAAAAGGCATCAGTCTTACGAAAAGGAGAAGTAGTAAGCAAGTAGTAGTTAACACAGCGTACCACATCCAAATAATGCAAAACCCTCTCCTTGTCATTCTTAGGCTTAGGACACAAGGAGGGAAGAACAATATCCTGATTCAAATGAAAAGCAGAAACAACCTTAGGAAGAAAGTCCGGTTTGAAACGAAAAACTACCTTGTCCTGATGCCTCTCAAAGTAGGGCGCCTGAATCGACAAGGCCGCCAACTCCGAGACACGCCGAACCGAAGTGATAGCCACCAAGAAGGCAATCTTCTGAGTCAAGGTAGAAAGAGCAATATCCTGCAAGGGCTCAAAAGGAGGAGCCTGAAGCGCAGAAAGAACCAGAGGAGGAGCCTGAAGCGCAGAAAGAACCAGGTTCAAGCCCCAAACAGGGAGCAATGGCTTCCTGGGAGGCCGCACATGCGTAACCCCCTGGAAAAAAGTTTTGACTAAAGGATGAAGCGCAAAAGGCTTCTGAAAAAAGACAGACAAGGCAGAAACCTGCCCTTTCAAAGTACTCTGGAGACCAGAATCCAGTCCTGATTGCAGAAAATCCAAAATCCTGGAAACTGAAAAGACCCTACAAGGCAAAGATCTAATCTCACACCAAGTGATATAAGCCCTCCAAGTCCTATAGTAGATGGTGGAAGAAGACCTCTTCCGGGCACAGATCAAAGTCTTAACAACCGAGTCAAAAAGACCCTCCTCCTTCAAGATGAAGGTTTCAGCAGCCAAGCCGTCAAACCCAGCGTTGGTAAATTGGGGTAACACAGCTGACCCTGAGTGAGCAGATCGGGCCGAAGAGGCAGAACGACCTGATCCACCGCCAGCCGAGCGATGTCTGCGAACCATACTCGCCTTGGCCCCCTTGGAGCCACGAGAATGGCGGACACCCTTTCCAGAGCCAGCTTCCGTACCACCCTGCCTAGCATGGGTATCGGAGGAAAAAGGTACAGAAACCCCAGATCCTCCCAGCTCAGAGACATGGCGTCCACCGCCAGAGCCAGAGGATCCTGAGAGAGCGACACGAAGGTCGGAAGCCTGCAATTGTGACGAGAGGCAAACAGGTCCACCTCCGGTGTCCCCCACCGGAGACACAGAGACCGAAAAACTTGAGGATGGAGAGACCATTCGCCCAGACGGGAAGAGCACCTGCTCAACAGATCCGCTTCCCTGTTTTCCACACCCGGAATGTAAACTGCCGAGAGACAAGGAACATGGGCCTCCGCAAAGGTCAGGATCAGGGACACCTCTCTGAGGGCACCCAGACTGCGAGTCCCTCCCTGATGATTGATGTAAGCAACCGCTGTCCGATTGTCCGAGCGAACCTGAACCGGAAGGCCCAGAACATGCTGAGTCAAATGAACAAGAACCAGACGGATGGCTCTCAGTTCCAGAACATTGATGGGCAAGTGGGCCTCTCAAGGCCCCCACTGCCCCCGAAACTGAAGATCCTTCCAGAATCCCCCCCATCCCGAAAGACTGGCGTCCGTGGTGACAATTTCCCAAAGAGGAGTCAGGAAAGACCTGCCCCCCAAGAGATTGGTCGAGACCAACCACCATTGAAGGGACTGCCGGACCCGGGAGGACAACTGGAAAGGCCGATCCAACGACCGTGGTCGCCGGTCCCAAGACGCCAACAGATGAAGCTGAAGTGTCCTTGTGTGAAATTGAGCAAAAGGAACTGCCTTGAAAGAGGCAACCATCAACCCTACCAGTCTCATCCCCAGACGGATGGACGGTCGAGGATTGGAAAGAAGGAACCGAACCAATTCCTGAATCAGAAAAATTTTGGATTGAGGCAGAAACACCCTGTGTTGACAAGAATCCAACCGCATTCCCAGAAAGGACACCACCCTGGCCGGGGCAAGGGAGGACTTGGGATAGTTGATCACACAACCGAAGCTTTCCAGTGTGGAAACCACCGTCCTGGTGTCCGTCTCCGATTGATTGATTGAGAGAAGGAGCCATGATGAGAAGATCGTCCAGATAAGGTACGATGCGAATGCCTTGAGTTCTGAGAATGGCCATCACCCCTGCCAGCACCTTGGTGAACACTCTTGGAGCCGAGGTAAGGCCAAACGGAAGTGCCACGAATTGAAAATGCCCATCCATCCATCACGAACCGAAGAAAACGTTGATGAGCGTAGCAGATGGGAACATGAAGGTAAGCATCCTTGATGTCTATGGACATCATGAAGTCCCCCTGCCGAAGAGAACTGATGGCCGATCGCAGAGTTTCCATGCGAAACCTCCGTGTACGGATGAACCTGTTGAGGAACTTCAGATCCAGAACGGGGTGAACTGACCCGTCCTTCTTGGGGACTGTGAAGAGATTGGAGTAATACCCGAGGCCCACTTCCAAGTGCGGCACCGGCCGGATGACTGCCATTTCCAGAAGATTCTTCACCGACGCCAGGAGCCCCTGCGCGGCCAAAGGGTCAGTGGGCACCCGAGACCGGAAAAACCGTGAAGGAGGGCGAGACTCGAACTCCAGCTTGTAACCGGACGACACCACCTCCCGGATCCATCTGTCCGGAACCGCCTGGTCCCAAACCTGGGAGAAGTGTCGCAATCGTCCCCCCACCCACACGGGTGAGGGCACCCCCTCATTGCTGAGCGGGCTTGTCAGCAGGCTTGGGCTTGGCCCCCCTGGACTGACTGGGACGGCCACGGCCCCTCCCCCGGGTCCAACCTGCACCCCTGGTAGCAGGAAAGGAGGCCCCTCTGCCCGCTCCCCGAAAGGAACGACGCGGCCTCTTGCATTGAGGCAACTTACCACCCTTGGTAACTGAATCCAATTTGTCGCCAAACAGGCACAAACCCACAAAAGGAAGAGCTTTAAGCGACTTCTTAGAGCTAAAGTCCGCCGTCCACTGACGCAGCCACACCGACCGACGAATAGCAACCAACAGGGCCGCGGTCCTGCTACACATCGCCAGCGCATCGTCCTGGGTGGTCATGACAAAGGAAATAAACGACTCACACTGCTTGAGAGAAAAGAACTCATCACAAGTGGGATCAAGATCTGCATACAAATCTCTAACAATGGACCTGACGGCCATCAAAAGAAGCGCCGAAGCACAAACCGGCCGCAGTGCCGATCCAGCACTGATAAAACCATGGCGAGCCAATTGATCAATCTGACGATCCTCACCATCCTTAATGGTAGTAGTGTCAGGGGAGTGCAACACAGCCGTGTTAGACAGCCCCAACACGGGGGCATCGACGTCAGGGGGAACAGACCAAAGCTTCACCAAATCCTCCGGAAAGGGACAAAGCTTATCCCAACTAGGAGGAACTCCAACAAGGTGCGTAGGTTGTTCCCATTCCATAAGGACAACTCTCACAAAGTGTTGTCTGGGAAACACCAAGCGCGGCTTGGGCACATCAAACAACTCACCCTTTGGCGGGGGGGGGGGGGGGCACCTCAGGCGGGTCCAAAGCCAAAATCTCAAACATTTGAGCCAAAATGGAAGGAGTGTCAAGGAACACCCCCGCAGCCTGATCGCCAGCGGTACCAAACAATTGCTGGTCTGCAGGCTCGTCCGACTCCTCTAGGAGCTCCCCCTCCTCAGCCGGGGGACAATCGGACCAATCCAACACTTCCAACACCTCATCCTCCGGAACAGGCGACGCCGGAGAAAGGTGCCTCTGCTTAGCCGTAGCCTTCTGAGCCACCGCGGCAGAAAACATTTTCTCGAGGCTGGCCAACCGTGCACACACCTCGGATTGCAAATCCCCACCTGAACGTCACACGGGGTCCGGAATAGGTGGGGGGGGGGGTAGGAGATGACCGAGGTTGCGAGGAGCCAGAAGCCGGAGTGCCGGACTGGCACGCAATATTCCGCTGTGCACATGGAATACATATTATGACATCATCGCCTGGGAGCGGAGCCCCACAACCCCCACACAGCCTGGATAGCCCCGAAGAGCCGTTTCCGGTAATGTCGTTAGCCTCCATATGGTGAAATTATGGCATTCGCAATAACCCAGGGATTTACGCATTAAGCAACCCGGGATGCCCCTTTTATAATTAAAGTCCCGGGAGTGGGAGGATTTTAACCAATAAGACTAGCCAGGTATATCAGACCGGGAGACCCACCGCAGCGCGGGAATCCCCGGGCCTGTAAGAAAGAGACCACAGCCTCCTGAAAATACAAAAGGTATGCAGCAAGCGTACACAGGCACACACACACACACACACAAACAGTCACTAAAAAATTAAATACACAAGGTATACTGGCAATAACATATATATATATATATATATATATATATATATATATATATCTAAATACCTAGAAATCAATATGCAGCCCTCTATACTCCCAACGGGCATTATCAAAAGTGCACCAGCACAGTAAAGAATCAGTACAACCAATCATAGAGGAAAACTTACAAATTGGCCACATCAACATAGAAATAATATACTTTATATGCATGTCCTAAACTGGCACCGCACAGCACAGAATGAAAGTAAAAAGCAAACTTGCCAGACAGAGCACTCCTCGTGCGCACACCTCGAGCAGACCCCAGGCAGCCAACTCCGGAGCGAGGAAGGGGAAAGGCGGGCCGGACAAAGCGCACAAAGCGCTCCGGCCCCGCCCCCCGCTCACACCAGCACAGCGCGGCCCCGCACCCTAGAAACGAGCACTGCGGCCGCACATACGAGCGAGGCGGGTGCCAGAAACACACTCAGCACGCCACTCACATGGAGCCCCCGCACCCGGGGACAAATTTAGCCAGACCGCAGCGCCGTCTGTTTAGCTATGCAAACAAGTTGTGTGTAACCAGCTCACCCCTGTGAATTTGTACTCCGGCACGGACTCCAAAGAAGCTCCCAAAACCTCTCCTAGTACCGATGCTTGTATTTGAGAATCCAGCCAAAGTTAAAATATAACTTTTACTTGTAAATTTAAAAGCTCAGAAAACGAAAAAATCCATACATGTGCTGTCAGCAACCCCCTCAGCACCCTCCACACTGTGACGCGTTTCAGGCTTCAACGAGCCCTTAATCATACCGTCTGTTTAGCTACCCTCACAAACAAACGCACACATCATCCTAGACAAAATAAAAACCATTATAGGCACCCCACAAACGCCACCCCCCCCCACGCTAAGGGAGAAGGGACCAAGCGGGAGAAGGGACCAAGCGGGAGAAGGCAGGCTAAAGGGGGGAAGCAGGACAGGGCATCCCAAATCCGGATCACCGGCCGGATAACCGCGTTGCCCCACGCGTGGGAACGAGCGGAGGAGATAAGCTCCTAGGCACCATGAGGTGCCGTCTACCATTGCCCAGCCAGCAGCCTAGGCTGGGAGGCTTCCAATATCCTTAAAGTATACAAGTAGCTGGACAGAAATAGACCATAGGGGGGGGGGGGGGGTGCCAGGGTCTGACCCCGGCTACCTGCAAGCAGGAGACTTCTTTCTTCTGTCTTGTCGCATCTTGCAGAGAGAAAACAATGGGTGTTAAGTGGGAGGTCCCAGGTATATGTAGGCCGGGAGGGGCTCGTTTTTCAAGACTTCTCTCTGCAACGTCGCCTCCTGCTGGAGGATAACCCTATCGTCAGAATTAAAGGGGAAGCGGGGTGTGTGACACACTGAGAATATAACGCTGCACCTGTCCTGGGCAAAATAACGCTGCACCTGTCCTGGGCAAAATAACGCTGCACCTGTCCTGGGCAAAATAATTCCAAGTCTGCATCTGTCCTGGGCAAAATAATTCCACGTCTGCATCTGTCCTGGGCAAAATAATTCCACGTCTGCATCTGTCCTGGGCAAAATAATTCCACGTCTGCATCTGTCCTGGGCAAAATAATTCCACGTCTGCATCTGTCCTGGGCAAAATAATTCCACGTCTGCATCTGTCCTGGGCAAAATAATTCCACGTCTGCATCTGTCCTGGGCAAAATAATTCCACGTCTGCATCTGTCCTGGGCAAAATAATTCCACGTCTGCATCTGTCCTGGGCAAAATAATTCCAAGTCTGCATCTGCCCTGGGCAAAATAATTCCACGTCTGCATCTGTCCTTGGCAAAATAATTCAGTGCGTGTCTGCATTTGTTCTGAGCAAAATAATTCTGTGTCGGTTATCATAGATTTGGATGGCCGCATTTGCATTTTGTTTTGTGTTTGTTATTAATTGGCCCTTGAATGGCAACCAGAATACTAATGTGGCCCTTGGTGAAAGTGAGTTTGACACTCCTGATGCCCCAGCAAGCAGGTGGTGGAGTCATGTTTTGGGCCCGAATTATGGGGCGAGAGCTGGTAAGCCCTGAAGGAGAAAATTACTAGATGGTAAGGTATACAGAATTTCTGACTGACCACTTTCTTCCATGGTACAAAAAGAAGAACCGCTCCTTCTGTAGCAAAATCATCTTGTGTTGCAAAGAATAATGCAATGGGCATATAAGAACAGAAACTCATGGTTTGAACACAATGGTACACTGACCTCAGCCCTATTGAGAACCTCTGAAGTATTTTCAAGCAAAAGATATATGAGGATTGGAGGCAGATTACATCACAACAGCAGCTCTGGTAGGCTATTCTGAAATTCAATCAGAAACTCTCCAAAAACTCAGTGGAAAGTTCAATGGATGCAAAAAATTGTTATGGTGATTTTGAACCTGGTAATGCTGCAAATTCAACAAATTACCATTCTCATGTTTAAATAAAATATGATATAATAATAAAATATGCATATTAATTTGGAACGCAGTGTATATACAACAGTATTGTGTTTTGACTAAACTGTATGTCAAGCAAAATGACAGATACTCTTAATTTGTTTTCTGCACTTACCAGGGTATCATCACTCCTAGCAATGCTCATATTGCTTCTGGACAAGAAGGATCTAGACAGTCTTTGGCACAGGGATATTAAACGGACAGATTGCTTGAAACAGAAAATACAGACCAATCAGTTATGCTCAAATAGGTTGTGCTAAATTATTTTTAAATTGTATCTTTTTGTAGCAAAATGCCGTAATTAAAAAATGTTTTTACAATCTAGTTGGCCCTTACATTTTTGATTCTTCACACTATACATGCTCCGTTATAACCTGTAATTGGATAAGCAGTAAGTGGCATCACTGCCAATGCCCTGCAGCATCTGTGTGGGAATCCAAGGGGGAGGCTAGTGGCAGTAGGAGGAAGCAGATGCTGAAGTGAAGACCAAGAGGCTCTGGCAAGGACAGAGGACCTAATAGAGACTGTTGGCCATGGGCAGAGAGGCAGCAATAACATACTGCACTGCTGGTAAAGTGCAATACATACATGGTTTCTGTGCTGTCCATAGACCTGTTTCGCAAATGCAGTGCATAGATTAAAAATAGCCCATTTGTTTCATGAAGCAGATTACCTGCATGTGTTGTTATAGAGAAGGTAAAATCAGCCTAAATGTTGACTAGGGCTACCCTAGGGTTTTTTTTTAACCTACCACACTTTTGTGTTCTTTTTTCTTTAGCTAGCAGCATAAGGCATGAGGGGCCTGATCTAAGAAAACAGCCATGTGTGCATGACAATACAAAGAACCACATTGCCTACCAATATTAAGAGAGAACACAAGGAAACCTTTTTTTTGTAACCAAAATGGGTGTTTGTCCTCTCCGGAGTGGGGGGAATCCGGATTTCTGCCCCCTCTCTGTCAACCCCCCGCAAGCCTTGGAAATCTTATCTTAATCCACATTCCCTTCCGGTATGTCGGCTGAAACAGGACACATGAATGCTGCTGGCTAATCACGCCGTAAAATTTCGCTGGGGAAGCGCAGATTAAGCTAAGAATTGCAGAGGGTTAATCGGGAGGGGCAGTAATCAGGATGCCCCCCCCCTCCCGTAATGAGTGTTGTTCTGGTTTGAGGCCCACAGGGGATAGACAGTCTATTTTTGCTTCAGTTATAGCCATGTATGTGTAGCAAGGCAATATCTGTAACAATTATACAATAAGGCTATGTGGTCTACCAAGACTCTTGGGCCTTCAGATCACTCCCCACTCAGGTGAAAGGACTACCAATGGGTTTCGCTAGATAGATGGTTATATTAACAAGCTGTCAAAGTAGGTTTGGACAATAACATAGTAATGAATGGACATATACACCAAATGAACTACAGAACTACAGCTTTGAAATCAATTACTGGAATAATTTGGGGCAGATAGGGCAATGCGGGTTGTTAAATAGTAGTAAAACTGTTGATTACTGTGAGAACATTTATAGAGCATAAGGCCACCCAGACCACCCTCTGAATGGTTTTATAGGGTGTTTTGGGACCCAGACAGGGAGAGATTGCTGTGAAATATCCTCCCAACAATGGGTGTTTTCTGGTCTTCCTTAACAAGAATCAGAATGTAGTTTTCATCCAAATCCTGTATCTAGGATTGCTGGGTAGGAGGTGGGAAATTAAGACCTGCATGGTTGGAATGACTGATGAGGGAATCTGCTTTTTTTCCTCATATGTAGTAACAAACTTGGACGGGCAAATGTTCTCATGCCTATTGATTGCTTGGGTAACTGCAGCGGCAAAGTTTCTATGGGCCATTTTCAAATAGGTACACAGGTCTCTGCCATTCCTTAGATTTGATTTGACATAAATTCAACGCTAAGCTTATAAAAAATAAAATAAGCTAGTCTAAACCTGTAGTTACAAAGAAATAGCATGATCTATAGTTTATTTATTTTGTCTTATAAAAAAAACAAACTTACTTTCCATTTCCTGCGTGCAGCAAACTTCTTGAATTTCTCCATATTTACAGCTGAGGCTTTTCTGCTGAGTGCTTGTTGGGTGTCTTTAGGCTGCAACAAAACATGCGGAGCAGTCAGAACAGAGGTATGCTACCCTCAAGGGGACTTTTGTTTTAATCTCTAACAGAATAAAAGGCCCCACAAAAGAAATAATCACACTGCAGTGTTTTTATGTAAGTAATCACACCTCACAATAAAAGCAGCAAAGTGTAAAATATTCCTTTATACAGCCAGGTTAGAAATGTGTGATGTATGTTCTTTATTTAGTGTTTGCACAGAATGGCAATGGGGCATCTGGGGGAAGAATGTAGGCCAGTTATTAATGCTGCAATCAGCTGCAAGGTAAGGAGTTCAGCTACTCTCAAGATGTGGCCGTGGAAAGGAGAGGAAAGCACATTTATTAATATTAAATCCATCAATAAAGCTGCACTTTTCATTAAAATAGAT
The DNA here is from genome assembly GCA_027917425.1 of Gastrophryne carolinensis. Lineage (NCBI taxonomy): Eukaryota > Metazoa > Chordata > Amphibia > Anura > Microhylidae > Gastrophryne > Gastrophryne carolinensis. Next base: position 407,051,023 of record CM051234.1, on the reverse strand, counting down.
GCTGCTCTGCTAATTTAGAAGCACACCAAATATCATACTGCTTGCATACGATAAAGAAGATAACTGGGGCAATTAATCATTTTCAGTTTTGATACTATATAGCTTTGTACAGAAATAATATGAGCAAAGAATAAAGCATGGCAAGCCTGCTGAGGAGGCAGCACAGATCTTAATATTTAAAGCAGACCTATACCCTTCCCTGGCAATCAGTTTGTGAGGTCTCTAACCCATCTCTCTAGCCACCACTCAATGTTGGAGGACCTTTTCTTTATGACTCACAAGCTTGTATTTTCTGGGTCCCTCGTGGCATGCAGCAGGATGCAGAAAAGCAAAGCATCTAATTGCTGGAGGTTTGCCAGGAGGGTGTGTTAAAAAAACCTACAGATTTACAACTTTAATTTTGGCCGTAGTGTTATTAATGTAATGTTCCACGACTAAGTGAACTAAAATATACAGCTGCACTCTACTTGCAGGCAACTGGTAGGGTGACTCTTACCACCCTTCCAACCAACTTGTAATCTGCAGGAAGTTTTTGGGACAGCTTTTACCTGCTATCAGCAGCAGTTACCATGGGGTTTGCTTGGATATGCTCCTGTTGCCATTTTGGAGACAGAATAGAAAAGATCCTGCTACAGGTATGCAGTTTTTTTTTTGTAAGGGTGACACTGACCCTGCAGAAGATGTAATAGTGGGGCATGACTTAATACAGAGAAACACTAATCTACATTTACCTTAATCCATGGGTGCCTCAGGCTGTCTACAATTGTCATTCTCTTCCTGAGGAGGGGAAAAAATATTTGTTTAAAAGAAATAACTTTTCAAAATGCTCATCCTTTGCAATAAATACATTTTATTGTTACCATATTTTAAAATTGCATATACTGTATTTATAAATCTCTGAAAAATCCTAAGGCCATTTAAAAAAAAAATACCATAACCTGACCTCCTTGAAGACTTACTTTGGATCTTTGACAAGAAGCCGCCGTATGAAGTCTTTGGCCAAATCACTAGTGCTACTAAAAAACTCATCATCAAACTCATAGTTAACGGCAGATATATTAGCCAATGTCTCTTGCTTGGTCTCGCCAAGGAAAGGAGATGCACCACTTAACCTAGGAAAGATGAATGAAAGGAGTTATTCCTAAATTTCTAGAAAAATACCCTTTTTTTGCTTGTATTTAGCTTTCGGACCATACAATAATATGGTATGGTGCACACAAGAGTGTTCTCAAGATCAGTAAACAAATAACACAGCGGACAGCAATTGGTTTCCAAGAAGTGGCTCCTTAGTTGCCCTCAGAGAGAGCTATAATATGTGCAGTGTTGCAGTAAGAGATTGAGAACTATAATTTTCCCACCATCTCTAAACCATGCGGTGTCCTAATAGTCAGAGAGAGGAGCAGTTTTTACAGCAAGCCTTCAAACTAATAGAAGGCTCCCTAGTAAATCATTAATTAATTATGAAAATTATGCAATACATGCTAATATTGGAACAGATGGGTCCAAATGTTATTATATGTCAGCTGTTGCAGGCTGGACCAGATACAGTCTCTCAAAGAAAATATATTCCTCAAAATGAATTACCTTCAGCCAATCCTGTGAGGCAACAATGTTTACCAAGATTCCCAAGCTCAGAGAAAATATTATGAGCTCAATACAATACAAGCCCTCATTTTCACGTGATGAAACAACATGCTCTACTGTCCCATCCTGGGATGCTTCAGGGGGAAGGCCACCAGCCGGCCCTGGAATCTTCGCCAGGTTTTGTTTGGCTTTAAAGCAAAACTCGGACAGATATGAACCGATATATATAGGTTCGATCAGGCACATTATGTTACCTGATCATACCTTGATTTATCCAGCAGAGCATGACCAGCAACTTTATGCTACTATGTATGCATATTCCAATAACACTTTCTAGATCCTTTCTAATTAATCACGTGGTCTCCATTTACCAATAGGCAGCCTTTCCCTAGAGGAAAGAAAAAATATCTGCACAATGGGTACTTACAGAATGTAGGTTATGACTCCAATACTCCTACAATAAAAAAGAAAATAGTTAAAAGAACATATCTGGGGCTTACTAAATGCCTCAGTTTTATTTTCCTCAAAATATAAAATCACCATTTTAAACCTGAACCCTTTTAAGCAATCTACTATTAATGCAATGACTAATGTTCTACTAAACAGTTTGACAGAGAAAGAAGTTGAACCATTCAAACAGAACATGACACAGAGGCATTGTTTGACCCCTGAGAATAGGATATAGGTCTTAATTAAACCTACCCAAGCCAATTACAAAAAAAATATTAGCAGAGCAGAGCAAACACTAAACCAAAAACCACAAGTAGCCAAACATTTGCATGACTTACCACAGGAGCACCATTCATGTACAGCAAAAGAGTCTACTGATGGGGCTAACCCATGCATCTAAAATACAACTAGCCCACTGACCATACTAACCCTCAGCTTTCTGCATCTCCAGCAGTCAAAAACACATACACAATTACCGTTACAAAGCAAAAGCCTGCATTTCACCTGCAGTAGAGTTGTACCCTCCCATATGCCCCACTTGTAATCCATGCAACCAAAGGGCATCTAAAACACAGAGAGTACACTGGAGGAAACAGTAGGTCTAAAAGAAAGGAGGCGGCCCTAACATTTAGGCTGAATGGGGAATAGATCATTTGATGGCCACTTTGACTTACCACATATCAGACTCCAGACCAAGTGGTTCATAGTTCACAATTTCTGGAGCTATAAAAGAGGCATAGTACAACAGAGTTCAAGAGTACAAAATGCATATGCACATAAATGCACGATAAAAATTATGCACATAAAAATGAACAAAGCTTAAAAGAAAATTACTCAACATACTCACCAACAAATTCTGGAGTTCCAAATATGTTCTTGAATTCATTCCCTGAGTCAATTTTGTGAGCTAGGCCAAAGTCGATGATTTTGATGCGAGGCTTAGGTACATTCCTGTCCAGGAGCATGATGTTTTCTGGCTGGATACAATTAGAAAAAGTATGAGCACAATGAAGCACAGAATTGCATCATAAAATTTTCATTTTTACAGGACTGTTATAACCTATAGCTGTGATGGTTCTATGGCAACGATATTCTTGTCTCTTAGAACTAACAGTATGATTTATAGGATTTGCTGACCTCTGTTGGAGATGCTTATTGTAGAAGATTGGTTGCACGTTAAATATACTGTACCTTCAGATCAAAGTGGGCAATTTGCAGTGAGTGGAGGTAATTGACACCATTTAGGATTTGTTTTAGAAATTCTGTGGCTTCTTCTTCCGTTAGCGACTCCTTTTCCGCAAGAAAGTCAAAAAGCTCCCCACCGGCAACGCTGCCAATGTAAAATATGAGCAGGTTAATTACAACATCGTCAGATCAATACAATTCATTGCTGCTACCTGCAAATAGTTCTGGTGCAGCTGTACCGTATATTTTACAGTTAAGTCCATAAATATTTGGACAGAGACATTTACATTATCACAATTAATTTGGAACAAAACTATTCAGATACAGGTGAGGTTCAGACTTTCAGCATTAATTCAGTGGGTTGAACAAAATGATTGCATAAAAATGTGAGGAACTAAAGCATTTTTTTTTAAATCCATTTCAGGGGCTCAAAAGTATCTGTAAAAATAAAATAATTATAAATAAAATGTTTACGTTTAATACTTGGTTGAAAACCCTTTGTTGGCAATGACTGCCTGAAGTCTTTCATGGACATCACCAGACATTGTTGAGTTTCCTCCTCTGTAATGCTCTGCCAGGCCTTTCTGTCTGACCCTTAGCCTTTCAAAACGGATCAACACCCATTTTACCCCTAACGGGTTTTGGTCCCACTGCCGGCGCATTAAAACAGTTGCCGGCATCCAGAATGCTGGAGAGCCCCCCCATCAGAACTCCCCATGTTCATAGGTACCTTATCCTCGAGCCTCGGTCGGAAATGGAGCCCCATGATTGACGTGACCGCCCGGCAGCTAATCTTGGGGCTCCATTTCTGGGCCAAGATCAAAGAGAAGGTAAGAATATGGGTTTTTTTTGGGGGGGGGTGATAATGCACAGGCAGTGGGACAAACACCCTTTAGGGGAAAAACACGAATTGGAGTAAAATGCATGCTCAACTGAGTTGAGATCCGATGTCTGACTTGGCCATTCAAGAATATTCCACTTATTTGCTTTCTTAAACTCCTGGGTAGCTTTGGCTTTATGTTTTGGGTCATTGTCCATCTGGATTATAAAACGCACCAGTTTGGCTGCATTTGACTGGATTTCAGCACGCAGTACTTCTTTGAATAGCTATATATTTATCTAGCTGCTTCTGTCCTGTTTCACATCATCAATAAATACTAGTGATCCAGTGCACTGGCAGCCATGCAGGTGGCAGCTAACACACTGCCTCTGCTGTATTTTATTTGGTATGCTTCACAATACCTTTTTCTTCCTATCATTCTGGTAGAGGTTGATCTTGGCTTCATCTGTTCAAAGAATGTTCTTCCATAACTCTGCTGGATTTTTTTTTTTTTTTTTTTTTTTTTAGCAAAGTCCAATCTAGCCTTTTTATTCTTGAGGCTTATGAGTGGATTGCACAGTGCAGTGGTCCCTCTTTATTATAAAATGTAATGGAAATGGATATGCCTACATCCTGGAGAGTGTTGCTCACTTGGTTGGCTGTTAAAGGGGTTTCACCATGGAAATGATTCTGCCATCCTCCACCACTGTTGCCTCCCATGGGCGTCCTGGTCTTTTTGCATTAATTAATTTGGCGAGTAACTGTGGAAAAGCCCTCCACAACCACAACTGTATTTTAGTATGACAGGTGCTTGGTCACTATGTACCACTACCCTTTTTTTGTCAGTGCTCTTTGTATCACCTTGTGTTTCATAGTTAAGTAGTGGTAAATGTTAAAAAAAGCAAATGCGGTCTAGAAAAACATGTTTCATAGTAATACATTGTGAGAAAAGAAAGGGAAAACAAGAATGTTTATGACCCCCAGCTCATAGCAATCTTGCATGAGCAGGAAAATCTAGACAAACTTGTCACCTGAAGGTTTGTCTGACATGTATTCAGAAAAAAATGAAGCAATGTCAATTTGATCAAAGAAGGAATGTTGGAAGAACCTGAGAAGGTGTATATAGCACAACATTTTCACACAGGGGGTTGGGTGGGATCAGCACAATATTTCAGCAGATTTCTGCATTTTCAGTTTGTAGAATAAGTGTCATCCTAAACAGGCATGACACTAAACAGTATGATGAAAGATCTGACAACTGGCTTTTATTCAAATAAGCACCTAGCTATGTATAAACAAAGATTTGCATTCTTTGTAGCTTAAGCATCATATCTGGCCATATAGGGTTTTCTAAACTAGAAAAATCAAAATGAGTAAAGGTTATTATTATCCAGTACAACACAATGGGGTCGATTCAGAGCCAGGTGAGAATTCTCACTCCATTTTTAGGAGAGAAAGCGGACACTTTCATTGTCTACTTTGGGGCCGATTCAGAGCCAGGTGAAAATTTACACCCAGTAGACAATCAAAGTCAAAGGCAGTTTTCTCGCCTAAAAAATGGCTGAGATGCTGGGAGGTGAAGTACATTTGCATTTTATTAAACATTATACATATATCTCTTGTGGCAGATAAAAAAAAAAAGAGGTGCTACTGCTTAAAGGGATTGTCCAGACAAAAACATAAGCAGTACCAATGGTGAGAGGCCAGCAATTACATCCTTCCAACTCCTGTGGCCTAGAATGGCAGCATTTACCATGCCTTGTTTATGTCCAAACACAACCACTCCATTTATTGCAATGGGGTACAAAGGTTGGTTTGCCATGCCCCCTCCAATGCAATGATTGAAGTAGACATGTTAGGGAGGCGTTACACCATCTTTATGGACTGCCCTGGTGCTGAAGGATGGAAATGGAGCTTCAGGAGATAAAATGTGAGTATAGTCTTTTATGTTAATGCCTGGGCAGGGACTTTAAACTTACACTAGTGCACAACCATTTAGCCACACTTTACACAGCCTATGTGGTTCAGAGGGGAGACCAGGTCCTTTGGGATAAGCATCCATATGGCCCCAAAAACTCCCCCTCTTACCTCCCAAGCACATCAAATGTTACATTCCCATGTGCTGGAGGTCCTAAAGCTGCAGTGAGTATGAATGTTTGCAAAAGGGGGTTGTGGGGAATCTGGGGGGTCCCAGCTGGGAAAAGGGGTCCATTGGTGTATTTTACACAATGGGGTCAATTTAGAGCCAGGTGAGAATTCTCACTTAATTTTTAGAAGGGAAAACTGCAACTGACTTGCATTGTCTACCTTGGGGTGGATTCAGAGCCAGGTGGAGATTTACACTCGGTAGACAATGAAAGTCTATGGCAGTTTTCTCTTCTAAATAAGGAGTGAGAATTCTCCCCCAGCTCAGAATCAACCCCAATATAGTAGAACACCTATGGTGTAGTCAATCTTTATGGAGAGGGTCTCAACATAGGGCAGAAAAGCTCTAAAATAAGGTGAGAAGTCTCCCAACATTAATGAGCAACACACAGACACCAGTGGACTAGAACAAATGGCTTGAATTGCCCAACCACGTATTTTAAAGTGTACTTAAGCCCACTGGGGTCAATTAACATCTTTCACTTATGCTTTGGATTGGCTGTACTTCCACTTGCATGTAAATCAAATCAACCTGTACCTTAGGTAATTTGTGAAACACCCAAGGAAGACATAAAACATTTAAGATAGCCCATGGCTGCCTCTCCTACCGTTCAAAGCCAGCCATTTAACATTTTAAGTGCCTGGATTTCCCCTCTGCTAGCGGGCAAAAAAAAGAAGCCACTCACTTGACCCCTCAATCGATCCACCTGGGTGTCCTCCTCACCTGAGGGACCCCCAATCCCACCCAGAGGCTTCTCCGGCTGCAGGAGAGGGTCCACAAAAGAGCTGCCCTCTCCACACTGTTGCAGCTGCCCACACTGACCTCCATGTGTGACCCTCCCACCGGGTCTCCTCTTCGCTGGGGTGTGGGGGCCTTCCAGGGGCTGCAAAGGCTGCGTGGGCTTGTAGCCTTTAGGGACAGGGGCCAAAGAGGCTGGCATCCAAGCCCTGGTCTACAAGAACCCACAGCTGCTGCCAGGGCTAGTTATGCTGGGAAGGGGGGGCCCCAAGCCATCTATTTTTTTATTTAACCCTTTATAGTGTGGATAGTAGTTGTAGTTTACTTGTAAATGTTAGTGTTCTTATTAGTTTTGAGGGGGTCTCCTGGGCAGGAATGGGGGGCTACTGATACATATGTTGTACCGTTGTAATCTGGAGAAATGGGGCTTTCACACGCAATATGGTTTTCTTGAAAAACATACATTTTTATTTGAAATAAACGAGACAAAAAACTTTTTTTTTTAAACATAGTGAAAAATGACCTGTAAACAGAGTGACAACATCTCAAGTAGGCTGGCAGTTAAAAGTACCTATGCATGTTGGGTATTGTTTGGGGGACCTTGCACTTTCAGTTTTAGCTTGCTTTTTTTTGCATATTGATATTTTAGAACAATTTGATTTTTATTCTCCCTTTTTTATACATTTTTAGGAAAACCCTGTCTTCAAGGGATTACTTCCAGAAAGATGCCTACTACTACAAGCTGGAAATGCATAGAAAGCTTTGTGTGTACTTTCAGGAAAGGAAATATGGGGGGTATTTTAAATAGGATTATTTCGGTTGAAAAAGTGCAAGGTGCGGTCTTTGTCTGTATAGCTGAAATGTTCAAGTAAAATTACCCTTAAGCACATGCATTACTTTCGTGTTTGGCAACCCTACCATTGAAAGTACCTAAGCATGTATTGTTAAGTTCGGGGGACCTTGCTTTTTGAGATTCAACTTTTTTTGTTTGCATATTGTTTTGTTTTCTTTTAGGAAAATTAGGCTTTGATTCTGCTTTTGTATTTTTTTTTTTCAGGGAAACCCTGTGAAACCAAAGAAATCATTGAAGGATTACTTCTAGAAAACTGTGCCCACATCAACAAGCATAGTATGCCTAGAAAGCTTGAGGTGTGTACTTCCAGAGACTATATGGTTTGTGTGTGTGTGTGTGTGTGGGGGGGGGGGGGCATTTCATATGTAAAGGGTTGTTTTTATTGAAAAACTGCAAGGTGAGCTTAGCAGTTGTATTCTATCTAAAAATCTCCTAAAGCGCTGTTTAAGTTTGGGGGAGTCTCCTGAGCAAGAAAAGGCTGTCTAACAATACATATGTGGTGCTGTTGTAACCGGAAAATATGGGAATTTAACACGAAATATAAATTACAAAGAAAAAAAAATTGTAAAATAGATTTTTAATTTGTTTGCACATATTTCACCCAAAATATTGAGAATAAAAGCCAAACAACCCACTTCATGTTAAAGCCCAGGAAACCCTTCAAAAATCACAAATGGTCTGGCAACAGAGGGTGACAAAATCTCCTGGTAGGCTGGCAGTTAAAGGGTTAAGGTATTTTTCCCACATGGAACGAAAGTTAAAATAGGATTACACTGAAACGTAAACTCCACAAAAACCCAGCTCACTAAATTTTAAAAGTTTTTAAATTTTCTGCGCCAGATCAACTTCAAATATTTCTACACAGGCCCCATTATGTAACAGTAATCAACACAAAGTAAACAGCACTCGAAAAACCTTTCATTCCACACTGGTGAAGGGCGAAAACTCATTGATTGGGCAACAAGATCCTTAGTTCCTGTACTAGGCATTAAGTGTACCTCTCATTACAAATGACTAATTTACTGCTCCCAAAGAGCCATGGCATTTCGCTCGGTAAACAGGGAGAATAATGGATATTTGCCAGCACGGGTTGTCCCATATTAGACACCCCACAGTTAAAGTAAGCTTGTTACTAACCGGTTTTGTTAAGCAAAACCGTGAGGTCCAAATAATGGAGGGTCCTTGAAACAGCAGGCTTGAGTCTGTGTTGTGCCATTCTAGTGGCAGCGTATGAAGGACATTACATCATCTCCTCAGCACTTGAAACACAAGCAAGCATGTGAAGCACTTACAGCTCCAGAATGAGAATGACATCCGTCTTGTTCTCGTACACCTCGTGCAGCGTGATGACATTGGGGTGTAGGATCTCTTTCAGAATGCTGACCTCCCTCTCGATATCCTCCCGGGTCACCCCACGTCGGCTTGATTTCGTTCGCCTCTTTTTGATGAATTTGGCTGCATAGTGCACGCCAGTGCTTCTCTCCTGACATTTCTTTACCACGGCAAACTGACCACTGCAGAAAACACAAAATCACATTTACATTAATAAAAATGACAGCATATACAAAACAAAAGACTAACTTTACTTTACAAATACAGCTGTTATATATGAAACATAAAACGTGAATATATTGCTGCAGCTGTTATATATGAAACATAAAACGTGAATATATTGCTGCATGCTTCTGTTAAACCTGTCTTTCATGAGAGGCATCAATGAGTATCCCTGAGGTAAAATAAAAAAGTTGAAATATATAGGAAAGTGTTAAATTTACCTGTCTGCTCTCCCTATTCTAGCTGTGAGGGTATCTTGTCTTTCATTCAGCCTGCTTTATATTTCTTGTTGAACCCCCCTCCCTTCTGCATGGCCTCCTCAGCAACACCGTCTGATTTATTCATGCATCCCAGTCCCCTCAGAAGTGAATGCAGTGAGGGGAATGAGTCATCTGAAAGAAGCAAGTTCAGTAGGGTTTTTCAAGGAACGCAAAGTGCTGGTGAATGAAAGATGCAGCCCCTGACAGGCAGCATGGAGCAAGCAGGCGAATTTATCTTTTTTTTTAATTGTACATTTCTATTGAAGAGACAAGTTACACAAGCCAATGTAAGCAAATGTATACAGTGCAATTTTAACAGCAATAAATGTTGTGGTTCGTCCCTTCAGTTATGTCTATAATACCAAGACTACGGGGCTCACCTGTACAAGATTAACAAGCACATATATGAAGCTGCCATAAAATATGAGTAAGCTTTAAACAATTGGTAACGCGATTTGCACCAATATAAACAATATATTATTCTTGGACTTCACCCATGTCCCTCATCACCTCATTTTTAACTTTTATTAGAAATAAATCACAAAGTGCCGCTACCTGCAACACAGAATATGTAGAAAAGTGTATTAGAATGAAGGGAAGAAAAGGGAAGGGAGGGGAACGCACAGAAAAAAAAAAAAAAAAAAAGAGAATTTTTTTTTATTGTTACTGGGGGGGGGGGGGGGGGATGCGAGAACCTGTCAGATACTAAAGATCACTGGGTTATAGCTGCAAATCCTATGTCTATAATTTATCAGCTGAGGGCCCCAGGTACAGCATGATAACCATGAAAAGATTTCTGTATAATGCATCCATTCACAGATGAGGCAAACCCAGATCGCAGCCGAGACCACCAGCATATAAATATTTTTTAAAGAAACAAAAAGGTCACAAAGGCGCAGTAATATGAATTGTTTTTGCAACATATTAATGATGGCTATACAGCCCTGTTTAGACAGATCTCGGCAGCAGCCATGCCCCTGGTTTACCTGAGGTTTGTCCAGTTTATCTGAATAGCTGGGCGCAGGAGTGTACCTGTGCTACAGATCTGGCTAGCTCACACAGTGGGACATCCGGTACCTGATGCCCCAAGGTTACTCGATTTCCCACCCTTAGAAGGTGGGTAATCCGCCACAGGTGGCGCAATCGACTGCAGGAAGACTTGTGGCCCCTCCCGGCCCATAAAAGGGCCAGAATTACCCAGAAGACCCCAGTGTTTGAAAGCAGTAATGCAAGAAGCTGGGAGGCAAGGACCATGTTAGTAAAAATCAGCCCACTAAAAAGAAACTCTCTCAACAAAAATCACCATAACAAGGCAAAAGATAACAACGATAACAAGGGTGGGATGAAGCAAGCTGTGCTGTACACCGTAAAAACAATTTTACAGGTGAGTAATCATAGAATTTTATTTTTCCAGGTGTACAGCACGGCTTGCTTCATTTCAATTCTTTACATGTGGGACATCCAACAGCAGTGTCCAAAAAAGAAGGGTGGGATCCCCAGAGAGCAATGGCAGGCAGTTCAAGCCACTACCGCCTGAAGCACCTTGCGGACGAAAACAGCGTCAGCTGAGGCCTTAACATCAACTTTGTAAAACTTGGAAAAAGTATGAACCAAAGACAGAGTAGTGGCCTTACAAACCTGTTCAACTGAAGCATGGTGCTGGAAGGCCCAAGAGGCAGCAAAAGCCCTAGTGGAGTGAGCTGTAACACAGAAAGGGGGTTCCTTCCCCTTAACAGAGTATGCTTGCACCACCGCCTGTCTAATCCACTTACGGATAGTGGATTTGGCTGGAGGCAAGCCCTTCCTAGGACAAAAAGAGAATCAGACTTCCAAAATGACTCAGTGGCGACCAAATAATACTTGAGTGCCCTGACCACATCCAGAGAATGAAGGTTCCTTTACTTGGAATTAGCAGGGGCAGGACAATAGGAAGGTAAGACAATGTCCTCATTGAGATGAAAGGCAGAAACAACCTTGGGCAAGAATTCCAGCCTAAGACGGAACACCACCTTATCCTGATGCCGCTCAAAATAAGGAGGTTTCATGGAAAGCGCCGCCAGCTCAGAGACGCGGCGCATCGAAGTGATAGCAACCAAAAAGGCCACCTTAATAGTCAGAATAGAAAGAGCAGCATCGCACAGGGGCTCGAAGGGGGCACCCTGAAGAGCAGAAAGCACCAAGTTCAAATCCCACACCGGTAGCAGAGGCTTATGCGGTGGACATACATGAGTGACTCCCTGGAAAAAGGTTTTGACAAGCCTATGATTTGCGAAAGATCTTTGGAAAAAAATTGCCAAGGCAGAAACTTGTCCCTTGAGGGTACTCCATTGTAGACTCGATTCTAGACTGTGTTGAAGAAACTCGAGAATCCTGGAAAGGGAGAAGGTGCGGCAAGGGAAGGCCTTAGACTCACACCAGGCAATGTAAGTGTGCCAGACCCTGTAATAAATCATAGAAGAGGATTTTTTCCAAGCCTAGTACTGACGACCGAAGCCGGCAAACCCTTATCCATCAGGATGGAGGTTTCAGCAGCCAAGCCATCAAAGCCAGAGTTTGTAAATTGGGGTGGCGCAGCTGTCCCTGAGTGAGGAGCGCTGGAACGTCGGGCAGGACGTACTGATCCACCGCCATCTGGACGTCGTCTGCAAACCATACCCTCCTCGGCCAGCTGGGGGCCACTAGGGTGGTCGGTACCCCCTCCTGGGCTATCTTGCGCAGCACACGACCCAAGAGAGGGAAGGGAGGAAAGACAAAGGAGTCGAAACTCCTTCCAAGGAAATGCCAGCGCGTCCGTGGCGAAGGCCAGAGGATCTCTTGACAGAAATACGAATCTCGGAAGCTTGTGATTGTGATGGGACGCAAACAAGTCCACGTCCGGCTGACCCCAGCGGCGACACAAGGCATGAAAGATCTTGTTGTCGAGAGACCATTCCCCTAGGCAAGACGTCCCTCTGCTCAGGGCATCTGCCTCCTGGTTCTCTACCCCCGGGGATGTAAACCGCCGAGATGGAGGGAACCGCCTCCTCCGCCAAAGACAATATCAGGGACACTTCCTTGAGGGCTCGCTTGCTCCGAGTCCGATTGTCTGAGCAGACCTGGACCGCACGACCCCGAAAGTGGGGAGTCAACTGGAAGAGAACCAACCTGATTGCTCTCAACTCCAAGAGATTGATTGGCGCGTGGGCCTCTTGAGGGCCCCACTATGGACCGGGAGGAACCACAAGAATCTCAATATGAAAGACACAAAAGGGAGCAGATAAGCCTCCCCACAGCGCATGCACAGCCAATATAAAACACAATAATAAAAGGCACCAACAAGAAAAGACCGGACTCACAGACCAAAAGGGAGCCAGTTGAAGAGCCTGTGAAGCCTGTCAGCAGACCAAGGAGCGATGGCGTGAGGTAAAAACTGGAACTTTACCTCAGGAAACTCTGTGAGGAGAGTGGCACCAGCCTGCCCAAGCAGCACCTCAAGGGGTGGGGTTGGTAAGTATATTGTGAGGTAAAAAAACATGAGAAAAACACACACAGCATAAAATGCACAAGAATAAAGCATGTGGGACACATAATGAAAAGGGAAAAAAAGGGTGGTTCCTCCCCTCCCCCCGCCTATAGGCTCACCATAGCCTATGGCCTGCTTACTCTTAGGAAGAGTCTGTGGCCTAGAGCGTAGCTCTGCCAAACGCCTGACCCTCCGCGTTCCCCTACCTGCACCTGATCCGCAGCCATGGCTGGGAGGAAAAAAGGGTCCCGGAAGCAGGTGGGAATAGGGCTTGCAGCGGCCGACGGGCTAGCAATGCCCCGCTTATCTGCGAAGTCCATGGAGAGAGAGAGAGAGAGAGAAAGAGACCATCTTCGCAGTCAGGCTGCAGGAGAAGACTGGGCCCTTTTATGGGCCGGGAGGGGCCACAAGACTTTCTGCAGTCGATCGCGCCACCTGTGGCGGATTACCCACATGTAAAGAATTGAAATGAAGCAAGCCGTGCTGTACACCTGGAAAAGAGGAATATTGGTAGCAGTTCAGATGGCAGGGAGCGTCAGAGGACTATTTGTAGCAATGCTGGAGCCTTCAGTTGCAGCAGAGAGGGCTGGAGGACAACTGGCAGCAATGAAGAAGGTGAGAAGGACCAGAGAACAATCAGCCTGGAGCAAAGAAGGTGGTAAGGCCTAGAGAATTCTTGGTGTCAGCGGAAAAGGCAGTTAGGTTAAGACAATTAGCTTTAGAAGAGGACCTATTGGTGGCAATGAAACTGATTGCAAAGGGGTCTACTGTGACTTTCATGCCCAAGCACCCACAGGAATTTGTCTGCCCTGAACAAGCATCTACTGGTTAGAAAAAAAAATACCGTTTTGTGAGTACTCACCTTTAACACGGGTATTATGAGTGTGTCATACACTCCACTTCGGTCTTCATGACATCTGGGTAATCTCCAGTAGAGGGTGAACTTCTGCAGAGATGAATATGCAAAAAAAGAAAGCCCCTCCCGGTCCATATATACCTGGGACCTCCCACCAATTCCCCAGCATATAAAAGCAGTAAAGGGACGAGGAAGAACCAATTATAACCTTAACAATCAAAACCAATGGTTCACCATATAAAAGCCCCAGAATATCGGAAAAAAAAGGGGTGGGGCGAAGTGGAGTGTATGGCACACTCATAATACCCGTTTTAAAGGTGAGTACTCACAAAACGGTATTATTCTAAGTGTGCCATACACTCCACTTCGGTCTTCATGACATCTGGGACATCCAATAGCAGTGTCCGTCATGGGTGGGAACCAGAAACAGTAAAGAATGTACCAACTCAAACCACTGCAGCTTGCAGAACCTTGCGGCCAAACACAGCATCCGCTGAAGCCCGCACATCAACCTTGTAAAACTTGGAAAAAGTATGAACAGAAGACCAAGTAGCAGCCTTACAAACTTGTTCAACAGAAGCCTGGTGCTGAAAAGCCCAGGACGCTCCAACAGCACGAGTAGAATGCGCAGTGACCCTAAAAGGGGGAGTTCTCCCCTTAGCAGAATAGACCCCAACAATGGCCTGACGAATCCATTTGCTAATGGTAGACTTGGCAGGCGCCAAACCTTTCCTGGGCCCACAGGGCACCACGAAAAAAGCATCCATCTTGCGGAAGGAAGAAGTAGACACCAAATAGTACTTCACACAGCGAACAACATCCAAATTGTGCAGAACAATCTCCTTGTCATTGTTAGGCTTAGGACACAAGGAAGGGAGAACAATGTCCTGATTGAGGTGGAAAGCAGACACCACCTTAGGAAGGAAATCCGGCTTAAAACGAAAAACCACCTTATCCTGGTGTCTCTCAAAGTAAGGGGCCTGAATCGACAGGGCCGCCAACTCAGAGACACGCCGAACAGAAATAATAGCCACCAAGAAAGCAACCTTCTGAGTGAGAACCAAAAGAGCAATATCCTGTAACAGCTCAAAAGGAGGACCCTGCAGAGCCGAAAGAACCAAATTCAAATCCCAAACAGGAACTACAGCCTTCCGAGGGGGCCGCACATGCGCCACCCCTTGGAAAAAGGTCTTAACCAGCGGGTGTAAAGCAAAAGACCTCTGGAAGAAAACAGACAGAGCAGAAACCTGTCCTTTCAAAGTACTAAGCTGGAACCCAAGATCCAGATTATGCTGAAGAAACTCCAAAATCCTGGGTATAGAAAAAACCCTGCAAGGCAAGGCCCTAGCCTCATACCAATCAATATAGGACCTCCAAGTCCTATAGTAAATGCCAGAAGAGGACCGCTTCCTAGCCCTAATCAGGGTCTGAACAACAGCCTCAGACAAACCTTCCTCTTTCAAGATGAAGGTTTCAGCAGCCAAGCAGTCAAAGCCAGCATTTGTAAATTGGGGTAAAGTAGATGACCCTGAGATAGCAGGTCCGGCAGCAAGGGAAGCCGGTACTGGTCTACGGCCATCCTTACGACGTCTGCGTACCAAACCCTTCTTGGCCACCTTGGAGCCACCAGAATCGCTGGTGCCCCTTCTAGAACCAGTTTGCGAACTACCTTGCCCAGCATGGAGACAGGTGGAAACAGGTACAGAAAACCCAGGTCCTTCCAAGCCAGTGACAAGGCATCCACTGCCAGAGACAGAGGATCCTGAGAAAGAGACACAAAAGGTCGGAAGTTTGTGATTGTGCCTCGAGGCAAAGAGATCCACCTCCGGAGTCCCCCACTTGCGGCAAAGATCCAGAAAAACCTCAGGGTTGAGAGACCACTCTCGTGGCGAGAGGATCCCCTCCCCAGGGAATCCGACTCCGCATTCTCCACTCCCGGAATGTAGACCGCCGAAAGGCAAGGAACATTGCTCTCCGCCCAGTGCAGGATCAGAGAGACTTCCCTGAGGGCACTCCTGCTGCGAGTCCCTCCTTGGTGATTTATGTAAGCCACTGCCGTTCGGTTGTCCAAAACGGACCTGAACTGAAGACCCTGTAAGTGTGGGGTCAGCCGAGCCAGAACCAGTCGAATGGCTCTGAGCTCCAAGACATTGATGGGGGTGTGAGCCTCCTGGGGACCCCACACCCCGCTGAACTGATGACTCTTCCAATAACCTCCCCAGCCTGACAGGCTGGCATCCGTGGTAACCGTCTCCCAACAAGGGACCAGAAAGGATCTGCCCTTCACCAGATACAAACTGATAATGTTAATCCTCCACCGCAAATCGGAGGAATCTCTGATGTGCCTGAAAAATCGGAACATGCAGATACGCATCCTTGATGTCTATGGATGTCATAAAATCCCCTTGGCGAAGGGAATTGATAGCCGAGCGCAGAGTCTCCATGCGGAACTTTTTGGCTCTGAGAAATCTGTTGAGAACCTTGAGATCTAGAATGGGTCTCACCGAACCCTCCTTTTTGGGAACCGTGAAAAGGTTGGAGTAGAAACCCCTGCCTCTCTCCGACAGAGGCACCGGGCATATAACCCCCATGTCCAGAAGGTTTTTTACTGCTAACAGGAGCCCCTGTGCAGCCCGAGGGTCCGAGGGCACCGAGACCTTAAGAATCTTGGGGGCAGCCAGAACTGGAACTTCAGTTTGTACCCGGAGGAGACCACTTCCAAGATCCAATTGTCTGTGACCTCCCGGGCCCAGACCTGGAAGAAGAGCCGCAGCCGTCCCCCCAGCCTTGCGGGTGAGGGCGCCCCTTCATTGCTGAGCCGGTTTAACGGCAGGCTTGGAACCCCAGGCATCCCGGGACGTGCCCGACCTCTGCCTCTGTTCCAGGACGAGCCCCTGACACCTGAGAAGGCCAAACCCCTAGTCGCTCTGGCCCCTCGAAAGGAAGGAGTGAACGAGCCCGCCTCCCGAAAGGGGCGGCGCTGTTTCCTCCGCTGAGGTAACTTACCTCCTTTGGCAACAGCATCCAATTTATCTCCAAACAGCCGCGAACCCAAGAAGGAAAGAGCTGTGAGCAACTTCTTGGCTCCAACGTCCGCTGTCCACTGGCGGAGCCAGACCAATCTGCGCATAGCCACCAGTAAGGCTGACGTCCTACTACAAACGACAATAGAATCTTCCATCGCCATGAACAATTCTCATTTCTTAAGGATAGCGAACTCAGCGCCAGCTGGATCAAACTGTGCGTTATTCAGCCAGTCCCTGATAAGAGACCTGGTAGCAAGTGACACCAGGGCAGATGCACAAACAGGCCGCAGGGCCGAGCCCACGTTGGCAAATGCGTGGCACGCCATCTGATCAAGGCGCTTATCCTCGCCATCCTTAAGGGAAGTGGCGTCAGGGGTGTTCAGCACAGAAGAGTTGGTCAAACCTAAAACAGGCGCGTAGAAGACCAGCGCTTAACCGCCTCCACCGGAAAAGGATATTTCTTATCCCATCCCTGAGGCACACCAGGAAGCTGACTGGGCCTCTCCCATTCTCTAAGTATCAGCGCATCAAAATGACCCTGGGTAGGGAATTCCAGATGGGGCTTGCAGGTCCCAAAAAATTCCCCCTTCCTAAGAGGGGGTGCCGCAGGCGGTTCAATATCCAACACCTCCAATAAATGTGACAAAACAGTGGCCGTATCTACGGCATCCCCCAGCGCCTGCCCTACATTGGAATTCCTAGACTGAACATAGTCAGCCTCAGATTCCTGATACAATTCTCCCTCCTCTAACGGGGAATAATCTGACAAATCAGCGGACTCGTCGTCAATATCCCACAATGGCTGGGCCGACGACAAAGGTCTCTTTTTAGCCTGAGCCTTCTTGCCCACCGTGCTAGCAATAATTTTCTTGATGCTGGCCAACCTAGCCCAAACATGAGAAAGCGACTCCCCACTGGTACCAATGTCACTTGGGGTACGGATAAGGTGGGGAGGAGCCGACCCAGAAGGCTGGGTACCAGACTGCCGCGTTATGGCCTTTTGTGCGCATAGTATACAGATCAGCACATTCTCCCCCGTAAGGGATACCCCGCACCCCAAACATGGACCGGATTGTCCCAAAGGGATCCCGAGCCCCGTATCCTGCGGAGCCTCCATATGGTGAATTTTTGTGGTCAGTCGCAAGACCGCAGGGAATTGCGCATAAGCGACCCGGTGGGAAGATTTTAGGTGGACAATTTTTCACTAGGGACCCCTTAATATGCACATATACAGGGCAACCTGTAACACACAAAAACAAGCAACATAAGTGCAGAGCTGTGTAAAAATGGCCATAACCTTACATGTAAAAAACCACAGCATTTGATCTTGCAGCCCCACAATATGTAAATATACAGGTATATATATATATTTATATACCACATCCCAGCCAGACAGTGCAATTAAGGCACACACCCACCCACAAAAGTTTCAAACCAGTGGGGGCCCCCGCTAAATAGGGGCCCCCACACACACACAAGCTAAGGAGGTGGCCATCGGGCCCTTACCACACCGATTGCCATGTGGCCTGCTAGCGAAGATGGCCCCCACGCAGCCTCGTGCCTGAGCAGGGGGGGGGGGCAGCGCAGAATGCGCGTTTGCCGAGGCCACGCCCCCTCCCAGCAACGTGGACCCCTAGAAAACGAGCACAGCAATCGCGCCAAATACGCCCCCTTCCCGAACACAGCCTGAGGGGGAGAAGCTCCCCCAGGCTGTAATTAGTCCCTGGAATGTCAGTATGGCAGCAAGCACTCACACACACACAGTAAAACACTCAACATACAGGGACACAGGCTGGGGAAAACGAAATATCGGCCAGGCCAGCCAACCCCCCCCCCCCCCGGAGGGGAATAAGGGGACCCGGAGGGGGGGAATCCTGCCAGGAGCCAGCCAAAAGCCTAATGGGATGGGGCATTCCACACCAGGATCACCAAGAAACCTGGATAACCTGGATAACCGCCTACCCCATAGTGAGGTCTCACGGTGGAGCAGTGCTCCTGCTGCACCCTTAGGGTGCTCCTACCTTCACCAGGACCTGCAGCCTAAGCTGGGAGGCTCAATATAGGGCAATTTAGAAGGGTCCTGGCAGCAATAGGGATAATAGAAGGCCGGGCGCGAGCCAGGCTTACCTGTAAGTAAAGAAGTCCTCATCTTCTGTCTTGTCGCCTTCCCTGCAGAGAAGGAACTGGGGAATTGGTGGGAGGTCCCAGGTATATATGGACTGGGAGGGGCTTTCTTTTTTTGCATATTCATCTCTGCAGAAGTTCGCCCTCTACTGGATATTACCCAGATGTCATGAAGACCGAAGTGGAGTGTATGGCACATTTAGAATAAAAAGTTTTAAATTAGAAACATCTCCTGCCTTCCCAGCAGCCATCTTCCAAAGAGTTCCCTTTCCACAGCCATGGGGTCTAGTTTTCTCCTCCAGGACAGATGTTCCAGTACATTAAGTTGCATAAATTACGACCAACCATCCAAATCCCCTATGAGTGAGCAACTGTGTTCAGATGCCGAAGCTTTGTTGTTTAACCGGTCTAATGTGATCGCTCGTGTGCTCCTTCTCATAGCAAAACACATTTTTTGTGGGCGATTTTTGTTTCCATATTCCAACCATCAAGCAATGAACGAAAAAAAATTGGTAGCCCGTTTTCACTGGGCTACCCGTTTTCACCGCGATTTCTCACTGTATAATTGAGCCGTGTAAATGCCATAGGCTCTGATAGAGCGAATTAGGCCGTTGAGGAAAACTATTCCAGAATGCATGTATTTGGGGCATATGCTGCTTTTCCATTTTAATATATACATTAAGGCTGTATGTCACCAATGAGGTCAACAACAAAGAGCAGAATATTATATTTGTTCTCCAAGAAACAATTCATTTTACATCACGTTAGCCTGTAGGTAAAATCAGTTATTGATCTGAAAGTGCTAACCACGGTGTTGTGGGTCTGTTTGTAATACAGATCATAAATGGGACCATCTATCTATTGAGCTGACATGCTCTTCAGCATTAGCGGCAGAAGTAAAATCATTTCTAACCTTTCTATTTATGAAAAATCAGAATTCCACAACGAAACGTAAAAGACGCAGGTACAAAGCAGAGTAACTGAGCAAGCAGCCTACGTGCCTTTTGAATCAAGCTGAGCAATCAATTAGTTAAAATGTGAAGTCCAAGGCATTCCCAAATCACTTGTAAAGTGTGCCAAGTTTATAATAGACCATGTCAAGCTCTCGTGGTAATGCCTCGGACTGCTAATCAAGTGATGTGAGATGAGAATTATTTCAAGGTGACCTTGTAAAGATCACAGGCTCCTCCATGCAACAGTGCTGTATGCTTCGTAGAGCAGGATTTACATTATTCAGGGTCTCTATCCCAAAAGCAATCATTCCTGCATTAACATTTTTCTTAAATGATATTGTAACTTCTATATTGACTGTGGCCTATTTAAACTTGAATTAGGAAACAGAATGACCCCTTTCCCGGTTCGGAGGGAATTTTTAAAAAAACCTGCCCTCCATAATGCGTCCTGTGACCCAAAAGATGGCAGGACCTGTGGATGCAGCCGCCATGGATTCAGTGACACACAGGATTGTGGGTAATCCATTTGGTACCTAATCACTGTAGTAGCTGGATCATAGGTGTGGCAGTCATTGGGTGCAGTATGTATATTTTGAATCAATATTCTAAATCTTGGTTAGTGGAGGGGGATTTCTTCTGCAGTAGAAAAGGACCCTGTAAGTCTGTCTTACAAAAAAATAGGAACAAACAGGCTGTTCATACAGAAATTTCCAATATCCAAAGTACCTTGATAACTCACATGCAGATATGTGGCTTTTGTATCTTCTAAGCCAGGAATAGACATCCAATACATCAGCTGATAAGTACAGTAAAACATTGCCCAGTTCAAAGAGCACAAATATAGACATTACACGTCACCCCATGTGTTACTGTTAAACCTCTAGGATGGGCATTATTTTCCCAGAATTCCTTTATGTATGCAATAGTGCTTCTGTAGTTCTCTAAATATCTCAAAATATTGTGAAGGATCTGTCTCCTCAATATGCAGGGGCTGGTAATGTAATCATAAAGAAAAAAGGTATTGGTCACTCACTCTTGTAAACTGATACGTTCCTTTTATGGCGCCGCCGGGTAGAACACTTGCCAACAGTTCCAGGATGCGTACAAAGAAAAAATACTGGTTTGTGATTACTCACCATTAAAACGGATATTATAAGTGTGACATGCACTCCGCTTCAATAAGTCTTGACAGTTGGGTTATTCTCCAGTAGAGGGCGAACTTCTGCAGAGATGAATGCAAAAAAGAAGCCCCTCCCGGTCCATAACTACCTGGGACCTCCCACCAATTCCCCAGTGTAAGATAGCAGTAAAGGGACCAGGAAGAACCAAATATAACAATTCTAACAAAAAAACAATGGTTCACCATATAAAGGATCCAGAATACCAAACAGGGTGGATGAAGCGGAGTGTATGTCACACTTATAATATCCGTTTTAAAGGTGAGTAATCACAAAACTGTATTATTCCAAGTGTGACATACACTCCGCTTCAATAAGTCTTTTACAGTTGGGACATCCTATAGCAGTGCCCGTCAAGGGTGGGAACCATAAACAGTAAAGAATGCACCAACTCAAACCACTGCAGCTTGCAGAACCTTGCGGCCAAAGACAGCATCCGCTGAAGCCCGCACATCAATCTTGTAAAACTTAAAAAAAGTATGAACAGACCAAGTAGCAGCCTTACAAACTTGTTCAACAGAAGCCTGGTGCTGAAAAGCCCAGGATGCACCCACAGCACGAGTAGAGTGCGCAGTGAACCTAAAAGGGGGAGTCCTCCCCTTAGTAGAATAGGCCCCAACAATGGCCTGACGAATCCATTTGCTAATCGTAGACTTAGCAGGTGCCAAACCTTTCCTGGGCCCGCAGGGCACCACGAAAAAAGCGTCCGTCTTGCAGAAGGAAGAAGTAGTCACCAAATAGTACTTCACACAGCGAACAACGTCCAAATTGTGCAGAACCCTCTCCTTGTCATTGTTAGGCTTAGGACACAAGGAAGGGAGAACAATATCCTGATTGAGGTGGAAAGCCGACACCACCTTAGGAAGGAAATCCGGTTTAAAACGAAAAACCACCTTATCCTGGTGTCTCTCAAAGTAAGGGGCCTGAATCGAAAGAGCCTCTCACGCCGAACCGAGGTTATCGCCACCAAGAAGGCAACCTTCTGAGTGAGAACCGAAAGAGCAATATCATGTAGCCGCTCAAAAGGAGGATCCTGCAGAGCTGAAAGAACCGAATTCAAATCCCAAACAGGAACTACAGCTTTTCGAGGGGGCCACACATGCGCCACCCCTTGGAAAAAAGTCTTAACCAGCGGGTGTAAAGCAAAAGACCTCTGGAAGAAAACCGACAGAGCAGAAACCTGTCCTTTCAAAGTACTAAGCTGGAACCCCAGGTCCAGATTATGCTGAAGAAACTCCAAAATCCTGGGTACAGAAAAAATCCTGTAAGGCAAGGCCCTAGCCTCACACCAATCAATATAGGATCTCCAAGTCCTATAGTAAATGCCAGAAGAGGACCGCTTCCTAGTCCTAATCAGGGTCTGAACGACCGCCTCAGACAAACCTTCCTCTTTCAAGATGAAGGTTTCAGCAGCCAGGCCGTCAAAGCCAGCGTTTGTAAATTGGGGTAAAGTAGATGACCCTGGGATAGCAGGTGCGGTATCAAGGGAAGCCGGCACTGGTCTACAGCCATCCTTGCGATGTCTGCGTACCAAACCCTTCTTGGCCACCTTGGAGCCACCAGAATCTCTGGTGCCCCTTCTAGAACCAGTTTGCGAACTACCCTGCCCAGCATGGAGACAGGTGGAAACAGGTACAGAAAACCCAGGTCCTTCCACGCCAGAGACAAGGCATCCACTGCCAAGGCCAGGGGATCCTGGGAAAAAGACACAAACGCCGTAAGCTTGTGATTGTGCCTCGAGGCAAAGAGATCCACCTCCGGAGTCCCCCACTTGCGGCAAAGATCCAGAAAGACCTCGGGGTTGAGAGACCACTCTCCGTGGCGAGAGGACCCTCTGCTCAGGGAATCCGCCTCCATATTCTCCACCCCCGGAATGTAGACTGCCGAAAGGCAAGGAACATTGCTCTCCGCCCATCGCAGGATCAGAGAGACTTCCCTGAGGGCACTCCTGCTGCGAGTCCCTCCTTGGTGATTTATGTAAGCCACTGCCGTTCGGTTGTCCAAACGCACCTGAACCGGAAGACCCCGTAACTGTGGGGTTAACCGAGCCAGAACCAGACGAATGGCTCGGAGCTCCAATAAATTGATGGGGGTGTGAGCCTCCTGGGGACCCCACACCCCGCTGAACTGATGACTCTTCCAATAACCTCCCCAGCCCGACAGGCTGGCATCCGTGGTAACCGTCTCCCAACAAGGGACCAGAAAGGATCTGCCCTGCACCAGATTGCTCGAGTCCAGCCACCACCGAAATGACTGCCGAACCCTGGGAGACATCCTGAAAGGTTGATCCAAAGACTGTGGGCTCCTGTCCCAATATGTCAATAGGAGAAGTTGAAGAGATCTCATGTGAAATTGTGCAAACGGCACTGCCTCGAAGGAGGACACCATCAGGCCCACCAGTTTCATCCCCTGTCGGATAGAGGGACAAGGGCTGGCCAGAAGACGACGGATCACGTCCTGAATCCCCTGCACCTTGGTCTGGGGCAGAAACACTCTGGCCCGACTGGTATCCAGATTCCTGCCCAGAAATGAAATCACTTGAGACGGGGAGAGAGAAGACTTGGTGCGGTTGATCACCCACCCGAATCTCTCCAGGGTCGACACCCCCTGGAGGGTGTCCAGTTCTGCCTGCTGAAGGGAAGAAGCAGAAATCAACAGATCATCCAGATAAGGCACAATGCGAATGCCCTGAGATCTGAGCAGAGCCATTACGCCCGCCAAAACCTTGGTGAAGACCCTCGGTGCAGAGGTCAGACCGAAGGGAAGAGCTACGAATTGATAATGTTGATCCCCCACCGCAAACCGGGGAATCTCTGATGTGCCTGAAAAATTGGAACATGCAGATACGCATCCTTGATGTCTATGGATGTCATAAAATCCCCTTGGCGAAGGGAATTGATAGCCGAGCGCAGAGTCTCCATGCGGGACATTTTGGCTCTGATAAACCTGTTGAGAACCTTGAGATCTAGAATGGGTCTCACCGAACCCTCCTTTTTGGGAACCGTGAAAAGGTTGGAGTAGTAACCCTTGCCTCTTTCCAGCAGAGGCACCGGGCATATAACCCCCATGTCCAGAAGGCTTTTCACTGCCAACAGGAGCCCCTGCGCAGCCTGAGGGTCCGAGGGAACCCGAGACCTTAAGAATCTTGGGGGCGGCCAGTACTCGAACTCCAGCTTGTACCCGGAGGAGACCACTTCCAAGATCCAATTGTCTGTGACCTCCCGGGCCCAGACCCGGAAGAAGAGCCGCAGCCTTCCCCCCACCCTTACGGGTGAGGGCGCCCCTTCATTGCTGAGCCGGTTTAACGGCAGGCTTGGGAACCCAGGCAGCCGTGGGACGTGCCCGACCTCTGCCTCTGTTCCAGGACGAGCCCCTGACCCCCGAGAAGGTCAGACCCCTAGACGCTCTGGCCCCTCGAAAGGAAGGAGTGAACGAGCCTGCCCCCCGAAAGGGACGGCACTGCTTCCTCCGCTGAGGTAACTTACCGCCTTTAGCGACA